>OY728159.1:1649744165-1652244165 GCA_963277665.1 Viscum album
AAGAACTCCAGTTCCCTGACTGGTGAGAAACTGGTGGTGCTTCTCCTGAAAGAGGAGTCATGGAAGAACCCCAGTCACCCGCTGCTGGTGAGAAAACCTAGAAGAAACGCTAAAGGTAACCCATCTTGCCGCAAGATCGGCACTCCATGGGGACCCTCTGGAACTACAGCCTCGTGTTCCCTGACCGACCACACTGGTAGCATACCACCTGGCTGCCTGACGACGCATCTTGCTTCCTCGGATCACCGCATGTAGACTCCCTACGGTGCTTCTTGCTGTCATCTGGAGGAAAACAATATCTGGAAGGAGAACTGCCCTGGCTCGCCGCTCCAGAGTCTCTCAGGTTGTGCTCCGCAATCTGTGCCTGGTTGACGATGGAAGTGATGGTAGTCAACTGGAAGATATTCACCTCTGAACGGATCTCCCGCCTGAGACCATCCTTCAACTTCCTTGAAAAGAACACCCCACTTCCATCCCAGATGGGTTTGAAACGCTGCAGCTCGGTGAAATGAGAGGAATACTCCATAACAGAAAGATTACCCTGCTCTAAGGTCATGAACTCCCAGGCTCAGTTGGCCCTTAGGCTCTCTGGGTAGAAGTAGTCATAAACGTCATAGAGAAACTCCTCCCAAGACATAACCTTCAGGTGGATCGCCTGTGAGATCACGTCCGACCACCTCTTGGTGGAGTCTCGTAGCATATAGGTGGTGAGATTGACCCGCCTCTCTGGAGGAGTCTCCAGATGCTCGAAGATAGTCATCATGGCTTCCAGCCATGACTCTACAGCCTGAGGTCCTACTTCCCCTGAGAAGGTGGGAGGATGCTACTGCTAAAAAACCCACGTCAAGTCTGCCATAGAAGTGGCAGGAGGCGGTGCTCACTGGAAGGTCTGCATCATCCTCATAAAACCTTCCCTGAACTGCACATCAGCGCTTGCAACTGGTGTGACAGCTGGTGAAAAGGCTGACTCGACACGGTGTGTCTTCTTAAGCCACTGACATGGGCGTGTACCCCTGCCCTACAGGTCGTGTAACACCTCAAACTACACTGTGTGTTGACCCAACACACAGTGTGTAGTTGAAAACTATTCCCCTGCCTGAGTCTCTTTACACGGATAACCCACACGGTCCGACTTAACCCGAGACTACACGGCGTGTTATGAACACACACGGAGTGTACTAGACAAGGCTTCGGTGGCCCATGTTTATTAAACACACGACTGTCTACATGACTGAACCTTACAAGGCATGTTCCGAACAAACACGACGTGTATAGGTGAAGGATACATCGTCCCGTGTTGTTCGTGACATGGCTGGGTACCTGAGAAAGACTACATGGCGTGTTTAGAAGACAACACGGTGTGTCGAAGAGAAGGTAACGTCGACCCGTGTTGTTCGTGACACAGCTGGGTACCTGGATGGGACTACACGGCGTGTTCCTTTACAACATGGTGTGTTCTAATCGAGCTTCCCTGACCAGTGTTGTTAGTGACATGGCCGGGTACACGACTCCGAACTACACGGTGTGTACCTACTGTACAAAACGTGTTCCTGATGTTATTCCCACGACACCATGTTTCTGCTCACACGGTCAGTGACATGACCTGAAAACTACACGGCGTGTTTCCAAAAAGTACAAACCGTGTATTCTGGGTTTTTCTGGGCAGTAGCTCAGAAACTGCACAGAATCCCAGAAACACTGATAACAAGGCAAAGAGGTGCCAAATTCCGATCTGTGAGGGCCTACACTCCCTATGAATCAAAGCTTGACATCTTTTACAGTCATAGACAAGAGAAAATAGGATCATGATCCACCAATTTCCGATTCGAGAGAGCCCATAACACCTCAAGAATCAAAATTTGGAGTTCATTTAAGCAATGTAGGAAGCAAACATTCCTCTAAAAAGGCAGTAGATATTCTATCAAGCATCTATCACAACAGCATGCATAATCTACACGAAGTCTATCACAACAGCATGCAATTGCTTATGCACCCTAGATGACATGGCACGAATGCATGGCATGTGATTTCTACAAGTGCCTATATGATGCATGAGATGGAATACCCTCATCTCATCGGGTTTCGATAGAAATAGAACTATAATCATCAAGAAAATAACAACACAAATCTTGTGAATCACTCTAGGTGAAATCATATCAACCATAAAATCTCAAAACCAGAAAACTACAATTAACAAGGTAGTATAGATTTCCCTGTACATGGGTTAGCTACTCCCGAGCACAACTTAATACCAAGTACCGAATCCATCATATCCCTGGCTAAAGTCTCCAAACAGTAAAGCAAGTGAAAAGAACTCCTCTGATACCACTTTTTAACGACTCAAATACGGAGCCCCTCCACTAGTGCCCCATACCCGGCTCACCAGATGACCTCAAGCACATTTCCCTAAACTCCAGAGGATGCCGACTAGCAGCGAGGGACTTGGTGAGTCGGTGGGAAAACTATGCCCTCATTCGGTAAAGTATACAGCAGAACAACAACCAGACAGAATAACAGAAACAATAACAACATACAACAACTGAACTGAACAACATAAGCAATGTATAAATTAATAATGATGCAACATGGTAAATATGTCTATGGAAAGCATTAAACAAACCAACGTGCTGAAATAAAACTGAACACAAGTACTAAAGCAACAATAAAAGAAAAACAGATGAGAAACTCCTCAGCATCGCAAGCCTCGGCTCGGTCCCATGCTCTCCAAATCTAGCAAGTCGGGTACCTGAAGTAGAAGGGCGCTTTCCCTTATCTATCCCTACAACAACATAATCTTCTTGGGCCCAAAGCATGACCCAAACAAGGTGTGAGACAAAGTCCCAGTAGGCAACCACCCAAAGATCTGTGCCTAACAGTCAATGAATACATGGCAAGTAAAGTACAGGAACAGTAAACTGGAAATACACAATAGCTACAATTCATAGTTCTAACATATAAAGAACACAAGTAAACAACCAACAAAAGTATAAAATAGGTAACCCTATGGGTAGATCTCACAACCTCACCCCAATGGTTCAACCTACATGTTCTGGAAACCCTCTAGGAGGTACACACAGTCTCACCCTTCTGGTTCTGTTAAGAACAGACTCCCTGAGGAAGCACTCACCATCTATTCCCCCTATAGTCTTGTATCATGCTAAAGGATCTCTAGGGAAGCACCCAACATCTCATTCCCCATGTGGCCCATGTCGAGGAACTACAGTCTCTCTAAGGAAGAACTCATCATCAATTCCCCCAGTGGTCTTGCATCGTATTAAAAGACACTCTGGAGAAGCCCTTACATCTATTCTCTCTGTGGTCTACTACACTAGGTTCTCACAGTCCTGTGTGAAACTAACATTCTCAGTGCGTGTGTATCATCCAAGTAAACTTCAAGAAATACTTGGCTATCCTTCTAATGCTCAACAACATAACAAGCCAATAGTTCCACTATCCTACAACTAGGCATGGAAACTGGAAAACACCAAACAAGAAAAACAAGCATGGAAAACATACAGAGTATAGTAAAACCTACCATATTTACAGGTAAATACATCTACTCAAGCAATCAAGAAAAGTAGGCAATACAACAAGGGAAAAACAGGAACACGCAATACCCCGTTCAAGGGTATTGGTGAAATTTGCACAAAATACTCATCGACTATCTATAGAAAGGCACAAACCACCTACCTAGATCCTAGGAGATCAATATAATTGAACCATGATGACTGATTCTCCCTAGAACATCGTAGATCTGAGAAAAATCAGAAAACTTTCAACCTTAGATAACTTGAGGAGGAAGAATTGGAAAACAAGGCTTAACTAGAAGGGAGAACTCACCGCTGCGCTTCCAACACAATCGACCGTGCTCGAATCGGAGAATGGACGGAGAGACAGGGGCTCGGGGAAGATCCAGCTGTATGGGTCATTCTCGGACGAAGAACCTGGAGAAGGGGTGTGTTTTGTCTGTCAGGAACGACCCCAGTGTGTTTAGTGAAAAAAAAGAAAAGCACACGACATGTACTAGGTTTTTTCTCACTCTGCCAAAATCAGCCTCCACATCACCCCTACACACTGTGTGTGTGTCCCGGACATGACCAGAACATGGCTTCGAGCCAGAGAAGAGTACACGGGGTGTACTCAGAAAGTACATGGCGTGTACTTCAAAATTTTACAGAAACTCCATTTTTTTCTTAAAACTCTAGAAAAAGGAAAGGAGTACCTGAAATGAAGATCCGAGTTCTTACATGAATCAAGGCATGATAACCATTTTTATATGAGAAATCCACTAATGTTATGTGCTCTTCTCATGAGACAGTAAAATCCATTAAACAATCCCTAATCATGTCTTCCAATGTTTGTATAATCCTTTTAGTTTATCCATCCATCTGAGGATGATATTCCATATTCATAATCAACTGAGTCCCAAAGTATTATAGTATTAATTGATAGAAATTATATGTAATCCCCATATATCAATTCGATACTATTGAAATTGGTATACCATGCCTCTCTACCACTTCTCAGATTTGGATTTTAGACAATTTATCCATCGTATAATATTCATGAATAAGGATGAAATGGGATGACTTTGTGATCCAACCCACTATCACCCATATGAAATTGTGTTTTTGAATCATCTTTGGGAGAATTTTTATAAGGAACCATCCTTAAACATTAAATAATATTTAATTAAATGAATAATTCACCTTGAGGATCTTTTCAGGTTTAGAGTTTTAGAGAATTAGGCCATAACTATTACATAACAACTTGAATATTACATGTAGACACTACTACTCAGTATCCATTTTTTCATAAAATAAAAACTCGTAAAAAGAAACATGTCCAGTTCCATGTTTTAGAAAACATTAATTTTCCTTGATCTCATCCTCGACCCTATTCATCTTTAAGTCCTGTGGAAAACATTTCAAAAACCTAGGATGAGCATAAAAAGCCCAGTAAGGGTTATAAAATAATGAAGGAAAACATTATGCCACCAATAAATACAAATCAATTAAACTATACTTTTCAATATTAACATACCTTAATAAATCATAAGATTTATGAATAACACACACAAATCATAAATCATAAAGGTTAATTATGGCATCCAAATAAAAATTACATTGTAGCTATCACAGCTACATAGGGAGTCACATTTGGAATACACATCATAGTATATTCTCTAAATCTCTTAGGAGAAACATTAATATTTACCTGTGTCTCGTTACCCAATGCATTGGAGAGCTATCTCGGGCTCACCTGTCCTAGGTTTATCATGGAACCACCCATATATGTAAATAATGACCAATAACCATAACATATTCATAACACATAAACCAAGCATAAAATAAATATAATATTTCCACTTCGCAATCACAATATATTATTTCAAGATATTGACATAATCAAGGCTTTATCAAACCATTTTCAAAACCATTTAAAACATTTAGTAATGTTTTTTGAATCAAAGTGTCCCATACCAATTTGAATCTTTTAAATGAATTATCAATTGAAAAAATTAATGTCCATATAAATAAATCCTAAAACCCATTTTTAAAACATGGAAATTTTAGAATAATAAATCTTCAAAACATTTAAAACGATATTTTAGTTAAAGATTTTTTAACAAAATGAGAGACGCTTGAATACAAATAATTGAGGAATAAAATTTAATCGTAACTTTATAATATTTTGAGAATAAATGGATTCATGATATAATATGTAAAAGGACAGTATATACACCATATAAGAGTGAATTGGTGCATAACAACAATGAAGTCTCAGTGGGAATGTAAGTTGGGATGAAATCCCTTATAAAGATGCTATCCTTAAATTAAGGATAAATCAATCACATAATTATGTGTGACAAATATAAATACACCCAATATAAGTGGCTATTAAGTGTAAAACAATCATAGGTCATTCAAACATATTCATAGGATGACATATTCAAGAAGTACACGTTGAACCCAAGGAATTGAAATTGGGTTAAGAAGTTCCCTTGTAAAATTTTGACAGCCTAATGGCGTCACTTTAAAATTTAGAAAATGAGTTGATGAGATAAAAAGGGTATATAATCACTTGAAAATAAATTTGATTTCAATAAGGATATATAATAACATATCCCATCATAATAAGAAGTAAATAAAAAGACATAACAAAAATAAGTCATTTAAAAAGAGGAGCGTGAAAGGTCCCCTTACCGATTTGGTAACTTAAAAAACATACTCCAAATTAAAGAAAGAACATAAAATGTAGATGTAAATACCCATAAATGAAATTATATTACACAAATAGTACAATAATGGGTAGTACATACACCACATAAAAAGAAAATAGTGGCAAATATAGCATGAATCTCACGGGAATAAAAAGTGAGATGAAACCCTTTACCACGTTGTAATCAACTGAGTCGTATTACCAAAAGTTAATATCCACCAAATGAATCAAATAATACCATGAATACAATGAAAATAATGATAATATATATCAAATGACAGTACACAATACACCACATGCAATGAATAATTGGCAAATAATGGAAATCTCACGGAATTAAAAGTGAGATAAAAAAATCCCTTACCTCGTGTCCGACTTGACTCGTTTGTTCCTTGTTCTTACTGAATAATAAACTAAAGTTTATTTATACTTGCTTAAGAACCTTTTGAAAGTTTATTATTCCTTTTATATCACTTATTACCATGTTATAAACATTATGTAATCTTTTAAGTTAATAACGTTCGTTTTGTCGATAATTGGAACTTGAGTCAAAAATGGACTTCTTACAATTATAAGTTGTTCACATAGTCAAAATTTCCTTATATTCAGAATGATATTCATGATTTAGATATAATTTATATCATATATATTCAGTATATATATATTCATAATAGTACATATCATTTGGAGGTAAGAAATGAAATGCACCGTTCCTGGAGACGGTAAGCCATATATACGCATGAACACTACTTTCATTTCTATTTATTATTTTAATGGAATTAAAACATAATTATACATAGGTGTATTATGATTTCAATATAATACAATATATAATATCATTAAATCCATCCTTTATACGTCCCACATATGGTATTAACGAGTCATATCACTTTGAGGGGGCGGTAGTCCGCACTTCCTCAAATAAAATTATCGCGCTTACCCATAATGGAAAACATAAAGGCATGCTATAAAAGGAAATTATAGAAGCATAAAGAAAACATAAACATAATATATATCATATATAAATACAATTCCATCATAATGTCCACCATGAGAGTTGGTTGGAGATATTTGAACAATCATCGTTTTGTGAAGTGTTAGTTTGTCATCCTCAGAAACATTATGTTCTTCATCCATTAGATGGAGGTGTGTGTAAGTTCAGTTAGAATAATTATCATAACAACATCCAAGTATATTGAGTATTCTGGTGTTATTACAAAATAAAGTAATAGAAAGAGTCTAGGGGTTGTAGAAGTAAAATAAAAGAAAACAATTTAAGAGAAACCATTACCTTTAATTTGGGTAACTCCCTTTGGTTTGAACCAAAGGACTTCTTGAAGTGACTTATTCCTAAGGTAAGGCTTCTAGAAGGAGGATAGGGATGTAGGGAGCTTAATTGGGCAGATATAGGATGAGACAAAAGGCTTGATAGGTGTGTAGAATTGGTTAGAAGTGGTCTCCTTTTATAAGGGAGAGGAGGGGCTCTTTAAGAATGTGTGAAAATATTATTTTATTATATAACTATATTCGGTTTTTAAAGGTCCTCAAATCATTAGAGTCGTAGAAAATATGACTCATATTCGAAATAAAATCATCCAATCATAATTGTACATGTTTTGGATAATATTTTAATTATTATAATCATATTTATTTAAATCATTTATTAATGAGGTAAACACTACATCATTAATATATCATAAATAATTTAATTTATTTGATTCTAAAAATTATAAATAAAATACCATGATCTAGGAAATAGTTTTAGCTTTCCAATGAATATTTATAGTAGAATGGAAAATTTATATAACCCCTTCTAAAAATTAATTTACTAAATGATATTTTCTTTTTTCATTTTTGGATTTACTTTATGTTAATTAATCTAAAGTGTCATTATCATTCATAAGTGATTACATGGGGTCCCAAAATCGACCCAAAGATGCCCATGGTCGGCCATTACTCACCCAATAAGTGTAGGACAAGTGTTAAGGTAATTTTGAATTATTATAATATTATTTTTACCTTGAATTACCATATTTACCTTTAACTGCGGTAAATAAAAGTCAACAGTTACCATTCACCAAAAATTATTTTCATCTTATTGAACCAAATTTTACTTACTAATAAAAACCATGTATGTCGGATTTTAGAAATTCAATTCACAAAAGTGGTAAAATTTCATTTAAATGAAAAAATAAGTTTTTTTAACTACTACTAAGTGGTTTCACTATTCATCAAAAATTAAAGTTTTTTAGAAAAATATCAAAAATTCAGCGTAAGATTAATTTAATATTCCAAATTCAAAAATGATGTATATTTTGACAAATTAAAAATATAGAAGTGTCATTAATTAATTTTAAAATTAATTCCCATTGTTAAAACAAATAGCGTGTTTTTAAAAAACAATAACTATCAAAAGATTGACACTTGTTTATGTCCAATTTCATAGTGAAATTAATTCAAATGAACAAAATTGGATTAAATGGTAAAAATATAATATAATTATACTTTGAATCCAATTAAAAATATAATCTAACCATATAAATAAATTATATTAAAAATCACCTTTGAATTAAAATACCGTATTTTTCACTATTCATAAAAAATGAACTTTATCCGAAAAATACCAAAAAAATTACCCAAAGTAAAATTAGATGTCCTAAATCTAAAGAAGAATTTTATTTGGTCAAATAGAACATATAAAAATGACCAAAGCTAGATTTAAAGAAGTTTCTCCATTAAAAGGAGATAAATTGACCTTTTAATGTACATTATGCTTGTATTAGATTCATTCACATTTTAAGACCCTAACATTTTATTGGATAAATGTAGATACATTTAAAAAAACATGTATAATCATATTGTTGTTAGTTTTTTTCATTCCCGCTAATACAACTACTAGGAGTTAACTACCATTTAAAATAATAATATTATATTATTAGTGTGCAACGTAAGATTTCAAAGAAATCCGTTGTTGCGTATCAGGTATGCTATCAAACATAGCAACCCCTTTAAAGAAAAATTAATATTTAATTTAAAAATATTAATAAATATGAAATAAATCTTATTCTTTATTTACCTGGGATGTTACACTTGTTACAAAATTATTGGCTATATGCTCCGATTTTTAAACTGGGATAAGTAAAGACTATAATATTCTCACTAGCCATTGGTGATTTTCCTTAACCAGCTGATAGGTGAATCATCTCATAACGAACTCAACCACTTTTCTTTTGATGCCAACCGAAAAAAATTTCATGCTTAATGCCTTATACATATTTTTTACTCTAGTATGAATAACCAATCTATAATGGTGGTAATATTGAATAATTTGTTCCTAAAAATCAACAGGTACAACCATTTGAACTCAAAAACATAAATATGAAGTCTTATATAGCTTATATACCTCAATAGTATCCCCGCCATTGAGTCTTGAACTCATCATAATAAATTACGAATTAGATGTATCTCTATCTTTAACCATCTCAACTAAATCAGGAACAAAAGAAATTGAGAAGAAAATCCCGACAGTACCTCAATATTCATAATCCAAGTGCATGTTAGCAATCCCTAAAATCAACTACCACGAATATGAAGATTCCTTTTCCAAATGACCAAATGAATTTATAATTAATGAATCCACCACCAATTTCATTTAAACAGTGTATAAATCAAGTTAAATCCAAACATTTTGAGATACCCCATATATATTCTATGTCTCAGGTTCAAATTACATTATGATAAAATGTGTTTCAAGCTCTTATGATCCGTAAATGCTATAGATTTTTCACCAAAGAGGTAATGAAACCAAGTATTCAAAGAATAGACTAAAATAGCTAATTCAAAGTAATGTTTTGTGTATTTATTCGAATGAAAATATAGTTACCATTATCTAAAAGCAACAACATTATCTCCCTATATAAGAAAAAATCCCAACACATATCTTGAAGAATCACAATACACCATGTGTACTTTTATTGATTCTGGAAATATGAAGATTGGGGCTAATACTAGGAGAAATTTAAGCTCATGAAAATACTTCTAGCATTACTTGTTTTATTGGAATGGAATATTTTTCCTTTTAAAATCTATTAAAGGTTAAGATAGTCATGAACAGTTATGCATTAAGTGTCAGTAATAACAAGCTAGACCAAGGAAACTATGTATCCTAAAGACATTATTTATATGTTTCTAAGAGATAATAACTTCCATTTTTTGGATCCATAAAAATACCTATTTTATAGAATAAATGGACTAGGAAACATACATATTGTATCCAAAATCCAATATTTGAAAGTTTGGCATACAACTGATGATCCCCCAATATTCCTTACACTATTTCCAAGTGTTTCTAATCCTTACCACATATCCTTGAATAACCAATATGTCGTCCACATACACTACCCCAAAATAATATAGATAGCTTTGAAATATCCAATTTATCAATTCTATAAATACTTCCTATTCAGTCATAAAATTGAAAGGAATAACCACATACTCATAATGACTATTTGAATTTATGAATTATATTTTCAAAATATCCATCTTTTGAACCCGCAATTAGTGATATCTTGATCCAAATTCAATTTTATAGAACAAAATGTATCCCCTCAACTGATCATACATATCATTAATGCCCAGAATTTGATACCAATTATTTATCATAACTTGGTTAGGCTTATGACAATTGACATGAAGATGAAGAGTTCCATCTTTCTTTTTGACAAACAAGACTGATGTTTCACACAGAGACATACTAGAACAAATGAACGTTTTTATTTCAAAATATTCCTACTGAAATTTCAATTACCTTAATTATTTGGGTTTTATCTTATAATATGGAAGTTAGATAGGGTTGGTCCCTGGTAGGAGATAAATTATAAACTCAAATTCTCTTTTGGGTGGAACCCCAAATAATTTATCGAGAAAAATATTTGAAAACAGATAAAAAATTGTGGGAAAACCATTATTTTCCATCTCATACATAGCTTTCAAAATCAAATATGCCAACCAGTATAAGATAGATTCAAACAATGGTGCAAATAATCCTATTGCACCTGCCTTTGCATTCTGGTATACTCTAAAGAGATGATCTATGTTGTAATAAGTATTAAAACTAACCCTTTAGGTACAGAAATCAATGTGATATTTGAACAATGTCAACTAATACATACCTAAGATTATGTCATAGAATTATATATAAATCATACAGAAATACCATATCAATTGAGATCCATCAATTGTTATAGAACATGATTTTAACTTAAAGAATCAACATTCTCTATGACCAAGAGGAGTTTTAATTTTCAACATAGAAGACATAATCTCAAAATGAAAATTTGTAATATTAACAACATGATAAGAAATAAATGAATGGGAATCACTCATATCAATCAAATATTACATAAGGGAAGAATTCAAAATAATTTTACCTCTCACCATATAAGGTCCAAATTGATCATCCACGGTCACTTTCTCAGATCAATATAACTTCTTACTTGATGCACTTTGTTCCTTATTGGCTTATTGATATTGAAGTTGTTGAGAATTTATCATATTCCTAGAATCACCATGGCTAGCATAGTTCACCTGATGATAGGTATTCTGATACCCTCTTCCCATCAAAGCATATGACGTTAGTAAACCGTGATATGTTTTTGGAAAAATAAACCTTGAAGGAAAAAAAAAGCATTGAAGATGACATATGTGGTTAGAATTTCGGCATTCTCTTAGTATTTCCATATAATCTCAATTAATGTGGTCAAATGACCCACATTGAAAACATCCATGTTTACCCTTGGGCCTTGGAAGAAGATTCACTGATCCAACTATTAGATTCTATGTCATTACACTACCTTGGGAATCGGTGTCCCTCTTCCTCTTATTACTTGCATGAGATTTACCACCTTTTCCTATAGGTATCAATATGTTTCCTACACCCTTAGTTCTCAATATGGATCTTCAATCCACTATTTCTCTATTGGACATCTTCATATAATATGTTATAAAAATCAATATAATATTTGAGTGAACCTCTTACCTCATACCTAATTAAAAAATTCATTATTTTAAGGATTCAATAGTAGAAAATTCTTGTCCAAAGTAGACTAAATTCATAAATTTATCTTTACACTCTATCACTGAGAGATTCCCTTACATCAAGATAAAAAATTATATAGTTATAGAACTCCTAAATGTGTGGGGATAGATTTTTTTATTGAACAATTCCTCAAAATCAAACCATGAAATACATAGATGTGATTTTTACTAAAATAATAAATCCCACCACTAGTATGGTAGATATTATAGAATATATATATCCATATTTAATTTTAGCTTAGCTGGTGTGCCATGGAAATAAAATATTTTATTCATTCTATTCAACCACACATTTTATTTCTCTAGTTCTGAATCACCCTGAAATATGGGTGGATTCTACTTATGGAACTGAATGGAATGATTAAATTGTTCATACCTCTTATTACCTCTATCCAAATCCTAAAAGTCTTAGAATATACTATGATCCAGATATTGGTTCACATATGGCTCAGGTGAAACTACATTCTTAGCAGGCTCTTTAGGATTTTGTTTCTATGCATAACAGGTTCCATTTTCTATCCCAAAATAAATCATTTTAAGTATCACTCTATATTAATCATAGGCTTAGAAATTCTAAATTTACCACATTAAAACTATCACAATAAGGCTTTCCAAAAACTTTTTTTACATTTTACATAATTTTTAAAATTTCATCATTCTTTTGAAAATAAAACCTTTTTCAAATTATCACTACCATGATTTTTCAAAATCTAACATTTGGAAATAATTACAAAACTTTCAAAAATAAACTCTTTTGCATCAAATCATAAATAATTACTCAAAATTAAATATTCTCTCTTAGTGGGAAGTCATTTTTATAAATGAATTTCATGCTCTTCTCATGAGCTAAACCCATGATGATGAGGTTACAAATCCTATAAGTGTATTAAAATAGATTATATACCCAACTTCCTAGTAACATTAAGTTCTTTATAAATAGGTTATATATGACTTTTTATTCTCTATATTTTATGTCCTGATGATCTTAATCTTGTTACCAACCAAACTCAAGGACTAATCAAGAATGATTTTCCAACTACAAAACTAAAAAACCAAGACAATTTATCCCAGAAGGAAGATATAATGACAAGAATGATACCATTTGTAACATCCTACCCCTCTTCATTGTCTTGATATGAGGAATATGTGATACTTGGCCTTAGGTGACATCCCTAAGATACGAAAGGCTAGAAATAAATGGCATGGGATTCAAGAAAAGTGGCAGACAATTTTCCCTTTAAAAATAAAACAACCAAAAATAAGTCAAGAATTACCAAAAAACCACTAAATTAAACATGTGAAAAATTTATACAACTCAAATAATCAAACAAAAAAACCTTACTAGAGAACAATGTGAAAACGAAGAATAATATTAGAATATAAAGCAGAAAAAAAACCCAATAAAGATAAAAGACTCCAAATACACCAACTCCACAACTCCCAACATACTCTAAGATCCACTACACAATCCATGCTCAAAGTAAGACAATGAATAATGAAAGAAATGAGAAAATTTTCCTTTACCTATGTCCTGATACACAATATCTACAAATAAACCAAGGTGCCCAAGTAAGGGGTGAGGAATGAAACTTAATAGGTTTTCTCAAAATGAATTCCCTACTCATGGCACTAGGATAAAACATTTCATCTCATTTATATAAAATAATTTATATAAAACAATTAAATAATTGTTTATATCGAAGCATAAAATAGTCTCCATACCAAAACTATTTCCAAGAAAAGAATCCAAACAATTCCATTGAACCATTCATTTGTCATTTAGAATAGCCATTTCTTGGTTCCAAAATTACACACAACAACACATGCATTCCCAGGTGATAGTTCCATACTAATGAGAAGTGTCTCATTGATCTACCAAGTCATTACAAGGTAACCATATAGCATGTTCCCCAATGGAACACACCCCTTACAAGGGTCTTGTCAATGAAAATTAACACACACTGGCCAAGTAATCCAAATTACATTCAAAACCAAACATGTCAATCCATTTAAATAAAACATTTATTTTATTGAAAACCTTTACATCAAACCATTTACATGAATAAAACCAATCCATAATTTAAAGCATCATTTTAAAATCATGAAACAAATCACTTTTCACAACAACTAATTTCCACAATTTTCTAAACAATCACTAAAGAGGGTTTCTACCAAGATTTTCACATCAATTTCAAAATTAGATTAAATCAATCCAAATAATTTAAAACGAATCATTCAAATTATAATAATAGGAGTTGATATTGAATCCACCTAGAAACCAATCCACAAAAGATGGATTCTTCCTCCTTCTCAGATCATAGGGTTTACCAGCAAAGATCTAGATGTGCACGCTGAAACATCTCAGTGATTTTTCAACATGTTGACTTTCTACCCCGAATGGGAAAAATCCTTCATTGGTTGTGTAATCATGGTGCAAATAGGTCAAGACCCCCCCCCCCCCCCCGATCGAAAGGCCCAAAGGAATTTCTTTCCTAGAATCTCTCAAGGGTATAGATCTATGCAAGGCTAACATGACAAAGCAATCACTTTGAAAAAAACTGGAAGATAGACACTATGTAATTGAAGCTGATCCTGATGCCTTATAGAAACATTATCAGATATGTAAGTTTTTAGATATGGGTCAAATATCATATATCAAAGGTGATAAACCCTGGTTGGCTCTGGATCTCAATCCTATAATTGTGCATATATAGGGTTTCACTGACTGGAATCTTGTTCTAATCAGATGGGGTTACATTCATATTTTATTAAGTTCAGAGTAGGTGCTGCATCACATCTTGAAATTAAGAAACATTCAGCTCAAACCAGGTGTTCTTTATCTTTTAGAATGGTATTTCTCCTTCAATCTGCACACCTATAGGAACACGATGGCTCAAATCTGGGTGCGACTTCACAGAATCTACTTCTTCATATGGAATCCGAAGATCTTAAAAGACATAACCTTCTATATCGGTACCTCACTCAAAATTGATCAAAGGATGTTAAATGTGGAGCTTAGGTTTTACGCATGACTCATGGTTGAAGTCAATCTAGAATCCAAGATTCCAGAGGAAATTACATTCAATGTTAATAACTACAAAATGGATTTTTTCATTGAATATGAGCATAAACCCCCATTCTATGAGCTTTGTAAAATTTTAGGTCACTCCTTTCTCAATTGTAGAGTGATGAAAAATCAGGTGAAGAGTTAGGAGGAACAACCCAGGGATGACGGGTGGACTCATGTTTGAAATAAGAAGAAGGATAAGTCCTATGTCTTAGAGAAACCTGAAGTTCTCATAAAGACAAATGGAAAATGTGTGAAGAAAACACACCACCTGGGAGAGACATCATGTACTAACTGGGCTGAGATGATCAATGAGGAGGAGCTACTCGCTGTTGATGAAGGAATCCTTGAAGATATTGAGAAAATGGTGCTAGATACCTATGAGCAGTCACATGATGTCGATCTTAGAAAGGAACCTAGCAAGACTGTCATTACAGGGGCTAGCCAGTAGGACTTAGCACCTATCTAATCACACATTTGGAAGGAACTCCTAGGTTCCTTACCGAGTAAAGATTACATACCTGCTACCCCCAAGGGTCATGTGCACCCCATTGAGAAATCTGATGAAGGTGTCTTATCTGATACTACTAGGTCTAATGGGTGTGGCAGCTACGAAGTTTTAGAAAATGTGATGAAACCTGCACATCCCTTTGAGAAACCTGAAGCTTTTAATGGAAATAGTAGAGTTGAGGACTTGGTAAACAGAAAGGAAGCTTACCATCCCTCTGAGAATCATGCAGGTACGGTGCAATTGGATGATGTGGAAGGTGAATCTTTAATGCCTTATATCATTATTTCTAATGATATATCATTGGCAGTGGGCTCACACCTCACTGCCCCAGTTGATTATTATGATTGTGATGCTACCACTCAAACTAAACACCAAGATATAACTTCAAGGAGTAGCCCTATGGCCACTACCTTGATTTATGAAGCTATTAAAACAAATATGGACACTACAGGTAAGGTTCTTTTGAGGCCCACTACTGAAGTAACCCCACACAAGGTCTTAGTTTCAAATGATATTGTAGTGGGAGTGGGATCTTTTATTAATGCTCCTGTTACTGAATCTTCAATATCAGCTATCACATCTTATAAAATGTCTACTATTCCTTTAAGGGATGGACCAATGACCACACCCTTGGATTCCAAAGCATTGAAAAAAATCAAAGTACTGATAATACTGGTACTACTAACATATATATTGTTTCCTCTATGAGTAAGCAGGTAAAGAAAACCAACCCAATCTCCTCTCAAGTTCCTAGAAGATTAGGGATGAATAAGGGATCTAGTGGATCAAAAAAAGGGAGTTCTAACTCTAAATGTAGGTTTCAATGAAATGTTTATTTTGGAATTGTTAGGGTATTACTAACCCTGACACATTTATTGTTCTTAAAAATTGATTTTGACTCACTAAAAAAAATATTTTTCTCTTTATAAGCCTAAAATTAAATTTCATTGAAATGTATTCATCTACACTCTTATGGTTTTAATTTTCTTTTTGCTTATAAAGATGGTCTTGCTACTAAATATCTTTGGGCCTTTTATCATTCATCATTGCAGTTTTTTAATTCTTTCAAAGTTTCTGAGAAGTTATTTACATGTGAATTTTCCTCTGATAGATTACATTATTTTTTCACCATGATATATGCCAATAATATATACCAATATTGAAGATCCATTTGGAATGAACTTAATTCTCTAGATAACATTATCTATGATCCCTGGTTTCTGGTCGAGGATTTTAATGGGATTCTTAACTCTAGTGAAAACATTTCACCGTCCCACTCTTCTATATCCTCAAGAGAATTTAAATATTCTATTGAAGATTGTAATATTGTTGAAATCAATATCACTGGTTCTAATTTCACTTGGTATAGAAGATATCACAATAGGGTAGTGGCTAATAAACTTGATCGGGCTTTCACTCTCTTCCTTTCATGTTTAATAACTCTTGGGTTACAAATCCTAAGTGTACTAACATTATTAAATTTTTTTGGGAAGGCATGAGGCATCACAATTATGATTTTTCTTGCATCACTATGTTAAAACATATTAAGCAGTGCCTTAAGGGTTGGTGTAGTTCCAAATCTAAACAACTTGACAAAGAAATTTCCTCCCTTGAAAATGACCTTAGTGAAATTCAAAATTCCAATAATTTCTCAGATTTTTATTTAGACCCTCAACAAGAAGTCAGTACCTCTTTGAAACTAAACTCACTTCCGAAACTTAAAGATAACATGCGAAAGAAAATTTTCAAAACTAAATGTCTTTCGGATGGAAATAGAAACACAAATTTCTACAACTATTTCCAAAAAATTAGTAATTTTGTAGACCTCATGCCTTTATTAGAAATGGTGACACCCTTCTTGACATGGAGGAAGCTATTTATAATCATGTTGTCTCTTACTTTCATAATTTTCTTAATGGTCTGACTATTAGAAAAGATCTCCTACCTGACATCATCTGAATATGGTGACTATTGATGATAATGATTATTTTTTAAGCATCCCTCTAGATCATGAAATCAAAGACACTATGTTTAGCCTTAATCATGATAGTTCCCTAGGTCCTGATGGTTTCAATAATGGTTTCTTCCAACACTATTGGGATATTATTCATATGGATGTTTTCAAACTTGAAAAAACTTTTTTATCCAATGGTTTTATCTCATGTGGTTTAAATTCCCAATTCTTTACTCTTATTCCTAAAGTTTACAATGCTTTTTAGAATCACCTTTTCTGACCTATTGCACTCGTTAACGCCATTTACAAAATTATTTTAAAAAATATTGCTAATAGTCTTACTTCTAATTGCAATAGAATTGTTACTTGGAACCAATTTGGTTTTAAATAAGGTAGGTCTATACAAGATTGCATCTTTCTTACTTCAGAACGCACTAATATCTTAAACAAAGACACTAGAGGATGTAGTGTTTCCATGAAACTATATATTAGAAAATCTTTCGATACCATGGATTGGAGTTTCATTATTAAGGTTCTCAAAATTTTTGGGTTTAATGACTCTTTCACTGGTATGATAAGAACTTTATTCAATTTTTCCTCCATGTTTGTCCTTGTTAATTGTTCACCTAAGGGATTCTTTAAATGCACCAAGGGTGTTAGGCAAGGATATCCCCTTTCTGCCATTATTTTTGTCATAACTGAGGATTACTTAGGCAGGTTTCTCACTTGCCTTATGGATCAAAAAAAGATTATAACTATCTCGAACTCTAGAAACCTAAAGGTTCCAACCCATCTCTTATATGCTGATGACATCATTCTATTCTTACAAGGTGATAAAAGGAATATCCAAAATCTTAAAAATTCTATAGAACACTATGAAGAAATCTCTGGTCAAGCTATAAGTTGGAGAAAATATTTTGTGTTCTTTGGAAAAAAATTCACTTCTAACAAAAATGTCAATATCATCAATTATTTGGGAATCAAGGAAGGTTCCTTCCCCTTCACTTACCCTAGTGTACCTATTGTCTAAAGAAGACCTCAATCCTGTTAATTTTATAGTATTGTTGATCAAATTACCAATCAACTTTCTTGTTGGAAGGGTAAGTCTCCCCTATGGCTGGTATAATTTGTCATGTGAAATCTACAATTGTCTCCAAAATGGTCTACTTTATTGTGGTTTACAATTGGACTATTAGTCTTCTTAAAAAAATTAAAATTTACATTTAAAACTTTGTTTGGACTGGTAGTACAATTGAAAGTAAGCTTGTGACAATTCCATGGGCCACTTGTTGTAAAACTTTAGACAAGGGTGGTCTTGGGATAAAAAATCTTAATCTCTTTAATGATGCACTCCAATCTAGGATGACTCAGAGGTTGCTTCATAATAACTCTGATTCAACATATTTTCTAAAAACAAAGATTCTTTACTAAGCTTAAGAATTAAAATTTGAATTATATCACCTCTTCTATCCGATCGTCCATTAGGCAGTCCTTCATCAACATTATGAAAAACTCCAGATGGATGGTTAGTACTAATTCTTCCATGAATTTTTGGGTTGACAAACGGACTGATGCACCTTTAATCTCCATTATTCCTCTAAAATCTCTTCCAGATAACACCAATTCTACCATTATGGATATTGTTAATTCTCATGACATCACCCTCTCTAATATCATTAGTCAGGTTATTGACAATTAACCATTTTATAACTTTGAGTATTTCCTTATTTAGGAACCTGCTTATAATCGCATGATTGATTCTATTTTTTTTTCAATTTAAATTTTATAAATTCTGATTCTAACTTAGGTTGGTTGATTTTTTTATCAAACCTTGTATTAAGACCTCAAGATTTACTCTTTCTTGTCGTATTTCTCATAATAGAGTCCCCACTAAAGATTTTCTAAAATATTTTGGGTTTCAACTTTGCTCTAGTTTTCACCTATGTAACTAACATCAAGAAGATGATAATCATTTGTTTCGGTCTTATGCTATAACTTTAGCTCTTTAGAATTACATTCTTGACATTTTTGGTTCTATATGGTTACTTCTTGATTCTATAAGCTCTCAATTGAAATGTTGTGTTACTTTTGAATCTTCTCAAGAAATCAAGAATCTTTTTCTGACTATTGTCACTGAGATCTTACATGTGATCTAGTATAATATAAATAATATTATTTATAATAATTTCTCCTTCAGGATTAATTTAGGAAAGATGAGGATTCTCATTGCCATCCGCGATGCTCCCTCGATTCAGAAAGCTTATTATGACAACACTGTTGGTGACTTTGAGATCCTTCACCGAATTAGGATTACTGGTATATACAGAAAACCTCGACGCATCTTTGAGGTATTCTGGAAGCTTCGCTTCTAGGATGGATCAAAGTGAATGTTGATGGTGCCTCTAAAGGCAACCTGGGACCTACAGGGTGTGGTGCTATTTTTAGAGACTATCATGGCAGGTGTCACAGATGCTTCTTTAGTGGATGTTGTACATCCTCGTCTTTGGAAGGAGAAATGATGGAGGTGATCTATGCTGTTGACTTTTCCAATAAAAGGTCGGAACAATATCTTGATTGAAATTGATTCAACCACTATTGTCTAAGATATTTGGAAGGGGGTGGTGCATCTTGAATGGCCACTTACTTCCCAATGGATAAATTACCTTGTCTCTCTCACATAATTTAACTATATTTCTACTCATGCCTTTCATCAAGAAAACATGGTTGCTGATAGTCTTTCCAATAAGAGAATTAACCAGGACATTACATGGAAGGATGATTTTCCTGGTGATTTTCTCCCCCTTTGTGATAAAGATGGTAATAAGATTCAATCTTTCAAACTCATGTAATCTATTTTTTTATTATTCAATAAATTGTGCCTTGGTCTTTGAATAAGGAAACACCTTCTTAAAAACAAATTGAATCCACCTACCTCAAAAAATAGGTAAAAACAAATAATGACAAAAATTCTTCAATAAAACCTGAGTTGAAACTAAGAAAACCCTCCTTAGATCTCTTTCCCAAAGAATTTTGGCTTCAACACACCACCATTTTAGAATAGATAACTCCCAGATTAAGAGGAATGGTTTTTAAAACCTTTTGGAAGATAATAATTCAAGTTAGGATCAAACTAGATGAAAAAGATCCATTAACCAGAAAAACCAATTTAGATCCACAATTTTTGGATCTAACATTTAGCCAAGCACAGTTATGGAACACAGTTAGGAAAACTATGTGATAATAGTGAAAAATCCCTCTATTACTCAATGCATAGTTTCTCTTAGGTAGCCACATGGACTGGACAAACTGTGCACCTACCCAGAGACCACTGCCTCACTTTTCATGGTTTTCTATAAGAGTTTCATTGTTTCTACCAACCATGCTCAAACCATCACCTCCTGAAAAGCCACAAAACAACCCAAAATTCCTTCAAACCCTACAAAACTTCACCCAAAAACCTTTTATATTTAAAATACACAATTAAAGGGGTACTTAATTTAAACCATGGGTGATACACATCCCATCAATATGATTTTTTTATCCATGAAATTTTTTATTCTCTATATTACCTATTCCATGGATACTTTATGATCATGTTATTAATTATATGGAATTAATTTATTATTTATTCTTATCACTTATGAATTTATTTTTTATTTCATATTAGTTTTCACAGTACTCTACCCCTTATTTAGTGTTTGAGATCACCCCTTTATTTTTTCCATTTTTTCTAGGAAACAAAGATGATTACATTGAACAATCCAAGGATATTATATGAGGGATAATAAAGCTTCACTATGTTTTTATGATATATTTTATGTTTTCAAATATTATATAAGAACATGTATATATCTAGTCTCTTATGACTTTAAAACTACTAGATCCTATTTGATGAGATCTCTTTTATTATGTACCAATGTAATAAAATAACCATTGAATCAGGGTTATTAGAGTTAGTGTGTTGCATTTGTTACCAAAGAAGGTTTATTAGAAACTTTAAAAACTATATTTATAAGATCATAGTTAAACAAAACAACTTTTTGATAAAACCTTAATATATTTTATAAATTTTCCAAGAATAATTTACCAACATTTTTAATAAATTAATAAGAATTATATACCGTGATTCAATATTCACAATTTTATTCATGAACTAATTAAGTGTATGAAATTTTATTTGTTGTCAAAAATCATGTTAATATGTTTTTTGGGTGATGGGGGAAGAGTCTAATTAAGATGATTGAATGTGCTTTTCTTAAAAATAGGTAATTGATTGTTGATAATTAAAGTTCTTTATGTAAAAAAATTCAAGATATTAAATACAAATATTTTATGATTATAGATATATTTTGTATGAAATAATGACAAGTGTTGATTATATGGTTAGATAACTGTCTTATATAGTTTTGAAGAGAAGAGGGAAAGATGGATATAGAATAAATATAAAGTGTTTTTATTAAATAGAGTAAAATATGGCTGAAATATGAAGAATCCATCCAAGGATTATTTATCATGAAATATGATGTGATCAGTAATGAATATATATTGGGTGATGCATTATATAAGTTAGAATTTAAGTTGTAATTAAAGAGGCAGAAAAGGTTCTTGAAACACTATAAAATGTGTGTTTATATGGTGAAAAAGTATTTGGATTTAAGGATTAGGAGTTTTTAAATATTCATTAATTTCCAATGTTATTTGAAGTATTTTTTATAATTATTGGAAATTCCTTTAAGATATTGGATGAAGTTTTTAGTTTATTAGAAGAATTATGAAATTTTAGAGTTGGAGATGAAATTTTATAATGTCCAAAATATCTTTATATTTTAAAAAGGTAATCAATATTAGCTGATTTAAGAATTCAAAAAATCATGACTTCTCATTGTATTTTATAATAGACATTATAATGGCCACTTTAGATTCATGTTGAAATGCATAAGAGTCATATGTACTCTACATAAGATTAATTTTGAAATATGCATGAAAATCTAGAAAATTAAATGGATTTCATAAGACACATTTTTTCTATTTTTAAGGGTCTTTTTTAAAAATTTAAGAGTTATGCTAAAAAATGTAGGAGTTATACTAAAAAATATAAGGGTTATGTGAGAATTTTGTAGGAGTCTGTAATAGTATAAGAGTTGTCTGAAAAAATAGAGGGTAATTATAAATGAGCATATGATTCATCAATGAGCCAAATAAATTTAAAGTCATAGGGACATACTATACTCTATAACAGTTATATAGAGATTTATTAAGATCCACTTACTCTTTTGAAACACCATTTTAAGTGAAAATATGGGAATGTTTTCAGGATATATTATATGTTTAAGGGTCACTGATGTTGAGAAATATAAAATACAGAAAAGTCCAAAAATATTATGTGAAAATGTAAGAGTAATTCTATGATATGAGAATAAGAAATTTGGTAAAGATAAGATATTCAAATTAGTGCATAAGAGTAACTTATTCTTATATAAAGTAAAATTATTTAAATGTTATATTACAATAATTAAAAGAATTTGATATAATAGAGAACCTATATAAGATTGATCCAAAACATAAATATGTTGATGCTAGTGCTATTATTAATTGATCTAAATAACATAAATTACATTTTGATTCATGTTAAGTGATGAGGAAGATGATCTACAATATTCAAAGAAAACGTTTTAGCATATAAGTGTTATAAGATTTAAAATTCAAGATAAATCTTATTCTACAAATATTATAGACTGTTATAAAACAATAAAATGAAAAAATGCCATAACTATTGTTCTATATATTATTCATAAAATTACTAAGATTAATCATTTGACGAATTTTGTGTATATATTTTGAGAAAAATAATCCTTAAATTTGTAATAAAATTAAATGAATATTTATGTTATCGAGATTAATTGAGATTAAAATTAGAAGAAGGGAATTCTTATAATGCCAATGATGATATTAAATTAAGATAAATAAAGATTTTTTTTGAGATTTTGGGAACACACCCAAGTGGTTTAATTGGATAAAAATTGATGAGAACCACAATATTGGTATTGGAGATTATTTTCTATAATAAATATATAGATTATATATTCTTTATACTTTCTAAATATAAAAGGTAGAAGAATAATAAATATAAGTGGTGAAAAAATATTTTGAGAACTTGATATGATATTATTGAAGAATAACACTGTAAATATCTAAGGAAGAAGAAAATAACAAGAATATAATAGTTGATATAATGTTTTGAAGTAGATTAAAGAAGAAGAAAGGGAAACTAGTATAGAGACTGGTTCTTGCGATACCCAACAATGTAAAAGTTGAAGACAAGGATGAATAAAGAATAATAAGAATAGTTTAAGGAGTGAATAACATACACTAATATTGTTTATCTACTGTGTTGATACTTACAGATTAAGGATCTACTGGGTTTTTAAGATCACATGAGGTTTAAGAGTTGAGTAAGGCTAGCTAACCTAATCTTGAATAGGATATGGTTGTTTTTTACTTGAATAGATAATCATGCATAATAATTTTTATAATTGTAAGTTTAATAATTTAATTGAGTAAAAATAATTGGAATGTTTGATGAAGTGACATCAAAAAATAGTTTTATAATCATATTTAGGAGGTTTGAATGTAGGTTTTGTAATATCGATTGAGATATTGAAGATTAGAGGGAGTAGGTATAATATTTAATTATTATTGGAATATATAAGAACCTATATAATATGGTTAAAATATATTTTAGGATTACACCTTCACTTAGGTTTAAGAGGATACCTTACCCATTGTAATACTTACAAAAAATAGTAGAAAATTTATGACTTAGACTGAACCTAATCGCAAAAGGAGTCGATGCCCATATTTAGACCGACTATTTTAAAAATTATTTGTTTTTTTATTTACTTTACTTCCTAATTTTCATATAATATATTTATGTTGAGTTTATTATAAGTAGATCCATATTTACATTAACTATTAACATGGGTTCAAATAATAAGATATGATTTTAAAATGGTAAAAGTTTAATGTGTAATAATTTGGTAAAACAAAAGTCACAATGATTTTCACCCCTCTTAGTGAATAAACCCATTCCTAAGAACTATAATAAATATAGGTATTTCTATCTTGAGTAATTTAATGAGTAATTTTTTTGATTTGAGTATAATTTTAATATATTAAGGTATTAGACTCATGCTATGATGAATAAAATTGTCCATATAGAGTAACCCATTACTCTACAACATGGTGTAATAACAATGGACCACTTAATGTGGAAATAGCATCCATACTTCAATGGAAACAATAATCCATTTCTAAATTAAAAATTCATCTACTCCTAAGATAAGATAATACTTGTTTTAGGATATAGTGAAAATGAAAAGGTTGTTATGACAAAATATCATTTGAGGGGAGATAATAATCAATAGTGGCTATTGATTCAAAAAAGAAAGAAAGAGGAGGATATATAGAGTATGGAATGGAATTATTTTATGGTGATATTATTTGAAAATTACTTTAATATTGATCAATAAGATTATATGCAAATGAAATTCTTAAATTTTATAAAAAAGGAATAGGAAAATGTTTTTGAGTATGATGATAAATTAAAATATTTTGAAAGACATGTTTCAGACTACATATGTAATCAAAAAATTAATATTATTTATTTATTTTATAGAATAAATCCACGACTAAAAATGGAATTATTCTCTCAATCACATTCAACATATGAGTAGAGAGGGTTAATTACCATCAAGACTGAGAAGGAATTATCTAAAAATTTTATTTCCAATGGAAATAAAGTAAAGAATAGGATGATGGGTTACCACATTTGGATACCACTATAAAATGATAATACTAGAAGTTTTTAATTTCTAACATGTAAAAACTGTGTGATGAAACACCATAGGAATTTATTGAAGGAAATTTAGTTTCTCTAAACATGTAGAGATAATGTCCATAAATCTCAAGAATGAGAATGAAATAGATAATCCTCCAATATCCAATGATTCAACTAAAAGGATATGAGAAAATAATTCAATCAATTCCCCAATAATCATGGGAATATATCATATAATAGGCCAAGGTATAAATATATGTCTTATATAATTACTATAATAAATGTTAATATCTCAAATGGCATGATAGAAGGAACAATGATTATAAACTCAAATCTAGATTATGTATTATTCAATTTTGGATCTATTAACTATTTTATATCTTACATGTTTTATAAGAACATTAAAACATCCCTTGATAATTTGATTAAGGAGTTATTAATTAAAATACACAGTGAAAATATTATCACAATGCAGGTATATTTGGTAATTGATATTAATATGCATAGATATTAACTTGTTAAAGATTTTGTTATTATACATATGGTTGAATTTTCCATAATCCTTGAGGGTGTATTTTATCTCAAACTATAATGAAATAATTTACTATTGATAGAAGGATATCAAAATCTATGTCATAGGCATCAAATATCGATTTTAAAGGAGATACTTCATCATATGAATTTTTTCTATAACTACTTCTTGTATATCATCTTAATAAAATTTTTGGAGAAGAATATGTGTAAAAATAGTATATGAGTGAGAATTATATCTTAGAATATAGGATATACCTATCATATAATAATAAATTAATGTATTCCCATAGTAATTACTTAAATATTCACCAGAATGTGAAGTATAATTTTCCATTGAACTTATCCATAATACAAAACCCAAATATAAGACTGTCTATAGAATATAACCAGTGGAATTGGTGGAAATAAAGAAAAACCTACATTATTTGTATGATAAGGGATTCATATGACCTAGTGTGTCATATTGGAGAGAAACCTCCTTATTTGTAAAAAAGAATGATGGGTCTATGAGGCTGTGGATCAATAATAGTGAAATCAATTCCATTACAATAAAGAATAACTATCCATTACCATTTATTGATAACTTGTTTGATCAACTTAAAGGTTATTAATAATTATTAAAGAACAACCATAATTCTAGTTATCATTAATTAAGTGTGAAGAATTATGATATACCAAATTTGACATTTCATAGGAGGCATTGAAATCTTTATTTTATAGTAATTTTCTTCAGATTAAAAAATTTACCCTCAGTTTATATGTATTTGAGGAACTGATTTTTCAAGGATTGTATTATTAAATTTATGGTGGTATTTATTGATTATATCTTTATATACTATAAAATTTATGAAGATTATGAGAACCATTTGTGTTTTTTTAGTTACTCTCAGATAAAAAGAGATATATAAAAAGTTTCATAAGTTTGAGTTTTGGATTCAACAACTTTTATTTATTGGAGTTATTGTATCGAATGATGGAATATATATTATCCCATAAAATACCAAAGTAGTTTAATAATGGAAAAAATTAATGAATATAACTGAGATATGTAGTTTCTTTGGTTGAGTAGGTTACTATTAGTGATTTTTTCAAAATATTTCCTCATTATCCAACTTATTAACCAACTTAACATGTAAAGGGGTCAAATTAACATGGTCAAAGAAATTTAAGGAATGTTTTGAGGATGTAATGAAGATATTAATTAATACATCAATATTAACTTTAACATTGTGGAAGGAAGGATTTTTGATATATAGTGACACATCAAAGAATGTATTGACGTGTTTCCTTATGAAAAATGATATATTTATTGATTATGCATTCATGTAATATCCCACCCTTCTTTGAGGATTCTCATACTAATTTTAGGTATTATTTATCTCTTGTTTTGATAATACCTTAGTTGATTATTATTTCAAGGATATTGCAAGGGAATTTTTAGAATCATGGAAGCCCATGGGGTTGTGCACAGTTGGAACATAGTTATAAAGAATTGTCCGGTTTTCCCTAGAAAACCATACACACCATTTTGATCCATAGGAAGGGGGTTCATAGTTTGAACAAACCATGCTACCAACCTCCCCAAATCATGCACCATTTGACAGAGGGGATTTTCAGGGTTGGGGTACAATTTGGAAAACCATGCACCCACCTAGGAGTAACCATGGAACCCCAATACCTGGGGCACATAATTTAAAAAACCATATGGCCCATCCAGAAAACTATGCGTGTGGGTTTTTAAACCCCATAAAATTTAATAAAAATTTACCAAATCACTATTTTATATCCTGAACAACCCCCACTCAACCCAATACAAATTTCTTTTCTCTTATAGGCTCTCAATAGGATTCCTAGTCTCCTCAAACCTCTTACTATGTGAATTAATGATCCAATGGAAGAAATTGAACCCTATATGGTATGAAATTTATTCCTAATTTATATTACACTATCTCTTATAGTTTATCCCTCCTATGGAGTGGGATGGAGTTTGATCCATTGTTGATGGTTTATATCTAGGTTTTAATATATCACGTTTTGTTGACACTCAATCATAGATTTTGATCATAGATCATCCTTGATATTGTGATTTCAATCATTCTACATTGATTTTGGGGCCATGTTATGGAAAGAGTTCATAAATAACCTTTAGATAGGTTGTATAATTGATATTTTACCCATAGTCTTGATTATGATCACATGTATGTAATTGTTCCTTTATGTTTCCACATTGTTCAATTGATTTTAAATTAAATAGGTGAATTTAATTGCATGAAATTGTGATACCCTTCATGAATCCCATTAGACCCATTGTAGATTTGAGACTATGCTTGATGGAAACCTATGGGGTGATCCAATACATGTGACATGATGATTTATGAATTGTAAAAGGGGAATAATAGGTTAATATAATTAAACTAAATTATTATTTAATGTTTGATAAAGGGATTTAAAGGCTTAATAACTTTAACTTTGAAGGGTTAATGATTTGTGTATTAACTGATGACGAATGAATTAATGTGATTTTTTTTCATATTGTCCCTTATAATTAATGTAAATAATCATAGTTGTGATTGGTAAATAAAATTCCTCCCCATGATTGGAATTATTAATGATAATGTTAATGATGTGGAATATTGACATATATATATGTTATATTTGATTGATTAATGAGTTGTGGGTCAAGGACTGATGCTCCAAATATCCATGGGGTTCTAGAATGATTCTCTAGGTCCTTGATGTATGGATGTGAAAAATGAGTTTTTTGTTAAGGACTGATGCTCCAAATACTCATGGGGTAACATACTAATTCTCTAGGCCCCCGATATATATTTATATATGCATGTGAACAATTAGTTGTGGGTCAGGTACTAATTCTATAAATACCCATGGGGTGCCAAACTAATGATCTAGGCCCATAAGATATTGGTGACAGACTAGTGTTCTAAATAGTCATAATAATGGTTCCTAGACTGAAGCTTTAGGGTATTGACTTAAATTTGAAGTAAATTATTAAAAAAATCCCATGAAGTAATGAATTGTTATATCCCTATAGTTCATGGTTTAGACATCTAAATGATCCAAAGTAGGTATGATTGGTTCATGTGTCATCATGAACCCGAGGGCCTATGTGGTTGATTAAAGAATAATTAAATGTTACTCATTTTCACTTTTTTCATTTTATATTTATTATTTTAATAACTATATACACTATTATAGACTTTATTTTCCATTAGACACCATTGGTGGTGGCCTACTCAGTTGTACTAACACCCCACTCAGGCTTCTTGATTTGTACTTCAATAGACTTCATGTTTTTAGGATAGGATAAGGGAAAGATCCCTATGTTAAATGGATGAGTTGGGTTTTGGGATGGAGGATGGATGAGGGAACCAAACTTGATGTACCAAACCACTTTAGAGATCTTAGTATTACTTTATTTTGGTTTTTTATTATACACTTGATACTTGTATGGCATGAAATATTTTCTTATTTAGTTTATGGTCATTTTAATTATTTAGGATTTATTCATATGTTTTTTGGTTGATTATTGATTATTTTATTATCTTGGATATATTTAATATTTATTTACACTATTGTGATGATTTTATAAAGAGGTTACAATCTCCCCACATTATATATTAGACACTTGCTACTTTTTGGTAGCCTATGGCATACGAGGAGACATGCCTGATGGCACATAACGAACTGGCTCAGGGCATCAGTATGTGGAAACCAGTTTGGGGAATCAAAATTAGGGTAATTTAAGATCTATGAATAAAACTATAAAAATCATGATCTTGAGTTAGTAGCTGTTATAGTTTCCTTGAAGATATGAAGACATTATCTCTATCGTTAAATATGTGACATATATATGAGTTAAAGTACTTTGAAGTATATTTTCACATAGAAGTATCTAAATATAAGACAATAGAGATTATTGGAATTACATTAAGACTATGATTGTGTAATACACTTCCACCTTGTGAAGGAAAACTAGGTGGATGATGTATTGAGAAGAAATGATTAAGGGGTACTATCCATGATTAAGATGGATAAGGACCAATTATTGATGGATTTAGTAATGTGAGATATATAAATAAAAAGGGAAAGAGAAACATAATTCCTTATCCATATAATTTCCAAAACATATTTTCTAGAGAATATAAAGTTGTCCTAAAAATATTATAAGGATATAAAAGTTATTATTAATGACATGGAAGATGTGAAACTAAAATAATTAATCAATAATATTGTATTTTGAAATTTGTAAAAAATATTTGTGTAAATGAGTACCAATAATGAAATTGGAATTACTAGATGAATCTAATTAATAAAATTTATCTATACATCATGTTAGAACTAAGATGTATAGGGATATAAGGGAAATGTTTTGGTGAGATAGATTGAAGTAGGAAATTGTTAACTAAGTGTCAAGATTATTTGTAAGATATGTAGTATAAGGGATAACTCCCAAAGGGTTTTTTGAAACCTATATATATACCAATGTGGAAGTAGGATAATATTAAAATAGACTTTATGAATGGAATTCAAAAGATATCTAGGAAGAATGGTTCAATATGGGTTGTTGTAGAACACCTTACAAAGTTTTCACATTTCGTTTCAATAAGAGTGGATATACCCCTTGAACATCATGTACTACTATATATTAATGATTTTTTGAGGCTTCATGGTAAAAATTTACCAATTTTATCTGATCATGATCCTCATTTTACATTGAAATATTGGAGCAATCTTCAAAATGATTTGAGCACTAAGATACATTTGGATACCTCCTATCATCCTCAATTTTATGGGAAATCTAAAAGGTCCATCTAAATATTAAAGTAAATAATTGGATCATGATCACTTGAATTACAAGGAATATATGAATAATATATACATTAGGTGTAATTCTTATAAAATAATACCTTCCATTTAAGCATTCAATAATCCTCTAATGGGAAGATATGTCAGAATCCAACCTTCTGGGAGGAAGTTAGTGAATGAAGGATAGTAGGTCCTAATTTTTTGAAATAGAAAACTAATAAATTATGATCCATCAAGAATCATATCATTATGGGTCAAATAAAATATAATTTCAATGTTAATATTCAGAGGTAGGATTTGAATTTAATGTTGGGAATAATGTATTCTTCAAGGTATCCCCATGGAAGGGAGTTATATGGTTTCGTAAGGAAGGGTAGGATAAGTCTATGGAACACTATGATTTTACATTTTGTTAGATAATTGGAGTTATGGAATACTATTTATCTAGGACACTAAACATATTTAAAGTTTATGATGTCTTTAATGTCTCATAGTTGAGTAAGTATATACTATATTGAAAACATGTACTCACCACTAAAGAAATAGAGTAGTAACCTGACTTATATCATAATGAATATTCCATATAGATTCATGAAACTAGAGAGAACATGTAGTGGTATCAAACAACTCAGTTGGTGAAGGTACTTTGGAGAAAACCCAAGCCAGGGGAATAAATATGGGGGACTAAGATAGAAATTATGAAAAATTACCCATATATTTTTATAGATTGGAATATACAACAAATATCAAGGATGTAATTATTTAAGGGGAAAGAATGTATGACTCAATACATTTATATAATAAATAAACATATAATTACCACCATAAACACTTATATTACATTATCATTGTAAAATAAATTCTAAAAAATTACATTAAAAAATTGTTACAACTAGTGTTATAGAACACATAACAATATAAGGAAAACCATATTCTTGAATCTCGTAGGATTATACACTAATAAGAATGAAAAACATAGAAGAGACATTAATATTTTGTAGAAAATAATAAAAAATGGAATATAAATGGTATAGAAATTTAGAAAAGGATATAAATGATTTTATATTTTATAATTAAGTGTATATATAATGGGTAATATTTCCATTGGAATGGTAAAGTGATGGTTGCGCCCAAATTTACCCTACTGGTAAAAGCGGTCGTTGAAGTACAAGTAGGGATCGAATCCACAGGGACCGAAGAAGTAACCTTGAGACGCTATGATTAGATGCAGGATTGGCTATGCAGTGGCCAACTTTGGATTGAATTGATTTGAAAAAAAATTGATTTAATTTAAAGAGAAAAAAACAAATAAAATTACTTAAATTAAAACAACTAATTAAGGTGATTCGATCCTAGGTTGTCTCTTGGGCTTGATTGGATGTAGTTGTTTTTCATTTGATTTTCTGTTCAACGGTTCAAGAGGTATCCATTAAACGAAATAATTCCTCAATATCATTCTCCGATTTAAACCATACACAATTTCAAGGCTAATCACCAATTCACTTAGAGGATCAATTTAATGAGCACTCCAAGGAATTGGATCGTACTATCACTCTAAATGTGTCGTCGTTAAATTCGGTGAAGACAAAGAAGAAGATAAATCAAAGAAAGGAACTCTTAAAATAAAGAACAAATTTAAGAATTTAAGAACATCAAATAACATTCAATACAACTCATGAAACTCCCTAGGATCAAACCATAAAAGGTTATCCCTCCATTGATTCTATTCTATCAATGGAAGCAGATAATTAACTTAAAGAAGCGGGATTGAAGAAAAAAGAAAAAAACATTAATCAAAATGAACACTCCACAGTTGTGTGATGAACTCACAAGTGCGGGTGTGAATAAATTCACACTAAGATTCAACGGTATCAATGTGTGAAGAAAAGGAAAATAGAAAGTTAAGAAGAAGAAGAAATTTTATTAAAATACTAAACGTGAATGAAAAACTTACATTAGAAAAATTGACAATGTCATTACAAAACGAGAGCGGGAAATTACAATTGAAAGAAAAACTTGGATTCAAAGGAAAATGTTAGATTCAAGGAAAAATGTTAGATGATTATTCCCTTCACCACCAGCTCCTTATATAGGCATATTAAGAGCCTTATGTCCACCCCCAACATTAAATTCACCCCCCAACAATTAATAGAGTCAAAAGGAGGGTGAAGAATCAAAAGGAAATTGACGTTTCGAAGTTGACCCGGAAAACTGTCCAGATTCGTCCTCCATTTTGACGTGTGATTTTGACACTTCATATGGCCGAATCCGAAGGTGTCATAAATATAAAATATCTTCTTCCATGTGTCTTCTAGAAGATCTCAAAATCTCAGGAAATTTTGCTCAGCCGTATGGATGTTATGGTCGAAATGGTGGGAAGGATTTCTGTGCATTAATGACGAGTCCACCATTTAAATCTTAACTTCATATCCCTTTATCATCATGAAAACATCCGAATTAGCTCTGTCCACAGTTGAATAAAATGATCCTCCTATTTTTATCTTTCTACTGTATAAATTTTAGCTTCATTGGGCTTGGTTTATGGGCCCCACATTTGTTTGATGGGCCTTAGGCCCATTATGCTTTTTCCAGCAAGTTTCTGCCTTCAGGCGTAAAATTCTCCATCTTCCTTTGGGATTCATCCATCGGACCTAAAAGATAAAATGTTCCAAACAAATTGATCAATAATATCCCAAAATTTCAAATTAAAATGATGAATATTTTAATTTCCACAAGCAAATTATTGAGTGGGCCCAAATTGACATTTTAAGCATGAATTGCACAATGATGGGAAATGAAGTTCAATTTCTGAATTGGACAAAAATTGATGTTTATAAACTTTTAAAAACATTAATATTAAGAACTTAACAATGAATATTATCCACTTTAAGTGACTAATCACACCCCCCAACTTGAGTTTTGCTAGTCCCGAGCAAAATAAATTACAAATATGAAATTAAAATCCCCTTTTCCAAAAACATTTTAAATACACATTGCTCACTCAAATATCTAATACCAAAAAAATTATGGAACCCATCAAAATAATTTAAAACAAGCTAGGTCCATAAGCATATCCCAAGCCCAAGCCCATTCCTTTGTTCAAATTCATTGCCACATTTCATCCAATTCCAATTAAGCATGATAAAGTGTTGTGCATCATAAAAGATATGGGGCCCATTTTATTGTTCAAGGGGAAAAAATGGAAGCGCTAGGTGGGAATCACATTAAACCTTAAGATGAGTATCCTTTTTTTATTTTTTATTTATTTTTTGATTTTTTTTTACCACAATAGATATGAAAAGACTAACTCTGGGCAAGACAACTATGGAGTCACGATCCCCAAGTGTCGGACGCCACACATATTGTCAATTTCATGCTCTACAATAGAGATATAAAGCCTAACTCTGGGCAAGACAACTATGGAGTCACGATCCCCAAGTGCCGGACGCCACACATTTGGACAAAACATTGCTCTATGTGGTCTTTTTTTTTGTTTTTTTTTGTTTTTTTAATGGATACTCAAATTAAACTAAAAGTGACCCCAGAACCCTATGCTATAATGAAAGGGACCCAAGAACTCAAATTTACACCCACAATCCAAAAGACGTGCATTGTGGCATTTTTATTAAGAGGATGAAAATGTAAACTTTGAAAAATCACATCAGACAACTGCACTTTCCAAAAACTATGCTCATGAACATAAACTTGCATTAAAATCAGAATCAAGGCATGCAAAATTTATTGGATATCCAATTTTAGAGTTTGCAATGTGTCTTTATCATGTTTATGGTTAATGGAATTCTTTTTTTCATTCATGTTCTTATTGAAGAAAAAAAATTATTCTTTATCCCCCCCCAACTTAGAATAACACTGTCCCCAGTGTTTAAAGAAAAGAAAAGCTAGGGATCGAATCCACAGGGACCGAAGAAGTAACCTTGAGACGCTATGATTAGATGCAGGATTGGCTATGTAGTGGCCAACTTTGGATTGAATTGATTTGAAGAAAAATTGATTTAATTTAAAGAGAAAAATAAATAAAATTACTTAAATTAAAACAACTAATTAAGGTGATTCGATCCTAGGTTGTCTCTTGGGCTTGATTGGATGTAGTTGTTTTTCATTTTATTTTCTGTTCAACGGTTCAAGAGGTATCCATTAAATGAAATAATTCCTCAATATCATTCTCCGATTTAAACCATAAAAAATTTCAAGGCTAATCACCAATTCACTTAGAGGATCAATTTAATGAGCACTCCAAGGAATTGGATCGTACTAGCACTCTAAATGTGTCGTCGTTAAATTCGGTGAAGACAAAGAAGAAGATAAATCAAAGAAAGGAACTCTTAAAATAAAGAACAAATTTAAGAATTTAAGAACATCAAATAACATTCAATCCAACTCATGCAACTCCCTAGGATCAAACCATAAAAGGTTAGCCATCCATTGATTCTATTCTATCAATGGAAGCAGATAATTAACTTAAAGAAGCGGGATTGAAGAAAAAAGAAAAAAAACATTAATCAAAATGAACACTCCACCGTTGTGTGATGAACTCACAAGTGCGGGTGTGAATAAATTCACACTAAGATTCAACGGTATCAACATGTGAAGAAAAGGAAAATAGAAAGTGAATAAGAAGAAGAAATTTTATTAAAATACTAAACGTGAATGAAAAACTTACATTAGAAAAATTGACAATGTCATTACAAAACGAGAGCGGGAAATTACAATTGAAAGAAAAACTTGGATTCAAAGGAAAATGTTAGATTCAAGGAAAAATGTTAGATGATTATTCCCTTCACCACCAGCACCTTATATAGGCATATTAGGAGCCTTATGTACACCCCCAACATTAAATTCACCCCCCAACAATTAATAGAGTCAAAAGGAGGGTGAAGAATCAAAAGGAAATTGACGTTTCGAAGTTGACCCGGAAAATTGTCCAGATTCGTCCTCCATTTTGACGTGTGAGTTTGACACTTCATATGGCAGAATCCGAAGGTGTCATAAATATAAAATATCTTCGTCCATGTGTCTTCTAGAAGATCTCAAAAGATCAGGAAATTTTGCTCAGCCGTTTGGATGTTATGGTCGAAATAGTGGGACAGATTTCTGTGCATTAATGACGAGTCCACCATTTAAATCTTAACTTCATATACCTTTATCATCATGAAAACATCAGAATTAGCTCTGGCCACAGTTGAATAAAATGATCCTCATATTTTTACCTTTATACTGTACAAATTTGAGCTTCATTGGGCTTGGTTTATGGGCCCCACATTTGTTTGATGGGCCTTAGGCCCATTATGCTTTTCCAGCAGGTTTCTTCTTTCAGGCGCAAAATTCTCCATCTTCCTTTGGGATTCATCCATCGGACCTAAAAGATAAAATGTTCCAAACAAATTGATAAATAATATCCAAAAATTTCAAATTAAAATGATGAACATTTTAATTTCCACAAGCAAATTATTGAGTGGGCCCAAATTGACATTTTAAGCATGAATTGCACAATGATGGGAAATGAAGTTCAATTTCTGAATTGGACTAAAATTGATGTTTATAAACTTTTAAACACATTAATATTAAGAACTTAACAATGAATATTAGCCACTTAAAGTGACTAATCAAGTGATCATTAGAATCTGACCATTTGGAATCAGACTGTTATAATAGTAACTTCCCTATATGACTATTGTAATAATAACATAACCAATATATATATATACAAGTGTCTAATAAAATCAATAAAATCATTTGTTAATAATATAATTAATAATTATTTATATTAATTAATAAATAATAATGTTACTATATACATACACCATATATATGAGTATTTTAATTTTGGGTTCCAAATAGATGAGTTTGAATTACATAAGTTTTTTTATTTAATATAATATATCTCATATATAGAAAATTATTTTCATAAAAATAGGATTCAAATTTAGAACCATAATGTCAAAATTCATGAAATGGTGAATTTTTTATAATTTTATTATCCATTAAAAATTTTAAGTAAAAATTAAAATAAAGTATGTATATTTTGTAAGAATTATGATTTCATTATTATATAAAAATCATGTAATAAATAATAAGGGATTTCCTGAACAAAAAAATAATTATTAATTGAAATATTGAATTTTAAATTAATACAATTAATTTTAAAAACTTATAAAGATGTTTCTAAAGCCTAAAATATATTTTAATATTTTCAAAACAATTATTTAAGAATACATATCTTTTCCATGTATAAGATAATATAATTTAAGGGATTTTAGTTCATAAGAATCTAAATGTCACAAAATAAATACCATGGTTTAAAAACATGATAAATAAAATGTTTTTATATTTTTCCAATACCTAAATTCAAAGGTCTATGTTTATAAAATAATAAAAATTATTCCTCATTAGATATAAATTCCCACCTATTCTTCCATTTATCTCCACTTTAAAACCATCGCTCATGTGTTTTATCATATTTTCCATCTGAATAATATTGGGGAAGATACTTGGGTAGATAATGTTTTCATAATCTATCTTCATTTCTCTCTTGAATTTGACCTTATGATTTTTTTATCAAAATACTTAGTAATTCATGGATTCCTAAATATTTATCTACATTTGTAACATCTTTCCCCTCCTCATTGGATTGAGAAGTGATGAGTGTCCTGCTAGGCCTTAGGTAATATCACTAAGACACCAAAGGATAGAAATAAATGCCAAGGGTTTCATTAAATAGTTGGGGGATAATTTTATATTTGAAAATAAACAACCAAACCAATATAACCATAACTAAAAAGCCACTCTATGATTCATGAGTACAATGTAATACAAATAAAATCATAACTAAACCAATAACCACAAAACCAAACTACGGATATGATATATATTACAGTAAAAAGAGTAAAAAACACAAATTCACTAAAGATAATAACTCAATAACTACCAACATACTCCAATATCGACTCAACAATCCATTACCAAAGTATCAAAATGAATTACTAAAGAACTGTGATAATTTTCCTTTACCTGTGTCTCTATATTTAATATCTGTAAACACACCAAGGCTCCCATGAATGGGTGAGTATAAAACTTAGTAGGATTTCCCCAATGACTTTCCAACTCATGAAACTAAGATAGAACAAGTCAGTACATTTATAGAAAATATATTAAACAATTTAATGTAGTTTATAAAAAATCCAAACCATTTCTAATAAAAATAGTTTTCCATGGAAAGTAATAAAATAATTATTTAAACCATTTCCCAAATCAATTTGGAATAACCCCTTCCATTCAAAAAATCCACACATTCATGACTAGGTGACATTTCCATAATCATGAGTGGTCACTCATCAATCCACCAATTCATCACAAGGTAACCATATACCAGGTTCCCTAATAGAACATGCCCATTCCATAGGGCCACATCAATGAAAATGAACACATGATAATAATTTATGAAAAATACAAGGCCAAACCAATTGTTCCAAGCCATTTCAATAAAAAAATTATTTTATTGAAATAATATCCAAAAAAAATTTCCATGACTCAATAAAATTCATATTTTAAAATCAACATTTAAAAATCATTAAACCAAATATTTTCAACAAAATAACCAATTTCCATTATTTCATAAACCATCATTAAATAGGATACTCATCAATATTTGTATATAAATTTAATAATTAAATTAATGAAATTTAAAAAATTTTAAGTCAAGACTTGAATGTATTACTAATAGGAGTCAAGAGTCAAGCCACCCACCTCTCAAGTGTTGAAAAAAAGGAAAAGAAAAAACTATAAAAAATAGCTTGAAACTCTTTAAAACATCCTTAGATCTTGTTCCCTATCATTCAAAAAATCATATCTCATAATTATTAGAATAGAAAAATGTGGATATATCAAAAATGGATTATATCCACAATTCCAAAAGATGGAAGAAGAAGAAAAATAAGAAAAATTATGAAGAATGATCACTTTCCAACAAAATCAGCCTCCAACACACCAAGATTCACCTCATAATCACTCCTATATCATAAGGAATGGTCCCCAAATCCCAGGGATGAAGTTGAATATAGTTTACTATTTTTAGATTAAAAATGAATATTTTTTGAGGTGATTTAGATTAGATCCAAAAAATCTATATGTAATTTTTAACAGTGCATGATTAGGGTGCATGATTAGAAAACTGTGTGCTAAACATGCACCAGCTACTACCTCCAAACACCCCTCACATGGTTGGATTACTAGGTAAAAAACACGCACTATCCATGATAAAATACTCCATCAATATTTTTATGATTTCAGTTGGGGGGTCTCATAGTGTGGAAAAATCATGCTCCAAATCGTGTGCCTAACTAGTGCCCACTGTTTAAGTAGAAAAATTTATTAGGAGGTATTCCATATTCCCCACTAACAGTGATCAAAATATACCCCTTCAAAAAAATCTGAAAAAACGTTCCAAAAATCCTATGAACCTATTTAAACATAAAAAAAATTACTTTATATATTTAGAAAATATAAATAAAGTGTTAATTACCTAAGAATAGGGGTGATATATTCTCCCTACCATTAGTCTTTGAATAAATGGAAATTTGAAAAACCACCATTTTCTTGAAAGTGTTCGAGCCAATGCTCAGCCATTTCCTTATCATGATCCCACATTTATTCATGAATATGGTCTAGTTTCCATAAAACCCACGCTAGACTGATGATTTTCCCCCTCAAGTGTTTCTCTTGCCTATCCATAATTCAAACTGCCACATGAACCAAAGTAGAATCTGGAACTAGGTTAATATGATACCATCAAATCACTTGGCCAAGATCAGGCTGATACTTCTTCAGTTGAGACACATGAAACACATTATAAACTAAACTCAAATTTTGTGGAAAATCTAATCGATATGAAACCTCACCAACCCAATCAATTATCTCAAATGAGAATATGTATCGAGGAGATAACATTCCTTATTTTCCTAAATAACAATGACCAATCAATGGAAAAATTATCAAGAACACATGATCACTTATCCAGAATAAGAATGACCATCGATGATGATACTCATATGATTTCTGATGACTCTGTGCTGTCTCCATCCTCTACCAGATCAACTTATTCATCTCTTCTATCTCTTACACATGGCTTGGTCCAATTAGTGATGTCTCACCTATTTCCACCCAACAAAGTATATAATGACAACGATTCCCATATAATTATTCAAAAGGTTCCATATGTATTGAGGTATGATAACTATTCTTATATAAGAAGCCCACTAATGGTATGTGAACCTCTCATTCACCACCAAAATTCATTACACAAGACCTAAGCATATATTCCAAAAAATTTATCATCCTTTTAGATTATCCATCAATTTGGGGATGATACGTTGTAATCATAATTAATCGAGTCCCAAGAGATTTCTACAAGAATTTCCAAAAACCAAATGTAAATCTCAAATACCGATATGATATAATAAAAACAGGCACACCATAATGATCCACTATCACCCATATAAAATCGTGTTTCCAAACCATCCTTGGTATACCTGTTATGAAATCCATAACTACATGTTCCCATTTACCAATAGTAATACGTAAACATTGCAACACATCCACTAGTCACTGGTGTTATGCCTTAACTTGTTGATAGGCGAGGAATCCCCTAACAAACTCAACTACGTTTATTTTCATGATAACCCATAAAAATTGTGCTTTTAATTCCTTATACAACTTATGTATTCTAGGATGAACACCCCATATTTAATGGTGTTAACCATGAATGATTTGTTCCAAAAAAATCCATAGTTATGACCATCCAGTCTAAAATACACAAGACTGATCCTCCATCATGCTTCCATACCTCAATGTTATTCCCTTCATTAAGTTATTACCTCATCGAAACACATTTATAATTAGATTTATGTGTATCTTTAATCTTATCAATCAAATCAGGAATAAAAGAAATATGAATAAAACCTACCAAAATACCTCGATCTTCACAATCCAAGTGTATATTGGCTATCACCAAAATCCACTGACATAGATCCGAAGCCTCTTTCACTAACAGACTATAAGACTTCCTGATTAATGTATCCTCCATCAAATTGCCTTTACTCGATGTATAAATCATTTTAAAGTTAAACATTTGAATATAATTCATCCATATTATTTCTCTCAGGCTTAAATCACTTTGTGAGAAAATGCATTTCAAACTCTAATGATCTATAAACATCGAAAATTTATCACAAAATAGGAAATGACACCAAGTATTCAAAGCATAGACTGTGATTGATAATTCCAAATTGTGTTTTGGGTAGTCATTATCATGAAACCTTAACTTCCATGAGCCATAAGCAACAATATTATCTCCATACATGAGAACACACCCCAACCCATATCCCAAAGTATAACAATACACCACATAACCTTATCCTGATTCCAAAAATATCAAGATTAGTGTTGATGTAAGGAGAAATCTATGCTCTTTGAAATAATTTTGAAATTTCTCATTCCATTAGAATGAAATAATTATCCTTTTAAAATATTTTATTGGTGAAGATATACTTGAAAAATTAGGAAAAATTATTGGTAATATCTAGCTAAGCCTAGTAAATTTCATATCTCAAAGACTTTATTTGGCAGTTTCCATGATATCACATCCTTTATATTATTTGGATCCATATTTTTTTCATAGATTACATGTAAAAGTAAATGTTACTCCTGTATCAAAAAATCACACTTTGAATGTTTGGAATACTGATAATGATCCCATAAGATACTAAACACTTTCACCAAGTATTGGTCATGATCAGTCCTTATCCTTGAATACACCAATATTTTATCCACAAACACAATAAAAAATGAATCTATATACATTTTAAATAATTTATTAATCAATTACATAAATTTAACTAGGCAAATCCACATACTTATAATAGAAATATCTAGAATATCGTCATTCTAAACCCACAGTTGGTGATATCTCAAACATAAGAAAATTTTAGAGAAATAATTGGATCCCCTCAATTGATTGAAAAGATCATCAATTAATGGAAGTGGATATTAATTCTTTATCGTAACTTGGTTAAGATTATAATAATCCACACATAACTAAATAGATCAATCCTTCGTTTTCATAGACATTACCGATGCTACCCATAAAGACACATTAGGATAAATGAAACCATTTCATTCCAAATAATCCAACTGGACATTCAATTCAATTAATTATGTTGATTCCATCTGAGAAGAAAAAATAAATATAGGAATGGTCCCTGATAAGAGATCAATACAAATTTATACTTTTATGATGGGTGGAAAACCTGAAAAATTATCGATAAAAACATAAGTAAAATGATAAAAAGTTGTTGGAAAGCACTATTCTCGATCTCATCCAATAAATCTATGGTTAAAGCTACCGACTAGTTTGAGATAATTCCAAGTTTTGGGGCCAAAAATCCTACTACACTAGCCTTTTCATTCCAGTATCCTTTAAAGGTATACTTGATGCCATAATCATTTGCAAACATAACCCTTCAGGTATAACAATTGATGCATGCCTTGAAAATTTTCAAACAATCAATACCTAGGATTTTTTCACAGAATTCCATCTCAGGAATAGAGAAATCCCATATCAGTACAACCCTATTGATAGTTATAGAATATGATTTGTACAAAAAGGCTCGACATTATATTTTTCCAAGTGGGATTTGATGTTTCAAATAGAAGACATCATCTCAACATAAAAACCTACAAGATCAACAACATGATAATAAATAAGTTAATGGGATTCTCCCATAGAAAACAAATCTTTCATAAGGATAAAATTAAAAAGAATTATACCTATCACCATTTATAGTCTATATTGTTCATCCACAATCATTTACTAGGCTCCATACATTTAATTAATCTCTATACATTGTTCATGATAACCCTATTAAGATTGTACTTCTTGAGGAGTCATGGTATTCCTAGAATCACCATGGCTAGCTCGGTTTAGCTGATGAGAACTATTATGATTTCCTCATCCCATAAAATCATATTATGTCTATGAAATATGAGACATGTCCCAAGAACCAAAACTTGGATCATTGCGATAATAGCGCTAAAGGTGTCCCATATTGTTTCAATTATGACATGATCTAGGTGGTTCCATACAATCTCACTTCACGTGATCAAAATAACCACATTAAAAACATCTCGTCTTACTCTTTGGTGTAAGAGGAATAATCACTAATCCCTCAATTTGATTTTGAGACACACCACTAACTTTGAAATAGGTGTACCTCTTCCACTTACTCCCATAATTAGAGTTTACACAATTTTCCATAGGCATCAACATGATTCCTCCACCCGTATTGCTTGATATGTCCCTTTATTCCACTATTTCTCTATTTAAAATATCAGTATAATATATTATAAAAATATTAGAAATCATTGAATGGATTTCTAGACTCAATCTTGATTAAAAGATACATGCCTTAAAGGAATCACTTCTAGAAAATTCTAGTAAAAAATAGTTTGAATTCATAAATTTAGTCTCATACTCTATCACCGAGAGATTATTCCAATTTAAGAGGAAAAAAACCATTATTCTAGAAATTATGAACATGTTAGGGTAGATTTGTTTTGAATAATTATTCATAATACTCCCTTGAAATTAATTTTTATAATTTATCCAGAGCTGATAAATCCCACCATCAGCATGCTAAATCTTTCATCATGTATGTTTGTAACTTGACTTTCATCTCAGTTGGTGTGCCTAATAAATTAATGATTCGATTCATCCTATTGAGACAAAATATTCTTTTTATCGTTCTAAATCACCCTGAACGATGGGTGGATTTTGCTTTTGGAACTGAACAACCTAATCAACTTTTCTCAGCTCATTCTTTCTTATAGCTATCTCTGTGGGATAAAATTCCTATACAATACTCCATACTAGCTATTGGTTCACCCATGTATCATGTGAAACCATATTTTTACTAGCCTCTTTTAGTTAGTTTTTATGAAATTTACCTGGTTCCATATTCTATATCCAAAAAAAATTCCATTTAGTCTCACTCTATAACAATTCGAGGATTAAAAGTTTTAAATTTACCATATCATTCATATCACAAAAATTATTTATAAAAATAAACACTTTTCATTTTCAAACCATTTATTGAAAATCGCACCATACATTTGGAAATAAAATCACATTCAACAATTTTCAAAAATAAAAAACTTTTCATCAAATTATAAATCATTAATCAAAATAAATTTTTTTTCCTAGTGGGATGTCATTTATATTAATGCACATGATTCTCTTCTCATCGACTAAACCCATGACGATGAGCTAAAAACTCATAGAAGTGTATCACAACACTCATGCACCCAAACTTCTAGGTAACATGAGATTTAACATAACTAGGTTAGATATGCCTCTTTATGCTCTAAATTTCAGTTATGAAAATCCCACTCATTACTACCATCATAATATAAAACTAAAAAGGTATGAATTTCTAACTCTAGGACCGAACAAACTATTACCATTTGTCCCAAAAAGAAATTTGGCCTAAACAAGACTGATTCCATTTATAACATCCTAACCCTCCTTATTGTCTTGAGAAGTTATAGGCGTGTTACTAGAAATTAGTTGAAATAAAAAATACAACAAATGCTAGAAATATATGAAAAAGGATTCATTAAATAGTTAGGGGATGATTTTCATTTGAAAATAAACAACCAAACCAATATAACAATAACCAAAAAAACCACTATATGATGAATGATTACTATTTAATACAACTCAAAGAGTATCCAAAAAAAAATAACAAAACACAACTACAACCATGATGTATATCAGAGTACAATGCAGAAACTAAAACCTACAAAACTCAAAGATGCTAAATTCAACAACTTAAAAACTCCTAACATTCTCTAATATCCACTCAATAATCTATTCCCAATGTATCACTATGTATCACTAATGATCTGAGATAGTTTTCCATTACTTGTGTATCGATATAAAATATCCTCAAATGCACCATATTTCCCAGGAAAGGGTTGTATATAAAACTATATATGATTTCCCCAATGAATTCCTAACTCATTCCACTAGGATAGAAAAAGATAATACATTTATAAAAAATAGTTTAAAACAATTTAATGTAGTTTATAACAAAGATAAACCATTTCTAAAAAAATGGTTTTATATGGAATTCAACCAAACAATTATTTAAAACCATTTACCAAATCCATTTGGTATAACCCATTCTATTCCACACATCCACACATACATGCCTAAGTGACAATTCCATACTCAAGAGAAGTATCTCATTGATCCACCAAGTCTTTATAAGGTAACCATATACCATGTACCCCAATGGCATACACCCCTTCTATATGTACACATCAATGAAAATGAACAAACATCAATCGTTTATGCCAAATACCATGCCAAACCGTTATGCCCAACCATTTCAAAAAATATTTCTTTTACTGAAAAATTTTCCACAAAAATTTCTCATTAATTAAATAAAACCATATTTTAAATTCACTAATTTAAAATCATGAAACCAACCACTTTCCATAAAGAATTCAATATAGAAAATTTCCCAAACCACCACTAAAGATGGTTTTAATAAAGTTATACTCATCAATTTCAAAATTCAGTTCAAGAAATTCAATCAGTTTAAATTAAAGCCTTAAATTTCTAACTAAGTAGAGTCACTAGTGAATACACCTAACTCTAAAGAATTTAAAAAAAATAATGGCACAGACCTCCAAAATCCCAACATGAAACTCTTAAAAAATCCTTAGATCTTGTTTCCTATCATCCAAACACTCATATATCATCATGATTGGAATCACACAATGTGGATATATCCATAACATATTAGATCCATGATTCCAAGAGAGGTAAGAAGAAGAAAACTAATAAAAATGATGAATAATTATAACTTACTAATAAAAACTACTTTTAGCATAATTAGACTTGACTCAAAATAAGTCACGGATCAAGAGGAATGGTATCCAAAACATAGGGATGAAGAGTAATTCAGGTTATGAATTTTCTATAGGATAAAATGAGTGGTTTAACAGGTGATTTAGATTAGATCAACAAAATATGGATCAAATTTTTAATGGTTCACATATATGGCAAAAGGATTGGAAAACCGTATGATAACTGTGCAATAAACACTACCTACAAACAACCCTCTCATAGTTGGATCACATGGTTTGACAAACCATGGACCAACCTTGTAAATCCCCTCTATCCATCTTTTTATGATTTATTATGGTCAGCCACATGGTTTTCCAAAACTGTGCACATACCCAGTGCCCACTGTTTATGTAGTATGATTTTCTAGAAGGTTTTTTCACAGTTTATACTAACCGTAATCAAACCATGAACCTCCATAAAATCCCTAAAAACATTCCAAAACTACTTTTAACCACCCATAACATAACCCAAATATTTATATAATTAAAATACATATATAAAGGTTCAATTACCTAAAACCAGGGGTGCTATAACATTTCTATTCGAGAGACTATACTTTTAAGGATATATGGAATTTATTCTCAAACATTGGGAATGGATACTGAAAAGGTAAGGGTTTCTATAACTTTATCTTCATTTCTATTTAAAAATTCAATTAAATTCCTTTATATTTATATATGTAAGGATATTATGTTTTTACTACAAATTCATGATTATATTAATAATAATAAATTACCATTGCACATTATACCAACCTCATAAGACATTATCATATTTACATATCATAAACCTCATTTTTTCTAAGAGGGGATTTCTATCATCTCTTTAGTCTTCAACTATTACATTCATGAACTAATTCTGGTTAAGACCATTTTATAATGAAACTATACCACTACACTACACCAACATCAAGGATAATTTACTTTGTGAATATCCTATAAATCCTACTATATTTATATATATTCAATTAAAAGGAATTTTTATTTATTTAATTGAGTAAAATTTTACAATTTACATATCGATTACTTCTATACAGATCAATATTTATAACTAAGACATGTGTTTATAAGTGGTTATATTAGGAACATTATGATATGTATTATTATACAAAATCATTGATATAATGGATGTATTGGACTTATTATGTGACAAGTGTGGGATGGAATTATATATCCCCTGGATTCATCAGTATTATCCATGTGAGAAAACTATTTTGAGGTATTTAGTTTATTCCTTAACTATTATGTATGGGGTTATTCAATAAGGAATTAAATAAATGGGTATGATGACTGAGTTTTGGCATTGATGGTATGATTGAGATATTTTGAATTATGCATTCTATCATTATAAATTTATTTTTTTTATTCATGAAACTATTTATTTCTCCCGTTATTTATTCCATGGATAAATTATGCTTATGTTTTAAGTTAATATAACCATTTTATTTTTTATTCCAAACATATTATGTATGAATTGTTTATTTCATGTTAGATTAAATTTTATGCTACCTCTTATTGAGAACCATATCTCACCTATTTATTTTTTTTCTTAGGGAACCAAGATGTGTAATATGAATAATATAAAGATATTATATGATGAATAAAATAATTTCATCATATTTTTATGATGTATTTTAGTTTTTCAAATGTTATGTAACAACTTGTATATATCCAGTATCATATTAACATTAAACTACTGAATAATATGTAATGTGATCTATTTTATTCCCTATAAATGTGATAAAATAATCATCTAATCTAGGTTTTCGGAGTTAAGGTTTTATAAGTGAAATTCATATAAACAAAATATTTCACCCAAAAATTAAAATGACACTATATGAAGCTTTATATGTGAAAATATTATAACCCCACAATTTTTTTATGAAATATAATTTTAAATATTATTCTTTATTATATTTCATAGAAAAATAAACCATGTTAAGATTATACTACATACAACACCAACTTAAATCTCATTACATGTAACATTGAGTTTCTATGAAACATAATTTTGTTACTATAATTATTTAATCAATAAAATTATAACATAGTCGTTAGAATGATGGGTATGATCTGGATTAACTAAATTATAAAAAATGGTTTACAAATTTATATATAATTCTTTGACCAATTAATTATAAATGAAGGTAAAACCTTTTTTAAAATAAAAGGAAATGTTTTTCTCAAAAACCGTTTAGATGTGCATAAGAGTGTTATACCAATAAATAAAGAAATAAATATTATTTTATTATGCTAATGAAATATATTTATGATATATTCAATCTAATTTTTAACATTAATATTATGTGTTTTATAGACAATATATATGAATAAATTCAATTTTATGCATAAAATAATTATTTTCCAAAAAAATATGTTTTTCCTTTTTTTGATGGCACATTCGGTAAAAATATAGTTTTGAAACTTTTATAGATTATATTTGAAAAAAATAAAATTATTATTTGGAAGCGAGATATCAAAATTTAATTTGGGTGAACTTTTTATATTTTTCTGAGAAGTTTCATGTTTAATAAATAGTGAAAATATTGATTTTTATTGAAAACTGTATTTTTATTTAAAGTATTTACACGGTAAAATTATGATTTGGATAATTTAAAATTTAAATTAGTTAATGTTAATTTAAATTAATCAAATTATGTTTTTTTAAAATGACTTTTTACATGAATTTATTATAAAAACATTTTATGTTTTAAAATCGATTTTTTCTAAAAAACTGTTTTTCATGGTGTTTTACCAGTTTTATTTTTAATTAAAATTTGAAACTTATATGTTTTATATTTTGAGAAATGGATTTCAAATTTAGATTCATAATGTAAAAATTTAGTGAATAGGTCCCTTTTTTAGCCAATATGAATAGTAACCATGGTAAATTTTGTTACCATGGTAAAAGGTAAATTGAGTAATTTAGGTTAAAAATAAAATTATAAAGGCAATAAAATGACTCTAACACACTAAATTTGTTTATTGGATGAATAAAATTAGACCCTTAACACATATGGATTTAAAATAAGTTTTTTCATGGACACTTGTCCATGAAAATGACTTATAACATATTTAAATAAAAGAAAGACACAAATAGTCACTTTCTTTGTCTTATATATCTATTTTGTGTCCACATGAGGAAAAAAGCATGTTATGAAAGAATATTAATTTAAATATTTAAATTAATAAAATAATTTCATGATATAGATTTATTTATGAATTTTTGGTCCACTTAAAAGATATTATGATATTTATAATTTTTTATTTAATAAAAATTACAAGATTTCACATTCATGTTTTGAATACTATATCATTTTTTAAATAGGTTTACCTAAAAGATAAATTAGTCTATAAATATTCTTATGAAATTTATAAGATTTATATTTAACATGGTATTTTATTTTTAATTTTTATTAAACAAATAAGTATATTAAATTATTTTACAATACTGAGGTAGTAATTGTTTTATTAATTGAAATATCAAATAGATGTCACTAAAAATATTAAAATAAATATAATTTTAGATAATTAAGGTGATAAAATAATTTTATATCTTTCCTTGAACTCTTAGGGATATAATAAAATATTTTTTTTCTAATTTAACTTGTTATGTTGATATTTTTAAAAGTCCAAATAATGAATAGTGTCATAATTGACAGAGATGACATTTTATCAAAATAATATTATATTAAATTATTTAAAAATAATAAAACATATTTAAAAATAAATTTTTTATAAGGTATAAAATTTATAAAATTTTCATTTATGATTAAAATTAAATCAGATTAGTAAAATTTACAACCTCTTAACAGTGAATTTTATTTTTACCTTAGTTAAACTAAAATATGTTAACAAAGGGTTAATAAAAATAATAAGGTTTAAAATAACACCAAAAATTTTATAAAATCTATTGGTTTATGAGATAAAAAATTTATATAATCTTATATTCAAAACTATAACCTTTTGGAGGTATTTTTATTGATATTGAATTTATTATAAAATAAAATTTTCAGAAATTATAAAAGTACCTCTCACCTAAATTATAAAAGGTAACCTCTTACCACACTTATTCATGTCACTTAAACCCTTATATATGAACCATAATCTAGAAAATTATATTATAAACTTTACTAGAGACATTATCATGATTTTTGTATTCTAAAAATACCAAATCTAGAATCCTTTAGAGGATATCAAAAGGATCCATTTCGAAGAAGAGGTAATCGCTCTAACCGATCACTCTCTTTATTCTACTATTATATACCTCCTATAAATCTATGATATATATAATAGAATAATAAAATCATAATACTAAATATTTTGAAATTTTATTATGTTTTTTAACTCACCATTATTCACCCCTTGCCCATTAAACAAAAAATGAAAGTATTGCCCATGTGTGTGTATGGATTATAGTCTCTACGTAGCGATACAATTCATTTTCAATCACCATATTTTATGAATGGAAATTATAACAGGTTTACTATTTATATATTATATTTATGACCAAATTATACATCTATAATGATAATATTATATCTACCCTTTTACCATATAATCTTTTGGTAAATGATAACGTCGCTCATGTGTACGTATGGCTAACCAACTCTAAGATGAGATGTTATTCATTTTTCATATATATTTCACATGGATAGTAATAAGGATTAATTTTATGAATATATATTATATATATAACATTAAAATTATTATGTAATAAAAATATATCATATAATTTTCTTTCTTTTAATATGGCATGAAAATGAAAACAACGTTTATACGTACGTATAACCTACCATCTCTATGAATAATGTATTTTATTTCTATATTTTCTAGATTATTATAAATAATTATGTGATATATATAACATATTTATATCATGGTTATATTTTTTTATATTAGGAAATCAGGATATATGTAATAGGTCCAAAATCATAACAAATTAAAACAGATGCATGAAACAAAGCAATTATTACCCGAAACATAACTTTAAACTGAAAATTATTAATAAGCTGTCAATAAAAATACATAAGTAAAGAATATATGGTATGCTATAATTGAATACAATTATTTAATATATTTATAATAAAATTATATTTATATATATGATGTTTTCATGAGTACTATGAGACTCAAGACATAAGGTAAGGTATTTAGTTCTCACTTTTATTTCTATGGGACACATGACTTATACACTGTCTGTTTCTTCTGCGTGGTGTATACAATACCTATGAATTTATTTTTTGAATATTATCCAGAAGACTATGGTATTCTAATATCCATATAATTTTTTTCTTTCATGGTGAATATTACTCTAATGATTATACAATGATGATTATTTATTTCACAATCTCATCAATATTTGAGATTGTTTTGTTTTGAGTCTCCATTGGGGAATATTTAACATCCACGCCCATTTTTTCTATTTTTTTTTCAAAAATGTATTTTACTGTTTTCTTATGGATATTTAAAGTCATATTTACCCATTTTTACTTTTTTACTAAATGATTTGAAAGTGAATTTTTGTTTTTTTCCAAATGAGGTACTTTGTAACTTTTTCCAGTAAAAGTATGATATACATGTTTTATTAATTTATACGACATGAATACATTTGTCTAATTTTATGATGAATTAATGCAATGAATATTTTCTTACAAGATTGAAATGTTATTTTAAGTAAAGTGTTTTTTTAAATTGCATGACATTTTATGAAAATAAAACATTTTTAAATCAGAAATAATATTTTCGTCAAGAATTATTTTCAAGTGATATCTCAAAATTATTTTCCATATAACATAAAATTCGATTATGTTACTTATGTTTTAATGGGGATATTTTTCAAGGATATTATCTGTATTATTCCTATTTTTGGTTTATTTTTATGATGGAATGATAACTATAAGACCCACTTCTTTTACATGGAATACATTATTATTTAATGATGTTTATGAAACTCATTTCATTTTATGGGTTCTGATAAGATGAAATATTTATGTTCATATAGCACAGAAATATATGATTTATATTATGTGACTGGGGGGACCTATATCTCTATCCAATGCATTAGTTAAATATTTATATCCAATGAGATAAACAGGTCTGGAACATTAAGTAAACTCGGTTCAGTAATACAGGACTGGAACAAGAGTAAACTCAGTTTAGTAATTCATGGATAGAATGGGAGGTGAACCCAGTTCAGTATGAGAATTTTTCCACTATGATGGTCTTGAAAATGAGCCTTAACTAATATAGAAATGATTTTTTATATTTATCTGTATTCCAAAATTTCATGCATTATGCCATTCTTTCATGGGATATGATCTTTTATTCTTTATAAACTTCTATGATTTATTCAATGAAACGATATCATGATCTTTAATATACAGGATATAATTTTCAAATGTTATTTTCATGTTCTTATGACATTATGCATATGTTATATCCCTTTATTTACCCTTACTTACCATCCAAGGTCACCCTTTTCTTATGTTTCATTTCCCTAGGTTATAATGATAATTTTTAAGTAGGAGTACTAAATGGGATGATATTTATGGGAGATTTTTAAGATCTTTCACCAAATTAGAAGAATATGTTTGAAGTTTCCAAAGGCAGTAAACTATTATGGTCATTTGGAATGTGTTTCTGTAATGTAATGAATATTCATATTAAAGGATATAATATCCATATAAATTAAGCATGGGTGATTATAATTGGTATTAGAGGAAAAGGTTTAGTCAAAATTTTTAAACTAGGATGAGAAAACCTTAGTAAGATTTATAAGGATAATTCTATGTATAGGTTACAATCCTAGAATTTTGGTAATGATCATGGATAGCATAGGGTTAAACCTAAGATTTTACATATTTAAAGTATTTTCCCTTGATTATGTGGTTTTTCCACTATGATTACCATTACTCACACTACGATTTATAGTTTTAGTCAATGGATAGAACCTGATGGAACCATGTTAATGATGAATGAAATGGGAAATGAAATGATTTTTCTCCTGAACAATCAAATGTTATGGGAGCTATAATGAGAAATATTATCTATATACTTAAAAAATCTATGAATAATTTTTTAATCTCAAATGAGCATAGAAGGGAAAAAATATCTATTGAGTCCTTCATGAGGAAATGTCCACCATATTTTAGTAGGTCTTCTAATTCACTTATTGAAGAACAATGGATCAATACCACTAAAATTATATTTTCCATCCTTCGGTATTTAGAACAAGAGAAAGTAATTTTTTATATCTATCATTTGGAAGGTGAAGAAGATAAATGGTGTAATATCATAAAGAATATGAGGAAATGATATGAAATTAACTCTATGAAATGGTTCAATTTCAAGAACTTTTTTTAATAATTACTTTCTATATATTCTTCATATGATGATAGAAAAGAGTTCCTTGGGATTAAGCAAAGGGATGATGAATCCGTTAGCACCTATGAGGAAAATTATCTTATACTTGTGAGGTACACATATGGAATTATCATCCAAACTAAGAGTAAGGTTTATCGATTCTTTAGTGGATTAAAACCAAGTCTTCAAAGGGAATTTTTCATAAGAGAGTTCAATAAATATGCAAAAATTCTGATTTTTGATATCATGGAAAAAATAGAAATTAGAGTTATGTATAAATTTCATGGTTTTAACCTGAAACAAAAGCTGAAGTTTAAAGGTATATATAAAAACCATGGTGAAAATAAGATGATATTTTCTCTATGCTCAAACTGTAGAAAGAATCATGATGGAGATTTTCTTAAGGGGAATGGTGGATGTTTTAAGTGTGGTAAAGAAGGTAATTGGGAAATTGACTGCAGATGTTATGAGAAAAAAGATATTTAATGCTATGATTAGAGAAAAGAATACAAAAAATGTACCTCCCAAACTTTAATTATTCAAGTATAAGTAAAATAGACATTATCCCAATCAGCTCCCAAATATAAGGGTTAGCAATTTTGATCAACAATAGAAACCCCTTATGTCTAAAGACAAATGAAAACTACATGAGATAATTATCGACGATGAGTATTACAACAAAAAAGTTTCAGAATGATTGAGTTCATATGTAATGGAATTAAAGAATAATTTTGTCGAAGTACTTTTATGGAATTATTTAATAATGAAACATCTGAGTATTGGTCCACTTTAATTTTTAAAAAATATTTAAGAGCATATGATGAATGGAAATAATAAATATGAAAACTAATTGATGTGGTATGGTGATATTTTTGGAGAACAAAATATTTAGGGAAGGATAACCACTAATATGTACATGATGTTGGGATAATGAAGTAAAGATATGTATTATTGTGATAAAATAAATGGGATAGTATTAATAACCTTGGGATATATATGATGAAAAAGTGGTCTATGAGATCATGGATTGAGTTTATAGAATTATTGGATTGATAGTATGAGGAAATAGTTGAATCTTAAAAATCATGCATGTTTTGAATAAGGTTTTATGGTTATTTAGGTTATTACCATATTTCAAGGTAATATATTATAGTATTATTCACATGTTTCATGTGTGAAAATTAAGAGATACATTAATTTGTTTGGTGAATTAATGATATGTTTATTTTAGAAATTTAGTTACCTTATTTTGAATGTTTTGAATTTTAATCTTCTATAAAAATCATAAAGGTAACCATTTATATATTTTTCTTATATTGGAATTTGGATGTGGTTTTAGAGATTAAAGTATTACCTCACCATATAAGGATTTATGCATATTGGATACCTAGTGTTAACCATTTTGTTGTCATAAAGACATATAGAATGACCAAAAATAATATTTATGGATCTCATGATATGATAATACTTCAGGAATGAAAAATTCACCTTCATTTATTGTAATAAAATATAAAGTGGAAATTTAACAAGGAATAATGTAAGGAATAGATTATTCTTAAAAAATATAATGAAATCAAGTAAACATTTATTATCTTAAAAATTATTCAACTATAAGAAAAGGATCTTGAAATAAAAAATGTTATCCTAACAACTTATTTTTTTATTTGTCAAATAGTCTCTTAGATCATCACAAATTTATGGCTTTGTGATTTTTAACATTTTCTTAACCATATTTTCTATCACTCGCCATCAAAACATGATAGTTATATTTCCATTTTATGTTCATGTTTTCACTTTCCACCTATGTTATCTTAAGTAAAAACATAATTATAAGTTACTTTAGGTTACCGTTATATTTTAACATTACATTTTTAAAATGATGGTTTAGTTTTCATTTTTACTATGTGGTTTTACATGAAAGAAGCTTTCAAGTATTAAACCTTTGATAACCCAGATTAATTTTGAAGGGAAAATATATTTTAAGGGTGGTAGAATGTAACACTATGATATGTTTTTAATGAAATATAATTTCAAATAGGATTATATAATAGACTTCATATAATGATACACCATGTTAAGATTACGCTACATACTACACCAAATTATCTTGTGTTACACGAAACACTGAGTTTCTACAAAACATTATTTTATTATTATAATTATTTAAATAAGAAAATTATAACCTAGTCGCCAGAATAGTGGGTATAAATAGAATTTTATGAGTTATTAAAAATGGTTTACAAATGTATATATAATTCTTTGACCAATTAATTATAAATGAATGTAAAATCATTTTTAAAATAAAAGGAAATGTTTTCCTGAAAAACTATTTAAATGTTTATAAGAGTGTTATTCCAATAAATAAAAAAATAATTCCCGTTGGATTATAATTAATGATTTTTGTTTTTTTTTAAATATTCAATATAATGTTTAACATTAATCTATTTTTTTATATACATGATATAATAACAAATCTAATTTTACATATAAAAGAAGTATTTTTCTAAAAAGGCAGTTTTACCTTCTTTTGATGGAACACTTATTAAAAATATAGTTTTTGAAACTTATATATATTATATTTTAAAAAATAAAATTCTTCATTGGAATCAAGATATCAAAAATTTATTTTGGTTGACATTTGGGTATTATTTTGAGAAGTTTCATGTTTTAATGAATAGTGAAAATAATGATTTTATTGAAAATTGTATTTTCCTTTAAAGAATTTATAAGGTAAAATTATATTTTGGATTAGTTTAAAATTTTAATTAGTTCATTTTTAATTAAAATAATACAATTATGGGTTTTTAAAATTATTTTATACAAAAACTTAATATAAAAACATTTTATTTTTTAAAAGGTCATTTTTCCAAAAAACTATTTTTATAGTGTTTTACAAATTTAATTTTAAATAAAATTATATAACTTTTATATTTTGAATGATGAAAAATGGATTAAAATGTGGATTTTTGAGGTCAAAATTTAGTGAATAGTTTCCTTTTGTTTTTTTCCAATATAAATAGTAACCATAATAAATTTTATGACCACGGTAAAGGGTAAATTGTGTAATTTAGGTTAAAAATAAAATTATAATGGCTATAAATTGACTCTAACACATAAAAAAATAATTTTATGAATAAAAATATATCCATAACACATAAATATCTAAATTAAGTTTTATAATGGATATTTTTCCATGAAAAAGACTTATATAATAGTAAAATAAAAGAAAAACACAAAATGTCTCATTATTAGTCTTAAATATCCCTTATGTTTCCACATTGGGAAAAAGAATTTTATGAATGAGTATTAATGTAAATAATTAAATTAATAAACATATTTTCATTATATAAATTTACTTATAACTGTTTGGGCCACTTAGATGAGATTATGATATTTACAATATTTTATTTAATAAAAATTCAAAGATGTCACATTCGTGTTTTAAATACTATATCATTTTTAATATAGGGTTACCTAAAAGATATATTAGAATATAAATATTCTTCTAAAATTTATAAGATTAATATTTATCATTGTATTTTATATTTAATTTTTACTAAAAAAACAACTATATCAAAATTATTATACAATGTTGATGTAGTAATTATTTTATTAATTAAAATATCAAATAAATAATATTAAAAATTATTAAAATAAATATAATTTGAGATAATTAATGTGTCTAATGAATTTTATAGTTGACCTTGACATTATAGGGATATAATAATATATTTTTTCAAATTTACCTTGTTAAATTTATTTTTTTAAAAGTACAAATAATGAATAGTGTCAAAATTGAAAAAAATGACATTTTATCAAAATAATAGTTTATTAAATTATTGAAAAATAAAAAAACATCTTTAAAAATACATAAAAAATATGGTCTAATTTTTTTTATATTTTTCATCTATGATTTAAATTAAATCACATAACTAAAATTTACAACCTTTTAATATTGAAAAATTTGTTACCATAGTTAAAATTAAAATAAGTTAACTAAGGGTTCATACAAATGATATGGTTTAAACTAATACCAAAATTTTTCTAAAATCTATCAATTGATGTGATTAAAATGTTTTATCATCTTATATTATAATTCATATCATTTTGGAGCTATTTAGTTAGAGATTGAATTTATTATAAATTAATATTTTTTGAAATTCCAAAAGTGCCCCTCACCTCAATAATAAAAGAAAACCTCCTCCCTCACTTATTCATATCAATTAAACCATTATATATGAACCAAAATATGTAAAATTATATTACACACTTCACTATACACATTCTATAGGTTATGGTATTCTCAAAATACCAACTCTAGAGTCATTTAGAGGAGATCAAAATGACCCGTTTTGAAGAAGAGATAATCACTCTAACTGATCACTCTCTTTTTCTATTCTTCTATACCTCCTTTAAATCTATGATATATATCATATAATAATAAATTAATAATCATAAATATTATAAAATTTTATTAACATTATTAACACACCAATATAAATCCCCTTTCCCATCGAACAAGAAATGTAAGTATCACCCGTGCGTACATATGATATACCCTCTCCACGTAGCGATACAATTAATTTTAAATAACCATATTTTATGAATGAGAATAATGATGGGTTTAATATTTATATATGATATTTATGACATAATTATACTTTTTAAATGATAATATACTATATAAAATTTTACTATATAATATTTTTGGAAATGATCATGTTGCTCATGCGTACGTATGTCTTACCATCTCCATGATGTGATGCGATTCATTTTTCATATATATTTCACATGGATGGTAATAAGGATGAATTTATAAATATATATGATATATATAACATAAAAATTATTCTGGAATAAAAATTTATTGTATAATTTTCTTTCTTTTAATTTGATAAGAGAATAAAAACAGTGTTCACGCATATGCACTGCCTATCGTCTCCATGATCAATGTATTTCATTTATATCTTTTATAGATTATTATATATACTTATTTATATATGATATTTTTTTTATCATTTTTATCATTATGAAGATAATTAAATCATGATATATGTAATAGGACATAAAATATAACAAATCAAAACACATGCAAGAAAGAAAGCGGTTATTATCCAAAACGTATCTTTAACATGAAAATTGTTAATAAAAGGGTAATAAATGGCCATATGTAAAGAATATATGGTATTATATGATTGAATAAGTTTAATTAATATATTTATAATAAAATTTTATTTATTATTCTAGAGGTTTTTATGAGTACGATGAGAGTTAATACATAAGGTAAGAGATTTATGTCTCACTTTTATTTCTGTGGGACACATGCCTTATACACTACTTGTTTCTTAAACATGGTTTATATACTACAAATTAATGAATTTTATGAGTCTTATATAGAATATTATGTTATTTTAATATCCATATAATTTTCTTTCCTTCATGGGTTATATGACTCTATTGATTATTAAGTGATGAGTATTTATTTCACAATCTCATCAATATTTGGGATTTTTTTGTTTTAAGTCTCCATTGGGAATATTTAACTTAAAAATACAATTTTTCTAATTTTTTTAAAAAATTATTTTTAATATTATCATATGGATGTTTAAATTTATTTTTATCTATTTCTTAATTTTTACTACATGGTTTGAAAATAATATTTTGTTATTTTACAAATGAGGTACTTTGTAACTTTTCTGGAAAAAGTATAAAAGGAATGATTTATTAACTTATAAAATATTAATATAATTTTATGATTTCATGAAACCTTTATTCCTTGAAGATTCCCTTATAATATTATAAGGTTATTTCCAAGGGAATTTTTTTCTTTTAAAATTGCTTGTCATTTTAAGAAAAGAAAACATTTTCAAAGAAGAACAGATATTTCCCTCAAGAATTATTATAGAGTGATATCTAAAAATTATTTTCCATCTAATATAACATTATTTAATCTTATTTAATTTTTAATGGGGATATATTTCAAAGAAAATATCTGTATTATTCATATGGTTGGTTTATGTTTATAATGGAAAGATAACTATAAAACCCATTTCTTTTCCATGGGATACATTATTATTGAATGTTGTTAATGAAAACCATTTCATTTCATGCGTTATGATTTGATGGATGATTTATGTTCTTATGGTAGACAGATGTATGGTTTTTATTATGTGATCAGTGGGACCTATATCTCCATCCAATACATTGGGTAAATAATTATATCTCACGAGATATACATGAATGGAATGGGAAGTGAGATCAGTTATGTATTATAAGATTGTAATGGGTATAAAATTGGTTCATGAATTCATGGTTGGAATGGGGAGTGAAATCGGTTCAGTAAAGGACTTTTTCCACTATGATGGTCTTGAAAAAGAGCCTTGAATAATAAGGAAATAATTTTCGATACTTATGTTTATTCCATAATTTCATGTATCATGTTATACTCTCATGGAATATGTTCTTTGATTCTTTACGAACTTCTCTGATTTATTCCATGAAATGATATCATGATATTTGATATCTAGGATATAACTTACAAAAGTTATTTTCTTATTATTACAACCTTATGTGTTTTTTATCTCCCTTGATTTACCCTTACTGAGCATCTGAGGTCACCGTTTTTTTATATTTCCTTTCCCCAGGTTATAAAGAATGGTTTAAAGTAGGATTACTAAAGGGTAATATCTTTATGGGATATGTTTCAGATCTTTCACCAAATTAGTAGAATGTGTTCCAAGTTTCCAAAGGCACTAAACTATTACATTACATGGGCATGTGTTTGTGTAATGTAATTAATATTCATCTAAGAATATGTAATATCCATTTACGTTAAGCCTGTTTCATTATAAATATATAATTTTATAACTTGTTTTTATGATTTAATGCAAGTAAATATAGTTATTATAGAACTAATTGAGGAGAAAAGTAATAAATTGTGATATATTCAGAAATATATCACGACAACTCGAGAAAGAAAGAAAAGCTAATTTAATATTAGAAGAAAGACTTGGAGTTTCAAGTAGGGGACCATGAATTACTTAATGTATAGCCATGTAAATGAGTTATAAGGTTTATAATAATGGTATTCTATGTACAAGGAGAATTAGACATTTCATGATTTTGGAAATAATATGTTTTTTTTTCATATTGTTTAGAAATGATACCCAATATCTCTAAATTAAATGATTTTTTGGATGTATTATTGTTAAATAAGTACATTTTAGACCCAATGAATATAATAACCATTGTAAAAATAAATTTTGATCTTAAATTATATTATTATGAAATGTCATTCTGTATTCTCAGAAATAAAGAGAAAGTGTTGTAGAATTGGATAACTCGATTGGTGAAGGTATTTTGGAGGAATCATAAGTTGGAGGAAGAAAGGTGGGATCCTCAAGAATAAATAAAGAAATATTATGTAAAATTATTCATACATTTATGAAGACACCTAATTTTGAGTATTAAATTATTTAAGGGTGGTAAAATGTAATACCAAATAATTTATTATAAATATTTCATTATAAAAAAATTTCTTCTATTTCATCATAGTAGCATAACACAACTAAAAATTTACATTCAATAAAACTTATAAAACTAGTAATATATAATATTATATATGAAATATAAATACACTCTATAAAATTAAAAATTGTATAATGGTATAATAAAAACAAAAAAAATACATGATTATAATTTAGAAGTCCATAGGTTTATGGTTTTCTAGAAATATCACACCTGAGAACAAAATGGTAAAAATGATAAAAAAATTAGAAAAAATATTTACATTTTGTAAGTAATATATATAACTCAATAGAAAAATATGTGAGTTATGATGAAAGAGATATGAGGTATTTTATGAATTATAAGTATTATATGACCATTAAATATATGTTTGTTAGAATAACGACATGACTGTTAAAATAGTAATGTGACCATTAGAATAAAAAATGGTATTTAGGGTAACTAATTATGTAACATTAGAATTAATTTTTACCAAGTATAAATTAATTTTAAATAATTAACTAAATATTATAATATAATTACTCAATCAGTGTAAGATAATGAAAATATAAGTATAAAATTTCAATAAAACATGTTTTATTTTATTTAATATTGTCAAAATTATATAATAGAATAAAATACTAAAATTAAATAATATTTTAATTTATTTTATAAAAATGAATAACTTTTTTTGAATCATCTCATCAAAGTCATCTAGTGGTGAGGGGTTTTTTAATTTTCACAAATAGTGAAATATAGAGGTAGATAGTGAAATACTATAAACTACATTATTTTTCATTAAAAGATAAATACATGATTAATTATATCCAAGATAATGTAAGAAAATAATATATCAGATTTAAAGTCATTATGTATTATATATAATCATAAGAATCAATATTATTCCTATTATTAAGAAAAATAATAATAAATTGATCAATATTTTACACGAAAACACCCTCTTCTTCACCTATAAATACACCCCTCTTACACCCATTTATATTCACTTATAAAAAATATTACCTTCCCAAATATCTACCAAAATACCTTAAAAACCATCCCATGCACATTTTTTAATTCACAGTCTATGAAAAAATCATTCTTATAATCCTTAATGAATAGTCCAAAGGAGTCGTTTTAAAGAGAAAAGTGAGTCTTAATCTACGACCTTATAATTTATTTCTGTTTTATTACTAATTTTAAATAATTATAAATTTTATAAAATATTTTTCATTATTATATTATGTATTAATTTACATTTTAATTTGAATTCTATCATCATATAATCCATAAAATGTATTTTATAGTTGTTTATAACATTCATCCGATCATGATCGGTTTTAACCGCCTATATAGATGATGTTATAAATCAACTATTAATTCATCACATGGATGTATTTAAAAATTAATTTAATTATTAAATATAATATTTATAACATTATTAATATTATATTGAGATAAAATGGTAATTTTATTTATAATATTAATAACAAACTATCATGTCCATTTTAATCACCTAAAATTAGTATACTTAAAGGTGTTTACTAATTTGAATTTTTTTTGGAATATTTATTGAACATGAAAATTTTAATCTATAGGAATGACATGAAAAAAAATAATTTTACATGTATAAATATTATGGAGCCATAGGATAAATAAATTTTACCATTATCATTACACCAAAGTGGCTTTAGTGCAGTGTAACCGATAACTCAAAATAATTGATATGAGAGACATAAAATAAATTAATGAATAAAATATGATATTAAATGGATTATAATATTCCAATTAAACATAAATAATGGGTTTTAGTATAAAATTAACATATTAAAATAAAATATTTTGGAAGTTAGTGGAATAACCAAGAAAGTTGGGACTCGAGGTAAGGGGATTTTTTTCTCACTCCCATCTTTTCAAAATATAATATCTATTTTAAATAAATCATACATATACATTTACCATTGAAATTTTCATATATTATATTAATTTATTTATTTTTATATTTACTTAACCTTTTTATATTCTTTCTCTTAGTTTTATTCTTACATCATTTATTATAATAGTCATTTGGGGATACATTCCATTCTCTCTCTATTTATGTTTATGTTGTCTCTTTCACTCTCTACCACTTATGATTAAAATAGTATATATAATTAATTTATAAATTTATTAATTCAAATAATTATTTTTTTATTAGGATATTAATATTTCTTTCAACTTCCCTTTCAAATTATTTCTCTTAAGTCAATCCTTTTTCAAGTATATACTAGAATCCATTTTATATCTTTTTTAAAATTTATCCTTATAATGAAAATTTATTCTATTTTTTCTAAAACATGCTACTATAAATCCCATATTATATTTATTTCTAGGTATTTGGGAAAATCATATTCCTTTATTCACTTTAAAAGATATTTTTATTAACTTTTAATTTTAGTAAGGGAATCTCTTCCAAATATCCATACATTTTGTAAATTGATTCTCTATAATATATATAAATACAGACTTATATGTTTTTTATTAAATGATTTTTAATGTATAGATTTTTTTTTATTTTTCTATCTATTTATCAAGGTGTGACTTGTCTCCTTACCTCACCTATTGATTAATAATTCCTATCCTACATAAGGAGTTTCTTGTATCGTATTTTCCTTTTGAATCATGTTCCCTCTTCTCTATATCATTGATGTATTCCGGACCTACTATACTATTTATATGGAATTTACAATTTCAAATTGACCATATAATATTTATATCGTGTTAATACCCTATTTTTCACAATTCAGATGGAATTGTGTTTACTTAAAAAGTTATAATATTTGTTGGGAGGGGAATTATTAACAATCCATATACACATTATTTCAATACTAACAACTATTGATTACTTATCTTTGTTTAAAGCAAGATGTTATTTTTGGAATATTGTGATATGTATTGTTTACTTATTATTTTTATATAATGAATTCATTGGACTTATTAAGTGACCATTGGGTCCTAAAATTATATAGACCCTTAATGCATCATTGGATATTATAACACCAACTGATTTAGGTATTTGGGGTATTCTTAACCATTTATTTAGGATTCATTACATAAATTCCACAACAGTATGTTAACGATATCCAGTATTATGCATTCCATTTTATGAGATATATTTTTATTATTATCCATTTGATTATTTATTTCAATTTTTTATAGGTATGTTATTATTATGTATTAATTTTATGGACTTTATTTAATTATTTATTCCTACCATAATATGTATGTTATACTCATTCCATATTGGATTCCACTATAAGTTATCCCTTACTGATCATCTGAGTTCATCCCTTTCATTTTTTCCCTATTTCCCTAAGAAACAATGAAGATTTCTACGCATGATTTAATGATAATCAATAGAGGAATAAAAAATATTTATATGTTTTTTATGATGTAATTTATGTTTCAATGTAAGGTACTGATCAAATGTATATATCTAATCTCCTAATATGACTAAAAATTTTATTCTATAAGTTTTTAATATAATAAATGACCAATGTCTCTAGGTAGTTGGATTCAACATTTCCACATATGATTTCTTTATGTATTTTTATTACACAAACTCTAGTTTATCTTAATATAGAGTATTTTACTAAAACATATAAATAAGTTGGGTTATATTTTGATCTATATATTTATAAGGATGTAACAAATGATTAAATGGACTCTATAACTCGAAAAAATAGTCCATTATTCTCCACAAGTTCCAATACTACACTCCCTCCTATCTCCTTCAAATTAGTACACCCTTCTTATCCACTGGTTCTGATAAATTCCATTCTTTTAACATAAATGTTGATGATTAATCACAAATCACCAAGTTTATTTAATTGTGATCCAAATTTATCCCTTTCTCAATCTAAATTTTAAGATGGGACTTGCCACAATAATATAACACTCATCGCCATATTTTTTACCAATCATCCGCCACGAAAAATATTCAAAATATTTGTCAAATATTCCAGGTGGTTTCCATATTTAGACATGGTGACTCTATAAAATCATATAAATTTTAGTATCTACCATTTATTTGATAAATATTTCACGAAATATAGGTTTGGGGATTCCTCAATTTTTTAAAACCAAAATTTCTTATTGTTTTTATAGACTATATACTTCCACAAGATCTATTGTTGTACCCCTCTTTCTTGGATTTCAATGATCACAATCACTCTTATTTTGTTCTAACTTGTTTTCAAGTGTTTTTGTTGATAGGAAAAAGGTTGCCAAAGAGTTGGGCCAAGAAGGACTGAAAGTAGACTCTCTGAGTCTACCGGCCAACCAGTGGATTCCCACCGGCCAGCCGGTGGTCTCTGGCAGTAGAAATGGTTTCTGTCCAGAGCCACCGTTCAGCCGGTGTGAGCTCCCTAGCCAGCCGGTATTGTCACCAGCTGGTCAGTGGTCCACCGGCTGGCCGGTCCTGAGCCACCGGCTGGCCGGTTCTCCAGACAGAGAGCAAGCTCTCCGCAGAGATGATGGTCAAGAAGATCCTTTGGATCTTACCAAGTTCATGGGCACCGAAAGTCACGGCAATTCAAGAAGCGAATAATTTAAAAGAAATGCCGGTCGAAGAGCTCATTGGATCCCTCATGACCTACGAGATCACCATGAGGAGGCAAGCTAAAAAGGAAGGCAAACTCATCGATACTCCAAAGAACATCGCCTTCAAAGTTCAAAAAGAAGAAAGCTCCTCCTCCTCATCTTCTTCCTCTTCAAGCGGTGATTCAGAAATCGAGAACCTTGCCTGCAAGATGCACAAATTCATGAAGAAGAACAAAAAGAAGAAATCTCGCAAGGCTCGAAAGGAAGAACTCGACGAAAAATCCGAGCCCGAGGTAATATGCTATGGGTGCGGCAAGAAAGGCCATTATAAGCCCGATTGCCCACTCCACAAGACAAGGGCCAAGAAAAAGGAAAAGAAAAAGGCATTCAAGGACACTTGGAGTGATAGCTCCTCATCCTCCTCCTCCTCAAAAGACAACGGTAAAAAATGTCTAATGGCATTTCATGAGGTAACCTCTTCCGACTCCTCTTCCTCTTGTTCTTCCAATTCATTCAATCATTTATCTTATGAGGATCTCCAACATTAGAGAGATCAATTGGAGGAAGGTTTTCACGAACTTTCTTCCAAATTTATTTCTTTAAAAAAGAAATTCAAAATTCTTTCTTCCGAAAAGGATCAACTTCTCAAAGAGAAGGAAGATTTGTCCCTCAAGATCCAAAACCTTCCCGATGTTGATTCTATGGAATCAACAATCAAGGATTTAAGGAAATCGCTAGCTAACTTCACCGAAGATGAACATAACCTTTCTAAGCTCCTTGGTTCCCAATGCATATCTAGAACCACCCAAGGGCTTGGCTATTCCAAGCAAGATTCATCTTCCCATGCTCCTACTATTTTTGTAAGGGGGAGCTCCCAATATAAATTTTGCAACTATTGCAAAAAGATCGGGCACTTAATTTACGAGTGCGGCTAAAAAAATGCCCGGTATGGAAGGCCCAAAACCATTTCCTTTAACGATGAATTTCATAGGAGAAGACCCGCCACAAGACAAGTTTGGATTGAAAAATCTCTTTTAGCGAGTCTCTCCGGACCAAAATTTGTCTCGGTTCTAATATCCTCTCCCCGGTGATTTGTTGTTTTTATTTAGGGGGAGTTAGGATCGTTTAATCCTTTTTGTGTTTTTCTTTCAAAACTTTCAATTCAAAACCTTCAATTCAAAACTTTCAATTCAAAACTTTCAATTCAAATTTCAAAAATTTCAATTGGTTTAAAATCTCTATCTTGTTTTTCAATCCTTTCCTTCAATCAATTTTTATGCCCCGTGCTATTTTGATAATCACAAAGGGGGAGATTTCCTTGGTTGTTTGGGGGAGAAATTTTTCTCTCATGCTTTGCTTTACTTTTCAATTTATCCTTTAAAGCATGCCTTTAATTTCAGTCTTTTACTTTTCTTGTTTTGGTGATTGTGATCATCAAAATAGGGGGAGATTGTTGTACCCCTCTTTCTTGGATTTCAATGATCACAATCACTCTTATTTTTTTCTAACTTGTTTTCAAGTGTTTTTGTTGATAGGCAAAAGGTTTCCAAGGAGTTGGGACAAGAAGGACTGAAAGTAGACTCTCTGAGTCTACCGGCCAACCGGTGGATTCCCACCGGCCAGCCGGTGGTCTCTGGCAGTAGCAATGGTTTCTGTCCAGAGCCACCGGTCAGCCGGTGTGAGCTCCCCGACCAGCCGGTATTTTCACCAGCCAGCCGGTGGCTGACCACCGGCCAGCCGGTAGAACCTGGGCAGAGATCTTGCTCTCTGTCTGGAGCACCGGCAAGCCGGTGGCTCAGGACCGTCCAGCCGGTGGACCACCGGCCAGCTGGTGAGACACCACCGACCAGCCGGTGTGCCCAGTCAAACTAGCCGTTGGGCTTTGACCAGACTTGTACTTTTGACTCCCAACGGCTCCGAAGGCCTCTCCAACAGCTCCGAATACCCCCAACGGCCATTTGGGTGTTCCTCTCCTATAAATAGAGGACTAGGAAGCCCCGGAAAAATATTGTAGCCCACGGGAACATTTTTTGATCATTTGGAGAACCTCCGGCGCATTCCTTCAAGGATTCCCACCTGCTCCAACTCACTTCCACAACCAAGGAGCACCACCATAGAAGCTTGGGAGCGCTCTTCATCATCACCAATCAATCCATTGGCGCCCAAGACTTCTCCTCTTTACGGTTTTAATTGTTTTATCATTTTGAGCATTATTTTGAGTTTGTTCATACAAACCCTTCTTTCTCTCATCCTCCCTTTGTTTGGGTTTTCACACCACCTTCAAGGTGTGAAGAGGTTAGTCAAGTCTTCCCTGTAAAAGACTTGAGTCATAGGTGAGAAAGCCTTCACCTGTAAGAAGGCTAGTGGGTTTCTTGCTACAACCAATAAAAATCAAGCTGTAATAGGTTTCTAGGCTGCCTTAAAGTCTAGTGAGTTTCTTGCTACAACCATTAAAAAGCAAGCTGTCGTATAAATCTCTCAACGGTTGAGTTGGGAGCGGAGACGTAGGCTTGGGATTTAGGCCGAACTCCGTTATCAATTTTGTGTCTTGCCTCTTTTATTTTCGCTGTGCTTTAACTTTTTCTTAAATTGTTAAACTTTTTTAAAAGGGAATTCACCCCCCCCCTCTTGACATCACTCTCCATCCCAACATCTATGACACAAAAAATATAAATACCAAAAAACTCAGATCCAAGCACGCTTGGAACACCAAATTTATTAATAAAAAGAAGAGTACAGAGACAGGAAAGAGGAAGCGAGAGTGATATTACAAGTCATAATAGTCATAATAACCACACCCATACCTGGTCATGTCGTCAGCATCAGCTGATTCCCACTCTGATTGAGTCTCATATTGTTTGAGCAGCTTGGTAAATACCTTCCTTCTCTCTAGTTGCTCCATAGATGACTTCTCTTTAGATTTCGTAGAAGATGACCTAGTGGTCACCATCTTCGGAACTGCAGAATAGTCCTTCCTTGGCCTCCTAATAACTTGGGCAGTCATGACACCCTCACTGTCAGAGACTCCTTTCTTTTCTACTCAAAAAATCTCACAGTATGATGCTTTAGTCATATCCATTTCACTTCCCTTAGCCTCAACATGGATGTCCCCCAAATTAGAGGGGGGAATTCTCCCAATTTCCGGGAGTGAAAACCTCGTCGCTTTCGTTCCTTTCATCAGAAGGGCTCCCCCGATTAGTAGGGGAAGAATTCCCTTTTTGGACAGGCTTCTATGTAAAAACATTCTCCGTTAAATCAGGAGTGGGACTCGGGATCTTAGAGGTACCAACCTCACAAGTAGTAGGGCCACTATGCAATCTAAGAGGATTATCATCAATTATCAACTATTTTCCATTCCTGGGAGTCAGTACATCGACTGGCTTCAAAGGAGGGTCACTGTCCCTGTTGACATGCTCTGGTGGGGATGGATCCTTCGAATGCACCTATCATCGACAAAGATTGGAGGAGTGTCCTTGAATTCCACACTCTTTACAGGTGATGTTTTTGCGACACAACTCCAAAGAGTGTCCGACAACCATGCATTTGGTGAAAAAGAGAGGTTTTCTTTAATATTCGACATCAATCAAAATTTGATCAGAGGGAATGGAAAGTGTTACCGTGTCAATGAGAGTAGATCTAAGATCAACATCCACCAGCATTCTAGCGAAGTGCCCATACCTAACATCCGTCATTTCTTTATCAAGACAGATGGGTGTTCCAATAGTCGTTCCAATATCGTGAAAGATCTCTGGATGCCAAAGGACCCAATTAATCCCATGAAGACGCACCCATACCTGAGCGAAGACATTTTTAGCATTGGAGACATTAAAGTCAAGTGACCATTCATGCTGATGAATCCACCCCGGCTTTAGGAACCTGGAACCAAAACTCCAAGCCTTAATCTTCATATCAGATGATAGAAACAAGCAGTGAAAGAATCCCCACCCAAGGGAGACACATTTCCAGTTATAAATGCCCCAAAAAATCGAAATTCTATGGAATAGATCATCACATTTGTAGGGCAGCGCACCTTTAGGAAGCACAATATGGGAAATCAATGAGTTCTCACCCAATGACAATCTTTCAGCAATCACACCAGGGTTGGCCTCAACATGCGCCAAAGAGCCCTTTCGAAGACTTTTCCTAGAGTGTTCATTCCTTTTCTGATTTGGTGCAGAGTCCTTCATGACATCCACAAAGGAGCGCTGATCACGCACAGTGGGCAGCCTCATAGGATCCTGCACAAAATTGACAGTAGTAGAGGGATTTTTCAAAACACCCTTTTCCATTGACCCAGGGGGAAAATCCCACTGATCAGAGGGCTTGCAGGGAATAATCTTTGCAGCGCGATCCCCCTTCGTAGCATCTTTAGCCGCGGGAGAGACACCCCCAGCCGTATCCACAGCCGCGTGAGAGGAATCCCCATCCACATGAGATTTTCCTTACACCCAAGGATAAAGGGGCTGGTTTAGGTACCTAACCATCACTTGGTGTAAAACTCCCTCACATGGTGTTTAGACTAATCCATTCAATCTTTAATAGGTATAAAATGATAGAGATTGGTAAATTTTACCACAATATAGATGGAAATCTAGGACTAAATAGGCTAGATTTAAGTGCCTAGATGGCTCTACTAGTGTGGCCACTAAGGAAACCTATAGAAAGTTTAAAGATACAATCTCATCCTCCCCCTGTGAGGTAATGCGAATCCATCTAGAGAACCTATTTCTTAGTACAATTAAGACTATTGACATATGGAATGATCAGGGTATCAATTCCTTATATATGTAAAATTACCTATGATGGTAAATTAACAACTCTTTTATATCTTTAATAACTATATAGGAACCAATAAATTATCTAAAAAGCATCATACAGTTAGGTGGATAAATTCACATAAAACATTTTTTTACATAATTCTCTATAAAATTATCATATTTAAATATTATAAAAATGATAAATCTATGAAATGATTCAAGATTAATCACCTAAACATATGACCCTCAAGGTGACTATTTTATCCAAGTATTTTTTCTCTCTCTCTACTATGTACACTAAATGTGATAATATAGAGATAAGAGTGATTTGGTGCTCCTTATCAGCTTTTAATCAAGGATCTATTACATGGTTTATTGAAGGTGACTTAAACAATATTATTGACCCATATAAAAAACAAAGAGGGTTCCCTTTTCAAGGTATGATATATAAGAGTTTAAATATTTTATAACTAAAAACCAAGTTATGGACATGGAGGTTTTAGGTGAGATCTTTACCCTGTACAAAAACATGAACAAATATATAAGAAATTTTATTCACATTTATGGGTCTATCACCAATATCAAAGGCATAAATATGTTCCCTTATATAATAATTCATCACTATTCACATAGATTTTTAACCACTCTCTACCATTGTTGAAAATGGGATGAAATTTAACCATGTCTAAGGGATTTTTGATTCTCCAAATAATGAAACATGGAACCTGAATTTATCCTAGAAGTTTTAAAATCATGGAAAGTTAATGTGAAATTCCATCCATTAATAACTCTATATTATAATCTCATACTAATCAAACAACACCAAATCAGTTGGGTTGAGGCCAAATCATCCATGTAAAGTAATATAGGTGATCTTGGTAAATAAACTAAGGATTTTGATATGAAATTATATAAAACATGGGATGATGGGATTTATACATAATTTTTTTGAAATAATAAAAGGATAAATTTGGTCTTGATTAGATAGGAATGGATGGATAAAGAAAAATATCACACTATTTAGTTAAAATAAGGAGACAAGAACACAATGTATTTTCATGATTGTATCAAATAGATGAAATTTCTGGGCAATGTTACTCTCTAGATTAAAGATATGAACCTCTATAAGGATTTTAACTTTTTGGTAATAATAGTTTTTGAGTGATTATATTTTATCATCCTTGGGTAAAAATAGTATGGTGGGTTCTAGTACATGAGTTAGAGATATCTCTTCTTTTATTGGTGTAGTTCTTCTATTTATTTCAAAAACACATAATGAAATTATGACTTCTTTCCTAGATGAAAGTGAGATTTCAAAATATATAAAAGGTATAATTAAATATTGTTCCTTAGTAAATGATTAATTCTAAGGTTCTATCTATGTTGCAGCTTGGGAATTTATTAGAAATGAGGTTTTTGAGGTGATACTAAATTTTTTTATAAGAGGGTCTTTTCCCAGATCCATCAATATCAATACTATGGTGTTAATACAAAATATTCTCCACCCCATTTACCATCAATAATTTTTCCCTAGTAGTATGAGTAATTATTTATACAAAATATTTTATAATATTCTAAAAGATATGATATCATCTCCAATACCATGTCTTATATAAGAGAAATAATTTAGCTCTGTTAGTGGGAGTGGAATACAAGGGGTGGTGGAACTTGCTTTGGAGATATTGATAGGTTTGAACAAAAATATTCATGAAATAAACTTAATTGATTTGGTTAATAAGGAAAAATAATATGATTAAATTAAATAGAGTTTTACTATAAATGTTTTGAGATAATATAGATTTTTCAAATATTCTTGTGATCTTTTTTTAGTTGCCTATATTTTCAATTTCTTTAAAGGGAAAACAATCTTTCTTCTTAAATAAATTTAAAGGCCGTGGAAGGGGGGCCCTCCCTAACCAAGACTCTTTATTTTTTCCTAAGATGATTTTAATATGAATCTCAATATGTCTTTACAAGAAGGGATATTGGGCTACATTAAAGGTCAATTTAACTCTCTAAGAATATCCCACTTACTCTGTATAGATCTAATAATGATGTTCTTCAATAGTTAAAAAATATCTAATTATTTCAGTTATATTCTTAGATCATTTAATATCTATAGTAGTAAAAGTGAGAAAAAATCTAAAAGAAACTTATATGTTTTGAAAAAGATATTGGGAAGTAGGTTTTTTCTTGTCAAAAGGTCATTGGGAATCTAAAGAAAACATTTTTTGGTGAAGTATCTAAGATAACCTCTAACCAATGGATGGGTCCAGATTCATCATTTTAAAAAATTAGTAGTAAAGATCACATATCATATCATCAACTAAAAAAATTGATTCCTTTACTTTATGGGAAAGTTATTGTTGATGAGCAGTGTTCTATCATCCACGCATGTTCACTTCCATTCTATGACGAAGGTGCCTAATGTGGTGATAAAATACATTAATTTTTTTTACTAATTTATTATTGGAATTTCAAGTAGAAATAAAATTTCACTAGTCAAGCTAGAGATGGATTGAGAAACCTCTTGACATAGAGGAAATAAATATTATAAGCTTACATAAAATAATGAAACATATACTTGACACACCTACTTGGGATTAATATTTTAACCCTTCTATATAGTATTGTTTTTCTAGGGGAATGTACAACCCCAAATTTTTAGTTATAAATTATGGAAGCTCTAATATGTCACCTTTATAGAGAAAACTATAAGGATTACTATAATAATTTGAAATTAAAACTACCAAAATCAAATACTATTGGACTTTAATGGTTTGGAAGTGACTGATAAAAGAGGTCACAATTGGATTTTCTCTGAAGATCAATAACAATCACTTTTGGTTGTCACTATAGGGGTAATAATGACTTATTTTATCAATAAATATATAGAATTTGTTTTTATAAAAAATTGGAGAAGAGATAGAGAATGCCAAAAGTGGTTGCTATTAACCCTATATTTTTATATATTTCATGAATTGAAGCATACAAAAAAATCACAGAGAACCAAGAAAATCTAAATTGTTTCTCTTCCCATATAATTTCATTATCGACCTACATGTACAATAATAAAGAAAATTAAAATTGTGAAACAAATAAAAACTAATTAAGGATTTAGTTATTAACATAAAATTTATTTTGTACGTATAGAATAATAAATATAGTTTATAAATTTATTCATACATAAATAGTCTTAAACAATGAATAATTAAACAATATAATGAAAAATTATTATAAAATGTGTAAATATACTTTGTAATTATAACCATAATAACTAATATTAGAGTTTAAATCCAATTTTCAATTATATCAAGTAATCAGGTTATCAAATTGATGTGTAATTGATTCGAACAGATTAGTAATGACTTGATGATCATTTTCCCGTGGTTTCATGCCAATCCGAGATAGTTTTCTTAGTTTTTACCCATACATGGTTAATGTTTCATTTATTAATAAGTTTTAATAATATAAAATCATACTTTAAATCATATGATGTGACCCAAGCATAAAATTGATGCATAATTTATTTTTATAGATAAAAAATGTCCCATGGATTATTTTCCTATGTTTAATGTAAATATAAAATCATTTTACATTTTTTGACTCTTTTAGGGGGTATTTAATTTTTAAAAAAATATAAAGGGAGAAATGAAACTTTGGATCATACCAAGAAATATAAGTATCGTATTGGTTCACACTTCATTCCCATAAATCATAAATGAATCAAAGATCATTCTTCTATTTTTTTCACAAAAATCAAAATTTATTTTTTCTATTTTGACCCCTTTTAGGTGATTGGTCACATTAATAATAACTTAATGGTAAAAATACACATTCAATTATAAGGTATAATTTAGGTAACATATTGATACGATGTTGATTTCTATAGATCAAAATTACTTACAGATATTTTCCTATGTTTTCATCACAATTTGAGATTTGTTTTTGGTTTTTACCTATATAAGGATGATTTTTTATTTATTTTTAAGTGTTAATAATATGAAATCATAATTTTTGGTCATATTTAGTAATCCAGGAATCATATTGATGCATAATTGATTTTTAAATATAAAAAACTATTCGTCTATTTTTCTTCCTAAGTTTTCATGTTAATAAAAACTCTTTTTCATAGTTAAGATTCCTCGATAGATGATATATCATTTTAATAAAAATATAGAGGTGAAATATAAATTTTGATCATACTAAGAAATTTGATCATTAAGAATTTGGTTCATATAGATCATGAATGACTCGATGACGGTTTTCCAATGTTTTCATACAAATTTGAATTTTTATTTTTAGTTTTGACCCCCTTTAGGTGATTGATCACTTTAATAGAAATGTGATGGTAAAATAGAATTTTGATCATACCAAGAAATTTAGGTATAATATTGATGTGTGGTTGATTCTTATAGATCATAAATGACCCAAATATAATTTTACAAAGTTATCATTCCAATTAAATATTGTTTTCTCAGTTTCAACCTCTACGTGGGTGATTTTTTTATTTAATTATAAGTGGTAATAGTGTGAAATCATACTATTGATAAAAATAATAAATATGGGATAATATTAATGGTAATTTGATTCATACAGTTAAAAAATTACTTAAGGAATATTTTCTTATGTTATCCTTTGAATCCAAACTTTTTTCCTTGGTTTTGACACATTGATGGGTGATATGCCATTTTAATAAAAATATATCAATGAAATGATACTTTAGACCATTTTGAGAAATACAAGCATTGAATTGTTTCATGATTCATTCTTATAGATAAAAAATTATTCAATTATAATTCTCTTAAGTTTTTATGCCAATTTGAATTCCTTTGTTCTATTTTGTCCCATTTTAGGTGATTGGTCACTTCCATAACAATATAAAGCTCAAACGGTAATTTTAATCATACTAATGAATTAAAGTATATAATTGATATGTGGGTGATTTCTAAAAATAATAAATTACTTGATGATAATTTTCTAGAGTTCTCATCTCAATTTGAGCTCATTTTATTGGTTTTGAGCCCTACATGGATGATTTATCATTTATTGATAAGTTTTAATAATATGAAATCATACTTTAAACCATACTAAGTAAAATGGGCATCATATTTATTCATGGTTTATTATTATATATAAAAAGTGACTAGATGATCATTTCCTTAGTTTTCATGTTAGTTTAAACCCATTTTCTCAGTTTTGACCCTTTTATGGGTGATATGATATTTTAATAAAAAATATAAAGGTGAAATGGTAATTTGGATTATACTAAACAAATATGACAATCATATTGATTATAGGTTCATTATTATATATCATAAATGAATCAATGATAATTCTCATTTTGTTTCACATCAATATGAATTTGTTTGTTTATTTTTGAGCACTCTTAGATGATTGGTTAGTTCAATAACAATGATAAGGTCAATCGACAATTTTTATCATACCGAGAAATTAATATATTATATTGATATTCAGTTAATTACTACAAATTTGAAAGGATTAAGTGATCATTTTATTAAATTTTCAGGTTAATCTAAGCTCATTTTCTTGATTGTTTTCTCAATATTGGTGTTTTTTCATTTATTAATATGTTTTAATAACATGAAATAAAATTTAAATCATATCAAGAAATACATGAATTTTATTGATTTATAATTGAGTCATATAAATCTCAAATAACCCAAGTATAATTTTTTTTATGTTTTCATGTCAATATGAACTCCTTTTCCAAGTTTTGACCCCTAGATGGGTGATATGCCATTTTAATAAAAATATTAATGTGGAATTCTATTTTGGATCATATTGAGAAATATGAGTATCAGATTCATATTCAATTTATTCCTAAATATCCTAAATGACTCAACGATTTATCTAATAAGTTCTTATACTAATTCAAAATTGGTTTGTTTTCATTTGATGAATTTTAAGTGATTGGTCACATTAATAAAAATGTAAAGTTCAAATGACACTTTTGATAATACTAATAAATTATTGTATAAGATTGAGATTTATTTGATTCCTAAAGATTAGAAATTACTCTAAGGTAACTGTCCAAATTTTTCATGCAAATCTAATATTTTTTGCTCATTTTTGAACCCTATATGGGTGATTCATCATTTACTAATATATGTCCATAATATGTGATAATACATTCATCATACTAATAAATTTAGAAATAGAATTTATGTTTGGTTGATACCTATAGATAAAAAATATCTCAAGGATAATTTTCCAAAATTTTCATGTTAATCCAAACCCATTTTCTTATTTTGACCCCATAATGGGAGATATTCCATTTTAATAAAAATTAAAATGTGAAATGGTACTTTTGATAATATCGAGCAATCCGAGTATTAGATTAATTCATGGTTCATTTCTAAAAATCCTAAATATATATATATGATATTTATCTTATGTTTTTATGCCAATATGAATTTATTTTTTAGGTTTTGATCCCTTTTAGGTGATTAGTCACTTTTATAACAATATGAATTTTAAGAGACACTTTTGATTATACCAAAAAATTCTGGTATCGGATTGATGTGTATTTGATTCATATAGATAAAAAATTACCCAATGATTAATTTTATAATGTTACACACTAATATGAAGTTTTTTTGGTTTTCACCCCTAAATGGTTGTTTTTTAATTTATTAATTAGTGTTAATTATATGAAATCATATTTTAAATCATACTAAGTAATCCAAGAATCAAATAAATGAAAAAATAATTCCTATAGGTCAAAAATATCTCCAGGATATTTAAATTAATTTTCACATCAATCTAAACTTGTTTAAACTTCCCCCCCTTAATGTGTGATATATCATTTTAATAAAATTATAAAGGTGAAATGGAAATTTGAATCATATCGAGAAATATGATAATCAAATTAATGTACAATTGATTCTTATAGACCATAAATGACTTGATTTTTTCCTATATGTATTTATTCTAATAATAACGAGAAACCAAAGAAATAAAAAGAAACTCACATGTTACATCTGATGAATTGTATATGTCCATAGACAGTCCCTATGTCAGGTGCTTTCAGGGACTACAAAAAATTAATATTTGTATTATATTAATAATTAATATCGTATAAGATGAAATATATATAGTTGTAAACCTATGTCATCATATGTTTTTCATCATCACCCTGATGAAAATAATCCTGCATTTCTTAGACTTCTACTGACAATTGCATATTTGCCTCTTCGAACACATGCATACATGCCTGAAAAACTATCATCTACTATTAAATACCATGAATAAAATAATAAAAAACCTATAAAAACAAATAAAAAATGGGTAATACCCATTCCATATATAAATATATATCTATGTATATCACAATCAATCATGAGATGGAATATCTTATCCCTCTACCTCAAAAACTGTCATTGGTCTTCTGAAAGATGTGACAAATAAACTTTAAATTGATTTAATATAATATATATATATAATTATTAAAATTATAAACAATTTCCATAATATATTAGTGTCACAATTTATAAAATGAAAAAACTTACTGTAATAGTTACATCCTCAGGGTCATTATATCAACAAGTCATCATCCACATTGACATTTTATTAGTCACCACACCCATCTCACATAACTATATAAAAATAATTTATAACTATGTAACGAAATAACATATTAAAAAATAAATATAAAATAAAATTGATAAATACATAATGTCAATTATTGGATACACGTTGATTCCCAAGCCTATGAGGTGGTCCCTATATTACTTAGTTATCTGAATGAGACGCTGGAACAACCTACATTCAATATATTAAAATAATACAACAGTGAAGAGTTATATATATATATTTTAAAATAGATAAATAAAAAATAAACATTCTCAACATAGTATACTCATTGGACCAATACACTACCAAATTACGCCACTGATATAGAATAATTCATATTGGGACTCTGTGAAGAATGTATAAGGAACTCATGTTTAGTACCAAATGGTCCAAATTCAATCCAACCTTATGATATTTCCACATATTATAATTTTTTTACAAGTTCACTAAATGAAACTAAATAGGGTACACTATTATATAATTTTATTAAAGAAAAAATAAATGTCTTAAATATAATTAAATTTTAAAGATAGGTAAAAAATTGAAATGATCATATTATATGAAATTATATTAAAGTTAATCAATCATATATAGTGGGAAGGAAGAGTAATTATGTGTGGTAAGTGGAAATATATTTGTTCCACATATAATATGAAATAACTAGTGAATAAGAGTATGGGTTCCCTCTCCCACTGGATGATACTTCTCATCAAACAATATTTCTAGGGGTGTGCCATAATTCCATAATGAAATCCCTTGACCAAGGCCTCTATTTTGAGTATAAGAAGAGACCAAGTTGAATCCTATTGAAAAAAAAATTATAATTTGACATAGGAGTATATATATATGTACAAGTTATAGTTAAATAAGTATGAAAAAATTTACATAATTATACAGATGATTAAATTCATACATTCAACCCACCTTACATGAAGTTTCCCCTCCCAAATTTGGATGATGTGATGCACATTACCCTAAAATGTATGTATTCATAAAAAACATTTATAGTTAGACTATTATGTTAAAAATTAAATTCCATAAAAAACACTAATTACACCTATTATCAATTTCCTTTCATGTTTTTATGATCCTATAAACACACCTAAATTAAATATAAAATTAGAGATACAAAATATAATAAAATAACTCTCACATAGTACATAAATAGTTAAACATTTAATTGTATTCATAAAAATTATTGAAGAAAAATAATAACTTTCATTGAAAATGAATATTAATTATTTCTCCTTCAACGGTCACTCAAACCCATTAAATATTTCATCATTGTGAGCTATAGTGTGTTAATCAATAAGTTTCACAATAAATGAAGTAATCTATAGTTCTTCTCATTCAATTAAAAAAATCCTTACCATTACATTTTTACAAAAAAAATCAATTTGTATTATATTTCACGGTAACAAAATAAACTTGTTTTACTTGAAATTACAATATGAAGGGTTCATTACTTACTCACTAACCTCTATATAACATATTGTTAATGTTCACCAATATAAATTGATTTTTTTTACTTTAGTTACACAAACTATATTGACCCAATAAAAAATAAAAAACATGCATTTTAAAGTGTGATTATATATAACTTCGATGATGTATTTAAGTTAAACATAATAATAATCATTAACAAGGGATGGGAAACCAATGCCAATTTTTTTCTGCTCATTTGACATCAACATATTTAATGCGAAAATAAAATTATTGTAGCTTATTAATGGAAATAAATTTCCCATGGTTCAAAACCTAACTTTTTAATACTCATACTTCCTCCATTATCTTTTACCTAGAATATCCATAGACTATTAAATTATCTAGATGGGGATTTTACTTTATGAATACAATAAAATTTTATAAATATGCGTCAATTGTATCATAAATAAAACCTACGTTCTATGTCAACTTATGAGCATGGTAATATGAATCCAAATATTAGCACCAATAGGGAGTAAATATTTTTATAACACCTAAAACATATTTAATGAAATTGCTGATCACTAATTAAAAAACTTTTTGTTTAATAACTTAATAATAAATGATAATTTGTTGAAATATTTACACCCAAAATACAATTTAGTTCAAGCCTCATCAAAGATTTCAAAAAAAAATTCAATGATTATTGGTAGACACCTTAGCATGGATTATTATCACTAATCTTAGCATTATGTATGTTAATTACTTAAGAAGACAACCCACATACCATTCACTTAAAAATTCATTCATTAGATCGGTTTTCCTTACATCAATATCCATTTGAATAGTTTCTATTTAATAAAAAAGAATCATATTCTTCCCCATTATGAGTCCAAATATTATAATTTTTGAGAAACCTATTGAAGAATAAATTGACACTTATGGTATCTCATATGTATTGATATCTATTTTCACATTTTATACACATATAACTGATATAGTTTCTTTTGATTCTTAGGGTGGAATTGATAAACTGTATAATGAGCTCAGAATATTTTCCAGGCATTCTATTTATAAGATCAATCAAACTCTAATCCATATCTATATTTATAAAAATAATAAAAAAATAAATACGATTTGATATTAGTATAATATATAGAATATTATTTAATAATTAAGAAAATATAACCAATTTTTATTACAGGGGAAAAAATTATCCACTAAATTTTAATATAATAAAAAAATATTACAATGAGTTAGGTATATATATATATATTCTTACAATGTTTCTTTCATGTATATATTATTGTATTTTTATGAATATAATAATATTTATTTTATCATTAATATTGTTACATTAAACTATATAAAATCAATATAAAAATGTTTTTTTATTTATGTGTTATTGTATATAATGTTTAATGTAAATGCCATAAGTATTTTCTCATTTATATTATTTTTTTTATTATTGAAAAATAAATTTTAATTTATTTGAAAAATAAAAAATAATAATATTATTTAATGTGAAATTTGTAAGAATATAATTTTCTTTGTAACCACTGAGTCAGTCTCTATTGGAGGCAAACCCAGTAATAATCTTGTAATTAAATTAAATTATATAATTATTGAATTGTGTATGAGATTTATCAAAAATCATAATGTGGAATTTTGTTTTCAATCTGGACCATGTATAATATTTATCAACTATATAAAAGAATAAAATTAAATAGAGAATGATTCATTGATATATAATATAAGTTACATTTTGAAATGAAAATAATTGTATAGTAAAATATTCTATTATAAATAAAATAATATGGATAAGGTAATTTTTTAATATATAATTATAATTGATAATGGGTGTAAAAGAAAATGTTATAAGTCATTAATTGAATAATTAAAATGTGTAATAAAGTGTAAATTCTTTGGGATACAATTTATTGGCCTACAACATAAGGATAAAATAAGAATGGATATAACATATAAAAATTATTTAGAAATTATTGGTTTGGAATTATTCTCAATTATATCGAAGAATGAATAAAATAAAATCCAATATGTGGTATATTAGTTTCATAAGGTCATATGTGAATGATCTAACTAAAACTAATTTTATAATTATAACGGGTTGGTAAGAACACACTAAATTTTTTTAACTCCACCCTTAGTTCACATAACATAAATTCTGAATTTATTCAAATAGTAACACATATAATCCTACAAAAACCTAATTTCCAAATAGTATAAATAAACCTGGTTGTTTCCTATTATAACCATTCCAAAATTTATGTAGTGACTTTTTTTATTGAATAACATAAACCTCTAAAACCCAATTTTTTAAAAATTATTCATTAATAATAACGATACAAGCCATACATTAGTTTGATAAAAAATTTATACAAATCCCAGTAGTGGGAAACTAAATAGAAAAATGAAATACATGGTTAGACCGAGTGAAATGAGTGGTACCATCGACCTTGAGGACTCATGATGGGAGGCATCATAGGGAGTTTGAGACATGGGAAGGGGTGCCTATAGATGGGATGGGCTTTGATGGTCTGAGATTATGGCATTGACAGTTGGGGAGTGGTGTCTATGGTGGGAGAGGGAGGGACATCGATGTAGGTTGTCCAAATCTTCTTTGAGATATATCTATAGAGAGGATTCATATGGAAGGTTTGGAAAGAAATGTAGGGAAAATTCAGGGGTAGGGTGAAAATTTTGTGTTTTTTTTGTTTAGTACCTAGAGTCTTCCATTGGTGGTCTCTATTAAATATATATTAGTGACCATAAAAATTGGTCGTTAAAGGATAATATTAGAGACCAATTTTGGAGGTCTCCCATATCCCCATGGCCAAGTTTCCCAATCTATAATACTATGTTTAAATTGGAATATTAACATAAAACCTTCATTGGTGAAAACATGATTGAGGACCAAAAAAAGAATCTCAAAAACATTACCACCTTAATATACAAATACCATTATGTATTTATTGGCATGATTTTTAAGAATTTTTCATTGAGTGATTTTTGAAATCTTAGGTAGGATGGCCTTCAAGTTGTTTCCTAGGGAAATAATTTATGGCATGCTAATCTACTAAAGAAAATGTTCTTTCTTATGAGGAACATTCAAGATGTTGTGATACTTTTTGATCAAGTTATCCAAAGTAGAGTGATTTATTTTACTTAAAAATGATAGCCTTATGTTAATACAGATGGTGAAAACTATGGAACATATCTTCTAGAATGGAGATTTTGTGACTTCATCCTAAGAGATGGTGGGAGTTATACTAGACATATGCTCTAATCTCTAAAACTTGGAAAAAATTCTAGATCCATGGTTCGATAAGGTAAATCTAAACTCTTTCAAGGGGAGACTTAAAATCTTAGTAATGGTGAAAATTTTCTATCTCCTTTTGGCATTACATAATAATTATAGACATCACTATAAAAAAATGTTATTTTGAAACATTTTTCCAAACCTCCTCCAAATGTTTCATTTTAATTTTTTTAGTAGTGGTTTTAGAAAATTGTCACCAATTAAAAACAGTTTATTAAATAATCACCATATAATATTGGCGGTTTTTAAAAAACCACTATATAATTAATAGTAGTTAATGATAATAATAATAATTAATTAAAACTTTAATTACTTATTAGTAATTAATTATCAATAATTATTTAATAATAATTTATTAATTATTAATTATTATTTATAATTATTTACTATTTTAAAATTTTAAATAGATTATAATTATTAATTATTAATTACTAATTATTTTCTAATTATAAATTATAACTTAGAAAGTACTTATATATGTATATATTTACACACACACGCATGTAATTTTTATTTTTATATAATTCTACTTAACTATAAATATATTTTACATATTTATGTTAATATATTTATATTTATATATATTCAGAATTGGTAAAAGGTATAATTTATAAAAAAAAACCTTATATACTATTAAATATCATATTATAGTATATGAATATATTTATATTTGTAACAACCTCTATTTTAAAAAGCGATAGAGAAGCATTGTGTCATGGAGGTCTATTCTGTATCATAGAGGGTGTGGCTATGACATGGTTACAGAAATGTGCCATGGAGATCAGTTTTGATGGTTCTGGTAATTTTGTCATAGCTATGGTGTGGAATTTGGGAAACAACATCAATTCTTGGAAGGTTGTGTTTATGCGGTTCTTCTAATTTTGGGGTTTCCCTTCCATGGAGTTGGGCTGGGACTTGACCTTCTTCTCTGACCTTGGAATTATATGGAATGGTTGTTCCATTTTAACATGGTCCTTTCCCTATATTATATAATCTTACTATGGACTATGCTATGTTTCTCAGATGCGGTTTTGATGAGTCCCATTATCGCATATTCTCTTCCCTTATGAAATGTTTTTATCCTATTATAGACCCTTTTGATTGGGGTATAGGGATTTAACCACAATGTTATCTTTCCTAGAATTAATAAAAAAAATTCTAGGCCCCTCAATCCCATATTCTCCTAAATTTTTCTTTAATACCTTTAAAAACTCTTGGTCCCCTTCAAGATAACTTTTATCTCATAGACTCATAGATTCACCCTCGATATTGGAGGATCAACTCTTAGTGATTCTAGGTGATTTGTACTGTAATATCCCAAGTAAGTAATGAATAATAGATATTTTTATCTATGTCTATTTATGAATTAGATAGTGTTTTAGAAGCTTAAAATGAGAATAAATCCAATCTTAAGCATGGAATACACTAATATTTTTAAAAGATTGTTTTACTGCCTTTTGATGGAAAACCATTTTTAAATCAAACTTTTGACAATTTTATATGACCTATCTGTAAAAATAAACTTATTCTTTATGATTGGGACATTGAAATTTACTTTGTGTAAATTGTTGGTATTTTTCCGATAAAGTTCATTTTTTAATGAATAGTGAAAAATGTGGTATTTTAATTCAAAACCACTTTTTAGTATAATTTATTTATATGATTTTGTTATATTTTGAATTGGTTTTAAAGTGAAATTATAATATATTTTTACCATTTAATCCAATAGTGGTTGTGGAATTAATTTTACTTTGAAATCGGACTTAAACTATTGTCAATCTTTTGATACTTTGTGTTTCCTAAAAACACGCTATTTGTTTTGACAGTGGGAATTAATTATTAAATTAATTAATGCAACTTATAAGTTTTGAATTTGGTAAAATAGACATCATTTTTGAATTCGGAATATCAAATATAGCTTAGGGTGATTTTTTGGTATTTGTCTCAAAAACTTCAATTTCTGATGAATAGTGAAACCATAAAGTGGTACTTAAAAAACTGATTTTTTTGTTTAAATAAAATTTTACCACCTCTTTGTTTTGAATTTCAATAATCCAACATACATGGTTGTCATTATGAAGTAAAATGTGGTTCAATGGGATTAAAATAATGTTTGGTGAATAGTAAATTTATGTTTTTAATCGTGATTAGAGGTAATTAGTGTAATTTAAGGTAAAAATAATGTTTTAATAATATGAAATGACCTTGACACATTTAATACCCTTATTGGATGTGTCATGGCAGACCATGAAAATCCATGGGTCAACATGGGGACCCCATGGAGCCACTTTGGAAGGAAAATGACATTAATATCTTTTTATTTAATGTTAAAGTAAAAATGTCACAAACATGAGTTGTTTTACTAAAAAAAATTTTAAATGGGGTTATACAAGTCATATTTTTGACTATAAATATTCATTATAAATATAAAACTATTTCCTACATCATGATATTTTTTTATAATTTTTAGACATTAAATAAATTAAATTAGTTATCACATCACGATGATGCAGCGATTACCTCATTATTTAACGATTTAAATAAAATGAAAAGATAATGTAAAATATAATACCTACACATGTCAAAAACATATTGGATGAGTATATTTCAAACTCCTATCACCTTATCATCTAAATATAAAATTTTGGGACCTTTTAAATTCGAAAATCATTTTATGATAATGTAACCTTTTATAACTTTCCAAGAGTGCCCCTCCTCTCCTCTTATAAAAGGCCCCTACCTCTACCACCTTACCCACACTTCCAAAGCCTTTGGCTCGGCCAAAACCTGCCCATTTTGTCTCTCCAAATCCCTCTATAACTCTTAGAAGCCTCACTTTGGGAAGAAGTCTTCCCAAGGAATCCTTGGAGCTCAAATCAAAAAGAGTTACCCGTTTTTAAGGTAATGTCTTCACTTGTGTTCTTTTGTTTTATTTTGCTTCTCCAACCCCATAAACTATTTTTATTAATTTATTTTGTAACAAAACCAGTATCTTCCATGTACTAGGATGTTTTTATAAGAAGTATTCGAGCTACAATTACACACACCTACATCTAATGGTTAAAGAACATACTGCTTCCGTGGATGGCGAATTTCTGCCTCACGAAACGATGATTGTTCAATATTCTTCTAACACCTTCAAAGGTGGAAATTAATATGACACTATATTTATATATGATATATAATATGTTTATGTTTTTCTTAAGATTCTGTATTTTTCATTTATGACATACCTTTATGGTTACCATAATGGGTAAACGCTATATCTCCATTTTAGGAAGTGCGGACTACCGCCCCCTCAAAGTGATTTGATTCGTTAATGCCAAATGTGGGACGTATAAAGGATTAAATTAATGATATTATATATTATATTATACTAGAATTATAATATACGTTTATATCATTATGATTCCATTCTAGAAAATATGAAATAGAAATGAAAGTAGCGTTCATTGTACGTACGGCTTACCGTCTCCAGGAACGGTGCATTTCATTTCTTACCTCTAAATGTTTTGTAATATTATAAATGCATGAATATACTGGATATATATGATATATATGATATATAAATCATGAATACAATTCTGGATATAATGGATATTTTACCACATGAACAACTTGTAATTATACAGAGTTTATTTTGGACTCAAGTACCAATGATTGTTAAAATGACCGTTATTAACTTAAATAATAACATAGTGTTCATGACATAGTAATAAGTGATATAAAAGGAATAATGAACTCGAAAAAGGTTCTTAGGCAAGTAGAAATTAACTCAAGTTTATTATTCAGGACATTAAAGAATGATCAAGTCAAGTCGGACCCGAGGTATGGGACTTCGTCTCAATCTCCTTTCATTGAGGCATATTTTGTCTTATACACAACCTTCTTTTATACGGTGTATAAACCCCTTTTACTTTTACGTTTATCCAAAAGGAATCTTTTTTATACGAAGCATTTTACTAAACGAAAAAGGGAATATTTTTGTCGTACATATGCGGCGACAACGACTTCTCCGCCGCCGTGACCATTATTTGAGTTTCATCTTCTCTACAAGTCATAACTTTTTTTAAAGAAAAATAAATACCATGTTTTACTTTTCTTTTATTTTGGTATTGAAAATTGTTTTCATAATGTTTTTATATCAATGTGTTGTATTGATATCTTGTGATTGAAAGGTGGAAATGTTATTTTTCCTTTATACATGTTTTATGTGAAATGATTATGTTGTTGTTCTTGGGCATTATTATGAAGATGGGTGGTTCCATGATAAACTAAGGGTGGGTGAGCCCGATATAGCTCTCCAATTCATTGGGTAATGCGAAGGAGATAAACTTTAAGGTTTCTACGAAGAGATTTAGGGAATATACTGTGATGGGTATTCCAAACGTAACCAAAAGGGTTACTCCCTACGTAAGAATGTTATGAATGCCTCAAGTTACCTTTATGTCTTATGATTTCTATGATTTATTCATGTTTTTATGAGGTATGTTAAAGTGCTTATGTTTTATGGGTAAAGTATGATTTCATTCTTATGTATATATGTACTCATGTTTCCTTTCCATATTTTTATAACCCTTACTGAGCTTTTTATGCTCATCCCATGTTTTTGAAATGTTTTTCACAGGTCAAGGGAATGGTACATGATATGATGATGGTGTCAAGGAAGTGTCAAGAAAGAATCCATATTTCATTATAAATATGTTTCCGTTGATGGGAAAAATGAATACTATCTTTTATGTAACCATTTTGTTTAAATATGGAATGTAATGCATTTTTTATGATCTAATTATCTAAAAATCTAAACCTAAAAAGATCCTCAATGTGTAATCTTATAATAACTCAAGATTAAGTAAGTTTTAAGGTTGGGGCCTTATAGTTGGTATCAGAGGTCGGTTTAGATAACTTTAGGAGTTAGAATTCTATTAAATGATTATCCAAAAATATTTTTTTTATGGTCAAATTGAAAATGATATAGCATTTAAAGATTACCATGTTGCTTCATCTAAGACATGTTTGTTAAGAATGGTTTTTCATAGAGGAAACAAAACAGATTTTTTGGGAAGGCATACATAGGGAAATGACCTTTCAAATCAGTATCCTGAGATGGTCAGAATCAGAACTAAATAGTTTGTTGCAGTGATGGCTCGGTTGACTCAGGTGAAAAATGTTGGTTGTTTTTATTGATGATATTTTGATGTTTTCTAAAAGTAAAGAGGTGCATGAAAGACATTTAAGGGTTATTTTGCAAACCTTCAAAGAAAATAAATTGTATGTGAAATTTTGCAAGTGTGAGTTTTGGTTGTAAAAAAGTTCTTTCCTTGGTCACATTATTTCTAAAGATGGAATAACTGTGGATCCTGCAAAAATAAGAGTTGTTGGGGAATGGACAAGACCCACAAATGTAACTGAGATCCATAGTTTTCTTGGTTTAGTAGGTTACTGCCGAAGGTTTGTTGAAATTTATTCACAGTTATCTAGTCCAATGACTAAGCTAACTCATAAGGGTGTTAAGTTTATCTGGACAAAAGAATGTGATGATTGTTTTCAGGATTTGAAAAGAAGATTGGTGAATGCTCCAGTTTTGGCACTACCTTCCTGGAATGGTGAGTTTGTTATCTATAGTGATGCTTCATTGATAGGACTTCGTTGTGTCCTAATGCAGAATGATCAGGTAACTGCTTATGCTTCCCGACAGTTGAAAACTCATGAGGTAAATTACCCTACACATGATTTGGAATTAGCTGCTGTTGTTTTCGCTTTAAAAATCTAGAGGCATCATTTGTATGGAGTAAAGTGTAAAATATATACCGATCACAAAAGTTTAAAGTATATATTTACTCAAAAAGAATTGAACATGAGACAGAGGAGATGGCTAGAAATAATCAAGGATTATGATTGTACAATTCATTACCATCCGGGAAAAGAAAATAAAGTGGCTGATGCTTTGAGTCGAAAAAGTAATGCTTCATTAACTATGTTGTGTTTGGAATGTGATCCTTTGGTTAAGGATTTGATGAAATTTGGCATAAAAGTTGTTGGTGTAGGATGTGCTTCTATTTTGTTTCATGTATCAGTGAAATCTTCTCTATCAGACAGAATCAAGCAAGAATAGAAGCAAGACAGTGAGTTGCAGAAAAAGGTAGAGCTGGTTCAGAAGGGTAAGTTGCCTAAATTTAACATTGATAATGATTGTGTTTTGAGATTTGGGAAGAGATTGTGTGTGTCTGGTGATTCACAGTTGAAGAGAGAGTTGTTATGTGAAGCTCATAGTTCTCCGTTTTCAGTTCATCCTGGCAGTACTAAGATGTACAGAGATCTGCGGGAGTATTACTGATTGGATGGAATGAAAAGAGATATTGCTGATTTTACAGTGAAGTGTTTTACTTGTCAATAGGTTAATGCAGAGCGACAATTACCGAAAGGGATGCTTCAACCTTTACCAGTACCAGAATGGAAATGGGAGAATATACCCATGGACTTCATTGTGGGATTGCCGAAGACACCTCGAGGTAATAATGCAATCTGGGTTATTATTGATCGCTTGACTAAATTTGCTCATTTTTTCCATATTCGAGATACTTTCTCTCTTGATCAACTTTCTCAATTGTATCTTAAAGAGATATTCAGGTTACATGGAGTTCCTCTCTCCATTGTATCTGATCGTGATCCCAGGTTTACTTCTAACTTTTGGAAAGGCCATCAGAAGTCGTTGGGTACTGAATTAAATTTTAGTACAGATTTTCATCCTCAATCAGATGGGAAGTCAGAATGAACAATTCAGACTTTGGAGGATATGCTACGTGGTTGTTCGATGGATTATCAGGGAAGTTTGGACCAACATCTTTCTTTGGTCGAATTTTCATATAATAACAGTTTTCATTATAGTATACAGATGGCACCATTTGAGGCGTTATATGGGAAGCGGTTTTGAACTCCATATTTCTGGGATGAAGTGGGTGAAAGAGAGCTAATGGGACCAGAATTGGTAGAAGAATTGGCAGAAAAAGTTTAGCTGATACAGAAACACATGAGAACATCTCAGAGAGGGCAGAAGAGTTATGCGGACAACAGGAGAAAGGATCTATCTTTCGAGGTAGGTGATCATGCTTTTCTCAAAGTCTCACCATGGAAAAGTGTGATGCGATTTGGTAAGAAAGGAAATCTGAGTCCAAGGTTCATTGGACCATATGAAATTCTGGAGAGAGTTGGATTAGTTGCATACCGAGTGGCTTTACCTCTGAGTTTATCTCAGGTACACAATGTTTTTCATGTTTCGATGTTGAGAACGTATATGCCAAATTCATCTCATGTTTTGAGTCCAGAGGTAGTTGAGCTGGAAGAGAACCTATCTTATGAGGAACAACCAGTACAGATTCTTGACCATAGGGAGCAAGTGTTACGAAATAATATGATTCATCAGGTGAAGGTTTTATGAAAAAACCACATGATTGAAGAGGAAACATGGGAATCTGAAAATGCAATGAGGGCTAAATACCCCCACTTATTCGATAAGTAAATAAATTGCGGGGACGTAATTTTATAAAGGGGGGAAGGATGTAACATACCAAGTAAGTAATGAATAATAGATATTTTTATCTATGTCTATTTATGAATTAGATAGTCTCTTAGAAGCTTAAAATGAGAATAAATCCAATCTTAAGCATGGAATACACTAATATTTTTAAAAGATTATTTTACTGACTTTTGATGGAAAACCATTTTTAAATAAAATTTTTGACAATTTGATAATCTCTATTTTTAAAAATAAACCTATTCTTTATGATTGGGACATTGAAATTTACTTTGGGTAAATTTTTGGTATTTTTCCGATAAAGTTCATTTTTTAATCAATAGAGAAAGATGTTGTATTTTAATTCAAAACCACTTTTTAGTCTAATTTATTTATATGATTATATTATCTTTTGAATTGGTTTAAAAGTGAAATTAGAATATATTTTTACCATTTAATCCAATAGTGGTCGTGGAATTAATTTCACTTTGAAATCAGACTTAAACTAGTGTCAATCTTTTAATACTTTTTGTTTCATAAAAACACGCTATTTTTTTTGACAGTGGGAATTAATTATTAAATTAATTAAAGGAACTTATATGTTTTTAATTTGGTAAAATAGAAATCATTTTTGAATTAATAATATCAAATATATCTTAGGGTGAATTTTTGGTATTTTTCTGAAAATCTTTAATTTTTGATGAATAGTGAGACCACTAAGTGGTACTTAAAAAAACTGATTTTTCATTTAAATGAAATTTTACCTCCTCTGTGTTTTGAATTTCAAAAATCTAACATACATTGTTGTCATTAGGAAGTAAAATTTTATTCAATGGGATTAAAATAATTTTTTTGGTGAATAGTAACTTTTATGTTTTTAATCGCGATTAGAGGTAATTAGTGTAATTTAAGGTAAAAATAATGTTTTAATAATATGAAATGACCTTGACATATGTCCTAACCTTATTGGATGAGTCATGGATGACCATGAAAATCCATGTGTCAACTTGGGGACCCCATGGAGCCACTTTGGAAGGAAAATGACATTAATATCTTTTTATTTAATGTTAAAGTAAAAATGTCACAAACATGAGTTATTTTACTAAAACAATTTTCAAATGGGGTTATAAAATTCATATTTTGGACTATAAATATTCATTAGAAATATAAAAAGATTTACTACATCATGATATTTTTTTTATAATTTTTAGACATTAAATAAATTAAATTAGTTATGACATCATGACGATGCAGCGATTACCTCATTATTTAACGATTTAAATAAAATGGAACTATAATGTAAAATATAAGACCTAAAAATGTCAAAAACCTATTGGATGATAATATTTAGAACTGCTATAACCTTATACTCTAAATATATAATTTTGGGACCTTTTATAACTTTCCAAAAGTGCCCCTCCCCTCCTCTTATAAAAGGTCCCCACCTCTACCACCTTACCCACACTTCCAAAGCCTTTAGCTCGACCAACCCCTTCCCATTTTGTCTCTCCAAATCCCTCTCTGACTCTTAGAAGCCTCACTTTGGGCATAAGTCTTCCCAAGGAAACCTTTGAGCTCAAAACAAAAAGAGTTACCCGTTTTTAAGGTAATGTCTTCACTTGTGTTCTTTTGTTTTATTTTGCTTCTCCAACCCCCTAAACTATTTTTATTCATTTATTTTGTAACAAAAACAGTATCTTCCATGTACTAGGATGTTGTTATAAGAAGTATTCGAGCTACACTTACACAAACCTACATCCAATGGTTAAAGAACATACTGCTTCTGTGGATGACGAATTTCTGCCTCACGAAATGATGATTGTTCAATATTCTTCTAACAGCTTCAAAGGTGGAAATTAAGATGACACTATATTTATATATGATATATAATATGTTTATGTTTTTCTTAAGCTTCTGTATTTTTCATTTATGACATACCTTTATGGTTACCATTATGGGTAAACGCGATATCTTCATTTTAGGAAGTGCGGACTACCACCCCCTCAAAGTGATTTGATTCGTTAATGCCAAATGTTTGACGTATAAAGGATGGAGTTAATGATATAATATATGATATTATACTGGAATTATAATATACCTTGATATCATTATGATTCCATTCCATAAAATATGAAATAGAAATGAAAGTATCGTTCATGTGTACGTACGGCTTACCGTCTCCATGAACAGTGCATTTCATTTCGTACCTCTAAATGTTATGTAATATTATAAATGCATGAATATACTGGATATATATGATATATATGATATCTACATCATGAATACAATTATGCATATAGTGGATATTTTACCAGATGAACAACTTGTAATTATACAGAGTTTATTTTTGACTCAAGTACCAATGATCATTAAAACGACCGTTATTAACTTAAATAATAACATAGTTTTCATGACATGGTAATAAGTGATATAATAGGAATAATGAACTTGAAAAAGGTTCTTAATCAAGTAGAAATTAACTCAAGTTTATTATTCAGGGCATTAAAGAATGATCGAGTCAAGTCGGTCTCGAGGTATGGGACTTCGTCTCAATCTCATTTCATTGAGGCATATTTTGTTTTTATACACAACCTTATTTTATACGGTGTATAAACCCCTTTTACTTTTATGTTTATACAAAAGGAATATTTTTTATACGAAGCATTTTACTGAACGACAGAAGGGAATGTTTTTGTCGTATGTATGTGGCGACAACGACTTCTCTGCCACCGTGACCATTATTTGAGTTTCGGCTTCCTCTACAAGCCATACCTTTTTTTAAAGAAAAATAAATACCATGTTTTACTTTTCTTTTATTTTGGTATTAAAAATGGTTTTCATAATGTTTTTATATCAATGTGTTTTATTAATATCTTGTGATTTAAAGGTGGAAATGTTGTGTTTCCTTTATACATGTTTTATGTGAAACGATTATGTTGTGGTTCTTGGGCATTATTATGAAGATGGGTGGTCCTGTGATAAACTAAGGGCGGGTGAGCCCGATATAGCTCTCCAATGCATTGGGTAACATGAAAGAGTTAAACATTAAGGTTTCTATGAAGAGATTTATGGAATATACTATGATGGGTATTCCAAACGTAACCAAGAGGGTTACTCCCTACGTAAGAATGTTATGAATGCCTCAAGTTACCTTTATGTCTTATGATTTCTATGATTTATTCACATTTTGATGAGTTATGTTAAAGTTCTAATGTTTTATGGGTAAAGTATGATTTCATTCCTATGTATATATGTACTCATGTTTCCTTTCCATATTTTTATAACCCTTACTGAGCTTTTTATGCTCATCCCATGTTTTGAAATGTTTTTCACAGGTCAAGGGAATGGTACATGATATGATGATAGTGTCAAGGAAGTTTCAAGAATGAATCCATGTTTTATTTTAAATATGTTTCTGTTGATGGAAAAAATGAATACTATCTTTTATGTAACCACTTTGTTTAAATGTGGAATGTAATGCATGTTTTATGATCTAATTCTCTAAAACTCTAAACCTGAAAAGATCCTCAATGTGTAATCTTGTAATAACTCAAGATTACGTAAGGTTTAATGCTGGGGCCTTATATATACTCCCATTATACTAATATTTCTTTAATTATATTGGGATGAATCACATATCTAATCTTATGATTCTACCCCCTTCTTTAATCTCATTCTATAATCCTTGTTATAATGGATTAGAATTGGTTTTAGGGAATACTTTGTGTGCATGCTTGTTCTAGTTGGTGTACACACATTATACTGGTGACAACCCGCTTTGTGGAGCATGGATTTTATCATCAACATGCATGAGGTAGAAATTACTTATCACATTATCCCTATATATGTATTTGTGTTGAGAATGATTGTGTGGTTTGTGAGTGTAGCCCCATGATACCTATACTTGATATGTTTCACATGCGGATATGTGTTGGATATATGAATCTTGTTTGACATGAAATGATTATGATATACCTTATTGAAGAATTGTGTGTTACATGTGTAGTTTATCTATCACTATAATTGGGTGAACAAGTATAGCTATATAGGATAGTATCTCCCTTAGAGGAGGATTGTGAATGATGTGATGGATTAACATAGAACTGTGAGATTGGGTCGACTCCGGGTGTTTGAATTTCCCTAGAGCTATGAATTAGTTTAATGTTAGTGTTTCCCCTAAAAGCATGAAATTACTATCCCTTAAAGGGGGATGTAGATAGATGATTAGTTGGCCTAGTATTTTGGGACAACAAATGAATTTCCTTTTAGAATGGAGTCGAAGTAGGTAGAACTAATCTTCCAGGACCTTACATATGTGTGGATATGGGTTATTACTTGAATCTTAATTATGTATTGATTATTTTCATGGAATACACTTATGTATATTGCGCACTAATATCAAGGACTACCAGTGGTGTCATACCAGGTTTTATTCTCATAACCTATATGAGAATCTCAATGCGTGTATATATTTTTTATTATCAATATCGTTAAGAGAAATGTCTTTATGATGGGTAGTTGAGCAGGAACTATATGACAATGCAATGTGATATCAAGAAGGACTCCAGGTATTATATGTTTTAAGGCCTGTCACATAGTTTTTCCCCTACTTTATTATATTAATATGATGTATGTCGGGATCCTTTATTTTTTTGTATTATATCATTAATATTTCATATTTTTTTAGAATGGAATAAACTCTTATCCATTATATTAATATATATTGGATTTTATACTTTCCCTTATTATTATTATTATTATTATTTATGTTATTCTTATCTATTGATTGTCTGTTATCAAGGGAATAATCTCTCAAAATTTCCTCTAAGGCCTTTTCTGCTAGCCAAAACCTATTTTGTATGGGGAGGTACACATGAAGTTATTTGGAACTCCACCCCAAACTCAAAGATTCAGGATAGGGTGTCACAAAATGGTATCAAAGACTATTTCCATTATTTTCCCTTGATTTAGGATATAGTGAATATGAAATAGAATGGTTAAGACATGGGAAGGGGAACTATATTAGTTCTGAGGAACCACTATATAGAGTATCTCTATGTTTTTTGTAAAGTGGTATTGATGTTATTATTATTATTTGTTACCATTTATTTATTTCACATTGGTTGATTCACATGATGTAGGTTTCTTGATTTATGGGATTTGGGATGCATTTATGCATCCTGATTAGGCACATAGGTTTACATGTAACATGACCATTGCTTGAATTAGATAGGGTCCAATTAATTAAATGCCTACTAAAATTGTGATTTGTGCCTTAATGTTATGTTATTAATTATATTTAATTACTGAACCAAAGAATACTATGATTTTTTTTGTATATGTGGTTGTGACCAACATGCAGGTACAATAGATTTTTTTTGGTCTTTTATAGTCCTAAGGGGGTTCTACCTTGTGTTTTTTGGGTATCCACTTAGAATGAGTCATTTTTTTGTTTTTTACTTTTGAGTGTCTGTATACTATTAAATGATCTTCTTAGATTGATATTTGAGTTTTTTAAAGAGTTTTTTTGAATTTCAGAAAATGATGCCACATAAATTTCTTATAGAACCACCAAGGGAAGATGATTAGAATGCTCCCATAAGATGGAATTCTGCTATTTCACCACTATCTATATAGAAGGGTGCAATTTGGACTGGTCCCATAGTTGTACAATAATTTTAGGACATAGAACTACTCCAACCATGACTCTTATAGGGTTGTCTTGTGAGTTTTCTTTATACCAAATGATTATGTAGTTTCTTATGAGTATCTCTAATTATAACCTCATGAGTATAAATACCATAATCATGACATTGATTTAGCTACTGTGGTTCATTCATTGAAGTGTTGACAAAAATAGCTCTACTATGAGAGATTATTTTTATATACAAACAACATGATCTTGTGTAAAATATTCTCCCAATTAGACTTAAATATTCATTAGAGTAATTGGTTATATTACCTATAGAAGTTTGACTTCAAGGTACTGATTTTACTAAAAAAATGAATGTTTTTCATAGATTAACTTAGTATGAATTCGAAAAAATATGGAGAAAAAATGTCAAAAGTAGATCGGATATTGATGGATTTTCTGTAAAACTCGAAGGTGCTCATGGATGATTATCAAAGAGTAGTGTCTTATGCCATTATAGTGATCATTTATTCATCATTATAGTGGATGAATTCCAATTAAGAGTGTGATATATATTATTTCATGACATGAGAAAGGTTAGTAGTAGATGAATCCATTCTGGGATGGAACTTGGATAAATGTGATGCGATTTATGCCTATGCTATAGTAGTGGTTCCTTCTTCTATGAGAAAGGTAATTAAAAGGGACTCTCATGCTTTTCTATGGGTAGTGAAACTGAAGCCAACAATGATGTATCATGATATCAGATGATTATTATGGTGGTATATAATGAAGAGGGATGTTGTAGGATTTGTCTCTTGCTGGTTGAATTTCCAGATGATGAAATCTGAGTATCAAAGACCCCATGGATTACTTCAACCACTCCGGGTGCCCCCATTTGGGCCTTCGGGACACCGATTTGGTCCTCGAGTCCTTTAAGGCCTTCGGGCCACCCAGGCCTTTAGGTCAGTAAGGCCTTCGGGCCACCTCAAGGCCTTCAGGCCACCTTAAGTACAGATGCAAACCTGAAAACCTACAAGGAACAAGCTTCAGAAGGAGGAGGAGCAAGGAGATTTCACCATAGAAGAAGCTAAACGGATTTCAAGAATGAGAGGGTATGGAAGCTTCCATTGGGACAAGCCTGTACATGCATGGGAAAGCCTAGACGAACAGTTATGCAAAGGTGGAGAGCTGATTTCACGATGAAGATGCTGGGGAGGAGCAGTACCAAGTAGTTAGTCTGGGATGTATGTAATATTTAAATCCTACGAGCAATGAATTCCTCTAAGGTATATGGGCCAGGTAATACCTATGCCTACAAGTATTGTAAGGGTTCCACCTCACCCCTGGAAAGGTTTATTATCAAAAATCAATAAAAAAAATGAAGGCCATTAAGCCATTGGAGGGAAACACATTTGGTTGATGATGTTGGAAAGCTCTATGGTCTAGAGATTGTAAGGCTACTTGAAGTGACTTATAATATAGTTTTAGATAGATATTATCTTTTTTACATATTGATTTTGGAAAGGATTATAGAAGATAATGGGGAATTAGTTTAATCTGAGCAAAAATTATTATCCACAGACCGATGACCTATTAGAGATAATTACACAAACCTTATAGGATGTGATCTAGGCATGTGTTCTGGATTTTTTTTGATCATGGGATGATTATCAGGCCTTATTGTAATTCCCATAAAATAATAATTTCTAGTATTTTATTCATACAAACACGTATGAGTATATTTATGTATGTTCATGTCATTCACCACTATATTGGCATGAGGTAAGTGAGTCTTTAGTTGTTAGGCCATGTATAGTGCAAGAGGCCTTAGAACAAGTAAATTTGATTTGAAAGTTACAAGTTATTTTTGAGAGAACACAATGATCGTATTATGATCATAGGAGACAACCTTTGGACTTCACTGCGGGTGAATAGGTCTTCTGGATGGTTTCCCCTCAGTTAGGACATTCAGGGTTGTGAAGGTAGGGGAAATTGGTACTGTGGTTTGTTGGATTGTTCATGATCATTGAATATGTTAGGACAATTCTTTGTTGGTCAGATATTCTTCCATGATATCAATGTATGCATAATGTTATCCATGTATTTCATCTTTGTAAGTACAAGCCCAATCTTGCATAGGTGATCGACAATGAGGATGTTGAGTTGGAACAAGATGTGTCTTATATGGAGTGACTAGTTTAAATTATACACCAAAGAAATACGGTCTTATGTGGAAAGTTAACTCCTCCTCTTTGTGTTTTGTGGAAGTATGGATGTGTCCAAGTGAGGACATAGGTGTGGGACTATGATTTTTGTGCTCAATCACTAGAGTTGTTTGAGAAAGAATACTAGAATGACTTCTTTAGAATGATAAGTCTTTAGTCGGGAAGGTTTGTAACACCCTCAATTTTATATGATTTATTGTAGTGTTGCAGTGTTTTGGGATATTCTTTACCATGGAGGGTGTGTATATAGCATTTTTGGGGACTTAAAGTGTATAATTATATTTTAATGGTTTCAAATGTTTTGAATAGTTACATTGTGGAAAGTTGTTTATAAAATAGTGGCTTGGAAGGTAGACTTCAAGAAAATTTTCCAGTTTATGGGTGACTATGATATGGAGAAAGTTTGTAGTGTGGCCTTCTTCTTTATCCTTGGAATTATATGGTGTTGTGGTTCCCTTACGACATGGTCCTTTTTCCTAGTTTATAGGAACTCATCATGGAATATGTCATGTTTCTCAAATTTAGTTTTAACCAACCCCATTATGGTGTATTCTCTTACCTTATGTCATGGTTTTGTCTTATGATGTCCCTTTTGTACTGTTATATAGGGATTGTGTGGTGGTGTTATGTTTTCCAAAATTTATTATAAATTTTTGAGGACCCTCAAACCTTTTCTTCACCCAAATGTTTCTCTTGAGCCTTGGGTGGCCCTAGAGCCTCTTCTAGAGGAATTTCAGCCCCTAAACTCTTGGCTTCACCCCTGATGTTGGATGTGACATCTTAGACCCAATTAAATCATAAGTAACACAAAACAGTTGGCCACATGTCCTCAATGAACCTATCTATATTTCAGAGTTTACTGACTGTAGTGAGGGTCTATGATGGTTTGGTGGGGATACAATACCCTTATGATTAGAGTGGAACATGACTATATAAAATGACTATAATAGGGGAAGTAAATATCCACATAAGAATAAATAACCAAATCCATAGGCAGTATCATAAAAAATAAATATATCTATATCAACTATCATATACAAAATGGTTTCATGAATTTATCTATACAAAATGGGAAATAAATGAGATACAAAGAAACATCGGTATATAACATACTCTAAAAAAATTAAAAAAATATCAAAATCTATCTCTAATAGAATCATGGGAATAATATTAGTCCTTTTCTCCTTTACACCATCCTAGTACAAAACAATCAAGCTTCCATAGTAGGTTTCTTTCTATTATCCCTAGTGTAATCGTTGTTGTCTGCATGAGTACCAATTGGTAGCCCAAACTGGGTGTGAGAAATACTCAGTAGTCCATGAACAACAGTGTCTAATTCTATCCAGTTCTTGAGTATACAATATAATAGTGTGTAGGTAGAATAATAAAACTAGTAAATTAATTATAAAACACCCATGATTTTATGGGTCTCCCATGGATCACCCATCCAATTATACTTTCTTCAGACATTACCAAAATTTCTCTAAACACTTATTATTATGATTTAATTTGTATAATTTTTTGAGGACTTGAGGAACCTATATAAGGTGACCTATATTGATCATATTCACATAAGGGAATAATAAGTACAATGACCTTTAAGGTTTTGATAGGGAACTGAACAAGGCCATCATGTATGTAATGCAATGAACAAATAAAAGTATGTTCTTTGTCTTGGAAAACAAATAATTTATTTAGTTAATTAGAATCCTAATCCTATAACATAATTTCCTCATGGGTAACCTAAGTATATATCCATGTGTATTATTAACCCATTATTTTATAATCAAATCCATGGCATTCCACATGGGAACCCAAGTGTCAATCGAGGAATGGTATACTGTCATCTCCCTTTGATCCCATCCTTGTAATTCCACATAAGGATTAAAAGTGTCACTTAGAGAATAATATAATGCACTAACCTTTGAGTATGTCCTTATAACTCCATGTAAGGACCCCAAGTGAACCTCACGGCATAATATAATACACTACCCTATGCGCTGTTCCTTGTAATTCCACTTAAAGAAGCCAAGTGTCTCTCATGGAACAATATAATTTCATATATAATTCATTTTAATTTATTAATCTTGATGAACCTATCTATGGTTTTTTGAATTAAAACCCATGTATCACTCTCAACATGGAACAATTAATGGATATGGATCACAATCTACCCATACCATTTACAATATTTTTATTTCAGTGAGTCATTTCCTTACAAGGGATAACTCTAGAATACATGAGAAGGAACAAGTCATAGGGATGTGTGATCACTACTCCCCCTTGAATTTAGTTTAATTGATGTCTCAATAAATTAATTATAATATCCTAAATATAAGTGGAAAGATACAGACCACAAAAGGTATTTTATTACATAAAAATCATTTAATAATTTAACCAATTTTAACAACACACCCATGGGATGGTTCTAATTGATGTTTTAAAACTCCAATGGTGATAACAAGCCTCATGGATCATGTAGGTATAGGAACACACATTTAATATATGATACACCTATTTTATGAAGAGACACATGGAATTACCGATGCATGGAACTCCGAAAAAATGTATAAAGAACAATAATTATAAGAATAACATTAAACCACCTACCTTAGATGGGTAGTGTAATCCTTGTCTATTATTATCCTCCAATCGTGGAAAAAATGAGAGATATGAGAGAAATAAATAGATAACCTAAAAATAGGGAATATTATATTATATAGATTTAGATTTCTATATAGTGAGGTAAATTAAAGATGTAAAGAACAAGTTTAAAGAGCTACTAGTATCTATCAAACATGACATACGATGAGAGAATCAGACCCCGAATGTAGGAGGTATCTAAAATCCTACCATTGATGCCAAAGGAAGATCCCAAAATGATGGAGGATATTCCATGCAAAAAGAGGAGGAAAAAGTTATTTATAAAATTCAAATAATGTAGGGGTGAAATCATAAATTAAAAATGTTTTTAAGGGTGCATAGTTTTCCTTAATGGTTTGTCCAAACCATGCACTAATTGTGTAGGATCACTACCGAAGTACCACTTTCCATGCGGGATATGAGAAAAATTTTAAAAAATCATACACAGCTTAGACAACCCCTTTGTAACACACCAACACAAATTCATATGGACATGAAACCTCCCTCAAATTTTTTTAAAACCAAGATCCTTTATATGTGGACCGCATGGTTGAGCCATACAGTTACTTCTAAAAGTTCACCAACTATATGCCTCATGCTATTTCTCTAAAAACCAGAGATCTAGGATCTAAACAAGCCTTATATTCTCATGAAACCTTCCTTAAAACATTAATAATTTTAATTAGAAGACCGAATATATTTATACTAAAATTTAAAGGATCCTTACATCATATGAAATTCCCATATCTGAAAACCCCACTCCTTGGAATAACTCATTCTCAAGTTTACCTTATGAGGATGGTAATGAATTATTTAAGAATAGTTTTTCCCACTAAGTATGTATTTAATCCTCTCACTCCCATGTTTCATACTATACACAACCATTCTCCTATAACTCATATCCTATAGGAACTAACCTACCTAAGAGATCCTTTGTTCTCAAATAAATGATACGAATAGGATTCCCATCAAAAGAACCATCAACATCAAACTCAACCTCATTAAGATAAAGTATATGTGATTGTTTGGAATGGTAAAGTCTAAGATGAGATATATTGAATACATTTTTTCATGGCCTTGTAACTCTAAGGTAACTTAAACTAATTGGCTATTACACCGAATCTCTCTAGTATATCAAAATTCCTAACAATTATTGACAACAACTCCCCTTTTTTCCAAACATATTGATGCTTTAGTTTAGGTGAAGTAATAATAAAACCCAATATCCAACCAAAAACTATAGAGGTCCATAGATATGTTTGAAATAAGACTTATTCCTAGATTTAGTTTCATATATTCACTTCATAATAATTTGTATCTGACCTGAATTCTTCCAAATGAGATGAAGTACCAATAGTATAACCACTCATGAATCTACCCATCATAGGGGTAAATGACATGACCTAATGTATAGAGCCTCATAAAGAGACAATTTTATAGTCTCTTAGATGATATTTTTATAAGTGGAATTTATTAGAGACAAGTGCTTCTACCAAGAACCTCAGAAATATAAGATTCATAATATAAGCATGTCTTATGAAACCTTTATCATATGCTAAAATTCCTCATCAACTTATGGGTGAAAGGCTATACTTAGATGTACCTATAAGCCTAGTTCCATATAATACCCCTTCAAGAACTATAACATGAAACATGAATATATGTCTGATATGATGGTATGTGAAATTCAGTGAAGGTGTATGACCTCACTTACATATAGCCTTATCATCTCATCTAGTGAAAAGGACTCTCTCATTGAAAATAAATGAGTGACATTTGTCAACTTCTCTATGATAACCCATACCGTATCACTTCCTTAAGTTTAAATAGGTAAAATAATTTCATAATCCATGTTTTCATCATCACATTTCCACTTGGGAATGGGTAATGGTGGCAAAATCCCATTAGTTTTTTGGTATACCTCTTTTACTTGTTGATAGGTGGAACACCAAGTAACAAAATCCATGATCTCCATTTTCATCCCCAACCACCTATACTAAAAACATAAGTCATGGTATATCTTATTAAGACCAGGATGTACTTCTCAAGCATAGATATGAGAACCTCAAAGAAACTCCTCTCATATGTCTTCTAGAACCCAAGCACACCCATTAATGTGTAAGACCTCATCCTCGTCATCAATACAAACAGGCGATGGGTCCTTACCTGTAATTCTCTCCCACAGGACCAAGATCACGTGTTATGAAATCATAATCATCTTCACTATATCCATAAGTGAAGATGACACTACTAAAGATGATAGTATAGGATATCCCTGATGGTCCTTCACCTATATTTTCATCTAAGAAAACAAGATAATGTATTTCTATTTTCTACTGACCTCCCATTATGCCTCTATCTTAGTTTTCTATCCTAGATCACTTGTAACAACATTTCTATTCCCCAATGTATAATAAATATAAAATTTGAAATAATATAGGTATTCAACCATCATTAGTTTTATGATATTCAACTCACACTATTTTAATATTCATTTAATTAACTTTTTATCTATAAACACTACAAAATTTCATCCTGAAAAGTAATGCCTCTAACAACACAAATCATAAACAACAAATACTAGATTGAGATCATGCATTGAGTAATTACACTCTTGATGACTCAACTGATGAGAACCATACATAATGAATAAATATTTCTATATTATAATAGATCCCAACCAAATGCATGATGCATCATAATACACCATGTATCCTCTTCCAGGCTCTGGTGAAATCCAAATTGGTGCAGAAGTCAATCTACCTTCTATCACCTGGAATGATTTCTCACACACTTCAGACCATGCAAACATGAGACCTTTCCGACTTTATCCTATAAGTGGTGATACAATATGTGAGAAATCCTATATAAAGAACCAATAATATCTAAAAATCCTAAAGAAACTTTATATTTCAAAGATGTTCTTGGGATGATCCAAGTAAACCAAAACTCTCACTTATTTGGGTCCATATATACTCTTGATTATAAAATGACATGACCTAGTATGTGAACCTTATTGATATAAAAGTGGTATCTTGTGGGATTAATATATAGATGGTTCTCTCTCAATGTACTCAAAATGATATCAATATGTTTGGAATATTTTTATCATGTATATGAGTACACCAAGATATCATCCATGAATACTACCACAAATTAATCCAGATATGGGTGGAAAATCCAATTTATAAAATCTATAAAAACAATAGGGTGCAATAATGAGATTGAATGGAATGAAAAAATACTTGACATATCAATTATGTAATGTTGTAAATGGTATATGTTATGTAATAAATCGTACCTAATGCTAGCCTATCCTCAAGCCAGTATTTGAGAAAACCCAAGCACCTTGGAGTTAGTTAAAGAGGTCATCTATATTAGGTAAATGATACATATTCTTTAATATAGGTAAATTTAATTTCTAGTAATCAACAAATAAAATATGGGACTCATCTTCCTTTATGTAAAAAATCATCGGTGAACCCCAAGGTGAAGTAATGGATTGCATATAACCCTTAGTTTATAAGTCCTCTAGCTACCTATTGAGACCCTAAAGCTCATTAGGAGCCATCTTGAAATGAGGTATGAATACCGGTGCTTCTCCTAGAACTATTTCAATAGTAAAATCCACCTATCTCTCAGGAGGTCACCCAAAACATTTTTTATGGAATACATCGCTAAAATGATCCACTGTAGGAGGGAAATGTGTATACTGCATTCCTTGATCATCCAAAATAGACTACCAATCTAGGATTCTATTCCACCCATATCATGATGCTATGGTCCATCTCTACCTTCTTATACATTCCTTTAACCCTTACTAATATATTTATCACCTTATGATGATGTAAACAACAACCTCCAATGATAAAAATCCACATAGGCATGATAAGGATCCAACCAATCTATCCTAAGAATGATGTAAAATATTTTCATCGTGAGGAAGAAGGGGATCCGTATAAAATTATATCCACCTACTAGAGTGACTTATGATTTTCATACATGTATATTAAATATTTTTAGATTAATATTTATTATATTACAAAAATACATGACCAAAGACCTTAATAATTTAATGCCATTTAGTACTCCTACATAAAAATTTCTTCATATCTGAATGAAATGAAAAATAATAAATGGTGAGTTTAGATGCTTCGTAAGGGTAAAAAATGGAGATACGTAAGCATAACATGAATATAAGGGTACAAAAACATAAGTATAACATTTTAATACCATACGATACATATCAAATATCATAATCATGAGACATGGAATAAATATTTTTAGTTCATAACATATGAATCATAAGGAAATCAAAGAACACAAGATAATAAAATTGTCATAAGATATATAATTGCGGCCTACAAATAAGCATATAAGTAATTTCCATAGTATTCAAGACTCATTGAACAATTTATTAGGGTACTCCATGGGAAGCTACACCACCTAGGTGAGACACCCCAACATTTCTAGTGGAATCCCTTTCCTAATAGTGGGATGGGTTCACCCCCCAAATCATTATGGGATTCATGTTTCACTCTCAAGACCATCATAGCAGACAAATTACCTTACGGAACTGAGTTCATTACCCATTCCAATACTGTCTATCTCATGAAATATAAATCTTTACCCAATGCATTATAGGGAGATATAGTTCCCACCTATAAAATAATAAAAATCATACATAGGTGTGCCACAAGATCATAAAACATTTATCATATCATAATCGATGAAATGAAATAGGTTTTGTAAATGATTTATTATATAATAACCTATAGCAAATAGATATGTTTCATAATCATTTCACCATTTCATCAAAGCATAAATCATATAAAAAATAATTGGGTTTCATAATAATTTTATCAAGATATAATCCATGGAATAGAAATGGGTTTTATAAATATAATACCATCATAAACATAAACCATTTAGATAAATAATAATGTTGGTATCCTTGGTCCATATCCCTAGAAAAACATAAGTTACATTAAATGATGTCATCTTAGATGAAAAATGATTTTAAATGAAAAATCATTATAATTGTTTCTTGAGGAAAATTTATTTTCTTTGAAATTAAATTTTTTAAAACATGAAATATTTTTAAAATCTATTTTTTTTGAAAATAACCTTTAAAACATGTAAAGGAATCATTAAAAATAATTTAAAACATTTATTAACAGAAATATACTTTGAGATTTGAAAAACACTTTTTTAAATCATAAATATTTTTGAAAACATTTTTCTTTGAAAATAACCTTGATTTTTTTAAAAAAATATCTAAATAAAATAATTTTTATAACGACAGGATGTTTTTTTCATTCTCTACATGTTAAAATAAATATTCCTTTCACATTTTTGGTAAAATGAAGAAAATAATTATTTGAAAAAAATGAATATTTATTTAAATTTATTTTTTAAAAAGTAAGACATGAGAAATTTTTTTTAAAATAAAATCACAAAATAATAAGAAAATATTTTTGGAAACATTTTCTTTGAAAACATTATTTTTGATGAAAACACATTTCCAACTGAAGGGAGAAATAAAGTCCAATTTTCTTAAAAACATTTTCTAAATTATTTTATGTAAAAAATAGTGGGAAAATGATAATAATACTTGTAAATTTCATAAATAAACAGAGGATAAGAAAATTCATGAAAATTATTGAGAGTTAAATCACAATATTTATATATTGGAGACTTAATCATAAACAATATTGATAAATAATGAGATTGTAACATAAAATCTTTACAACTTTAAAAACATTGAAACATAATTACAATGAATAAATTTTATAAATTTAAATTAAAATATCATGAGGATAAATAAAATACAAGATATTAAATTTATAAGGGTCTTTATATACAACTCATAAAATAATATAGGTTTATAACATCACATAGGTCTCAAAAAAGGAAGATTGAGAAAAAAATCCATTACCGCTTTAGTAATATTTAGAATTGTAAGATTAAATAAATAATAACATAAAATGAAACATTAAATATAATTTAATTAAAGTTATTAATGATATAACATGTCAAATTTTAAGTATATACATTGCACAAAATAAATGAGTGTTGAATTTTCATATGTCTCTTAGAAACAAAAGAGAGGCCATAAAATCCCTTAACTTAAGTATTGACCTCTATCGTACATGTTCAAACAACTTGTATACTAAATATAATTTTATTATACATAATATATATATATATATATATATCAAACCATATTTTATTTTCTTATGACCTTTTATTACTCTTCTATTAACAATTCCATGTTAAAGTTATGTTTCGGGTAATAACCGTATTATTTTTCATATATGTTTTGATTTTTTTTGGTCATCTTAACTTGATCATGATTTTATATGCTTGTGAATTTTACCTGTGATATATATATCATATAAATTCAATATATATTTATATAGATTAATTGATAAAATTTGGTGATCTAAAATAAAATACACAGTTCATGGAGACTGTAGGTCGAACAGATGCATGAAAATTGTTTCCATTTTCTTTTGAGATTGAAAGAAATAAAGGTAAATGATATATTAAAATCCCATAATAATTTTTATTTTAAGTATATCACATATTTTCATTAAACCCATACCTAATACCTTCCATGTAAAGCATGAACGAATCACATCACTTCACGAGGATATAGACCATTGTACACACGAGCGATACTATCGTATTCCCAAAAAATGAAGAATATAACAATATGTGTGAAATAATAATTCTAAAAATATAATAATATTTTAAATATAATATATTAATTATAAATCTATCATTATTTACAATATTGATTGGTGGTAATGGAAAAAAATGACATCGGTTAGCGAGGGGGTAATCCAACTTACACATAAACCATGATTTTATAACACTTACGATAGAAGTGGACATGGTTGTAGATCATGAACATAAAAAAATACATATTAATATTTTCAATATATTGAGGATATTATATCTGGATGGTATAATAATAATTTAATGTGGTGGAGTAATAAATGAAACAAAAACATTCATTGATTAATGTTACCTATTCTTCAGGTATACTCCTTAGGTTTGTAGAAAAATTCTTTGTATGTTGAATTTAATTAAAAAATAAGGATTATAGAATGAGATGGGGGAATATGGAAATTTATTTGAGTAGGTATTGTCCAATGATAAATATATTTTATGATGTGAATAAGCAAAGGGTTGTGGTGGCCTTTTGTAAGTAGGGGAAAGGAACCCACTTAGAAACTACTTGGAAATTTTTAAAAGTCTAAAAAATAATAAAGTAATTCCCAAATATAAATCCTAAAAAATGAACCTATATTATAAATTATAAATTATAATATGGAAATATGGACATATAATTAGATATACAATTGTATTGGGTCATTTTCAACCCTTAAATTTTTAGTTTAACTCCCCTATAAACCCATTATTACCTTAACCACGTTAATTAATTTTTACTATTTTCACATTTCATTTTGGTAAAAAATAAATTTTACATTATTAGATAATCTAAATTATTTTTATTCCAAAAATAGAATCCATTTTTTTCAAATTTATTCTATATAAGTGTAAAAGTTTTATTTAAAATTAGTCTCATAGACATGATGAGAAAATAAGTGTAAAGACCCCGACCCTGGTAGCACACAGACAGTGTGTTAAATTATTTCATTGATATTATGAAAAAGTGATAACATCCCAAAGGGCCAAATATTTTATTAGATTTGAAAAACTAGATATAAACATAAATTTTACATTACCACTTTAAATTAAATACAACATAACAAATCCCTTGGAAACATCCATAATCTTCTAGATTATCCTTGCAAGTCATTTATAATATACATTTTCACATACTAGGAAAAAACAAAACATAATCTAGGGGTGAGATCATATTATAGGTAATGGTAAGAAATATATAATAATCTATCATAAATATGTATAAAAAATAAGTTAATGTTAATAACTAAAAACACATTCTATTAAAACATAATATTGAGCATAATACGGAAGGGATAATAGTTAATTAAATAATGCCATATAAATAATCACATGTGTATGAAAATTATCCATCGATATTATAATAGTATAATAGTAAAATGTATTTTAAATTAATAGTACTATAATAAGGTAATGCATAATGAATAACATCATAAACATACCGTCAAGGATTCAGTTAAGACACTATATATAAATGGGTAAAAACCCAGTCTAATTTGTCTCATGAGATATACTGATGCATATAGAAGATATAAAGGTACACTAATATAAATTAATAAGACAAATTAATTAATAATATTAAAGGGGTGAAATATAATAAGCATACAAATTAATATTGAAACTAGTATATGAAATGTTAATAACTTTCCCCAAATAATAAACATAATCATAAACCTTACAGAGTAATACGGTGAATGATATTAAGATAGTACATCCACATAAATAATCATAAACCATTAAATAATATATAGTATATGTTAAAATAATATATCAAATTCAATAAATCATAATATTCAATAGAGGGTGTTGATATAGATGTAAATAACCCAATAGATTTATTGTGAAATTTTTGAGAGAAATACCATTTTACATTGGAAAGAAGAGTTCTTTTGAAAAAATAATTAGTCTTTGTCATAAAATCAGATTTAAAACATGTATATATCATAAAATTAATGGGAATAAAAATATATTTGAAGAATATATGATTTCCAACATGTAAAAAGAGTTTATAAGAAACTTTAGAAATGAGCCACTTTGGTGTGGTTTAAGGGAAAATATAAAAGAGTCTTTAAAGAGGATGAGACATAATTGTTTGCATAAAACCTGAAATGGAATATTATAGTTTTTAGTTATTAAATTATTTATTTCATAAAAATAATGGTTTACTAAATCATATTATTGAGTATAGTTGAAAATGGTTACGAAATTAGGAAGTTCCATTTAATCAGGCTTGTTTATCGGGAGAAATTGAAAAGGGAACCTTATAAAAAATGTATTTAACCATAAAAAAAATGAGATAATATAGATACATGATTAATGAACATTTAAAAAAACATTATAATAATTATATAAAAATAAATAATAATTACAATGGGGTAAATAGAGAGAAAGCGTATCCTGATAGAAAAATTGAAGTTTGGGAAGAAACCCTTACCTTATATCTGGAAAAGTTCTTAACTGGTACTTAAAATCATGACGATGAAATTAGATTTATTAATAATTTAATTAAGAACCTATTAATCAAGAATTTGATTTATTATAATTTTATTAAGTTCATTTATGGTCTTATTTATGAGTTATAATATTCAATTTCTTCGTTCAGAAGTGTTCATTTCCTTGGTTTTCAAAGTTGGTTCACTTATATACATGTACGCAAGATCATGTGAAATGTGAATAGTAATATTAAATTGAAATTTTATGTCACTAATGAATTTTAATACAATTTAATGGTCTTATATATCATTTTTTCCAGATATGAGGATGATTCATTAGATAATGATAACCATTTTGATTATTTTGGAGTTTTCTGATCATCACACACTAGTTTTGTTTTATTAAATAATATCTTATATATATTGGTTAAAAAACACTCAATAAGTTTTAATATATATATTTTAATACTTATTAACCTAAATAATGATTTTATGACCAGACTTGAAGGAGTAATTATAAAATTAAATAATCATCATCCATGAAGCTGACGAATCAACACATCACGGATGACATTTTCATTTTTAGATCAAGAAGGGGAAGGGAAAATAATTGATGTTTTATATCCCATAATCCTAATAGAATTAAATTATGTATCAGATAATGGATTTATCATGATTTTTTTGACAAATTAGGTAAGTAAATGATAAGAAAAGAAAACAAATTGAAAGAAAACTAAAAGAATAAAAGAGGATTTACCTCTTAAATTCTTCTCCTTAAGAACCTCCTTAATGAACTATGAAATGGTCTTTCTATGAGAAAAGAAAGAAAAGAATGTGAGGTAGAGGTTTGGTTGAGTAAATGGGTAGAATATAATAATGCTTCAAGGATTTGGATGTGTGAGGAGAAGGGGTGGCGAGGGGTGACATTTATATTGGAGGAGTGGGGGTTTTTTAATTTTTTATTCATTTGTTTATTATTTTAGATCAAGACTATAAATAGTTATATAATTATAAATTAATATATTAAAATAATTAAGGTTAGTTATAGATTATGGTGATTACATTATATATGACACAAGTAATAGTTTATTTAACTTTTAATGTATTTATACCCTAAATTTCTTTATTTTACTATTCAACAAAAAATAAAGTATTTTAGAAAAATACCAAAAATTAAACCTAATTTTTTTTTGATATTTAGAACTCAAAGTTGAACACCATTTTCTGAAAATAATATTCTAAATATGCTAAATTTATTTTTTAATTAAAATCCACTTTTATTCAAAAAATATGGATTTTAAAATTATAAATAATTTTATAACACTTTGAAAAATTTATTAGGGTATCATAAAATTATATTATAATAATAAGACCATAAAATATTATCTTATGAATATATTTTATGAAAATAAAATTTCTTTCAAAATTTTATATTAATTATAATATTTTAAACAAACATTTACTCTTTTCCAAAATAACAAATCATAAATTATCATTTTTAAAACATTTAATTACTTATACCAAGATATTAATATATAATATTTTCATTTATAAGTTTCCAAAATTTTATTTAGACTTATATAGGTGAATTTACAATTTTATCGGTCATATTACTATTCACAATGGTCAAATTACTATTCTAAAAATCATATTTAACAGTATATTATAATTTTAAACTTAGTATTATGTGAAGAAAAGAATGTCAAAGATATTAAATTTTAAAATAGTAATACTATAAAATCTTGGGTTGTTACATTCTCCCCTCCCTAAAAAAAATTCATCCTCAAATTTTCTCGAATGTCACCTCATACAAATATTTAAATAGATCTTCATCATAAATTCCTTTGTTTCTCATGACACTACTTTAATTTGATGATTTTTTCAATTTACCTTTACCAGCCAAGTCATCTAACCCTTCAACACCTTCTATCTAGTGTCCAAAATATGGATAGGCTCTTCAGAGTAAGATAACTTAGATTCCAATTCTATTCCATCATAAGTGAGGACATGCATTGGGTTTGGAATGTACTTCCTTAACAAAGAGATGTGGAACACATTGTGTACTTTAGAAAGGATATGTAACATCTCCAAATGACAAGCCATGACTCCAAATCTCTCCAGAATTTCAAAGTGACCAATGCACCTAGGGCTTAGTTTTCTTTTATATCCAAATTTTATAATACCATTCCATGGAGGTACTTTCAGGAAAACATGATCACCTTCTTGAAATTACAAATCTATCCTTTTATTATCAGCATAGCTATTTTTACTACTTTGAGATTATTTGATTTGGGTTTGAATAGTCTTTACCTTTTCTGCTATTTCCTCCACAAGCTCTGGGCCTACAAGATTCCTTTCACCAAATTCTTCCCAACAAGATGGTGTTTGACATATCTTTCCATAAAACACTTAAAATTGTGCCATTTTAATACTTGGATGGAAACTATTATTACAGGAAAACTCTACCAATGGCAAATACTGATCCCACATACCTTGAACGTCAAATGAGCATGAAAAATGTATTCTAATTCTTAATAGTCCTTTCATATAGCATGTCAGATTGAGGGTGATATGAATTTCTCAAATGATGCTCAATATCCAAAGATTTCAGAATAATCTTCTAGAATTTTGATGTAAATTGTAAATCATGGTCATACACAATTGAATGAGGTTACCATGAAGTCTTAAAACTTCATTAATATAGAAACTTCAAAGGTGATCTCATGGAAAATCCTCCCTTATAGTGAGGAAATGTGTATCTTTGGTAATTAGATAAAAAATTACCCATATTGCATCGTTATTTCTTAGGTTTTTTTGGTAATCTGGTGAAAAAATACAAAGAAATGTCATCCCATTTCCATATAGGAATATGCATAATTTACATGAAACTTAAAGGATATTGTCTTTCAGACTTTACCTACTGACAGACTAAACATATTGATACATAATTAAAAACTTCCTACTTCATATTATTCCACTAAAAATGTTCCTTAAAATATCTATACATCTTAGTGACAATAGGGTGTATATAGAAATATGAGTTATGGGAATCATCCAATAACTCTATTTTTAGCCAGGGTATGGAGGGAACACAAAGCATCTTCCCAAATTTCCAAATTCCATCCTCATAAATGAAGCATGTAAACATCCTTTCATTTAACACATTAATTTTCCTTTGAAATTTCCCATCATTATATTAAGAACTTTTAATCCTTTCCAATAAAGATGGTTGGGAAACCAGTCGAAAAAGTAATATTATTTCACCTTCCTTGATAATTCCCATATCTATTATTCTAGATCGATGTACATAAGATTCTTTACAATCCCCAATTTGTTCAAAACTCCATGATCTTTCCTGATCAATGAATCTTCTATATTTTTCACCTTTACTAGGTGGTAGTGTATTGAAAAATCATAATCCTTGAGTATCTCAAGCCATCACCTTGTCCTCATGTTGAGTTCTTTCTATGAGAATATATATTTCAAGCTATTGTGATCTATATATATCTCACATATTTCACCATAGAGATACTATCTCTATATTTTCAGATAAAATATTACAGCTACTAACTCATGACCATGATTTAGATAGTTTTGTTCATGAGTTTTTAACTACCTTGATGCATAGGAAACAACTCTATCATTTGGACTAAGGACACAACCAAGTCTTTTATTCGAGGCATCACTATAAATCACAAATCCACCATTTCCCAATAGTAGTGTCAAGATTAGAGAATTATCTTATCTCTTCATCAATTCTTCAAAACATTAATCACATTTTTTTCATACAAACCTAACCCCTTTACGAGCAATCTTGGTTAATGGTTTAACTATTTGAAATGTTTTCTGAAGAAAACACCAATAGTAACTTATTAAACCAATGAAACTACATACCTAAATTATGTTCATTGGTGTAGACCATTCATGGACTCCCTTTTTCTTCATATAATCAAATAATATTTCATCTTTAGAGAAGATAGGGCCAATAAAAGAAACTATTTGAAGCCAGAATTCCCACTTGATGAACATGCCATATAGCTCTTTTCCTATAAGAGTCTCTAGATCAACCTGTAAGTGGTTATAATGGTCCTCATAGATTTTTGTAATATATAAAGATATAATTAATAAATAACATAAAAAATTGTTATGATATTCTAGGAAAAATATGTTCATTAGATCCATAAAAAAAGAGGGTGCATTATTCAATAAAAATGGAATCATTGTAAACTTGTAATGTCCATACTTGGTTTTAAATACTATATTTGGAATATCTTCCTTCCTCACATATAATTTATGATATCCAAAATGATGGTCAATCTTCAAAAAACATTTAACTCTATAAATTTGATCAAATAATTAATCAATGCGATGTATATGGTGTTTTTCATTTACTTTAATACCATTGATTTCTCTAAAGTTAATGAAAAGACTCATGGATCTATATTTATTATTGAAAAAGAGAACATGTGATCATTAAGGAGAAACACTTGGGAGAATAAATACTTTGTCACTCAATTCCTTTAGTTGTTTCTTAATCTATACTAATTCCACAATGGCCATTCTATAAGGAATCTTTGATATAGGTCTTCCACTAGGAATTAAATCAATAGAGAACTCAAATTCCTGATCTAGAGGGTGTCCAGGTAAATCCTCTGAAAATATATCAATATATTCTTATAAAATTGATACATATTCAATTTTAAAATTTCTTTCCTCATTGATAGATGATGTTTTATCTTCTTACCCAAGAATTTTATTTAGAAGGAGTACTGGAGGTGGACCCATATATGACTCAAATGATGAGGTATCCCCTCTAAAGATAATAAATTACATATCTTCATAAAGAATAATAATTACCTTCTCTTTGAAATAATTTTTAGCATTATATTTCAAAATCCTGTCCATACTAAGGATTATATCAAAATAAACCATATTTATAGTGATAAAATTAGTAATTAGAGCATAGTAATGTGTTATATTAAGAACAACTAGACATATGTTTATTGGAAAAAGATTTCCACTATGACTATTTACTGACAACTCCCTTGTTAAGGTAAATTGGAAATATATAATTTTTAAAGAAATCTGGGAAGATATAAAGGAATGTGATAATCTAGAATCAAATAAATCATTAGCTAAATTTTAGAATATTATTATAGTACGTGCTACCACATCATTAAGAACATAAACCTTAATTGTTCTGACTGCATAAGAATATCCTTGCTACCTTGGTCTTTTCTGCGGCATGTTTCCTTGATGATTAGGAAAATAATTTCTATAATGTCCCATATATTTACAATTTTAGCATTGAACATTGGTATCTTTTTTCTTTCTCTTGAAATCATGGGTGTGGTGACCTTTTTCTCCATACTTGTAACAAACTATCATCCCTAATAGGCATGTTCTATGATGTTTCTTTCCATAATTACTGTAGTATGGAAAGTAAACTCTTCCCTTCTACCCATTTTCCTTATTTCATTTTGCAGAGTGTTAAAATTCCCTCTTCTTCTCTTTTTTTCATTTAAAGTCATAAGAAATAGAGAATTATTTTTCTATCTTGATTTCACACATGACTATATAATTGCATGATGAGATTGTTTGGGAGACCAGTGCCCTTCAGAGTAATGGTTTTAACCCATCAAATAATCAATCTATATTTCTCTTTGGATTACATTTATAATCCATAGAAATCCTTAATAACCTTGTAAAGTTTTCTTCATACTCAACAACATTCTCATCCTTCTTTTTCCTTAGATTCAAGAATTTCCTCTCCATAGCCATTTTTTGTTAATAGGGAAAATATTTTTCAAATTATATTTCCTTAAAATAATTGCATTAAATATTTAAAAAAATTTCCTCCTCCTTTATGTTTTGAATTAATGACCACCATTGATATGCGTCTCCCAATAGATGATAAAATTCCATGATAAACTTCTCCCTATCATTACTTCCCAAATTGAGAAATATGTTCTCTATGAACCTATCTATTTCTCCATTATAAATGGGTTTGTAGTTTCATTAAATGATGGAGGGTGTTGTATCATGAAGTGGTCTAATATTTTTTCTCCATGTGGTGGATAAGAATGCTTCATATGGGTAATGTTATTGTTTATAACCTTAGTCAGCTATCCCGGTATAGTTATAAGTTTCTTAGAAAAAAAATTTAGCTCCTACTCCAATATCATTATATTACATAGGTGGTAAATCAACACATGAGATACGCGCATTGACACTATTTCTAATATTTCCACTAGGTTCATTTTTAAATAATGGAATGCACTAAATTAGGTTATGAATTATAATGCATAATTTTGAAATAGAAAAACACTTAACATAAATTGGTAATTTATTCACATCTAATCTCATAATCATAAACATGGTTTATTTGGGGACATATTTACTATTAAATATTTCATATTGGTTTGTTAATAAAAGGTTAATTATTTTAATAATTACCCCTAAGAGTGTCAAACCAGGTGGACAGTAAGGCCCATTGTTGTGTACTAAGTTATATCGATTCAGGGCCCAACACACCTTTTCAGAGTTATTACCCCTAGTTACATTTGTTCTTTAACCACATCCAGTTGTAGTATCTAGATAGGTATGTATTTATAGGAAGACCAAGATAATCTATAACATACCAAAATTATAGTATCTTCTTATATGATTATCCTCATGTTATATCTTAGGTTTATGTTCCCTAATCTAGTTTCCAAGGTTTCTACTAAACCTGCTCGGATACCAATTGTAAAAACCCTTAACCTAGTATACCAGAGCTGGGGAATTAATTTATTATAACTGTATTACTAAAAATAGATCGAATACTAAAGGACTAAATAGTTTAGTAGATTTGAAAAAAATAGATACAAACATAAGTTTTACATTACAACTTAAAATGAAATAAAATGTAGAAACTCCATTTGAAAAACCCATAAACTCCTAGATTATCCCTACATGTGATTCATAATATACATTTGCACATCCTAGGAATAAATAAAACATAAGATATGGGTGAGATATGATAATCAATAAGGGTAATAAATACAATGTAAGAAATCCTAAATAAGAATAAACAATATGGAAAGGTTAATAGATAAAAACTCATTCTATTAAAACAAAATCTTGAGCATAATATGGAAGGAATACTAGATTATTAAACAATGCCATTTAAATAATCAGAAGAGTATAAAACCTATTCATGGATATTATATTAGTCAAATAATCACATGTATTTTTAATTATTAGTATCATAATGATATAATTCACATTGATGGACATCATAAACATATCATCAAGGCTTCGGCCAAGACACCATACATAAATGGGTAAAAACCCTATCTACTTTGTCTCATGAGACCTACTGATTCATTAAGGGGATATAACAGGAACTGTCAATCTATTAATAAGTCCAATTAATTATATATATTAAAGGGGTGAAATAAAATTAATATATACATTCTTATTTAAACTAGAATATAAAATGTTAATAACTTTCCCCAAACAATAACCATAATCATAAACCTTCCAGAGTAATGTGACAAGTGATATAAAGATAGTATGTCCCCATAAATAATCATAAACCATTAAATAAAATATAGTATATGGTAAAATAAGTGATAAAATTAAAAAAAAATAAGATTCAATATAGGTTGTTTAAATAGATGTAAATACTCTGATAGAAGCATTGATAAATTCTAGAGAGAAATACCCTTTTACTTTGGAAAGAAGTGTTATTTTGGAAAAATCATTGGTATTTGTCATAAAATCAGATTATAATAATGTATATAATATAAAATAAAATTAAGAACAAATATATTTGAGGCATAAATGATTTAAAACATGTTAAAAGAGTTTTTAAGAAACATTAGAAATGAGCCACTTTGGTGTGGTTTAAGGGAAAATATAAGAGTCTTTAAAGTGGAAAATACATAATTGTTTGCATAAAACCAGAAATTAACTAAGATAGATTTTCATGATGAAATAAATAATTTCATAAAAATAATTTTTACTTGAAATGTATTATGGAGTATAATTCAAAATGAGTTTGAAATAGGGAAGTTCCCTTTAATCAGGCTTGCTTGTCGGGAGGAATTAAAAAAGGAACCTTATAAAACATGTATTTACACATAAAAGAAAGATGAAATAATATTGATGCATGAGTTTGGAATATGTAAAAATAATGTATAATAATTATATAAAAATTAAGAATAATTACATTGGGATAAATAGAGAGAAAACATATCCTAAAAGAAAATGGAGTTTTGAGAAGAAACCCTTACCTTATGTCTAAAAGCTTTCCGCACTTGTACATAATGTATTGGATAATAAAATTAGATTAATTAATAATTTAATTAAGATACTATTAAACATTTATTTGATTTATTATAATTTTATTAATCTCATTTATATAATTTTTTATGAGTTATAAGATTCAATTTAGTCGTTTGGAAGTGTCTGTTTCCTTGGATTTCATGATTGGTTCAGTTTTCTAGATGTACAAAAGACCATGTGAAATGAGAATAGTCATAAATAATTAAAATTTTATATTATTAATGAACATTAATAAAATTTAATGGTATTTTTTCAGATATGGGGATGATTAATTAGATAAAATTTTAATGATAACCATTTGGATTATTTTGGAATTTTTTTGATCATCAGAGACTGGTTTTGTTTTATTAAAAAATATCATGTATATATAAATGTTACAGAAAACTATATAAGTTGTAATATATATATATATATATTATAATCTGGTTTAAAACTTAATTTTTTTTATGACCAGGCTTGAAGGTGGTATTAGAAAACCAAAGAATCATCGTCCATGAAGTTAGTGAATCGACACATCACAGATATCATTTTAATTTTTAGACCAGGAAGGGAAAGAGAAAAGAATTTATGGTGGATATAACATAATATTAATATATTTATAATATATATAATGTACTAGAGTTATCATTCATGTTTGGAAAGAGGAAGTAAATAAATGACAATAAAATAAAAGAAATTGAAATAAAATTAAAAGAACGAAAGGGGATTTACCTCTTAAATTATTTTCCTTGAGAACCTCCTTAATGAAATTGGAAATAATATTTTGGTGAGATAAGAAATACCAGAACACAAGGTATAGTTTTAGTAGATTAAATTTTTAGAATATAAGATAGATTTAAATATTTTGAGGAGTGAGGAGAATAGGTGGTATTTATAGTGGAGGAGAGGATTGTTTTATGAATATTTTAATCTTTTGTTTATTATTTTTGCACAAGACTATGAATAGTTTGAGCATAATAACTAAATATATTAAAATAATTATGGTTATTTATAGATAATAGTGATTACATCATAAATGATTCAGGTAATATTGTATTTAACTAATAATGTATTTATACCATAAATTACTGTATTTTACCATTCCCAAAAAATTCAAGTAATTTAGAAAAATCCTAAAAATTCATCTTAATAAATTTTCAACATTTAGAATTTAAAAATGAACTCCATTTTATGATTTTTTTTTTAAAAATATGATATATATAATTTTTAATTGAACAAATCATTTATTCAACAAATATTGATTTTAAAATTATAACAGGTTTTATAACACATTGAAAAATTAATTATGGTCTCATAAATTTATCTTATAATAAAAAGAAAACAAAATATTAATTTCTGAATATATTTTTTGTAAATAGTTTTAAACAGAATATTAATTATAAAATTTTAAATAAATATTTACACTTTACAAAAATACTAACACGTAATTTATCATTTTTAAAACATTTATTACTTATACCAAGATTTAAATATATCATATTTTCATTTATAAGATACCCAAATTTTATTTATACTTATATATGTGAAGTTAATATTTTATTGGTCATATTATTCTTCCAAATGGATACATTACTATTCCAATAGTCATATTTAAGAGTATATTGTAGTTTTAAACTCAGTGTTGCACGAAGCCTAAACTATCAATGATATTGAATTTTAAATGAGGCATACAAAAAAATCTTAGTGTTACAACATGTATTGAAAGAGAAAACTTCAAATATTAACAAAGTTTTTTTATAAAATTTCATTATAAAATTGAATAAATTGATCTAAATTGGATTAACAAATAAGTAATTGAAATAATTTTACTTTAAAATAAATTTTAAATATAATAAATTTAGTATAAATTATCTAAAAGAAAATTCAGTTTTCTATTAAAATACAATATTTTTCATTATTCATAAAAAAATTAATCTTTTTAGAAAAATGAATTTTATTTTTCTATTTTTTTTAATTGAAAAAATTAAATTTAACATGAAACCCACAAACATGATGAAAAAGTAGGTTTTTGAGAAGTGTATTTTTTCAAGCATAAGATGATTTAATATTAAATATATGTCTAATAATAATCATTATATCAATACAAATTAATATTTATTAATATATAATCATTAAATTTCAATTAAAAAAATCCTTTTTAGGTATTATTTTAATTAATTTAAAAAGAGAAACATTATGCACTTTAAAATAGTTTTTTTAAACACCCTTTTAAACCTGAAAAGAAACTTATACTAAAATCCAATATAAATTTGATTTAAAAGTAATTAATTAGATTAAACATTATTAAATAATTTTCATGTTACATTAAAACATAATTATGAATTTGAATTACTTAATATATTGAAAGGAAATGATAATTTTATAAAAATCATTATTTTTTTATTTTCACTAAAAAATAAATATTTTTTTGAAAAATACCAAATTTTACCATAAGTTAATTTCAATATTATGATTCAAAAAAGAAGTTAATTTTATAAAATACATTTTATAAAATCCATATAAATACATTATAAAATTTTCTCATAAAAATAAATTAATATTATTTTTGAATTAGACATATTTTTGATTAATATAATTACATTACTAAAAGTTGATGGATTATTTACTATTTATTTATAAATAAATTTATATTTAGTAGGAAATTAATATGAATATTCCATAATGTAGTTAGTAATATTCATAACCATTTATTTAATTATTAGGTTATAATAGGAATATTTAAAATTATATTATTTCATGGTTTATTGATGCTTTGTGACACATGTCATCAGCTCTTTTGAAGAAACTCATTATTGCATGTAACACAAGTTAAAATCATTGTTGTGTATAATGAAAAACATCTAATAGATTAAATACTTTTTAAAAAATATTTCACAACATCTTAAGGGGTTACATTTTACTCCCTCAAAATAAATTTCACCCTAAAAATTCATATCAGTTATCAAAGGTTTGACATTTGAAAATTCTTTCATATAAACCCACAACGTTCAAATGAATACTAAAAATTTACCTGAAAATGGAAATTTGTAAACATAAAGGTTACCTAGTGTAACTCATAACTATGTTTCCACATAGGAGAACATAGATGGGAAGTGAATATTTTGACATGGAAAAAAGAATAAATAACTATATAGAGTAATAAAGATCATTTATCATAAGAAAGAGAATTATTAATAGCAGTTAAGGGCCTCAAAACTATAAATATTTAACGATTTAAAATACCATCAACTCAATAGGTTTTAAGGTATGAGGATAAAATTTTGTTTCAATGTCCTTTTAAAATATTTGAAGAATTATTATACTATTTAAAAATATAAGGAAATATAAATAATTGATACGTTTCTATTTCATTCGCATAATTGAATCCTATGATTCAATCAATTTCCAATTCATCACTTACACCAACAAATGAATATCAAAAATTGATTTTTTATCATTCCAAAAGCTCTAAAATTCAATTTTAGTGGATTGAGGATCCATAATATAATGACAAGTTATTCCTTAGATCTCTAGTTATTTTCAAAACAAAAATGGTTAACACAAGTTATGAATATATATTCATATTGTGAAATAATACATTAATATCTAAAACCACATCCAAAATTCAACTTAAACCACTCCATAAATGGTAAACCATATAACCATTACAAAATTTAAAATTTATAAATAAGCTCCCAAAATTTCTCAAAATTAACGTAAAATTAACCCACTATATATCATAAAGTAACTACTGATTGTCACATAAAAAACATGTGAATACCGTCATCATGTATTCTCTTGAAACTTGGTAATAACATGAATTACCATAAAACAATATTAAAAACATACTAGCTTCCTCATTCCATTTTAAAAACATAGATTATTAGATATATTATTTAAATCCAAAAATGTTGTAATCTCCTTCAATGATATAATAATCCATTTTTTCAACATTTATTAATCAGTTCCATGGTAGTCAATACTATCAAATTTAATTTATTCATATCAATAATCAATTTATCCAATAATCACTATCAAGAACATATTAAGGGTTATATTTAACTTAATAATGTGTTTTACATGATATCATGTTTCTATTAAATCAATTTTATTTGTCATAAATGTCATTTAATAGATTATTTCAAATCCTTAATGAAAAATTATACTGAACAATCCTTATATATTTTATAATTCCAGAATTTTAATGCATAAATACTTTAATCATACCAATTCCTTCTCAAAACTTTAACTAGGGTTCATCATCCCTATTATTTAATACCTATTTACTTTCATCTATTATTTTTAGTCTTTTCATAATCAACAGCAAAATCATTACTCATGTAACCTTACTGATTCTCTTCAAAATCATCCCCTTTAGGTCCTCAATTTTCATAATGACAATAAATTCCACATTTAAAACATTAAAAAGTTTATAATGTCTTAGAGATACCATTATTCTCATCCATTGCTTTAACCAAAATTTTCATTTTTTATTTTCATATACTTGTTTATGTCCTTTTCTATAATCAAAACAGATTTTTGTCCCTTTGAGACATTCCCTTGAGTTCTTCTTTCCACATTGTCGACATATAAAAAACTGAATCTTTTTTCTTCTATAGTATCCACTACATGAACTCTCAGTGAACTCTATTATTCTATTCATTGTAGAGTCTGAGAGTTGGTTGAGGTGCACATTTTTAATCAAGTTACATGATAAATGATTAGTATTAATCATATAATCCTTTACTTCAATTATCATCCCATTTGTTTGATCTTTAACAAATTCCCCATCATATGAAATGTTAACCCAGTTTGTTCTGGTTCCCACCATTTACTAAAACAAAAAATCATAGTGTGATCAAGAGTAATCATAGTGGAAAACCACATAATCATGAAAATAACTTATAAGATGTCTAAATCATAAAACCTTATTTTTTTATCTATATCACCTTAGGTTTATCCTAATTCATTAATAATAATCATCTATTTAAATCATTTATATTGGTTTGTAAATATTTTATGAATTTCAAAAGAATATCCCCCAAGAGTGTCAAACCAAGTGTGAAATATGGCCTATTTGGTGAACTAGGTTATGATTGAGTCCAAATCAATGCACCTTTTTTAGAGTTATTACCCCTAGGTACCTTTGTGCTAGAGCCACATCCACTTGTACTATCCAGATAGGGATATAATTTCGTGGTAAGAAATTGATCTATCATTTATTGAAATTCAAGGACATTTTCATATACTTTGACTCATACTTAGTCATACACATAGAGACATACCTAAATAAATCCTTATAAATACCCCTAGGGATCTCACTAAATATTTCTCCTCCTAGTTTTCAATGGTTAACCAAACTTATCCTCTAATACCAACTATAGTGACCCAATATTTTAATACATGAAAATTATATGTGTTTAAATGAATATTTATTAAATTAAACAAACACACGCCTGAGGAATGTAATAGTTTAATGAATTTTTATCTTGGAACACAATATTCTAAATTCAGGAATGATCATCAATGTATCCCATAATGAGCTTACCCTTTATAACTGCTATATAAAACCTTTCTTTGTAACTTGGGGAAAGAAAACACAAGAAATACTGATCGCAGATTCTTTGTAATGGAAAATAAGATAGATACGTAAGCATAACATGAACATAAGGGTATGTAAACATAATCATACCATTTGAAAACCATAATTTTCATATAAATGATCATAGTATTGGGTCATAGAATAAATATTGGTAGTTTAGCAGATATGAATCATAATGAAATCAACGAAAACGTGTCATGAGAGAATAAAATTGGAATAATACATAGAATTGTGGCATACACATAAAAATAGAAAACTATTTCCTTAGTTGTGAGGTCTCATTGATAAACTTATCATGGCACTCTATCGGTAGATACACATCCTGGGGGGGATATACCACCATCCCCAATGAAATACCTTTCCTCATAGTGGAATGAGTTCACTCCCCAAACCATCATGGTATTTAAGGTCTACTCCCAAGAACATCATAGCAGAAAATGTCCCCTATTAAAAGATATCACTCTCCATTACTTTCCTATCCACCTCATGTGATATAAATCTTTATCCAATGAATTTTATGGAGATATAGGTACCACCCATTACATAATGGAAATCATACCTATATGTTCCACAAGATCTTATAACATTCAGCATATCATAACCCATGAAATAAAATTGGTTTTATAAAAATTTCATCATATCCTAACCTGTAGAAAAGAGACAGGTTTCACAATCATTTAATCATTTCATCATATCATAACCTATGGAAAATGGATCTGGATTCATATGAATTTTATCTTGGTATAACCCAAGGATGAGAAACAGGTTATATAAGCACCATGACATCACCAAAAAAACTATTTAGAGAAGTGTTATGAATGGTATATTTAGTCCATATCCATAAAAAATAATAGGTTACAGCAATGGATTTCATCTTAGATAGAAAATATTTTTTAATAAAAATTACTTGGAAAATTTCTTGTTGGAAATATTTTTTTTAAAATTATTTTTATAACATAAAATAGCTTTAAATTATTTTTCTTATAAAATAAACATGAAAAATTGTATAGGAATCTTTAAAAACAATTTAAAACATTTTTTGAGGAAAATAACCTTTCACATTTGGGAAAATACTTTTTAAAAACTGAAATTTTTTGAAAAATTATAATGTAATATTCAATAAAAATAATGTTCACGATAACATGATGTTTCATTCATTCCATACATGTTAAAATAAATATTCCTTTCACATTTTCAGTAAAATCCAGAGTAGAATTTTTTGGAAAATGATAAGAAGATCCTGTTATTTTTTGTGAAAAATAAAATTGGGTAAAACTGACTTTTAGAAATTATATAATAATAATAAAACATTTTTTAAAGCACTTTCTTAGAAATCACGGTTTTAGAAGAAATTATATTTCCAACCGAAGAGAGAAATAAAGTTGGATTATAGAGACCCTGTCTTTTCATACATTACTATTACATCATTTTAAATATAAACAAGATAATAGTATCACAAATATAGGATCAAATGGTTTAGTGTCTTAGGAAAACAAGGACCATGCATAAGAATTACAACATCAAGCATAAACATTTATTTAATTTCTTCTTCTCCATCTTTTTATCGGCACTTGTCCTCTCCTTAGTACAAGTAGCCACCTGAGGATATACATAACAAGGGGTGATCTAGAAGCCCAATAAGAGGATAGATAAGAACAATATAGCATGGGGTGAGCATAATCATAATAAAGGCAAAAGAACATGAACATGAGAAGAGCATAAATAAAAGACTTGAAATGTGGAAATGCATAAAAATGAAACATCATGTCTTGGTGGTTAACTACCACACATACATGTAAAACAAGATAAAATCTTTTTCACACATCATTTCACATTTAATCATGAGATTCATCACTTTACCCAATGCATTGGAGTGCTGTATAATTCTAGGTGCACCCGTCACTTTGAAACATTCATAATTGCACTATATAATTCCGGGCGCACCTGTCACATCATTTTATTATTATTATCATGCTTTACACAAGGAACATAAATCAAAAGTGAACCTAACTAACCCATGTAAAGGAATGGGTTTCATCTCATAATAATACATTCATAAGCTTTGGGTTCCCAAAAGAAAGAGGGAACAACATACTTGATACAAGAACCATCAACCATGAATGAGAGGTAAAAGTTGAGTTATTAAAAGAAGAGTTCTTTTGGAAAACATTTGGATGGACATAAACTTCTTTAGAAAACATTTATATCACAGAAAAGGAAATACAATGATGAAAAAATGATGTTTAATGAGTGAACATATCAAAAATGGAGTGAATGAGGTAGAACCCGATGGATGAAAGTTGGGCTCAAGAATTTCCCCTTACCTTGTATCAGAATGCTTATTTCTCTTTAATATCCTATATATTGACATTATATTAATTAATTAGAAGTCAATAACCTTTGTGTAAATTAATATGGTTCATTATGGATTAATTAAGTGATTTAATGTGCCTTTGGATGAGTTATAGATTTTAAAAACATTATTCGGGAATGTTTGTTTTTATAGTTTTCTTGAGTGATTCACTTGTATTCTCAAATTGATGTTTGGATAGAACATGGGTAAACATCCAGAATTGATATTACATGTTATTAATAATATTACAGGATTTTTAATGATATTATAATTAATTATATTACATCTGTGTGGATGAATCATTAGATAAGAATTAAATGATGATTGTTTGGGTTAATTTGTGCGGTTTTTCGATCACAACGAACTTGTTTTAATTTATCACTTAGTAATATAGCCATAGGTTAGTTCTAGAAAATTAAATAGGAGATAATATATATAACATATTCTGTTACAACCATAAAAATGGTTTCAGGACCAGATCTGAAGGTAGAAATGGAAGAAGAAAGCATGTCGTTCTTGAAGGTGATAAATTAACACCTCACAAAGAACCTTCTCTTTAATAAACTGAAAGGAAGAGGGAAAGGGGTTTGGATTATATAATATACCATTAGAATCATAAAATTCCATTAGATGTATAATAATGGAGTTACAATACAATTTATATGATGATAGGTGGGGATAGATCAAGTAATGAACTTGAACTTGAAAGGAAATTAAAGGAGAAGAGGGAGAGAAATTACCTCTTGAATCCTTCTCTTGAGAACCTCCTTAAGGGCCTATTCTTGGTCTTTTTAGGATACCAGAAACTCTTGGACTTGTGGGATGGACTAGGGAAGATTTTTGGGTAGATTTTAGAGAAGTCTTGGAGATTGAGAGGTGTGAGGAAACGAGGGAGTGAAGGGTGGTATTTATAGTGGAGGGGAGAGGGGTTTCATTAATATAAAATTTATTAGTTTATTAATTTCTCCTAAGACAAGTAATAGTGATTCTTGAATGACCAATAATAGTAATTTAATTATGTGATCCTGAACCAAGTGGTGTTACATCAGCAGAACATCATCGATGACTCAATTAATCCATATTTTAGCATTTATTGTGAATTATCAGATTCTACTACTCATAAAAAATTCATGTATTTCAGAAAAATCACAAATATTTACCCCAACCATTTTTAGATGTGTATAATGCAAAAATAAATTCAATTTTTCAAAAATAATTTTCTAAATATAACTAATTTAATATTCAATTAAAATCATAATTTACTTAAAAAACAGTTTTTTGAATTAAAACAGATTTTATAGTGCTTTCAAAAATTACGTAGGGTCTTAAAAAATTATCTAAAACCTATAAGACATGGATTTGATAATTAATGAACACATTTTAAGAAAATACATTTTCTTTGAAATTATTTAATTAATTATAATTAATTATTTATGACTTATAAAATTCCAAAACATTTACTAAGGTCGAATTGTCAGTTTATAAGATGTCTATATTTAATTTAATTATTAATGGGTAAGTTTACTCTTATTTTGGATGATTTACTACTCATAAGAGTCATATTACTATTCATAGGGGTATATTACTATTCATAAGGGTAGGTTCCTATTCACCAAAAATTATTTTTGTTTTATTAGGGTCTAAAAATCATCTTGAACACAACCATGTATGTCAGATTTTTAAAATTCAAAACATATAGGTGACAAACTTATGTTTAGAGGTCACCTAGCACATAGTAGTTCATTATGTTGTGTTTTCATGTAATTTTATGACATAATTATAAGAAGAGAATTTCTATTGAAAAACTTTGGGTCGTTACATTCGTCCCCCCTAAAGAAATTTCACCCCCGAAATTTCACTTTACACACATAGGTGAGGGTACTTCTCCTTCAATGCCACTTTTAGTTCCTCAGTTACTTCCTCAAACTTATGGTTCCCCCACAACACTTTGAAAAATGGGTTTTCTTGATGCGTAGAACCTTATCTCTTCGATCCAAAATCTTTACTAGCTTCTCCTCATAGGAGATATCATATTCCAGCTGCACCACCTCTAAGTTTAGTACATGTGAGGGGTCTGGTATGTACTTCCTCAGTAGTGAAACATGAAACACATCATTAACTTGAGCCATATTCTTTGGAAGTGCAAGACGATAGGCCACAACTCATATGCGGTCAAGGATCTCAAAGGGGCCAATATACCTTGGGCTTAGCTTCCCTTTTTTCCCAAATCACATGACTCTATTCCATGGAGATATTCGAAGGAAGACTTTATCTCCAACGTCGAACTCCAAGTCCTTTCGACGGTTGTTAACATAGCTCTTTTGTCAACTTTGAGTAGCTGTGATGTGTTTCTGGATGTCTTGAACCTTCTCTATCATCTCGTGAACAAGATTGTGTCCAAGTTGCTTTCCTTCTCCAACTTCATCCCAATATGTTGGAGTTCTACATCGCTTTCCATACAGAGCTTTATATAGAGCCATCTGAATACTCGAGTGGAAGCTATTTTTGTATGAGAACTCAACCAATGAGAGATGATGATCCCATCCACCTTTAAATTCTACAGAGCAAGCTCTTAGAATAACTTCAAGCATCTGAATAGTTCTTTCAGACTGGCCATCATTTTGGGGGTGATAGACCATGCTGAAAATTAATTCAGTACTCAAAGAATGTTTAAGGATCCTCCAGAATTTAGATGTGTACCTTGGATCACAGTTAGAGACAATCGAGAGTGGAACACCATGAAATCTCACTACTTCCATCACATATATATTTTCAAGTTGTTCAAGTAAGAGATCTTCCTGAATAATGATAAAATGGGCAGTCATGGTGAGTTGATCAACCACAACCCATATCACATTATTTCCCTTCGACGTCTTTGGGAGATCCATGACAAAGTCCATATTAACATTTTCTCATTTCCACATGGGTATAGGTAATGGATGCATCATACCTTTGGACTTTTGTTGCTCATATTTAACTTCCTGACATACCAAGCACCTTTATATATATTCCGTAGTCTCCTTCTTCATGTTATCCCACCATAAGTGTTCTCAGAGATCATGGTACATCTTGGTACTCCCAGGCTGGATAGAGAAGGTTGAGCTATGTGCATTGTCCAATAGCTCCTTCTTTATCCTGGGTGATGAAGGCACACAAAACCGTGTTTCAAACCTAATCACACCATCGTCGTCAATATGGAACTCTTGAAGCTTCCCTTCCTTTAATTCATTTACCCTCTTTTGTATCTCCACATCATCCCTTTATGCTTCCTTGATCTTCTCTTGGATGGATGGTTGCGTAATCATTTGGGAAAGGTAGGATGTATCCCCTACCTTTATGATTTCCAAATCCATTATTTTCATATCCAAGAAGATATGGTCTTTCTCAATCCACAACATGGATCGAGTAATAGGTTCTTTTCTTCTTAGTGCATCAGCTACCTTGTTCACCTTTCTAGGATGATAGTGAATAGAGAAGTCATAACCCTATATTATCTCAAACCATCTCCTTTGATGCATGTTGATCTCCAATTGTGTGAATATATACTTTAGGCTCTTGTGGTCGGTGTATATGTCACACTTCTCCCCATAAAGTTAGTGCCACATAATTTTCAAGGAAAAAATCATGGCTGCCAGCTCTAGATCATGCATCGGATAGTTCTGTTCATGGATCTTCAACTGTCGTGAGGCATATGCTATCACATTGTCATATTTCAAGAGTACACAACCCAAGCCTTTCTTTGAAGCATCACTGTATATCATAAAACTTTCTCCACTTTTCAGTAGTGTGAGTACAGGTGCAGTGATCGGCCTTCTGATTAGATCCTTGATGCTTCCCTCATATTCTTTCATCCAGACATACTTTACCCCTTTCCTTATTAACTTAGTTAGTGGGCTTGGCAATCGTGAGAAGTTTCTCACAAAACGTCGGTAGTACCCAACTAATCCAAGAAAAATACGGATTTCTGTGACACTAGAGGGCCTTGTCCATTCGTCAATCGCCTTTGTCTTTGAAGGATCCCCCGAAATTCCTTCACTTGTGATCACATGTCCCAAGAACATGACTTTCTTCATCCAAAAGTCACACTTACTGAACTTGGCGTACAACTTCTCCATTCTCAATGTCGCCAACACAAGTCTTAGATGTTCTTTATGTTCCTCCTTTCTCTTGGATTAGATGAGAATATCATCAATAAACACTACCACAAATTTGTCGTGTTAATATCTAAAAACTTTATTCACCAAATCCATGAAGATTGAAGGGGTATTAGTAAGTCTTAAGGGAATCACCAAAAAATTATAGTGCCCATACCTTGTACGAAAGGTAGTATTCTGAATATCATCCTTCTTCACCTTTACCTGATGATATCCAGAACAAAGATCCACCTTTGAAAAGTATTGAGCTCCTATTAACTGATCGAATAAGTTGTCAATCCTTGGAAGATGATACTTGTTCTTTATGGTGATCTTGTTGAGTTCCCGATAATCGATACACAACCACGTTTTTCCATCCTTATTCTTCACAAACAGCACTGGTGCACCCCAAGGTGATGCACTAGGGTGTATGTACCCTTTTTCCAGATGCTTTTGCATCTTCTTCTTTTACTCCTCCTGTTCGATAGGAGCCATCCTATAGGGACAATTCGAGATAGGAGTAGCTCCAGGTATGAGTCAAATTGAGAAATCTACCTCACTATCCAGGGGAATTCTGGGCAACTCTTCAGGAAATACATCACTGTATTCCCTCATGATGGGCATTTCCTCAAGGTTGGAACTTTCCTTTGACTCAACCATTTGGGTGAGGTATGCTTCTTCATAGGGAATCAACACCCACACCATTGAAGGATTTTTCAAAGGAGATTCATGATCTTCCTTGAATTTGTAGAGGATAATGGGATGGTTTAAAATATTAAAAGATATTTCCTTTTTTCGACAATTGATATGTGCTCTATATAACGAGAGTTAATCCATTCCCATTATAGCATCAAATTACACCAAGGGAAGTATTACGAGATTTTCCAGAAGAATCTTCCCACAACCGCCAATAGGAGAACATTCAAACACTTGGGTTTCAATGATTTCACCACTTGGTGTTTTTACAGATATCTCCACTTCCAGGTTTTGGGGCTTCGATTCTATAGTTCTAGCAAACTTGCAAGATATAAAGGAATTCATAGATCCTAAATCAAATAATACTTTTTCCATTCTTTAGTGAATAGGAAGTGTACCTTGTACGACTTCATTATCTTGCTCCACTTCTACAGTAGTGATGGCATAAGCCTTCCCTTGTTCCTTTGGCTTTTGTGGCTGCTGACGCTGATTACCCTTGAGATCTCGAGGTTTAGTGCACTGATTTGCATAGTTCCCTAGATCCCTACAGTTGTAGCATTGAACCATGAGTTTTTATCTCCTTTCATTGGATACATTCTCTTTTATTTTAATGTCTTTTCGACACTCTTGAGCATGGTGTCCTTCTTTCCCACAGTTGAAGCATTTCCACATCCCTTTGAGGTAGTTCCCACGGTGCAACTTCCCACATTTTTGGCATGTGGGCCGTTGAGTTTTCTTCCCACTTTTGTCATTAGATCCCCCATATTGAAACTCTATCTTTCATTTATTATCCCCATAGCCATGGGACCATTATCCAAACTCTATCTCTACTTTGAGATCACATCGAAGAACTTATTCAAAGCTCCCAAAGATTCAAATTGCAAGAGCCTTTCGAAGGTGTAGTTTTACTCGACTAAAGAATTTATCAATTTTGCTATCATTGTTGATCACAAAACCCAAAGAATACCTTGAAAGCCGTGTAAAATTTGATTCATAGGTTGTGACAGATTTTCCTTCTTTTTGATTTAGCTCAAATAATTCTCTCTCCATCATTATGCGAAGATTTCTTGGGAAATACTTGTTAAGAAACATTATCTTAAAGTCTTCCCATTCCATCTCTTCAATTTCCTCCCTTGGCTTGGTGTTCTTAATCAACACCCACCATTGATCAGCTTATCCATCTAGACGATAAACAGTTAGAGTCACCTTATCTATCTTAGAATAGTGAATAACAGAAAAGAACTTATCCATGGAGTTGACCCACTATTCCGCAACTAGTGGATCGGAAGATCCACAGAACGTCGGTGGTCATTGATGCATAAAACATTCGATAGCCAGTTTCTCCCTCTTTGGTGAAGAAGGACGTTCCCAATTATTATGGTTATTGTTCATAACATGAGATAATTGGGTAAGCATCACCATGAATTTTTTAACTTCACCTCCCAAATCATTGGGGATGTCTTTCGGGCAATCATTGCATTGGCCCTCACACGAGTTGTTGGCCTGATTTCTCCTGGTTCCCACCATTTTCTAAAACAGAAAAGGTTAGAAAAAAACATAAGTAAAAAATTCAGGAATAACTTATTCATTTAAACAATTTATACCAAAAATATAACATATGGTATCCCTATGTAAATATTCCGGTGTGCATTTTTGTACTTAGTCTCATGCTATAGGTTTTCTATGGGGTTCATTAATCCTAATTCCCAAATTAACAAAACCTCCCTCTGATACCAACTATAGTGACCCTGCCTTATCCTACATTACTATTACATCATTTTAAAGTTAAGAAACATAATAGTATCACACATAGAGGATCCAAAGGTTTAGTGTCTTGGGAAAACTAGGACCATACATAAGAATTACAACATCAAGCATAAACATTTATTTAATTTATTCTTATATAGCTTTTTATTGGAACTTTTCCTCTCCTTAGTAGATGTATCCACCTGAGGATATACATCAAAAGGGGTGAGATAGAAGCCCAGTAAGAGGATATATAAGAACAATATAGCATGGGGTGATCACAATCATCACATAGGCAAAAAATCATGAACAAGAGAGGAGCATGAATAAAAGACTTGAAATGTGTCAATGCATAAAAATGAAACATCATGTCTTAGTGGTTAACTACCACACAAACTTATGAACCAAGATAAAATTTTTTCACAAATAATTTCATATTTACTCATTATATTAATCACTTTACCCAATGCATTGGAGAATTGTATAATTCTGGGCACACTCATCTCTTTGAAACATTCATAATTGCGGTATATAATTCCAGGCGCACCCGTCACATCATAACATTATCATTATCATGCTTGCCACAAGGAAAATACATAAAAAGTGAACATAACTAACCCATGGTAAGTAATGGGTTTCATCTCATAATAATTCATTCACAAGCTTTGTGTTCCCAAAAGAAAGAGGGAACAACATACTTGATAGAAGAACCATCAACCATGAATGAGAGGTAAAAGTTGAGTTCTTAAAAGAAGAGTTCTTTTTTAAAACATTTGGATTAACATGAACTTCATTATAAAACATGTATATCTCAGAAAAGGAAAGAAAATGATGAAAAATGATATTTAAGGAGTGACCATATCAAAAATGTAGTGAGAGAGGTAGAATCCGATGGATGAAAGTTGGGTTCGAGAATTTCCCCTTACCTTGTATCTGAATGCTTCCTCCTCTTTAATGTCATGTATAATGACATTATATTAATTAATTAGAAATCAATAACCTTTTTTAAATTAATATGGTTCATTATGGTTTTATTAAGTGAGTTAATATGCCTTTGGATGAGTTATAGAGTTTAAAAACATTATTCGGGAGTGTTTGTTTTTATGGTTTTCTTGAGTGATTCACTTGTATTCTTAAATTGATTTTTGGGTAGAACATGGGTAAACATCCAGAACTGATATTACATGTTATTAATAATATTACAGGAGTTTTAATGATGTTATAATTAATTATATTAGATCCGTGTGGATGAATCATTAGATAATAATTAAATGATGGTTGTTTGGGTTAATTTGGGCGGTTTCTCGATCACAACAAACTTGTTTTAATTTATCACGTAGTAATATGGATACAAGTTAGTTATAGAACTTTAAATAGGAGATAATACATATAAAATTTTCTGTTTCAACCATAAAAATAGTTTCATGACCAGATTTTAAGGTAGAAATGGATGAAGAAAGCATGTCGTTCTTGAAGGTGATAAATTAACACCTCACGAACAACCTTCTCTTTAATAAAATAAAAGGAAGAGGGAAATAGGATTGGATGACATAATATCCCAATATATTCATAAAATTCCAGTAGATTTATAATAATTGAGTTACATTACAATTTAGAGGAAGATAGGTGGGGATAGATCAAGAAATGAACTTGAACTTGAAAGGAAATTAATGGAGAAGAGGGAGAGAAATTACCTCTTGAATCCTTCTTTTGAGAACCTCCTTAAGGGCCTAAGCATGGTATTTTGATGAGACCAGTAGCTCTTAGACATGGGGGAGGGGCTAGGGAATATTTTTGGGTAGGGTTTAGAGAAGGATTGGATCTTGAGAGGTGTGAGGAAATGAGGGAGTGAAGGGTGGTATTTATAGTGGAGGGGAGAGGGGTTTCATTAATATAAAATTTATTAGTTTATTAATTTCACCTAAGATAAGGAATAGTGAGTCTTGAATGACCAAGAATAGTAATTTAATCATTTGATCCCAAACCAATTGGGCTTACATCAGCAGAACATCATTGATGACTCAATTAATCCATTATTTAGCATTTATAGTGAATTATCAGATTATACTATTCATAAAAAATTCAAGTATTTCAGAAAAATCTAAAAAATTCACCCCAACCATTTTGCGACGTGTATAATCCAAAAATGAAGTCCATTTTTCAAAAACAATTTTATAAATATGAATAATTTAATATTTAATTAAAATTATAATTTACTTAAAAATTGTTTTTTAAAATTAAAACTGATTTTATAGTGCTTTCAAAAATTTCGTAGGCTCTTATAAAATTATCAAAAAACTATAAGAAATTTATTTGATAATTAATGAACACATTTTAAGAAAGTAAATTTTCTTTAAAATTAATTAATTAATTTTAATTATTTATTTATGACTTATAAAATACCAAAACGTTTACTAAGGTCGAATTGTCACTTTCTAAGATGTCTAATTTTTATTTAATTATTCATGGGTAAGGTTACTCTTATTTTGGATGATTTACTATTCATAAGGGTCATATTACTATTCATAAGGGTATGCCACTATTCATAAGGGTAGGTTAATATTCACCAAAAAGTATTGTTGTTTTATTAGACTCCAAAAATCATCTTGAACACAACCATGTATGACAAATTTTTTAAATTCAAAACATATAAGTGACAAACTTATTTTTAGAGGTCACTTAGCACATAGTAGTTCATTATGTTGTGTTTTAATGTGATTTTATGACATAATTATAAGAAGGGAATTTCCATTGAAAAACTTTGGATCGTTACATTGATTTTCTTAAAAACTTTTTCTCAATTATTTTAAGTACGAATGAGTTAAAAATGGTAATATTATTTTATTAATAACCATATGATAAGAAAATTCATGAGAATTATTGAGAGTTAAATCATAAAATCTCTACATTAGAGACTTAATAATTAATAATCTCGATAAATGATGAGATTGTAACATAAAATCATTACCACTTTGGAAACATTGAAATTTAAGAAACATGAAGGAATAAAATAAAAAGAAACTTAAAATAGAGTGAGGATAAATAAATTCATAATATTACTTATCAAACTGGCATTATTTTTACCCCATACAAGAATATAGGTGCATAACATAACATATGTCTCAAAGAATGAAAATTGAGACAAAAATACATTAACACTTTAGTTATATTTTTAATCATAATCCAAAATAAATAATAACATAATATAAATATTAAATATCATAAAAATAATTATATTAATTTTATAAAATTTAAAAGGGGTAGTATATACACCACAAAAAATAAATGAGTGAAAAATTTTCATATGTCTCCCAGAAATAAAAGAGATACTAGAAAATCACTTACCTAAAGTCTCAACCATCATCATACACATTAAAATCTCATATATAATAAATATATGTTTATTATAAATATATTAAAAAAATATGTATATATATCATACAATATATGATTTTATTAGGACCTTTTATTATCAGTTTATTAACAATTCGATGTCAAAGTGACGTTTTGGGTAATAACCACTATGTTTTTTGTATATGTTTTTATTTTTTATTTTTGTTCATAATAATTTGATCAAGATTCATAATCTCTAGAGTTTTAATGATGATATAAATATAATTTATATTAATTATATATGTATTTATATAAATTCAAAAAAAATTAGTCATGGAAAATGAAATACGCTATTCCTAGAGACGGTAGGTTGTACTTAAGCATGAATTATATTTCCATTTAATTTTAGAATTTAAAGATAGAAATGTAAATGATATATTTCAATTAAAGAATAATATTTATGTTATATCTATCATATATTTTCATTAAACTCATCCCTAACACATTACATGCAAATCTTGAATTAAACACATTTCTTCGTGAAGCAGTTGTCCACCATACACATGAGCGATGTTATTGTATTCCCACAAAAAGGAGAGTATAAAATTATGCATGATATAAAATTTAAATAAGTATAATAATATCATAAATATAATATATAATTAATAAATTTATTATTATTTCTATCCTTGAGAGGTGTTAATGAAAAAAATGAATGACAACAATTTGTGAGGAAATTGATTGCTGTACACACATACAATGATTTTGTAACCCATTTGATTGAAGAAAATATGGTTGTTGGTTATTAAAAAAAATATAAAAATACATGTAATATAATTAGTTTATTATATCATCATTGTATAATAATAATTTAACAGTGTGTAGGAATAAATAAAATAAACACGATCGTTGATGAATGTTGCATCTTCTTTGAGTATCCTCCTTAGGTTTTCACCAAAGACCTTCCTAGGATGGATTTATGTCCAAAAAAAGGAATTTAGGATGATATGAGGTAATTTTTGAGGTTATTTTTGCATAAATTGGGTAAACCAAGAGGTTTTTATGGTGTGAAGAAGTGAAGGGTGGTGGTGGCCTTTTATAAGTGGGGAAAAGAATACACTTGGAAACTAAATGAAAAATTCTCAAAAGACTCCAAATTAATAAATTAATTCCCAAGAAAAAAAGATAAAAATGAACCTATATTATAAATCGGGAATTATAATATAGAAATATGGCCATAAAATAGGATTTATACATTTAATTGGTTATTTTTAAGCATTATATTTTTAGTTTAACCCTGTGGTAAATGATTTTTACATTAACTGTGGTAATTAATTTTTATAGTTTTCAATATTTATTTTGGTAAAAAATTAATTTTAAATTATTATATAACAAAAAATAATCATATTTTAAATATGTAATACATTTTTATAACCTCTATTCACAAAAGTGAAAAATTTAATTTAAAATTAATCATATATACACGATGAGAAATTAGGTTTTCAAAGAGAGATTATTCAAATGTTTGTAAAGTTTTTATATTCAATTTCAATATTAAATTTATTACAATTAAATAGATATATAATTGAACAATTTTTACATAAAACCAATTTTAAATGTGGTACATATTTATAAATAACTTAAATGAAAATGCAGTTTTCAATTAAAATTCATCATTTTTCACTATTCATAAAAAAATTAAACTTTTTATAAAAATTCTCAAAAATTAATCCAAATATAATTTTTAAATCCTGATTTAAAAAATAAAATTTATTTTTTAAAATAAATTTGGTAAAATTTAAAAAAATTAAATTTAAAACAAAACTCACAAACATGACGAAAAAGTGGGTTTTTGAGAAGTGTATTTTTTTCAAATATAAGATGATTTTATATTAACACTATGTCAAATAATAATAATTTTATGAATATAAATTAAAATTTATTGATAAATAATCTATACATTTCATTTAAAACATTCCTCATTCGTTATTATTTTAATTTATTAAAATAGGGAAACATTATGCACTATAAAACAGTTTTCAGAAAACCCCCTTCAAACCCATAAATAAACATATACCAAAGTAAAATATAAAGTTAATTAAAAATTAATTAATTGGATTAAATATTACTAAAGAATAATTATATTATTTTAAAATACAATTGTACACTAAAATTACTTAATTTATTGAAAAGAAATGATAGTTTTACAGAAATCAATATTTTCACTATTCACTAAAAATGAACATTTTCTTAAAAATAACAAAATTTCACAATAAATTAATTTTTATTCAATTATTTATAAAATAAAGTTCATTTTTACAAATAAATTTTATAAAATCTATATAAATTAATTATAAATTTATCTTATAAAAATAGAAAAAAAATATTTTTCGGAGGACACAAATTATTAATGAATATAATTACTTTACTAAAAATTGATTGATTATTTACTAAGAATTCATAAATAAATTTATATCGAGTAGGAAATTTATATATATATATATTAAAAAATTAGTTAATACTATTCGTAAATCCATATTTAACGGCTATGTTATAATGAAAATGTTTAAAATAATATTATTTCATAGTATACTAATGCTCAGTGTCACTTATCATGCACGCTTCTGAAGAAACCCATTTTTTCATGTAAATAAAGATAAAATCAATGTTTCATATAATTAAGAATATAAAAAAGATTAAATTAATTTGAAAAAATATTTCACAAGTCTGAAGGTGTTACATATACCACAAGGAAGAATTCCTTGCACTAACATAAACATAATGATTAAATTCTCAATGAGTTATTGAGTTTCATTGCCCCATAAAAATACTAAATAACTTACCCAAGGCTCTCAAAAAATTATATAGATATAAAGGAGTGGGAAATTCATGGGTCAAATCAAATACACGCTAAAGTTGAGGCTACTAAAATTATACCTCTAACTATAGAATGACCGATACTCTGCTCCTCAGGTATAAGTTAAATGACATATATATAGACCAAACCATGTGATGAAGATACAACCTGAAAAACCTGGACAAAGATGATCATTGGTGTTGTGTGTATTGCGTTTGGATCCCTCATCCATGACCACCTCCTTGGTCTGAATGGCCAGTAGTACTCCAACTCTCTACCTAATGTGGAGCTATTGACCCTGCTCTTGAATATAGAGTATGTGAAGATCATCTCCCACTAGACACTGATTTAGACTTTCAACAAAAGAATATAAGATTACCGATATTCCCAAAATATTATTACTCCATTGGGTCCTTGATACATTGGGTCTTCAGGTGTCATGGCCCACCACACTGATGGCATACCACTGGGCTACCAATGTACAATGTCTAACTACTTCTTCCATGAGAAGGCACAAAACAATGCTTCATACTGCTAGTTGATGTTCCACCCTGTCTGGATGCTGAGATACATTATCCCACCCCTTCATCCACTCTCAGATTACACTAAATAAAGACCACCTAATTCAATATTCTAGAGATGGTGGTTAATTGGAAAACAATCACCTGCGATCAAATTCTATACCTGAGTCCATCCTTGAATCCCCTTTCTTGGGATAGTTCATCACCCATAAGAATCAATTCAAAGCATTGAATCTCTGTAAAATGAGAAGTTTATTCTATAAAAGGTAAATCACATTGCTCCACATGCATAAACTCTCTAGCTCTATCAATCCGCAATGTATCGAGATACAAATTATCATAAAAGACACTCTGTAAATCCCTCCAAACCATATCCTAATGTCAATTTTAAAGGGTAATAACTATCCACTAATTCTTAGTAGATTCATGAAGCATATACATAGATAACTTCATTCCCATATTTGGAGGTGTCTCTAGATGGTCTAATAGAGACAACATAGTGTCCATACAAGGCTTAGTAACCTAAGGATCATCATCCCTTAAAACAATAGACATATACTACTTCTGAAAATCATGCATAAAATGTACCATAGTAGGGATAGGTCACATGGATATTTGCATGGTCTGAATGAGGCATAAAAATCCCACTATAAATTGAGCATCAATATACAGATTTGGAATATAAGGAGGTGGAACAAGTGGCACTATAAAATGTATTATGGGTAGCTCAGGTCCCACAAAATCAAAATAATGGTTTCCACCACCTTCCCGGTGAATGGATTGAGGCCATCATGGTGGAATATTTCTACCAATGCCTAGTACATTCCTCATAATATGATTTTATAACCAAATTGATCATAAATAATGAATTTGATATGTACAAGACTTCCTATTTAATGATCAACACCTCTATGCATCTTCTTAAATCTAGGTCTAGGTAATTTGGTAGGTCATAAAAGAACACAAGAGATACTCCTAACATCCCACAACTTGTTTAGTCAATAATGCTATCTTATGACTTCTCTATTCCTTATGGTATTATGTTTTGAAAATCACAAACACCTTTTCTTAAGTTTTGTTTTTTCTTAAGTATTTATTTTCTTATGATCTGATATTTTCATTCTGTTATACTTATAGATTATTAATTCTATTTTATGATACCGTCTTTGTGATTCTGATTCTGGTGTATAAGGGATACCGTATTTTTTATTCTGATTCTGCTGTGTAAGTGATACCGTATTCTTGATACCGATTCTGGTGTATAAGTGATACCATCTTTGTGATTCAGATTCCAGTGTATAAGTGATGTCGTCTTTATGATTCTGAATCTGGTGCAAAAGTGACTCTGTTTTATGATTCTGAATTCAGTGCAAAAGTCATTCTGAGTTTATGATTCTGATTCCAGAACAAATGAGATACTAGTTTCATAATCCGATTTCCTTATGAATCTGTTTTCTTGATAATTTTTTTTCTTAAGAATCTGTTTTTCTTAATAATGATAGTTTTATTTAATGTATCATTCCAATATTATAAAATTCCAAGTTTTATTATATATAATGCTCTTCTTCAACTTAACATCATTTCTTATACTTGAAACGATGTCGTACAATTAGTTACAAAATAACCGTTGTATGTTTGACAGATGTCCAAGCCCCTCCAAAATTTAAGGAAAATATGACTGTTGGAGAGGATCCGACCACTGGGAATTTTTTCCAATAAATACAAGTTCATTTGAACGTTGCAAACAACAATGATGAACAGTGAATGAAAAGTAGAAAAAGCTGTGAAGTGATTTCTAGAGACAGAGGCTCTTTCAACTCTCAGTGCTTCATGCAGATGTCGTAAACAACCTGTTTGGGTGTGAACAACTTGTTTAAAATTGCTTCATGTAGACTCTAATCATGCTGATTGCGGGCTTTTCGGTTTGGAAGATAGAGGTTCTAATTTACTTCTAAATTGAGGGCTTGCGGTGATAGCAAGATAGATACTGATTTCCAGATTGAGGGCTTACCTAGGTTTGGGTAAGAGAGACTTTCTTGAAAGTATAAATCAAGGAACCTTTATCCAAGGTTGTTTAATACCCTTCTCTTTGGGTTAAAATAATCTTATTGTTACTTGTTATCTATTTTAAGTGGTTTTATTTACGTTGTAATATTAACTTTGTTAAAGTTAGAAAGTATAACATTCTTATACTTTCTAATTCTGTTACTTTGATTATATTACATATTCTATATTATTTAAGGTAGAATCTTCCTTTTAAGAAAATCTTTCTTAATATTTTATCATAAGGTTGTAAAGTTTATGAAAAAGTGTCTTTAAGATGTTTTGTGAATGTTTGTTTATAATTGTTAAACTAAAGTTTAAAGGTTCTAAATGAATTTTTAATGAATACAATTCACCCCTATTTTATTTGGGCATCTCATTAGATATTAGATCCTACAATTGGTATCAGAGGAGGCCTCTAAAATTATTATATCCACATATATGTTTTCTTGCTCAAGTTTTCTTTTTCTTATTTTGTTATAAACTTTTACTTCTAACAAGTTTTATGGAAAGAAATTCTTTTTATTATGGAAATAATTCATGTTAGATCTCTAGATAATCTCAATACTATTATACCACCAATCTTCTATGGAAATGACTATGAGTAATGGAGATATATAATGAATAATTTTTTGATAAAAATAGGTGTAGACAACTACATTATGTTAACTGGAGATTATAAGATTCCCGATAAGGAACTTATAACCTTTACTAATTCGGAAAAGGTGGAATACCATCTTAAATTTAAAGTATGTAATACATTTATTTATTCCATGAATATAAATATATATAACAAAATTTCATCCTATGAAGATGTAAATATTATTTGGAATAATCTTGAAGTAACTCACTTTTTAACTTCCAAAGTTATTGAAACTAGAAGAGCTACGCTCAGAGCTGAATATCATGGTTTCTACTTTCCTTATGGAGAACCCGTATATAAGGTACAAAAAAGATTCATGACTATTGTCAACATCTTAAAATAAATGGGTGAGAAAGGTTTAGATGATGAAGCTCTTGTAGAAAAAATTATAGAAATCATGCCTAACGAATGGGAATCCAATAAAACTGCTATAGATGAAAATAGAAAAGTTACACAGATTTCTCTTAATGAACTATTTAGAACCCTTCCTCAACATGAAACCAGATTGAAGAGAGATGCTGATAATATTAATAATAATAATGGAAATGGAGGTGTTGCTTTTACAACTACTTTAAATAATATGAAATCCAAGACTCCTGAGAGAGTTACAAGATCAAAATCTAAGAAGGTTTTTGTTCAATCTGAATCTAGTGAAAGTAAATATTTAGAAAATGAGTTAGCCAATCTTTCTCAGAGGATGAACAAGATTTTTCGAAAGAAGAACATTCAATTTAAATAAAAGAATAAATATGTAAAAGATAAGAAATATGGAGAAGTGACATGATATAAATGTATAAGAACTGGTCATATCAGACCTGATTGTCCTTTACTTAAGAAAAGAGACAAGAAGGACATGAATTCTGAGAGAAAAAAGAACAAGTGCTACAGATCAATTCATAAGAAATACCTAAAATACAATGAAACTTGGAGTTCTAGTGGTGGTGATTCTTCCAATGAATCTTAAGAATATGATTCTTCTAAGAAAAATAATATTGGTTTAATGTCCTGATCTCCTTTTCAAAATCAATGTCTTATGGATGAGGTACGAACTACTGAATCTATAACCAATATGTCTTTGATTGAAAATTTTCCTGATAAATATTTTTCTTCAGATGAAGAATATTCTTCCTCATATAATGATAATTATTTTCCTTCTTATGAGGAAGTTTCTAGATTTTATAAGTTTCTAGAGATAATAAACTGTTAAGTTTCTAAGAAACTTGAAAAAAGAAAATTCTAGAGAATTTATTTTAACAAAAGAAATTTTGGATCATTCCAAAGATCTTGATAAAAAAACATGTTTTAGAAAATCATTCTAAGAAACTTTAGGAAGCTAATTATGAGAAGGATAAGCCTTCTAAAGATATTAAAAATATATTTTTTGAAAAATATGTTTTATAGGATAAACTTAACTCTACGTATATTATTCCAGTGGATAAGAATTTAGTCCTAACACTAAAGTCTGAAATTTTTTCTTTGAATAAACTTATTGCAAATTTTACTTCTGGTAAGGAAAATATTTACAAGATGTATTCTCAGATCCAACCTCATGGTAATAATCAAGGATTACGTTATTCTCATGAGAACCCTATTTTTAGAAAAAATTATTTTGTTCCCCCAAGAACCCCTTTTTGTACTAAATGTCAAAGTGGTGGGAAATGTAAGAAGAACTGTTTTTTAAATAATGTTCAATATCATGGGTTTCATAATGCATTCTTTTCTAAAAAAATGTGGATACCCAAAATTATATTATCTAACAATTCCGGATTCAAGCAAGTTTGGATTCCGAAAACCTAACTTTTCTTTTTCAGGGTAATGAAGGAAGTACCAAAAACATATGGTATATAGATAGTATATATTTCTAGCACATAAATGGTAAAAATGACTATTTCAAAAAGATTTTAAATACTACAGGTGAAATATTAACCTTTGGAGATAACTCTCAAGGAGAAATTATCGGTATAGGTAACATTATTCTTCTTGGAAAATATCTAATTTTAAATGTTTTATTTGTTAATGGTCTTAAGAACAAACTCATCAGCATAAGCCAATTATGTGATGAAGGATACCTTGTGAATTTTAGGAATGACAAGTGCTTAGTACACAATTGCAAGGATTAATTTGTTCTCTCAACCCATAGGCAAGAGAATGTATACACACTAAACCAAGAAGAATATATGAGTCAAGATCTTACTTGCCAAAGTGCAATTGAAGATCAATCTTGGATTTGGAATAGAATACTAGGACACTATAAATTAAGGAATCTTAGTAAACTTTCAAAGAAATAACATATTAAGGATCTACAGGATATTAGGTTTGATTCATCAAAAGTTTGTGATCCTGGTCAATATGGAAAGCAACATAAATTTAGCTTTAAATCTGTAAGTGAAGTTATAAATTCTAATTCCATACAGTAAGTGCACATGGGCTTATTTGGCCCAACATAAATTAGAAGTATTGGAGGAAAATACTATGTGTTTGTCTTAGTTGATGACTACACTAGATATACTTATGTCTATTTTCTCGCAAATAAATCTAAAGCCTTTTCTTATTTCAAAATTTTCAGATCCCATGTTAAAAATGAGAAAAAACTTCCATTGATAACTATTCATATTGATCATGGAGGAGAATTTCATATTTTGTTTTTGAAAATTTTTGTAGTAGAAAATGTATTACTCATAACTTCTCAGCCCCAAGGACTCCTCAATAGAATGGTGTTGTTGAAAGAAGAAATCACATTCTTTAAGAGATGACTAGAACCACGTTGAGTGAATATTCTATAGATAAACACTTTTGGGCTGAAGATGTAAGTACTGCTTGTTATATTATAAATCGAGTTTTTATTAGACCCTTTCTTAATAAAACACCTTATGAGTTATGCCCTGGCCGAAAACCAATAGTTTCTTACTTCATAGTTTTTGGTTGCAAAGTATTTATCTTTAATACCAAGGATAACTTACATAAATTTTCACCCAAATCCGATGAAGGAATATTATTAGGATACTCCACTAACTCTAAGGAATATAAAGTTTTCAATAAAAACACTTGCACTGTAGAAGAAATATTACAGGTTAATTTTGACGAAAATGATCCTTTTGTTTTCAAACAACCTGAGTCTTTTCTTAATATATTTTCTAAAACTGACCACCAACCATTGATAGAAGATCTTTTAGTCAAGGATAATGTTCAAGAAAATATTTCTGAAACACTTACACCTAATGATTTTCTACTCTATGTTGATAAACATGTTTTTCCAAATCCAAGTCAGTTGTTACTTAGGAATCATCCTAGTGTTAATATCATTGGAAATGTTAATCAACCAGTAAGCACTAGAAGTTATTTAAGGAATGAAGTTGAACATGGTGCTTTTATTTCTCAATTTGAACCAAATACTCCTAATGAAACCTTGGGTGATGAATATTGGATAAAGATTATGCAAGATTAACTCAATGAATTCGTACGGAATTAGGTTTGGACCTTGGTTGAAAAACCTAAGGAAAATTCTGTTATTGGAGAAAATGGGGTTTTAGAAACAAATGTGATGAAAATGGAGTTATTGTTAGAAATAAATCAAGATTAGTTGCCAAAGTATATGACCAGTAAGAAGTCATAGATTATGAAGAAACACTTCTCATGTAGCAAGACTTGAATATATTAGTATTATTTTATCCTTTGCAGAATTGTTTAATTTTAAACTTTATCAAATGAATGTAAAGTGTGCTTTTCTTAATGGTTATGTATAAGAGGAATTCTATATAGATTAACCCCTAGATTTTAAGATACAAAACATCATAATCATGTTTATAAACATTCCAAAGCATAGTATGAACTTAAATAAGCCCCTAGAGATTTGTATGATAGACTTTTAGGATTTTTCTTCAAAATAACTATGTTAAAGGAATTTCTAATCCAACCCTTTTTATTAAGAAAAATAATTAAGATATTTTGATTTTCTAGATTTATGTTGATTAAATCATCTTCAGATCAACTCGACAATCTTTGACTACTTCTTTTTTAAATCTTATGAAACCTGAGTTTGAGATGAGTACGATGGGTGAGTTAACCTTTTTTCTTGGTTTTCAAATTTCTCAAAAACCAGAGGGAACTTACATATATCAACATAAGTATATCAAAGATCTTATTAAGAAGTTCGGGTATGATAATGCTAAGAGTATAAGTACTCTTATCAGAACCTCTAATACTCTTGATATTGATGATGCAGTGAAACCTGTGGATCAGACATCTTATAGAGGGATGATAGAAAGTTTACATTACTTAACATCTAGTCGACCTAAATTAATGTTCTCAGTATTATTATGTGCAAGATTCCAATCAAATCCTAAAGAATCTCATTTATAAGAAGTGAAAATATTTTTTCGCTACTTAAAGGGAACTTTAGATTTGGGACTTTTTTATTCCTCGAAGAATAATTTTGAACTAAAATTTTTTTCAGATGCGGAATTTGCTGGTTTTAAAATGGATAGAAAAAGTACATATGGAACATTTCATTTCTTAAAAGATTCATTAGATTCTTGGTCATAGAAGACACAACATTCTGTAGCACTTTCCACTGCTAAAGCTGAATATGTAGCAGCTAGAAGTTGTTATGATCAAGTTTTTTGGATGAAACACACACTCATAGAATATGGTATGAGTTTTAATAAGACTCAAAATAATGTGTGATAACACAAGTTCCATTTCTCTAAGTAAAAACCCTGCACATCACTCTCGTGCAATGCACATTGATATTAGACATCACTTTTTTCGGGATAACACACTTAAAAGAGATATTATTCTTAAATTCATCGTAATTCAAGAACAAATTGGTGATATTTTTATAAAACCATTGTATTCATATAGATTTGAATACATTAATTAGAAGCTAGAAATTATCTCTGTAAGGTAATCATTTATATCTACTTCTTTTTTAAATCATCTCCCAATATTAAACTACTTCTTATTTTAGGGGGAGTACATATTTTTTCATCTTTCCTTATTTTTTTCCTTCATCTTAGAATTTTATATTTCTTTATTTTTTTTTTGAATTATTGGTATTGGAAATTTCGGTATTGGAAATTTCGGTATTGGAAATTTTGGTATTAGAAATCTCAGTATTGAAAATTTCAGTATTGGAAATTTCAGTATTGATATCCTGAAATCTAAAACTTCCAAGAAAATTCTTATAATACCAATACACTCCATAGAGTATTCCAAAAGGTAAATTTTCTTACACTTTATTTTCATATCATAAGTTTCAATTTTTTTTATTTTAAAATTTTTAATTTCAGTTTACATTACTACTAAAGATCAGAATTCATATTTCCTATATCCATCCTCAACCATCAGATCAGATCCGGTTACGTTTAGCCATTTGATTATCTTATGGAAGCTGAAAATTCATAACTATGTCTATATAAGGGGTGCCTCATTTATAAGTGCCGCACCATCCTTACTAATCTCAATGCCAAAGTTTAGTTGCCATAAAATTCCTCGTTTAGATTCTTTTGTCTCCATTATCCCAAATGACTCTTGAATCTTCTGCATATCAGATACTGATTACCAAAGAAATAAAGGATTGGTCAATATTTAGGGAACGATTAGTATGAGCTAACTTATATGAAAATATGACTCCCTTATCTCTAAGGTGATAAGAACTAATGAATGGGAAAGTGTTTGTGTGGCTAAGGGGAAGAGTCAGGATCCGGTTTTTCCTGACCTGGTTATTCAATTCTTCGAATCTGTTACATTCTTCCAAAAGGATGGTAAGGATCTGTTTAAGTTCAAATGTTATGATAAGACTTACACTGTTCCTTATAAGATGGAAGTAAATGTTCTAAACATACTATATTAAGGGGAATCTATTTTATTCTCTCAAAAAATCTTTATGAAAGAAGGTTCTTTTGAGAAAGTCAAGGCTTTGGATTATCTTGGTCTCAGGTATGTTATGAATATGAAGATTATGAAACTTACAACAAACCAAAAGATGGTAGATCTTTGGATGCAAGGCTTTCTTATCCCAAGAAAAGGAGGTAATAACTCTCTAAAAATATTTTATATCTTTATTTTAGACATTCTTGTCAGCTTAAGGAAGATTAACTTGGTTAAGTACATCTTCCTCACCATCCAGGCAATAAAAGGTGGACCCATTAGATCTCAAATTCTTATGTATCTGGAAGCTATCTCTAGGATAATTGTTATGTGACTTAAAGAGATGAATTTCCCCTTCTAATCAGTCTCAAATCCTTTTAATATTTTTTTCTTAGTGATGACACTCTAAGGAGGATGAAGATTGAGTTTTTATAGGAATCTAAATTTTTTGAAGAAATGGTTTCCCAGAATAAGGGTGATGTTCCGGAATCTTAAAAATCGGTACCCAAAAAAACATGATGAAAGAAGCTTGCCAGTACCTATTCTTGAAGTACCGGTATCAGCACCTCGTCCTGCAAAGAAACCAAAAGCTTATTCTAATACAACAATTGAAAAGTGGAGAGAAATGGAAGCTACTAGAAAGGATGAAGATCCTTCCTTTGGATTAAACCCTACAGAGGCTAAGGCCATAAAAATCAAAAAGATGAAAATCCTAAGAATGAAAAGAAGGAGAAGAAGTTAAAGAAGAAATACTTAGAAAGAGAAGTTATTAAATCTTTACTAAAAGCTGTAGAAAAGAAATATCAAGAAGTTTCTGAACCTCAAGTTGTTCATAAGAAGCTGGCTATCACTCCAGAAATCTAGAAATCCAGGAATGTTCTATATTTATCTGAACATATTCAAGAAAAAGAAGATCAGATAGTTCAATATGACTATGATGGTGTTTTAAGATAAGTGGAAGACTACATTGGAACTCCTTCGAGTTTAGTCTCTAAATCTGTTTCAGAATAACAAGTCGAAGAACAAGATGAAGAATAAATTGAATAAAAAGTTGAGAAAGAAGTAGAAGTTGATAAAGAAGAACATGTTGAAGTTGAAGTGAAAGAAGAAAAAAAATAAGAGGATGATCATTAAGGTGGTGAAGAATAAGTGTTTCAAGAGGAAGAAGATAAAAAAGATGATCTTAATGTTATCCAAGTATCTGATGAACAATCTCCAGTTCGAAATTCTGTCAATGGTAAGAGTGTTTTGGTTGCCTCATCTAAAAAGTAAATTCCTCAGAAGTCCTCTAATAGAATAGAAAAATTAGTTTCCTTAACTCCAATAGGAGCTCACAAAGGGGAAGTTGTTTTAGGTTCTAAATCCTCATCATCTGTTGAATATGACTTTTTCTAGATATCTTTTAGAAAGTTTGTAAGCACCATTCCAGTTTTTGTAAATATAGATTCTTGGAGTTAAATGATGCAAGAAAATCTGAATCAAAAGACAAAATCGACCAATATGCTTATGGACATGGCTGTTAAGAAAGAAATAGACTTTAGTAATCTTTAGATTGATTAAAAAGGTCAGAAAGTGACTTCTAAGAAATTCATTAACTACACCAAAACTATAAATGAAGATCTAAGACTGTTTGGTGACTTCATAGATTAAAAAAATAGTGCTTTAAATACTTGTGAAACCAAGTTAAACAAGGTTAAGGAATCAATATCTGAGAAGGATAGTCAACTCAATTCCGTTGCCTGATCTGTATGTAGTGAGAAGGTAGTTAGAGCTGAATTAAGGAGAAAGGTGGTTGTTCAAGAAGAAAGAATCTTGTCATTAGAAAAAGAAGAATCAGGATCAGGAGATCATGTTGATGAAGTTTGAAGAAGATCATAAGGAAGTAAAGAAACTTTAATCCTTGATAAAGAAAATGTTGTCTAAGAAGAAGAATGATGAATTATTTTTTTTGACATTCCAATGTTTTGTTATAATCTAAACCGTATTTATAAAATTTCATTAAGAAGATTCGTGCATATCATTCTTTTTTTTTCGAATGTATGTTTTCTTAACTTTACAGGTACATCTTATAAATCTCCATTATTTTTTTCTTTTCCATCTTTTTAAAAATCACAAATGATGAGAATTTATTTAAAGGAATAATTTAATGAAGATCTCAAATAAGGAGAACATATTGAGGGAGAGAATGGTAAGAAAGGATAACGACCAAGTAAGGGGGAGTTTCGTTTTAAGAAGATATGTTTATCTAAGGGGAGATATTTTCTTAAGAAAGAAAACCAGACACTAAAGATCAAGAATACGATCCATGGGAAACATAACCTAAGGGGGAGTTAGTCATATTCATCATAAATCTCATTCAAAGGGGTAGATAAGTTATTTATACTTATTTATCTAACTCAATATATTCTTCCTTAGAGAAGTTTTTTGTGCTTTCAAAAAAAGGGGGAGATTGTGGAGTCAATAAGGTTATCTTTTGACTTCTTCATTCCTTATGGTCTTATGTTTTGAAAATCACAAACACCTTTTCTTAAGTTCTGTTTTTTTTCTCAAGTACTATTTTTCTTACGTTCTGATATTTTCATTCAATTATACTTACATATTACTAATTCTGTTTTATGATACCATATTTGTGATTTCGATTTCGGTGTATAAGTGATACCATCTTTGTTATTCTGATTCCTGTGTATAAGTGATACCGTCTTTGTGATACTGATTCCAGTGTATAAGTGATACCATCTTTGTGATTTAGATTCTAGTGTATAATTGATGTCGTCTTTATGATGTTGAATCCGGTACAAAACTGACTCTGTTTTATGATTCTAAATCTGGTGCAAAAGTCATTCCAAGTTTATGATTCCAATTCTGGAACAAATTAGATACTGGTTTCATAATATGATTTACTTTTCCTTATGAATCCGTTTTCTTGATAATGTTTTTCTTAAGAATCAGTTTTTCTTAATAATGTTAGAGTTGTTTAACATATCATTCCAATATTATCGGATTCCATGTTTTCTTATACAAAACTCTCGTGTTTAACTTAACATCATTTCATATACTTCAAATGATGTTGTACAATCAGTTACAAACTAATTGTTGTATGTTTGAAACGAGTCAAGGTCCCCCCAAAATTTATGGAAAATATTACCATTGGAGAGGAGCCGACCATTGGAAAGTTTTTACTGTAAATACAAGTTCATTTGAATAATTTAAACAACGATGATGAATAGTGAATAAAAAAGAGAAAAATCTATGAAGTGATTTCTAGAGAGAGAGGCTCTTTTAACTCTCAGTGTGTCGTGTAGATGTCATGAACAACTTGTTCGGGTGTGAAAAACTTATTAAGGCTTGCTTTTTATAGACTCTGATCATGCTGATCATGGGCTTCCAGGTTTGGAAGACAAAGGTTCTGATTTCTTTCTAAATCGAGGGCTTGTGGGGATTGTAAGACAGATAATGATCTTAGAATTTAGGGCTTACCTAGGTTTTGGTAAGACATACTTTCTTGAGAGTATAAATCAAGGTACCCCTATCCAAGGTTGTTGGATACCTTTTTCTTAACGTTAAAATAATCTTATTGTTACTTTTTTTCTATTTCAAGTTGTTTTACTTCTGATGTAATATTAACTTTGTTAAAGTTAGAAAGCATAACATTCTTATACTTTCTAATTCTGTTACTCTGATTATATTACAGATTCTATATGCTTCTAGGTATAATCTTTATTTTAAGAAAATCATTCTTAAGCTTTTATCTTAGGGTTTTAAAGTTTAAGAGAAGGTTTCATTATGAGGTTTGGTTAATGTTTGTTTAAATTTGTTAAACTAAACATTAAAGGTTACAAATGAATTTTTAAAGAATACAATTCACCCCCCTCTTGTATTTGAACATCTCATTAGATATTCTATCCTACACTATTAAGGCCAGGTCAAAAGAATTTTCTCTACTATACTTCTGTGGTTTTGGTATTTGGAGTGTCAATTGAATGTTATAGAGAAAAAATCCCTTAATTTATAATTGACATCCCCATTTAGAAATCTGTGTAATTTTGAGAATTTCAAATCTAAATTTCATATATTTATAGATATGCATCACGATCTAGCTATATGAGTTAGCATTCCAAATTTTTAAATTTCTATTATTTATAAGTTTAAATTGGCACTACATGTTACTACAGCTAGTCCTTTATGATGGTTCGATTATATGGATCACCATCCCTAATTTATAGAGGCATACACACTCTTTAAATTAAAATTTTCATCCATCTAATTTAAACCAATTATGTTACATCCCATGTGTCCAAATGGAACATGAATCAACATACCATAATTGGTTAATTAAGGTGCCACCATAAAGATATATGGTAAAACACCATTTAGGTTGATGTTGAAACTTTAATTAACTAACTATTTATCCTTTATTTCAAGAATGTTATCACAATTTCATCATATAAATCAAGGAACTATAACATGTTATAGGAAATGAATGAAGTAAAATAAATATGGCATGGTATATGCAAGACATGTAAATACTCAAGTGACTACTATGATGCATGAAAAAACACTTCCTTTTCTTTTTTGGATAAGGTAAAAAATAACTCCTAATGATAGTAAATTACAAAAATTATGTGTGTTTCCAAATAGTGAAATCAATACAATTGTAATTAGAATAATACATAAGAAAAATTATCTCCCATGTAATTTGGATTCTCCCTGTATATAGGTTATCCACTCCCAAGAATAATCTGAATACTAAATGTTGATACATTCTTAGTCTAATTTCTAATAACCTAAAACCGAAAGAAAAAAATGAAAAAATCTTTGATACCAATTTTTGACATCCAAGTCATAGTTCACTTATAAGAAACCAAACCCAGTCAGCCACTTGGCCTCAAGAGCACCTCCCTATATGCCAATGGCTACCGACTAATAGTGAGGGTCCATGATGGTATGGTGGGGAGACTATACCCTCATGATTAGAGTGGAACATAGTTGTATAAAATTATAAATATAGATGAATATCAAGATAATAATGATTAAAAATGGAAAAAAATATCCATATAAGAATAAATAAACAAATCCATAGGTAGTATCATAAACAGTAAATAGATCCACATCTATTATCATATAAAAAATGATGTCATGTAAGTATTCTATACAAAATGGGAAATACACAGGATAAAAATAGAAGGAATATACAACATTCTATAAAAATGAACAAAATATAAAAATCTATCTCTAATAGAATCACAAGAATAATCTTAATTTATTTCTCCTGTACTTTATACTAGTATAGGAAAATCAAACTTCTATAACATTCCTCTTTCACATGTCCTAACCTGTATCCATGAATTATATCTGTTACCAATTGATGGCCCAAATATGTGTGATATATACCTAGTAGTCCACCACCAATGGTGCCTAATGATTTCTTGTATGTGAGTATAAAATGTAATGGTGGAAGATAGAATAATAAAGGAAGTAAATGAAATACAAAATACCCATGCAGACATGTGTCTCCTAAGGATCACCTGCCCAAGCTACTGAATTCAACCTATGTCGGTATGTCTCTTAATTCATATTCTTATGGTTCAATTTGTATAATAATATCTAAACATGAGGCTCATAACCGTGTAAACCCCCATTGATCATATTTATATAAAGGATTAATATGTCCCATGACATTTAAGGTTTAGATAGGTAACTGAACAAGGGAATCATATATGTCAATAATTGACTGAATCCAAGAATGTTCTTTGAATTAGTAGATGTGTCATTGTATTAGTTAATTTACATATTGATCCCATCCCAAAAATTCCTCACAGGGAATCTATGTATCTCTCTTGGTGTACTATAAACCCATCGACCTACAAGACCATCCATGGTATTCCTCATGGGAACATATGTGTCACTCGAGGCATGGTATAATGTCATTTTCCTCTGAGACTGTCCTTGGAATTCCCTGTAATAAATCTTAGTGTAACTTAGGGAATAATATAATGCACTTACCTCTAAGTATATCTTTATAATTCTAGGTAAGGAACCCAAGTATAACACATGGCATAATATAATACACTTCCCTCTAAGAACATCCTTGAAATTCTATGTAAGGAACCCAAGTCTCACTCCGGGCACAATATAATTCCATTTATAATTCATTTTAATTTAATTAGACTAATGAGCCCATCCATGGAATTATGAGTCAAAATCAATGTATGACCCTTTTTAGGGAACACTAAATGGTCATAGATCAAAATCTACCCATACAATTTACAATTTTTTTAATTCAACTAGTAATTTTCATAAACATGATAACTCTAGAATGCCCAAGAAGTAACAATTAATAGGGATTATAACTTACCACTCCTTTTTGAATTAATTTAAATTCATGTTTCAATATATTAAATATAACATCCCAAATTCAAGGGGATATAAGAACACCTCATAAGGTTATTAGATTACACAAATAGAATTTAATCATCTAACCAATTTTGACAACAAACCCATGGGTGGTTCTAATTGAGGTTCTAAACCTACAACAATGATAACAAGCCTCACAGGTCACATAGGTTAAGATAAACATGTTTCATATAAGAAAAACTCATTTTACAAAGTGAGACCTGGAAAGCTTATTGCGCAAAAAAAATTTACACTGTATGAAGCATTAGAATTTTTAGGAAAAGAATTGAATAACCTACCATAGATGGTTAGTGGACACATCATCTTTTTTTAGCCTCAAATCCATGATAGAATGTTTGAAATCAAAGAAATAGATAGATACCCTAAAAATAAGAAATATTATCTCACATTAGTTTATCATTATATATTATGACATAAATGAAGGAAATAAGGAAGAGGATTCAAGTGATTATTAGTATCTATCCAATGTGATAGATGGTGATAGATCGAGACACTGAATGAAGTAGGTCGATCAAATACTACCTTGGATTCCAATAGAATCAAACCACATGAGGGAGGAGATTCTATGTTAAAATAGGAGGAAAAAGGAGGTTTGAGACTTTAAAGAAGTTAGGGGTGGAATCGTAAATTCACTTTGTTTTAATGGGAACATAGTTTTGCCAAACTATGTGCCAATCATGTGGGCACACTACCTAAGTGGAACTAACCATGAGGGATAAGTGCACCATTTCTAATAACTATAAGAAGCCTATGAAATACATATAAAATATACCCTCACCAATTCACACTACCATGTGGCCTACATAAATTCATTTTTTCAGACTGTTATCTTCTATATGTGGGCCACACGATTGAGCAACACGGTTACTCTTAACCATGAACTGACCATGTTCCTCATGTAGTTTCTCTAAAAACAACAACTTCATGATTTGAACAAGTCCCAAACACTCAAAAACCCTTCCTTAAACCCATAATCACTTCCATTAGAGTGAAAAACGAGATTTATACAAAAAATTATAGGATTCGTACCTCATTAGAAAATATGGTATCTTACATTTGATAATCAAATCTTGGTGATTCTAAGTGAGATCCTCTCCCATTATACTTTTTTTAGTCACTTATCTTGGGATTAATTTATTATTTATGACTATGCTTCCATATCCTTATTTCACCTCATTCTTGAACCATGAATATAATGGATTCGAGCCAGTTATAGGGAATCCTTAAAGTACGGGCCTATTCACATTGATGCATGAGAATTATACAGGTAAAAAAATGATTTCTAGAGCATGGATTTTGGAATCAATGTACTTGAGGTAGGAAGTCCTTATCACATAGGTCATATAAATATAGGTGTTTCTCAGGATTGTGGGTTGTGCAAGTGTATCCTTGTGGGACCTATGCCTGATATGCTTCAAATATGGATGTGTATTGACTATATGACTCTTGATTGACATGAAATTATTATTAACTACCTTATTATAGCATTGTGAATTATAGTCAAATTTTTCCCATCTACACAATTGGGTGACTAGGTTTATCCATATAGGCTAGTTTCTCCCTTATAAGGGGAGTTTCAGTGATGTGATGGATTTCCATAAATCTATGAGATTGGGTTCATGCATAGTCTGTGGATTTCCCAAGAGTCTTAAATCAGGTTAATGTGAGTATTTCCTTTAAATCTAGGAATAACTCTCCCATAAATGGGCATGTTTATAGATGATCTATTGGCCAAGTACATCAAGACAACATATGACTTTACCTATAGAATGGATCCAAATAATGTAGATATGGTCTTCAAGTACTCGATATATGTGTTCACATATGTGATTATTTTATTTTACTTATGAAATAATTATTTTCATGGTTTAAAATTTTGTATATTGTGAACTTATGCCAAGGTCCATCGGTGATACTCACACCCTACAATGGAATTTAGGTGCACATGTAAATTTTATGATAAATGATCTAGTTAAGGGTAAGGGACCTGTAGTGGGTAATTGGACATGAGAAACAGGATGGTGCAGAGTGATTTCAGGATAGACTCTGGGTCTTATATTTTTTACCACATGTTACTTAATTATTTTTCCCAAATTAATACATTGATTTTCTCTATGCAGGGATCCTTTAATTTTGATTATATTTTATGTTATATATGTTATATTTTTATTGCATGGGTGAGACTCTTATCCTTTATGTATTTATATATTGGATTATTGATTTCCCTTATTATTTTTATAATATTGTTATTATTATTTTAGCTTCCATTATACTTCTTTATAGTTGTCTATTATAGAGGAAATAATATCCTCATGATGCCTCTTAGTTCCTCACCACTAGAAAGTAGCCTTTTTTTATATGGAGAGGTGCACATGAGGTTATTTAGCACTCCAACTCCAACATGGGGATCCATGTTAGGGTTTTACACTATTGTTATAGGTATAATATTTTTTAGTAAATAAAATTGATATAACACAAAATCTATATTTTCACTTAATATATAATTTATTTAGTGAATAAATGATTTATGAAATAATTATAAATTAATACTAATTAAAAATTTACTAATAATTATTGAGTAATATAAATCTAATAATAATTTAGTTATATAAAAAATTAAAAAATGAATTAATATCTTAAGATAAGTTGGAAATAATACTTGACCTTTAAAAAGACATAATTTTTTATCTGGGTGTCCTTTGGTTAGATGCCACAATAAAAAATTCTCCATAATAAATCCAAGTGGTTAATATATGGATCTTCCCAACCCTATCAGCATAATGTCATATTGTACTCCTATTCAAATGTTCCACCAGAAGACTACAACTTCCTACTACTAACTAAAAAAATGTTCAAACCAAAGTAAGAAATATCTCATTTTTTTCTTACTACTTCTACACAACATGAAATAGATCTTCTTCCTCTATCCTCATGAATCAAATTATATATGAGATCTCATTTCTTTAAGAGATTTGAAAACTAAAGATTACAATTCGTTTTTATGGACTTGATCCCTACATTTAGATCATTAATGATATAGTTCTTCATCAATTCACCATATCCTTAATCACTTACTTTCTTATCCTTCCTATTAAAGAACTACCTAATTTAGTAATATCCCCCTCTTTCTCTAAAACCATGAAGTTTCTACTTCGTAGTTTTTTAATTCTTGTTTATCTCATTTTTTATTTTCACCTACCAATTTTTAATATTAATGAAGTCATGAATTTTATTTCCAAATTTTTATGAACATAATTCATAAAAACTCAACACTATAGTCAACAATAGAAAATATTTCTATATATTTTATCATAATTAGTAAAATTTAAAATATTTCACAATATCCATTAATTTTCTATCATGAAATATTATCATTTAAATTTCCTTAAAACCTCCCATAAAAATCAGGATTACCTTATTTAAAGTAAAAAAATAGACATCTTTAATCTATCATGATTTTTTTTTACCATATGTGAATGACTTTCGTTGTGAAAATAATCTCAAATAATTATTCTTTTGGAATAAAAATTATATTTAGAATAATTGTGATTTTATTATCTTGATGATCAGTACTTTTCATCATCTAAATTTTAATCAATTTTCATAAAAATATTTTATTTTTGATTCCCACAAAAATTATCCAAGTAATTAAAACTTTCATATGACTCACACACTGCTCATAGGGCATTTCCAATGACTCATATACTGACATCTTGCTCAGAAATGACACATGAACAGAGTCAAAATGACACATACATTATCACATAATGAATCACATGTAGGTAAAAATTAATCCTATGTATTCTTAGGTGATACATAAATAGAGTTACTTTAACATATTCGCAAACAAACAAATATTAGAAATAAATCATATATAGTCTAACACATTTTTAACATTCCAATTCATATTCATAGAATGATTCTTACAATAATTATACATAGCCATATTTTTATGTATACTTATGGCTAAAATACCTCATACATAGTCATACTTGGGAAACAATAACATTAACCATAATTCCAAAAACATAATTAATTAAACTCAAAATCACTCCAAAACATCCCAAGGTTACAAAAATATTATAAAAACATCAAATAAACTCAATAATTTATATAAATACATTCTTCACTAATTAAAAAAACATTGAATATTAAGAATCATGGAATGGATTCTTCACATTTCAAGTTATCCCTTCTTAAATAATAAAACATCTTTGATATATCCTTTGGATAGTTCTTTTATAAATAATTTTAAACTTTTATAGATAGTACAACCTCATAAAATAGTAAATATATTTGGTATTCATTAAGGTCAAATCCACAGTCATCATATTTTAGGAAAGCTATACTAAATTTATATTTCTAATATTCCAAGTATAAATAAAAACTCATTTTTCCTATTATATATGAGAAACATATTCATCTCCCTTGCCATAAATTCTTACTTAAGATCATTCTAATGGAAGTATATTCATCATATCTTCATCACAAATTGAATTATCTTCAATAATCTATATCATAACCAAATATAACTTCATATTCCAAAATCCATTTGTAAAATTCACATTATATGGGTTAATAACAAAAAATATATACTTTACATGTGTCACCATGAAAAATAGTTCATATTTTCTACTAAATCTTTTCAAATCAACAAGTTGAAATCAATAATCATTATGTTTCACACAACTGTTTCTATCAACCCAATTATAATTAATGTTGGTACACAAAATTCAGTATAATAAATTTCATATATACCCAAAAAAACCCAAAGTATGATATTGATGAAGAAATTGGGTCTCAAACTTTTTAACTTGAAAAATTATTGCTTCAGTGATGACCATTATTCCATTATTTTGTATGTTAATCTTTTTTTATGATGTTTTTTGGAAAATTCATAACCATTATTTTAAAACATACCGTTTGATTATATTAAAACATGGTCCCATAACTAACTATTTTAGAAATTCTGATATAGATGAATCAATTTTTATTTTCTCTTAAACCATAATACAAATTCATCTTTATTACCATTCATCAACCACTTGTTATTTATTTTCATATTTTAAACCTTGAATTCAAAAATATGTGATGATATATAAGGTTAAACCTCACATTTGTTGTTAAAAATTTATAAATGTGATAATATAACTACATCATGTGAAATTACATGAACTTTTAAGCCATTAACCCCCTTAACTTCAATATTTACTACCAGCTGTCAATATATAAGGGGACCAACATGCTCCACAGTACACAAGTAGTATCTACAGAGCTAAACCACCTCATTCAATACATATTTTTGACTAATTATGTCCTATAGTAGATGTATATTTTTATCATATCCATTCATAATTTTTTATATCATTAGAAAGGATACATGAAACATAAATAAATAGGCCCAAATATCATTATTTATTGATCCAAATGAAATATAAGATAAATAATTATATAAAAAAATAATGGTAGAAAATACATTTCTAGTTGATAAAGTATGGGGATATATTCATTATCCAATTTACTTAACAAATCTGGATATATTACTATAATTAAAATTGAATTAAAAAGTATCACAACTTGATTATAGACTTTACAACAAGTAATGATAATATTCTATGCAGTGAAACTGATAGTAGATGTTGAATTAATATATATAGGTAATGATATTTCTTACCTATTAACATAAAATTATTTAATGATACCAATTTTTTCACATTTCAATAGTACACACTCAGTACATTAATAAAAATAAAATATTGAAATAAATTGAACTTTTCAATATTTCTTAACAAATGAAAAGATGGAGGTAAATATGTTCACTTTCCTTTCATAGTTAGAGATAACTCCAAAGGAATTCATATATATATTAAGTCCAATATTTATTAAAATCCATACATTTTATTTCGTTTTATGTTTTAAAAAGTTTAGAACAAACTATCACATGTTTTTGTCCAAACATGAATAACATTAATGTTATATTTTTACCACAAAAAATATTCAATGAATTATATTGAATAAGATGGACCATTTATTCCTTGTATTTTTTGGCCAACTCAAAATTTATATCTTCTTAAGTGTGAAATTTATGTTTTTTACAGTGTTGAAATATTATTTAGTCGAAAAATGTTGTGGGGGAGGGAGAATTATACTATTGTAAACTATTCAATGAATTTTTTAATCATTGATAAGGTTAATCAATTAGAAAAAATCCTAAAAACCCATGTACACTATCTTTCTCCAATTATGAAATTGGTGATATAAGGTCCCTTATATAGAAATCAGATAGGTATTGTTTCCATTAACACTATATCTAAATAAGTTTCCATATACTAGAAATTATTCTATAGTGAACATTACCATATCATCCAAAAGAAGATACTCTTTATTGTTTACATCAAATACTTTAACATTTTCCTTCTATAAAAAATAAAAACCATCAATCAATGGTAATATATAAATATCAATATAATTTCTGGGCTATTTTTTTCCAAAAATAAATAAGATCATCATAAAATATTTTTTATTTATATATATCTATGGGAACATGATTTAAACTACCATAATAATAGAACATGTACTATGCTAGCTTTAAAGTCTATAATATGAGTTTATCCCATCTATAAATATTCCATTTCCAATATTTCTAACTTTATTCATAGAATTCGATTTTTTATTAGATTTATTCTATTGTGGTGAATCAACAACGTGGTGTAGGTTTCAATCATAAATTCTCCCATATGCATGAAATATAAATTTATTTGTATAATTTTAATATGAAAATGAATCCTTTAAATGTGGAATTATTAGAAGATATATGTTTTCCTTAGAATGTGGTTTGGTGATTTTACTTGAAAATGAATCATAGTTGGATCTGCCATCAATTTTATATCATGATGTCCAATATTTAGAACATTTTGATAATCCTTAAAATTATTTCTTATATAATACACAATTATTGGGAGAAGAATTTATTTTCTTATATCCTAGTCCCATTGGACATAATATTTTTTTGAATCACAATTAGAATTTGGAGACTCATTTTCTTTGAGAAGTTATTATTTTAAAATTTTATGAAATCCAGTGAATCTATTTTCAGTCCAATCATTTATTGTTTTTTTGTTAATAAATCTCCATACTACCCCTAACAATGTAAATTTAGTATAACCTAGAATTTATGGGTTTTCAAAATCCCCATAAAATCATTTAATAGTATCTATTATTTATTGTTTCAATTGTTATATCATAAATTAATTCATCAATATAATCCTCTATGTCATACATGATATATTTATAATTTTTACGTCTTTAATTTTTTATAATTTCACCATACATAATCCAATATCAATAACTATAATTAAGAACATAAAAAATTAGACTATATTTTATTTATGTAGACCTCAAATTTTTCATACTCAAACAATTCATGTCTGGATATAAAAACATTTAAGATTCCATTTAGAAAATTTTAAAAAATCATCAAACCATTTTTTATATTCATCACTAATTCTTTGTGAATTTATCCAATTATGATCTATTAATCACATAAATAATAATACAAATTATAAATATATTAAAGCATAAATATAAATAGGTAAATTTGAAACATAAAAATATATAGATATATAAACATATGTAAATTTAAAGCATATATATTAAAATTATATATAAAAATATAAAAATTAATTATATATATAATACAAATTTAATAATATAAATAATTTAAACAAATTAAAAAATAAAAATTTAATATATATAAAATTTATAATGGATAAACCTGAAACTCAAAAAACAATTTTTCTTAAAAAGGGAATTAATTTATGACCATAAAAAAATTTAACGAAAAAAATTAGAACAAAAAAATTTATATACAAAGACAATTATTAAAACAAATAATCAGAACCAAAAAAATTATAACCATAATTTATTAGCACAAATAATTTATAACCATAAATAAATTCTAACAAACTAATTTTAACCACAAAAAGTTATAATTGAACAAAATGTACATATATAAAAACAAATAAATGAATATAATTTCATATTGAAAAAGAAATAATAAATATTATAAAAAATAAAAATAAAAATTTAATTTACAAAATATATTGATTCAGGTATAATATTTGTTACTAAGGGTTCCAAAATAGCGATAGAAAAAATTCGTACTACAAGCAAGGAAAGAAGAGATAGACTAAAAATAAAAATAAATGGTTGATGAAGATAAAACTCAAATGAGACAATTGGAATATATCTTTGGTGGATGTAATACAACTAAGGTAGGTGGAATGAAAGTGAAGTAGCAATAATAAGGAAACAATGAAGAGAAAGATAAAAAAGAGGAGAGATGTAGTCAAAATAAGAATATATAGTGCAATCATGAGTTGTAGAGCTTAGGGTTTCATAAAATCATGCATCAAAAGAATGACAAGAACATAAATATCTCATGTGTTTTAGTTTTATTAAAATGTTTTAACATATACTATTTTATAATAAATGTTACATCCAGAGTTTTAATATCAGGTTTTGATAACCGACACAAAAAATTGAGTTTTAACTCTGATTATCCAATAACCAATCTTAAAAACCCCAGTTTCAAATATATGTTTTATACTAATGTTTATTGGAGTATTATGATTTATTGAATAATCATTTTGGACATATAAATTATAAAAAACTAATGGAATGAAAAAAAATAAAATTAACTCATATAATGAATAAATATGATCATCTATTTGTCAAATGTATAAAACTAAAATAATTTGGAACCCATTTACTATAATATAATAGAAAAGTAATTTGTTAGAATTAATACATAGTTATTTATGTGAATTAAATACTATAACCACCATAGGTAATCAAAATTACTTTGTAACATTCATTGATGATTATTCAAGACATGGTTTCATTTATCTTTTACATCCCTATGATAATGTTATAAATAAATTTAGTATTATAAAAGTGAAGTTGAAATCCTATGTGGGAATATAATAAAATTACATAGATTCAATAATAGAGGAGAATATTACAATCCTTTATATTTTAATCCCATGGGATTATACAAGAAGTTAAATCTTTCTATAAACCTTAATAGGATGGTGTAACTCAAATAAATAATTGAATATTAATGGAAATAGTTAATTCAAGGATACTATTTTAGGTCTTTCATGAGGTTTTTGGGTAAAGTAGTTATTAGTTGTATTCTAAATACTAAATTGGGTTCTTACAAAAGGAAATTCTATAACTCTATATGAGTTATAGAAATATTGGAAACTAAAATTAAATTATTTAATAGTTTGTGGACTTTATGAAATTATAAGAGTACCTAAAACTAAAAAGTAAAAATTGGGAAAAATATGACTAGATTGTATAAGTCAGTGATATATGGGAAATTTTAAATATTATCGAATCATGAGAGCAGAATATTACAATTCATTAGTTTTTAATAATGTTTTTTAATCAAGGGATGACATCTTTGATAAATCAAGGTTTACCAATTCACCTTAGCAAGCCCAAATTAAGGAATATAGATCAAGTAAATTAATATATCAAAAATATATGATTGATAAGGTTTTTAAAATTAAACAACCTTTGATACATAAAATAAATTGATATCATTTCTATATGAATTTCTCAGATGGAACTAATTATAATATTGTTATAAAAACTATTATTTTACTTAATATCTACTTTAATCCTAAAACTTGTGAATATTGTTTTATATATAGATTCATATCTTTGGAAAGAAGATATAAATTATGAAACAAAACCAATAAAATAATATTTTTGGGATTTTTTTGATATTCCATAAGTTTCACAACAAATTGTTTATAAATGGGTATTTAAAAGGAAAATAAATGTCAATGGTATAACTATAAAGTATAAATATGGATTAGAATCCAAGGTGTTTTCTCAAAAGGAAGGAATTAATTATTTCGATAATTTTTTTCTTATAGGTGGGATTTATTCAATTATAATCATTCTCTCCTTAGATTCCATATTTCATTTTGAAATTCACCAAATTGATGATAGAAAAAAATTAATAAATTATGAATTAGATGATGAAATATATACAGATTAACTATAATGGTTTATATTATTATTAAAGGAATATATGTTTTGAAAAGTAGAGAGATCCCATTATGGTATAAACCTAATCTCTAAAACAATGGCATGGAAATTTTAATGAAGTTATTTTTTCAAGTGGGTTTGTAGTTAACCAAGCTGATACATGTTTTTATAATAGGTTCCATATTAATCATGTTTTTTTTGTTTTTTTATATACTGATGATATAATAATTTTTGGACCTAATATTAATCATGTAAATTAGGTTAATTATATTTTATCCAAAAAGGTTGATATGAAAGTATTATGTAAATATAATGTTATATTATGAATTGTTGTTTTTATAAATATAAGTTTAATGTTACATTCTCAATCTCATCATATTGAAAATATATTAAAGTTGTTTAAATAGTTTGAATATTCATCTTCATCCCCATATTCTTATGGGGTATTGATGATGAGAAATTCTAGTATGTAGTTTTCAAATTATAATATGAATGGTTTATTGGGTATCTAATGTATGTTATGACTAGTAAAAGAATTGATATTTTATATGCTATTGGAAGTTTGTGTGAGAATATAAGTATTACAATCTATACATAATGGTATGTGGTTAATAGAGTATCCAAATATCTAAAAGGAACCATTAATTAGTGCATATGTAATAGTGGATACACACTGGTGTTGGAAGGGATTTTTTTGAATCAAGTAGGATTTATATTCTTGAGGATCACTCTATTATGGATGATTGGGTTTTTGAATTTATAGAGGACTGATCTCAAAGGGATATAAGAATAAAACCTTTATAATAGAATCTATATTGAATTTTTAATTTCCATAGAAGTTACAAGAAAAAAAGTGGCTTGAATACAACATATCTTATCACATAAACCATTGTGGTTTATTCCAATGTTTTTAGTGGCTATACATTGTGATAGTCCAGAAATACTATCTAGAATATATAAAAAACATATAATGGAGAATTGAGGTACATTAGTCTAATAAATATCTATGTGAGTATGTTTATTCAAGATGGTATTGTAACTATGGTATTCGTTAGAATGATGAAAAATTGGTATATATGATAACATAAATAATTTCAAGTGATTTTTTTGTAAAAAAATTCATTGGGATGGATTTAAATCCCTTATCAAAGATTCACCAATAATTAAACTTTAACTTAACATGTGATAACTTTCTATTATTAATTTCAATGTATAAAATTTTATCATATGTGTAAAGGAATCACTATAATTATATTACATCCCATGGGAATGGTGTTTGGTGTCGATGAGAAATAGGGAGTGAGTTTAATAACTCTTAATAAACTAAGGATACCAAAAAATGTTGAAAAATGGAAATTTTTTGGTTCACCTATGTAAATATAAGGGTGGTTTTTTTCATAAGAGATTGTTAATTTATGTATCAAACATTTTTTTAAAGGATAAGAGACACATAAAAATTTTGGTTTATTGGAGTATATTAATAACTTAGAAGTTTGAACAATATTTTATAGAATGAATAATAATAATAATAAGAGTGACATATTATAAGAAATGAAAATTTTCTATTTTAAACATTGTTTTGTATTTACTATATAAATGATCAAATATTGAGATACCATTATTTTTTAAATATTTTCCCAAGATAGTATGATTCTTTATTATCCAAATCCAAAGTTCATTTTAAATATGTTAGAATGGTAAAGGATTTATGGAATTTGAAATTATATTTTAAAATATTTATTTTCTGTTTTATTTAAAATGGGAAAATAGATGGATTGAAAAATGGAATCCCGTATTGATAAATGTGAGGATGTGGGGTTATCTTTTAATGGAGTGTACATAATCAATATCTAAATAAGATAACGTGTGTGGATAAAATCTAGCATCATTATTGCACTACATAGTGAAAACATGCATTTATGATCATGTAATGTGGTAATTTAATGGAACACTTTTAAAATCACACACTAAATTAGTTCTAGGTTCTTAGGTGTGGATTTATTTTATTTTATAAATATGTAGGGTAATACATGTTAGGTCCTAAGTCAAAACAAGTGTGTCAATCAGTGTGAAATCCTTAGCATGGAGGCCACTATAACTAGTTCCCCGAGCTGGGTTACCACATGAACTTAGGTGCACCACACCATATTCCAGAGGCTACCTATGAGTAGCATGGGTCTAAATACAAACGTTAGAAGATTATACATGCTTATCAGAGTAAATACACAATTTAAGTAACATCATTGATGAAATAACAAAAAGGAATAATAAATAGAAAAAAAATATGAAAAGTTCCAACAATAACCAAATGGAAACATGATTCAATAATGATTTGTATACTCTACATGTCATGAACTCATACCTAAAAAACTTAAATTAAAAAACAAAAAATTATTCTAAACATGACCATAAGTCACAACTCGGTCTTGAAGTCCCTTCTCTAACCCATCATCCCATTCCCAACCACACACTACGTCCTTATCCTAAACCTATACTGGAAAACAAGTAGAATCTACTCAGATTCCCAAGTGCCATGGTGGCTCGAGTAGGGAGTGTGTATAACTCAGTAGGCCACCACCAAGAAAAAAACATTTTGTATAATATTGTAATGTAGATAATAAAGGATAAATAAAAATACATGAAGACAAATAAAACGTTTTTCACAATAAAAAAATTATTAATCATCCCTTTTTATCCTTTATGTTATAAGTATCAACTGACAAAAAATACTAGCTCTGATCATGCTTGGAGCATAAGGCATATCATAAGTGTTTATGCACACTTTAAGTTAGAAATGTGTGTTTACCATCTTATTTTTTATTAAACATACCTCGAATTTTGAGCCCATTAATCAATCCATGCCCATACATTTTCGAGCATATAGACTCAGCCCAACATCCAAAACAAGGCCAACTTTAGTAGCATAGAGCCTAATTTGGAAATCCTAAACCAATAAAACATCAGTTGTCCTAGATAATTGGTCTAGATCAGTTCGAAAATGAGGTTCCTCAATCCCTAAGTTAGGAGCATTGAGCCTTGTCCCAACATCCTAACTCAAGAAATACATTAGTGGAGACTAGATCATTAGTCTAGCTCAACCTATGTGATTAAAACCTTGGTCTAATACCCCACACATAAAACTTACCACATGGACATGTTTATTTAACAATTTATAAAATTTACCCATATATCATTTAAATTAATAAGGTACCAAAATTCCTTTAAAACAATATCATGGAATAATGAACAAATCAAAATATTCATTTAAAATAATCCTGAGGACACACTTTAAAACATGGTTCTTACTCTTGGAAAAAACTATAACATTCCCCAAGTCATTCATTTTCATTTCCAAACATTCAAATAGTCATTAATAATTTTCAAAAAAAGTGAACCACACTCCCATTTGAAATCATCATTTGAAATATAATTAGATAACCCCTTTAAAATCAAATTGATGTCCACACCTCCTCTTAAAAAAATAACACTTTCAAAAAAAATCCTCATTTAAAACTATAATAGGATCAAAATCCAAAATAAATCATTTACACCATTTCAAAAGCATCTTAGGAATTTTACAAAACTAGCATACAAACATTTTAATTGCCCCATTTTAACCATACCCATAAAAAAATTAAACCATTACAGCTTATTCATTTTCATAATTTCCCTATCTCAATGCTTTCCCAATCAACTAACCATTTCTAAGGGTTTGGAAAACCCCATCGGTAGCACTAAGTCCCATATCAAATCACTAATGGACCCAATGGGGTTTGTAAAGGGTTTCACACCTCACACTAAATCCCAAATTACTTTACTTAGCCAAAGAAACAAAAACATAGAAATGAAGTATATTATGACAACCACATACACATATAAAACATTGAGACTATATTAAAAATCATTAAGATCACAAACCTCATGTTTGTAGACAACCATTCATACAAAATAAACCCTTGATTCAAACTAAATCATCCCCTACCACTATTATTAAGAACACCTTAGGAAATAATGGGTTTATATATTCAAAAGGATAGAAAAATACACACCATGAATCTTCTAGAAAATGGAAGGAAAAAAGTTAACGAAATTACCCTTGCTTCGATTCACACCAAACGACACTCCAAACGCCTAATAATTGAGGGAGAATAATTCCATGGAATCTTGGGAGAGAATTTTTTGTAACCCATTATAATATAGAGTAAAATGGGAGGAAATTATGGGGAGGTTTCATAAATCCTAAAGGGGGGAAATTATAAATTCCCCATTATTTAATGAGGCACATAGTTTGGATGCACGGTTGGCCAAACCATGCACCAATAATGTAACACCCTCTATCCAAGAGGGGGCTTCAGTCGAACAATATCTTGGGAGTCCTTAAGGTTTTAAAAACCATGTGTTATCCATGTGAGATGTATTTTTACAAGACCGAACAATTTTAGAATTTCCCCTTTCACAATTTCCAAACTGTGCACCTATCTTCCTAGGCCCGCATGGATATGGGGAACAATTACTACAAACCATGTGCCAACTTTGGAATATTAACTGGATAGCAATTTCATCCCTCTCCCACATCCTGATCCCTTGATACACCCCAAAAACATCTTATACATCTAATAACCATTTCAATAACTAAAATAGATGGATTTAAACCAAAATTTAAACAAGAACGTACCCCCACAAAAGGTCAAGATCTTATAACCTCCCCATTGTAAAATGGATCATTCCCAAGCCAAAATTTCCATGAATAATCAAGCATTTAATAAAAATGGTTATTCCACGAGGCCCAAATATCAACTTATATCTCCAACGCTTCCTCCTAAACACGTCCATGATGTTACCACACTCAGACCAAAGAAACAGTTCTACATCGATTCTCCTCAAAAGACACATCAATCTCAAACCCAACATCAACCAGATGAATCTAATAGGAAATAAAAGGAAACTATACCTAAATCATGGACAATGAATCATCATACATATAATAAAACTACCATGAAAAAACCAATCGACACTCCACCAGCCTGATCCTCTCCAAAACTCATGGCCCAAATAACTTGGCACTAACTTACCCTCCTCTTTCAAAGTTCTAATGGTGGACTAAGCTCAACATCACTTGAAAGAAAAAAAATTCCAACCAAAATCCCCCAACCTACCATGGTCTACAACTCATGCTCATTACCTCATTCTAAATCCGATCATCCAAAGCATAACCCAACTATATCCTTCACTCACATTACTCAACCTGTCAAAACTCTAGCCAACATCCGTTACCAAAACCAAAACACAAAGATGTATGTTACCCAAGTCCATCAGTCTTGTAACACTGAACATGTCCTCAAATGACCACTTACATGTTATTTTGTTCCCTGCCATACAATTTATCTCACCACCACTGTCTTCTGGTGGTTAGAACTTCCATCTTCAAATAATATCATCAGAGCCTCAACTCAACATTCACAACATACCCGATATGTTTCCAAAATCATTGGCCCCAAACATCCCTATGAAGAGTACCCAAAACTGGAATCCATCCTTGCCATCAAAACCACCTATAAGTGACATGCATATGCCATTCCTTTTTGGATAAAGGAAAACATTAAATCTATCATGTTTTACAAAATTTACAGAACACACTTTCCATTAAAATCAATAAAATATAGGTGGATTATAAACTACCAAATCCTCCCCTCATACTATACCTTGTTAGGCCATCCTTGATTGGCCAATCCCAAAACAACTATCTTCCACTATTGACATGACACCCCTTTCACCTGCTTATGGAATTTTCTAACTTAAGTCATACCACCATCATCTGATGCAACTACTAGAGTCATTTCTCAACTTTTGGTAAAACTCCACCATCCAAGAATCCACCACTCTGCAAGCCATTATTGTGATACACTAAACCCGTCAACATTCCTAAAAAAATGTACATTGTCCATACACAGATTAAGATAACTTAGTTATTACTCAAATCCCTTTTCCACTTTTCAAAAACAACTGTATTTCCAAAATATCCATCAAAGGTGGATTATAACTCACCACATTCATTCCTTTTCCTAGAAAAGTCGAGATGTCCCGGGCTGAATCCTCCCCGAAATTCCTAGCTTCACTGTTGGAACATCACTAATTTACTTGACCAAGACACCGTCACACTTAAAAGAATTAAAAATTCATAGAAAAACACATACCCAAGCCCATTCCCAAATTATGATGTGGTTATAACATGCAGCCTCCATTGCCATAAACTATTTTCATGGTCACCATGCCCAACAATGACTTTAAAATAGGAATAACATATTTCTTTCTGAACCACCCATTGCATGAAGCTAATTCTTGGATCGATCGACCATCATATCTAAGGACCACATGTCCTTTCCCTAGAAAACACAAAACTCACTAGTTTCTCATTGGCATCAAAGTTCCACCCCATCCACTCCATATTATGTTAGACACATCCATGACTAACATATCACTCCCCAACGTAAGAGTGTCACTGTCACCACTTCCTCAAGTAATTCCAACCACTTCAGATCACACTATGATCACAAGATGAACCCCAAAACATGGACATGACCATATATATTTTCTCAAAACAAATAAAAATCAACCTCTACTCATTCCTTTATTCATAGAATAGAACTTATGGAATTCATTAAAATTTGTATATCCCGAGGACCTCACCTATAAATAGTTGATGGTGAACTTCCCATACAACTCTACATACATCGCTCCATGAGTATAACCTCCAAGAGGAAATATATCAAATAAAAAAATTTAGGTAGTTAGGTAGAAATATAGATCTCTCTCAGCATACCCAAGATGATGTGAAGATATTGGGAATGATATTCACTAGCTAAAATCATGCCAAGAAATCATTGATGAATACCACCAAAAATTATTCATCACCAATGTTACCTCCCACAACTGGAATACCTTAACCTGTTGAAAGTCTTGGGATTTTCTTCCTACCAATATCTCATAACCACTTAGTCACCGCAACTCTAATGAAATTTCCAACCAAAAATCACCATGACATTATGATCCTCTGCCAATCAATCATGACCCATCATTCCATTTGGCACAGTTGCCATCACCCCACTCAAGTTCTTATAGAATGCCCCTATAAATTTGCAGGAAAACATAATGGACCATCACAATTATCCAATACCAACTGATATATCACATATCTATAACTTATTAATGGATTCATAGAAAACAACAGGCTCTAAATTATGCTCCACATATTTAAAAATCCCAAATAGCATCGTGCATTTATAGCACATGTCTAACACCTAATCCTTAATAGAACCCTTGGGGTCACAAACTTCGCTATTGTCATCACACAATCTTGAATCAAGATCGAATGAAACTTACTACAACATAGCTATCCTCAAATGGAAACTCATATCACTAACCATGTCTCCCAGTCTGTTAGCCCCATCACAGTCAAGGAATTCTCAACATTCCCTTCCAATGTCCCAACCTTTCATACAGACAAACCAAAACACGTGACCACCCCTCACTCAGGTTTAATTTTCATAAAAAAAGAATCTATCCATGATTTGGTATCCCTTGATTTTCTTTACAAAAATAAGTATCAATTCTTAAACCAGACACCCTTAAAACCATATGGCCAGGTCATCGACCAATCCATCCATTCATAACTACCTTTATAACCAAACATAAGTACAAAAGTGATTCCTTGAGATAAAGGAAAAGGAATAACCATTCACTTATACCAAACTCAATAGAACCAACCTCGAATTGATCTTATATCTGAAGAATCCACCCATGGTTTATATTCCACGGAACCTACAATTCTTGGATAATCTACCTTGAGGATTCCCCAAATTTTCCAACACTATAAACTCATAGCCACAAATCTAATAACATCTCCAAAGCTATTAACTTTTCAACTTATTCCTCTAAGACAAAAAAAATAGGAAACACTTTATATGTGACACTTACATGGTCCAAAATATCTACATGTGTCATATGAACCCCAAAAATACAATCACCCTGCTGAACCCTATCACAGGTCACCAAGAATTTCAAACAACAACAACTCTCTAAAATGGAGTGAAATTAATAAAATACCACTATATGTATCTCTAATCTATATGAATCAAACCTCAAACAACTCGCTACTCATGAGTAACACTCAATCCCCCAATCCAATAGACACTACATCTAACATACCCTAGAAAACATTTAATATTTATTTCACACCATGGATACACATACACAAAAATCATAACTAGAAGACAAACACCTACTATAGGGGTCCAAAACACAACTCAAATGATGAATACCCACAAGGGTTACTACACTCCAATTACTAGACAACATATCATGACTTAAAGGCCACAAACCTACCTATGTTACAACAAGTACATCTCTTTTACCATACATAAAAACCAACAAATACTCATGAACTATAAACGAGGTAAAAATCTTGGAAAATATCACTACCCAATCCACCCAAAAAATAGGTTCCGAGAACAATTCTAGGGATACCCATACCCAATGTACCTACATGTTTCATCATTTCCCATTTACCTTCTTAATTAAAATATACCATTTGAAACTCAAGGTTTCACGTTTCAAAATTTTCCATTTTCAAAACCCATGGATTTACACTTTCAAAAAACTTTTTATGAAGCCAATATTTCAAAAATTCATTATTTATCCAAATTTATACCTCAAAAAATCTTTCCTTAACTGGAATTTCAAAGAAATATCAAAATGAATAAACTGCATTCACAAAACTACACTAGTAGCATATGAATTTAAAGGAACTACCAATCACAAGAAACATACAGATGACTTATCAATCCTATGTTCCTAGCATGATGAATGAACCCACACACACTCTCTTTCCATACTAAACCACGTGACATAACCTCATAGATAATAACATATCATCCAAGTAAACTAGTCAAGGAGTAAGTATTAACAAACCATAAAATCACAAAACAGAACATTAATTCCCACACATGGAAACACGAGTTTCCCATTATAGGACCACAAACACAATTTAATTACCAACACATTCCAAGATATTAGTCTCATGTATACCATGACCAAATAGAAAAAAATACACCATCTCTGAGACTACTTTGTAGCATCCCTGACCCAGTATCCACTATAACAGCTGCCCATATCTAGGTCACCACATGACCTCAGGTGAACCTCCACATATTATAGAGGCTATAGACTAGTATCACAGGTATAAAGACCAATAGGGGGAGACAATACCCACTTATTAGAGTAAATATAATACGTAAGTGACATAACAGATGAAATGGACAATAAGAACAATTAATAGAAAGCATACAAGAATTTCCCACAATAAGGAAAGGGAAACATGATACAACAATTATTTGTATACTCTACATGTTATGTATTCATACATAAATGAATCCAATACCAAAACTAAAAAAGATATTGATCATGGTATCGAGTCCTAACATATTCATAACATCCCGTGATCCATCCCATCATTCCATGAACAACTACACACCAGGTCCCTATCCTAATCCTATACCAAAAAAATCATATAATTGGATTGGGTACCCCAGTTCCATGGTGGTCTGAGCTGGGTGTGAGTAAAGCTTAGTAGACCATCACTAACATTCTCTAAATCAATAACCAATCATTACAATGGTTTAATATATATAATCAAAGAGAAATAAATATATAGGTAAAAAAGAAACATTTTTCACCTTTAAGTAATTATTAATCAACCCCCTTTATCCTTTAAGTTTTAAGTTTCAACTATCCAAAAAAGTAGCTCCGATCATGCTGGGATCCAAATCCATAACAGAAGGGGTTACACACACTTTTATTCATGAAGGGGAATTTACAAAAAATACAATTTATCAAAACATCCTAGAGACTCAGTCTAGTCGTAAATCTATGTCTATACATTTGGGAGCATAGATCCTTAGTCTGAGATCCCAAACCAAGATAACATTAAGAGTATGGAGCCTCAGTTTGATGTCCTAAACCAGGAAAACATCGGTGGTCCTAGAGGATTGGTCTATCCTGACTACAAATAAAGGATCCTCAGTCCCTAAGTTATGAGCCTAGATCTTTCCTATGTCATCCTAACTCAAGAAATAAATTGGTGGGTCTAGAGAATCAATCTATCCTAAACCATGGTAGTATATCCTTAGTCCAATACCATAGACATATGAATTACCGCAAGAAAATTCTTTTTTAACCATTTATCACTTTTACCCATATATAATTTCAATTACTAAGGTCCCAACAAACATTTAAAACTAAATCCTAGCATAAAACACAATTAGAAATACATATTTAAAACCATCATGAAGACAGCCTTTAAAATATGAATCTTTATCTTTGAAAAACTAATACGTGACCAAAGGCTTTCATTTCCATTTCCAACTGTTCAAAAAATAAATAATCATTTAAAAAAAGTAGAACCCCATCCCCATTTCAAATAATCATGATAAATATAATAAGAAAACCCTTTTTAAAATCACATTTATGCCCACACCTCCTATAAAAAAATTTCCCACTTTAAAACATAAAATTATTCATTTAAAACCATAATTAGATCTAAATATAAAACACATCATTTATATAATTTCCCAAGACTCTTAAGAATCTCAAAAAACTAGAATACACACATTTTTATTGAACCATTTTATCCGTAACCATAACCCAATTTAACCATTACAACTTATTCATTTTCATAATTTACCAACCTCAATGTTTTTTCATTCGACTCACAATTTCATTGGGTTTATCCTATACCATGGGTAATCCTACATCCCATATCAAATCATCAATAGACCCTATGGGGTCCATGAAGGGTTTAAAACACCACACTAAATCCCAAATTACTTTCCATATACAAAGACACAAAAATCCAGAAAATAAGTATATTGGGACAACCACATACATATATAAAACATCTAGACTATGGGGAAAATTATTAAGAACAACTACCTCATGTTCATAGACAACCATTCATCCAAAACAAAATAGTGATTCTAATTAAATCATCCTCAAAAACTAAGAAGAATAACACCCCATAAAGACATGGGTTTAGATATTTGTAAGGAGAAAAAAACACACACCAGTACTCTTCTAGAAAAGAAAAGGAAAAATAGTTGAATAATGACCCAAAGCTTTGATTCTCACAATACCACACTCCAAAAAATTATGAATAGAGGGAGAATTATACCTTGGAAGAAATAGGGAGATAGTTTCATAACGCTTGATAGTGTAGTGTAAATGAGAGGAAATTAGAGTGAGGTTTCATAAATATTGGGGGGGGGGATTCGAAATTACCCCTTCTTTAGCGAGGCACACTGTTTGGATGCACTATTGGACAAACAATGTTCCAGCATTCGTCCAAGAGGTTAACTTTTTTTCATGGTCTCCTAGGAATCTGCACAATTTGAGAAACTAAGTGGTAGCTATGTGAGATGAACCTTTCCAATACATTATGATTTCAGGATTCACCCTACATGGTTTCAAAACCATGTATCTGTCTTTCCAAACCCACCTGACTATGTCACACAATTACTATTAATCATGTTCCAACCGTGAAACATGCATTGGATGACCATTTCTTCTCTCTTACATATCCCAAACCCATAGGACACCCCCAAAACATATGGTACACCCAAGAACTATTTCATCAACTAATACAAAGGGAGTTTAAAAAATTAAACTAGAATTTACCCCCATTAAATATTGGGATCTTACAATTAGGTTTAACTGGTTCACTAAATTAACAAGATATAAACTATAGATTAGATTTTTTACAATTTAACAAAAACAATCCTTCATTTATATAGGTATGTTATTCTCCATTAAATCGATAATGTGAGATATAATATATATGATTAAACATGGATAATATATTCCTTTCTAGAAAATATTTATATTTTTAAAAAAATATTAAAAGAAGTCATCTAAAGGATTATTTTTATTGTAATAAAAAGAGGGTCAATGGGTTGAGAAATTAATTCTTTAGCATTACTAACTATTATCACTAAGATACCGTGGTGATCTACTAAGTGAAACTGAGAAGGGTGGGGGGATAAATTAGGATGGACAAATTTTATAAATTCTTATAAAATAAACTTTTGGGAATTGTAAAATTCAAGATCCTATCAAAATAATTTATCTCCCACACTCAAATATAGTTTATTAAAAAAAATCACACAATATTTTGATAAGATCATAACTAATGTGTATTAATACATACTTACAATTTTTGATGAAATCTAAGTTATATGTACTCTATTAATTTTATAAATTGAATACACAATGGGAAGGTATTGTCCTTAACCTAAAATAAATTACCAGAAAAAAGTCTCACAAACATTTTCTTCAGACATGACCCCAAATATTTAATATATGGTTCTAAGAAAATCAAAAGTCATTTAGTGGAATCTATGATTCTTTTATGTCAATATAAATATCTTCTATGAGCCTTAAATTTATTTTGATTGAATATAACCTTGTTATACTTAAAGAACTTTTATGGTAATAAAATATACTACAACAAGAAATGCACATAAGTCTTTCTGTCATTAAAATTACCACTTCATTTAAAAACCTTGATAACCAATAAATATTTTGAAAATTTTATAAATTTGGGTTTTATAAAAAATTATCCTCTATTACTTGAACATTATCTTAAATACCCATAAATATCACATGGATTATATTCCATGTTTGAATATGAAAATTCAATAAATTTCTAAAAACATTAGTCTCTATGATCATTATTTTCTTGTTGTTTAAAATATAGTCACATGATAATAATGTTTCCATGTTTAATAAAATAGGAAAATAAATCATCTAATTAAAACCTATATATTATTCATTTAATTATTTCATCAAATATAAATGATTATACACATTTAATTTATCTAAAAAAACTAGTATTGATATCACTTCAAATATATTATATTAAAAATAAAATAACACGTATTTAATATCTAGTTAATATTTCATACCAACTATATCACATATTTGATCTCATGTTACTCTTATTATAAATTATATTACTTTTACATGGTCTTTGAAACTACTAGTTTATTATGATCTAGGTTATAGATAAAAATTATATTTGATCTTAATGAATTTTATATTCCCTTTTAATCCTTGGTGTTACTCATAAGTAGATATTGAAACTTTTTATCTATCTTTTACATAGTTATATTAACATTTATAAAAACCACATAAAACTTTAATAGAAAATTAAAACTTCATATTAATCATATATAACTTACGGTTTACTCATACATATACTTTTAAATGTAAAAGTTATTCTTACAAGAGATTTAGAAATTCCTGTGTAAACATACATAGTTTTAAAATGTTCTAGAACATAGTTTCCTATAAACTATAAAATTATACAAAAATATCAAATAATCTAAAAAATATTCATACACCTTAATTCATAAAAAAAATCTCAACCACTTTCCAATACATCTCAAATTTTTTTGAAAAAATAAAACTATCCTTTAATAATTCCATGGGTTCTTTAATATTCACCTTTGGGTTTTTTTATCAATTCTAGTAACTCATATCAATTTACATTATTCTCTTAATATGATATATTTTGACACTACATGGAAATATAAATATATATTTTTTTAGAAAATTCCATTCCTAAGTGAAAATAAATTCGTGGCTTATAAATTTCATTATCACCCCCTTAATCAACTAAAAATATTCTGTCCTTCTGAGTAAAAAATAAATTTTTATCCCATAAGACAATATTTACATGAGATAAATTATCACCCATTTAAAATAGAATCCAAAGATTTTTGGGGATAATACAATACTATTTATGTAAGAAGGAAATATTGAACATGTATTTTTATCCTTAACTCTTCAAATGTATGTTTTCTTGAAGAGACCGTGGAATTTTTAAAGGTGTTGCAATTGTTTCTAGCCTTGATTGAGATTACGATCTTGAGTAATATTTAAATATGATTTTTTATCTATAAAAATATATATCAATATGATTTTAGTTGAGTTAACTAGATTCTATATTCAAAAGTTATCCATGTTCTGGAACCAAAAATAATATTCACAAAGATAGATGAGACTTTTTTTCTTGAGTTGAAAATGAATATATATCTATTTATAGATTTCTAATAAACAAATAATTTCCTAATAAGAAAATAGAGGTTATTAAATGCGGTTTTTATAAGTAAAAAAGAATTCATGGTTTGAGAAAGGACTCTTAAACTTTCTCTAAATATGTAAGAGTCATTCAGAATTATTAAAGGATGAGTAAGAGTAAATTAATATCATATATGATTTTCATAGAGTTACATATTGAGTTAAATATCTGAAATAATAAGTAAATGTTGTGTTTTGAAGAATAAAAAACTTATAAATATATACGGAACACTAATGGAAGATAATGAATATGAGAGAGATATAAATTCTGAACCATTTTTTTAAAAGTTAAGTTAGATGATTCTACATTGAATCTTTAAACTAACATACATATGAATTTTTAAAAAATATATATTGATACATACTAATTCTAAAATTTAGAAGACTTAAAGAAGTTGAAGTATCTTGAATTTTGAATATAATAGGAATAGGAACAGTCTTTGAGAGTTCACACTATGACGCGTAAGAGTAAAAAGTACTTAAAAAATAAAAATCATCTATTTAAAATTACTAGAATTGAAAATATAAATGGTAATAAAGGATCTATATTGACTATATCAAAAATTTAAAGTGGAATTATTATTATTCAGTGATGCTTATAATTTTTTTTATGTAAATTTGAAAGCTTCAATGTAAAAAAAGTATAGTTTATTGGTCCAGTTGAAGAGAGAGACAACTGAATCATCTAATGGATGGTGTGGATCAATAAAAGATGAAGTTCAAGATTATGTTTTATGAGATAAGAATAGAAATTATTTCAATATAAATATTTTAATAAGTTAAAAAGATAATAATTCAAGGAAACCATAAGTTGAAATAGTCCAGTTGTTTTGAATCTTAGAAGATCAAAAGTTATGAAGATTAACTACATAGAAGAAGTTTACATTCTATAAGAAAGAAATTGAATGATTTGTTAGAGCTATAAAATAAGGTTACCAAAATATTAGGATATATGTTTGATTATGTTCACAGTTCTAAAAGAGACATATGAAATATTTTATTGATTTAGTAATGTTTATGTAAAGGGAAACCCTATGGTAGATATATATTATAGTTTATATTAGAATAATCATAAGACTATGGAAGTTAAAGAATTAGAAGATGAAAAAATATTTTAAATAACATTTTTGTCATTTCAATGTTAATGATATTATTCTGGAATGAATTTCAATATATTAAAATTACTAATTTAAAGTTCTAATTATAGATAATATTTTTGAAATCCATGAAGATTATTGATATCAATATTATTGATACATTGATGAATTTATACTCCAATATTTTTAATGGGACTGAAGGCAGATGACTATGATTTTAGAAAGGTAAAAGACTTGATATTTAGAGAACTTGTTTTATATATTTTTCAATGTAATAAAGAGTATATAAATTGGGACTTCATTTGGATCTATATTCTAATACTTTTAGAAACAAATATTTAAATAGTCCAACTTGCACATTCCAAATGATTTATTGGTCCAAAGAAAAATAAAATTATTTCTAGAACGTTTTATAGATGTGTAGTGAGTTATTAAATTATATATGATTATAGACCTGATATAATAGAATATATTGTTATAGATATTAAAATTTCATATGGTTAAGTTTTATAAATTTCTGTTATGAGAAGATACTAATTCTAATTATTCTGAAGGGATAAGGAAATATTGGTTTTATTATATAGGTAACCTAGAATTAAATTGATATTTTTAAATATATTTGGTGGTGATATTATAAAGTAATTATAACTAATATAATAAATCTTTAGGATTCATATGTTTTGGGAAACAATTTAGGATAAAGGATGATACATTCCCATACAACTTTTAATATTTTTTGATATTTATAGATAATATATTTCTTGGAATAGACATAAAAATTGGAAAAAATAGTCAATCACACCAGGGGAGAACCCTAAAAAAACATGTAAGATTTTATTTTATGTTTATTTATTTTTTATATAGTTGGGAAAGATAAAATTAATTTAATAGGGTTGATACTCGAACAAGACATATAGGTTAATTTAATTTTCTGGGAAATTATAAAAGAGTGCCACTAATTCAACCCCCATTCAAAATGGAACAACATATTCATGGGTAATTTTATTGGAATCTGAGTGAAGGACCTAATGTATAATCCTTTTGAACTCACATATGTGAATTTGCGGTGAAACATGGCTCTCAACTCAAGCACATCCTGATTGGATGAGAAAATGAGTTTAAGATGATACTAACCTATTGGTTCCCATAGAAAAGTGGATGATTCCTAACCCTTGGTTTCCTATGGGTTAAATATATCTATCATGGATTACTAGGATAGGTATCAATTTATTCCTATTGTTAATATTTCAATTGGTATCAAAGTAACCCAGGTTCTCTATGAATGATCCTTACTTTGTTGGAGGTAGATAATTTGAATTTAACCAACAAAATAATAATTTTTTATATTTGATGAAAAAAATCCATTAATACAATAATTATATAGTCTCTAATATTATATCAATTTTACTTGATGTTATTGATTCTAATATTATTATATTTACACCAATGAAGAGAAATACACCAATGACCATTACTGCTAATAGAAACTTAGTAGTTGACTATAAAGCAATAAACACTATTCTTATATTCATATAAAAAAATTATATAAAAAGGTCATGGGAATCTAAAATTATAAGGCTAATTATGAAAAGCATGAAATAATATTTTAATGGAATGTAAAATTCAACAAAGAAATTCAACAGTCCTCAGGAATTAATTTTGAATATATAAGAATGGATAATGAATAAATTATTAATGATTATTTCAAAAGGATGAATGTGATCATCTACAACAGCATAGTATTTAGTGATACATTAGAATATTATAAAATTATTAATAAATTTATTTTTACCATTTCTAGTAGGTTTTATCCTTATGTTTCTATATTGGGAGATAGAGATAATTATATATTGATGAATTATAGAATATTATATTCACTTATGAGATAAGGAAAGCTCTAACATTTTGGAATAATATCAATGGGATATGAAATTTTAATATACGATTAACCTTAAAATTTCATAATATGAAAACTATTACTGTATTAATTAAAAAGATGAGGAAGAAAAGGATGATGTGTATAAGATAATTATAGATCTTATCTCAACTAACCTCAGAAACAGAATAGGTAATAACAATGAGAAACACCCATTGGTATTTTTAAAGTAGTGGAATTAAGAACTTTACAATAAATTATTGAAGAAATAGAGGTGGTGAGTATGAGGATGATGATAAATAATAAAATCCTTATAAAAATAAATGTTGTAAAATTCCAAAGGAACTTAAACAATCCATTGAGAGAAAAAAAAAATCTAGAAGGAAAAGGATAAGAATGTTGATTGAAGAAGAGGAAGAATAATTTATCTCAAGTAACCATTATAAATAATATGTTCATAAAAATTTTAGGAACTTCATGGATCATGTCTACTAACCTAAATAATCCTTAAGTAGTAAATAATAATAAGATTAAGATACCTACATTGATCATATGTTCAAAGATGAACATGAGGCTTATCTTGCGAAAAAAACTAAACTAAAAAAAGGAAGTCAAGATGTTAGAAAAAAAGGTTAAAGGAAAAAAGGAAAAGAATAAATTATCAAAATAAAATATTATTACATTGATGAAACTAAAAAACTCAAGTTAAAGGAAGTATAATATGATAATATAGTGAAATATCATCATGAAAAACTTTCTTTAAAAGAAGAAGAGTCATGTAAGACATAATAAAAGAGTATTGAAGTTGAAAACACCCTGAATAGGATAAATGAATTATTCAAAATATATATGGGGGTTAAGGATAAATCATATCATGCTGATGATAACATTATCTAAAAAAGTCATGTTAAATCTAATCTAACTAAACTTAATAGTAAATTTTTTTTACTAACAATGAAAGTTATAAAAAAAGAACCGATAAATTTTTTATTAGAAAGATGTTTATGAATATAATTCTATATCAAAAAAAGTTAAGATTAGAATATAGTAAAACCATTTATCAATAAAAAGGAATAAAGGAAATTTAAAATACAGTTAGACCTGAAAAAAATTTCATGGACAAAAACCATATAAATATGGGAGGTAAAAATTCATCAGTTATTGTAGGATATATGGAATATTTTGTCACAAATCCTATAATTATTTATAGAATATGAAACCCTATTGGATTATTCATGAATTTAGGGGAAAAAATTTTAAAATATAGGAGTAAACTCTAGGATTATTGGAAATAATTTTAAGGATTAGAAATCTATGATAAAAAGTTCATCGAATGTGTCTACTCAGAATAGATTTGAATATCATGAGAAACTTTATGGAATATGTGACCAATTGTGTCATCTCATTGAATACTATATTTAAGATCCAAAAAAAAATTCTGGATATAAACTGAGTTTATTTATAGGTACTGTTTATTATTTTTTTTGTTATGCTTTGGTTGAGGAATGTCTTGTGTGAATTTAGGTTAAATATTTATATCTTTGGAGGGGTGTTTTTTATAGTGTATGGTTAGAACACATTTTTTCCAAACCATGAACCCTACCCTATAAAATCATAAAACCTTAAATAGAGAGGGATTTCATGGATGGAACATGGTTTTTCAAATCCTTCACCCTACTACTTTTAATGATGCATATCACACTCAGGTTTTTGTTTTCCTTCTTGGATCTGGTTTATTGTGGGTCTTGACTTTTCTCTTGGGAATTAAGTGCAGAGGGTCTGAATTTTTTATGTAATATTCTATTTATTTTGGGTTTCAATTTCCCCCTTGGTGTTTTTTTATTTTTTTAATAAAATGGAAATTTGGTCCCTATAACCGTTGGCACATGATTATGGTAAATAGTGTTCCTTATTAAGGAAACCGTGTAGTTAAGTGCGATTTTGGGATACAGGAAAACCACATGGTTGGTATAAGGTTTAGAGATTGTGCAAGGTAACCCTATGATTTATACCTCTTCAATAGTGAGGGGCACATGATTGGCACACAATTTGGAAAACCGTGCAAGAAAACCCTACACGATGTCCATGTCATTGAAAATTTGAAAATTAACACTGTGTTCTATCATATTTTTACCCAAAACCCACCCCTCTTTCCCCCATTAGAGCTTCTAAACCATAGGACACTCCCTCACCTCATATTCCTTCCCTTGGACTCCCTTATCTTGGTTTGTTTCTTATGTAAACTTCAAGGAAACATAATGTATGTGGTTAACCTCCTTGATTTCCCCTCTTTTATAGGGTTCACTTCCTTCTTCTTTGAGGTTTGGTTATCCAGTAGGTTGGGTGGTTAATTTATGGTTTAATCTCATTTATTAGGGTTCAATATTTATATCTAGTGTTTGATCTTTCCTTTCTAGGGTATTGTGGTGGTGTAGTTTCAATTTCACAAAAACTTTCATATGCTTCTAAGCTTGAGGTATGTGGTTCCGTTCCCTAACATTGTTGGATGATTTTGATATGCTTGTTCGATTAATTATATATGCTCTATGATTTATTTATGTGGTATGAAAAATATTTTGGAGGGTTTTTATATTCTTATGTGATAAATATGGATTTTTATAAAGAGAAATGTAATTTTTTAGTGTGTTCCTTATGGTAGTGCATCTTGAAAGTATTTTTTGATTTGTTTGAATGGTGTGAAATGTGTTTTCAAAGGAACTTAAAGTGAAAATGAGTTTGAAAGTAGGTTCTTTAGGAAAATGGATTAATTTGGAACATTGTATTTTGTTTTGAACTTTTGATATGAATTCTAAATTGTTTAAATAATGGGAAACATATTTTAAAAGTGAATTTGGTTTATGTGTGTATTTGAAAGGGGTTTCCCCATGAGATTGGTTGATCAATTGTGTTCTTTTCTTGTGCTTTTCCAAACGAGGATTTATTAATTTTATAAGTGATGGAAAATGTATTTTAAAATGGTTTTGGTGTGTGATATTGGGGAAAGTGCATTTGTTTATGGAAAATGGTGACTACCTGGTTTGTTTAAAATGTTTGACATGCATATATAAAAAAGGTGTTTTTGTGACTTCTTAAATGAGAATTTGAGCAAAAGGGGAATCCAAGGTATATATGTTGGTTGTCTAGTTCTAGTACACTAGTGATTCGGAAGTGGCTATTATTGGTTTCACTTATCTGGATTGATTATTATACCACTAACTTTACATTTGTGATGATTGGAGACCACTACTCTATTGGGTTGTCCCCGCCTAGTGTCTCGTGCATGATAAAGCTGATAGTTGTGGTTACTATACGACCTTTCACTAAGTTATGAGGTTCTAGTGACTCACTCGAGCTGGATTACCCATGTAGATTTATCCTGTGGTGCTCTCTTGAAACTTTTGTAACATGGATCCATTTGTCATCATATGGTGGACCTTTGGTGCATTTAATTTTAATTTTATTTAATCTTAGTAAAAGTTTTCCTTTTAAATTTTACCTTTAAAATATTTTTTTGAAAAAATGTTTCCTTGATGAAATTGTCTTACTTTAAAATGTTATAATGAAAGCGTTCCAATGGGTTTTGTATAAATTGTGCATGTTAATTTATCTTTTAATATTATAGTCTAGATCCTTGTCATTTGGGTGGCATCCTACTGGGATTCGGATCACATCATATTTAAAAATTTTGTTTTATATAGACCTTATTATGTATGGACCAGGTAAAGGAAAGATGTGTCGTGGTGATGGTGATAAATCTAGGTTTCTAGTGTTCCATCTTGTGTATGTGGGTGGTGGTGACTTGAGGGTGAAATACCTCTATTCATATAGATGTTTTTGGGTTATTTTGTAGTTTTCATTTCATTTTTTATATCTTGGGTTTTGTTTAATGTGGTAAAAATCAAAATTTTAAATTGTTGCACCTTTTTGGGATTTGGTAATTCAATTATGTCTTGCTTATTTTTGTTGGTTATTTATACTTATGAAAATGGGTAAAAGTTTTCCAAAATCATTTTATTGATACTAAATCACTAGTTTCCAGCCTTTGGGGATTAATAATTCCCTTCTATCCATGCCATGGTCTGGGTTTGGTGTCGTGTTGGATGGTACTTCAACTTGGTTTGTGACAAAATGGCATCAAATCAAGTTCGCTATTTGTTTGGTTCATGTTATATAGGGAAGATTCTAGATAGATAGGAGATAGGATTATCAATACTTGATGTAATAGTTATGATTAGGGTGCATGTCCATCACACCTCATGATAGGAATAAATCCGATATGGGATGTCAGGTTTCTTTTGGTTCCTTTGGTTCTTCCAGGTAGTTTTGTATTTGGAAATGAAAATAGAGTTGAGATAATGGTCTTAGTGAAATCACAGGGCCTGGAAATATGTTGTTGGGGACATGGTCCTAGAATACTCTCTGTGATAATGGTGCAATCAACGTAAGACCACCAACCATATGATTGATTCTCCCACTAACACCAGTTTCCTCTTGAGAATTGTCTTGTGTCTCCTTAGGTTCTAAAAATTATTTTGAAAACCCATGATTAAAAATTTCTAAAACTGGATTCAAAAGTGGAAATGGTTTGGTTTTGGAAGGGAGGAAAATGAGTTTTTGGAGAACTTCAAAGGAATATTTATAAAATTGGGCCTTTATAAAATTATTTTTCTATAAATGGGTTTGAGTTTATCGAGATGGTATTTTTGTAATTAAGACTTGTAGATTTTTAAAATTTGATTTTTGGAAAACAAGAAATATTTCAAGAAATTTTTTGGCATTTTTTTAAGTGTGGTTTGTTGATTTGTAAAAAAATTATTTTAATGGGATGAAAAATGTACGGTATTTACATGTGGATTTTGAAAATGGTTTTGGACTTATTGGTTAGTTTATTTTTAAAAAGTTTTATGAATTTTTGAAACAAGGAGATGGATTGTGAATGTAAAAGGTGGGTTTAAATTTTTTTTTGATAATTGGAAGTGTTGTGTTTGACCTTTTGTTTTCTTATGACTACTAAAATTTATGTATATGTGTTGAGGAATGTGGATGGTTGATGGAAAGGTTTGATGGGTGCCCGAGGTGGAATATGAATATGCATGTGAGAGAGGCTCTAGGAGATACCATTAGTGAGTGCGAAACCCACTAATCTTTGTTTATTTTAAAAAGTTCTTTTAAGAGAAGGTGTGATTTTTTGGTAACCGGTACTTGTGTGGTGTATCTCCTTGGTATTTGGGAATGTTTTTTCTAAGGTGTTTTGTGTTTGATAACTCATTTTGTTTGAATTATGTTTCAAGTTTTCATTTTTTAAATAATATAGTTTTGAGATAATGGTTTATGTGTTCTTTTGAAAAATATTTTAGGAATCCCCTGAGTTGGTTTCATTTGTCTATTTGGTGTATCTTTTTGGTAAGTTTTGGCAAATGGACTAGATTTATTTGATCCCCAATTTCCATTTTTGGCTAGTGTACACCCCCATAAAGAATCATTGAATATTCAATGTGATTCCACTAGTGATTCTTCATTGGATGATTCTTCAGTTTATTAATGTAAGGAACCTGATTTTTAGTTTTGAATGTGAATCCACCTCTCCATTTTGGTTAATCAAATCCTATCAAAGTAGAAGAGTGGATGAGATAACTAGAAATAAGCCCAAGTTTTCTTGAATTTAATGAGTCATCAATGCTGGAGTTTTCCACCTGCATGTATGAAGGTTTGGCCTAGAAGCAATGAAGGGAATTATAGTAATGGGATGAGTCTAGAAGATGTTGGTAGTGACTGCAGTTTTAAAAAGGCCTTTGAAATTTTCATCAGCTTATCTCAGGTGTAGGATCATGCAGTTCCATTAGCATGGAATGTTTGGTAATGAGAATCCATCATGTACATTTGCATAAGTAGTGTGTTTGGGGCCTTATTTAATGTCTATTTCATTGTGATTCATATTTCTTGGTATTGGTCATCTTTGGTGAAGTTTTTTGGTGTTGTGCTGTCTTTTAAGAGGGATGTGTTTTTTGTGTGTTCCTTTTCTGTTGTTTCTCATTAAAGGTGAAAAGGGGTTATGCATGTGCATCTTATAAGTCCTTGTCTCATTGAAGATCCACGTTCAAGATAAGTGAGTTCCATGGTATGTTGTGTTCTATTGGGTTCTTCTTGAAATGTTTTGGATTCATTAATGAAGCCAAAGAAAGTATTCTGATTAGGGATTGTCAGCCTCTAATTGTGAGTAAGAAGATTCTTCAAACATCAGGGCTCCAACCATAGGGCCAGAGTGAAGCTCACACACATTTAGGTACTCTAGGGGTGTGAGAGAACTTTTTTGGCTTATTATCTAATGTTTTATGGGGACAGTTCAAGTTTCTATGTGTAACTCCTTTGTTTTGGAATGGTCCAATTTTGTGGGATGTGGCATCAAGGCCCCATTCTTTGTTGTGATCCATGTGGGTGGAAGAGTTCCTCATTGGTTATAAGGTGGCATGTTTGTCTCATTTTATTGAATTCTAGTTATTGTACATTTTTGGTATGCGAATCTCATTGTAGTTTTCCATGTTTGTTCAGCCTTGTAAAAAAGTTTTGTCTTTGATTGTGCTCATATGAAAGTGGCTGCATCTCATGGGGATAGTGAATTGCGTAGTGTATTCTCATTTGGTCTATATTTTCTTTCATCAACCCCCTTTTTTGGAGATTTGATCTATGATTATTGGTTAAGATGGTAGTTTCTATGGTGGGGAGACCCACCATGGGTCTCATTGAGATTTCATATAAATTAAATCAGGTAAATATCATTTCAAATGGCAGGGAGTCCATTGAATCCTCCCTATAATGATAAAATGGTTTTGTTTCTGGTATTTTCTAGGTTTGGGGTATTCTCATTTGGGTCTATTTGATTCCAAGTTACTCCCTTGAGTAAATAGCAGGGTTGGAGTAGACCCAACAATTTGTTTAACCAAGGTTGTGGCCGGGTTTCTTAAGAAATAGTTTGAGTTAATTTTTTGTCACACTTTGGGTAAGGGGTGTGAGTTTATATTGGTGATGTATGTAGTAATATTGTCTTGAAAAGTTAGATTATATGCTTGATAGGATGACTTTTCTATTGATCAATCAATTGGAGGTGTCATGGCCCTCTTGGGGAAGAAGTCCTTTGGTGGATTGTCCATCCCCCCAAGTTAAATATTGTAAATCTCTATTTCTGTTCATGAGGATATTTTTTTCTTCTCATTTTATGTTTGTTGGAAATATTATTTAGTTGTATAGTAGTATCAGTTTTTGTTTTTATATCTAGCCTTATTATTGATTTTTATGGAGGAAAGAGTTATGGTGGGGTGACTTGTCACACTAGGATTATTGTTTTCGTTCTTAGATATGATTCACTGTGGGTATTAGTTTTTCTATTAGGAACGGCTGTGAAGGGTCTGGATTTTTTATTTAATATTCTATTTATTTTTTGTATATATTTTTCATTTTGGGATTTTTTTTAAAGAAAAATGGAAAATTTCATCCCTACAGCTGGTGGTGCACAGTTGGTGCATGGTTAGGGGAAACCGTGCGCCTTGTTCGGGAAAATGTGAGGCTAGAAGTCATTTTGGGATAGAGGTGAACCACACAGTTTACACATAGTTTTGAGATCATGCAAGATGACTATATGATGTCCACCTCTTGGGAAGTGAGGGGTGTACAGTTTCCACACAGTTTGGAAAACCATGCGAGAAAACTGTGCATGATATCCGAGTCATTAAAAATTTGAAAATGAAATTTTTTCCCTCTTAGGTGTTTACACGAAATCTACCGCTCTTTCCCCCATTCAATATTTTCATCCCTAGGTGCCTCCCTACTTTCCTCTTGGAGACCTTGTGCTCCCTTCTCTTGGTGGATTGGGTAAGAAAACTTCATGGAAACATTATGTAAGTGGTTCTCATCCATGATTTCCCATCTTTCCCAAGGTTTCTTTCCTTCCACTTTGTGGTTTATTTCTCGAGCATGTTGGGTGGTTTATTTGGGGTTGAATCTCATCCTTTAGGTTTCAATATTGATATTTATTGTTAGATATTATATTTCTAGGGTCTTGTGGTGGTGAGATTGCGGCTTCGAACCAATTTCTGGATTCGTCCAAGATTGAGGTAGGTGGTTTTATACCCTATCATTGTTGGATGATTTTAATATTCTTTCTTGGATAATTAAATATTGTATATGACTTATTTATGTGGTGTGAAATTTTTTTTAGAAGGGTTTGACATGATTATGTGATATAAATGGATTTTAATAAAGAGAAATGGTTATGTTTTTGTGTGTGCCTTATAATGGTGCTTGTTAAAAGTGTTTTTGATTTTTTTTAAGGGTGTGAAATGTGTTCTAATAGGAACTAAAGGTGAGAATAAGTTTTAAAGTAGTTTTTTTGAATAAAAAATGGATTACTTTGTCATATTGGATTTTGATGTAAACTTTTGATATGAATTGTAAATTGTTTAAATAATGGGAAAATGTGTTAAAAATGAACATGGTTTATTTTTGGATTTGAAAGGTGTTTGGCCCATGGGATTGGTTGATCAATTATGTGCTTTTATTGTGATTTGATAAACTAGGATTTGTGAATTTCTTATGTTATGGTAAATGTATTTGAAAATTGTTTTGGAGTGAGAAGAAGAGGAAAGTGGTTTTGTTTATGGAAAATGTTGACTACCCGGTGTGTTTATAATGTTTGACACGTGTATATAAAAAAGAATGTTTTTTTGTGACATGTGAAATGAGAATTTGAGCAAAAGGTGAATCTCGAGTATCTAGGGGATATGACTAGTTCTAGTATGCTAATGATTTAGAATTGGATATTCCTAGTTTCACATAGATAGATTGAAAATTAAAATACTAACTAAACATGTATGATGATTGGAGAACACTAGGCTATTGGGGTGTCCCCACCTATTGTCTCATTCATAAGAAAGTTGATGGTTGTGGTTACTATACCACCTTTCACCGAGGTAGGAGGTTCTATTATCTCAATCGACCTAGATTTACACTAAAGATTTACCCATGGTTATCTCTTGAGACTTATGTGATGTGGTTCCATTTGTAGGAATATGATGTACCTTGAGTGAATTTCATTTTAATGTGAGTTTATCTTAGTAAATGTTTTATTTTGAAATGTGACCTTTAAAATTGTTGTTCTAAAAATGTTTCCTTGAAGAAATGGTCTTCCTTTAAAATATTTTCTTAAAAGAGTTCCAAATGATTTTGTATAAATAGTGCATGTTAATTTATCTTTTAACGTTATATCATGGAGCCTTCTCTTTTGAGAAACATCCTATTGGGATTTTCTTTACACCCTACATACAACTTTGGGTGTATGTAGAGCTTTTTATGTATGGCCCAAGTAAAGGTAAGACGTGTTGTGGTGATGGTGATGGATTTGGTTTGTTAGTGTCCTGATTCGTGTAGGTTGGTGGTGGTGGATTAAGGGTGACATCCCTATAGTCATATGGATGTTTTTGGGTTATATTGTTATTTTAATTTCTGTTTTTTTATATTTATTTTTGTTTAAAGTTGTAAATAATGAATTTTGAAATTGTTGTGCCTCATTCAAATTTGGTAATTTAGTTATGTCTTGTTTATTGATATTGGTTATTTATGCCTATACAAATGGGTGAAATCATTCCAAAATCGTTTTTATGACACACAAGAACTATTTTCCAACTTATGGGGATTGAGAACACCCTTCGGTCCATACCATGGGCTGAGTCAAGTGTTGGGTTGGATGACACTCTAGCTTGGTTCATGATAGTGAAACCCTTAAAATGAGCCATGTGATTAGGCACACGATTAAGATAAACCATGGGCCCTATATAAAAACTATTCATGCATAAAATTAAACCCCTAAAAAGTATTTTTAAAATTCATCAACCCATTGGCCTTCATCCTAATTCAACCCAACTTGACCCTAGAAGTTTTATTCATTTTTGGAGGCTCCTTGATGGATTCCAAGGCATTCCAACCACCGTTCTTGATGAATCAATGATCTGAATAATGGATCTGCACCTCTCCTGGTATAGATTTTCATCCAAGTTAGATTTATCTCTCCCATTTCTCTCTTTCCAGATGAAAATTGAATGTTTTCCTCCATTATATTAGGTTTGGATATATGTTTTCTTAGATATAATCCATTTTATATTGGATCTAGATCTAATTATTCATTTTGGAATTGAACATTTTGCTTCAATTTAGGGATTTCTATTTGAAAACTTCCATAAAATATATTTAGGTAGGTAGTCTAAATTGAATATCCTATAATATTTATTTAATTACGTGTATTTAATTATGAAATTGAAATTTCAATGACTGGGAAATTCCATATGAGATTTAATTGATTAAATATAATTTCCCTGTGATAATTAATTGGGTAGAACTTGGGAAACTTAAATTGGTTGAATTATGATCATGAAATTGAAGGAATAATGGGATCATGTAATTGGTTATTTTATGGAATATTGAATTAGTTGAAAATGGTAATTGAGGTATGTTTGAAATAACCTTGAAGGGCTAATTGGTTTTTATTAAATGTTGATAAATTTTTTAATGATGAATTGTTCATATTATTCCATGTGATTAAAGTAAAGGGTTGTGATTGAATTGATAATTGGAATGGTATATCAAGATGTGAAATGTTTATTAGAGGTTTAATATTTATTGAACTTATTAAATGTTATATATGTTATAAATGTGAATTACTGAGAAATTGGATGTCGGAGATAGACCAATGCTCTAAACACACACAGAGTTCTATCCATGATGTTCTAGACCAAAATTCATGAATCAAAATATTATTTTATGGACAGGGACTGATGCACAAATTCCCATGGGATGTGGGATAGATATTGATGCTTCAATTACCCACAGGGTTCAAGAAATGAAGTTTTATGACCTTGATTTTTGCATTGCACTATGGCTCCAAATGTAAGTGATATGAACTGAATTGAAAAGATAAATGATAACCATGGTATTGTGATATACAACATCCCTTGGGGATTGTTTAAACTTTGGCATGGGATAATGAAGGTATTGAAGGGTTGGGTGTCTTCTTGAACCTGAGGAGATTATGTTGTCAATTAAAGAATAATGAAATATGATAATTGTTTACTTTATGCATTATATTGTATTCTTTGTACCACTGCATACACTATCATTGACTAGATATTGTTTTATTTGTCATTTTCGGTGGGCTTTTGAGTTGTACTCACACCCTAAATGGGATTCAATATTATTACCTAAATAGACTTCATGTTTAGAGGATATTAATATGGAAATACCACTACATTATATGGATGAGTTGGGATGAAACATAGATCAGGGAACCAGATTTGGTTCTTAAACCACTTGGGAGTGTCAATTTTTATTTCTATTGGTTTTACATTTGAAACATGACATGTTTTTGGCATGACATATCTACTGTTTTGGTTCGGATATTTTATATTTGATTGGGTCATAATGTGATACTGGGTTTATCTAGTAATTGATTATATTATTTGGTTATTCACATGGCTATTATTATCCGTATCCATTGTTTTTATAATTTGGTATAGAGGTTATAGTCTCCCCATGTTTTATATTAGGCCCTCTATGCTAGTTTTAAGCCTTTGGAATATGGGAATTCTCCCCTGATGTGATGTAACCAAGTGGATTGGTGCACTGGTATGTGGAACTCAGGTTGGGATGTTTCAAAGTGGTATCAGATGATTTTTATTTTCTATATATTTTTTACTATTTGGGGAAAGGTTTAAAGAATAATAGAATGATATATTCATTGGTTAATATCTCATTCATCAGGGTATATAACCCATGTATAAGGAAAAACCCTAGTACCCGAGGTGGGATTGTTATTATTGATGCTTCTTGTTACAATTGGATGTTATTTCACCTCGAGTGATATAGTTTTGGTGTGATGTGACTATTGTTTCTTATATTATATGATATTTGACATATGGATCAGTATGAAATGAGTGTTGAGTATTCATTCATCATTATAGGAACCTATGAAATATTGTAACATGGAATATTTTTAGGCATGCCTGAGAAAATAAGGTTTTAGGATAAGTTATTTGTATGAAAGTGATTTTCTTTCATCTGTAATTTTTAATAAAAAATGTTCCTAATCTAAATTTGAATGTTTTAAAATGGTGAAAATTGTGTAAAATGGGCGTCTAATGAGAAACATGAATAATGAGAATGTGTTTACCCTTTGTTAACCATGACATAGATGTATGATGGTTATGGGTAGTGATAGTGACTTGGTTATGATCATGTGACAAGATTTGAGGGATGAATTATTATGGATTTATATGAATCCCTAAAATTGTGTAAAATATAAGAAATGTGTCCGAATAAATATGTTCAACATTGTATAGATATGCCTCTACAATGACGCTTTTTGATATGATGAAATGAGGTTATGGATGGAGTTGATCCATCAGCAATTGAACCTCATGCACGAGGAAGTCAGAGAATAGTTCCATGAGAACTTTTCTTGGTTTATAAATTTTATGGAATGAGACCCAGGGTGGGTTGTGAAGAGTATTTCAGACTTAACAAGAGAGTTTTATTTATATAACCCTTTGACATTACCAGAAAGGGTGGAATTAAGGCAGTTACATTCTGGATTATTTCTATTAAGATGATTCTTGACAACTTAAAGACTCTTTCTAAGAAAATATTCAAGATGGAAGCTAAAATATTGTGAGGATTATCGAAGATATGGTGGGACATCCACACCTAATATGGATGGATAGAAAATATTATATTGAAGTACTTTTAAAGTAATTTCATGGAGAAATTTTATATAGAGACTCTGAGATAGAGGAGGGCAGTATAATTTATGAGGTTGACCCAGGGGATTATATTCATGATGGACTATGTTGGTTAGTTTATCGACTTGAAGAACTTTTATATAACACTATAAGGGGATGAGATAGATATGAAAATACATTTTTTTAGGATGCACTTAAATATTACGTTAATCCCCACATTAACATATTTCAGTTGAAGAAGTTTTCTAAGTTTGTGGATAAAGATCTCATATATGAGGGGAACCTGAATGAGGATTCTAGTAGAGGACATGTGGTTTTTGATGGACAATTAGAATGTATTTATTTGATAGTAGGAAGTGTCTATATAAGAATTTTTACTAGATTGGTGGAATATAGCATCTAAAGGGGGATGGATTAGTAACCAAAGGTATTTCTAGAGTGCTCTTCCATCGGTGTAGTAGGCCATGTCACATTCATAGGCATTTTACTCGACCATCAGTAGAGTATCAATATTGTAGAAGAATGGGACATCTACAAATGTTCTATAGAAACCCATGATAGATGGGTAATGATGGAGTAGCTAGAAAAAAGGTAGAATATGGGAAGGGGGTCTTCTACACCGTATCAGTCTGGATTTTAGGGTTCCACTAGCCGTGGTGGTCGAGGCAGTTGATAGGGTACATATGGGAAAGAGAACCTATATAACCAGATTGGTGCTACTCAAGAGACTCAGAATTCATCATATGTAAGAGGGGAAGGATAGTTTCATGAAATTTAACCAGCAATTTTGGATAGGGAGACAAGATAATAAATAGTTAGAGGCACTTTTCTTATAGATTCTATGCTATCTAGTTCCTATTACGACACTGGTGAATCTCATTATTTTATATCTTCATAACTTATGAATGATTTGGGTTTGGAAGTGGAGTTTTTGAGTGGGATTATGAAGATCGATACACCATTGGGAGTACGATAGAGAGATATCTTCATATGCAATGGATGTTGACACAAGGTTGGGGAGTATCATTTCCTTTGGGATATTTACATCCATGAAATGTTAGTATTTGAATTAACTATATCATGACCCATCCCCTATATCCCATTCCACGACTCCCTAAATACCACATCCCAAAGTCTAGGGGATGAAAACTAGCATTGAAGGCATTATCCTCCAAATGGAAGGCATTTTTCAAGTACCTGTACACACACACACTCACAACCCCATCCCACAAAGTTGAAAAGTAAAAAATAAGTAAACGATGCATGAAATCACTAAGTAAAACACCAACAGAGAACAATAGATAGTAAACTACACTGTGGAAAAATAGGCCTGTATAAAATCCCACCAAAAGAAATATAGAACACAAGTAAGACCCCAAGTCTTTGAAACTCTTCCACCAAGAACCCTTCCCGAAGGGTAGATGGAGGGTAACTGCATGAAGCTATAAGATTATCCATCATCTGTCTGCTCTCACTGAAGACCAGCTATTCCTCCCTGGACTCTGTCAAAGCACCAATCATCTGCACAAGACATGACACGTATGGGAAATTTCCGTGTAGGGGTGAGTAAAACAATACTAAGTAGGGTACCCCAAAACCGCATAGGTAAAATACAAGAGGAAAACCAAAAATAAATGCACATTAAGCTCTACCCAGGAATATTCCCATACATATACCAAGATCATATAGATATACTCATCTGATCCACTAAGAAACATAAGGTCCAAACCTTATAATCAACATCAGAATTATCACTGAAGTTCAATGATCTTATCCATCCCTGATGGAACCGTTCGAGAGATATAGTTTATTAGGTAGAACTCTACGATTCCTTATAGAATGTCAAAGATAATGTGATCCATCGGGACCATTCTACTAGGATAAGCTATAGTTCCCAAGACTAGAGGTCCATTCATCACCATCTTTCACCCACTGCAAGGCTAAGGAAACCCAATTGAAGAGTCCCTCTCTTCACCATTGCGCTCCGTTGAGGGAGCACTACTCCAAACTAACCTGTGATACCTTAGTCACTCCTTCAGGGAGTGGACTACACCTCAGTCTTATCGAGGGAGAACTTTCTCCTATATAGGTATTGATCTCTCCATGTGGAGGAGCTCTCTCTTCATAGTTGTGTTCTATTTCTAAGGGATCTCCAACTCCTTTAGAGGACCCACTCTTTGTCGCTACTCGAAGATGTGGGAGTACTACTCCGTAAGTGGGGACTCATGCCCTAGTTACAACAGGGGAGTACTAATCATGAAGGACCCACACCTTATCATGATAGGGGAGTAATACTTCATAAATAAAGGACCTAAACTATACCCTATGGGGGAGTAATACTCAGTGAAAAGAGGATCCGCACCCTAGTACTAGGAGAGTACCGACTCTGTCAGTTTATTCTCTATGGGGGACCCACACCGTAGTATGTTAGGGGAGTACTGAACCCAAGATAGAGGTCCCACTCCCTAGTATGATAGGGGAGTAATGACTATGGTTGAACAATGTGTAAGGAGGACCCACACCCTAGAATGGTAGGGGAGTAATGAATCCAAAGTTTGGGAACCCACTCCCTAGTCCCACATGGGAGTACTCTTCCTTTACGAACATCTCGGACAACCTGCGCCCTAGTTCTTCAGGGTAGTAACACCACCAGAGGAAACTACACAAAGGAAATGAACCCACACCCATGATGTGGGGAGCCCCATATCTACCTAATAATGGGGATAAAGATTACCCACATCTTGAGTAATCAAGGGAGTAACCATCCTTACATATCTCCAAGAGAACTACCCTTACTCTACTCAAAGTATGCTTGTCTCAGGCGTTCCGACTATTAAAATCCATATTCCATCCTCCAAATTCCTCAAAAACTCACTTAGAGTTTTTCAAAAGGACCATCTTGTCACAAGTATCCCAACACTATAGATGGATCATCAAACAGATGCTCCGTTTGAAAGTTACAAGTGTTTTAGCAAAATAGGGGTTGGTTGGGTAAGGGTATGGCCCGACCCGACCCGGGTTTGACCTGGCCCAGATTGGTTGAGCCCTGCCCAGCTTGCTAGGATCACCCATTGAGACATGGGTCCAGTGCTTCTGGTTTGGCATGGCCCGCCAACACCAACCCATCCCGCTAAGGCTGACTGGTTTTTGCAGCCCGCTAAGGTGGGATGGTTTATCTAGCTTAGATGTTGTTGTGCCATGTTTGTCTCGCACCATGCAGTGCGAGCTAGCACTGCCTCACTGGTTAACTAGTTTGATCACAGAGACTAGGTTTTCCAAAATGACTCATGGCTCGTTGTGGGTCTAGGTCACACAGTTGTCGAAGCTGCCACTCTTCTATGCGGGTAGCAGTGTAGCGCGGATGCTGCCTCCACCACTACCATCTGGAATGTGGCCGCCACCGCGTGCCACCACCACCATCTCTATCCTCTGCACTGACATATTTCTCTATGGACCACCAGTCATGCTCTAGTGGTCTGTTCTTTGATCCGGAGGGTGTTATAGAGTCCTTAAGCTACATTCTTCATTGCATGGAGGTTCAAATATTCATTACGATCTCTTTTGCTAGAAAGTGTTCAATTATCGGTATCTCCCACACCACATCGATCCATCCATCATAATCATCTTCACACATCCGTTGTGTCGTATTCATTCCAGATCCAAGATGTCGGATCATTGCACCCAGAACAGTTGCGCAATGACTGAACGTTCATCAACACATGAAGAACGTGAAGGACACTGGGTAAAGGAGGAGATGAAATCCACATCAACAAATGTGAGGAATAAAACATCAACTCTATTTATCACGGTGTTAATTCACTCTGGTTAGAAGGATTAAATGGAGAAAATCAAATATAATTAAACCATGAATGAATTAATTCCCCAAGGATAAACCTAATAGAAATTCCTCCCACAAGAACGAATGATCTATGGTTCAACCTATTTGTGGGTTGATTTGCATTCATCATTTAAAAACAAGTATAGGGAAAGAAAATAATTAAATAACAACCCCTACCTAAAGTTTTGATCTCTTGAGGATGTATATTGAAGTCGTGTCGCCACGTCGATTCTTATTCTGCCGACGTTCGTCGATTTTCCATTGCTGGTGAGAGAACCTCCTGCTTCTTCTTAGAGAAACTCCAGGGTTTTGACGATAAACCTAGATTTATGATGGAGGTTGGTTTTAAAAAATATATCATTGTTTCATAAAATATTTTTATTTAAGAATATTTCAATGACGCTCATATAAAAAAACTAACTTCTTTCTCTGGCCCATTTTGAATGATGTTAGGCCTTACTTATGTTAAATTCGTTGTTCTAAACATAACAGTGCCCTCATATTTCCCATATATGAATCCATTTAAAATATTTTAAAATTAAAATTTATCTGTGTGAGTGTTTTTAACTAGAAACTAAAATTTATTCAATGATTTATTCCAGGCACACCAGGCCATAGAATCACGTGTAATCTCAGCATTCGGTCTTTTAATTTCCCCAAATAACTTCTAAGAAAAAATTCAGGGAAAAAATATGGATCATTACAAATTATGGGTATATAATTGTTAGTGTCTTAATGAGCCCATATATATTGTTTCTGCAATAGAGTGAATTTTATATCTCCTAATGGTGGAAATTATATTCACCATGGAGAGTAGAATATTCTGGAAGGATGTATAGGGCCAGGTCTTCTTCAACTGGGGAAGTTCACAACCTAGGTTTCTATACTGATAGTGGATAATGGGGGTGAAGTTATTGATGTCTTTAAGCCCATATAGGATAGGTTCTAGAACATATTTCTTGAGAACTTCTTAGAGCTTCCACCTGATAGAGATGTGGAATTTATGATTGAGCTCATTTCGGGGGATGATCTATTTCTATTTCCCCATACATAATGGAACCAATATAGATTTAAGAGTTTAAGACTCAACTAGAAGAGTTTATGGATAATGAGTTTATCTGTCTGAGTACATCACCTTGGCTTTCCAGATTCTTGTTTTCAAAGAAGGATGACGGGACCTTTTACTTATTTATTGTTCTATATAAGCTGAAAAGGATGACAGTGAAAAACCAATATCATATTATGCGTATTGATGATATATTTTACCAGTTGATAAGAAATTTCATCTTCTCAAAGATTGAATTGAGATTAGAATATCATAATTTGAGAGTTCAACCTTAAGATATATCGAGTATTACTTTCAAAAGTATAAATGGACTATATGGGTTCATTGTGATTCTGTTTTTGTAAAAAAATGAACCAACGATGCTTATGGCCTTGACGAACTTAATCTTTCATCCATACCTGGATTAGTTTATTTTTGTGTTTGTAGATGAAATCTTGGCGTACTCCAGGACTCATGATGTTCATGCCCAGTATTTTGAAATTTTACTGAGTATACTAAGATAGAATAAGTTATATACCAAGATATCTAAGTGTCAATTCTATTTTGATTAGCCACATTTCATGGGTCACATAATCTCAGAGGAATATGTGTCAGTTGACCTAGATAAGGTTCAGGTAGAGGTTTCTTGGGTGCATCCAAAGAATGTTTTTGATATCTAAAGTCTTATGGGGCTGGAAGGTTATTATCGAAGGTTCATACATCACTTTTCCTATTTAGCGGCACCTGTTTCGAGCTTGACCAAGAAAGGAATAAAGTTTTAATGGTATAAATCATGTGAGAATGCATTCCAGAAGTTGAAGAAGTACTTGATAGGTAACCTAATATTGATCCTACCCAATTCAGGGGAGGAGTATATAGGGTCTTGTGATGCTTCCAGGATTAGGCATAGAGTAACATTGATGTATAGAGATAGAGTTGTGGTGCATGGGTCTTAGAATTTGAGGCAACATGAATGGAATTACCCTACGCAAGACTTTGATTTGGCTACAGTGGTTTAGAATTATATTTTCTTTTATGAAATTATCTATTGGGAAAAACTTTTATTTTGTGTACTGATTATAATATCTTAAAGCATTATTTTTACAACAAGATTTTAATATATGGCAGTGGAGGTGGGTTGTGTATAAATGATCAGTTTTTTTCCTATTATATTCACCCAAGAAGGGAAATAGTGTTAGTGATGCTCTAAACAAGAAACAAAAACTTAGTAAGTTCAAGAGTCTAACTCTAAGAAGGATATGATAAATTTTTTGTTTGTGATGCATTTTGTGACTGATGAGGGTCACAAGAACATGAATCTAATATCAATTTCAGCAGATTATACACTTTTAAGATGGATCAAGGATAAGTAGTATGAGGATCAAGGATGTTTCTTCTTAAGGAAAAGCCTTGAAGTTTGGGAGTCACCTTCATATTGGACCATAGATGAAGATGATACCATCTATGTCAAAAATCATGGTGTTGTACCTATGAGTATGAAGGAAGAGATGATGTGTGAATTTCATTCCACTAAATGGGAAGTAAAACAAGGTTTTACTAATATGTAATGCGACCTGCCTCGATAATATTAGTGGATGGGAATGAAAAAGAAGATTGCAGGGTTCATGACCCGATGCTACACCTTTTAATAGGTAATGGCTAAGCATAAATGACATGGTGGTTTTCTATAGCCATTTCCCTTTCTAGAATGGAAGTGGGACACTGTTACTATTGATTCTGGGGTGGGTCTCCTGATGATGCCTCAAAAGATTGATGTTATTTTCATGGTTTTAGAATGACTGATGAATGTAGCACATTTCTTTCCTATACATGAGACTTTATTAATGGATCATTTGGAAGATATATATGTTTGGTAGATATTACATTTGAATGGGGTGAGATAAAGTGTAGTTTTAGACTATGAATCAAATTTTACTTTGTTTGTATGATAGGGATTGTAAGAATCACTTGGTGAAAAGGTATTTCTAAGTATGGGTTTCCAACCATAGATAGATGGGTAGTAAGAGTGTACTATTTTGGTGCTTAAGGATACGCTACGAGTGTGTTTTCTTGACTTTGGTGGGTATTGGGAGAAGTATCTAGAACTTTTTTAGTTCATCTATAACAATAGTTATCAGAAAACTATTCAGATGGAACAATATAAGTCACTTTATGGTAGTCCATGCATATCACCTCTATGTTGGGTTGAGGAAGTTGAGTCGTAATTATTGGAATATAGTCTCATGCAAGAGACATCCATTAGGTTCAGCTAATTAATATGTGTATGGATATGTCTTAGTAAAGTAAATAGTTTTATGTTGATAAATGTCGATGACCCCTAGAATTTACCTAGGGTTTTCGTGTATTCTTTTGGATGTCACCAAGATTGGGTCCCTATAGGATCAAGAGATAGGGAAAGTTGGTGCACAGGTTTATTGGGAGGTTTGAGGCTATGAATAGAATCGGCCTAGTGGAATACCGATTGTATCTTCAATAAATTTATAGTTATTTGAATGATGTCTTTATTGTGTCAAAACTTTTGAATTATCACCCCAACCCTTCTCATGCTATTGATGTGGATGATTTTGAGCTTGAGACCGATTCTTCCATTATAGAGGATCTGATACTTGTGTTGGATCATAGTGAGAAAGTGTTGTTGTGATAGAACATGAACAAAATTAATGTATTGTAGAAACATGGCTATGTTCAAGAGAAAAAATGGGGTAGAGAAGTGAATATGCAGGCTCAGTGGCCTGATCTTTTTACCTCATAACCATAGATATTTTTTGGGGTACAACTCAAGGATCAACTATTATAAGGTGGGGAGACTGTAAGATCCAAACATTTTTCTAGAGACGTATCAATCTCATTTATAGGTACCATTTTTCCTTTTTTGGTTATTTTTTATGCATGTATTGGGTGAGTTTAGGAAAAATTCCGAAGTTTTTGGAGGATTTTTGGGTAGTCCATGGTTGGAACATTGTTTTCCCAAACTACATTTTCTGGCCCAAAAAAATGTGCAACCCCATATAGAGGGGGATGGAAAGAATGGAACATGTTTTTTCAAGTGGTATGTCTTCTTAGTAGTAACCATGCGACCTGTAAGAGGAGGAACATGGTTAGGGACATTGTTAGGACAAACTATGTACCCTATATAGGAAACCATGGATGTGGAAAATTAAACCCCCAAAAATATGTTTTAAAATTACCAAACCCCTGACCTTCACCCTAATTTTATCCAAATAAATCCTAAAGGTTTTCTAACATTTTTTGGAGGCTCCTGGATGGATTCTAAGGCCTTCCAACATCTTTTCTTGATGAATCGAATATCTTATTAATGGATATATACCTCTCCAGTTATGTTTTTTCTTCTTATATTGATGTCTATCTCTCCTATATCTCTTTCTATATTAAAAGTGAATGGGTTTAATCCATTGATTTTTGTATGGATACAGGTTTTCATGGATTTAATCCGTTTGAAATTGGATCTAGGTTTTGGATCTAAATATCATTCCTCATTGTGTAATTGAATGTTATACATCAATTTTGGGATTTTTATTGGAAATAATCTGTCAATGATCATTTTATAGGTGGTCTAAATTGAATATCCCATTGTCTTGATTTAGTTATGAGTATGTAATTCTGAAATTTAAATTTCCATGATTGGTAAATTTCATTGGATATTGAATTGACAAAATTGAGTTTCCATGTGTAATGAATTGGGTTGAACATAGAAAAATTGAAATTGGTTGAAATGTGATTATCAAATTTATGGGATAATGGTATTGTGTAATTGGTTAATTTATGGAATATTTAATAGGTTGATATTGGTAATTGAGGGATGCTTGGAATTTCCTTGAAGGGTTAATGAGTTTTGATTAAATGTTGATAATAGTTTAATGATGAATTTTTAATATTATTCTATGTGATTAATGTAATATTTTTTGATTGATTTGATAATTGGAATGGTATATCATGATGTGAAATATTGATTAAAGGGTTAGTGTTGATTGAACTTTTTAAATGTGGTATATGTGATTAATGTAAATGATTTAGTAATGGGTCATAGAAAACAAAATGATGCTCCAAATACCAATGGGGTGCTAGTGATGACATTCTAGACCCAAATGAATGCATACATATATTTTTTCATGGGATAGGGACTGACACTCCAAAAACACATGGGGTTTGGGACACAGACTGATGCTCCAAATTACAACGGTATTCTATAAACGACATTTTATACCCATGATATTGGCATTGTACTATGGTTATAAGTGTCCATGATATGAATTGAATTGAAATGATAAATGAAAACCGTGGTATTGTGATATGTGATATCCCTTTGGGATAGTTCAGACTCTGGGATGGGAAAAAGAAGTTTTGGATGGGTGATGTTTCTTTATAAATTAGAGGAAATTATATGGTTGATAAATTAATAATGAAATGTGATAACAATTTACATTATACATTATAATTTATTATTAATACAACTCCATACACTATTATTAATTGGATATTGTCTTAGATGTCATTAGTGGTGGCCTATTGAATTGTACTCACACTCTGCTTGGGCTTCCTGATCAGTACCTGAATAGTATTCATATTTTCAGGATAAGATAAGGGAATGATCCCTATGATAGATGGATGAGTTGGGATAGAGGATGGACGAGGGAACCAAACACGGGTTTAGGACCCTCTTGGGAGTTCTTGTGTGTCTTTTTTCATTTTTCATTTCAAACTTGACACATTTTTGGAAATACATATCTACTATTTGGTTTGGATATTGTATTTCTATTTTGGTCATCATGTGATACTAGTTTTATATGGTTATTGGTTATGTCATTTATTTATTTAGTTGGATATTATTATTTATTTCTTAAGTTGTTGTACTTTTATAAAGTGTATATAGTCTCCCTATGTTATATATTAGACACTCTCTACTCATTAGAATCATCTACTATGTGGGGAAGCATTCATGAGGTCATGTAACCATTTTGGGGAACCAGTATGTGGCACTAGGGTACGAATGTTACACTATATGGATACTCTTTTAGAATAATTTACTAATGCTCAAAATAAAAATGTGTTCAATCAAAGAAGAGAAAAAGTAACTTATTATTAAAGATACTCTAAAAATAGTTGTAATAGTATGTTATGGATACACGATAATAAATATTCATATTATATATAAAGTGAAATAAATAGTTATTAACACTGAATAAAATGACAGAGGGGTAGTTATTTTTGGGAATGATAACTCGTTAAAAACATTAAGAATCATTATAGTTGAGATTGAATCATAGTAACTGAATACCAATGATGTTCTATTTATTAATGGGTTTAAATAGAACATATAAAGAGCAATCCAAATATTTTTTTATGGGAAAAATGTTATTTTAAGAAAAATTCTTATAACATGAAGTTCTCAAGAGATGGAATAATTATAACAAAAGTAGAATGAATAACTTGTAAATTATTCTAAATTGGTGATGTGAGTAACTAATGATATTTGAGTACTAAAGATAAAAATAAATAGTGGCACACAATAATTGGATATTTTGGATAATGAAATTTGATTAAAATCTCAATGGAATATGTGGTGAGAAATATACCCCAACTAAAAAGGGAAAGATATATTATTTTTGAAACATTCCAAAAGGGGAATATAGTACTTAGAAGTCACAAAAAGTTTCAGAATTATTCCACTTGAAAACTTGAACTTATATACTATGATCTATGTAGACCAATGATATATAAATCCATAAAAGTTTATGTTTACATTATTAATCTCATGGATGATTTCACTAGAATGAATAATTTGATGTTTATGAAACAAAACTTTGAATTTGTGGAGGTGATTAAAATATTTATAAGATAAGTTAATAAAGATATAGGAGTATATATTATAATGTTGAGAATATATAAGAGAAATAATTTCACAAGTAATTATTTTAAATTATTCTAGGTGAATCATGGGATAAACAAAAATATAGTTCTCTTTACAATCCCTAGTAGAATAAAGCTACATAAAGGAAGAAAAAAATATTTTTTGAAATGGGAACAGCCATGTTGGTTGCATAAAAATCCTCAAAATTCTTTGATAGAGAAGTTATAAGTAAAATTATATATATTTAGAACATATTCTTATTAAGTCCAGAACCAAATATGACTCCTTATGAACAGTCATAAAAGAATAAACCTAGAGTGAAGTAACTCAAGGTTTTTGGGAGTCCATTTTAATGAAGATTAAAAATCATAATTAAGGAAAGAATAATGGAAAAGATGAGGAATGAATATTCAGGGGATACTTATCCAATGTTATATTCTTCAGGTTCAAGATAAAAATGATACAAAATTTAATTTATTCCTTTGATGTGAAAGTAAGTAAAAATATTCATAACTCAAGGGAAAGAGGTGAAGGATATTTTTAAGAATTAATCGAAGATATCATATAGGATTCTAAAAAACTTTATGAAAATAAAGTTGATCAGGGCCCTAATCAAGTTAATACTTTCTCTGATTAGTCAAGTGATGATGAAAATATTGTTGAATATAGAAGAATAAATTTTTTTATGTTTCAAAATCATTTTGAACATGTAAATATTATCATAATTTAGGATGCTTCAATGTAGACTAGATAAAAATTGAGTCTTGATGAACAAAGAGATCATATTTCACAAGTTTAATGATAATAATTTGTACAGTCTATTAAGAAAAATGAGTGGAGAGATTCTATGAATGAAAATATAGATCAGTTTGTGAAAATGAAACCTTGTAATTTTTTCTAAACTGTTTGACATAATATTATAAAAACCATGTTAGTGTTTATAAATAAACGGAATGAAAATGGTTAGAAACCAAGGTATAATGTCTAATTATCTTGAAAATTTTATTAATATGTGGAAGGTATAGAATTTAAAGAGACTTATTTATCCATTTCAAGAAATTAATCCATTTGAATGTTTTTGGTTGTTTTAGATTAAAAAAATTGAAAAGTTTATTATATGGACGTAAAGTGTGCCTTATTAAAGGGAGATATTTAAGAAGAAGTATTTATTAATAAACCAAAAGGTTTTATACTTTATTGTTCTGAAACTATGGTATGAAGGTTGAAGAAAACCTTATATGGGTTTAGTTAGGGCCCTAGGGTATGGCACTCCAATCAATATAGTTTCTTGAAATAATTATTTTTTTATAGGAAATATTAACAAAAACTTATATGTTAGTGATATGAGAATAGGTACTCTAATTGTTATTTTATGTGATAAGGAAAATAAATTTGAAGGTTATAGGGTTTATGGTTTTTAGGAATTTTCAGAATAAATGAAGATGAATTTTGAGGTGTTAATGCTTGGAGAGATGAATTTAATTTTTGGATTATAAATTTTACCTAAAAGTACATCTTCTTACCTTAGCAGAAATATCCCAAGTAATTGTTAAATAAGTTAGGCTTAAAATATTCAACGGATGTTTCCTTACTCATGAAATTTTCTATACTCATTAAAGTTAGTGTGAAGCGGAATAATGATAAAATATGGAAAAGTTTTAATTATAAAAACTGCAAGAAGTTTATTAAAAGGATTACTTATAATACCACATCAATAATAGATATTATTTATGAAATATATTTGTGTGTTGGGTATAAAAGTGATCCTAAGGAACTATATATGTTGTCTTCCAAGTGAGTCTCAAGTTTATCAAAGTAATATTTTGTTACAGTTTGCAATATGAAAGAAGTGAATAATGAAACTTGGGTATTACTGATGCTAATTGGGTCGGATATTGTAATTATATAAAATTAGTATCAAAGATGAAAATTATTTTTTGAAGAAAGATGGAATAATAAGAAACATTTTATATAACTTTGACGGTAACTAAAACTATGTATACAAAAAAAATTAGATTAAAGTGGAGTTAGAGAACATGATGATGAACATTGATAAAACTTTGAAATTTTCTTATTATTATAAAATTTAATTTGATATTTTTATGAATCTAGTATAAGAAACTATATCTAAAAATATTGGTATAAAATATCATTTCATCAAGGAGAATGCTTCTAATGGAAATTTTAAGTTCTTGTATATTTTCACAAAAAAATATTGTTGTTGATATGTATACTAAATTTTAACATAATGATATCAAATAACATTTAATCAAATATAATGTTTCTAATTGAGATTAAATGTTAGTGTATATTTCTAAATAATATCAGATCATTGATATGATCACTAAAGTTATGTTAAAAGAGAGATTTGAATAAATAAGGCAAAAACATAATTTTTAGAATTTACATATTAGTTAAGGAATTTATGGAATACCCCACTATATATTTTATTATATTATCAAAGAGGGATAGAATTAAAAAACTCTAGTGGTATAATTTTACTTTCTCCTTTTTGAATCAGAAATAATTTTATTATAAAAAGGGGATGAAAAGTTAGAAGAGATGATTAAGGGGGAGAACATTAAAATAATGGATGAAAATTTATCTTCAATGAGGGATGAGATTATATTATAAATATTAATTTATCTAGATTTATAGTTTCAGCACACTTTTTTGAGAAAGGATATAGTTTAATAAAAATTTGATAGTTTTTGTGTCGAGAGATATTCATGTTGAGAACAAATCAAAAATGAGAGATTGAATAACCCATGGAATTATTGAATGTTTTTTTATTTTTTTCAACTTTACATAATAGAATGATTTTGATTAATGTTTCATGATAAATATTGTATTTCCAAATTTATTGATCTATATGATATGAGTTGAGGTGATAGGATTCTATATAAATAATATATTAATGTTTTGAACTATAAATTATGTTGTTAATGATATATGGAACTTTGGTTATTGAGTTGATGATAGAGACATGTGGTTTTTCAGATGTTTCATGAATATAAAAGTCCTTAATAAGGATTAATAGGCATACAATGAGGCATTACAAATATAAAAATGAGTTTTGATATGATCTAGGAATCTGAACTCTATATGAATATGTAAGATTTGTACTAAAGTATTGGTGGATGTGTAACTATCATTAAAAATAATGAAAGAGTCTCACAAAGTAATAGATTTATTTAGAGATATGGTAGATGTAGTAAAGAATGTTTTTTGAGAATATTAAATTCATGCTTATAGGAAGAATACTTACAGCATTCCCATCACAGGGTTTGATTTTTTTTTTAATTTTCTATAGTGTAACATAGTGGCTGACTAGGGTCTTCTCAAGCGAGGAGCTTCAAAAAAATTTACTTACTAATCCTAAATCACCTAACACTACTTGTTTTTATTATTTTTTCTAAAACAATGAAATTTTATTGATTGAAAATCTTTCAAAAAATAAACTAACATGCAATGATAGAATGTGGTTAGAAAAGAAATAATTTATCCCTTATAGTTTACTTTATGGGTTCCATAATTTTTCTCTTTTTTTTTGTTTAAATTTAGTTTGATAAAACAATTTTGAAATCTCATGAATGAATTACTATCCTTTTATTTTTTGGGTATGAAATATTGAATTCTTAAAGAAAGCAAAATTCCACCCCCTTTAGTAATCTAGGTTGATAAAACACCTCAGTCAAGAATGTGACACCTTCTAGAACCCACCTCCATTGTATGTTGTTTCATCCACTAAATATCTTAGTTGAATCATTTGAAGAGTTTATGTTTAGTAGAAGAGAAGTAAATTTTTTAAATAATTGAATAGAAATGTGTTTGAGTTCATTGTCATGGTGGAAAATATATTAGCTCATAAAAATAACCCTTAATCACTAAAAAAATAAATTAAAAATGAAAATTAAGTGAAGAATTTAAAATACACCACTTACCTCCCCCGATCTAGGCCTAGGGTTATCCCCTAATTAGAGAGGGTAATAAGTCACTATTGAAAGAATAGAATTAAAATAAAAAAAATAAAAAAATAGAAGGTTGAGAAAAAAATTAAATGAAGAACAAGGGATGAAAGGGAAAGAAAATAATAATAATAACATAAAATAAAAGTTGATAGAAGAGGAATTAAACGAAGAAAAATAATAAGGATGTGAAAAATCTATTAACAAAATAAGATAATAATTCATGTGTTATTTTCAAAATAAATAAAATAATATAGAAGAAAGAAATAAAAAATAATGAAGAAAAAGTAGAAGCCACATCTTATTTTGTCCATTGTGTGGTGTTTCTTCCCTTGGTCTCAAACTATCCCATTAGTAGTGGTGATAAAGAACTCTATTTATAAATAATTTGATTCTTCTACATCTATTTAACTTGAATTAGTTAAAAGTTTCTATTTTTTCCTTATTCTAGTTTGTATAATAGCTTAAATATGGATTTTTTTAAATATATAATTTTTAAACCAATGAATTCATCAAATATTTCTATTTTTACTCAATTGGGACCCAAGTGGTGGAATGGGATCATTATTTGGCATGGCTTGCATCTCATGGACATAGTTTCTTGGTATTTTTATGGTCTTTACATGTTATTCTATGGTGCAACCAACTCCCAAATCTAATATAGCCTTCATAGTGTATAAGTGGATTGATATGCCATTTATGAGTGGTGTAAGGTGGTCATCTATGATCGAGAGGGTTACATAGAGTGGTATTCAACCTTGGTCATTTGTAAGATCTCAAGATTAGAGCGTCTATAGAGGGAGCCCATGGTATCTCTTGTGAAGTAGTAGATGGCAGAGGTAGCGTCAAGCAGTTACTTCCAGTAGAGAGTGGATTTGGTAAAATATCTAAGAGGGGATGAGGTAAGGGTGAAGAAGAGTGGAATCATATTTGTTAAAATGAACAGTGTTTGAAACAAATCTATCCCACATCAAAAGTGAAGTCACGCTCCACAGTCATTGATAATGAGTTCAGTGAAAGTGGTTCATTAGAATCTCACTAGTGTGATGGAATCCTAGTTACCCTTGATACACATATATGGGCTGCACCACATGGCACAACCCATGTGGGATTCGGACTACCTGTTCTCCATCTCCTTCCCACACACCTAACACCCCAACTAGCATGAGTTTCCCTCCGGCTGGGATAGCGTGGCTGACCTGTCCTTTTGGGATGGCTAGGTAACTAGATGGCTTACATAGGTTGAGGGATTCTTGGGTTTCCTAATTTTTTACTAATTGAAACAACTCACTATCACAAAATAGGGCAAGGGAAGCACCGCCTTTTATCAGTTCTAAGAAGAAAGTACTGATAAAGGGGTGGGCCTTTATCAGTGCTTACTAAAAGTGCTGATAAATGTACCATTATTAGTTCTAAAAAAGCAATGATAAAATTTTACCCTTTATCAGTTCTTTTCATAACACTACTAACGGATACATTTATCAGTTCTATTATTAGCATTGATAAAAGTTTTTAATAAAAAAATTATTAATTTATATAAAATTATTATATTTATATTAAAAATAATATTTATTTTTATACATTAAATAATTTTTTTTATAATTAATAAAAAAATTAAATAATTCAAAAATATATATAATGTTTTAAAATTATAACTTTATTAGTGATTTTTTAGCGCCGATAATTATTGCCTTTATCAGCGCTAAGAAAGAACTGATAAAAGATGTCTTTATCAACGCTAACAAAGAACTGATAAATGTAGGTTTTATCAGGGATATTTATTTTACCGATGATAAAACATACCTTTATCAGTGCTTTTAACTGGAAATGATAAAGGTTCCAACAAGTTTTATAAAAGAACCCAAATAGGCTCCTCCTCCCTCGCACCCTTTAAAGCATTCGTAGAAGCTGACCCCTATGTCATTGATCCCTCCTCCACCATAAATCCCTCCTCCGCCGCGACCCCCTTCCTCCTCCTCCTCAACCACCACTACCTCATCCTCCTCCTCCGCGGCTATCGAATCCTCCTCCTCTGATAACATTGTTTCCTCCTCCTCATCCACCTTCTTCTGATCCTCCTTGTGTGGCCCCCTTTTCCCCTGACCTGCTCTGGTTTACCCTCCTCATTCGACAAATGTCCCGACAACCTCCTCTACAGCGCACAGATTCCCCTAAGTGAGTCTCTATTGTAGTTTCCTTGGTTTCCATAGGTTGAATTGGGTTTATTTGAACTCGTACATCAGTTTATATAGGTTTTTATATCTCATTCCATTTATTTGAGACTTCCTTTGATGCTATATGTTCTAAACAAGATTTTTAATTTGATAAATTAATTATATGTTATCTAAATTTTACTGGTCAATGATTTTCGATAATCAATTTCTGGTTTCCTTTGACATAATGGTTATATTTTAATAATCCAATGATACTTTTAATCAAAATTGTGTTTCATTTATTCTTAATGATTAAGACAATATAAATGATGGTTTTGTTGAAGATAAATTATTTGTTCATGGTTTATTAAAACAATAAAAATTTATAATGTGGGGTGATTCTTTGTTTCGGGGTTTTCCATATTATTAAAGGTGTTTGTGTTTGATTTATATAATTATTTAATGACTTCCATGGATTTATTGTGATTGTGGTTTGGTGTTATTAGTGTATTCCCTTATATTTACACTTTTTTAAATGGTTTTGAATAAATATTTTTAAATTCATGAATACTATATATATAGTAAAGGCTTGTTTAGAACTTGATAAAAATGGTATTTATTTAGTTACTTTCTACCCCTTTATGATCCCTATGTTAAGGTTTGGTGTGATAATTTTTTTTCTAGGTCAAGTGTCAATGATCTAGAAGTTCATCCTTTGAAAGTTTACTTTGGAGATCTTAGATAAAGGGCAGTTTACTAGCACCATTGAATAATGGTTTTAGGGAGCTCAATTCAGTTCACTAGAAGTTTAGAAGTTGGAACTATCAATTCACCTATAGTATAAGCTTTATTTTAATTAAAGTTCAATGAATTCATAAAATGTTAGCTCACTAGATGCTGGTAGCTAGATGGTTCCTTCACTAAATGTTCAGTGAGAGTAACTTTATTGGATGTTCAGAATGAGTAGTTGGATGAATGAGTTCGGTTGATGGATTATAGTGGAGTTTGAGTGTGGAAATATCGAGGTGTAACATTCTATGCAAGTACCCATGACATAGGTTATGGTTTGAAATAAATTATGTGAGGTGAACAGTAAGGGAATCTACTGGTATTTGAATGAATATCTAGAGGAGGTGATGTATGTGTAGAATTTTGTGAGTTCCAAGAACTAAAATGATGATTCATTGAAGTGTCTCATATTAAATGAAAAAGTAATAGTTCACCAAAGACATTAGAGTGAATTGGATATGCCATGCACCATTAACTGGTGTTGGTGGTCATAAATGAAGTTTCTACTAGGAATCAACAATTACTCATGCCAACAGAAGGATTCCTAAAATTCTAGGAGGGAAGTTGTGACTGGATGATTAGTTTAGGACCACTGAAAAGAGTGGTATGAACTACATGGGTAAGTATATATTATTTTATAAATAAATGTAAGAGATGACTTGACCAACACTAATGAGGCATAAACACTGAAATTAGGTGGCTATAGTAAGTGGAGCACACTTAAGCACATCCATATTCCTATAGGTAGATATTAAAAAGGCTATTTTCAAAGCACTAGAAGGATCATATAGGATATGAAATGATCAAAAGATGGTATTTGTGATATATCATCTAGATAGCTAAGTAGGATTTCTGAAAATTGACTTTACCTTGGAACTAAGGTTCTCTTTTTCAAAAGAATAAAAATGTGATGTTGTTGTTATACCGTACACATTAGATTAAAGTATGAATCAAATAATACCTATATAAAATTTTCTTTGTACATTGTCCTTACATGTTTATATCTTCTATATATTATTGTTTACTTGTACAATCATTGAAATATGTATACTAAGATGGCTAAAACCAGGGGAATCCATGTTGGAGGAAAAATAGGTGCGGTGGTCAGGGGTGTGGTCATCCTAGTTTTGGTATTTTAAGTCATGATGGATGAAAGTATTAATGGCTTATATGAGACATTTGGATGAAGCTACACTTTTTTAAGAATCATTAGTAAAAACTACTGATGATGTTAAATTAGAACTTCTCCCTAATAAGTGGTATCAAAGATTATGTTACTTTTTTATGTCCCTAAAATTGGTTGTAGTGGTTGATGATAGAGAAAAAATGTAGAGATTTTTGTGGAGATTTTTTTTAAAGAATCAAAAGGAGTTTAGATAGAATACTATTGGGTTCTAATGTTTTGATGGTTTATTAGGTTTTCACATGAATTTCACTAGAATATTGTGGTAAAACCATGATTTTTCATAGATATCAAAAGTCTTCTGGACGTAGGTTCAAGGTGGCATGTTCTGTTCATCATGTGGAATTATAGATATTTCCTTAAGATTATTGAAGTTCTAATAGCATTGGATTAATGACATGATTGTGGAAGCTTTAGATATTAGAGTTTATTACTTCAGAAATCCTAGATAATCTCAGTGTTCCATTAAATGGGGACATTATCTTGAAGTAGAAAACAATGATATTGAATGCTATTAAAGCAACCACGTTTATTATCAATAAAACATTAAAGAATCTATTTAATAAAAATTCAAAATTTAGAGGTTCATATAACCTGCATCAGGAGGGGGTGACTGAATTTGTTTCCAAGTGATTTCCAAGACCAAATATTGATTTATAGACTTTTGATTATGTCCTCAAATCAATGAACTCCCATTGAGTGGGATTTGGTGTCTTGTTTTTCATAATCTATTATATTTGATGGATCAATATGGAAATAGGATCAGAAGGTGTGTGGGAAATTCTTTAGAATAAGGTTGATAGAATTAGAGTTTTTTTGTTGAAGGGTGTGGGGGTTTCACATTATTGGGGGATTTATGGTTATGGGAAGTGTGGACAGTTTCAAGCTCTAGAAGTAGGATTATTAGAATATAAGGGATCATATGGCTAGAAGATTGATTCTGATACATGTGTGTCATGAGTGAACTATAGTGAGAAGGAATGAAGGATGAGAAATGTTAGTTGTGTGAAGTATTGCTAATAATCGGTGGTAGATGGTGCAATATTCAGTGGTCACAATATAATTACTTGGTTTCAATGGATTCTATCATGAAGTCCATTGTAATTTAAAGTAACTTTCACATTGACCCAGGTTTCTAATGAAATTATTTATAATTTGATTAGCCTAAAAAAAAATTGTTCATAAATTGGTTAGCTTGTAATAAAATTGTTTATAAACTGGTTGAGTTGTTTATATAATTGTTTATAAATTTTTTGGTTTGTTTGTACAATTGTTGATAAATTGTTTGGTTTTTTTATTAAGGTGTCGTCATTTTAATGTTTTTATGGATTTTTATGGAAATGATTTGGTGAGTGTTTGGAAAGGATAAAATTCCTTTTGGAAATTGTGAAATGTTTGGGTGTGTGTGTGTGTTTCAAACTCAAGGGCCTATTTGGCACTTTCATATGCTTTGTGTGTTTTACATTCCCAGCCTCTAGTTTTAGTCTATGATGCACATTCTTGGCTGCTTGATGCACCTCTTCTTATTGAACTTCTTGATGGAATAACACATCCGACCTAAATATAATTAATTAAACCAACCTCATTCTAATGAAAAATATACAATGGATATTTAAACACACTTCCACATCATTCAGCCCCCCAAGTTTATCATTTACACATTGCGCATCACTTTTAACTATATGATTAATGAAACCAAACCTATTAGGATTCAATGAGGTTTGTAAGATATTTTATATTTTTGTCTATAGGTTATGAAGTCATCACATAAGTTTTAATCACCTATTAGTTTCTAATGTCTACTTCACACGCTACATTCAACAAACATTACTACCATACAAATGAGGAAATCCTTAGTAGTAACTACTCTTATGTATAATCTATAAAATATTTATCATACCCCTATATGAACTCCAGTGGAGTTGGGAATATATTTTTGTCTGACCCCCATCCTATATTTAAAATGACATGGGTCAGTTTCAATTAGAAATGTAATGATATGGCCTAGGTTGGTATAATAACCAACAACTGACCTAACATTCCACTAAACTAAGAGGCATTCATGATCCTTATGGGATAGAAATGTTCCCCTGGAAAAAAGATAAAATTAATGTTGAATATTTTACCTCTAAATTAGAGTAAATTAAAAATGATTTTTCTTATGAAAACCAGACATGTCCCATTCATAAGTTGAACATCTAGGAAAATAGTAGATACACAATAAATAAATAAATAAATAGGGAGAAGATATCATAGATGGAAAATAAAATCCCACTATTGGCCAATAAAACTGTTTAACGAGACATGTACCATTCCTAAATCTCATTGGACCTATTTTGGATAGGTATATCATATGAGTTCTCATTTTATGTTTTCTTTTCAGTTGGAAATCTCATCTGATGTGCGCCTATCCTCCACCATGAACACACCTCCACCGCACGCTGAACGAAACATTCGCAATGAGTTTTCTCCTCTTATTCATTGGTTTCCTATTGTTCTCATGTTATTACTATTTGATATTTATAGTTATGTTGTGAATTGTACAAGCTAAACACCCTACTAAAAATTGTGGTTGTAGGCAGTCCTTGTTTGCACACTAAATGAATGGCATGTTGGTTGGTTCCAATTGAACATTTGAATATAGAAATTGGCAATTTACGTATACTTGGATAATTAATGAATTACCCAGGATGAGAAAAATTCTATGATAACCCATGAATTAACAAGCAGGATTGAATAGGGGATGGTTTGTAAAATTTAAAATTGTGTTTGTTTGGATTGTATGGCGTTGTTATTGTGAGAATGATTATGTTTTTGTATGGTGTTCTGGTTGTTGTCATGATTAGTATGACATTTTTTCCATGTTGTAGTTCTTCCACCATTACATATCAATCCAAACCTTAACCATTTCAATGGCACGATCACTTTTTTACTAGTGAAATTCCACTAAATCTTAGAAAACCACTTCACTAGAATACTCTATGGGACACTTTATAGACACCCTAGTAAAATAACCATTTAACAAAAAATGTAATGAATCCTTCCACCCGCAATAACTCTATGGAAAATCATACCATCTATTAGTTTAATACTATAGTTCTTGACTCGATACATTATGTTTCTAGGAAAAAATAAAAAATAAATTCACAAAAAATGCATATATATCACATGTGGGATACTAAAAAATTCTATTGTAAGGGCTTCTCACAGCTAGTTCCAATGATCAAGTGGTTGGGAAGATGGGTGTGATCTACTTTGGTCATGAGTATTGTATAGAGAGGTAAGGGTATTGTTTACCATACCTAGTTTTATTGATTATAGTTGGATGATGACCCTAGTTGATCATATTTTGTGTAATTATTTTGTTAAATATTAATATTACTAAATCAAATAGGATGAATATGACTAAATAATGGATGAATTTTAATTGGGTGAAAAAAGATAATAAAGATGGAGTGAAATATTTTTTTAAGTTTGCAAAATATCATGCATATGACCCTTCTCAAATCCTTTATCTATGTTTACATTGTTGTTATTCTAGAAAAATTAGTCCATAGGAGTTGGAAGAACACTTGATCTGTCACAGAATAGATTGAAGTTATAAATGTTGGAATAAACATTGGGAATAAATGTAGGTAGTGGCTGGGATAACACTGCATTTTATGGATCATTTAATATGATTACAAGTGTGAACAATGAATATGACCATATGGAGGATGTGATTACAGATGTGAATAATGATGAAGATCGTATTGAGGAAATGAAAAAGGATAGTTGTAGATGATCATTGTAATTACTAAAAATTGTTTTTGATGATAAAGAGTTGTGAAAAGACATCATTATATGATGGTTTCACTTAATATACATCATTTTCATCCGTACTGAAGCTGTATAATTTGAAAGTAGGCAACAGGTGGAGTGACGCCAATTTTATGGAACTACTTGCACTCCTGAATGACATGCTACCTAGAAACAACATTGGTTTTAACATAACACCTATAATGGGGTGTGGAAAAAGAAAATTTATAATATTCAATTAAATAATGTGGTTATAAAAGAGATAAAATGGAATTTATTATTTTATTTTTAGGTTCACTCAATATACTTTTTTTTATTTTAGTTTGATAACCAAATTAGAAAATCTCATGCAGGAAATGATATCCTTTTATTTATTGGGTGTGAAATCTTGAATGATTACAGAAAACTAAAGGTCACCTCCTCCTATAATCAATTTTGATGGTACACCTCAATCGAGAATGTGACATCTTATAAGATTTGGATCCACCACATTCTATTTCATCCACTATATGGATCAACTCCATCATATGAAAAGTTTATGTTTATTAGAAGGGAGGGATTTTTTTCATGAAAAAATAGAAATGATTTTGTGTTTAGTGTCATGGTTTAAAATTTAAAAACCCATGCACATCACCCTTTAATACAAAAAACATAAATAAAATATAACAATTATGTATTGAATTCAAAAAATTCCACTCACCTCTCTCAGACCAAGCCACTAGTTGTCTACTTGTTATTAATTATTATAGGTCACTATGGAAAGAAGAAAATAAAAAAAATGAAATAAACATAATGGTGAAAATAAAAAAATAATGTGGGATGAGAGAGAATGATAAAAATAAAAAAATAAAATAAAAGAAGATAGAATAAAATTAAAAGAAGAAGAATAAGAAGAATAAAAAGAAAAATTGGGATGGGAAACAATTTTTAACAAAAGTATAAGAAAATGACTTTTTTATTTATAAAATAAATAAAACATTAAAGAGGAATGAAATAAAAAAATAAGATAAATCATATACAATATCTTGACTTGGACAACATGCGGCCTTTCCTCCCTAAATATTCTACTCTCCCTTCTTTAAAAGTTTAGATTTTTTCATTCAATATTAAATATTAGATTAAATGTAGATATTTTTAAATATCTAGTCTTTAAACCTCTGGATATGTCAAAAGTTTCCATTTTTATTCAACGTGGAATAAAACTATGGCATGTGATTGAGCTTTTTGAATTTCTACACTCATACACACAGGGTTTCATGGGCATTGATTGGGCTTCAATGATGCATCTAAATCCAAAATCACACTCACCCATCACAATGTCCAGATGGATCATGTTTCACTTTATGAGTGGCCAAGGGTGGTCTTCCAAGTTAGAGGGGGTGATATGGGGTGGTATTATGCCTTGTAAGTTCATAGGAGCTCTAACTTGTAGCTTCCCCAAGGGGATTCCAATGAGACTCTGGTGAAGTTTCAGATAGAGAAGCTGGTGTAGAGTAGTTTCTAGTAGTAGAGAGTGATGGTGGTGAAATATCCGTGTGAAAATAAGGTGATGGATAAACATCATGGTTCCTTTTTGGTAAAATTAACAATTCTCAAAACTAATCCACCACACATCAATAAGGTATCCATCCTCCAATATCACTTATAATGAATTTGGTTCGATTGGTTCATCAAAATCTCATTTTAGGTATGGTCACCTTATTACTCTCCACACACATACATGGGGCATGCCACATCAAGTGGATCATGCTAGCTTTGTTCTACCTATTCATAGTCTCCTCCCCATGTACCTCACATCCTAGTTAGATCGAGCTTCCCTCTCAATGGGATATCTTGACTGTCTAACCCTCCTGGACTGACTAGGTGGATGAATGGCATACCTTGGTTGAGGCCTTCTTAGGTTGCCCAAATTTTTACTGATTGAAAAAAATTTCCTTATTTAAAATAACTTAACAAAATATCAATAAAATATTCATAAATAAAATTAATATAAAAAATTAAACATTCATTATTCATATAAATTAATTTTAAATCTTTATTTATGAATCCCCAATTTGGAATAAAATATTAATTTAGATGGGATTATTTATTAAAAACATTTGAAAACTATTAGAATAAGTTTAAAAATATTTATGAAAATATGATTTTGTCAAACACTACTAGAAGATGAGGTAACTGAGAGAGGTGAAAAGTCTTGAAAGTTTTTTAAGGTGAGTTAGATGGTGCTACATGAATATTTCAAAGTAATAAAAATCATGTTTTTTAGAATAGTTTATAACCATGCTGATATCTAAAGATAGAATTCTTGAAGAATGTGAAATATATAGATGTCATATTATCTATGAAATTAGAAAAGTACCCAAGAGTTCAAAATGTGATGTACAAGATTAATATATTCTTATATAAGAGTCATATATTTAAACTAAGTTGAATTTACATTGGAAATAGTAATAGAATATTGATCTTGAGTATATCATTAAAATTATGTGGAAGTAGAAGAATTTAGTGATGTTGATAAATTCAGTTGATATAAATATAAAACTGTTAGTGTAATGAAATTATTGTTGACTATTATAGATTTAGATATATACCAGTAACTCGGTAGTGACTGATATATATATATAGAAATATAACCTACTCAGTAGAAGGATGGTGTAGATCAATAGTATTTGAACCTAAAGTTGATGTTTTGTGTGATAAGTCTAGAAGTTGTTTTGAGATAAATATTTTTCTAAATTTTTTTTCATAAGTTGAGTCGTTCGGATATTATGAGGACGAGTTATATATAACAATTTGTCCATTCATAATCTAGATACTAGATGATGCATTAGAGCTATGAAAAAATAATACTAAGAGATTTTAAGCGATAATAGATTATGTTTGAGGTTTTAAAATCTATGTATAAATCATATGGGTGATTGAATAATGAAACAAGAAAAATAAAACTGGTGGTGAAATAAATATTGAGTTCATGTTAAAATAATATCGTGTTTGAAAAAGTTAGAGAACTAGAAGATGCCAAAAAATTTCACATAACATTTATTTTAAGTCAATGTCAATGAGACGAATATTATTAGGATGTAAAGACCCAAAAAAGAAAATATAAATTCATGATTATAATTGATATTTTTTTAATCCTTGAAATTTTTTTATGTTGATATTCATGATGGATTAAACAAGGTTTGGATATGATATTTTTGGATTCATTTAAGGTGGTTGAATGGGAATTTATAAAAGAAGTATATTTATAATTAAGATACCCTTTTACCAATTTTTTTAGAGTAAAAAAATTTATATAAAGGTGAGTTAATTTAAAACATGAGATTGATAATTTTAGAAGTAGATATTTTTAGAGCCTCAACTATACATTCTAGAATACTTGTTCAGTCAAAAAATAAGATTCATGATTATAGAGAGTTTCAAAAAGTGGAGTGAGATCCTAAACTCTAGAATATTGTAAAATAGAGATAATAAACATTGAATTTCATGATATTGAGTTTCAATATGGCTATATTCAGGAAATTTTAATTTTTTGTAGGTGGGAATTCAGATTATTTTGAAGGATTGGTGGGTGATTAATTTTCTTATTGAGGAATCCTAGAGTTAAACTAATATTTATCACTTTTTTTAGTGGTAACATTTTAAACTTTTAGGAACAAATATAAAACAAATCACGAGACTTAAGTGCTAGGAAAAACTTTTAGGAAAAATATGATACCTTATAATACCACCAATAATATTCATTGATATTTGTGAAAATTCCATGTATGATTATGGATTTGACCATAGTAAGTACATAGTCACCCATACATGGGGATAGAATTATAAAAATACTATATACCTTGTCTTTATTTTTTATTTCATATGGATAAAGGTGATACCATCAATTTGAGAGGGGAATAACTATAACAAGTCACAGAGGTTAATTTCAATATAAATGAAATTATAAAAGAGCACCACTAATTTATCCCCCCTTATCAGTGGCACAAAATTTTATTAGGAACCTAATTTCAAATAGAATATGTAAAAATGTATTCAATATGATCTAGTGTATAAATATATTTCATCCTTGTGTCATTATATGCAACTCTCTCATTGATAAGATGATATTTGATATTAATATTTTCTGAACTAGAGTATTTTATTGGGTTCCATTAATATACCCCACATGCATGAATATCTAAATTACATGAAATAAATAAAATATTTCATCACAATACATTCCCAAGACTTTTTAGGATTAGAGTTTTTAGGAATTTGGACAAAAAATTAATAAACAAACAGACATTTTTCACCCAATGGACATTTTTTCCACTATATAAGTAAATTCTTAATCCATAACAAGTCTTAAACATCTCCCACCAATTCTCCACATAAGATACTTGTCTATAAATTTATTTTCTTTATTATCTTCAAAACACGAGTAAATAGATGCATGATAAATGGGTGAGATAAAATGATCAGTAAGGGTAAACATAAGTTATTAAAATGATAGATTATATGTCAAGATAAGATGGTTATATGTGTGTAATCATGATACATAATAAAGTTATTCCCCAAAAATTGTAGATTATAAATCATGAAATACCATTATAGTATACCATGAAAATTCTATATGTCAAAGAAACAATAAATACTTGAGAATTATGGCACATATATAAACATAGAAATGATAACATAATGGATTGAGTGTCACAATATATTTCTCCCTAGTGGATCAGGCTTTACTCACCTATTCTCCTTTGTGTATAAGACATCACTTAATTGTTTCCCTGAGTGGACCAGACTTCAATTTCCTGTTTACCATAGTGGACAAGGATTTACTCACCTATTTCCCTTGGTGGATCAAGTAATCGAAACTTATTTCCCATTATCTGAAGAGATATATAACCTTAACAAATACATATGAGGGAAATATATGACAACATCCATCATCATCCATATATATGTGTGACAAATAAAATATATCATCATCATATAATAAAGTAAACATGGAATGAAAATGGTTTCTATATTATTTTTGAATGAAATTACCAATTAAAAACTCTCATAATTCCATTAATAATCATAATGTGATATTCCCAAGGAAAATAAATAGATATCCAAATATATTTAGTAACCAAATTGTTAAATAACATTCAATCAAGATAATAGAGCATATGGTATTTACATTTTATAGATATATGGTATTTGATTTAGTAAATAATTATCCAAATTGATCAATATTATAACATATTGGTGGACACCCTTCAATCAATTAAATAGAAAACATGGTATTCACAAATCAAGTTACTAAAATAAAATTTAAGCTTATTCTCAATGGAAGGTCATGAAAGATAAAGGTAGTGATGGACTATATATTTTATAGAAAATAAATTTAAATAATATTTCAAGATAAAGAAGGTTGATGGTTGGAAAATAATATATCCCCAGTATAATAAATGATACCCATAAAGATGTTGATTAGATAAAAAAATTAGAAAATAATTCCTTAAATGGTATCACACAAGAAGGGAAAAAAATTGATTTTTTTATACCATGAGTCTAATCTACAAAATTATAAATATATATTTATTATTCAATAACTCATAAAATATAAATTCCATGAGTTTATATCTATTTTAATATGAAAAGTAAAACAGATTTGAAAACATAAAAATACTTTTAGAATTTTTTTTAACATTGATGTAAAATAGAAACTTACATGCAGTTTTATATAGTAAATCTTTAAAAGTAAAAGTGGGAGATTTTGAAAATATTTACTTTAAAAAATAATCTCTAATAATGGGGCCTTGAATATGAGATAAAGTTTTTATATTAATTGTGAATCCCAAGAAAAATAATTTTCTTTTCGAAGGAACCTTTTTAATAATTGAAATTACCTTTGTTGAAAACTGACATTGTAAAAATGGTAATAAAACATTATTGGTATTAAAAAATCATTTAATAAAAGGTAATTACAACATATCATATAATAAAATATTAGTTTGTGAGACCCTAATCATGGAATAAAAATTTTTAAGATAAACCATTAAATCTCAATAAAAGGAGATTTGAGTCATCAATATACCTTATGAAAAACATACTCTATAATGTATGAAATATTTAACAAGGATTTACTTGGTAGGAATTTATTTCACCAAAAATATAGAATAAAATATAATAAAATCAAGGTTATAATTTACCTAACTTTTATGAAATAAGTTCAATAGAACATTCATAACTATAAGAATGAAAGTAAATTTACCAAAAATCCTTACTATAAGGGAAACAATTGAATCAATAGATATTTAAAGAATGGAATCTTATTTGGATTATTATATCCCATGTAATACATAATTTTTATGATAAAAAAATATCCATGGGAAGTAAATACACTATAAAAGGAAAACATGGTGCAAAAATGTGTAATTTATCAAAGAAACAAAATTGAGACCAGGAAAACCATTACCTGTTTTATTGACTTCTACAAACTTACTTTAACATATAATATCAAACAAATGGTTATATTAGAACCCTACTTATATCTATTTTCATTTATAATTTTCATATATATTCATTATATATATTAATTGTAGTTAGTTACCTTTTGACATATTTTCCCACATCCAGTGTTTATTGTTTTGATCATTTATAATAATTTCATAATAGTGGTATCTATATTAATTACTCATAAAAAGTTTATATTTAATAGGTAACTCAAGTTACTATTATTAATGATTTATAATAATTTGTTATGTTTTAAATTCTTGTCTTGATTTTTTAGTCTTTATCCCTGAAGATGAAATCGATGACAAACATGTTTCAATGATTCATGAAGAACGCAAGGTTATTTATTAATTTTTGTGTTTAATAATAATGTTAAAATTAAAAAATATATAAATAATTATTATTTAAATATCTATATAATATTATAAAATTAATTAAATTTACATATTCATCCATAATATAAATTCATATCATTGTTCATGTAAGTGGTTAAACCGACCCCAACATGAATGTGCCATGATTTAGGGATGATTATGTTGTGGTTTAGTTATAATATCATTATACTATAAGAATAATGATCATATATAGTGTTTATTAGTTTGATATATTTTAATTTTAAGGAAGTATAATGTGATGTAGAGGTTATGAAAATGAAAAATAATATGAATAAAAATATTTTCTTCTTGGTATGCTTGTTTTAAATAATTGAATTAACGATGATATATTTTTGATCATGGAATAAATTGGTTATCCAATTTTTCATTCTATAAAATTCATTACATAATAAAAAAACATATAAATCCATTAAAACCATTATTATGAACATCCATAAAATACGGTAATGAAAATAAAAATGTGTTTTTCATAGAGGAGGTAGTTTGTACATGCACATCAGTAATGTTTTTATTTTCTTCAATTGAATGAATGGAGAATAAACAATGATTTACCATAAATAAAATAAAATTTAAGTATATTATTTATAATAATTTAATTATATACATATTTTTATAATAGTTTTAAATATATTGGATGATAAGAATAATGAGATGAAGTAAAAGGGTAATACTTACGTTGAGAATTTGGATCTTCCCTTGAAGTATCATTTAAAAATGAAGGACTTGAGGCACTTTGTTGAGGTTAGAGGCTTCCAAACGTGAATAGGGGATCTAAAAGAATTAAACTTGGAAGTGTTTCATAGAATTTTTGATCTATGGGTGATCCTTGAAAATGGTGTAAGTTAGATCCTTTTATATTTTTAAAACAGGGACAAATCATTGAGAAAACATTTTAGGTAAGGGTTAAGAATCGAATTTCACGAGTGTTGGGTGAGTTAGAAGGGAAAATTTTAGTGATACATATAGGGATAAATTTCAGACATGAAAAGGGTATTATAAAAGTTTAATGTGTTAAATGTTTTAGAAAAAATTTATCCATATTAGATTACCTATTTTAGCACTTATTAATTTTGACTAAAATTTAACCATGGTAATTATTTTATTACTAAAAACATTAGATGACCATTATTAAAAAATATTAATTTGATAAATAAAAGTTTTAAATCTATTTAGTCAAATTAAAATTTTAAATATAAGAAATTTTACTTTTATATTAAAACTTTTCATGTGTTGAAAAACAATTTTTTTTCCAAAATTTCATTTTAATCATTAAGTGTTATTAATATTATTTAACATTGATTACTAATTAAATTATTGTTAATTTATTTTTATTTGTTATGAAAAATAATATTATAATAATAATTTAAAATATATTAATTTAATTTATCAAATAATAAACAATATTTAGAATAGTACCCTTCTTTGAAAAATTACAATTTTACTATGGTAACTAGTTTTTTGCCTAAGTTAATCAATTATTATACGTAAAAATAATATTAAAACAATAAAATAATTTGAAAAATATTATTACTAATATTCAAATCATTTTATTTGATTCAGTTTATAGAAGAGATAAAAACCTATTTTAATATAGCTACGTATAATGTATAATTTCTAGAAACATGTATCTTTTAAGCATAAAATGAATTTATTAATTTTCTAGTAATAACTATTGGATTGGTTTTAACTTATTTTATTTTATAATTTATAAATAATTTCCATTTAGGCCATTTTTAACCAAAATATAATAAAATTTGTAGTGCATGAGAAGGAAATTTTTGAGAAAATATTTTACTATTCCTAAAATGATTTTATTTTTTATTTATCCATACTAATTAAAGTTTATAAATTAAATATTATTAAGAAGTCATTTATTTTTATTTCTATATATACTTTATAATTCAGTTACATTTATTTTTACCCAAAAATTCTATAGTTTCATTTTACTAGTTATATACTATTTTTCAATTCCTTATGGTTTGGGTTTGTGTGTGAAGCATGATATAGACCACATTTGATTTTAAAGGAAAATAAATAATTTAAATTATTAGGGTGTTATATCAATGACATGTTTGTTTCAATTTGATTATCATTACAAATTCTTAATAGTTTTTTATCCTTTAACTTTTGGTCTTCCAGTTAATATCTCATTAAAATCATTTGTGTGGTTGTTTTTATAGAAACCATATACTTAGACTCTATAGTTATAATAGTTACAAAATTATATTTATTGAATTGCCAACTCACACAACTATCTTCCAGAATGAATGTACCACCTGATGTTAACTTTTTGTTATATATGTTTTTATCCCAATCAACCTCAATATGGCTAAATATATTCAACTTCTCACCCTTTTTATAAATCATAACACGACTGACTTTCCATTTGATATATTTGAGTACCATTTTTTTCAACCTTCTTGTGTCATTATTTTGGATAACCTTTAAATATTATACACAAATTCACTATATAGTCTAGGATATGTCTAGATATTAATGAGATAGAATAAGCTTCAAGTATGTTTTCTTTTTTTTTTTTGATTCAAATTTTTTCCAACCATACCCTAGCTCAATATCACCCCAACATTCATGGGTGTGAAATCTTCTTCATAGTATTTCATGCTCTATATATTTAAAAATAACATATCATATTTATCATTTTTTTCTTGGAACAAGATTAAATTGTGAATTATTTTCAATATGATCTAGATCCTCATTCATAGAATTTATCCACTCTATGTTTTTAATATATTTAGCAACTGAATATGACTCAACTTATGACACTAGAGATATTTGATTATTAAATTTTTGTATTATTTTTTTCTGTAGAGGTGATTCTTGATATATAATGATATTTTAGGTATAACATGATTTTTATAATTTTTTCCTTTCCAAAATTACATTATCATCACTCAAATGATCAGAATCTACACCAATATTTTTTGAAAAATTTCCTGCTTCCACTTCAATAACTTTTTCAGAATTCTAGGTGTTTTATTAACATGAATTTTGGAGAATTTAAACACAAAGATCACTCAAATTTGGTTTATTTTCAATGATATTATCATCATAGAAGTCTGTTAGATTTTTTAATCAATTGTTCCAACATTTTTAGCATCTAACATTGAATGAATAACCCATAAAAATTCATTTTCAGCTCCTATAAAACATTTCAATATCAAAATTTTTATTCATCATTAATCATGGACTATCAAAAAATATAGAGTACATAATTGATGGATTTTTCTTATAGCACATTTCATTGGAAGTCTTTTTTTATCAAGGCCTCACCATGAACTATTTTGAATAAGTGTATTTGTTTAAATACCATTTATCAAAAAAAATGTTTGGTGTATATATTCTTCTATTATGGTCATTCTAATATTAATTATCTTATTCATTCAATCTAAAACTCCATTTTTCTATGGTTTTTAGGAGTTATATAATCATGTTTGATACCATTTTTACAGAGATATGACTCAAATAAAGTTTATTTTATATTTTCTCCCATTAGTTACTCTCAACTTTCAGATGTAAATCCCCAACTCATTTTCATTGAATCTTCTAAATTTTTTAAAACTTATCATAACCTCATACATATTTTTTATAAAAATATTTTTTTTATTATTGTAAAATCATCAATGAATATAAATATGTAATGATTACAGTTGGCTGAATGATTTCTCATTGGACTACATATATCAAAATGAATTAATTTAAGTGGAATTATTGATTATTTAACACCTCTCCCTCTCTTAACATTCTTACACTATTTTTTCTTTATTTTAAAAAGTCTCACGTATAGTGTATATTTCTATTTTTAACTTAGAAATATCTCTCGTATATAGGTTTTTGGAAAAATTTCTCATACTTCTTTTTTCCAAAATGACCAATCCATTTACGTCAGAGTTTTTTCACCTACTTTTCATAGAAATTCCATTTAATATCCCAATATTTTAGAATATATTTTATTTAAAAAGTATTACATTTTATACAATGTGGTATATATAGCACTACTCTTAAATTAACAATGATATAATATAGAAATATTATTATTCACATATAACCATTATAACCTAGTCGTTGGTTTGGAAGGTATGAATAAGAACAATAATATTACGAAATATATTTTGATTTTCCACTTGATAAAATGAATAACCAATCATACATTTATTATCAATTGGTTATAAATCATTCTAAAATATTTTCCTTGTAAAAGAGATATTTTTATAAAACTATTTTTATATGCATAATGTATTTTTTACCTTTATATATTAAATTAATCACTATTTATAAATGATTATAATTAAATTATTAGATTATATGTCCAATAAAATAAAATAATATTTTTTTAACTAGGTTTATTAGGAAATGAATGAGGATAAATTCATTTTATTATTCAAAAATACATTTTCTTCAAGAATGCGGTTTAATTCATTTTGTGTGAAAATATTATAATTTATTTCTACCAATTTTGGAAACATCATTTGAATATGTTGAAATAATTTTTTTCATTGTCATTTTATAATTTATTTATAAGTTCTGTTTCATTTTCGTTTATAACCCTGGTAATAGATTATTATTACAATAAAAGGTAAAATTGGTTCAATGAGGATAAAACCGTGGGATGAGGAATCAAAATAAATAAAACACCAGAAATTATTTTATTATATGATTTTATTTCAATAATAATCATCATAGATTAAAAAATAAATCATTTTTGTCCCACATTTCAATTATTATAACCATTATATAATTTTAAGTAAAAAATAATTACGAAATCTCACTCTCTCTCACTTACCATGTTGTAATGATATGGATATAGATTAAATGATATATAAATGAGCATAGATTCTAAATTGGTTGAGGAAAAAACTATATTAATTATATTAATTTATTTTTAAATTTTTAGTGATGGTATAATTACCTCGAACACTGATTAAATGTCGATGCAATGCATGTACAAGAAGTAGAAATATCAAGTAAATTATTTTAAAGAAAATTAAAGTAAATTTTTTGGATAAATTATGGTGTTCCTAGAATTTATTGAATAATTATAGTGGATTTTTATTCGTAAAAGTATTTATATTAAAATTATAATTTTTTAAAAGGATAGAGGTGGTGCCTATTTTATTGTAAATATTAAAAAAACATAGGAACCAAAGAGGGTACAAGAAAATAAATCAATTTCCCAACACATAAGAGCTATCTACTTATCTTTTTCATTAATCTCACACTTATTCTTCTTTCTTCCTCACAAATTTCATTCTATTAATCTATTCTGCGTCCTCTCCCCCAACCTCTAGATCCCCCCCCAACATGAAGGAAGAGCTCTAAGACTTTCAAGTTAGGTCTCAACATTAGGGATTCTAGAGTCAGAGCTGTCTGCCTACATTTTTGTGATTTTTTCAGGGGAGGTGTCCCTTGGCATCATCTTCTCTTCTACCTTGGATCCACCTTGAAGATTAATCTCTTGATTTTTTGTTTCATTGTGAAGAGATTTATAAGAACACTAAATTGTATCCTCCATCTAAATGGGATAATCACTTTTTTCCCTTGAGTAAGAAAATGTATACCTGCAGTTGGTTTCTCAACCACCACTTGAGGATCAATAAGAGACCTTTTCTTATTATAGGATACAAGTTGGAAACCCTAATTACCCACAATGAGTTTTGAATAAGTAGGGAAAATATTATAAGTGAGTGGAGAATGAGCATCCTGGGATTTCTTATCCATTTAGTTACCTAAATAATTTATTCTTTCATAAGAAAGTTGATGATCAATCATTTTTTTAATTTCATCTTCATTAACTTGTACAACCATCAGATCATTATCACATCCTATAACTTGGGGTTGAGTTTTCTACAATTCAATGCATTTTACATTTCTAGAAGTATAAGGATTTTTGACATTCTCCCTTTCTGAGAAGTTGGGAGCCCAAGATTTTTTCTTGTATCTAGAAGTTGAGGCTTTGACAAATAGCTTCTCCCTTCCTTTAGGCTATTGAGAGTTAGGAATTAACACACCTGCTACAGTATTAACTGGTACGTTTAAGGAAAACCCATCAAGATTAATAGATTTTGGTAAGTTATATCTATATTCTATGGCTTCATTCGATGTCGATTAGAAGAGCGACCTCTCATCCCGCATCCCTCGCAAGAAACCGTTATCTTAAATGGCTCCAAAGAGTTCCCAAAAACCATACATTCATTGTAGAAAAGTGATTTTTTTCATACTCAACATCAATTTGGAAGTTATCAGAAGTTAAAATAGTTACCCTTTCAATCAAGGTCAAGTTGAGTTCAATTTCCTCCAGAATTCTGGAAAATTGTCCAAATCAAACATCCTCAGTCTACTTTTCAAGATGGATATGAGTCTTGATTTCCTCACTAATGTCATGAAAAATATTCGAATCCAATAACACCCAATTAAGTCCATACTGATGAATCCAGAACTGAAAAAAGGAATTCTAAGCATGAGAAAAACTAATGTCCCAATACCCTTCATGTAGATATAGCCATTTAGATTTCAGTAGTAGGGAACCAATGCCCCATGATCGAAGCATCAAGTCATCTGAAGGAAAGAAGCAATGAAGAAACCCCCACACAAGAAAAAAACATTTCCAGTTAGAGAAACCCCACAAAATCAAGATCCTATGAACCAAATCATCAAGCTTCAAGGGTTGTTCAACTTTAGGTAAGACAATAAGAGAAATCAGATATTTGTTTCCAATTACCATTCTCTTAGGGAACACTGCAGGGTTGGCTTCAATGTGGACTGCTGATCCCTTAGAAAGGATTCTACATGGATATTAATTCTTTAGAAAATCCAATGATCTGGATCCACCCAACATCAGTCCTATAGTTGATATATTCTTCATTGAATCAACATAAGAGTCATATGAAACATAACCTTAAAGATTTGTCTGGGTATCCCGCAACACTGAATTTGAGGAACATGGTTTCACCGCTACTTCCTCATTAAAACCGATATGCTCCTCATCAGAAGAATTCAGGACCACAAACCTCAAAGAATCATCATATTTGGAGACCAAACCAGGATTTGGGGATGATTGAAAATAAGCCATGTCAATCGCCTTCCCTACATCCTTATAGGTACGAGGAGTAACTGAATCATGTGATGCACGAGATTAAGACAATAGAGATTAGGAAACCGTTGACAAAAGTCTTCCAAAGGTAGGGAGAAGCTTTAATATGAAGTAATGTGGAACCACCATGAGGAATTTGAATCCCAGGATGGATTCATCAATTTGAGGGAGAGGTCTTTAACTTCTTTTATGCGTATTGATTTTCCTCAAATTCTATTATTATCTTTGTGGCCTTATGTTCAAAATATGGTAATCGTTATTGAAATGAATGTAAATAGAATTTAAAATTTAAAAATTATGTTAAATCATTATAAAATTATAATAATTATATGATAACTCAAGTGGATGGGAATTTATCTGGTCCACATATCCAGTACATGGAATTTTCAAAATTACTTTCTCGACCCTTAAATTTTAAAAAATTAAAGAAAATGCTATTTATTTTTGGCCTATTAAAAGGGACTCACTTCAACCTTTTCAAAACAAAACTATATTTAGTTTTCTCTAAAAAATATACCATGTACATCTATAAAATTTTATTCCCAATTTCTCAATCCCCTTTAGTGACCATAAAACTATCTTTAAAAGGCCTTAAGATCATTTGAAATAAGGTTATCAAATGAGGTGGTATAATTCTTAGCTGATTATTTTAAGTTTATTTATCCTTATACCTCCTTAAAACCTATAATAAAGTTGATAAAATATAAAATTAAGTATAAAAAATATATTTAAATGTTATTATAATTATGTTATAATCCTTTTTCATATCCTTTTATTTCTTATGAGAAATGAAAACATCGCTCATGTGTACGTGTAGACTACCACCTCCACGAAGAGATGAATTTCATTTTCCATCAACCCTTCACACAGATGGTTATAAAGATATAATTAATAAATATATAGTATGTTTATAAAATAACTATGATTATATAAGTATAATATATTACCTACCTTCTTACTCTTATATTTATTGGAAAATGAAAATCATTATTCTAAATACATGTGGACTACCACCTCCACAAAATGATGTGATTTGTTTTTCATTTATGATTTTCATGTATCATTATATAATTTATATCATAAATAAACACGATAATTATTTAATAATTAATATTATCCAGATGATGTAACTGTGACCCCTTCAATAATGGTCAACCTTATGAAGTTGTTTTTGTATTATGAAATGAACATCCTCATAACTTACAAAATAAAATCAATCAATTTAGTAACTATATAAAACATGGTAATAAACAAAATTAAACGGATTATGATAAGGGGGTAAACTAGAAAAAAAATTCTTAATAAAGTAAATAATTAATATATGTTTATTATACCTTAACTAAATAATGTATGTGGTGATTCAGACTCAAGGTTTGAGATTTTTCATTAAAAAATTGTCTAAAATGTTTTCAACTTTTTTCACCCATATCCATTTTCCTTAAACTATAATAATAATTTTATTTTATATAATCCAAGTAATTTTAAAATTCATTTTGAGATATCCTTATATTTTTTAATTTTTCTAAAAAGTGGTTTTTATTATTTTTTATAAAAGTCAATTTTGGTACATTTTACCAAAGTAAAAAAATAATGTTTTTTAAGATATAAGGCATGACTGTACTTTACATCCATCATGAATGTTACTCTTTAAAACTTTTCATATAATTTTTTTATTTTTTTTAAAACACACCATTTACCCTTTTTATGGAGTTATCATTTTTAGAGTTTTTAAGGAAAAAAATCATCTTTATTTTTATGTAAATCCCATAAGTGATTATACATATGTGTTAATCATAATATTTTATGATATTTTATGATGTAAATGAATGACTATATATTTATTATATTTCCTATGTTACTTGGATATTATTTATGATGATAGGTGAGCCCGATATAGCTCATGATAATGGGTGATCCCAATATAGCTCTCTTATGCATTGGGTAAAGTGAAAAAGTTAACTATTATAATTTAACCATAAGAAAAAGCTAGAATTAATCATAATGGTTATTCCATTTATAAGGGTTTATTAATGGGTTCAATTCATATAATTTCCAAAGGTACCTATATGACTTTTCTATCCTTACAAAAGATTTTTATAGAAATCTTATAATTTCAAAATTTAAGAAAAAAAGTTCATGTTCTAATAAAATTTAGGACCTTTTTAAGGGAGAATGGTATTTTTTTCAAGAAAATGGTTTTATTGGGTAGTAATTTTTTTTATGAAACCCTAATTTTTTTCATTTTTTCCTTAATTCATTTTAGGAAATGTTTTATAATAAACTTTGGGTAGTAAAGTCAATTTCATTAACAAGTAAATATATATTTAAGCTCAATGTTTACAATTAAAATGTATAAAAGTTTATATATATTTTTTTTGTTTTTCAAATATACTAATAGATTCATTAAATTATTATACCACATATTGTGATTTTTTTCTCTTCCCGTGTTTTTAAATGTTTTCCATCAGGCCTAAGGTTGGTTAAGAATTATTTCAAGGTTTATGTTTTTTTATTAGGATTAATAGTGAAATAAGAGAACAAGTTTTAAATAAAATAAGTGTTAAAATTGAAGAATCAGTTTTTGTGTGTGAAAAAATTTGATATTTAGTGGATGCATTTTCTTTTTCTAAAATGTTTATATATATACATGTGTTTTTCTTAATTTTTTAAAAAACTAAGTAGAAAAGATCCTCCAAATGTAAGAAAGTGAAACCCTTATTTAAAGTCAAGTAATTATAGGCTATTTACAATATGAGGAGTTATATAACATGAGTATCTCTTGTTTATAATCTAAAATATATTACCATTAGTTTTTTCCATTTTTAATATTTTTCCCATATTTAAAATTTTTTATGATGAAACTATTTCTTCTGAAAATAAATTAATTCCCATTATCACATATTTGGAAAACAACCAAGAGATTATGTTTAGGCCCATAAATAAATAAAAAATCACTAAACATCAATTTTTGATATTCAATCATTATAATCATTACTTTTATTTTCAATGAATTTTCAATTACAGTTCATCAATGTATTTTCCTTCATGAATTATTTAAATATTATCTCAATAATAAATGATTTTTTTGTTTTCTCATTCTATATTTAGAAAAATTATTTATAATTGATTGATTTAATTGTTTTTAAAATAATTTTTTTCATTCTTAATGAAATTGAATAACTTTGTTTCATCTTCCATAAACTTCTTCCAAATATTGTAATTTATTTTTATTATTCATATTTGAAATGCTTTATTTAATGTTTAATTATTTAAAATTATGTTTATCATCCTTATTGATTGATTAAAACTCAATTATTAACTTTTTTTCCTCTAGGGAAATGAAAAATATTATATTAAACATAGGATTTATGTTTATAGGCTCAAAAATATCAAAAATAGAATTTCAAATCTTGATATTCTATAATAAAAAATAATTATTTTAAGAATAATTTTCTTTTCATATAGGTTTTTTTGATCTTTTTTTACCTCAATCCTGGGGAACTATTTCATTTAAAATTTTAAGTCAAAACAAGCCCAATGTACAATTTTACACATTAAAAATTAGTTTAAAAAATATTTAAAAAAATTTGTATTCATAGAATTTGATTTTAATTTCTTATTTGGGATAACAATCTCAATAACTTATGATGATTTTTCCTATAACTCAACATTTTTTTAATCTATTATCATATTTTTAAAGGAGTTTCCAATATCAAAACACATTAATTAAATCATATTAATTAATATTATTTATGATTATATTTTGTATTATAGTTTATTAATATTTTTTCATCCTCTATAACTTTAACATTAACCAACATAATTTATGTAATATATTTATCTTCTTTCTTAAGTAACACCTCCTCATTTTCTTTCAAATTGTTAGTATTCTCCTTTAAAAATATTATTTCTATTTTGATCTTGGTATTTTTATCAAAGGTGGACTCAATTTTTTTTTATTTTTATGGTTAGAATATATTTATTCATTCTCTCTATCACTATTTAAATATTCTTCATAATTTTTAGCATGATGCAAAAAAATATTTACACTTATTAGTGATTAAATTATCTTCTTACTCAATTATTTATAAAGAAGTTTTATCATACTATTTTCTAAAAAATATTATTCTATTTATTCCTAAAAACATTTTCTTTTGATAAATAGATATTTTAACTTCATTTAATTTCATATTTGGTACAAAAACCTCTTCATCATCACCAATATATCACAATTATTGTACTTTAAGAAATAAACTACAAAAATTGTAATTCAACTATAATTAAAACATTTTAATTGATGATTAACTTTTCATTTATCAATTAATTTTATAAAATTAATTGAAATTAGAGTCATAATATTTTCATTTTCCTCATTATATTCATCATCATATTTTTAATAATCATAGATCACTTCTTCCTTATTATTGGTTTTAATATTCATCGTGATTTGAGTGCAATTTTCGTATCCTATATGATCGTATTTTTGAAAACATGATATCTTCTCATCTCATATTCAACAAGAGTGTTGAATATCTCATTGATAGAGTCTATTTTAATCTCTAACTTCAAGTGAAGATATATTGGTTTCTAATCCTTTAATAGTATTATATTAATAGAATTTAAGTTTCTGATTTTATAAATATCATTGATTAACTGATGTTAAAACTATTTTTAGTGTTTTTTATTCATATAATTGATATAGGACCCCCAATCATGGTGGGTTTTAATATTATATATGTAATAACTGATGTTATTTTTTTAATATTGTTTAATATATAATTGATGTTAAAATTAAAATTTCACATCATATTCTATTGATGTTTTTTCACAGTATTACCTGTAAAATTTTATCTTCCCCTGTATAAATTCATCATATCATGATGAAAAAAAATTCAACTCTATCCATAACTTTTAAATATCCCTATTTTTATGCTCTCTATTTAATCCTCCTTTATTCTAACACTTTTTCATTCCATATCTTCTATATTTTACCACTTTTCTATGATATATATATGTATCATATCATTATATAGTTTTTATGACTTTTTTTCTTTCTCTATATATATATTTGATGATATTTTTTTATAAAGGAAAAGTCTTCAGATTGATTAAAAATGATAAATATTTCGCATGAGTTTTACCAAAATATGTTTAAAATGACACACAATTCCTTATTTATCAATAAAATAAATATTAATAAATGATATTTACATTATGAGGACACTGCCAAGAGGAAAGAAAATAATCTTAATCATCAAGTTACCTTTTTTCATTTGGATTCTAAAATTTTTGAGACAATCTCTCTCGTTTTTCAAATCATGGGAGTTATGTGTATTGAAATATTTTAAAAATAAATCTAATACATTCCATATCAGTAATATTAATAAATCGTGTAGAAAAACAAATTTAACATTAATTGTTTATATAACCGATGTTATATAGGACATATAACCTCCTTTATAAAAATAATTGATTATTAAATTCTTGATAGTTACTCAATATAAATATTTCAACATTTATTTATATAAATAATGTTAAAAATATATATACAGTATTAGTTTTATTTACATTGGATGAAAAAATGAAATTAAAATACAAAAAAATGACAATAAAAAGAATTATTATACTTATATAATAATAATTCATAATTGTATTTATCTATAATGGAATCCCCCAATGTATCTCCAAATATTATATTGTTTCATAAAATTTAATTTACCCTAGTAAATAAATCACAAATGACTTCATCATCATCCATAGTCATATCATAAAAACTATACCTTTAAATATTTATATTTTCTTCTTTTATATTATTGTCCCCTTTTATATATATTACTACGTTTTTCTGAATTTTATTTTTTAGTCTTTAAATCCATAATATTGGTGATTTTTTTTTCAGATAGGGTCATCAAGATAGAAAAATTATACTTTCCCTGATACTACTAATTTATTTTATTAGTATGATTCATAAGAGAATCATTTTTAAAATTTATAAAACTAATAATTATATCTTAAAAAACTCAAATACATGGGAAATAAGATATGGATTCATCCTATTATTATATAAAAATTTGATTTTACCATCAAAAGTTGACATTAATTTAATATTTTAATAATTGTGATTTTTTATATAATAATTATCCAAGAATGAATCTTTTATATAAAACATAGATTTATATAACACCACTTGAGATGATTTAGTTGTAACACCCCAATCTTCCGCAATACGATTCTCTTTGAATAATACTGTAGCGTTTACTGTACGCAACATCGAGATTCTAACACACCACGACCAATCAAAGTAGCTATTATGAATAGTAATATGCACTTTTTGAAATTTTATAAATTTTGTCTCTCAAAATGGACTTTATTTTTGGATTCAGAATATCAAAATTATCCTAGGGTGAAAGTTTGGTACTTTTCGGATAACTTTTATATTTTGATGAATAGTGAAAATTACTAAATTGTAATTTAAAAAAAACTTTTTTAATTGAAATAATTAATAGTGATAAATTATGAATTTGAGTGGTTTTGAAGTATATTTTGAATATATTTTTAACATTTAATACAATTTTGTTCATTGGACATAATTTCACAATTAAACCAGACATAAACAAGTGTCAATCTTTTGATAGTTATTATCTCTTAAAAACACGTTTTTTATATTAACAACGGGAAATTAATTTTAAATTAATTTCTGCCACTTCCGTGTTTTGAATTTAGAAAAATGTATTCCATATTTGGAATCAGGATTTCCAAATTGTGTGAATGGGTAACTTTTATTTTTAGACATTTTGAATAATTACTTCGGTAAATATTTTATTTGCCATGGTCAAATGGTAAATCCAGTAAATAAGGGTAAAAAATAAAATTATAATAATAATAAATTACCCTAAAACATGTAATAACCTTATTCGTTGATACATGTCCAACCATGGGAATATTTGGGTCGATTTTGGGACCCCATGGAGCCACTTTTAGGTGATAAGGACACTTTATATTAATTATGTTAAAGTAAATACAAAAATGACATCAGCATATATCTTTTTGAAAAACAATTTTTACATAGGTTTATACATGTTATACTTTCAAATATAAATATTTATTATAAATATAAAAATATTTCCTACATAATGGTATTTTATTTATAATTTTTAGACATTTAATAATTAAAATTATTTTGACATAATAATGATGCAGTATTTTCCTTATTAATAAAATATTCAAATAATTGGTATTATAAAAGTAAAAATAAATATAATTTGAATGTTTTGATGTCATACACTAATTTTATTGGTTACTATTATATGTTAGTATTTATTAAATTAATTTTATATGAATTAATAAATTTTTTAAGACTTTAACAAAAATCAATTATTGAATAGTGTCAAAATTGATATAAATGAGTTTTTAAAACAAATATTATATTTTTAATTGATATTATATTCCTAAAAATCAAAGGTTCATAAAAAGGACTTATATCATGATAGGTGTATCATTAATGGACAAATTTGGGTTATCATGGATGTATATAGTATGTTTATTAACTATACAATATAAAAATACAAAGTGACATGGTAAATGTCAAACTAATTAACTAAGAGTTAAAACTAAAAGATAAGGTTAATATAATGCCCCGATCCTGTTTAAAATCTATTGGTTGAAAAGATTTAGACCCATCCCCACCTTATAATTTGAATAATCTACTTTTGAGCCATTAGAATCCGAATATGAATTTATTATAAAATAATACTATAAGTTTTTTCTAAAGAGCCCATCCTCCCCCTTATAAAAGGACACCACTTCTAACCAATTCTTCACACCATCAATGCCTTTTGGCTCGGCCAAACCCTGCCCAAATATTCTCTCAACTTACCTCAATTTAACCTACAGGCCTTATTTTTATTCTAAAGCCAACCTAAGGAGCCATTTTGATCAAACCAAAAGATTGAACCCGAAGAAGAGGTAATGTTTTCACCACCCTCTTTCAAGTTCCTTTCTTCTTCCACTTCTTCTTTATTTGTTATTTCCATTATAAAATAATAACCCCAATATCTTCTATATACTGTGATGTTATTATAAATATTGTATAACCATATTCAGTAATCTATCCATCCTTTGAATGACATGTCACCATACGTGCGTACGTACGGCTTACCATCACCACGTCGTGGTGTAATTGTTATTCAACACATTATTATTTGGATGGGTATAATAATAATGTGTAATTCATGTAAATAATAAATATAACATGATAATTATTCTGTATATATGATATACCATCCAATTATATATTATTTTAATATCAAAAGAATGATATTGTCGCTCATGCATACGGATGGACTACCATCTCCACGAACGCGATGAGATTCATTCCCCATCGTATCCATTCAAGTATAATTATCATATTATGATTAAAAATAATGTTTAAGGACTTGATATCTTTCGGGATATGAATAATATACAACCAATCCAAAACAAACACTACTTATGTAACAAAACATATAAAATAAAATGAGCAAGTTAACACCCAAAACGATGATTGATCATTTCTTTGATGGGTTAAAACCATTTCTCCATCGATCATTAGTCTCACAATCCTTCTCGTTGTATGATGATATTTTCTCATGCACTATCAAGATAGAAAAATAATTCTATAAGTCTTATGACTTTAAATCAAAGCAAGAGAAGAAGAGATCTACTGATCACTATGGAAATAGAAATAAGGGGAATAAGGGAAAGGTTGATTATCTATCCTATAGTAAATGTGGGAAGAAACACCCTAGTACTTTCTTGAAAGGAATGGGAGTCTGTTACAAGTGTGGTGAAAAAGGCCACCAAGCTCGTGATCGTAAGGGGAAGAAAGAAGCTACTGATGTTCAATGCTAAAACTGCAGGAAGATGGGACATTATGAAAATGAATGTCCTAAGCATCATGGAAACATAACATAGAAAAGGCCAAGGGATCAAGGTTGTGTTTATAATATCACTACTACTGAGGTAGAAGCTCCGAAAGACGTGGTGGTAGGTAATTTAATATTTTCCTCAAGTTTATCCAATGCTTTATTTTATTCTGGATCATCGCATTGTTTCATATCTTCCCAGTTTGCTAAGAAAATTAGATATTTCAAATTTGATTTAACAAGGAAGTTGTCAGTTAAAACTCATAAGGGAATTATCAATGCAACAAAGTTTTATGAATTAGTCCCCATTAGAGCACATAATTTTTCTTTATATGCTGATCTCATCGTCATACCCATGATTGAATTTGATATAATCCTCGATATGGATTGGATTTCGGACCATGATGCAAAGATTTATTGTAAGAAGAAGGAGGTTCTATTTTTTATGATGATGATAAGGAACACCTTATCTTTAAAGCAGAATCATCGCCACCTAATTGTTATCTAGATCCACCCCCAATAGCTCAACTAAATTCAATTATTGGGGAGGAAGAGAATGAAATAACTGTGGGTGAGGAAAGGAATGTTAAAATTGAGGATGTGCCTATTATGAAATAATATGTAGGTGTGTTTTGTAAAGATTTACCTGGACATCCTCCAAAACGATAAATTGAGTTTTCCATTGATTTAATTCCTAGACCAAGGCCCATATCGAAGACCCCTTATAGAATGGTCACTGTGGAATTAGTGTAATTAGAGAAACAACTAGAGGAATTGAGTAATAAGGGATTTATTCTACCTAGTGTTTCTCCATGGGGAGCCCCTGTCCTTTTTTTAAGAAGAAAGATGGATCGATGAGGTTATGTATCAACTACATGGAAGTCAATTCTATAACAATAAATTACAAGTATCCCCTACCTCGCATTGATGATTTATTTGACCAACTGAATGGAGCTCAATACTTTTCAAATATTGACCTTCGATCTAGATACCATCAGTTGTGTGTGAAGAAGGAAAAAATTCTGAAGACAGCATTTAAAACCAGGTATGGGCATTACGAGTTTACAGTAATGCCTTTTGGATTGACTAATGCACCCTCTATATTCATGGATCTAATGAACAGAGTTTTCGAAGAATACCTCAATGATTTTGTAGTGGTATTTATTGATGATATCTTGGTATACTATAAAATCTACTAAGATCATGAAAATCACTTGTGCATTATTCTGAAGACTCTTAGAAGACAAGAATTATATGGGAAGTTTAGAAAGTGTGAATTCTGGCTTCAGGAGATTTCTTTTCTTGTCCTTATTGTCTCCAAAGATGGAATCTCTGTTGATCTTTCTAATACCAAGGAAATCCAAGAATGGCCAGCACCGATGAGTATAACTGAGGTATGTAGTTTTATTGTCTTAGCAGGTTATTATCGGTGTTTTGTCCAGAACTTTTCCCGATTGGCTAACCCATTAATGAAGCTCACACGTAAAGGGGTTAAATTTGTATGGACAAAAGAGTGTGAATAATGTTTTGAAGAACTAAAGAGAAGATTATTCAATGCTTCTATATTGACTCTACCATTGGGGAATGATGGGTTTGTTATTTATAGTGATGCATCAATGAAAGGACTTGGTTGTGTCCTTTTGCATAATGATAGGGTTATTGCCTATGCATCACGACAGCCAAAAATTCATGAGAAAAACTATCCTACTCATGATCTTTAGTTAGATACTATAATCATTACATTGAAGATATGGAGACATTATCTCTATAGTAAAAAATAGGAGATTTATACTGATCACAAGAGTTTTAAGTACATTTTCTCATAGAAAGAACTCAACATGAGGCAAAGGCGATGGCTTGAACTACTCAAGGATTATGATTGCACGATACACTACCACCCGGGGAAGGAAAATAAGGTGGTAGATGCTTTGACAAGAAAAGATCATGGGGTTTTGAACATGATGAGAATTGAAAGGGATCCTATATTCATGGATCTAGTGAAGATTGATATGGGAATTACCATGGAAGGTGAAACATCGATACTTTTTCAAATGGTTTCCAAACCATCTTTACTAGAAAGAATAAAGAGTTCTTAGACCGGTGATGAGGAGTTTCAAAATAAGATTAAAGCTGTGAATGATGGGATATTGAATGACTTTGGGTATGAAGATAGAATTTTGAAAAATGGGAAGAGACATTATGTTCCCAATATACCTGATTTAAAAAGGGAATTGTTGGATGATTCTCATAGTTCCAATTTCTCTACACACTCTGGGAGCACCAAAATGTATAGAGATTTGAAGGAACATTTTTGGTGGGACAACATGAAGAGATAGATTTCTGATTTTTTGTCAAGATGTATGTTTTGTCAACAAGTGAATGCTGGAAGGCAATAGCCTGGAGGAGTCATGCAACCTCTTCCCATACCTGAGTAGAAATGGGATAATATCAAGATGGACTTTTCCATGAGACTACCAAAGACTCCTAGAAGGAACGATGAAATATGGGTCATTGTTGATCGTCTTACCAAGACAGAACATTTTATTTCTATAAGGGAAGATTTACCACTTGAACGTCTAGAAAGACTATATATTAATGAAGTTCTGAGACTTCATGGAGTACCCCCATCAATTGTTTCAAATCGTGATCCCCGTTTTACATCAAGATTCTGGAAAAAGTCTTCAGAAATCCCTAGATACTGAACTCCGTTTGAGCACTTCTTACCACCCTCAAACAGATGGAAAATTAGAATGGACTATTAAAACCTTAGAAGACATGTTGAGATCATGATCACTTGACTTTCAAGGTATGTGAGGTCAATATTTACCTCTGGTAGAATTTTCCTATAACAATAGCTTCCATTCAAGTAATCGAATGTCACCATATGAAGCGTTATATGGAATGAGATGTCGTACACCGACTTGTTGGGATGATATTGGTGAAAGAAAACTTGTAGGCCCAAAACTGGTGGAGGAGATGATGGAAAAGGTGAAGGTAATCCAAAACCACATCAAATCAGCTCAAAGTGGGCAGAAGAGCTATGCAGATAACCGAAGGAAGGATTTGGAATTTCAGGTAGGAGATCATGTTTTCTTGAAGGTACATCCATGGAAGGGTGTTATACGTTTTGGTAAGAAGGGAAAATTGAGTCCCTGGTACATCAGACCATTCTAGAATGAATTGGGGATGTAGCTTACTGTTTGGGAATGCCGCCAAGTCTCTCCAAAGTTCACGATGTGCTCAATGTATCACTGTTGAGAAAATACATGCCTAACCCAACACACATACACACCTATGAGGAAGTAGAATTGGAACCCGATCTATCTTATTATGAAGATCCTTTCAAGATTCTTGATACAAGAGAGAAAGTGCTTAGAAACCGGACGACTCATCTGGTAAAAGTTCTATTGAGGAACCATAAGATAGAAGAGGAAATGTGGGAACCCGAGAAACTAATGATGAAGAACCACCCGATTCTTTTCATGTGGTAGTATTCTAGAAATTTCAAGGGCAAAATTATTGGAATAAGGGGAGAATGTAACACCCGAAGATTCTATAGTATGATTCTCTTTGAATAATATAGTAGCATGTGTTGTACACAACTTTGAGATTCTAACACACCGCGACCAATCAAAAAAGCTGTTATGAATAGAAATACCCACTTTTTGAAATTTTATAAATTTTATCTCTCAAAATGGACTTCATTTTTTGATTTTTAATATCGAAATTAGTCTAGGGTGAAATTTTGGTGCTTTTTCGATAACTATTATATTTTGATGAATAGTGAAAATTACTAAATTATAATTAAAAACAACTTTTTTTAATTGAAATAATTAATAGTGAAAAATTATGAATTTGAGTGGTTTTAAAATATATTTAGAATATATTTTTACCATTTAATACAATGATTTTCATTGGACATAATTTCACAATGAAACCGGACATAAACAAGTGTCAATCTTGTGATAGTTATTATCTCATAAAAACACGCTTTATGTTTTAACAAAGGGAATTAATTTTAAATTAATTGGTTCAAATTATGTGTTTTGAATTTGGAAAAATGGATTCTATATTTGGAATCAAGATGTCCAAATTTTGTAAATAGGTAACTTTTTTTATACATTTTGAATAATTACTTCGGTAAATATTTTATTTACCATGATTAAAGGATAAATCCGGTAAATAAGGGTAAAAAAATAATATTATAATAATAATAAATTACCCTAAAATGTGTCCAAACCTTTATGGTTGATAAATGTCCGACCATGGTCATATTTGGGTCGATTTTGGAACACCATGGAGCCACTTGTAGGTGATAAGGACACATTATATTAATTAAGTTAAAGTAAATACAAAAATAACATAAGCATATATCTTTTAGTAAAACAATTTTTACATAGGGTTATACATGTTATATTATCAACTATAAATATTAATTATAAATTTAAATATATTTCCTACATAATGGTATTTTATTTATAATTTTTAGATATTTAATAACTAAAATTATTTATGACACAATAATGATGCAGTATTTTCCTTGTTAATAAAAGAATCAAATAATTGGTATTATAAAAGTTAAAATAAATATAATTTGAAAGTTTTCATGCCATACACAAATTTTATTGGTTAATATTAAATTTTATGATTTCTTAAATGAATTTTATTCGAATTAATAAAGTTTTTAAGACTTTAACAAAAATCAATTATTAAATAGTGTCAAAATTGACATAAATGAGTTTTTTTTTAAAATATTATATTATTAATTGATATGTTATTCCTAAAAATCTAAGGTTTGGTAAAAGGACTTATATAATGATAGGTGTATAATTAATGGACCACTTTGGGGTCTCTTGGATGTATATAGTAAGTTTATTAACTATATAATATAAAAATACAAAGTGACATGGTAAATGTCAAACTAATTAACTAAGAATTAAAACTAAAAGATAAGGTTAATATAATGACACAAACCTGTTTGAAATCTATTGGTTGAAATGATTGTGACCCATCCCCACCTTATGATTTTAATAATTTACTTTTAGCCATTATAAACTGAATATGAATTTATTATAAAATAATACTTTAAGTTTTTCCTAAAGAGCCCCTTCTCCCCCTTATAAAAGGACACCACTTCTAACCAATTCTTCACACCTTTAAAGCCTTTTGGATCAGCCAAAAACTACCCAAATATTCTCTCAACTTCCCTCACTTCAACCTAGAGGCCTTAGTTTGATCATAAAGCCAACATAAGGAGCCCTTTTGATCAAATCAATATGAAGAACCCAAAGAAGAAGTAATGTTTTCTCCACCCTCTTTCAAGTTCCTTTCTTCTTCCACATCTTCTTTCTTTATTATTTTCATTATAAAATAATAACTCTAGTATCTTCTATATAATATTATGTTATTATAAATATGGTATAACCATATTCAGTATTCTACCCATCCTTTGAATGATGTGTCACCATACGTGTGTACGTACGGCCTACCGTCTACACGTCGTGGTGTAATTGTTATTCAACACATTTTTATTTGGATGGGTATAATAATGATGTGTAATTCATGTAAATAAAAAATATAACATGATAATTATTCTATATATATGATATATCATCCAATTATATATTATTTTAATATCAAAAGAATGATATTGTTGCTTGTGCATACGTACGAACTACCGTCTCCACGAATGAGATGAGATTCATTCCCCATCGTATCCATTCAAGTCTAATTCTCATTTTATGATTAAAAATAATTTTTAAGGACTTGATATCATTCTATATATGAATAACATACAACCAATCCATAACAAACATGTCTTATGTAACAAAACATGTAAAATAAAACGAATAAGTTAACACCTGAAACTACGATAATACTAAGATATTATTAACAAAACAATGTTAAAATATCATATATGATATCATATTAATGTATATGATTCTTGTATAATTTAATCACAACTATTTCACCATTATACAGAAGGTTAACCTACCCTCAACCAAGGAAAAGTACAAGGTAAGGGTTTACTTCACAATCTCTTTATTATCTGAGGTTGTTTTTACATAATTATCTACTTGGACCTCTTTATCATCCACATCAACGTTTCATATAAATTTATTTCAAAAAATTCTTACTATTTTACAGAATATGGTTTAAAGTCATTTATACCCTTTTTTGACTTTTTATTAGAAGTTTATAAAGGAATCGTTCCGTCATTTTCCAAACAGGGTCATTTTTAACCTTTTCGACAGAATTAAGGTAAGAATGTCTTTTTTAACTTATACGGCAGGTGCGGCTATTTTATACCGTTATAAAATCGTCGAATATTCCCTAAAAAGCATATAATAATATTTTCAAAGTAAATGTTTTCTTTTATAATTATTTTTTTTAAATGATTTCAAAAAAAGAGATATTTCTCTCAAATAGTTTTGATTTCATCTATGTCAACATCCATTGATGGATTTTAAGCTTATTTGACGTTGATTTACTATGATACAAAACTTCCATATTGTATTGAAGTTTTTGTGATATGTTTGACTGTGGATGTGTTATTTCTATACCATTCATGGTTTATGGAGAAAGTATTGACATTTCATATTCTAGTTTTAATATGAATGTTTATGTTCTGTTTAAAACTATTCATATGAGGAATGCATTGGACTTAATATGTGACGAGTGGAGCCCGCTATAGCTCCTCAATGCATAGGTAGGTCTCATGAGACAAACAAGTGTCTCAGCACAAGGCCTTGAAAAAATATTATTTGTATTCTTGGCACGAGGCCTTGGCTATGTGGTTATGATAATCTGGCATTATGCATTCCATCATTATGAAAGTGGTTATTGATATTGCATGTGATTATTAGACTAGTATAATATCCATGTGAATAAGTAAATGGAATTATTTCACTTCATTTTTTCTATATTATTCTGAAGTTAATGTTAAAAAGGATTTTGTTTTAGTTATACATTGCCTTAAATGTTTCTGCTTATTTATGAAAGTTCCCGCTATATTGTTATCCTTACTGGGCATCTGAGCTCACCCATTTCTATGTTTAATTTTTTCAAGGATGTGAAGAATTATTTTATAACTGACCTATAGGGATAGTCTAAGGGGATATGAGTGTGGACTATGGAGACTATTTTGTTGTAGTTTTCATTTTACTATTTCATGTAAGACTTATGAATGTATCTAGTGATTCCAAAGCTACTATACTAATCGGTCTTTTGAGACTTGATCTTTTTTGATCATGCCAATGTTATGTAATAATGCACCGACTCTGGGTAACTAGGGCCAGAGAATTACATTATTGATCTTACAAGAAACACTAATGGGGGTACGAAGATGAATCATTATTTCAAATTTTATAATTTAATTTAAAATTCGAGTTTTTGAATTATAAAGGTCATGATACTTTCAAAATGAAAACTCATCTCAATATATATGAAACAGATAAATACAAATAATAAATGAATTTAGGATTTTATAATGTTTTCCCCTAATATGGGTGACTAAAGTTTTACTTTGTTTTTTTTAAATATAGGACATAGGGGATCCACTAATTTTATAAGGTGAATATGTGATGGGAGGTAGAATTATTAACCTTGAATATGTTTTATAGTAGAAAATTATTTTAATTATTTTCATTATATAAGATCCATCTTATTTGAAAAGTTCTATTCAAACTGAAATGAAAATACATTCAATGCACTCTTGGGTGATTCAATAGTTTCAAAGAGAACTGCTTATATCCTTTAGTATATTCTGTATGAACATAAACTCCCTTTTCATTAAAAACTTCAATGTCTCGAAAATTTAAATCATTAAAAAACTAATAACAATATTTCACACAAAAAAATATTCCATTTTTTTTAAACATTATGACCTGAAAATAGAGTATTACAAAAAAACATTTAGGCCAAATAATGTTTTATTTGATTCTCTAAAATACTACTTTGAGGGTGAGAAATAACCATAACATTGGAAAAAATATCCAGCAGGATTCAACAGTGGTGAGCCAAATTCAAAATAAAGACACAATAAATAAGGAGATCACTTTCGGTATATTCTGGCATTAGTCAAAGTCACAATCTTGATCATCATCCAACATCATCGCCGTACTCATTGTCATCGTCGCCGAATGATCACCACTTCTTTATCAACATTGATTCATCAAAGTCATGATGAGTAACCTTTACATGGAAAATATTCTTATAGTCACAGGTCCCAATGTATAGACATTGAAGGCCCAAAGTCCATACACCCAAAAAAATCACACGATAGTTGTTGCTTTAAATATTTTCTCTAAAGAGACTAAACTACAATGCTGCTCGGCAAGAAAATCCCCATACAGGACTACATGGGACCTGGTACAAATAGAAACCCTATACCCTCTCATTACTACAATATGATTTTAATAACCAATGTTTTATTCTTTGTTTGATCTCATTTGGGACTACACCTAGGGTATCTGACCCTCAAATATTTTCTCTCTCTCTATTTTATCCTCCTCTGTTAAAGCAGGAGCATGGTTCTTCTGATAGAACCACCATGGGATGAGGGATACCACTCCTACCTTGCACCACTACCACCCAAATCATCATACTCCTTCATCCATGATAGTGTATTATTTCAACCATTGTCACCCCTTAACAGTCGACACTGTCGTTGACGACTATAGATAATGTCGAGCCCAATCACTCCACTATCGATTGACCTTGACATCACTATTTCTAAAATCCACCATCCAAGATGCCTTAAAAATGAAAAAAAATTACTTCTACTTGAATCATATGAAACCATCATCCATGATATCTGACGCCTTTAACTACACTGCCAGCCCCATAAAACGCATCTGCGACATCCATTTAACCACATAGTGCACCACTAAACCACACCAATAAATCAATGATGACCCATATGAAATTTTTTTCTTCTAGGACCCAAACATGATATTTAGATGTAGGATTATAGGGTAGTTTTTACAACTAGGATTCAACCCAAACTACTTCACTATCCAATGGGAAAAAATAATCACCAAAGAATAATACAATCGTATTCCAAAAAATTGTATAAACCAATCATCTAATTTAAACCTCCACATTAATCATTAAAATATTTAAAACAATATCTATGATATTATTAATTAATTTTATAATATTAAAAAAACTTTTAAATCACTTTTAATATCCAATTTTTCTAAATAAAATAACACTAATGTAACATCCAGTTAAACTTATGTACCCTCCATAACCACATATACACAATCAAGTTAACTTTATTCTATATAAGATTACTTTTATATAGTATTTGAAACCTATAATTTATTCTAATATATACTCCAAATTAATATTACATATAAAATAAACAAATATAGTATATCCTTTAAAATATTTGAGTTACTCATACATATATAAAATAGATTTAAATTCATTCTTATAAAAATTATGTTAAAATTTATCATAGTCTCAAAAAATATATGTAACACTTGAAAAATCATATTAATTATACATACCTTTTGGTAACTTTAGATTTAATCTTAAAAAAGATTCATAAATTACTATTTAATCATAAATAGATATATATAATACCAAAACCAAATTTCTCAGAAATATTAAACCTCCATATCCTTCTCAAATCATCTCTAAACAACTCAATGCAAAATAATTTTAATCAAATAAAATTCTCCACCACCTTTCAATACTTTCCAAATACTACTGAAAATAAATAATGATGGGTTTTATAAGATAATATTATATCCAATATAATGTCATATACCCAATAAATATCCCTATTTATCATTATTAAATCAATATGTGAATTAAGAACATAATATAAAATAAGAATACCTCTTTTATAATATCTTGTATATATGATGATCATGATGGAATATGTTTTATGTATTTAACCAAAGATAAATAAATAAAAAGAATGAAATAAAGCATCATCTTGACTTGATAGTGTTTCACAGACACTCTAATAGAAGGATTAATCCCTTTATCTAGCCTTCATTTTTTGAGGAAATTGAGCATTGGATTCCAATGTTTGGCAGCTGATATGTGTTAACTAAAAATATGTGAATTTTTAAATAAAATAATTTGAACATTTCAAATGATTATAATATATTAGTCAATAAATAAATGAATCATATTTATGATTCAAACCCAATGTAAAATCCTTAGAAAATGTGGTAGTATATGATAAACTTGATTATATATAACTGGTTCTGTTATATAATATGATATAGAACTAACATGCCTAAAATTATATATATATATACATATATCATTTTCCATGATATACATTATATGCATATAATATATTATAAACCAAGGTAAGATATATAAGTTTTAGTGAATATTCATAAATTTCCCACATGTACTAAAATCCCATATGTACTTTTCAAAACACTTTAAAACACTTTGTGTATCCACATGAACTCTTTTAGACACTGTCTTATAAAAATATAATCATTTTGGTAAAAAAATTATATAAAATTTAATACTTATTATATGGTCAGACTTTGTGACACTACAGATTTTGTAGCATTGATAAAAAATGATTTCCTTAATTCATAGATGTGGATAATAGTATGGCCTTTAGAAAAAATTCAGTGCTACTCATGATACAAAGGGTTTTTTCTTGATATTTAAAAAATATACTCATATCTTACTATGATGATGTATTCCACATGATTTATCATATAAATTATATGTATACTTATCTATTTCCTTTTTTGATGACACAGAGTGACCACTAATCATGGAATGTGTCAATCTTGTATAATTAATTTTATATATTCTTGATTATATAAAATTGACTTGACAATTTTAATAGATACATAACATTCCATTTATCCATATTATCAATTACATAACATGTAACTCAACTAATAATGGCCATGAATTTCCTCAATCTAATTCAATAATGGGTCCAAATTTATTTTCCTATAATGAAAGTGGACAAATCCCATATTGGTTAAACTCAAATAAAAAAATGAGTAAGGAAATACCAAGACACCCCGGGATTAGAATAGCCTTAAAAATGTTTTAAGGAAGCTATAAAAGTATGAATATTCAAAATTTATGTGTCCTTCCAACATCAGATAATGGGAATTCATAATAATCATACACCCCTATCACTATGAATGGTCATATAAAATTCCATGCGATATAATTTCATGGGTTTTATAGATAAAATGGATCATCTTATTATCTCATGAGCCTATTATTTATAGTATATATAACTCTTTCTATCACATATAATATTATACTCAATTTAATCTTAACATATCATAAAAATCAATAATACTCTTTCATAATTATAGATTTGGGGAAACATAATGTTATACTCTGAGGGGATATTATCATTCCATTTTTTATTTAAAATATCCAATACAGCTAAATGAATGATAAATGGATATTCTATTTATTATTAAATCATAAAAAAATTTACAAAAATTATATCCAATCCATCATGTATCAAATATTAAGATATTTAACATGTCCTTTATTCTTTTTTAGTGATAATGATTTTTTCAAAGTATATACTAATTTATCATCTATAGAAACCCAATAGATATTTATATCACCCATCTCAATGATATATTAAATTATATAATATTTAATAAGGTTGTGTTTAGTACTTTAGTGATATTATGGTTACCTGTCTTGAGAAATAACTCAATTGTTTTCATAGTAAAGGTTAATTTCTACCTTGATGCTAGGAACCACTCCTAGTCTACTAATAGACATTGTGATCAAAACAACTTCCATTGTATTATTTAATTAAGATATATACTCTACCTATATTAAAGATTCTTCTATATTATCTTTTTTATAACTTTTAAAACTAATAGATCCACTATTTAGGTAAAACATGAAGCTATATTGAGATCTCATATAATCCTTATCTTATCAAGAAATGTCATCAGTGTAACCCCTTAAAATGAGTTCATTACTAGACCTAAGGTGTTATTATACAGATATTGATAATGTTATGTTATTTATTTTCAATCCATTTATTCTTTGATCAAAGAGTTTCTAAACTAGGGGAAATGATTTAGAATAAATGGAAGATCTTAAGAGTAATTGAATAACATTAAAAAAAATTTCATAGTGTTTGTACTTTTTTTGGGTGAAAATATCGGAGGAAGTTAAAATATTGTTTTAGTCTAAAGATAGGTATTTCAGGCTATTCTAATTGATTTTAGAAAATTAGGATAACTTCATGCAAGTCAAGGTGTGTTTCATGCAATATAAGGTGATTGATATTAATCTAGAAGATAATCCTTGAGGTCATGTTTGTATAAATTTAGCACATTGTAGAAGTTTCACATAGATCATATAAGTGGTGGTGATGCATTTTATGGGATTGATATATTTCATGAAGGATAATATTTTTCATATAAATATGGTATTTACCCATTAATTAGGAACTTAAAATATTTTATGGAGAATTATAGGCTCCCTATTCATGAAACTCAAAATTTTGTGAATTGGAGTTGAGAGAAATATCAGGTATGTTGAAGTTTTGTGAAGAAGTTTTTTTGTAGAAAGTAGTGTGAACATAATTATTTGAACATGGTAGAGAAATGGAGTTTCATGAGAAATACTTGAGGGAAATCACATGATCATAGGGAGTTTCACTAACATATCTTGAGGGAATTCACCTATGATAAGAGACTTAGGAGAAGGATGTTGTCTGCTATTTGATTCTGGATAAATACTTGTATGAAAGGCAATGCTAGGGGTGAAGTAGAACCAAGTGAAGGGTTATACCTGAGACAAGGTACTTGGGATAAATTATTTGAGTGAAAGTTAGTAATTGGATGAAGTTATGGAACTCATTAAGGCATAATATCAAGGATTCCAAGATTAAAAACAAATCTCACATTCTTGATACTATTAAGTGAACCTTTTTCATGTTAAACTAAGGAAGACTTCATCCAAATAAGTGAGTAGTGAGAAACCGATAGAGATGATATGAGAGAGTAAGTTCAATATTCATAAATTCATTGTAAAGGTAGTGATCCTAGAATGGAGTGACCATGACTAAAACTGTGTCCACTGAAATGGTAAGGATTAATGGATTTTGGTACACTAGAACAGTGCGATGTGTATGGTTCTTAGACTATCTCTTACTGTTAAACCAAATAAAAAATTTTGTGGATTGATTTTTCTCTTGGATTTATAGCATACTTATACATGGTCCATGAGTTATTACCAACATTAAGACAAGATATAAAATTTTAAAAAGGAAATATAAGATAACCTAATTCACCCATCCCCTCTTAGGGTGTATCAAGTTATTACAGTCAACATCTCATCTAATGACCAAAAAAATATCCTTACTTTTTTGTAATCACATAAGGTTATTATTGCTTGTAATAAAATTAATCTCACTTGAATTGGATTTGTATTTTGTTATTATTCTTAAATCATAGGAGACATCAGGTCAATTACATAACATGGGATACATAATATATCCTTTGGAAGATTCATAAGGATTCTTATCCATCATATCTAACTATTTATAAGGATATTGAATCATATTAAATTTGTTCCATGAAAATCTATTATTAACACCATTTTGGAGTTTTCAATGATAAACGTTTTTATCACTTTACAAATACATGTGTTTTGGATCAGTATGAGTAACAAATTTAGTTAATTTCTATAGATATTCACACCCATTATATAGGATGCTTCACCCATATCTTTCATTGAGATTCAATCTCCAAACCACAAATTTACAAAATTTAATATAAGGATATAATTTATGATATGTAGTTTTTTATCTTTATAAAATACCCTAAATTTCAGAAAACTATTACTAACCCATTTGTATACATAAAAAACATCTATATTCTAAATAAAACTAAACTATTTATGGAATAATAATATTGGATGTTGTAACTCCAATAATATTATTATATTCCATAAATAGATTATTGTATCCTGTAAACCTTAACATTATCCTTTGGTACTTTAAAACATTTGAGTTGTATCATATATAAAACTTTTACTAAATTATCAATAATGAAATTAGTTTTGATATCAATAATCATAATAAGCTACTATGTTTAGAAATATCTAAATGGAATTTATCATCACAACTATTAAAAAGATATATTTATATTCATTAACATGAATTTAGTTATAAACCGTTATGATTAGAATATTTTTATAGGCCAATAATATAATATCCATAATGATTTTATTTAGAAAAACACTTTCGAACTTATGGGTCTCACCCCTTCAGGTGAATTGACCACATTTAAAGCATAGTGAGTGTATTTAGAGTCTATCTCAGGTTTTATGGAATTTAACTATTTGTTAAAATTAAAACTCTTAATATCCTCTCTATATATTGTATATTAATCATATTTGACAATTATTTTATCCTTATTTTCTATAATAAATCACAATCTATTAGACTCCTAATGAATCATACCAGACCTTTTAGGTTCTTATGTAAACTAGGGTGGATCTTCTTTAATATCCCTTTATGGTACTAATTCAATTTCATACTCAAGAAAACATCTTTTTAAACGGTCTTAAAATTATCTATGTTTAAATTTACTCTCATTGGCTCCTATACTAATGTATTCATTCTCATTAAATATACGAGTTTGGCCCACAAGTACTTTATGCTTACTAGGACTACAAAATAATTTCATATTGTTTCATTCGGGTAACCAAATATATGTTTTTTTTTTGTTTTTGGGTTAATTTGATCAAATAATTAATGGTTTATGTATGATTCTCAACCCAAAATCCTTATAAATTAAAAATTATAACATTTCATAATCTATATCTCATATGGTGTATTTAATAATTCTTTAGATGGGATGTTATTAAGTAGAAAATGTATCAGATTCTATAGTATACCCCAAGAATGATATAATAAGGTCACACTAATTCATCATCCATAAAACTATGTCTAATAGGGTATAATTAATTCTCTCAAACACACTATTCCATTGTGGTGTAAACATAATAGTGAAATATGAAAAATTTATAAAATCCCTTAGATAATCAGTAAATTCTTGGATCAAGTAGTCACCAACTTAATCTGATTAGAGAATATTAATAATTTTTCTTCTATAATTTTATACTTTATTTCAAAACTCTTTGTCCTTTTTAAAAATTTCAAACATATGTATTTTGAGAAACACATAACTATAATGACTAAATTCATCAGTAAATTTTATGAAGTACCTATTCCCATCACTTTCCTTCTTAATCATTAATCCATATACACCACTACGTATAAAATCTAATAGTTCACCGCCCCTCTCACCATTTTCAATAAAAGGTAATTTAATCATTTATTAAAATAAATAAGGTTCAATTGTGTCAAATTATTCATAATATGATGACTTCAACAATCCATATTTATGGAGTCTTTGAATTGTTTTTTCATTTTTATATCTAAGATAACAAATCAAAAAAATTATGTGGAGTTAGAATCAACCATTACCTTATTATTTTGAATAATATAGATTCTATTTTCCATGTCCAAAAAATATATCCATTTAAAATATTTCTAATTCCTTAAAAAATTATTTTATTGTATATGGATCAAATATTGCTATTAATAATAAATAAAAAACATATCTTTTACAAACAATATATAAAACTAAAATTTATATCACTATATGGACCATAATAATAGTATTCTAATTATAGAAAAAGATTACTAGGAATAATTATAACATATGTTCCGAACACCAATGTAGAATCTCTTTCCCCATTACTAACACATTAATATAATTCACCCTTTTATAATTATATCTTATTTCTAGGTATATGTTTTTTAGTACAAAAGTGTGATCACACCAACTTTATAATAAACATGAGTCATAGGTAGATAAATTAATTTAAATAACATTTAAATCCACATGATCCAAATAATTCACTTCGATAAAACTTTTCAACCATAGATACCAATCTATAATTTTTTTATAATTCATACCTAGTATTTTATTATATATATTTTCATTAAAGTTTTCTAATGAAATAACTACCACTAAAATGATACATTATTACCTTTACTATTCAAATATCCATATTTCATTATGTTTTGGGTTACTTTTCCATTTTTCTCACCACTTACATTTTTATGTAGGAAACTAGGCCAATAATATTGAATATACCTCTTGGTTAGTTGAGTGGATAACCGTTTTTTCAAATTCATTATATGGATGAACTAAAATCCATTATTGTGGTGTCCTAATCCTAGTTGGGTTTCCCATGAAAATTGTATCCCAAAGCTAATAGTTGAATATTGTCACCTAATCCTATTAGGGCCACCCATACCTAGTATTCCTTAAACAAGATAATCCATGGCACCCAACATTAACATGGCCTATTTGGTTTAAAGTTCTAGTTATTGAAATGTTTTTTCATCTGAAGGAATATCACAAATAGTATATTAGGGGTTTTCTCAGTCCTTATAAATTAATATACATGACATACTTATTAAATCCATAACTATGACATTACATGTTTTATTCCATTATATATGAATTCTTATAATGTTATAGTTATGAAATATCTATTCCATAAACCAAATTAATAAGTTCAAAACATTTCAATGGGTAAAAATTTACATAACTCATAGTTTTTACTAATAACAAAAAAAATATAATCCAAATATATTTTAACATATCCAAATGAATCCCATGAAAAAGGTAAATGAAACCCTTCATATAAAAGTATTATAATTATATGAATTAAAAAATTCTTATGAGATTAAACTTATAGAAATAGATATCCAACCCACACTTTTTATGATAAGGAGAAACCCTTGAAAAAAATTAGTAGTACTGCCCAAAGTACCTCTGCCCAAGGATACTTTACTCAAGAGATATTTCAATTCCATCATATCTTTAACACCCAATATGTATAAACTATACTCAACATCTAAATTCAAACTAATAAATTTATAAAAAACTAAATTCAAGGTAGATGAAAACTAAATCATATGTTTCCCTATATAGTATGTTATGAAAATTTTATAAAAATCAATTTATCACATTAATTTTAAGAATATATAATATTAAAATCATATAAAAATTATAAATATCTAAATATTAAATATAATAAATAAATAATTTATTTATTTATTTATTTTTCAAACATGACATATCAATATTAACATTTTATATTTTATTCAGGAATAAAATTATACCATTTATAATGCCTAAAACATATTTGTTACCGAAATTTAATAAACCATATTCAATTTTACAAATAATTTTTTTCCTCCCTTAGGCCTATATTGTATTTTATAATAAATAATTGTAATATCAATTGTGATTCAATATTATATAATGGAATATAATAAAAACTATTATAGTTGTCATATTATTCCTTATGCATGTGGCATGTTGTTTTTTAGGAGAGTGCTGAGTAATACATGTTTCTAATCATAATTTAGGATATAATATATCGTATACTACAGTTCATATCATGATCTATATCATAATTGGAAATATACAGTAAACCACTTTTTTTTATTTGATGCTCTATTTTATAAAACCAAAATTAATATTATTGTAGCCTATGAAATAGTGAAAAATTAAAATATTTTTTGAATTACATACCATGACTCAATGAGTCACACCCAAAAACTATGCAAAAATTAAAGTCACATTTTATGATATCCAATATAATAAGAAAAAATAGTGAAATCCAATAGGTTATTTTCAACCACATCATATCATACCAATTTATATCACTACAAGAAAACTAATATACGCATGTTTTTTAATAAGTATAAATAAGAAAATGTGGAATAAATAATGAAACTATATCTAATAGCACAAATATATTTTTTTAGGATCATATAATGTCCAATATAGTATAAGTAATCAAATAAACAACCCAATATATCATCACAAAATCTACATGTGAATAAAAAACATAATATAAAAGAATAATACATATTGTCTAACTTTTTTAAAATTTGATGATCATGATGGAGTATTTTTTATGGATATTGTAAAGAGACAGATAGAGAACTATCATCTCCATAAGTAGTTCACCAACCACTAGAATCTTTATAGACTATGAGAAGATCCATCAAACTCAATAGTTGTGTAATAAACTTCTCCTTAATAATAAATAGAAAACATATATTGAAGAGGGAGTTTTATTGGATTTATAGTGTCACACACACACTCTAATAAAATGACCAATCCCTTTATATGGGATTTTATCATTGAATGATATTGAGCTTTAACTTCCATGATTTGGAGGTCGGTATACATTACTTAAAAATCTATGCTCATTAAAATATAATATTTTGAATATTTAAAATGATTATAAAATATTTTTCACTCCATAATTGAACCATATTTACAATTAAAATAAAATTAAAAACATTATAGAATACATAGAATTAGATATTTGAGTTGTTTCCCTAGAACTAGCAAATTTTTATGTTGGATTACCATTATATTAAAACAACTGGATGTTAATAAATAAATAATAACATATTAATGTTTATTATATATAATTTTAATGTGATAATTTCCAAGGGTATCAATCATATTGAAAAATTCATATTAGTTCCCCCCTATGATGAAAACCTTGAAGTGATATGACGATATTATTAATATTAAGACATATGCTGAGGATAAAAATATGTAACTGGTTATATAATATATTTTAGTTTTATGTTATTGATACTCATATGTGTCTAAGACTTCAACTCCTGAATTTGGTAGTTGGTAATATCTATTATGGTAGATTATGATGACAGGCCCACCAGTAGAAATTTCACATGTTTTTATGTCATTGGATATTTCTATATGTAAACATGTGTATTGGTACTTAAACATGAGATTATTATTAATTAATATCATAAGCCAATTACATTGATTTTTTTTGAAAAAAATGTTATATATTTGTGATGAAGTGGGACCCATTTTCTAATAACCCACATCTTTACATGTTTTGAATTTTTTTTTGAATTTAATTTTTTTTATCTGGTATACGAATCATTAAGAGGAAAAGGTGATGAACAAAGGTTCTTATTATTTAAAAAACTTTAATAGGTGTTTTTAGGTTTTTAAGGATACTAAATGGGTGAAATATCACTTGAGATAAGGGTTGAGTTATCACTGGGGCTAGCCGAGCAGTAATAGTCGCAAAAACATTTTAGTTTTAGGATACTAACTAGATTCTGATTTGTGATAGTAGTCGAGGTTCCCTCATGGGATCACTGGATATCTAATGTGCCTAGTTTTCCTAGCTATATGGCCATTATCTCTATGATTACCTCCAAGTGTATAATCTCACGGGCACTCTATGTAGTAATTAATGAGGGGTATTTCTTCTTTTTAGACATAGATTCCCCATCATGATTAATTTTACTTGATTGAATTTTAGAGATCCATTTGACTAGGACATCATCCTTTTCTCCCTCTATGATATAACTTCATAATGGGATGGATCTTGGTGAGATACACTAGATAATACAATAAATATACTCAGTCATTCTTCCATATTTCCCTATGTGGTGTAAGATCATTGGATTGTTCATCATGAATGATTCCTCTAGGTAGGTCTTCACCTTGAAATCATTTGATGTTAAAATTATCTTAGAATTATCTATCTACTTGATCATATATTGATATTTGTTATGTAATTGATTAGATAATTAGATTATAATTCCTCTTGATCTTGGTGTAATTTCCCAAGAATAATGGAGCTTTCAATTGACATGGATAAAAGATATCCCATGATGATGAATACATATTGTTAATTAGAGTTCCATTACAGGTATATCATTTTTCCAGCTTATCTAAGGGATTGTAAATTAATTATAATAAATTAGCCATTAATTTTTTTTGTGAAATTGGGATTTTCCGAAAATGATTTTCGAAGAGTGTTAAAAACCTTCCACGGGTGGTTGGTCATGGTTCTAGCTAGGCGGTTATACAACGTAAGTCATTAAGTGAGTGTGCCATTTACCTTTGGTTGTGAATATTCTTGTAATCATTTAATTAATTATAATATATTTATAATTAATTAAATCGGAATGTTATAGAATGAGTTAGTACCTTGTTGTGATTGATGAAGACTGAATAAACTTGTACAATAAAAATAATAAATTCTAATAAATAAATATTTCATCTTAAAATAAAAATATTAATTACATAACATAATGATCCACACTACAATTTTTTAGTTCTAGTGACTTTGGGAACTTGTACACATAAAGAATCTAGCCCATAAGTAAGCTATATCATCTCCCACTATATTCTAAATACTTATCACCTTTTCTAGGCATATCATACATAATAACTTTATTCATATCCTAAGGAAAGGAAACATAAAAAATGGTGATCTCAGAAGCTCAACAAGGGTAAAAAAGGGAGATATCAATATAAAAATAGCATATAGGTATGTGAACACAATAATAATATAGGAAAACTATACCCAACATATCATAGATCATAAACATAAATCATAGAATACATATTGTAAATTCATAAGACATGAATCATAATGAAATTCTAGACCACGGTCACTAAGAGCATAACATTGGCATAATACCTAGATTTTTTACATATATATAATCACATAAAAACTTATGTCAATGCTACCAACTATGAAATTCATAACAAGTTCGGATTTAGATAACTACCCATGTACCTTTTTTGGGCTTGGGATAAATTCCAATGTACCCTATTCTGGGGTTAGGATAACCTCCCATGTAAACTCTTCTGGTTTTGGGATAACCTCCCATGTACCCTATTCTAACTTATAATAACCTCATGTGTACCCTTTTCCCTCATGTAACATTAATCATAACCCAATGTATTAAAGGGAGATATAAGTCCCATCCATCATAGGATGAAAATCATGAATACATGTTGAAAAATATCATGAAACATTAATTATAATATAACTCATGAAAAGAAATTAGTTTCATAATCATTTCATCATTTAATCATAGCATAACACATGGAAAAAATCAGGTTTCATAAGGATTCTATCATGGTATAGTGTGTGGTAAAGAATCAGGTTTCATCAAAATATTGTCATTATAAAAAACTATTGATATAAATAGTAAGAATAGTATCCTTGGATCATATACCTAAAAATATTCATTAACATCAATAGATATCATCATATATGGAAAATTATTTTGAAAGAAAAATCGCTAGGAACATTTCTTGTGGAAAATATCCTTTCATTGAAAATAACATTAAAAAAATATAAAAATTAATAAAATATTGTGGAAATAATTTAATTTGAAAATAAACATGAATAATTATAAGTGAATATTCAAATAAAATAGTAGTCATGACATCTTGGTATTTCTGTTCATGTCGTACACATTAGAAAAAAGGTTCCTTTTTTATTTTTATTAAAATCCAAATGAGTCATGTTTGGAAATTATCTTAAATACTAATTTTAAAACACTATTTAAATGTAAAAAAGGGTAAATATGACTTTAAAAAAACATATAGTAACATTAAAAAATTAATTTTTTTTATAAAATATGGACACAGAAGATACAAGTTTTTCAGCTGAAGAGAGAAATAAAGTCATTTTTTACTAAAAACTTATTTTAAAATATTGAGTATGTAACTAGAGTAAAATTAAGTGAAACCATGTATTATCAAGAAATAAAAATATAATAATAAAATTAATGAGTTTATTGAGAGATGGATAATATATTTCCTCATCAAAAGAATAAACAGAAACAATCCTGATAAATGATGAGATTGTGTCGTAAATCCACTACCTATTTTGAAACATTGAACCATAATCCCTATGAAAAAATAACATTAAATGATAATTAAAAAATCATGAAAATAAATATATTCATGATATTAGATTTTAAATAGGTTATATATGCACCTCATAAAATAATATTGGTTCATAACATAACACATGTCTCAAAGAAAGAAAATTGATACAAAAATACATTACCACCTTAGTAGTCTATTAAATCATAATCCACATTAAATATTAAAATAAAATAAAGCTTTAAATATCCTGAAATGAATTACATTAATTATATAAAATGTAAAATGGAATGTATAGACACCAAATGAAATAAAAAAGTGGTGAATATGTCATAAGTCTCCCATAAATAAAAGAGACACTAGAAATCCCTAAAAGTAAGTCTTAAATTCTTTTGAAGACATTAAAAAATCTTTTATAATGAATATAATTATATTATAAATATATTATATAACCATAATTACATATATCATACCATATATGATTTACTTATGACCTTTTATTATCCTTTAATTAATAATTCCATGTTAAAGTCGTGATTTGGGTAATAACTACTTTGTTTTTCACGTATGTTTTGATTTTTTATTTTTTGTCCTCATATTTTGATCATGGTTCCATAATATATAAAATTTTAAAAATGATATATATATCATATATTTTCATTATATATTTATTTATAGTATCCAAAAATGTCTGAGATATAAAATGAAGTATATAATTCTCAGAGCCAGTAGGTCGTACATACGCATGAACAATACTTTCATTTTCTCAAACAATTGAATGAATTAAAGTTAAAAAATATGTTGTAATTTCAGAATAATTTTGTTTCATGTTATTCAAATATGTTAATTAACCCCATCTTTATTACCTTCCTTGTAAAACCTGGACAGATCACATCACTCCACGCGATAGTAGTCTTGATGTATACTTGAGTGAAATTATCATATTCCCATAAGATAGAATATAAGGAGGTGTATGTTATATAATAATCACATAAGTATAATAATATCATATATATATTATATAAATTTAATCCATAATTATATCTTGACATGATAGGTTGTGACGAAAAATGAATAAAATCAGTTTAGGAGGCCATAGTCCACCACACACATAAATGATGATTTCGTATCTCATTTGATAGAAGTGGAGAAGGTTTTAGGTTATTAACAAAACTTAAAAGAATATAATTATATGGTATATACTGATTTTATCATATTATCATTTTTTAATAATAATTAAAGGAGGTATAGGAAGAAATAATATAAAACACTTGGTTAGGGACGTTACCTTATCTTCAAAACATTTCTTATGGTTTTCACTAAAAGGTTTCTTAGGATAGATTTGTAAATATAATAGTACTTGTATAATGATATAAAGGAACTAAGGAAGTTTTTTTAGGGTTTTTCTAAACTATAATGTATTTGTAAGTGTGGATATAGGAGAATAACGAGTGGCCTTTTACAAGTGAGGTGAGTGTCACAATTGTAATTTTTGAGAAGAAAAAGGTGTACCCATGTTTTTCACACGAAATAAGGATAAAAAATAATAAATTATCAAAAAAAGAAAAGATATGGTTGAAATATTTTCATAATATTAGTGTTAGATTGGTTTTTAGTCATTTTAATATCTTTTCATTTTAACCCCATGTTAACCGCTTTTAACCTTAACCGCGACAAATAAATTTTTATGTTTTTACTATTAATTTTGATTAAAAAATAAGTTTAAAATATTAAATAATATAAAATATTCTGACTAAAAATATGTAATTAATATTTATAAATTCAAATCACATAATTATTAGGATTTAATTTAAAATTAAACCCACATATGCAATGAGAAAGTGTGTTTTCAAAGAGAAAATGTACAAAAGTTGGAAAGTTTTATATTAAATTTTTTTTGAAATTAATTAAAATTACATAAATTGGATTAATATATATAAATAATTTTAATCATTTATATTTTTAAACCAACCTGAAAATGTTTAGGTTTTAAATTCTTTAAAATAAATGATAATTCTTAATAAAAACCAATATTTTTGACTATTTATCAAAAAAATTAGCTTAGAAAATTCTTAAAATATCACCTTAAGATAATTTTAAAATTCTGATTTAGAAAATTAAATTAATTTTTTCATATAAATTTTTTATAAGTTTCAAAAAATAATTTTAAAATAAGTATTTAGAAGGTGAAAAAATTTATTTTTATAAAAAGACACTTTTAAGAGTAAAATTGGATTTATTCTTATCTCATTGTTAAAAAAAACATATGTGGAATTTTAATTTTTTTTATTAAATTTAAAATATATAAATTTCAATAAAATAAATCCCCAAAATTTATTTTTTAAATTTATCATGGTAAAAACCATTTTTGTGCATAAAAATAGTTTTTTAGAAAAAGTTTCCTTTTTTCAAATGGTTTTAATATACATTTCTAATTAATTAGTAACCAGAAAATTAATTTTATATAAATGTGTCAACCATATATTTTCATAATTTATATAATCATATTTATACCCAAAATTTCAAGGACTAGAAGATAACTATCATATTAAAGAATAATATTTTAATAGTATGTCACATTTCATTTAAACTCAGTTTTGTGTGTAATAAAAGCTAAACTCAGTGTTCTGTGTAATGAAAAATTCTGAAAAGATTAACATTAATTAAAATAATATTTCATAAAATCTCAATGTTTTACATTTTACCCCCCTTAAAATGAATTTCTCCCCCAAGATTTTTTACTTTGGTACCACCAAATGAGGATAATTTTTCCTCATTACGTCCTCACATTCCCATGTAACTTACCCAAGCTAGTGGTTTATGTACAAAAAAATTAATAGGTAAGTGGTATTTTTTTAGAAATTTATTCGACCTGATATCTATACTGTTTGTTACTCATAAGAAACATCATTCTCTAATGTTATGTCTTTATAGTTTAGTACATGTGATGGATCAAGTATTTACTTCCTCAGGAGACATACATGGAACACATCATGAGATTGAGAGACATTCAATGGAAGAACCAATACATAGACTACCATCTTGATATGATTAGTAATTATAAAGGTAATTATATATTGAGGTAATTTATATCATTTATATCATAAGAATTATTTCATCATTTGTTTATTCATCGATCAATTCCCAGTTCATCTCTTACTGCAATAAATGAAGATAAATTTTTATGCCTGAATCACTAATGAATCAAAAGATTCATAATAGAATTATAATTCTTTCCTTATATATCTAGTTATCCTCAAAATAAAATGGTTATAACGGGTTATCAATATAAATAAATATTTATATGGTGAATTAATATATTAATCTCTAAATCCTCATCTAATATTCAAGTTATACTAATTCGTAAATGGTTAACCTTGTGACCTTTACAAAATTAAAAATTCATAAATAAGGATACTAAATTTACTAAAAAAAACTTTACATCAATCCTATAAATATCATTAATAATCTCTTAATGTTCACATTTTAAGTATGTGAATACCGTGGATATATATTCTCTTAAATCTTGGTAATAACTAGAATTACCAAAAAACCTCAATGAAAAATTGCATGATTTCTCATTTTTTGAATAAAACCACATATTTTGGAACAAATTACATAGATAAAATAATGATATAAAAACAAAAAATGATAATATTAACCAATTTATCAACAAATCAATTATCAGTTCTGAGGCCATCATTACTATCTAATTTACATTATCCATATCAATGATCTCTTTATCAAAACTAAACAACATTTTCTCAACCTCTGAAACACTTTTAGTGTTATCATCCACTAATAATGTATTTTCTTTAAAATATAACCACTCCATCATATCACATGTATATTTCTTTAGTATTATTTAGCATTATAGCATCACACCTTTATATTATATAAATTTTCATTTACATGGTACTAATAGAGGATCTTTTAAAGTTTAGTTTCTTGGAAATAAGGAACCTAATATACAAAAACATAAAACATTATTATAATCCACTTTAAATTCTTCATCATAGGTTTATCCCACATACATTTACTATATCTCATAACCTGGGGACATACATCATAAGAAAGGTTGATCATAAGGCCCAGTAGGGAAAACATTGGAAAAACATTACTTGTCTCCATGAGAAATATCTATAAGAACATGAGGAATAAAAGAAAGGGAAAAATATAACGGGGAATATAATAATAAATAAAACATAAATAATAACAGAGGTATGTGGATAAAACATTTAAATGAGACATTCATAAGTATATCACTAAGGTTTGTCACTAAGGTGTCGTAAAAATTACCAAGGTTATTCACCAAGGTATCGTAAAACACATTATATCTAGAGATTAAATTATTTACCTAATACATTAGAGTACTATCAGGGAACACCCTTTATATGTAATAATTAATTCGATACACATATATTATAATAAAAAATTTCATAAATATCCCATGGATAATAGAAGATATATGCTTCATATAAAAATCATAGTATTTTAAAAAGTGCTTAAAGATAAGATATTTAATTCATTTATAAACCATATAAAAGGAAGGAGGGTTTTCTATATATAAATTACAGAAAAAATAAATAATGTTTACATCTTTTTGAATCCCCCTAGAAAATAAATAGGTTTTCTAATTCACTTAAGTAAAACAGAATGGAAGTTTTTTAAGAGAAGAGATAAGTTTTGAGAATTAAAATCAGCAGCATAACGGGTATAAAACATGGTTTTAGAAAAGGATAAAAAGATAAGAGACATGGGTCTCAAATTAATAAATTAATATTAATACATTAAAGGTATAAAATAATTTGGATAAAGTAATAAACTTTGGAAATTTTAATGGCATACAACATAAATAAGAAACTTGAATGGAAAAGAGAAGTGGAGATTTCCCTTACCTCTAAGTGTAGTTCCTAAAACATGAAGATTAGGACCTTGTGGGTTTGAGGAAACATTTTTAGGACTCATTTAGAAGTAAAACTATCTAATATTTGTTTAGGATTAATTGAGAGTTAAAATTAATTTGAGAAATGGGAGGGTAATTTTAGCAAAGGTGGGTGATTTGATTATTAATCTCTAAATTTTGGCCTTGGGCACCTAGGTAGTGATAAATGAAAAACCACGGGCTTGCCCATGGTATTGAAAAAATGGGGAAATGTTTTGTTATTTTAATAAAAAAGTGTTGATAATAATTTTATATTACTTATTTTGGAAGGGAAAATTAAAGTTATTACAAACAATATTTTTAATGTTAACGTTCCCATTTTATAATTTGGAAAGTAATTTTTATATTTGGGAATAGAATAAAATATAATAAAATAATTTATATTAACAAAATACCATATTTTAAGTCTTTTATTATGGATAATTAGTTATTAAATCATTATGAAATAATTATTATGTCATTAAACATATCAAAAAACTCAAATGTATTTTTACTATTCATAAAAAAATTAAGTATTTTAGAAAATTCTTATAAATTACAAATAATATAATTTGAATGTGAGTATCCAAAAAATGATATTAATGGTTTCACAATAATTCTATAAATATGATAATTTTATCTTTTAAATATAAAAAACTATATTTATAAAAAATAATAATGGATTGAAAATGCATAGTGATGTTTTAGACACTTGGGAAAAAATATAATTATTCTCACAATTATATATAAATAAGAGTCTTTTTATCACATTATTTCATTAAAATAGGTATTATTAATAATATATTAGTTTATTATAATATTCATATCTTTTCTGTAAAGTACAATTGCTATCTAAAAAATCAATTCCTCAAATTCAAACTCAATTTTATTAAGAAAAACTGTTATTAAAATAAATCTTATTTATAAAAAGGAATTATATTTTAAGTAACTAGGGGATTGAAAAAATTACCATTTATGACACCCCAATACCAACTAAGGGTAATATGTGTGATTTTGGTAGATTAATGGTGTATCTTAGTTAACATTTCCTAAGTGGTAATTTCCACAAACATGAACTTTTCCCACATGCGATATTGTTTAAGAATAACTTGATGAATCTTATCTTGGGATTGGTCAAGAGTGAACCCCAATGATTATATATCCCTCTTATGTTCTGAAAAATGGGATTCATACAACATGTATCTACTAGATTATTCCACCATTTCTTCTTTCTACTTTAATTATCATTTTCCATTTATATTAATAAACACTAATTATAAAATTAAAATTAGTACATAGATAATAAAGGTTATATTTACCAATGATCATAATTGACCGAATATCATATAATTTTCAATAACCGATGGTAAAATTTCAATTTATACTCACTTTATTACTAAATAGATATATTTTTGTTGAGTATAAAATAATTTAACACACATTTTCAAGAAAAAAATTATCATTCAAAAAGTATGGGTCGTTATATTATTCCCCCATTAAGAAATTTCATCCTTGAAATTTCAACTCACTCACTCAGCTGAGAAATGGGTGGGTACTTCTGTATTATGGTCTAATCTATTTCACACATCACTTCTTAATATTTTTGGTTCCTCCAAAACACTTAGAGGAGGTGGGTAGCCTTATTACATAGAACCATGTCTCTATGGTGTAATATCTCCAACAACTTCTATTTATAGGAGAGGTCATGTTCAATTTGTACCACATTAGGATTAATTACATGTGAAGGGTCGGGTATGTACTTCCTCAAGAGAGATGCATGGAATACATCATGAACATGAACTATATTTGGATTAAGTACAATCCAATATGCCACTTATCCTATGAAATCAAGGAATTCATAGGGTCCAATGTACATGGGCATGTTATTAACTTTCTTCACAAAGAACACGACTCTCTCCTATAGTGAAATTAAAAGGGTGACTATGTTACCAACATCCTTCAACAAGGCCCTTCAATGAATGTCTGCATAGCTCTTCTTCCGACTTTGAGAAAACTTAATTTTTTTATTGGATAATGTGAACCGTTTTTGTAATATCATGCCCAAGATCAATCATAAAAAAGAATTATCTCACCAACTTTATCATAAAAAGTAGGATTTACACATAATTTCCCATAGAGAGCTTCATAGGGTGATATTTGAACACTCAAATGGAAGAAACTATTGTATTACAACTCAACTAAGGGAAGATGTCGATCCCATACACCTTTAAATTCCATTTACCATGTTCTCAACATGTCTTTGAGTGTAAGAATAGTTCTTTTAGATTTTACATTATTTTGGGGGTGATAGGCCATACTGAAATTCAATTCAATATTCAAATCATGTTGAATAATTCTCTAGAACATTGATGCCGATGTTGGATCATGATCAGAAATGATAGAGATTGGTACCCCATGAAACATTACCACTAATTTCATGTATATATTGGCAAGTTGGTTAAGAGATAAATCTTCCTGAAAAGTGATGAATAGGGAAGTCTTGGTGAGATGATCTACTATAACCCCTATCACATTTTTTTCTTTCGATGTTCTCAGGAGACCAGTGATAAAGTCCATAGTGATATTATTCCACTTCTATGTTAGTATGGGTAGTGGTTGTAAAACCCATTTAGGAAGTTGTCTCTCTGCCTTCACTTTTTGAGACACCAAGCACCTTGTAGTGTAGTTGGAAATCTATATTTCCATTTTATACCACAAATAATAATCACAAAGGTCTCTATACATTTTTGTGCTTTTAGGATGCATAGAGAATGTAGAGATATGAGCAACATCCACCATCTCCTTATTTATTTCTGGAATGTATGAACACATAGCCTTATAAGAAATTATAGTACACTTTATAAATCAATAATTAAATCAATAAACTTTTCATTGTTCATAGCCTCTATATTCTTCTGTAACAAAGGATATTCTCTTTTATATTTCTTGATCTTCCCTAGTAATGATTTTTGTGAAATAATTTAGGAAAGGGTTGACGATGTCCCTTACCTCATGGTTCCAATGTCCAACCTTACTAGGTCCCTGATCAATGGATATCTTTGAATCCTTATAATTTGAAACACATCATTGTATTTTATACTTAACGCATCAACAATATTGTTTTCTCTTTTGGGATGATAATGAATTGAACAACTATAATCATTAATAATTTCCAACCATCTTTTATATGCCATGTTAAATTCCTTTTATGTGAAAATATACTTTAAACATTGGTGGTCTATGTATATATCAAATTTCTTCCCATAAAGATAGTTCCTCCATATTTTAAGAGAAAAAATAACCATTGCTAGCTCTAGGTCATGTAAAAGATAATTCTGTTCCTAAGGCTTTGACTATCAAGATACATAATATCACCTTGCAATTTTCATTAGGATTTACCCAAACCATTTCATATATGCATCACTAAAATAACGAATCCTTCTCCGATAGATGGTAGAGTTTACATCAGTGTATTAACCAATCTATTCTTCAGCACTTGGAAAATTTCTCCACACTCATTTGTCCAAATGAACTTATCCCTCTTTTGAGTTAACTTGATTAGTGAATTAGAATTTCATGAATAATTTCCCACAAACCTCTTATACTATCCAATTAAGCCATGGAACCTATGAATCTTGGTTACTGTTGTAAGATGAGGCCACTCCTCCAAAACCTTTAACTTGGTAGGGTCAACTGAGATTTCTTCATTGGTAACAATGTTCCCTAAGAAATAAACTTTTCGTAACCAAAAATCACATTTGATGAACTTTCCAAATATCCTCTCTTTACTTATAGTATGTAAAATAACTGTTATATGATTCTAATCCTTCTCATGAATTTCGTAATATATCAGAATATCATCAATAAAAACTACCAAAAAGTTATCAAAGTAGTATTTAAATAATCTATTCATAAAATAGATAAAATAGAAGGTACATTAGTCAATCCTAAAGGAATAATAACAAACTTAAAATGACCATATCTTGATCGGAAGTTAGTCTTTTGAATATCTTCTTTCTTTACCCCCAATTAATGATAACCAGATCAAAGATCAATCTTGTAGAAGAATTGATCCCCATGAAGCTGGTCAAATAAATCGTTAATACTTAGAATAAGGTACTCTTTCTTCATAGTAATCCCATTAGGTTATCTATAATCAATGCATAGCTTCATTTATCCATCCATATTCTTCAAAAATAGAACAGGTGATCCCCAAGGAGACACATTTGGCCAGATAAACCGATTCTCCAAAAGATCATGAATTGGTTTCTTTAATTCATCTTACATCACATTTTCCACTCTATACGAGGCCTTTTATATCAGTTTGGATCCAGGCATAAGTTTAGTGGATAACACTAACTCTATTATTTTGGACAGTTCTAGGTAACTCCTCACAAAATACGTCAATATATTTCTAAACTATGGATTCATTCTCTCTTCGTATACATTCATTTCCTTCTTCATCTCCACCAATAATCTCTATAAATAAGGCTATAGGAGGAGATTCTAGACAAGGATCTGGTTGAGAAATATATCTATTGAAATCAACATTAGATTTTTCATTCAATTCTACTAAGATATACTTTCTTCTATAGTTAATATTGGTATTATATTTTTTGATCTAGTCCATCCCTTGTATAGTGTCGAATTTCAGCATGGGAATGACTACTAGATATGTGATGATATTGTGTTCTTAAAATTCAATACTGGAGTTTATATACACTTTTGATTCGTGGATAAACCCCTAAGGAGTCTTGAATGATAATTCTACTTCTATCAGTTAATGGATTGATTCTATATTATTTGAATACTTGGTGGAAATAAAGGAATGAAAAGAACTATAATTAAACAAATTACTTACTAGCATTGAGAGAAAAAATTAGTATATCTTCCACCACATAATTTTAATTATATACCTTGTCCACTATGATAGAAAACCCTAAACTTTGTCCCTTGTCATTTTCCTAAGTTGAGGGAGATTCCACTCCATTAACTTTGAATTTGGATAGTGATTAGAAAAGTGCCTAAGTATTCTGCACTTGAATCATTGGACTTCAAGATGGGCCTGCACCATCTTCCCTTTGTCTTCATTATTGATAATTTGATGCTTCACCTCAATATGATAGTTCTGAGAAATATAAAAATCTCTTACACACTTGTAACATTTCCCGCACCTATGAAACCAGTTCCCTGAATTCTTCTTCCCACATTTGTTTCATGTGGGAAGTTACACTTTCCTTCATCCTCTTTGGTGATCAAAGTTACTCCCTAATATTTGTTCTATTGATATATTATTTTTAGTAAATATACAGGAACAATGATTCTATACAAACTCTAATTAAACCTTTATATCACTCCACACTATCTCTGCATAGCTTTCATATTCATTATTGGATAGATTCTTTTTTATATAGGGAATTAGTCCATTGTAGAATCTATCAAAATTTCTATTAGGATCCATGAAAAAGATTGAGGCATTGAGAGAAATTCATGTAATGTTCATCTCATAGCTTCCCACATAAGCAATTTCCATATACTTCATCTCTACGAATTCCTTCTTTATTTTCCTTTTCATCATAAGTGGGATTTTTTTTGAAAATGGTTCCCCTGAACACTTCCAACACCATAGATTAAATCTCCCTTCATAGCTTCATTCATTTAATTAGTCTCAAGCACTGATCAGATTCTCCCTCTAAGTGGTACACAACTATCCTGACTTTTTACTATTTTTAAAAACAATGTACATGAAATATCTTTTATATAAATCTTATCCATTATTTAGAAATCAATGATTTGTTATATCCATTGAAATAATGTGGTTCTTGATGCATAAATAAATCAAATGAAAGTTTTCCCCTTAAAGTTGAATCTAATCTCTCAGATTAATTCTAATTAGTTTTCAAAACTTGAGTTAATTGATTCATTATTCTAATGAATGTTTCCATTCCGACATCCATCAGAGATCCATCAGTGGATGATATATTGTGTTGACAATTTACACAGTTCATCCTATTTCCTTCCATTTTCTAAAATAAGAAAACCATAGTGAGAAACATGTTTCATCTAATAGTATTATTATTCTAAAATAATTTTTATGTCTTCAAACATAATATAAATTATGTTATTATTTAACAACAATTACATTTTCTACAAATACTTTATAATCCTTCATACAAAGTTTGTGATTTACCAAATATATCCCCCAGAATTTCTCAATATGGAGTGAAAAAAAAGCATATTTTCATGCACCAGTTCCTGTTTGATTCTATCTAAAAGTGTCATTTTTGGGGTTTACCCCCAAATACATATATTATAGAGCCACATGCACTTATTCATATCCAAACAAGGATTTTGTTTCTTGGAAACCCCTTAAATAATAATTCACAAAAAATACCAAGTTGTTTTCCTATATTTGAACATTTATATAATGTTATTCCTAAATTTTGAAAATCCTAATTTCAAAAAATAACTAAATGGTCATTTGATACTAACTATGGGACCATGCCTTTTTATTACACAACTTTTTATTTATATGGTATAATTAAAGGATCTTTTATTTTTTAGTATCATGGAAATAAGGTACATAAAACCTGAAAACGTATAAAATTATTCTAATCTGCTTCAAAGGATTAATAATAGCTTCATCCTATATACATTTACTGCATCTCATAACATGGGGACATACATCAAAGGAAAGGGTGATTATAAGGCTCATTAAGGGAAAACAAGGGAAACCGTTTACATGTGACCCTGAGAAATATCAAGAAGAACATGAGGAAAAAAGAATAAAAAAAGGAAAACGATGAATATCATAATAAATAAAACATGAATAATAATATAGAGATGTGGATACAGTATTTAAATGATAAATTCATAAGATATCACAAAGGTTTTTCATAGTGGTGTTGTAAAAATTACCAAGGTTATTCACAAATGTATCGTAAACCATATCATCTATAGAGTTTAACTTCTTGACCCAATGAGTTGGATCACTATCAGGGAACACCCTTCATATGTCATAATTAATTTTATCTGCATATATCATAATAAAAAAATTTAGAAATAACCCTTGGAAAATAGAATAAATGGGTTTTATATAAAAATCATGGCATTTTAAAAAGTGCTTAAAGACAAGATATTTATTCCATTTATAACCCACAAAAAGGGAATTTGGGTTTTATATATATTAATTCAAGAATAAAATATATAATTTTTGAATCTTTTTAAATAACCCTAAAAATTAATAGGATTGGTTATTCATATAGAAAACAAAAGTGGATTTCTTGGGGATAAGAGATAAATTTTGAGAAGTAAAATCGTCAGTATAACAGGTAGAAAACATGGTTTTAAAAAAGGGTAAAAAGATAGGGTACATGGGTATCCCATTCATAAAATAATATTAATATAGTTAAGGGATATAATAGATTGTAAATAATAAATTAGTTTTTAAATTTTAATGATATACCACATAAAGAGGAAACATGAATGGAAAAGAGAAGTGGGGATTTCCCTTACCTTGAAGATTATATCCTAAAACATGACGATTGGGAGATTGGTGGCTTGAGGAAACCTTGAAGGGGATCCATGGGTGGTAAAAATGTCACATATTTTTGGATGATTAATTATGAGTGGATGTCAATGGAGGAATTAGAGTGTATTTATAACAAAAGTGGGGTATTTGTTTATTAATTTCTAAATTTAGGCCTTGTACACCTAGGTAGTATTAAATGAAAACCCATGGGATTACCAATGGTATTTTACACTTGGAAAAGAATTTATGCTATTTTAATCCAAAATAGTTAACCATAATGTTATATTTATTATTTTCACAAAGAAAATTAATTTTTTTACAAAATAACATTTTTAATGATAAAGTTTCCATTTTATAATTTAGAAAGTAAATTATATATTTGGAAATTAGGTAAAACCTATTAAAATACTTTATATTAATAAAATAACTTAATTTAAGACATAGATTGAGGTTAATTATTTTTAAAATCCTTATTACATAATTACGATGTTATTAACAATATAGAAAAGCTCAAACTTTGTTTTTAATATTCTTAAAAAAATAAAATATTTTATAAAATTCTCACAAAATCACCCTAATCTAATTTAAACATGATAATTTAAAAAATGATATTTATTTTATCATAATAATTCTTTAAATATGAGAATTGTATCTTTTAAATATATAAAACTTACTTATTAAAAATAATAACAGATTGAAAATGCATAGTAAAATTTTAGGCACGTGGAAAGAAATAAAATTAATTTATCATTTATATTTAAATAATATTTTTTATATCAGACTATTTCATTAAAATAATTTTTATTCATAATATTCTAGTAAAATATAATATTTAAATATTTTTTAAAAATTAAAAATTATGTCCAAAATTCAATTTATATAATTCCATCTCAATTTAATTAAGAAAAAATATTCATAAACATAAAAAATATTTATATAAAATAATTACATATTATTTAATTAGGGCCTTGAAACATAACCCCTTATTGTACTCGAATACCTCCTTTGGGTAAGGTGTGTGATGGTGATATATTCACGGGGAGACTCAGCTAAGATTACCTGAGTGGTAATTTCCACTAACTTTAACTTCTCTCTCATGTGATTTTGTTTAAGATTCACTTGTTAGAGATCATCTTGGGATTGGTTGTGGGATAACCCCTTTGATGCTAACTCCCTCCCATGTTCTGAAAAATTGGCTTTGTATGGAATGACTCTACTAGTCATGGCCATTGTTTCTCTTTTCTATATTAATTACCATATGTCAACTCTACTTTTAAACTCTAATTAAAATGTTAAAATTAATATATAGTTTCCAAAGGTCATATTGAAAATTATTCATAATTGACCAACAATCATATGAGTTTTGTATCCCAATGTTCACATTTCAATTTATACAATCTTAGTTGTTAAATAGAAATAGTATTGTTTAGTACAAAACAATATAACACGCATTTTTAGAAAAAAATTATCATTCAAAAAGTATGGGTCATTATAAAAATATCCTTGTAGATCTTTAATGAATTTTTTGATAGATCCATCCTTATATATTTCATGATTCATGTAAAATAATTTTTTAATTCAAATATATAGACACTTAAATGATCCCAATTTATTCTTAAACTTTTAACTAGGAATCATAATCTTATTAATTAATACCTATTTCCTAAAATATGAAGTATAAATCGTGTATTAACATTCATCAACCCCGATTTGATCATTATTCTAACATTTAACCAAAAAATACTATTAAAAAAACTCATACCTTTTATATTTCATTCATGGTCTCATCATCATTAGATGTATAAGAATTACTAATATGACATTACTAATTATCTTCATGATATTTTCCCCTGGGACATAGATTTTTATAATGCACATATTTTACACATTTATAATAATTAACCACTAATGATGACTTTGGAAAACCATTATTCTTATCCATTATGTTAACTGAACTTTTCATTTTTCTTCAGAAATTAATTTATTTATGTACTTATTTTCCACACAAAAAACATATTCTCATTACATTGATAAATTCCCTTGAGTTATTATTATAACATTATTGACATACATTAGAATTAGTTTTATTTCCTCAATGGTCCTCACCACCCTAGCTCTCAGCAAACTCAATACTTATATTTTTTGTGAGTCCAGGAGTTAGTTGAGGTGAAAGTTGTTAATCATATATCATGAAAATTTATTCGGAATAATCACAATTTTCTTCACATCTGTCATCATCCCATTTGGTTTCTCATCTAAACATTTTCCAACACATTCAGTGTCAAAATTGTTCCTTATGGTTCCTGTGATCGACTAAAACCAAAAAGCACGGTGTCACAAAGAATAATCCTAGTTGGAAACCATATAAGCATGAAAAATATATTATATCATGTTTAAATAATATAATCTTATATAAAACCTAAGGTTTATCTTAGGTTATTATTCAAATTCTTCATGATAGTTCATAAACTTTTTTTGATTTCCCAAAGCATATCCCCCAATAGTGTCAAACATGGTGTGCATAAATACCAATTTTCATGCACTATGTGAGGATAAAGTCCAACTAAATGCACCTTTTTAGAGTTATTCTCCCTAGGAAACTATATGTGATATCCACATCCACTTTTAGTATCCATAGAGGTATGTAATTTCTTTAAATAAACTTACTTTATCATTTCCCAAATTCCAATACATTTTCCCATACTTTGACTCATCCTTAGAATTATCCTTAGACATATCCCTATATATAACCTTATAAATATCCCTAGGTGTATCAATAATGTTTTATCATCCTAGTTTCCAAAGGTTAACTAAAAATTTACTCTAATACTAACTACAAATACCCAAAATTCTCATATATAATTATTTCATCTTAGTATATGAATATTAATTACATAGAATAATGATCCACACCACAATCTTCTAGCTCTAGATCCTTTAGAAATATGGACACATAAACAAATATTCATAAATGAGTTACGTTATCTCCCACTAATTTATTCATAATTATCATTATTCTTATAAATATCATATAAAATACCTTTCCTAGGGAAATGAAACATAATTATGGGTTAGATCACATGCTTAGTAAGGGAACCCAAAAGATATAACAATATAACATGAGCATATGGGTATCTGAAAATGATAATAACATATGAAAATCATACTATCACATACAAAACTTATTTTAAAGTTATTCTTCATTTAATTTCCATTATTTCTTTGTTTTTAGAGGTTCTCATGTATTTTAGTGGAAGTGGTGCATTTTCGAAATTTGGGCCAAACCGTGAGCCCATTTCTGGATTTAAAAAAAAAATTTGTTTCCTTTATAACTCCTTAATTTTTCAAAAACATTCATGCATTACAATTACTAAATTGACTCCCCTAACCTATTATCACCACTATTCCAATTTTTACCCTTTAATAATCCATAATAATGGTGGATTTGAGTTTTTATTTAAGGAATTGGGCCAGCCCAGAAGCCCAATTCCAGTTTAAAAATTCTTTTACTTAATAACATATTAAATTTTTATTATTTTTAGGTCATTAAAAGTGTCACCAAATCCAACTAAACCCATACACACGCCCATTATCTTTCCACCCTCTATGAAGCTCATATGCATAACCAATTAGGGAAGAACTTCATAGGGTTTCTCAAATCATCCATATTTGAAGAGATGACTTCTTTCCTTCATAACTCTTTCAATTATTACACTTTTTATCCCCTTTCCATGAAGTTTATTCCAATTTTATTGAATTAAAAAACATACAGAGGGTAGTGTTTCAAACCTAGGGTTTAACCTTTGGGTTTCTTGGTCAATTATTGTGGTTTTAGGTATGATCTATGTCTATCTTGGTACGATGATGGTGCTATTTGATTTTCGCAAAATGATTCAATGGTCCTTTTTAATTTGGTTGTTGATTCAATTTGTATGCAATTTATGTGAATTTTCTTACCGTTTTTATGATATTTTCATGTTTATTTTATTTTATTTTTGCTGAAAATGTTAGTTTTAGTTGTGTTAGTAATTCAAAAGAATTTTTAATGCCAATTTTTGGTGAAATTAGGGGTTTTTCATGGAAGTCTCTTGTTGGTTCATTTTGTTTTTCCCTATCACCACTTATTTTATTTTATTTGTATGTATCGGGGATTGAAATATTGTTTTTAATGTTTATCCTATTTGTTTATTTCTTTGAAATTTGGTTTTAATGGTGTTTGTGGAACTTGTAAACTTTAAGTGTCATTTTGTTTAAAAATGGATGTTTTACAAAGATAAATTTTTTTGGTTCACATGGGGAAGCCATAAAATATATTTTTTTCTATCATTGAAATTTATTGGGCTCCCTTTTCTATTTTTGTAACTTGTAGGTGTGAACATATTTTTCAATGTGGGATTTTCAGGTAGTTTTAGGTGCAAAACAATGCGGGTTTTAGAGAAATTGCTATGTGGAAAATCAAAGTGTTTTGTTGTGTGTTTTAAATGGTATAGAGTGTGTATAGATATTTTATTGTTTTTAAGTGACCAATGTTAGGGTTATTATATGAAAATTTATGTATGTGTCATGCTTAATTTATTTTATCACAAAGGGGGAAGCCTGAGTACCTAGGTGGGGCAGATATATACTAGTACAACAAGTGAACCGAATGGGTTTTGTCCCAGTTTCACATAGAATTTGGAAAACAAAAACTCTAACTAAACTATATGGATGATGATTTGGGACCACTAGGTTATGGGTATATACCCTACTAGTGTCTTGTGCATGAGAAATTTTTTTTACTATGGTTACTTTACACCGAGGTATGAGGTTCATGGGGCCCGAGACTATCTAGTGCCTATAGGTGTTCCTGGTTTTGTTGATCATTGGATTTGTTGTATTTTCCCTTGTATTAGGGTGTTTTTATAAGTATATTACAGTATATAACATTAATATTTAAATGTTTTAATATTCTGAATGTTTTTTCTTGAAAACTATTTTCAATTGAAAGTTGGATTTCTTGGAAATTGTCACTGCTTTTCATTGCATATTAAAACAACTTAATTTTTTACCTTGTATTGCATGAAATTTGGAATCATTGGGTGTTATCCTATTGGTATTAGGATCAAACCCTACTTACACACATTGGGTGTAAGTATAATTTATTATTCTTGACTCAGGTAATGGAAAGGCTTTGGGTGAAGGCGGTTCAGGGTGTTAGTTCCCATACTTGGTGAGGAGTTGTGGAGAAAACATGTGGGGGATGACCCCTTGTTGTGTGGATTCCTTGGGGATGAATTTTTGCAGTAATTTTCTGTATATGGACCTCTTGTACTATTTTTTAAGCCATGTATTCAGATCTGGTTTTGTTAAGACTTGTTCGGTATAAAGATTTCAGATTCTTTTTATTTATTATTTTTAATGTTTTATGCTTTCATACTCGGGTAAATAATTTCCAAAACTAATTTATTGATATTTAAAAACTTGTGCCAGCCTATGGGGATAGGAAATTCCCTTTAGGCCCTTTCATGGGATGGATTTTTTATCGGCATTAGTGGTGACCAAATTCATTTTGTGACAAAATCGTATCAAAGTAGGTTATGTTTTTGGATTATATTAAAATTTTGGGATGAGTTGTGATAGAAAAGAGCTAGGACTATCATGGCTCAGGGTTTTGTTCATGAGTAGGGTGCCTAGAGCACACCTCTCATGCCAAACCTTGAGTCACTAGGGGATGTTGGAAATTTTCTAATTGAATTCACTTCTAGGTGAGACATGTGGGCGGCAGACCACATGTGAACATCGGGAGGGGGTGGAGTAGTTGTTTCTTTTATTTTTGTAATGTGTTTAGATTATTTAAATTTGAAATATTTGATTAATATTTTCCGAATTATGATATTGATTATTGTTTTGTGACTATTTCATTTTGTAGCAACATGCCTCCTCAGAAGGCTTCCATGGGGCCATGAGAGGAAGATGAAGAGAGTTCTCCCACACCGATTGATCATAGGCTAGCCAAGGTTGTGGTTTGGGTTGTCCATGCTCTGGGATATGGATTGGCTCCTGCTTTTATTTCTATTAGGGTAGAAGAGATGGTTTCAAAAAAAGATAAAGCACATGAGTTTTTGAAAAACATGCCTCCTACCTTCTGAGGAAGCTTAGAACCACAGGAAGAAGAGGAATGGCATGATAAGGTTTAACGCATGTTTGAGTTCCTAGAAACACCTGAGGAGATCAGGGTGAATTATGTCTCCTTTCTGTTGGAGGGTCCTAGCCGTATGTGGTGATAGTGAGTGCTTCATATTGGGAAGAATGAGCAGATGCGTAGGGGAAATTTCAAGGTCGTATTCAATAAACAATACTTCTCAGAGTTCTTGGCATATACCAGGTCTCATGAGTTCATGGACCATGTTCAGGGGAACCTTTTTTTGATGGATTATGCCAACTGTTTCGCTGAGTTGGTTCATTATGCCCCTGAAATTTTCTCGAATGAACAATTGAAGGCCCATAGGTTTGAGAAAGGCTTGGGACTAGATATATAATCCCAAGTATTCTTGTTCAAGATGAATAGAAATATTAACATTGCTGATCAGGCATGTATGGTGAAGATTGATAATAATGGCATGGCTGGTTTTTCTAGAATTATGTCATCATTGGTTAGTATTGGATCTTCAGAGAAGAAGAGGAAGTGGGACGATCAAGAGAAGAAGGGAGGTGTCAGTTCTTGCCACTCCTCTAGGAAGTTTTCATCTGGGGCTTCTGATGTGATATCAGTCGTGTGCCACCAGTGTAAAAAATAGGGTCACATCCGACCAGCATTCCCACTTCCTCTGAAGCCTTGTTACTAGTGTGGAGGTATGGGTCATCTATTGTGCTTTTGTGGGCTGGCGTGTCCACTTCTGAGTGGGGCAGGTTCGGTGGCTTCAAGAGGAGTGTCAACATAGTTAGAGCTATCGATGACGGAATAATCTCATTTTGGCGGCTATGGTGGTAGGTCTGAGACATATTATCGGTAGAACCAGTTTAGGGTATAACCACATTCTAGCGGTCTTCCCTAAGAAAAGACTAGAAATCTCTATGTAGTAGAAGAGGCACCAGTAGGATCAGAGGCGGGACCATCGACAGTTCGAGGTAGAATTTTGATTACATCTTCTATAGTTTCTACTCTTTCTAATATTGGTGAATTTGTTTCATTCATTTCATCCCATTTCGTGGACACATTGAATTTTCCAACCGAGTTTTTGTCTTTTGTGATGGACTTGGTTACACCGTTGGGAAAGAATAAGGATCAGGGTCTTTGGTGCCCCTCCTGTGCGCTTTCCGTGTTCGGGGTTGAGATGGAGTGAGACCTATTGGTCCTAGATATGCAACTATTTGACCTAATACTCAAAATGGATTGTCTAGTACACTTCCAGGAAAACATAAATTTCTACAAGTGGCGTGTGAGTTACACGGCACCAAATGGGAGTCGTCAGGTTTTTCGTGGAGAATGGGATCCTCGGTCAGGTCGCACATGACCTCCACTCACAGAGTTTGGAAGTCCTATCTTCCATCTGTCATCTCTCATTCTACAGTATGGTGGTCTTTCCCCTGAGGGATCACTACCTAATGTAGTGTCTATGTTTCTAGAGGTATTCCTAGATGAGTTTTTAGGTTTTCCCCTAGAGCATGATGTGGATTTTTCGATTGATCTGGCACCAGGAACACAGCTAATATCTCTTCCCTCTAATTGCATGGACCCCACCGATCCGAGGAAATTAAATATATAGCTATATGACTTAGAATTGAGAGACTTCATTCAACTGAGCGTCTCTCCTTGATCTGCTCTTGTGTTGTTCACGAAAAAGGAAAATGGATCCCTATGGTTGTGCATTGAATACCAAAAGATGAATAAGGTAACAGTTAATCACAGATACCCTTTTCCCATAATAGATGATTTGTTTCAGTTGAGGGGGGAAAGTGGTTCTCAAAGATAGACTTGCATTCGGGCTATCATCAACTAAGGGTGAAGGAGTCAGATATCCCAAAAATAGCCTTCGGATCCAGGTACGGCCACTTGGCGTACTTGGTCATTCCTTTCAGATTAACTAATTCTCTAGTGGTATTTATGGAACACATGAATAGGGTGTTCCACCAGTATCTCTATTCCTTCATCGTGGTGTTTGTGGATGACATTTTGGTATACTCTGGCTCTGAAGAGGAACACAGACATCACTTGAGGATCATTCTGGACACTTTGCGATATCACCACCTCTATTGAAAATTGTCAAAGTGATCTTTCTGGACCAGGGAGGTGAAATTTCTGGGGCATTTGATCTCATATAATGGGGGTTCAGTGGACCCCGAGAATATTAGTGTGGTTGTGTCATGGGTGCAGCCGAAGAATGTGTTTGAGATCAAGATTTTCCTTGGCCTAGATGGTTATTACAGGTGATTAATTCATGATTTCTCTTAGCTTTCTTCATGGATGACCGTGCTCACCTGGAAATGGGTAAAGTTTGTATGGGGCTCAGAATGTTAGGCATCGTTTGAGGAGTTCAGGAGGTGGTTGACTACCTCCCCCATTCTGATTTTTTCAGAGGATGGAAAGGGGTATTTGGTCTATTGTGATGCTTCAGTTATGGGTCTTGGGTGTGTGCATATGCAGGATGATAATGTGGTGGCATATGGATCTCACCATCTCCAACCACAGGAAAATAACTGCCCAACCCATGACTTGGAGTTGGCAGTGGTGATGCATGATTTAAAGACTTGGTGTTACTACCTTTCTAGGGAGAAGTTCATGGTCTACTCTGATCACAAAATCTTGGGCTATATCTTCTCGTAGAAGGACCTCAACTTGAGACATCATCATTGGATATAGTACTTATAGGGGTTCAACATTGAAATTGTGTATACCCTAGGTGAGGGTAATGTGGTGGCTGACGCCTTGAGCAGAAGAGTTACAATGCAGGATTAGAGGAATTCTAGGGATGAGTGGGCATTGATGGTACTCTTTTCTCAGATGCATGTGGAGACCAGGGAACACAGTGGAGGTGCATTCTTGGCAAGCGTCTAGTTGAATCCTTCTCTGTTGGAGTTGATTCAGTGGAAAAACCTATTGATGCGCTTTTCCAATGGTCATGGTAGTTTTTTCATGGTGGGGAGACATCCTCTGATTGGTCTTCATCTCCCGAGGGAATCTTATGCTTCAAGGTCCATTCAGTAGTGTCTTTATCTCTATGAAAGGTTGGGATGCAGGTTAGTCATCAGTCTTAGTGGGTTGTTCATCCGAGTGCCACTAAGATGTATTATGATGTGTGATGATAGTACTGGTGTCCAGGTATGCGACGAGACATAGCAGACTCCATGTCGAGATGCTACACATGATAGCTAGTGAAAGGAGACCATAAAAGGCCCTCTGGTTTGCTTTAGCCATTACCCATTCCTACCAAGAAGTGGAACTAGGTCACCATAGACTTCATTGTTGGATTTCTTCATATGCCTCAAGGTAATAATTCCATTTTGGCAGTAATTGATCATCTTACCAAATCAGCCCAATTCATTTCGTTAAAAGATACAACTAAAGTGGATGAGTTGGGCCGTTTGAATATTTAGGAGGTGGTGAGACTCCATGGTGTTCCACCATTACTTTTCTTAGATAGATACCCCTACTTCACTTCTCAATTTTGGGAAGTCCTTGGGGTCTCAGATTAATATAAGCATGACCTACCAACCTCAGACGGATGGTCAGACAGAGCGGGAAAATTAGATTTTAGAGGACTTGCTTCGTGCATGGGTCCTAGAGTTTAGAGGTTCATGGGATAGCCATTTTGTATTTGTTGAGTTTTTTTATAATAATAGTTACTAATATTCAAATATAATGCCTCCTTTTGAGGCGCTCTATGGTTGGCCTTGTCGGCCCCCACTGTGTTGGGCTATGGTAGGTGAGACCTCACTGTTGGGGCCGAGTCTGCTACATGAGATGTCTGAGAAGGTCAAGTTGATCAAGCAGTGTTTATTGATAACTAAGAGTTTCCATAAATCTTATTCTGACTAAAGGCATTGAAACTTATATTTTTTTTTGTGGGTGATAGGGTATTCTTGAACGTGGCCCCTTGTCTGGGCCATTGTCAATTGGGAAAGAAATGGAAGATAGCATTGTGATATGTTCGACCTTTGGAAATCACCAAGTGTATTGGAAAGGGGGCATATAGTTTGTCCCCATCTTCTCAGTTGAAATTAATCCATGACATCTTCCATGTCTCCCAATTGAATAAATACAACCCAGATCCATCCCAAGTATTGAATTAGAAGGATTTGGATATAGAGCATGATTTATCTGTTGTTGAGCAGTCGGTGCAAATAGTGGACTTCCAAGAAAAGATGCTTCAGGGAAAGTCTATTCCATTTTTTTGGGTTATTTGGAAACATGATAACGATACACATGTGACATGGGAGCGGAAGTCATGGGTTTAAGAAGAGTACTTGTTCCTGTTTTCTCATAAAGATTCAGGTTGACTTTCTAGGATGGAATGTTTTCATGGTTGGGATAATTGTCACATAAATAACTTATTTTAAAGGTATTTTTAAATTAATTTCCGTTATTTCTTTGTTTTGGGGGTTTCCTATTCATTTTGTGGGAAGTGGGGCATTTTTGAAATTTGGGCCAAACCGTGAGCCCATTTCCAGATTTAAAAAAAATTTGTTTCTTTTATAACTCCTTAGTTTTCGACATTTTTCATCCATTCCAATTCCTAAATGCCCCCCTGACCTATTAACACCAAAATTCCAATTTATACCCTTTAGTAATCCATAATAATGGTGTATTTGGATTTTTATTTATGGAATTGGGCCAGCCTGGAAGCCTTTATCCAGTTTTAAAAAAATTGTTTATTTAATAACTTATTAATTGATTATTATTTTTCGGTGAATAAAAGGGTAAATTAAGACCATTGAACCCAACCACATTCCCATTATCATTCCCCCCTCTTTGGAGCTTGTATGCATCTCTAATTAGGATAGAAAATCATAGGGTTTCTCAAATCATACAGATTTTAAGAGGTTACTTCTTTCCTTCATAACTCTTTAAATTATTACTCTTTTTCTACCCATTCCATGAAGTTTCGTAGAATTTTCTTGAAGTAACAAATTTCCAGAGGGTAGGGTTTCTATCCTTGGGTTTAACCTTGGGTTTTTTGGCCAATTCTTATGTTTTTATGTTTGATCTAGGTCCCCCCTTTGTGTGGCGGTGGTGCAATTTGAGTTTTTCAAAAAGATTCAAGAGTTCTCCTTAATTTTGTAGGTGATTCCATGTGTATGAAGTTTCTGTGAATTTCCATTCTTTTTTTATGATATTTTCATTTTTATTTTATTTTATTGTTGCTATAAAAATTAGTTTTAGTGGTTTTTGTAATGAAAATGAATTTTTAATGCCAATTTTAGGTGAAATTGGAGGTTTTTCATGGAAGTCTCTTGTCGGTTCATTTAGGGCTACCCTATCACCACTTATTTTATTTTATTGGGATTAATTAGGGTTAAAAATACTATTTTTAATGTTTATCCCCTATTTTTGTTCCTACAAAATTTGTTTTGTGAACATTAAGTGCCATGTTTGTTTAAAAATGGAAGTTTTACAAAGAAAACATTTCTTGGTTCACATAGTTCTTCCCTAAAATTGATTATTTGGATTTATTGAAATTTATTGGGCTTCCTTTTCTGTTTTGTAACTTACAGTTGTGCACATAGTATGTAATGTGGGGGTTTTCAGGGAGTTTTGGGTGCAAAACAATGCGGGTTTTTGAGAAATTGTTTTGTGGAAAATCAAAGTGTTTTGTTGTGTATTTTAAATGGTATAGAGTGTGTATAGCTAATGTATTGTTTGTAAGTATCCTTTATTAGTGTTTTTATATGAAAATTTATGTATGTGGCATGATTAATTTTTTTGAGCGCAAAGGTGGAAGCCCGGGTACCTAGGTGGGGCGGATATGTACTAGTACAACTAGTGAACCAGATGAGTTTTGTCCATATTTCACTTAGAATTTGGATAAAGACATGTCTAAATAAACTACATGGATGATGATTGAGGACCAATAGGTCATGGTTATGTACCCTACTAGAGGATTGTGTACAAGAACAGATTTCTTACTATGGTAACTTTTCACTGAGGTACGAGGTACATGGGGCATGAGACTATCTAGTTCCTAGGGGTGTTATTGGTTTTGTTTCTCATTGGATTTGTGGTCTCTTACCTTGTATTAGGGTGTTTTTGTAATTAAATTACAATAGATAACATGAATATTTAAATGTGTTAACCTTCTGAATGTTTTAGCTTGAAAACTATTTTCAATTGAATGTTGCATTTCTTGGAATTTGTCACCGCTTTTCTTTGCATATTAAAACTACTTGATTATTCAAATTGTATTTCTTGAAAATAGGAATCATTAGGTTCTATACTATTGGAATTAGGATCACACCCTAAATACACCCCTTGTGTGCAAGTATACTTTATTATTCTTGAATTAGGTAAAGGAAAGGCTTTGAGTGATGGCGGTTTGTGGTGTTAGTTCCCATCCTTGGTGTAGAGTTTTGGAGACAACTTGTGGGTGATGAACCCTTGTTGTGTGGAGTCCTTGGGGCTATCTTGCTATGATAATTTTTTTTATTTGGACTTATTGTACTATTTTTGAAGCCATGTATTTAGATCTGGTTTTTTTAAGACTGGTTTGGCATTATGATTTCAGATTCTTATTATTGATTATTTTTAATGTTTTATACTTTCATACTAAGGTAAATCGTTCACAAAACTAATTTATTGATACCCGGAAACTTGTGCCAGCCTGTGAGGATAAGGAACACCCTTCGTGACACATACCCTGCATATCATAGATTATAAACATGAGTCATGGAATAAATCATACCAGTTTATAAGACATGTGTCATAATGAAATAATGGAAAATTATTCATGGTATCATAAAATTGGAATAACATATTGATAAATAGAATATACATAATCATATAAAATCTTATATCAAGGCTACCCACCAAGTAATTCATAACATTTTAATCTTGTGCTAACAACATATGTACCTACTCCGAGTTTTGGATAACCTCCCCTATAATTTCTTTTGGGCTTCGGATAACCTTCCATATAGAATATTTATATCTTTGGATAACCACCCATGTACCATATTTTAGGCTTGGTATATCCTCCCATGTACCTTTTGGGATCCTATAACATTTATCATTATCCAATGCATTGGGGGGATATATATCCCACCCATAAAATATAGAATATCAAACATAAATATTCCAAAAGAACATAAAACATTAATAACATCAAAAACCATGCAAATAAATAGGATTCATAATCATTTCATCATTTCATCATAGAATAACCCATGAAAAAATTAGCAAATTTCATAAGGATTTTATCATGGTATAACTTGTGGAAGAGAATAATGTTTCATAAAAATCTTGTTTGAATAAACATAAACCATCCATATAAAAAATAATAATGTTATCCTTCAATCATAACCTCAGTAAATTATATATAACATAAAAGGAATTCATATTATATGGAAAATTATTTTTAATGAAAAATCATTAGGAACGTTACTTGAGGAAAATACCATTTTTTGAAAATCACTATTTTAAAAATTATAAAATTCATAAAATATTGTGAACATAATTTTATTTTAAAATAAACATGGAAAAATATAAATTAATCTTCATTGAAAATAATGGTCATGAGTTTTGGAGAATTTCATTCATGCAGTACATGTTAAAATAAAGGTTCCTTTCACATTTTATATAAAACACAAATGAGACCTGTTCGGAAAATGACAAAAATATTCCATTTAAATAATATTTTGAAATTAAAAAAGTGTAAAAATTACTATAAAAAATTATATAGGAACATTAAAATATTTTTGATTTTTTTTAAAATGGACATATAAGAGAAAGGTTTTTCTATCAAAGAGAGAAATAGTATCGGTTTTCATTAAAAACATTATTTTGAAATATTGCATATTTAAATAGAGTAAAATAAAGAGAACTCCTGTATTCTCATGAAATAACCGTATGGGAATAAAAGTAATTATTTTATTGATATATGGATCATAATATTTTATCATCTAAGGTATAAATATAAACAATCATAAAAATGGTGTGATTGTATCATAAACCCATTACCTCTTTAGAAACATTGAATATTAATACCATTGAATGAATAACATTAAATAAAACATAAAATATCATGAGAATAAATAATTTCATGATTTTACATGTCAAATTTGTTGCATATGAACCTAATCAAATAATACATGTGAAAAATAAAACAAATATTTCAAAGAAGGTGAATTGTGACAAAAATACCTTACCACTTAAGTAATCCATTTAATAATAATAACCATTAAATAATAACATAAAATGATAATTTAAATATCATGGAAAATTATATTTATTATTTAACATGGAATAGGGGTAGTATATATACCATATAAAATAAACTAGTGGTGAATATGGCATAAGCCTCCTAGAAATAAAAGAAAAACCAGAAATTCCTTACCTGAAGTCTCGAATTCCTTTATAGTTGTTCAAAAATAATGTAACATAAGAATATGTTTATTATAAATATATTAAATAACCATAATTATATATATAATACTATATATTATTTACTTAGGACCTTTTATTACTTGTTTATTAACAATTCCATGTTAAAGTCATGTTTCTAATAATAACTTTATTTTCCTGTATGATTTGATATTTTTTATTTTTGGTAATAATGATTTAATCATGGTTATATTATATCTATAATTTTAAACATAATATAAATATCATATATATTCAGTATATATGTATTTAGATTAATCCACAAAATTTAGTGATAGAAAATGAAATACATCATTCATGGAGACTGTAAGTCGTACGTATACATGACCATTGATTCCATTTTCTTGATGGATGGAAAGAATAAAATATAAGAAAATGTGATAATTATAAAATCATTTTTATGTCACATATATAATATACATTCATTAAACCCATCTTTATTACCTTCCTTTTAAAGCATGAATGAATCACATTGCTTTGTGAGGTGGTAGTCTACTATACACACAAGACACATTATCATATTCCCACTAAATAGATATTAAGGATGTATATGTGATATAATAATCCCATATATATAATAATATCCTATATATTATATATAATAATTTAATCCATCATTATATCTAGCGGTGAGTGCTGGTGATGGAAAATGAATAACACTGGTTCACGAGGCAGTTGTCCACCTAACACACAAATGATGATTCAATATCTCATTTGATGGAAAAGAAAGATGTATATAGATAATTACATTATCATAAATACATATCATTATTATGAATACATTTAGTTTATTATACCATAATTTTTTAATAATAATTTATGGATGTGGAGAAATAAATAAAATAAAACGCTGGATTTGGGACATTATTTTGTCTTCGGACAATTTCTGTTGGTTTTCAAAAAAAATATTTTTAGGATATATATTAGAATAAAATAAGTATTATATTATTAGAGTATAAAATTAGGTCATTTATTTTTATGTATTGGATGAACCAAAGGGTTTTATAATTGTTAACAGAAGAAGAGAATGGTTGGCCTTTCATAATTAGGTGAGTGGCACACTCATAATTTTTTTCAAAAAAGTTTTACCCATTTTATTTACATGAAAAGAGGATACAAAATGAAAAATTATTGATAATAGAATATATAAATTCAAAATATATCCATAAAATTGGTTTTGGGAAATTTTTGGACCATTTTAATCACATAACTTTTTATTTTATCCCCCTCATAAACCCATTTTTAACCCAGAAGTGGTAAATAATTCTTTTTAATTTAAAAAATTATTAGGGTCAGAAATTAATTTAAAATAATTATATATTATAAAATATTATTTTTACACATATTAAATCAATTTTTCCTAATTCAAATCATAAATATGGAAAATTTTAATTTAAAATTAAACTGCCAGATGCGAAAAGAAAACATGTTTTTAATGTGAAAATGATCAAAACTTTTAAAAGTATTTTTTATAAAAAATCAATATGAAATTAATTTAAAATACCTAAAATGTAAATATATATATATAATTGAGCTAATTTTACTTTTAAAACAATATTAAAAAATTTTATATGTCATTAAATTTTTTAAAACAAATTATAATTATTAATAATAAATAATAAATTTCACTATTAATTGAAAAAATTATATTCTCAGAGATTTTTCAAAAACTCACCTTAAGATAATTTTTAAATGATGAATTAAAAAAATTATTTTTTCAATTTTGTTTCTAAAATTGTAAAAAATAAATTTTAAGATAAGTTTGAACAAGTCAATAAAACTGTTATTTAGAAAAAAATATTGTTTTATAGCATAAAATTGGATTTATTATTATCTGATTCCAAGAAAACACATAAGATGAATGTTAAAAATTTTATTTAATATATAATGTAAAATTTTCATTAAAATCATTCACCAAAATTTATTTATTTTTAATTTAATGAGTTCAAACATGTTTTTGTGCACAAAAAAAGTTTTTTATAAAAATATTTCAATTGTTTTACAATATTTTTCTTCATATATAATTAATTTTTCACTAAGTAAATCATTTTATAGACCTATGGAAACCATATAATTTCATAATTTAGTTAATTCTATTCATACCCTCAATTCCAACGACTATGTGATAACTATAATATTAAGTAATAACATTTTAATAGTATATCATATTTTGTATAAACTTATTGTTGTGTGTAGTGAATGGTAAAATAGGTGTTGAGTGTAACAGAATATATGAAAATATTAAATTTATTTTAAAAAGATATTTCAAAAAATATCAATGTATTACAAGGATGGACTTAGACAAGACATTAGGTTTTTTCATAGGAGTTGACTCTATATTGAGGTAGGTGGTCCCATACTCTCTCCCATGTGGTATTATAAATATATTATTGTCATGTTGTATGTGGTTTTCCACCTTGGGTGAATGAAACTTAATTGATAAATGTTTTATGAAACACATGAATGATTAAATATTTTAAGGAAATGAAGGTATTAACTAATTAAATAAACTATGTCTAATGTAACTAAAAAAATTTCCAAAGACCACAAAAGACCCTTACGCACTAGCTTGATACTAAATACCTATGAAAAAGTCTTGATAACTAATGAGTGACTTATTTCTCAATAACTCCCTTAGGTTCACACATATTCTATGTGAGACATATTATTGTGAGACTTATTCTTGATATGTTTCTCATGTGTTGTTTGTGTGTGTCCTATGAGACCCCTACTTGGTTGTGATATTTCATTCCATTTTTTGTATTTTATTACATGCGTAATATTTCATAGCACATGGAATTACTTAATTTCATATATTTCTCCTTTTATTGTTATTAATTATATGTTGGTTCATGCATAATCAGTGGAATCATTTTTTTAGCATTCATAATGACAGGTGGCCATGACATACTTAGACGACTCCTTAGAGGGGGTGTTTGGGTTACATGACTCTTTGTACATGGATAAATGTAATTTATCTTGGTATAAAACATGAAAAAATTCCATACATAATTGGTAGCATGACCATATATTACTATATGATCAATTGATGGGGAATTCCCTAAAGTATGAGTGCCGTCCATATATTGTATACAAGCTAAGTTTTCATACCATCAAAGGCGGCCATGAAGTTATGTGACACATTAGAAAATTTCCGTAAAATTAGGTGTGGGATGAGAAATTTGACATGGGTATGATGGCCTTTTGGCTCGACATGGGAAAATTCTAGGATATTCCAACTTTATGGCCTAACACATGATGGATATGGGGCTTGATGAACTTGTGTCCTAACCCAAGACTCATTGGTCATGTGGCAGCTCAAAGATAAATGAGGTGTAATTTTGATCAACTAATGAAAACAACTTTTCTTATGACCTATATTTTGGTATAGATATGAATTAGGTATGGTTGTGGTTTTTGGAAGGCCGATTAGTGCACAAATTCTAAAAATATGGTTGGTTATTACTTGATTTTTCTTTGGTGATGATTACTATACTTGAGAAACATTTATGAATTTCCTCTCTACTTCTTGCTGAAATTATCCAACATACATACAACATGTTTTACTAGTTAGTTACTAGACTATGTTGGTGGTTACCTACTATGTTTTAATCACACCCTGCATGGGAGAAAATGACATTTGGGAACCTAGGAAACCCTCAACTATTGCAGGTACAGGTTTGGATAAGGCTCGTGTTTAATCATTGAGTTGGATTTCTCACTTTGAGTCAAGATCCCAAGGGTAGGGGAGGCTTGGATTTGGGTATAGGTCCTCTTTCATTCTGTTATTATTTTTCTACATTGTATATATGATCATCCCATTGGGTGATTAGTGTCCTTTTATTCAGGTATGACCATTCAAGTCTATTCTTGCTGAATTTATCAATTAATGAGAGTATTTTTATTGGATTAAATGTACTCTAACTATTTATTGTTACATTTTCGGTGATTTATCTATTATTTTGAACTCTTATTGAGGGTATATTCTCCCTATGATTTCACATAGACCCTCACGACTAGTCAGCATCCTCTAGCATACAGAGGGTGGGGTTGTGTGAGGTAATGAGGGACACCATACCAGACCTAGTGATACATTTCCTAGTGTTACAAAATGGCATTAGAGAGCCTTGTTTTACTAATTTTGTAAGTTTCTAGAGAATTGACATAGTATTGTGTTAGATATTTGGATGAGACTTGTTCTAGTGTATTGAAAACACCTTAATTAGGGGAAGTCCATGTTACCAGGGAATTGGAATGATTTACTTGGTTTGTTCTATTTTGTTACATTATTTCCCCTCATGAGACACACATGGATTTGAATTTTATGATTTCATATGGATTTTAGTCTTGGATGTATCATCTAGAGATGTCACAAGAATCATATTCATTCAATAGGGTTTATAGGATATATATTCTTCTTATGTGTTATTGTACAGATGTAAGAGAACTCACATACTTATTTGTCAATAAATTTTACTATGTTTTCACATATAAGATCTTGGTGAAATATAGTTTTTCTAAACTCATATACATGTATGATACTTTTATATGGTTAATTCCCATTACCTTAAGGTAAGGTGGAGATATTATTTTATAGATGGATAAAAATGATTACAAGGGGGGTAATCTATTGTGGGACTCCAAAATACCCTTCACCCGGAAACGCAATGAACCTGGTTCAAAACTCCCCCTCAAGATAAAACTTGATATATTTGACCAAGATTCCAAAAAAAATTAAAGAAGACATCGAAAAAGACGATAAAAATCCCCTTAAAGTTGGGTTGATAGTGTTGTGGATACCAAGCTTGGTACTGAGAAAGTCCAAACAATCTCTCAAGAGGCATTTGGTGAGATGTCGGAAAGCTAATAAGATGTCGATATGTGTCCAAAACTGACATGATTCTACTATAGGTGATGGATATGAAAGTGGTAATCCACCTCGATATGCTTCATGCATTCATGGAAGACAAAATTAGAAGTAATCTTCATGACTGCATGATTATCACACTAAATATGAGCAGACTTCTACGACTGGAATCCTATCTCATGGAGGATGTGAAAAGGCCAAAGGATCTCAGTAGTGACCATGTAAATTGCATGATATTTAGACTCTTCACTATATTTGGAGATGAAATTCTGTTTATTTCTATGCCATGAGATGAGGTTACCTGCCAGAAAAAAGAAAAACCCATAAGTATCCTTTTGGGTTGAAATGGAACCAGTATAATCAACATTAAAAAAGGCCTCAATATTTAGATGACTGGGATGTGAATATTGAAGACCATGGGAGGGGACTTTCTTTATGTATTTGGAAATTCTAAGTACAACATCCCTTTGATACTTGGTCGAATACTCCATGAATTAGATAACTTTTCCAACAGCGCATGCAATATCTTGACGAGTCATGGTTAGATAATTTAGTTTTCCCACAAGATGCCGATAAATCTCTCGGTGAGAATATAGTTTCATGTTTTCATAGAGAGAACATTCCCCAAGATCAAAAGGAGTGTCAATAACAATTCTCTGAGTCAAACCATCATATTTTAAGATATCTAAGGCATATTTCCATTAGCGAAGAGAGATGGTGTCAAGAGAATGAGAGACCTAAATGCCAAAGAATTTTGTTAGAAGACCGAGATATTTTGTGTGAAAGTGATGTTGAAGATTCCCCTTTAGTTGGGAGATTCCAGTTGTGATGATCTCAATGATGATGATATCATCAATATACAAAACCAGCAGGATGCAACATGTGGACATCATACGGTAGAAGACGGTGTGGCCCTCTATACTCCGAGAGAGAACAAATGTAGTGACAATGGTGATGAATCAGCTAAACCAAGCACGATGAGACTTCTTGATCCCATATAGAGAGAGATGAGTTTGACATACATGAGTGTTGTCTCTTGAGGCATACTATAGGTTGATAGAGATATACCTCTTCTTTAAGAAATCCATGGAGAAAGGCATTTTTGACATCACGTTGATGAAGGGGCCAATGATGATGAGAATCCATAGAGATAGATAATTTGATAGATTCCATATTTTCAATTGTAGAGAAAGTATCAAAATATTCATTACCACATGTATGGGAAAATCTCTTTTCCACAAGTCTATCTTTGAGATAATGAAGAGTGCCATCAACATGGAGACAAACTATTTAAATCCATTTGTTACTGACTGCATGTTTGCCTATAGGAAGGGGGACTGGATCTTAAGTATGATTATCTTCCAAAGCCTTCAATTCATCCCAAGTTTCTTGTAGCCACCCAAGGTGAGATTTCTCATTGCTAACCGTGTAGGGAATAAATATCATCTCCACAGAGGAAAGACCTCTTTATGAGTATGTGTAAAGAATAGTAGTCTGGAAAGACCGATCACCTTTTCATAGTGTAATGTGAAAGTCGTCTCAGGACAGAGTAGGATCATCAGACGAAGCTAGGGTGGTGGTATCCTCATCCTAGATAGGGGACACATTTGATAGGCAATGTGAGTAGATAGTTCCAAATTGGTGACTAGTAGATTGGGACACCATATGTGGTTGAATGATGACATAATTAAAATAATTGATGGTGGTATCTAGATGGGGAGATTGAAGAGATAAAGGTGAGATATCAACAAAAGATACATCAGCATAGATAATATACCATTGTAAGTCAGGTAAGAAGCATCAGTATTTGCATTTAGTGTAGGAGTAGAAGAGGAATATTCAATAGAGGGATCTGGGAGAAAGATTTGAGAGGTTGGGATAAGTGTCACAGACATAACACAGACACCCAAACACATGGAGTGGAAGTGAGTGAGGGGGATATAGAATAAAATGTCTAAAAATTAGTCTCCCTTAAAAGGATCGAGGAAGGAAGGTAGTTGAGGAGGTAAGTAGGAGTAAGGATAGAATCCCCCCAGAAAAGAAGAGGCTCCTACCTATGGAATAGGATGGAATGAGAAGTCTCTAGAATTTGGCGATGTTTTTACATAGACACTCCATTCCACTGAGGTGTATCGGGGAAGTATGTCTAATAAAGTATGCCTTTATGCTTGAAAAACTACTAAAAGTAAGTGAAAAAATATTCCCATCCATTTTTTAGCGGATAAATTTAATCAGGGTGGAGAACAGAGTATGAATTTCATAATACAAGGTATGGAAAGTAGTGATCACATCAGACCAATCATAAAGAATGTACAACCATGTCATATTTGAGAAATACTCAATGAATGATATATAATATCAATATCCTAAGTGACTCTAGATAAAAAAATGGACCCCATACATCTGAATGAACCAAATTAAAAGGTTTGGAGGACCATGTAACAACTTGAGGAACATATGATGGGTGATGATGTTTCACAAAATAACATTACCCATAATTAAAATAAGTATTGAGACTGAACTCAGGAATAAAACTATGAAGGTTGTAGGTAGGTGGAATTCCCAACTGTGAATGACTGTCCAATGGCCGAGTAGAGAGCGTTGTGTATCATACAAATGTCATACCATCAAAAAAGTACACATCATCCCAAATCTGGCCTATACCATGTTCCTGGTATGTCTTCCAGTCCTGAAACATAGTATAAGAAGATGTAAAAATGGTAATACAGTTGAATTTATTTTTAAGTATACTGATAGAGAAAAGATTAAAAGGACTTAGAGGCACATGTGCTACAAATATAATGAGAATGTATGAATTTAGGGGGCATGCACCAAATTCTACAATTAGGATAATGGAACCGTCAACAACAGTGATAGATTAGGGTCCAGTATAAATATGGTTGGTAGATAAAATAACTACATCACTTGTGAGACGATTAGATTCACCTGATTCAAGAATACAGGTAGGTGGGGTATGAGTGATACATGCAGTGGATCCACCATTATGGAAAATAGATACCCAAGATAAATAGGAACCCAATATAGAGGTTGTGAGATAATTTTGAATCAAAGGGATCTCATCTATGGAGAGGTTCAAAGATAGAATAAGATCATAGGTTGGTGGTGAAGCATCATGGATAGTAGTCTGACCTTGTCATGGTTCCTAAGATGGGTGCACATGAAGAACCCAACAATGGTCGATGAGGTGGCCTAGATTTACACAATACTGACATTGAGGACGGTGACGACCCTCACCACAACCACATCCATGAGTGCCCAAATAGAATCCACTTCTAAGAACTAGAAGGTTAGTAGGATCTATGTTGTGAGTGGGTGGGGTAAGTTCCTGATGATCCTTTCCATGGAGATTATTAACCTATGGAATATCAATCAAGGAGGGGTTTGTGAGCATATCCATGTCCATTGTTCTATATTCAAGATCAATATCATATAGAAGTATGAAGAGGAATAATGGGCCCTACTACTCCAATGATACCTCTGGGGTCAGAGTAAGGGGACATAACTCAAATAATGCTTCCCGGAGTGCTTTCCATTCCACGAAGTACGTTAAAAATGGATAGTTTTAATGGCAGATGATAGAACGGTGGAAAAGAGTGCCTAAAACCCTTGACAAATTGTGTGTCTTAGAATACATAAGGTTTAAGGAATTCTAGAGTTCCATAACCTTATTTGTTTTCCAAGTGACATCCATGACTGAGCATTCCATGGAATTGATATGTAAATAAAATATTTTTCTATCAACAAGATTCCATGACCTGTATTTTGGATATGATGGTAGTGGAAGAGGAACATCGAGGTGTGTGTTTAGGTCCATTCTAGTGACCAACATTAGTAATGTATTCCCCCAGGAAAAAAAAATTACTGAGTCAAGTCGCTCGTCAACTTTTTGAGTAGAGGTGGTCATTAGTGTAGGTAGGATATATGAGTTGGACATTTGATAGGTTAAAATCCACACATGAGGGTATGGTCAATAATGCACTGAGAGGGGTAAGATATTTCCTAGATTCAACACATGGTATGGTAAGGGAACAATCTTCATAGTCGACACTGGGAGTTGTCAAGAGAGGCAAGGATCATCATCATAGTGGAAGGTGAGGTTAGGAATCTGTGAGGAGGTGGTGTTAGGAGTCACTAAGAAGGCAAGTTCCAAGAGACCGCATTGAAGGGCAGGACTGGGAGGCTGCATTAGAGGTAGTTCTAGGAATCATCGAGGATTCCATTTCTAGGATACCACATCTAAGGAATGGCTAGGAATCATCGAGGAGGGAGGGACCGAGGGGCCATGTCGCAGGTGGTGATGGGAATCTCCGAGGAGTGTGGGACTGGGAGGTGCCAAGAGAGGTAGGGCCAGGTCATCGAAAGGGAGGTAGGTTGGGATGCCGCTGTCGAATGTGGGCCATAAAACATCAATGAGGGTGGGTTAGGAAACCTCATCAGAGGTGGGACCAGGAAGCACCAGGACCGGTATGTCCAAGATGTTGTGAGGGAGGTAAGATGTGACATCACTGTGGGAAGTCGCATGAATGATGGGTCGGGAAGCACCGCTGGGGGAGAGGTAGAGATGTTGTTATGGAGATGGTATGGGATGTCTCTACAGGAGGTGAGATCTAAGAGTACACATTGCTCATGTGAGAGGGTTCAGCCTAAAGGGATTTAGGGATGGTCATAGGTGAGAAGACGCAGGGAGGGAGGGTCAGGAAGTGCCACATGAGGGTGGGGCCAAGCGTAGCCGGTATGCCATTGGGATGGCAGAATGGTTCCTTCAGGAGGATTGGTGCACTAGAAAAATTATCAAGATTTTTCCTTTAATACTATGTATATGGTGAATTACCCTTACCTCAAGGTGAGGTGGATACATTCTTTTATAAATAAATAAAAGGTACTACAAGGAGGAGTAATCTGATGCGGGACTTAGAAATACCCTTTAACCAGAAACATAATAACTAGATTCAATAATACTAATGGAATTTCATGATAGACTATAGTGTGGTGCACTTAATAGATAATTATGGAGATGAAGATACAGTCCCTCTATGCACAAATGGTGTAGTAAACCATTCCTGGTCGTTTTTAGGTGTTAATTTCCTCAGTGAATAATCTTATGTGAGTGGATACTAGGTAGGTCCAGTTAATTTAGATTCCAACTATAATCTATATAGATATATCCATGTAGCATCTAGGAGAATTATATTTAACCAAACTAAGTTTCCTTGGCCTTGATGTGGATTTTATAGTGTGATGATATCATTGGTTATCTATAGAAATGTGCATAGGTGACATTCCAAGAGTTGTTACCCTTAGTGAGACATTGTTTTGGGTTATGTGGGAGACCCATTTTGACTAAGATATGAGACATTGATTACTAGTGAGTCGGTGCCTTGTTCTACTTGGGAGTAACCTGAGTGAGTATTTTTCTATGTGAACGGATACTCCAGGTTGTTAGTGCATTTGGGGAATATTTTGCTGATTGAAATTATTTTTGTTGGTGAGTAAACGTTGGAAGGATTTGATAATATTATTTTTATTTTCCTTAAAAATAATTAGATTATAGATAAACTTGAATTCTAGTACTAATGATACAAGGATTGGGATGAAAGGTCGGATTTTTGGGTTCCTAACCTTATTAGTTCAGGGTGTTCTATCAAAATATCAGTGAGAGAATAATTTTATTCTTGTAGATCTATAGTGTCTATTTTGAGTGGCATTATAACTCATAATATATACTAGAATTTATGAGATTTATGATTATAATAAGGACCACCAAGGGTGCCTAGGCTTGGTGGATCTGGAGCCCTGTAGAGCATATAAAACTGAAGAGGTGTAATGTATGGGCTTAGAATTCCATGACCCATGGGTAATCACTCTTTTTTGAGTGAAGAGTGGTGTTATCATGAATTAATAGTAAAGCATTGATGCGTGAGAGTTCATGTATGTTTTTATTCCTGAATTTTGCTGAACCAATAGAAATGGTATGGTGAACTAATTGTTGATAATGATTTAGGTTTCTTATTTAATCCCAAAAGTAGTAGTAGTGTAAGTTCACTGATGAATTCAGTTCTGGGACCCATTAGAGCTAGAAAACGACATGTTCAACGTGAATATTGTGAGACTAGAAACCCATTTATGATGTATCTATGTAAGTAGAATATATCTACAATGGATTGGGATAATTTTGTATAGATAAACTATGTTTTTCATTAATAGAGATGTTGGGGTTTGGAGTAGAGGCTTGAATGGTGAATAAGACCCCTTTTGGGTTAGAGGTTATAACCTACACATATGATTATAAAGTATGTATCTCACATTGATAATGGGTCATAAAATGTAGTGAAATGTGTTTTGAGTAATCCAGGTGTGTTCAATTTATATTGTATCACCTGGAAATTAGGTATGAACAGACTACCACACATAGTCATTACAATTATTGATGAACTAATCAGGTGCCAGGTGGGTTTATGTATCCCTTTTGAGGTAAAAATAAGGATAATATTATAGTGGGGAGTATCAATTTGGTCTCAATTGAATGACCCTTTCCTTGTAAGGGTCATGTTTTTGTGTAATACTAACCATTGGATGGTTGTGGTCACTCTAGAGGAATGATGTGTAATAGAATTCAAAGTATCTAGTTCTGTGGTGAGTGCCTGATGTATGATTTAGTTGTGGATCTGAATATAGACTAGATATGAGCATGATACCCAGGGTAAAGTTTTTATGATCTAAAAATGGGGAATATTTTTGGTACATTAGTGCGTGATTGAGATATTTATAGATAGTGAGAGCGGATGGTGGAGTAACTAGGGATAATTACTCCAAAGTATATCCAAATTTTGCTAAAGGTGATAGATTAGTAAAAAATTCCTATGAGGTTTAAGGTATCATGATTTTTGGGATCATGGAATCTTGGTTGTTGAGGAAGGGTACTGTTATATAAATAATATTAAAAGGGAATTGATTGGGGTTTCTAGGTGAACCAAAATGCAGTGGGTTAAAACCACATAGAGCTCATTATATTGGGTGTAATAGAGGTTTTGAAGGATCGAACAAGGCCTTCTAGGAAAGGTAATCACGTTCAAGTTATGTTTATTTGGTAGAGACTAATTATTTTAGTATAAAATCAGGAATGAGGTTTTGGTATCAAATTTTAACCCATGTTTTCAAATGACCGGGTTTGATAGAACAAAACCATATAGGGTGTTTCATTGGCATGTCATTGGAAGATCTTATGGTAGGGAGTACCTCAATGCTTAGGAAGATATTTATTAAATAAACAGTGGTCTCTCGAGTAAGAAAAATATGGTGATCATGGTCTCAGTGTTTGATGGCGACAAGATTATGGCACAACATCAGGTGTTTTATTCTTAAAGTTATGTTGGAAGAGTGTGATGGGTGTTTTGGAATGACTGTGTTCTTGGGTGGTATTTTTGACTTCAAGGATGGAATGTGGAGAACTCCATGTGGTTGATGATTGAGGGAATATTAAGGCATGATTCTCATGCTGGAATAGCTTCTCAAGGATGAAAAGCACTATGGTAGAGATATTGTAACAACCTGTATCATTATAGGTTTTGATTTTGGAGGGAATTTGAGTTTTTGGTATAATGGATGGATCACTCAATGAATTGGGTGCAGAACTAAGAGGATTCTTGATTAAAAATCATTAAGTGGGATTTTTATATTTGGAAGGATTCTTGGTGGGTGATAAAGATATTGGGAGAATTTTGGGGCATGGTTGGGGCCAGTCAGGCTATAGAAGCAGTATTAGATAGTTGGTTCTAAGACACCGAGAATACGGTGGTTTGGGTAGTAGCCTAGGTACCCTGCTGGGCTACCCAACTAGCCAGGAAGCCTAGGGTGGCTTGCATGAAGGACACCTAATAGATAGTAGCAACTAAGAATCTAGATAGTGGGCTGCACTAGGTAATATTTAAAGAGGAGTATTTTTTCCTTTGGTACATTGAGCCCCCCTTCGGATTAATTTGACTTACATGAATTTGGAGATCCATTCAGCTAGTATGTCTTCTTCACATACCTTTGTGGTATCTCTTTCGAAGTAGGATAAATCTTAGTGAGATCCATTGGTGAATCTGGGAGAGATCCTCCATTCTATACTAATATTTACTCTCGATTCCTAGTGTGGTGGTGGATCGTTCTGCTATTCATCATGAATGATTTATCTTGGTAAGTATTATCATTTTGATCCCTTGGTTTTCTAATTATATTCAAATTTAGTATCTCGTTAATCATACTGATTATGTATTTATAATTATTATGGGATTTATTAGATAATTAAATTAAAACTACCCTGAATCATGGTATAATTGTTTGAGAATGATGGAGATTTCAATTGATATGGCTAGAGTATGTCTTGTGATGATGAACACATGTTGTAAATCAGAGTTATATAGATGGTATATCATCTGGTTGATTTCAATTAGGGATTCCAATTTAATTATAATCAATTGTACTTTGAAGTTTTTTATGTGATGTATATTTTTCTCGGGTTATAATCGAAAGAGATTTACAGACCTTCCATTAGTGGTTGATCATTGTTCCGATAAGGCGGTGATACCTCGTAAGTCATTCCGCGAGTATTACTTTTTTCCTTTGGTTTTTAAAATACTTGTAATCATTTAATTTTTTATAATTTAGTTATAATCAATTACATTGTAATTTCTTGACAATATTTAAGAACATATGTGGATTGATGAAGGTTGAATGGACTTGGATGGGATCAGAAAAGCTACTAGGATTTAGTTGTATGGGAGTTGACTTTATATTTAGGTATGTGGTCCCATGTACTCTACATTATTGTATTATTCATAGCTTATTAAAAAGTGGTATGAGGATCTACACCTTAGGATAATACATCTTAATTCATAAATGTTCTATGAAATACATGAATGATTAATTTTTTTAATGTTATTAAGAACATAACCAATTAAAAAAACTATGATTAATGAAACTGAACAAAGTTCCAAGGGTCTTGAGGGACTCATTTGCATTGATTTGATGCTAGACATTGAATACCAATTCTTTTCCTAATGTTTTATTTATATTAGATGGACACTCTTGGATGTGTGAGTGTTCTATATTAGACCAAGTTCCATGATACATATGATTGATATGATTCACATGTGGTGTCTGTATCGTGTGACACACTTACTTGTTTGTGATATGTTTTCCCTTGATATCTCATAAAATACTTGTTCAATATTTCATATCATTTTAAATTACATGATTTAAAATATTATTCCTTTCTATGTTTTTTTATATGTTGGTTTGCGCAAAGTTGTTGGAATATATCTTTCAGTGCTCTTGGTGATAGGCATCCATCATGGACTTAGAGGTCTTGTAATGCCCCAACTCCAAAAGCCTAGATTTGGTGCATTATTTTAATACATTAGCATGATTACAAGGAATCATGTCCTGAAAGACCGATCAGTTTAGCAGTCTTGGAAGATAGATTACATACATGAACGTTACATTACATATTAGAAAATAAAACACAAAATAAATGATCCTTTTAGATCACCATTAATCCCATAGATTAACCATGATTATCAATCATAATACACTTTTTAGAATATTGGAAAAAATAAAACATAGAAAGTGGTGAGGTCAGATGCTCAGTAAGGATAACAATATAACAGAAACATTGATAAATAAACATAAACATTTAAGGCAATGTATAAGAATATAAAAAAATCCTTTTAAAGTTAAACTTCAGTATAATATTGAAATGATAAATCAAATAATTTCATTTAAATATTCACATGTATATTAAACTAGTTGAATAATCACATGTAATATCAATATCCAATTTCATAATGTTGGAATGCATAATGCAAGACTTCATAACCATATAGTCAAGGCCTTGTTCTAAGACTACAAATAAGATTTTGTCACGGCCTTGTTCCAAGACACTAGTTTGTCTCATGAGAGCTACCAATGCATCAAGGAGCTATAGCGGTCCCCACCCGTCACTTACTAAGTCCAATGCATTCCTCATATGAAATGGTTTAAACATAATATAAAAATTTGTATTAAAACTAGCATATGAAATGTCATTACTTTATCCATAAACCATGAATGGTATAAAAATAACACATCCATAGTCAAACATATCAGAAAACATTCAATACAATATGGAATATTTGTATCATAATAAATCAACTTCAAACAATTTTAAAATCCATCAAAGGATGTTGACATAGATGAAAATGATTTGTAAAACTCTTTGAGATAAATATCCATTTTTCATAAAAACATTTAAAAGTCGCAAAATTTTGAAAGGAAGACATTTAAAGACATTTTTTAATCAATGTGTCTCATACCACTTTGAAATTTTGAATAGAATTAACATTTTAAAAAGATTCATTTCTATATAAATAAATCCTTAAAACCCATTTTGAAAATGTGGACATTAATGAGAATGATTTAGAAGAATAAATAATTTAGCCATTTAAAATGATGATCTAGTTAGAGTGTCCCTTCCATAAAATCTTAAAATATTCCTTTAGAAAATATTTTTATGAAACACGGATGTGGATGATAAATATTTCCTAGTAGATACTCATGTAAAAACAACCTCGAATAATGAAGAGATTGTAGAATTAACCCTTACCTTGCACTTTATTTTGGTCGAGGGTACGTTTAACCTCTTTTATAATGACCATAGTATGTTATTAAATTATACCAAAACCATATTAATATTTTTTATATCATACATGATTCATTTATGACTTAATACAACCCATTTAATAATTATTTCCATGTTAAATTAACATTTTGGGTAATATTCGCTTTCTTTATCGTACGTGTTTTAACTTATTATTATTGATCGTATCATTTAGATCATGATTTAAATACTTAAAAAATATAACACATGATTTATATATCATATATATTTAGAATATAAATACGTATAATATATAAATATATGAAATGGAAAACACCATTTATAGAGACGGTAGGCCATACGTACACATAAATATTGTTTCCGTTTTCATATCGTATTGAATGGAAGTAAGTGAGTAAGATATATGTATGTACATACATATATATATATATTATGTTGAATTATTATTTCATATATTACATAATTATTAATAATATATATTTTTATAATCATCGTTGAATGGTGAATGTGAAAATGAATATCATCACGTCATGGAGACGGTAATCCATACGTACGCATGAGCGACAATATCATTATATTGATGGTGAAATCATATGTAATTGGATGGTATATAATATATACATAATAATTAACAACTTATATTTATTATGTACATAATTTATACTCATTATTATACTTATCCAAATAATGATGTGTTTTAATAACAAACTACATCATGACGTGGAGACGGTAATCCATACGTAGACACGTATGGTGAGTTTGTCATTTATAGGACAGATAGAATAAATAATTTGGTTGTACCATATTTATAATAACATAAAAGTATGTAGTGGGTACTTTGGTTATTATTTTTGGTTTTTTAAACAATAAATAAAGAGGAAGTGGAAGAAGAAAAGAACTTGAAAGAGGGTGGTGAAATTATTACCTCTTCTTCGGGTGTTTTCTTTTGAGATGATCAAAAGGGATCTTTATTTTGACTTTATGATCAATGTAAGGATTCTAGGATGATTTTAGTGAATTTGGGAGGATATTTGGGTAGGGTTTTGATGAGAAAAATGGCTTTGTAGGTATGATTTTTAGAGAAGGGGAAGTTCTCTTTTATAAGAGGGGTGAGGGTCACTTTACGAAAAGATTAAAATATTAATTTATTATACAATCATTTTTGGTTTATAATGGCTCCAAATGAATTTATTTCAGGACTTAGGTGGTTATGAATCGAATAAATTTCAAAAAATAGGTTTTAGACAAGTTTTGGTCACCATTTAAACCTTATCTTTTAGATTTAACTCTCAGTTAAATTTTTTAACTTTTACCACGTCTTCTTGTATTCTTACACTATATTGTTTATAAACATACTCTAAACATCCAAGAGAACCTCAAGTGGTTAATTAATAACATATATAATATTATTTAATCCTTTTTGATGAACCGTATATTTTTTTTGAATATTATATCAACCAATAATATAGTATTTGTTTTAAAAACCAATTTATGTAAATTTTCACACTATTTAGTATTTGTTTTTTTGTGGAAGTCATCAAAACTTGATTACTCCGAACCAAATACATTTAATCAATAATAACATGTCATATTCACCTAAAAAATTCATGTACGTCATAAAAACATTCAAATTATATTTATTTTAATATTTACAATATCATTTATTTGATTATTTTATTAATAAGAAAAATAATGCATCATTATTGTGTCATAAATAAAAATATTTATTTTATGTCTAAAAATTATAAATAAAATATAATAATGTAGGAAATAATTTTATATTTCAAATTAATATTTATAGTCCAAGATATCAACTATATAACCCCATATAAATTTTTTTACTAAAAGACACAGGCTTTTGTTATTTTTTTTTACTTTAGATTAATTAATATAAAATGTCATTATCACTCTGAAGTGGCACCATGGGGTCCTCAAATCGACGAAAGTATTTAAATTTTTGTGAATGTATCATACAATAAGGTTAGGACACGTTTTAGGGTAATTTAATATTATTTTAATACTATTTATTTACCAATATTTATTGGATTTACACTTTAACCATGGTAAATAAAATATTTACAGAAATAATTATTCCTAACGTATAAAAATAAAAATACCTATTTACACAATTTGGAACTCCTTATTCCAAATATTTAATCTATTTTTCCAAATTCAAAACACATAATTGGTAAAAATTAATTTAAAATTAATTCTCGTTGTCAAAACAAAAAGGGTGTTTTTAAGAAATAATAACTATCAAAAGATTGGCACTTCTTTATGTCCAATTTAAAAGTGAAATTACATCCAATGACTTAAATTATATTAAATGATAAAAATATAATCTAATGATACTTAAAAACCATTCAAATTTATAATTTAACACTATAAATTATTTCGATTAAAAATGTTGTTTTTAATTAAAATTTAGTATTTTTTTCACTATTAACCAAAGTAGGAAAGTTATTAGAAAAGTACCAAAAATATATCCAAACTAAAATTTTATGTAAATATTCTAAATTTTAATTTAATTTAACTAAATTTAATATATAAGAGTATCAAATATTGTCTTTAAAAAGGGTTCACCATTAAAAGCCAGAAAACTGTACTTTTTGAAAAATACCTCTTTTATCATAAAAAATGAATTTTTCTTATAATATGTCCAAGAAACACAAAAATATGAATGCTAAAATTATATAGGATATATAAAATTTACAATGTGATTAATGATATTCATAACCTCTTTTTTTAATGGCTATTTGGTAACTTTTGGTGCGCTTGAACTCAGTGTTGCGTGTAGCGCAAGTTATTGAAATACTATAAAGAGATAACATACTATGAAATTGTGGAATGTTACATTATCCACTCCTTAAATAAATATCATTCTCTCAATTTGAAAAAAAATTGAAAATAAAAGGTTAAAATAGAAAAATACCCTTGTGGAAAACCTACATCGGAAATTGGGTTAAAAAATTTTAGTCTTAATAAGAGGGAAAGGGAAATGAAAAAGTCACCACCAAATTATGATCTCAATTAAGAGAAAATTGGTGGAAATTAGAGACACATAATTGGAGGAAACATGTAAATATTTATAGGGAGTTATTGTGGTCATAAATCACAAACAAGTGTAAAATTGAGGGCCTCAAATCCATCAATCTATGATGACTTAAAATATCCTTGGTTCAACAAAAAATAAGGTATTAGGATAACACATTTTTTTAAGATCCCTTACCTAATGTTTAAGTGTTAATTTATTCATAGAATAAGAGGAAAAAAATTTACTTGACAGGTAGAGTTTCAACCTTCAACTAATTCCTACCACAAACTAATCTTTCACTTAAAAAGATAATAGAATTCAAAAATATTCTATTTATTCTAATAGTATAGGGTTATAAAAATAATGAATTTATAATTCATTTGTCAGACTATTTTAGAAAAACTATATTATACAAACTAGGACATCATGTATGCCAGTGGTAGGTGATCCACCCTTTTCGGCCTTCGGTTGCAGGTTCAAGTCTCACGGCATTGCCGGACGTGACGGGTTGGCGCCCAACCTCCGGGTTGTCCTTTCTATAAAAATCCAAAAATTATCTTAAGAAATGATTTAACCTTAATAATAGTATCAATTGTCAAACATAATCCATTCCATATTTATACTTACCCAAAATAATTCTTTCCAAATTCACTGTCCAAAATTTATATGGAAGGTAACACAAAGAAGATTTTTTTTCCACATAATAACATGTGAATACCTTCATATTTAATTCTTTTAAGACATAGTAACACCCTAAATTTCTATAAAACAATATTGATTACATTCATGCTAAATTATTCCTTATTGAATACTGGTTATACTTCTTTTATCCAAAAATTTTGTAAACTCCAACAATGATGGAATATACAAACCATATTAATGTTTTATCCTTCCTTCAACAATGTATTTTCTAAAATGTTTAACTTGCTATTGAGTCACTTTTCATGGTACCACACAATCTTAAATCCTCAATGAAATAGTACTAAATTATAATCCTTAAATACTCCATAATTATTATAACTAGTACATCATTGATACAATACTCAAATGAGATAATTCTTTAATATCTACATAATAACACTAGAAATTACTTTTTATCTGTGGTAATATCATAAATTGATTATTATCCATCAGCATCATTTGTGGTATACTCTGATGATTTGGAAATTGATTCATGTAGTGTCCCAACTCCTTGTAGATAAAGAATTGTAAATTTGAAACCTTTTTCTTACCCTTGTAATCACATACTCGGTGTCCTTTTTCTCCACACTTATAACAAACTCTCATTCCCTTTAAGAATTTAACAAGGTGATTCTGTCCATAGTTATCACATATGGGAATATCCTTCTTTCCCTTATTCCCTTTATTCATCTTTGTCTCTACCATTATTTTCTTCCTTGGATTCCCTTCAAATCCATAGGACTTAGAAAATTCATTACTTATCTTATTAACACATGATATTATTTCTTCATATGATGATAATACGTGGGAGACTATTTCTTTTCTAAATGTTGGATTAATATCATGAAAGATATGATCCTTCTTACTTTTTGGATCATGCGTATTGTTGGGGTTCTCATTCCATCTACCGGGTGCCATTTCTAAACAATGGCATAAAATATTTTAGTTTATAAATCACAATGCCTAATTCCAAACTTGTAAAATACCTAACATAAATTGAAATGTTTATGCATATAATTTATAATCATAAAATGTTTTATTTGAGAATGTATTTACTCCTAAATCCTTCATAATGGCTTATAATGAAAATGTGAATTATCCTAAGCATATCCCGCAGTAGTGTCGTAACCAAGAGTGCAACAAGGCCCGTTGTCATGTATGAGGATACCCCGGGTCAAGCCCGAAACTCTTTATCAGAGTTTTCACTTATATATACATCTGTTCCAGAGCCACCTCTACCTGCTCATATCCAGACAAGGATATATTTCTTGGAAAAAACACAAAATATCTACATCAACAAAATTCTAGGATATTCTTCTATACTAATCCTCAAAGTCTATCTTAGGGTAGTGTTCTCTAATCAGAGTTTATCTAAATCTATTTCCAAGTTTATTGCTAAACTTCCTATAATAATAACTATAAAGCCCCGACCCCAGAAGACTAGAGTTAGTAAATTATTTTAATACATTGGCATGATTAGAAGGAATCAATTCCCAAAAGACTGATCAGTTTAGCAGTCTTGGAAAATAGATTACATACATGAACGTTGCACTAAAAATTAGAAAATAAAACAAAACTTAAATAATCCTTTGAGAACTCCATTAATCCCATAGTTTAACCCTGTATATCAATCATATTACACTTCTTGGAATCCCAGGAAAAATAAAACATAGAAAGGGGTGAGCTCAGATACTCAGTAAGGATAACAATATAATGGAAACATTCACAAATAAACATAAACATTTAAGGAAATGTATAAGACTATAATAAAAACATTTTAATCTTAATATTCAGTACAATATGTAAATGATAAATCAAATAATTCCATTTACATATTCACATTGATATTATACTAGTCTAATAATCACATATAATATCAATATCCAATTTCATAATGTTTGAATGCATAATGCCAGACTTCAAAACCACATAGTCAAGGCCTTGTTCCAATACTAAAAATAATATTTTGTTAAGGTCGTGTGCCAAGACACTAGTTTGTCTAATGAGACCTACCGATGCATCGAGGAGCTATAGTGGGCTCCACCTGTCACTTACTAAGTCCAATGCGTTCCTCATATGAAAAGGATTACACATAACATAAACATTCGTAATAAAACTAGAATACGAAATGTCAATAATTTATAGATAAACCATGAATGGTATAAAAATAAAACATCCATAGTCAAACATATCACAAACCCTTCAATATAATATATAATATTTTTATCATAATAAATCAACTTTAAAACAATTTTAAAATCCATCAAAGGATGTTGACATATATGAAAATTATTTGTAAAACTCTTTGAGAGAAATATTTCTTTTTCATAAAAACATTTAAAAGTCAAAAAATTTAGAAATAAAGACATTTAAAGACATTTTTGAATCAAAGTGTCTCATACCACTTTGAAACTTTCGAAAGGAATTAACATTTTAAAAACATTCATGTCCATATAAATAAATACATAAAAACCATTTTAAAAACATGGACATTAATGATAATGATTTAGAAGAAAAAATATTTAAATAATTTAAAATGATGATATACTTAAAGACAACCTTCCATAAAACCTTAAAATATTTCTTTTGAAAATATTTTTATGAAATACATATTTGGATGATAAAGAGTTCCCAGTAGATACTCACATAAAAATAATCTCGGATAATGAAGAGATTGTAGAATTAAACCTTACCTTGCACTTTCCTTTGGCATAGGGTACGTTTAACCTCATATATAATGGACATAGTATGTTATTAAATTATACCAGAACCATATTAATATTTATTATATCATAAATAATTCATTTATGACTTTATAATACTCATTTAATAATGATTTCAATGTTAAATTAACATTTCGGGTAATAATCGATTTCTCTATCGTACATGTTTTAACTTGTTATTATTGATCATATCATTTGGATCATGACTTAAATGATTCCAGAATATAACACATGATTTATATATCATATATATTTAGAATATAAATATGTATAATAGACAGATATATGAAATGGAAGACACCGTTTATGGAGATGGTAGGTTGTACGTACGCATAAACATTGTTTCCGTTTTCATATCGCATTGAATAGAAGTAAGTGAATAAGATATATGTATGTACATACATACATATATATATATATATTAACTAGAATTATTATTTCATATATTACATACTTATTAATAATATATATTTTTATAATCATCATTGAATGGTGAATGTGGAAATGAATCTCATCGCGTTGTGGAAACGGTAATCTGCACGTATGTACGACCGACAATATAATTATATTGATAGTGAAATAGTATGTAATTGGATGTTATATCATATATTGAGAATAATTAACATGTAATATTTATTATTTACATCATTTATACTCATTATTATACCTATCCAAATAATGAAGTGTTTGAATAACAAACTACACAACGGCGTGGAGACGGTAAGCCGTACGTACATACGTATGGTGACTTTGTCATTTATAGGATAGATAGAATAAACAATATGATTGTACCATATTAATAATAACATAATTGTATGTTTTAGGTACTGGAGTTATTATTTTGGTATGGAAACAACAAATAAAGAGGAAGTGGAAGAAGAAAAGAACTTGAAAGAGGGTGGTGAAATTATTACCTCTTCTTCAGGTGTTTTCTTTTGAGTTGATCAAAAGGGCTCCATAAGATGGCTTTTTGATCAATGTATGAACTGTATGTTTATTTTAGGAAAGTTAGGAGGATATTTGGGAAGGTGTTGGACGAGCCAAATGGCTTTGGAGGTGCGATTTTAAGAGAAAGGGAAGTGCCCTTTTATAAGAGGGGTGAGGGTCACTTTAGGAAAAGATTAAAATATTAATTTATTATACAATAAATTTTGGTTTATAAATGCTCTAAATGAATTTATTTTGATAATTTTGTGTTTATATATTGAAATACTTTCAATAAATAGGTTTTAGATAAGTTTATATTTCCATTTTAACCTTATCTTTTAGATTTAACTCTTAGTTAAATAGTTTAACTTTTACTGCGTCTTCTTGTATTCTTACACTATATGGTTAATAAACTTACTCTAAACTTACAAGAGAAAATCATGTGGTTCATTAATGACATATATAATATTATTTAATCCCTTTATCAGAACCTTAGATTTTTTGGAATATTATATCAACCAATAATATAGTATTTGTTTCAAAAACTAATTTATGTCAATTTTGAAACTTTTTAGTATTTGGTTTTTTCAGAAATTCATCACAGCTTTAATACTTCAAACCTAATACATTTAATCAATAATAACATGTAATATTCACTTATAAAATTCTTGTATGGAATCAAAACTTTAAAATTATATTTATTTTAATATTTACAAAGTCATTTATTTGATTCTTTTCTTAATAAGGAAAATACAACATCATTATTGTGTCATAAATAAATATATTTATTTTACATCTAAAAAATATAAATAAAATATCATCATGTATGAAGTCTTATTATATTTAAAATGAATATTTATAGTCAAATATATCAAATATATAACCCCATATAAAAATGTTTTACTAAAAGATACATGTTTTTGTTATTTTTGTCTTTACTTTATATTAATTAATATAAAATGTCATTATCACTCTCAAGTGGCTCTATGGGATCCTAAAATCGACTCAAGGATGTCCAAGGTCAGAAATGTATCATAAAATCGGGTTAGTACACTTGTTAGGGTAATTTAATATTATTTTAATATTATTTATTTACCCATATTTACCAGATTTACACTTTAACCATGGTAAAAAATATTTACCGAAGTAATTATTCATAATGTATAAAAATAAAAGATTCCTATTTACACAATTTGAAACTCCAGATTCCAAATATGGAATCCATTTTTCCAAATTCAAAACACATAAGTGGCAGAAATTAATTTAAAATTAATTCCCGTTGTCGAAACAAAGAGTATGATTTTAATAAATAATATCTATCATAAGATTGGCATTTTTTATGTCCAATTTAAATATGAAATTACATCCAATGACCTAAATTATATTAAATGATAAAAATATAATCTAATGATACTTAAAAAACATTCAAATATATAACTTCACACTATAAATTATTTTGATTAAAAAAGTTGTTTTCAATTAAAATTTAGTATTTTTTCAATATTCAACAAAATATGAAAGTTATTAGAAAAGTTCCAAAAATTTATCCAAACTAAATTTGTATATCCCTATACTAAAGATGAATTTTATTTCACTAAAGTTAATATATAAAAGTGTCAAAAATTGGATTTAAAATGGGCTATCCATTAAAAAGTATAAAATTGCATTTTTTGAAAAATACCTCCTTTATCTTAAAAATTGAATTTTTCATATATTATTTCTAAGAAACACAAAAGATGAATGTTAAAATTATACAGGATATATAAAATTTAAAATGTGGTTAATTCTATCCATAACCTCTTTTTTTATGGCGTGTTTGGTAAGTCGTGGTGTGCTTGAACTCAGTGTTGCGTATAGCACAAGTTATTGAAATACTTTAAAGAGATAACATAATATAAAATCTTGGGGTGTTACATGTATCCTTAGAGGGATATTTCATGTTACATGAATCTTTATATTTGTCATTGTGTAGGATTCTTATTACCTATGGTTGGAATAACAGATGGGGGAAATCCATATTCCATTGGAATATTTTTCATATAGACTAGTGTGATATATTATTGGGGAACATCCTTACGTATGTGAGAGGTCCTTTTTTTGTGGGAATTACAAGAATGCATACCATAAATGGCGACTAGGTTTTCATGAGACACATGAGGCACTTTTCTCTAAAGTCTACTATAAACAAAGACATAGGACATGGGTATGATTACATTTTGGCCGAAAATGAGATAGTTCTTGGATATAAGGACCTTATGGCATGAAAAATGATAGATATAGGGATTTATGGTCTTAGTTTCTAGCTCGAGACTCATTATCCTTCTGGATCCTTAGATATAAAAAAGGTGGCCATGTAATTGAACCAAATAAATGACTTTTATTGTGATTGATATTATATCATGGAGTTGAATAAGGTATGTATGAGGTTTGTGGCGGTTTGGTTAGCACTTGAACTTACAACATATAGTTCGTACATGATTTCTTATGCTTTAGTGATTATTATTATGTATGCAGAGTTTATGTATTTGCTACTTAATTCTTGTGGATATTATCACATGCATACCTTCTTTTTTTACTAGTTAGTTATTATACCATGTTGGTGGTGACCTACTAAGTTGCACTGAAACCATTCTTGGGTGGCCATAGAACTTGGGTACCCGAGCATCCCACAATTATTGCAGGTGCAGTTTGGATTAGAGATCAAGTGTGATCATTGAGTGAGATTTTTTGATGCAATTCTACAAACTGAGTGGGGGTGAGTCTTCGGGTTTGGTTCATAGACACGTTTTCGATTTTAGTCCCTTTCTATCTTATATTTGAGATCGATTTTTTTTATGATCAGTATCATTGTATTCAGTTGTGACTATTGTGGTTGGTTTTTCTTGCATTCATTCGTTATAGAGAGTAAATTTATTATATTATATGTATTATGATTTTTTTGTTGTTCAATTTTTGGAAATTTATCTCTTATTGTGCACTCAAATTAAGGGTATAGTCTCCCAATGATTTCACTTAGATCCTCACTTCCTGTTAGCAGCCTCTGGTATACGATGAGGCATGCCTGAGGTCATGTGGCACAATGGGCTATAACAGGTGATTTGGGTTGGGTTGTTACAAATTCAGTGTTTCATGGGTGATATGACATTAATAAATAATTCAAAAAATATTTTCCATTCCATTATTGGATGTTTATATCTTAAGACCATTGATTCAAATAAAACTATTGAAATAAAATCCATGGCCATGGTAATTAATGAGTATGTTTTAGGAAGTCAAAGAAATATATATTGATCACATGTGTTGATGAAATGACTATGATAAACATATTTATTAGAGTAATTGAATCGAGGTGATTATATTAAAAAAATGAGAATCCATGCATGGTTGTTTTCATTACGACATTGACTTATACCCCTATGTGTTCCTTGATTTATTACTAGATGTTGATCTTCGACTTAAGTAAATCATGCTTAATGCCACTAAGGAATAGGATCAAAGGGTCAAATGCTTACTATATCCATCAATCTTAGTTAAATTATACTTTAATTTTATAGTTGGAATAAATATTATTATCAAAACGTGGAAATAATATTTTTTATGGATTTTATTTTATCATAAACATCCAATCACTAATAATATTATATATAATATATATGACTTAAACATTAAAAATTTATTTATTTGTATGACCATAAAATAGAATATTTATTTATCTCTTATTTTATTCATAATTTAATATATATTATTTCATTAATATTTATTTATTTATTTATATGAATATTAAATAAATATTTATTTAGAAGACAATCAAATAGAATATTTATTTATTTATTTATTTATTCGCAAGGTAATAAATAATAATAGTTATTAAGTAAATATTTATTTAGTTTTATGAATATTAAAGTAAATATTTATTCACAGGACCATGAATATAATATTAATTCATTAATTAAATAAAAAATATTTATTAATAATTTGATGTTCTGTAAATATCGAGGAGGGTGGAGAGGCTGAGTTAAGTGCCCAATAATAAAAGTGATACAATCTTAAATATCATTTATATAAATAGGAAATTATTTATTTTATAGAATGATATTTATTTACACAAGTCAGAATATTCCATTACATAATAATAATAATAGTGATAAAAATAAAATAAAATAAATATAAAAATAATATTTTTTTTTGAATAGAAACCCTAGCCCCCCTATACACATCACACTCTTCCAAGTGAATCCCCCACTGAAGTAGGTAATATACCCCAACTCTTGAATATGACCCATTAAAAAGCTTGGTAAAACTGTAATTCCCATGCAACCCTATACTTTTGAGAAGTTAAAACACACAATGATGAAATTACAATGGTTGAAGCATGTTCCCAATAGAATTTTAACATCCAACATCAAGGAATTGATCTCCTAACTTGTTTTCCTTGGCCCACCCTCACAATACAATATAATTATTATAATTCTCATGGGAAATACATTAGATTTTTTATTTGATGAAGGGGTTTTGTTAAATCATAAAAAATAAAATTTCAATATATATTTTTATGTTCTATCATTTTTTAGTGTGGATAAATAATTATTTTGTGTAGAAATCATTTCTTCCCTTGTAATTTCTCTCATTAATGAAGAATTTCTCTCTGGTTTCTCTTGAGGCTGGGAGAATTCCTCCACCTCCTTCTCCCTCTCAATATTATGAGAACAACATAGGCAATAATTATTGTCCAAAGAATCTTATTATGATTACGGTGAATAATTCAAGATGATTATATTGTTTATTCTCACACCTATAGTTCCACTGACATCATTTAGAGATCACGTAACATGTTTGGATCACTACTAGTGGATCCCATTTTGGGTACTTTTGGTGAAATGATGATATAACTCAAATAGAGTTTGATCGATCAGAATTTACATTAACGAAAGATATCAAGCCTAAAGTGTTTTCCCATTATTAAATGGATTCTAAATTTAACATGAAATATCATCTCTTCTTAGTTCTAATATTAATTTTATAGTATTTGTTTGGTAAATTTGTTAGACATGATGATTTTTATCTTGTTATTGTATATTATTCATTGAATTTTTATAAAAATAAATTGGGCCTGGGCTCGACCAATGTTTTCACTGCTCCCAAAATCTTTATGTGGTATAAAATTGGTCATGTTTAAATTTATTTTTTTATATTTATCATAATATTTTTTTATTTTCATTTTGTTTTTTGTTCTTAATACATTAAGTTAAAATAAGTTGTTTTTTCACGGTTATATAACTAAGAACAAGTTAAGAATTCATAAATAATGCATGGATATTCCATTAGGATGTGATGGAGATCCTAGTTGTATGAACTGATTACAAGACATTTAAAATAATTAGATACTGAATAGTCTTATCTGACCACATGTGTAGGTGGTTGTGTTAATTGTGGTAGGTTGTATATGGTTTCATTAAAAGTCTTGTAATTGCATTATGCATTTACTGATAGGGTGGGACATGATTTATAGGGATACATGGTGTATAATCTGCCTACACATTGTGTAACACCGCACAACGTGGTTTTCATGTTGTTAATGCACTTTCTATGTACTTAAAACACATGCACTGTAATTAATTCACCCACCGGTGTTGACTACACTACCACAAAAACAGTTTTTTCGCAGCGCCCCCTTTTATCAGCACTAACGAAAAAGCGCTGATAAAGGGGGGTCCCTTTATCAGCGCTCAAAAAGCGCTGATAAAGGGTGCCTTTATCAGCCCTAAAAAAAGCGCTGATAAAGGGCCCCCCTTTATCAGCGCTTGCTTAGTAGCGCTGATAAAGGGGGCCTTTATCAGCGCTTTTTTTAGCACTGATAAAGGGTCGGCTTCAAAAAAAATATATATATATTAATATATAAATATAGTTATATTGTTATATAAATATAATATATAATTTTTAAATATATTTTAGATAAGTATAAATGTACATTTACACTTATTATACTTAATATTTAAGATATTTAGTGAACATGACTTCTTAAAAAATTAAAAAAATACTTTTAATTAATATTTTGATAATAATTATGGAGTAATAGTCATTTAATAACAATTTGAGTACTAAAAAAATTAAAAAAAATTAAAAAAAGATCCAAAATATGTTGAAAACGCAACTCAAACTTCAAACGGCCATAACGTTTGATCCGGGTGTCCATTTGAGCTCTACCACATATCAAATCGAAGCCTGCGACGAGCTCTACGTCAATGTGACTCAGTGGGACCCCAATAAAGCGATTTTCGAGGCCAAAAGAGGCCCAGAAGGCCTCCAAAACTGAGTTTTTTGTCGGGGTACCCCGATTTTTTAACATTTTGTGGATTTTCACCCTCGTTTAAGGGGTTATTATTGGATTTTTTTGGTGGGGTTGGAAATTATTTCAAGGTATTTCATTCATATTAATATTATGTCTTTGAAATTTCATCATTTTTTATAATGCACTGCTATTTATAATCAAATATATAACAATATATTCATATTTTTTAAATATTCACACCTTAAAATTTAATTATAAATACAAATAATAAAATATATTTACATATAAAATATATTAGCTTTACCTAAATAATAACTAACATCCATTTTATTTAAAATACAAATATATGAATATTTACATACCTATATATTAATCTAACTATATATATATATTAATCTAACTATATATATATATTAATATAATAACTATATATATATTAATATAACTACATATATATATTAGTATTACTATAAATATATATATTAATATCACGATAAATATATATATTAATATCACTATATATATATTAATATAACTATATAAATATATATTCATATAACTATATATATGTTAATATAACTATATATATGTTAATATAACTATATATATGTTAATATAACTATATATATGTTAATATAACTATATATATGTTAATATAACTATATATATGTTAATATAACTATATATTAATATAAATATATATTACTATACAAATAAATATAACTATATATATATATAGATATAGATATATATTAATACCACTATATATATATATTAATATTACTATATATATTATAATATAACTATATATATATTATAATATAACTATATATTTATATATATTATAATATAAATATATATATATATATATATATTAATATAAATATATATAACTATACGAATAAATATAACTAAATATATAAATATATATATATAGAGATATCATGAATTGTAAAGCAAATCAAAATAGAGTAGTGGTAAGGGATTAGGCGCACAGGGGGGAGGTCTCGAGTTCAAATCCTGGTGGAGGCAGGGGTGCGCGCGCACGGGGAATATTGGAGCAAGCGCTGTTAAAGGGTGGAGGGGGGTGCGTGGGGTTCGTGGGGTGTTTTATAGGGGCCAAAAAGAGCTATAAAAGGGGGGGTTTCAAGCGCTATAAAAGCCCCCCCCCCCCCGATTGGCAGTATTTTTTTAATTTTTTTAAATTTTTTTTAACTTTTATGAGCGCTTTTTTAAAAGCGCTGATAAAAGGGTCCTTTATCAGCGCTAAAACGAGAGTGCTGATAAAGGAAGCGCTGATATAGGACCCTTTTATCTACGCTGGCTTTATCAGCGCTTTTCTAGCGCTGATAAAGGCCGTGTTTGTAGTAGTGTTACTTAATGAGAAACATGTGATATCTAGGTTTAAATGGAGTTTAATGGGAGTAAATTCCATATAATGTGGTGTTATCCCATGTGGATTACATGATAAGTCCCCAAGAATGTAATTTAGTGTGGATAGAGATATCACATTCCATGAAGTCGGTGTACAGATATTGTAATTCATTCTAGATCATGAAAGGTATAAAATTTGACAATAGTATTGTGAGAGTTAATGAATGAAAAAGAAAATTTATTTGGAGAAAAAAACTACATGGTGTGTAGCTAGTTATACACATCATGTGAAATGGTATTTTTGCACGGTGAGTTATTTTAGGGTACCCATGTGGAATAAATTATTGAATTATGATTTTCCAAATTCTAGGCAGTTAAACATCAAGTATAGTCATTGTAAATGTTGTGAATTGTACATGAGTAGATCCAGTAGTACACATAATTCATATTATGGTGAGTCATGTGGTTAAACATGTAATTCTAACTATGTGGATTGATCCATGGAAATACACACCATGTAAAATAGTGACACAAAAATTATGTTGGAATTTCAAGTAAGTAGACCATACGTGAATAAAGTTCTACTCCTTGTATGTGAAGTAGAAGGAAACACACCTTGTTTCCTCTAATGAATGACATGTACTTCAGTATTTTAAATAAAATTAATTTATTAAAAATTATATAGGATACAAATGTTGTGTATCTCCATGACTGCGTCAATCAATATTTAAGATAAAGAATTAATTAGTTAATATGAATATTAATTATTAATTAAAGAGAAATATATTTTACTTAAAAGATAATTTTTAAATTTATTTTAGCATGTATGAATGTGATATTATTGCATGTATGTAACTAAGAATGAGCTTCACAAGATAATGTACTAATTTATTTAAAATTACTCATTGGGTTTTGATATGTGATAATGATTTATTAAATTAAATATTATGTCTTGTGTTTCCACCTTCCACCTTTATTCTATAAGAACATAATTTCTATGGTTTATTTTATTTATCCAATACCCCTAATTATCCTCACTTGTGTGTGAGTTTAAAAGATGTAAATTATATATCCTTAAGAAGATTTGGTGATTCAAAACCCAAGATGAGGTGAAATTTTCTAGGAAGATACAAAGATTGATGGTGTGATATTGAAACTTGATCCAATATTAGATTAATAAGTTTTCCCACTAGTTTCATAGGTTTATTTGAAATTTTATTGAGAAATTAAACATTATAAACATCATGATCTAGACACTTTATTTATTTTATTTTTTCATAGTGCACGTTTTCTTATTTTTTTTATGTGTATTCATGTTTATATGATTATTAAATGAGATCACATAAATTGAATATGATAGAATACATACAGATAAAGTCAAATAAATGTAATATTCATAAATTATTTTATCAATACATGGTTAATTAATTATATAAATTGACGTAATTTTAACAGGGCATGTAAAAGATAACGTAATGGAATTAATTCATTAAAAAATAACTTAAGGAAATAATAAGTATGTAAAGTCGTCAATTTATTGAGTTATGAATTGAACCATAGTTCAAAGTTCTTGTCTAGATAAATTTAGTGTGCTTTCAATTGTTGGGAAATTCTAACTAAAATTTTACATTAACCTAACTAAGTTATCATCAATGGTTGACTGCAAAATTTGGACTTGGTTTAACTTAGATAAACGTGTTGAGGAAATAATAGTGAGGTTTTTTAGATTGGGGATCCCACTAAATAGATAAATTATCTTCATGTTAGCAGTTGTAAAGACCACCTACCTAAATACCTTTGAATATTTTTTCAGGAAAATTTTTGGATTATGAGAAGGGAAATAAGGATTCTTTCTACTATAATGTTCATGAAACATGACATTTTGAGTCCAATGGTATGGTTTATTAGGGATTGAGAAAATATATAGAGAATAATAAGATAATTAAAATTATTTTGTATCACATATTTTGGTAATAGAGTTTAAATAATTTCAAATTGGTCATATTTATTATTGCAAAATAGAAACTTAATCATCCACAATATCTCTATGATCTATACTGAAGAAAAATAATCTATTAGCTATTAAAAAATTCTAATAGTAGTATAAGTTCTTTTTCATTGTAATATTTTATGAGTGAAAGCATTACATTATAGATTATCCTATTTATGATCCTCATATTAATAAGGTGAGTGAATAAGAGATCTAAGTCTACTTGAAACAATTTAATGATTTTATAAAATTCAAGTCTTCGATGTTATCATCCATGTATAGTGAACTCCAAAAGTTATATGAAAACATGGATGTGTATACCATGTTGAACCATCTCTATGATATTTATCAGAAAAAATCTAAATAAGAGTATAATGATATTTCTATATCACCCAAACTCAAGTAGTTATGATGATTGGAGATATTGAGAATAAAAACATTCTAGGTTTTATGCTTCCATATGTATTTCACACAAATAGTATACATGCACCACACACTCAGTGATCCTCTAGTTTTACTATGAATTTTAATATGAAAATATTTTAAAAGTATCTCCCAAATATTCTTACTATAATTAAATAGGTAGATAAGGAAATAAATCATAAAATTCTTTATGTAATTATAGTTAATAAGAAGAAAGTAAAATAGAAAGGCCCAAGGGTATCTCTATGTCTAGGTACAGTTTTCCACACCCAACCAAGAGGAGAAAGGTGAAGGGGGACGTGAGGGAGTAGGATGATACCTATTTTGAATGTAGAAATATGTGACACTATAAGAAGTACCACACTACGATAATGAATAAAGGGTATTATTAAGTTAAATTATTTATTGAGTGATGTCATTTTGTTTCTTAAAATTGGGTAATAGATACGTCTTGTGGAACTCACATTGTTATTCAAATATATGAACTATGTATATTCTGAAGAGTTCCATACTATGAGGTGGATATATGATCTACCAACATAGAAATACCCACTATGGTGTCTATAGAAGACTAATTCATTCACTTAAAATTGTATTTATTTTAGTTTTAATTAATTCTTATTAAGTTACAAGTGTTACTAAAAACATTATTTCTCTCTGTAGTCTTGATATAGTTGGTTTCATTTTCAAATTTAGAAATAAATAAGTTTACTTTTTTAAATATAACATATGTTTTATTATGAAATATCTAAATAATTATCTTTATTTTTTTGTAATTTGAAAACCAAGTTTTTGAAATTGGTAATGAATATGTATTGTATGAATCATATCACACCCCACTATGGAATCACAAACTAGGTCATGTGATTGAAAATAACATTGAAAACTATATAAATATGGGTATTTAGATTCATTTAAAATAAAAATATAATGAACCTACTCACTAGGGGTATCTTGTATGGTGGAAGGCCTAGCCATTATAACCCAAAGCCTGCCTCCAATAGGTTAGGGGATGGTGACAATCTCTGAGAAGGAATAAAAAAATGGTAGGACTTTCCTAATTCACCTGTATGCACACACACAACAATATACCTAAAAAATTAAAAGGAATATAAAATCCATCATCATATAGAGTGTAAATATGCATGCAATAAACTGTATGAAAAATAAAATAGAGTATGACATTATAAACAAAATTTAAAGGGAGAAATACACATCCAACCTAAACTGAAGTCCCAACCTGACAATGACTGGATTAAAGTAAAACTAAGATATCTAGAATTATAATATATGTGTCCTAAAAACTGTACATGGTCAATATATGCATGTAGCACTAAGATCCACCAAAGTCGTCACTGAAATATCCATTGTCTGCATATGATACAGCAAGTGTGGGTAAATCCCATGTAGGGGTGAGTATATATATACCCAGTAGGATGCCCTACAAACTATGATGTGAGAGATATTGTGATACTAAAAATTATTATCTCAACCCAAATAAAGAATTAAAATAATAAAATAAGGCAAAAACCATAAATAATTACCCATATATTCTCAACAAGAACCCTAAAAAAGAGATAAATGGGACCTCTATCTCCAAAACCTAGCATAAAATGATGAGTATTCTCACAGCTCCAAAATAATGACCCAGCCTTTTCTTACATTAACATTACATTGTTTCAAAAGATAAACAACATAATAGTATTACGCATAGATGATCCAGAGGTTTGGGGTCTTGGGTAAACTAGAAGCATACATAACAAATACAACATCAAGCATAAACATTCATTTAATTTCTTCTTCTATAGCTTCTTATTGGCACTTGATCTCTCCTTAGTACATGTAGCCACATGAGGATATACATCAAAAGGGGTGAGCCAAAATCCCAGTAAAAGGATAGATAAGAACAATATATAATGGGGTGAGAATAATCATAACATAGGCAAAAGATCATGAACATGAGAGGAGCATAAATAATAGACTTGAAATGTGGAAATGCATAAATATGAAACATCATATCTTAGTGGTTAACTACCACACATACTTGTGAACCAAGCTAGCATCTTGTTCACACATCATTTCACATTTACTAATGAGCTTCATCACTTTACCCAATGCATTGGAGCGCTGTATAATTCTGTGCGCACCCGTCACATTTAAACATTCATATTGCGCTATATAATTTCGGGCGCACCCGTCACATCATAACATTATCATTTATCATGCTTGACACAATGAACATATAAAATAAATTAACATAATTAACCCATGAAAATTAATGGGTTTCATCTCATAATAACATATTCATAATCTTTGGGTTCCCAAAAGAAAGAGGGAATAACATACATGTTACAAGAACCGTTCACTTTGAGTGAGAAGTAAAAGGGGTGTTATTAAAAGAAGAGTTCTTTTGGAAAACATTTTTTTGGACATAAAAACCAGTGGTAAACATGTATATCATATTAAAGTAAAGGAAATGATGAACAAATGATCTTTGAGGAGTAACCATATCAAAAATGGAGCGAAAGAGGGAGTACCCGAAGGAAGAAAATTGGGTTCGAGATTTCCCCTTACCTTGTACCCGAATGCTTCCTTCTTTTTAATGTCCTGTATAATGACATTATATTCATTAATTAGAAATTAAGAACCATTTATAAATTAATAGGGTTCATTCTGGTTTCATTATGTCATATTATCTTCTTTTGTATGATATATAGAGTTTAAAAAAACATTGTTCGGGGATGTTCATTTTTATGGTTTTTCTTGGGTGGTTCACTTGTATACTTAAATTGAATTATAGGTAGATCATGGGTAAACATACAGAAATGATATTAAATGTTATTAGTGATATTATAGGAGATTGAATTATTTTATAATGAATTATATTAGATCCATTTGGGTGAATCATTAGATAAGAATTAAATGATGATTATTTGGGTTAATTTGAATGGTTTTTGGGTCACAACGAACTTGTTTTAAATTTTCACTTATTAATAAGGACATAATTTATTTCCAGAACTTAAAATAGAACATAATACATATATAATATTCTGTTTCAACATTGAAAATGGTTTCATGACCAGATCTGAAGGTAGAAATGGAAGAAGAGAGCATGTCGTTTTTGATGGTGATAAATTAACACCTCATGAACAACGTTCTCTTTAATGAAATAAAAGGAAGAGGGAAAGGGTGTGGGGTGATATAATATCCCATTAGAATCATAAAATTACATTATATGAATAATAATGGAGTTAAAAAACAATTTGGATGAATATAGGTGGGGAGAGATCAAGAAAGGAACTTGAACTTGAAAGGAAATTAAAGGAGAAGAGGGAGAGAAATTACTTCTTAAATATTCCTCTTGAGATCCTCCTTAAAGAAGCTAGTCTTGGTCTTTTGATGAGACCAGAATCTTTTGAAAGTAGGGTACTAGCTAGGGAAGGTGTTTAGGGGGATTTTATAGAAGGATTGGAGCTTGAGAGGTGTGAGTAAAAGAGGGAGTGAATGGTGGCTTTTATAGTGGAGGGGAGAGGGGTTTCCTTAATATAAAATTCATTAGTTTATTAATTTCCCCTAAGAAAAGTAATAGTGAGTATTGGATGCCCAATAATACTAATTTTATAATTTAACCCCGAACCAAGTGGGCTTACATCAGCAGAACATCATCGATGACTCAATTAATACATTATTTAGCATTTATTGTGAATTATCAGATTCTAATATTCATCAAAAATTCCAGTATCTCAGAAAAATACCAAAAATTTACCCCAACCATTTTTCAACGTCTAGAATCCAAAAATGATTTCCATTTTTCAAAAATAATTTTCTAAACATTATTAATTTATTATTTAATTAAACTCATAATTTACTTAAAAAACAGTTTTTAAGATTAAAACTGATTTTATAGTTCTTTCAAAAATTACATAGGGTCTCATAAAATTATATAAAAACTATTAGAAATTGATTCAATAATTTATGAATACATATCAGGGAAAGAAATATTCTTTTAAATTAATTAATTAATTATAATTAATTATTTATGACCTATAAAATACCAAAAATGTTTACTAAGGTCAAATTGTCACTTTATAAGATGTCTAAATTTTATTTTATTATTTATAGGTAATGTTACTCTTATTTTGGATGATTTACTATTCATAAGGGTCATATTACTATTCATGAGGGTATGTTACTATTCCTAAGGGTACGTTACTATTCACCAAAAATTATTTTTGTTTCATTAGACTACAAAAATAATCTTGAAGACAACCGTGTATGTCGGATTTTTAAAATTCCTAACATAGGAGTGAAAAACTTATGTCTAAAGGTCACTTATCACTTAGTAGTTCATTATTTTGTGTTTTCAGGTTATTTTATGACATAAATATAAGAAGGAAATTTTCCATTGAAAAACTTTGGGTTGTTACATTCTTCCCCCGTTAAGAAATCTCGCCCACAAAATTTTACTTTACACAAACAGGTGAGGGTACTTATCCTTCATTACCTCTTCTGGTTCCCAAGTTGCTTCCTCAAACTTATGGTTCCTCCACAACACTTTGACAAGATGGGTTTTCTTGTTGTGTAGAACCTTATCACTTTGGTCCAGAATCTTTACTGGCTGCTCTTCATAGGAGAGATCTTCCTCCAACTGCACCACCTCTGAGTTTAGTACATGTGAGGGGTCTGGTATGTACTTCCTCAGTAGTGATACATGAAACACATCTTGAAATTGAGCCATATTTGGTGGAAGTGCAAGCCGATAGGCCACAACTGCTATGCGGTCAAGGATCTCAAAGGGGCCAATATACCTTGGGCTTAGCTTCCCTTTCTTCCCAAATCACATGACACTCTTCCATGGAGATATTCGAAGGAAGACTTAATCTCCAACGTCGAACTCCAAGTCCCTTCTACGGTTGTCAGCATAGCTCTTTTTCCGACATTGAGCAGATTTGATCTGTTTCTGGATGACTTGAACCTTCTCTGTCATCTCTTGAACAAGATCGGGTCTAAGCAGGTTTCTTTCTCCAACTTCATCCCAACAGGTTGGAGTTTTGCATCGCTTCCCATAAAGAGATTCATATGAATCCATCTGAATACTTGAGTGGAAGCTATTGTTGTATGAGAACTCAACAAATGGAAGATGCTAATCCCATCCACATTTGAATTATAGAGAGCAGGCTCTCAACATATCTTCAATCGTCTGAATAGTCCTTTCAGACTGGCCATCAGTTTGGGGGTGATAGGTCGTGCTGAAATTTAATTTAGTACCCAAAGCATGTTGAAGGCTCCTCCAGAACTTAGATGTGAACCTTGGATCACGGTCAGAGACAATTGAGATTGGAACACTGTGCAGTCTCACCACTTCCTTCACATATATCCTTGCAAGTTTTTCAAGCGAGAGGTCTTCCCAAATAGCGATAAAATGGGCAGTCTTGGTGAGTCAGTCAACCACAACCCATATTGCATTATTTCACTTTGATGTCTTCGGGAGGCCTGTGACAAATTCCGTAGTAACATTTTCTCATTTCCACACGGGTATAGGTAATGGTTTCATCATACCCTTAGACTTTTGTCGGTCAGCTTTAACTTGCTGACATACCAAGCACCTTGATATATATTCCGCAATCTCCTTTTTCATGTTATCCCACCAGAAGTGTTCTCGGAGATCACGGTACATCTCGGTACTCCCAGGATGGATAGAGAAAGTTGAGCTATGTGCGTTATCCAATAGATCCTTCTTTATCCTGGGTGATGAAGGCACACAAAGCCATGTTCCAAACCGAATCACACCATCATCATGGATATGGAACTCTTGCAGGTTCCCTTCCTTTACTGTATTCACCCTCTTTTGTATCTCCACATCATCCCATTGTGCTTCCTTAATCTTCTCTTGAATGGATGGTTGCGCAATCATTTGGGAAAGGTAGGATGTATCCCCTGCCCTTATGATTCCCAAATCCATCCTTTCTGCATCCCTGAAGATAGGGTCTTTCTCAAACTGCAACATGGATAGAGTAGTAGGTTCTTTTCTACTTCGAGCATCAGCTACCTTGTTCGCCTTTCCAGGATGATAGTGAATAGAGCAATCGTAATCCTTGATTAGCTCTAACCATCTCTTTTGATGCATGTCGAGCTCATTTTGTGTGAATATATACTTTAGGCTCTTGTGGTCGGTGTATATGTCACACTTCTCACCATAAAGGTTCTGCTGCCAAATTTTCAAGACAAAAATCACGGCTGCCAGCTCTATAGCATGCGTCGGGTAGTTCTGCTCATGGATCTTTAACTGTCGTGAGGTGTAGGCTATCACATTATCATTTTTCATGAGTACACAACCCAAGCCTTTCTTTGAAGCATCACTGTATATCACAAAACTTTCTCCACTTTTTGGTAGTGTGAGTACAGGTGCAGTGATCAGCCTTCTTTTTAGATCCTTGAAGCTTCCCACACATTCTTCCATCCAGACATACTTTACCCCTTTCCTTGTCATCTTAGTTAGTGGGATTGACAATCGTGAGAAGTTTCTCACAAAACATCGGTAGTACCCAGCTAATCCAAGAAAACTACGGATTTATGTGACACTAGAGGGCCTGGGCCATTCCTCAATCGCCTTTGTCTTTGAAGGGTCCACATAAATTCCCTCACTTGTAATCACATGTCCCAAGAACGTGACTTGATTCATCCAAAAGTCACACTTGCTGAACTTGGATTACAACTTCTCCTTTCTTAATGTCGCCAACACAAGTCTTAGATATTCTTCATGTTCCTCCTTGCTCTTGGAGTAGATGAGAATATCATCATTAAAAACTACCACAAATTTGTTGAGGTAATGTCTAAAGACTATATTCATCAAATCCAGGAAGATTGTAGGGGAATTAGTAAGTCCAAAGGGAATCACCAAAAACTCATAGTGCTCATACCTTGTACGGAAGGCAGTCTTCTGAATATCTTCCTTCTTCACCTTTACCTGATGATATCCAGAATGAAGATCCACCTTTGAGAAGTATTTATCTCCTCTTAACTGATTGAGCAAGTCATCAATCCTTGGAAGAGGATACTTGTTCTTTATGGTGATCTTTTCCAGTTCCCGATAATTGATACACAACCGTATTGTTCCATCCTTCTTCTTCACAAAGAGCACCGGCGCACCCCAAGGTGATTCACTAGGGAGTATGAACCCTTTGTCCAGATGCTCTTGCAGTTGCTTCTTTAACTCCTCCAGTTCGATAGGATATATCCTATAGGGGAACTTCGAGATAGGAGTAGCTCCGGGTATGAGTTCAATATAGAACTCTACCTCATGATCCAGGGGAATTCCAGGTAACTCTTCGACAAATACATCATCGTATTCCCTCATGATGGGAATTTCCTCAAGGTTGGAACTTTCCTTCGACTTAACCATTTGGGCGAGGTATGATTATTCATAGAGGATCAACACCCACACCATTGAAGGATTTTTCCAAGTAGATTCATGATCTTCCTTGCATTTTTAAAAGTGCATGGGATGGTTCGAAATATGAAAATATATTTCGTTTTCCCGATAGTTGATATGCACTCTATATAATGAGAGCCAATCCATTCCAATTATTGCGTCGAATTCCACCAAGGGAAGTATTACGATATTTTCTGGAAGAATCTTCCCACATAAACCAATGGGAGAAGAGTCAAACACTTTGGTTGCAATGACTGCACCACTTGGTGTTTTTATAGATATCTCTACTTCATGTTTTTGGGGCTTTGATTCTATAGGTATATAAAACTTTCAAGATATAATGGAATGCGTAGAACCTAAATCAAATAAGACTTTTTACATTCTTGAGTAAATAGGAAGTGTACCTTGTATGACTTAATTATCATGATCCACCTCCGTAGTAGTGATGGAATAATCCTTCCCTTATTCCTTTGGCTTTGGTGGCTGCTGAAGCTGATTACCCTCGAGAGCTCGAGGTTTAGTGCACTGGTTTGCATAGTACCCCAGCTCTTTACAGTTGTAGCATTGAACCATGAGTGGTTATTTCCTTTCATCGGCTACATTCTCATTCCTTTTTGTGTATTTTCGACACTCTTGAGAATGGTGTCCTTCTTTCCCACACTTTAAGCATTTCCCCGTCCCTTTGAGGCAGTTCCCATGGTAAAACTTTCCACATTTTTGGCATGTGGGCCCTTGAGTTTTCTTCCCACCTTTATCATTAGATCCACCGACTTGAAACTCCATCTTTCATTTTTTATACCCATAGCCATGGGACCATTCTCCAAAATCCATCTCCACTTTGAGAGCACACCGAACAACTTCTTCATAACTCCCGAAGTCTCGAATTTCAAGTGCCTTTCGAAGGAGTGGTTTTAATCCACTAAAAAATCTATCAATTTTTCTATCATTGTTGATAACAAAACCAAAAGCGTACCTTGAAAACCTTGTGAAATTCATTTCATAGGTTGTGACAGATTCTACTTCTTTTTGTTTGAGCTCTATGAATTCTCTATCCACCTTTGTGCGACGAGTTCTTGGGAAATACTTGTTAAGAAACATTATCTTAAAGACTTCCCATTCCATTTCTTCAATTTCCTCCCTTGGCTTGGTGTTCTTAATCAAAGACCACCATTGATCAGCTTCTCAATCTAAACAATAAACGGCTAGAGTCACCTTCTCCGTCTCAGAACAGTGAAGCACATAAAAGATCTTCTCCATGGAGTTGACCCACTGTTCTGCAACTAGTGGATCGGAAGATCCGCAAAACGTTGGTGGTCGTTGCCGCATAAAACATTCAATTTCTAGTTGCTCCCTCTTTGGTGAAGGAGGAAGTTTTCCATTATTATGGTTATTGTTCATAACCTGAGATAATTGGGTAAGCATTTCCATCAAGTTTTGAACTCCACCTCCCAAATCATTGGGGATGTCGTTCGGGTAATCATTGCATTGTCCCTCGCAAGAGTTGTTGCCCTGATTTCTCGGTTCTCACCATTTTCTAAAATAGAAAAGGATAGAACAAAACATAACTAAACAAGTCATGAATAACTTATCCATTTAAACAATTTATACCAAAAACATAACATATGGGATCCCTAGGTAAATATTCTTGTGTGCATATTTTTACTTAGTCTCATGTTGTAGGTTTTCTCTAGGGTTCACTAATCCTAATTCCCAAATTAACTAAACCTTTCTTCTGATACCAACTATAGAGACCCAGCATTTTCTTACATTAATATTACATCATTTCAAAGATAAACAACATAATAGTATTACACATAGAGGATCCAGAGGATTAGTGTCTTGGGAAAACTAGGACCATACATAACAAATACAACATCAAGCATAAACAGTCATTTAATTTCTTCTTATTTTGCTTCTTATTGGAACTTGTCCTTTCCTTAGTACATGTAGACACCTGATGATATACATCAAAAGGGGTGAGCTAAAAGCCCAGTAAGAGGATATATAAAACAATATATCATGGGGTGAGAATAATCATTACATAGGCAAAAGATCATGGTCATGAGAGGAGCATAAATAATATACTTGAAATGTGGCAATGCATAAAAATTAAACATCATGTCTTAGTGGTTAACTACCACACATACTTGTGAACCAAGCTAGAATATTGTTCACATATCATTTAACATTTACTCATGAGATTCATCACTTTACCCAATGCATTGGAGCACTGTATAATTCCAGGCGCACCCGTTTCATTTAAACATTCATATTATGCTATATAATTCTGGGCGCACCCGTCACATCATAATATTATCATTTATCATACTTTACACAATGAACATATAACATAAATTAACATAATGAACCCATAAAAAGGAATCAGTTTCATCTCATAATAACATATTCATAAGATTTGGGTTCCCAAAAGAATGAGGCAATAACATACATGTTACAAGAACCGTTCACTTTGAGTGAGAAGTAAAAGGGGTGTTCTTAAAAGAAGAGTTATTTTGGAAAATATTTTATTGGACATAAAAACCAGTGACAAAAATTTATACCCCATAAAAGTAAAGGAAATTATGAAAAATGATCTTTTAGGAGTAACCATATCAAAAATGGAGTGAAAGAGAGAGAACCCGAAGGAAGAAAATTGGGTTCGAGATCTCCCCTTACCTTGTACCTGAATGCTTCCTTCTCTTTAATGTCCTGTATAATGACATTATATTCATTAATTAGAAATTCAAAACCATGTATAAATTAATAGGGTTAATTCTGGTTTCATTATGTCATATTATATTCTTTTGGATGATATATAGAGTTTAAAAAAAACATTGTTCGGGGATGTTCGTTTTTATGGTTTTTCTTGGGTGGTTCACTTGTATTCTTAAATTGAAGTTTGGGTAGATCATTGGTAAACATACAGAAATGATATTAAATGTTATTAGTGATATTACAGGAGCTTTAATGATTTTATAATGAATTATATTATATCCATGTGGGTGAATCATTAGATAAGAATTAAATGATGATTATTTGGGTTAATTTGAGTGGTTTTTGGGTCACAACGAATTTTTTTTAACTTTTCACTTAGTAATATGGACATAGGTTATTTACAGAACTTAAAATAGAACATAATACATATATAATATTCTGGTTCAACCATAAAAATGGTTTCATGACCAGATATGAATGTAGAAATGGAAGAAGAGAGCATGTCGTTTTTGAAGGTGATAAATTAACACCTCATGAACAACGATCTCTATAATGAAATAAAAGGAAGAGGGAAAGGGTGTGGGGTGATATAAAATCCCATTATAATCATAAAATTATAGTATATGCATAATAATGGAGTTAAAAAACAATTTTTATGAATATAGGTGGGGAGATATCAAGAAAGTAACTTGAACTTGAATGGAAATTAAAGGAGAAGAGGGAGATAAATTACCTCTTAAATCTTCCTCTTGAGATCCTCTTTAAGGAAGCTAGTCTTGGTCGTTTGATGAGAACAACAGATTTTGGATGTGGGGTTGGAGGTAGGTAAGGTTTTTGAGCAGATTTTATAGAAGTCTTGGAGCTTTAGAGGTGTGAGGAAAAGAGGGAGTGAAGGGTGGCTTTTATAGTGGAGGGGAGAGGGGTTTCCTTAATATAAAATTCAATAGTTTATTAATTTCCCCTAAGAAAAGGAATAGAGAGTCTTGGATGACCAATAATAGTAATTTTATAATGTAATCCCGAACCAAATGGGCTTACATCAGTAGAACATCATCGATGACTCAATTAATACATTATTTATCATTTATTGTGAATTATTGGATTCTACTATTCATCAAAAATTCAAGTATCTCAGAAAAATACCAAAAATTTAGCCCAACAATTTTTTGACATGTAGAATCCAAAAATGAAGTCCATTTTTCAAAAATAATTTTTTAAATATTATTAATTTAATATTTAATTAAAATCATAATTTACTTAAAAAACAGTTTTTAAGATTAAAACTGATTTTATAGTTCTTTCAAAAATTACATAGGTTCTCATAAAATTATCCAAAAACTATTAGACATTGATTCAATAATTTATGAATAAATTTTAGGGATATAAATATTCTTTTAAATTAATTAATTAAATATTTATAACTTATAAAATACAAAAAACGTTTACTAAGGTCAAATTGTCACTTTTGAAGATGTCTAAATTTTATTTTATTATTAATAGGTAATGTTACTCTTATGTTGGATAATTTACTATTCATAAGGGTCATGTTAATATTCATAAGGGTATGTTACCATTCCTAAGGGTACATTTCTATTCACCAAAAATTATATTTGTTTCAATAGACTCCAAAAATCATCTTGAACACAACCGTGTATGACGGATTTTCAAAATTCCAAACATAGGAGTGACAAACTTATGTCTAAAGGTCACTTATCACTTAGTAGTTCATTATTTTGTGTTTTCATGTTATTTTATGACATAAATATAAGAAGAGAATTTAACATTGAAAAACTTTGGGTTGTTACATCCAAAGGTACATCTCAAATGACCAACATCATGAACAACCGCATAAGTAACCATATGGATGGGACCACACCTTTCCACATCACTCTACAGCCAAGGGAGCAACAACATCGATCCATGCATCCCATGTAAACTCACTAGAATATGTCTAGAGGGCCCCACTCAATGCTACTATTCTCCATATACAAGGGAGCCACAACTCTCATGGAGGACCTACACATCACTAAAGCTAGAATATATAGGATTACTAGTCTTTTGATAGAGGACCTGCAACCAATGTATGAGTGTATCATCTCTCTTTTTCCAATGATTATGGGGGACACATGCCCTAACGCAACTTGGGAGTGTCAACCCTGAAATCACTCTGACGATCCTACCCAGATCATGACCATCATCAAGAATCACCTAAAGAGGTGTTAGGGTTGGGAAAACACACATTATATATCAAATTAAACAATGAATACTACCATCACATCATATATAGAAAAAAATTAGGATAGGTTACTCACAAGTCAAAATCTGAGTCCCAAAGATGTATATATGATAAGAAGAAGTTATGAATGAAATAGAATATTTGTATGGGGGTCCAAAAAGAGTGTGACCCCACATCATCACTTGTCAATGTTATCCACTATACATTTCATGAGAATAAATTTAATAATACATGGAATGTATTGGAGGTATATGACGTGTCTCAGCCACTTGGGGCCTACCCCTGTGCTCCTGGTTGTGCCTGTGTACTTCAGTTCATTCCTATGTACCTAAAAATTTATGGGTTTAAGTTAATACCCATGTACTCTAAGAGAAAATAGTATGTAATCCCACATAGGGTCCTCAGCATGTGCAACTGGAACACAACATTGTTTCCTAGTGAGGGTCATACAACATGTGGACTTAGCCACACAACATCTGATTTTTATCTTGGTTAGAAACCCTAGATTCTATGAAAACGTACATGATGTTCATTTTTATTAACAACATGAAATGTAGTGAAATTTTTCACCGGAAGACCAGTTCCTTCATACGGTTCTAGATATATGCTTTTCATTGGGAATATTACTATCTGATTACTTGATATTGAAGGAAAACACCACTAAACATCATTTCCTAGACTCCGGTGGTAGGAAAATGGAATCTGATAATCTGCATAAAGATTGAAACACTAACCATCACACCCCCATCACCTTCCACATGTTCATATTAAAGCTTCAAAAAATGAATCCACAAATCATCATATGAAACCTATAATCTATCTTGATTCATATAAAAAATACCAATATTTTCTTCATGAACACAACTTTTATTAATTTGGGGGTTCGATCATGCTAAACCCCCCTCCATAATGTTAAATCGTGACCTCATGGTCCAACTATAAAGAACACTAAAAATGGGTGGGAAAAAAATAAGAACAAAGGTGTAACCATCATTAGCCAAGTTATCTTGTGTAATGATCATGAAAAAGGTATATCTAGGGTGATAAAATACCATAATGAGAATAAATTGAATTAAACAATATAATTTGGATACCGAGATCATGTGTAGAATGTACGATCAAAAATAAAAAATAAAGAAGATAAATTCCATGATTTATGAATTTAATCAAGAGGGTAGAAACCAAAATTGATGATTCCTACCATGATTTGGACTCATCATTGGTGAAGAATTTGCTCTCTAGTGATGAGAATGAGCATCTACATCTGATTCCCCACGATCCACACCGGCCTGATCACCTGTCATCCTCTGATGTGATCCTCCGATGAAGAATGTTTATATCTCCTCTCAAAGATCTTAGTATTATGTAGCTAACCCTTAATAATTTATATAACATAAATCATATAGAGTATTTTAGGTCATGGAAATTTTAAGAAAAAAAATAAATTATTTTTTATAAATAAATGCACCACCAATGACAACCTCAACTAGACATATGACGCAAGGCAACCGTAGGTTATGCCTAATGTAAACCTCAAGTTTAGGAATCAGACATAGTATTAGATATATGATCTGAGAGTATATTTAGGATTTATAAAAATAATTTTTTAAAATAATAATCATGTGTGATGTTAATATATTTAACATTTTTATAATATCAATAATGGGATCATTAGTCCTCAGAATCATGCACCATCTCAACATTTGACTCTGGAAATATTCATATAAATATTACAACATTTTACACAAAAAAACGAGTTATTACACTCTCCCAACTTCAAGTATATCCATCTCAAAAAGAAAAAACCTACTATAAAGTTGGGATATTGAGACCTCAATAGGGTTACCTACACAAGTGAGCTTTAATGATGTTTCCTATGCTTTTAAAAAAACATGCACCCTAAGGAACCGCTTTCCCATTTAGGATCTTCACTTGTTAGTTCTCAAATTTTACCAAGTACCTTAAAAAGTTAACTCAACACTCAACATGCATATCATCCTGATCAGTTTTGTGCAACGAGTCAGGAATATGTATCCTCAATTGACATATATGGAAAACACTGAGCTTCTGGCTTAACAACAGTTGTAGGGTCAAGAAGTACACACCATAATAACCCATTGTTGTAATTAGGAAGAGGGCCTATGTTCCTTAGAGAAATCTATCTATCCTATCCAAATCTCTATGATCTTCAATTATGTGAGAATTATCAAAACACAAGATCTATTTATCAAACTTCAAAGGACACTATCATTGGTCCTCAAGGGAATTATGATGTCTTTGAGTACTCCTAATCTCCCTTTGGATGAACTACACCTTTAAAAACCATTTTTAGCACCAAATCAGGTCCCACAATTGCTACCCCTCACTAGCTCTGAACAGAAAGTAGTTACCCACATGTTTTATCATATATGGATTTAAAATATGCTACATCAAATATGGAGTAATAACTTTCATGATAAGAAAACTCACCTGATGGTCAGTGATCCACCCATCTATATCCCAAAACTAACATGAAAAAAAATCATGTTAACTAAAACAAAAATGGTCCACTTAACCTATCCATCTTTATTAGGTAGAAACACAATTATCAAGAATAAATAAGACCCAAAGTCATCATGTATCCTCTCCATATTCATGATGTGAATGGATCATCATGGTCTGAAAAAATATTTTATGCAATTATATGAAGCCTGAATACCTCTTTCACACAAAGCCATCCCATCTCTCTACTAATTTCTTCTCTAATATGAATAGTAATATTGCCAACTCAGGGATTCATTCTATGATCACTCACATAGTTTTGTGACCTCTTAATGATATTTGATACACATTTTATGATAAAATACCATCCCATTTTTACAAAAATATGGTTACCTCGACCTACACTAATAGGTAGGTGAGACTTCGAGTGATAAACATAGTAATAAGATACAACATTCTTGGACACTAACTCAGATCCAAAGTATCTTAGTACAAACACAACCCTTATAGGTGTACCACTAAAGACATGTAACCTCCTCATCACATCCTCTTTCAGCATGATTGGGGTCACTCTCCATCCTTGAATAAAAATGACATGATACCTAACTTTAGATAATCAATCAGATTCATTCCTAGGGGAAATCTAGTTATAGAAGATCTTGTAGTCAATATATCCATGATGAACCTACCTAACATATTGTAAAAGCATTGGGGTGACAACTATTGACTGGAGGTATGTTGCACCATCCTTTCCCTTATGAGTCAACTATGAACAGGTGGATTACTTCATCACCACACTCAACAAAAAAGTGATAGAAAAATTCATTGTGAGCATCTTCTTCCATGTACAAGCCCATGGGTGGATCTCAATCTAGCACTTCATAAACCATTATTAGGTCCAACATCAATCCCATGTATGAGAATAGATATCACAAGAGTTGACCTCATAAATCTAAAATTGACTCTACAAGATATCCCCATAAATTTAGAATTCTTGAATCAAATCTACATCCATAATCAAGTGAGTTTCACGATCCACCCCTAATGATGAGTACCCAAGGATTTCATCATAGAATACTAAGATAAACTATTCCTAGGAGGGTCAAGGATTAGTTTATACGTTTCATATACTCCACCAGGGTGTTCAATATAAATAATAATTTCACCATGAACTCAAACCAAATTCAAAGGCTCAATGATTCCACGCTTATTATATCCTCATATCAAACCTGGAACTAGTGATATCCTATCCTAAGGTTAAACTATGAGAACCACTTCACCCTAAAGCACTAGTCAAAGAAGTCATCGATTCTCGAGGGTGGATACTCCTCCATGACAGTCAACTGATCCAGTTGATATCAATCCAAACCTAACCTCAAGCTATCCTCCACATCTTATATGATAATCACATAGATAACCATGTGGGTAAAATGGGTCTAACAATCCCCTACTCTAATGGCTCCTCTAACATTACCTCCAACTCCCACAGCTAGATGAGGTCATACGATATTCTAGATCACATATCAAGCCATCCCAAGTGAAATGCCATGTATGAAACACACTCTCAATGAGGAGGTAATCCTAGAACATCCTTGGGAATAACATCCACATACTCATCCACCATCGCATGAAATAGAAATATCACAGTTTCCACTAATCCATGGTTCATATTAGAAAAATGATATGGAATTGAATGCATCATCCTACGCATGATCTCATCCTACCCTTCCTGATATTTTTTCTTAGATGAGAAGGAAAATTATGTACGACCACCTTGGGTACACTATAACCCACATTGGTGATACTCATATGGGAATGAATAGTAAGAATCATTCAATGCTAAAGGAAAAAATCATAGGGCCTCGCCTTTATCTATATAAATATTCAACATGTGGCACGCTCTACACTCCTAGAGTTAGGTCACAATATTTGTAAAAGTGTGTGATCACTGATCCTCTATGGGAGCCTCGAACACAGGGTTCAAGAAAAAGGATGTACTATTATTGATAATCCTAAAATAAGGATTAAATCAATGGAAAAGTTTCTTGTGACCATGTACTAAATCTATAATTAGAGGAATGAATACATTGGTAATACCTTAATCCCACATGGAGCCTCCGAGTCATGAACCGCTACTGCTGAAAGACACATGTTCACTTTCCTATACATCCCCATCAAATAAAGAAAGATCCCTCATCTTAGCACAATAAAATGACTTCAAACACACAATTCAATGGAATCCACCCTTCATACCTTGACACTATCTTATTTGGGTGACGATGACTCACCTACACTGTTTTTGATCACGTCACAAGGATGAATCTCAATGGTGGAAGTGACCCTCTGCCCTGAATATATAATGTCACATCTATCATTATCATCACATGGATATAATGATGCCTTGTACCACCCTGGATAAGTCTCACCTCCTGTAACACCATCAATAGGGGTCTTATCCATGTGGGGATATCACAACACCAGCTCATTATAATCCTTTACCACCTAAGAAGGTGGTTCTATCTCACCACAAAACCTGGAAGATCTCTAAATCGATAGACAATTATTCACAATCAATATAGGTTCATCATCTATTGGTACCACAGAACCAATTATTTCCCCATGGACAATACTGGTTGTGAGTGTATCTATCTGATTTTTTTGGGTCTAAACAATGGAAAAATATGAACCACTACCTCACAAGTCATTATTTTCATGAATCCCCTATGGTTTCTACCACTGGAACTCACACAACATGCTAAGGATCTATGTTCCATAATCCTATCCTACTGGAGTCATCGTCTGCAAAATATGCAGAATAGAATCCACATGGACATATGAGGGTGGTTCCATGCAGCACTCAATAAGTGGCATCATTATTTGGTGCCCCTTAGGAAGAAACACCTCATATATATGCCCTTGAAATGAGTCCTCATAGTGCAACAATTCATCATCATGAAAATATCACAAAATCCTTGATGGATGTCATTGTAGAGACATGTTGAAAGGTATCAGGACATACCATAGTAAAAAATAATTTATGGGGAGCGGACTCAATAAAGATATTCAATAGACTCAATCATATATGAGTTCATGTACCATTTCTTTCTATACAATCGATTTCTTGATTTTAAAATTCGAAAAAATGTATTTTGAGTCTTTTTGTATAGATATGTTTGTCATCGCACCAAGACTAGGTTACATGGCCTGAATTCCACAATCAAGACACTTCGATACAGTTTTCCTAAGTCCCAACCAATTCCTCATAAGGGGAAAACTCCCAAAACCATCCCAGTGAATGAACTTATCTGATACAACTCTTTAATGAAACAACCCATAGGGGACTGGCTGACTAGTGGAATGTTGGACCATCACAACCCCATGTCTTCCTTCAATAGGCTAGGGGTTGGAGAAAATCGTAGAGAAGGCATAAATAAAATTGGAGACATTTACCTAATTTACATGTATGCACACACCCAACATTATCCTTGAAATGGTGTAGAGGAATATAAAATAAAGCAACATCTGGAGTGTAAACATGCATGAAAAATCATCTAATAAAAGTACAATAGAGCATAATAGTATAAACCAAAGTAATATTGGGAAATACACACCCAACCAGAACTAAAGTACCAACCTAAAATCAACAGGAATAAATGAAAACTAAGAGACCCTGGAAACTGATATCCATGTAATAAAAAGTTAAAATGGTTAATGCACCCAATTATCCCTAATATCCATGAAATTTACCATTTATCTATTCATTTTATTCATAATAAATGACACATGAGGCCAAATTCCATGTAGGGGGAGTATATACATACCTAGAAGGATGTCGAGAAACTACAAATGGAGTGATAGAGAGATACAAAAAAGTGATCTCAACCCAAAGAAGGTATGCCATTTAGAAACCAAGACTATAACCATAAATCATATCCCATATATTCTAAATAAGAATCCAAAATCAAGAGATATTGTGGATCTCTATGTACACAACCTGGATAAGAATAATGAGTCTGCACGAAACTCTAATAGTCCATCTATGATGCAAAAATATCATGCACAGCCACATAAGTAACCATTTGGAGGGGCTCATACAAAACTAGTATGCTCAACATCCTAGAGAACCACAAATCTAATCCATAAATCTAGTACAACCTCACTAGAATTTGTGTTAATGGGCTTTCTCCCCAATACTGTACTCTATAACCGAGGGATCCAAAACTTCCATGGGGGACATGCACACTACTAGAGCTAGAATAAGGGGGATTAATACTACATATATTGGAGAACCATTACCAGAATAGGGGATTAATATCTCTATATGTATAAAGAGTATGGGGGACCCACAACCTTGTGCGATAGGGTAGTTCCAACCCTAATATAACTCTGATGATCCTACACTGATCTCTACTATCATCAAGTGTCACTTAAAGAAGCATCATCCTAAGAACACCTCACATAATATCTTTAATTCTATAATAAATTCTAACATCTTGTTATTTATAGAAAAACCTCATGATAGGCCACTCATGGTCCAAAATACAATTCCTAAATAAAGAGATAATATAGGTAGAATTTATGGAGGGAATACACAGTGTATATGGGGGTCCACATGGCATGTGACCCTATCTCATCGTATGTATGTATTCTAATATGAAAATGGATTGGGAAGCCATGTTATACTAAATGGATGTATTGGATGAACATGACATGTGTTAGCCACACATGGAATCCTAGCATGCTTCTAGATGTACCATTGTAATTTGGGAGAAGCATGTGTACTTAGCCATGTACCCATCCATGTCTCAGTGCCATCCCATGATTGTGTACTCCTAGAGTACACGATGTGTCCTCCCACATGGGGTCTTGTGTGTGTGTAACTAACACATGGTCCAGATGATTGGGGTGGGTCACAAGGCATGTTGACCAATACACGTGGATTTTGATCCTTATCTCAACTAGAAACCCTATCCGCCATGAAAAGGAAGTACACAACATGTATTATTTTGAACTACAGTGTGTGTTGTGTGATTTTTCACTAAAGGTCTAGCTACTTCAAATTATTTCCAGATCTGGTTCCATCACTGTGAATATCACTATTTTATTACCTAACATTTAAGGAAAACACCTGTGGATATTTTTTCCAAGACTCAAGTGGCTGAAAGTAGAATATACCAGTCCAGATGAAGCCTATAATGCTACCTGTCGAGCCTCCCATAACCTACCTCCCAATATTTTTTCACTCCATGTTTTGGATCTAAAAAGTATCACATAAAACCCATGATATGCCCAAATCCATCCTTAATTCACCAATCCATTCATCATGCACACAACCATTGTGAATATGGGGATTTGATCGTACTTGAACCTTCACTAAAAATGTCGATTCTAGACATTATGGTCCAACGATGTAGAATGCGAAGAAAGGGTGTGAGAAAAGAAGAAGAACAAAGGTGTAACCATAATTATACAAGATATCTAAGAAAAATATAATTCAAATGCAATATCCAAGGAAATATCATGTTATAATAAGAATAAATTAAATTAAATAATTTAATTTTTATATTAGGATCATGGGAAGAAGATGCATTCACTAATTGAAAATAAAGTCGATAAAATCCTTTCTGTAACAATTTGAAAGATATATAAGAAACCACAACTGATGATTCATACCTCAATTTGGACTGATGATTTTTAAATAATTAATTTACTAGAAATGTGGATTATCTTTTTCGTCCACTACATATCAATCTACATCGATCTGGTTACCTTTCTTCCTCTAATATGATCCGCAAATGAAGAACAGTATGAGATTCTCTCAAATATCCCATGTTTTTTTGGTTTACCCTATAATATTTCTATAACATAAATTATATAGAAGATTTTAGTCCATGTACATTTAAAAAAGAATAAAAATATTTAATTATTTATTTTAATTAAACACACTTACAATGAATGCCTCAACCGGATATCCAGCACCGACCAACCTTATAAGGGCACGCTTATGGAAAACCACACATTCTAGGATCATCTTTTGTATCATATTTTTTTATCCAATAATCTATTCATGATTCATTATAATATTTTATGAAAACTATGTGTGTGTGATATTAAGTCATTAAATGTTTTTATGATATCAATATCAGCCTCATTAGGCCTAGAAATATCATGCCTTCTTTAGTTTATGGCTCTGAAAATATTCCTAAAAATATTCAAAAAAATTAAATGGAATAAATTGTGTCCTTACAAAAACCACATGGTATTTTTAAGGATTATTTACAAGTTAATATTAAAAATATTCACTTAGTAGAAAGTGTGAAGGGACATAGAGATTATTGAATTTTTCTATATAGATGTGTGTGTTTCATTTTATATTTAAGAAAGGGGTTAATTCTCATACTTTAAAACTTTTACTAATGAATTTAGTTGATATGTATATGTATCGTTAATGATGTATAAGTTGGATTAATTTGTGAGATTCAAATAATACAAGAATGAAGTTGAGAAACATCTTGGAAAGAAGATAAAAAAACTTCACTCAAACCATTATAGAGAATATCTTAAAAAATAATTTATTGATTATCTATGGGTTTTTTGGGATATTATCTCAACTAATTCATCTGTATATACTATAGATGAATGGTGTATGTTAAAGGAGGAATCTCACCTTGTTTGACTTAGTTATATCATTGAGGAATCATGAAATCATTCCATTATCTTTTTGGGGATACACACTACATAAACCAATATACACCCTAAACTAATTCCCAAAAAAATTACAAAATATAGTTCCATTCATGTTATGGATTGGAAAGATATTTTTTTCACATATTCATTATTTGGATTTTGACGAATTTTTTAAGGCTAGATTTTGAAACAAAATCTCCCCCTAAGGTACTATGTGTATCTTTATATGTTTTGGTAAATAAATTAAAGGGTATTAACTATATTATGCCTCTGAAAAGAATGTATAATTTGAAAGACAAGACATATTTCTTGAGAGGGATCAGATATCTAAAAGTGATATAGGTAGAAAAATGGAATTCGATGAAGTTGAGTCTTAAGATATATAGGAGTTGGCACCAGAATGGATTCCAAATATCCCTATGGCATAGGATATTCCAGAGACAAAAGTACTGCATAGGAACACTATAAAGGTTAATGAACAAGAGAGATATGATTTTCTAGTTACTAAGGATGGTGACTTATTATAAGTTGATAATAGTGAACATGTATACTATAATTATACAATATGTGGCTCGGAATATACTAAATGTGAAGAATATTTGAAAGAAAAATTGAATACTTATAAGGAATGACTGGTTGAAAAAATATTTATATAGTGCTAAGGAATTGACTATGATGAAACATATTCATAGGTTTATATTATAAAATACATTAGAATTATAATATGCATAGCAGTTTACCATGATTATGAGATTTTAAAAATGGATTTCAAAACATCCTTACTTAACGAGAACCTTGTGGAAGATGTATATATGGCACAATCTGATTTTTTTGAATCTAAAGGAAGCTAATAAGTAGTAAATATGCAGAGATACGTTTATGGTGTGAGGTGAAAATCTAGATCATGGAACATTCAATTTTATGAATTCATAAATGTATTCACTTTCATAAAAAATGAACATGATATTTGTGTCTAGAATAAGGTTAGTGGGTGTGTGGTCATTTTCCTAATAGTATATTTTGATGACATATTACGGGTTGGAAATGAGATACAAATCTTATAGTCTATTATGACATGGTTTAACACATGTTTCTCCTTGAAGAACATTGGATAAGAAGCATAAATTATTAGGATCAAGATCTATCGGGGAAAATCAAAGAGGCTACTTGGATGATGTTAAGGAATATAAATTGACAAGGTAATAAAGAAATTTAATATGAAACAATCCAAGAGAGGATTGTTTCCAATGTAACAAGGAATATATCTCCATAAAAAATCCATCCTTAGACATAAGAGTAGAGATATAGGATGATCAGGATTCCACACGCACCTGTTATATGATTGGTCATCTTTCCCATTCTATATACTAGGATTGATATCACTTATACCTTGATCACGGTAGAACGATATCAAGGGGACCCAAGAGACCACTATTAGAGGACAATCAAGACTATCTTAAAGTATCTGAGTCATATTAAGAATATATTCTTCATTAATGGAGTATATGAGGAGATAATCATTAGGGGTTATATTAATGATAGTTTCTAGATAGATCAAAATGATTTGAAATTTCCACCAAGATATGTATTCTATCTCAATGGAGGAGTTGGGAGTTATAAGTGCTCAAAAAAACCAGTGGTCGCTAATTATAGAGTAGATTTTGAGTATATTGTGGCTTCAAATATTGCTGAAGAAGTAATTTGGATATGAAAATTCATCCAAGAGATTAATGTAGTGCCTACCAGTAATTATCCAATCACACTATACTATGATAATATTGTAGTTTTGGATCTTTCCAAGGACACAAGATAACATTAGTGGATGAAAAATATACTTCAAAAGTTTCAACTCTTGAAGTATTTTTCTTAGAGATGTGAGGATGTAATAATTAGATTTTTGATAGAAGAGAACATGGTAGACCCATTGACTGAGTATTTATCTCAGCAGAAGCATGAACATCATGTGAGAAATTGAAACATTAAATTTGTTAGCAGTATGATATAATGCAAATGAGATTCTATTGAAGTGGGCACCCTATGAAAAAATACTTTGTAATTTAGATTACCTTTATATTCAAATATCTTAATATTAATGATGTGGCCTTAAAAGACATGATTTTTCCACAACTTTTTTTTATATGTTTTTTATCATTTAATTGATTAATTTTTCACTTTTTGAAAATTTATTTCAGTTTTGTAATTTAATAATTAAATTCATTACTTAATTAATTTTTATAGATATATATTTATTTTTAGTTTTGAAATAAATAATTTATTTTTTATTTTTTGGTTCATTTATTCTATTCATTCTATTTTAGTTTTTATTCTTCTTCACTCTTAAATTTTATGTTTTTTTTATTTTTGATATTTAATTAATTAATCATTTATTTTCACTTAATTAAATTAATCTTGAATTTAATTTTAATCATTTAATTTTGTTTTATTAATTTGTTTAAATCTAATTAAATAATTTTTAACATTTTAGGTGAATTACTTTATTAATTTAATCCTTTAAATTGAGTTTTTAATATCAATTTAACATTTGTGTATCGAGCATTTTATTTGTTTTGTTTAATAAATTTAGTTATTTTTTAATTTAAATTTAGTTTTTAATTTGGTTTGTTTTCTGTTTTGAGTTTTAATATTTTCTTTTCATTTACATATTCATTTTAATTTTAATTTTTTTTTTCAAATTAATTTTCTTTTTTTAGTTTGCATTGCAGTTGGATATTGAGTCACCATTAGACTCTTACAATGGCGACTCAACGAGTTGTCGTTACTGCCAGCAGAAAAACGAGTCACTGGCACTATTATGACACAGTGTTCCACTAACTCAATAGTGTCTCATTGAGACACCATTGCCTTTTCCACTGCTGGGGCTTTCTCCCCAACACCACCACTTCTAGTGGCTCCCAACTCATGAGTCACAGCCACCATTGCTCAACACTCCCTTCCCTTCTCACTGCTCAATCTTCTCACCGCCACCGCCATATTAGAGACACCGTTCCCATTTCCCACCATCGTCCACAGGCACCACTGGATCCATGAGATGCCATCACCTCACCACCAGATCCATCACTCACCGCCATAGTGATGATTCCTCACGCCGCTCGAGTCTTGCCACTACTACAATAGTTTGGACCTGTTGCCACCACTGTGGGAGAATCCGAAACTGATCCACCCTTCGCAACGCCAGAGAACCCATGAATGCCAAATCCCTTGCCTTTGTTGCTGTCGTCGTCACCTATTACAGTCACCGCGAAGAAGGGTTGCAGATGCCACCCAAACCAGTCGCCACCATTTCAAGGAGTCGTTGCCGCTCGGATTTGAAGGAGAACCGCCAAGGAGTCCCGCTGCCAAGTTGAAGGAATACACAACTATTGCCGCCGTCCTCCAAAAGGAATTCCACCACACATCTGATGGACCATCACCGCTGAATCGAAACAACCCCATGTTTAGCCGCTATTGTCACTCGGCCTCATCAGATCCACTATCTACAGAAGTATATCTCACCGTGTGGAGGTGGAGCTGATACCAGAGATCAACGCCGTCAGGCAAGGAGGGACGCTAGTGGAGGCTTTTGGAGGAATCCACAATTAACCCCCCTTTCCACAGAGAATCAAATAAGGGAGAACGGTGTGGGAAGAAAAAAAGAATAAAAATAAATAAATATTTAATTAGTATAACAAAATAAATAATATAATTAAAATAATAATGAAAATTTTAATTTAAAAATAAAATAAAATGTTTAAGTAAATAAATTTAAATAGTTAAATAAATATAAACTAATATCCATAATAATTTAATTTAAAATAATAAACTATTTAGTTACAATTAATAATATTTATACATAAACATAATAAATTAATTAATAACCTTAAAAATAATAAAATCATTAAATAAAATAAATTATTAAACAATTAAATTTTAATATTCTCTAAATGTTTATCTTAAGATATTAATATATTAAAAATTATAATTAATTAAATAATTTAATATTTACAAATGTAATATTATAATCATAGTAACATCTTAATGCTTTTTGTTTTTCAGATTCATTCTAAAATTGGAATAATATACAGTTTCATCTGAACCACCATGGTGAAATCAATTACATAGGTGATGATAATATGAAAAGCATAACAACAGAAGAAAACACACATGTAGTGACTCATTGAGGACCATGCTAAGTCGGTGGAGGTTGTGGATGACCTACAAGAGACAGTAGAGGACATAAATTTTTTAACAACAATAGATGGGAGAGAGAGAATTCATGACATATCATTGGACACTCGAAGAAGCAGATCCATGAAACTTTCTTGGAAGTGAGGAGTAGTATAGCAGCAGACTGAGAAAGACAGAGAGACAGAGAACAACATCAATTCTATTTGTAATTTTTTTCAGAGGGAGATTTCTTTCTCCCTCGTATTCATTTTTATCTATAAATTTGTATTCGAAATTTTAATTTTTTGGTTATAATTTTTGGTTAAACATTTAAACTCATGGAATTATTATTCAGCTGGTTCATTTTTTTCTACTTCCTCGCTAATTCTTATCTTCAAGATTTTGAATTGATCAGCGGTATTAGTTTCAGATCTTAATTTTTAATTGTTTCACACCTACAGAATTTTATTTTGTTAATCCATGATCATTCGGTGAGATTGACCATGGATGTATTTATCAAATTTTAATTTCATAACTTTGGAATATTATGGTGAATTATATTCCATTTATTCATTTTTAACTATTACTATAATTTGATGAATATTGAAGTGGAGAACTCCCAAATTTCATATTTCTATGGGTTTGATCTCCTAGGGAGGGATATTTAACCGACCATTTCCTAAGGTTGTGAATTAAATTGAGTTTTTTTGAAGATGTTGTCATTTCAACTAGTAGTGTTATAATTTTCCGGTGGATTTTTCTAGATCTATTTTTCCTCCATCCCTGTCTCCACTACTTAATCTTTAATTTACTGTAATTTCTTGTTAATTTTTTTTCTCCATTATCAATTACTTAAATATAAAAAAAACCATTATCTTCAGTAATGTGAATTTTCAAAAAGAGAAAAGTTAAAAAAAATATCCCATACTCACTGTTGAGAATAGTTAGTTTTTTTTAAAAAATTTGGCCACTCTACCTTCCCTGTGGGTTTGACCCCACTTATTGCTATACTGTAGTAAGTAGAAAATAAAAAATTTAAAAAATTTACATGGTTTCAATGATTAATGGGTTAAGTTTTTGGTTCCTTTGGTGGGGAAGTATTCAAGTCAACAATGTTTTTCAAAACATAAAAAAATTTAGCTTAAAAAATCATAAAAATTTTTAAATTGAAAATTGCTAAAAATTTTCCTATCAGTACAACTTGTTTCTGTGAAGTTATTTTTTTTTGTTTCTTTAAATTTACTTTAAATTATTGCTATACGTCTGTTATGAAGGTTAAAATTATGTTATTTGAATGTGAATGTGTGTGTTTAATCTGACTCTATAAAAAATGGAAGTGCATGAAGGCTTTAATAATGCTTGTGACCCTTACAGTGAATGTTGGGGCTATTATGGACACACAGCATGGTAGTGTATCTATAATCAACCACAAAAAAATTAATTATTGTTATGAAAATAGACATAAATCTGAGCCTAATCCTGACTTTCAAGAAACATTTGAACATTTTATGAATATGATAGATGCAAAGATGGATACTGGGCTATAAGTCTTGTTTAACCAAAACCATGAACTTCAAATTAAAAATTCTCAATAATAAGGTCAAAAACACAAAATTTTAGAAAACAATCTCTTAGAGTTACAAATAAGGTATAAGAAACAAGAATAAAGTGAATTAAATGAAGAAGAAACTGATGTTAGAAAAATTGAGAAAGTGTAGTGGATTGTGAGGTCAAAATAATGGAAGGTAAATACATTGTCTTTGAATAATATGATACTAAATAAGATAAAAATTAAGAAATAACTAACTATCTAAATGATTAAATTAATTCTAATGATCCCATCAAGAACTTAAATGGATTTGATTTTGGGAAATTTTGGAAAGAAACTGAAATAGATTTAAGATGATTGCCCTATTCATATCATAATCCCTATATTTTGTAAAAATCACAATTTTAGGATCTTTGAAAATATTATTACTCTAGTTGAGTATAATTTAGAAAATGAGAACTCGAATTAGAAAAAAACTTCACCAATCTTTTCTGAAATTTTGAATAAATAGCCTTAAATTGAGGTGGGGAATATGTTGGAAGAGAACAATAAAATGGAAATCATAGAATCTAAAATTCATGAACCTAAAAACCCAACAATCACTAAAATATTGTTTGAAGAAAATGATGAGGGAATAATATTTGAAGAGAGATTAACTAACGATTTTTCACTTCCCTATTCTCACATTCATCAATTTTCTAAATATTGGTTTATTGAGATAGAAAGTAATGTTGACTAACCTAGGGATAATTGTTTCAATTTGAAAATTCTAGAATCTGCATTTATTGAATCTGAACTAAATGGTTTTCCCCTTGAAATTAAACTGGAAAAGTCAACATTCATTGATTTAGAGAGAGAACCTTTTGGCAGTGAACTTCAAGTAGAGGTTGATCACACAATTGTTGATTCTATCAAAATTGATTTTTTAGAAGCATTAGATGTTAATATTTTATTTTATAATGAGGATATATTGGAATAGATATATAGTATTGTCAAACATGAATCTTTGGATGAAAAAAATTAACTCTTACTTGTTTTTAACATAAAACCTCACTTGATTTGGGTACTAAACACCTTTGGGGGACTGACAGTAGTTTGGAAGAGTAACCTTTTTATTGATAATTTTGAAAATTTACATTATCTCTTGAAAACCAATATTCTTGAATTTGTTATTCATAACTCACCCATAAGAACCCTTGAATTTTATTTTTTTTGAAGTTTATTTTGAGAAATAAAAATACGAGGATAATGCCACACCCCTAAAAGCACCCATTCAACATCTTTCCGTTCATGAAATTTCTAACTTAGTAAAATATAAATTTAATCTAGAAGTGGACAAAACTACTACCCAGAGTGACTTTGATTGTACTTTTTCTGTTGATCTACTTAAAAGATTCTTGGCAGAGCCTGAAGGATTTCATTCCTTTCCCCCAGAACTTAATTGTCTTGAAAATATTAAAAAAGTGAATTTTGGTGATGAACTTTTTTCTCATCTTTAAGACTCCCTTAAGAAGTCACATAATGTTAAAGGGTGTTTCTTAGGGATATTTTCAATTAATAAGGGAGTCATATTTTCTCATAAAAGTATAAGTGCCCAAAAAATTCATTATTATGTTAAAAAAAATTGGGCTATCAATATGTGGTTGTTTATGGATAAGAAACTACACCCACCTAGTGACCTAAGTTAATTTCTAGTGGAGTTTGGATGGGGACTTTAAAACTAGTGTTTCATGGGAGACAACCCATGGTTTTACTATTTTCAATAAAAAAATTTGTTAGTTTTTTAGAATTTCACTATGGTATAACTGAAGGCTTAAAACATAGTGCTTCATGGTATTTAACCCAAGCAACTTTTTTGATTTCACTTTTATTCCTATTTTGTTTTTTAATAAATTGTTGCTTGCTCTATCATTTGTACATTTTTTTGTGGGTTTTCTTGGTATTCCGGTTCTATGTATTGTTGGTATAAATGAGTAGAATAACATCCCTTTATTCTTCAATTCACATGGAGTTTCATGTTTTAGTATTTTTGGACAAAATTTAATTCATGGAAGTTGTTTACATTTTATTTTTTTCATTCATTTTTTCTACTCCATATTACGTTCATTTTTTTTCTATTCAGCCACCACTACAATGAAAAACGGTGTGTCTTTGACTAACCATTTCACTTGAGTCATTGTTCCATGTCTGGCGATGAGTCATCACAATGGCAACTCATTAGTTTTGCATTGGCAGTGAGTCATTGATGTTCTGTTCCATGTTCTTGTATTCTAGAAATTTTATTACTCTATTGGATTATTGCTGGAAATTGAGTTTTATTTCTTTTATATCTCATCATTCTGAGAACATAAGTGTGGGGTAGTAATAATCCATTGTTGTCTCTCCTATAATGGTTTTACGTTTTGTTTTTTAGGGTTTAACATGAATTTTTATGATTTATTTAACATCTTTTTGAATCATAATTTTGAAATTGCTACACCCAATTCACTGCAATCAATTTATTCACATGTAAGAGTGTTAATTTAATTGATTTTTTTCATTAGATTAAATGTTAAAGCATGTGTTCTTACTCTAAAATATTAGTGGAAAACATTCTTTTTGAGTTTAAATGATACCCTTGTACATGTCATTAATCTACTGAATTGAAAATATTTTTTGAGCTCTAACCGTTGAATTCAATTTTGGGAACAAATTTTGGTTTTAAGTGTGCAGGAGGAGGTAACACTACTACAAAAATGGGCTTTATCAGCGCTCAAAATAGGCTTTAACAGTGGTAAAAAAGTGTTGTAAAGCTCAGCACTGATAAAGGGGAGGTCCCCTTTATCAGTGCATTTTTAGCGCTGTTAAAGGTAGACTTTATCACCGCTAAAAAAGAACTGATAAAGGATACCTTTATCAGCGCTAAAAGAGCGCTGATAAAGGGAGCCTTTATCTATAACACCCCAGGCAAATAAAGAGTATGACATTTTCACAGTTATCCATATTTGTGAATAAAATATTAATACAACATTAAAGGGGACGCTATGATCGATGGCGTACCCAACACGCAACAACGAGTTTCTTGGGAATCTTACGTTGCACTCTAATAATAAAATAATATTATTTTAAATGGTAGTTATTTCCTAGCTGTTGTGATGGTGGGAATTAATAGAACTAACTACAAAATGATTATATATATTTTTCAAATATTTTTACTTTTTACAATAATTGTTAGAGGATTAAAAATGCGAATGAATCCAATTTTAAGCGTAAACATTCTAATATTCTTTAAAAGGGTCGATTAACCGCCTTTTGATGGCGAACCTCTTTTAAATACACTTTTGGATAATTTTATGTGTTATATTTGACAAAATAAAATTATTCTTTAGAATCAGGACATCAAAATTTACTTTGTGTAAATTTTTGGTATTTTTCTGATAAAGTACATTTTTTAATGAATAGTGAAAAATGTTGTATTTTAATTCAAAACCTCTTTCTAATCTAATTTATTTATATGATTAGATTATATTTTAAATTGGTTTTAAAGTGAAATTAGAATATATTTTTACCATTAAATCCAATGGTGGTCATTGGAATTAATTTCACTTTGAAATTGGACTTAAACTAGTGTCAATCTTTTAATAGATATTATTTCTTAAAAACACGCTATTTGTATTGACAACAAGAATTAATTATTACATTAATTAATGAAACTTATATGTTTTTAATTTTGTAAAATAGACATCATTTTTGAATTCGGAATATCAAATATATCCTAGGGTGAAATTTTGGTAATTTTCTGAAAAACTTCAATTTTTGATGAATAGTGAAACCACTAAGTGGTACTTATAAAAACTGATTTTCCGTTTAAATGAAATTTTGCCACCTTTCTGTTTTGAATTTAAAAAATCCGACATACATGGTTGTCATTAAGAAGTAAAATGTGGTTTAATAGGATTAAAATAATTTTTTGGTGAATAGTAACATATTAAGTTTTTAATCGCGATTAGAGGTAATTAGTGTAGTTTAAGGTAAAAATAATGTTTTAATAATATGAAATGACATAGACACATGTCCTACCCTCATTGGATGAGTCATGTCCGACCAAAAAAATCCATGGGTCAACTTGGGGACCCCATGGAGCCACTTTGGTTGGAAAATGACATAAATACCTTATTATTTAATGTTAAAATTAAAATGACACAAACATGAGTTGTTTTACTAAAACAATTTTTAAATGGGGTTATACTAGTAAAAAATTTGACTATAAATATTCATTTTAAATTTAAAAAGATTTCCTATATCATAGTAGTTTTTCTATAATTTTTAGACATTAAATAAATTAAATTATTTATGACATCATGATGATGCAGCGATGACCTCATTATTTAACTATTTAAATAAAATGGAAAGATAATGTAAAATATAAGACCTACACATGTCCAAAACCTATTGGATGGGTGGATTTCTAACCCTTATCACCTTATCCTCGAAACACATCAATGAGGGACCATTAAAATCCGAAACTCATTCTAAAATAAAGTAACATTTCTTTACTTTCCAAGAGTGCCCCTCCTCTCCTCTTATAAAAGGCCCCCACCTCTACCTCCTTACCCACACTTCCAAAGCCTTTGGCTCAGCCAAACCCTACCCATGTTTTCTCTCCACACCCCTCTATAACTCCTAGAAGCCTCACTTTGGTCAAAAGTCTTACCAAGGAATCCTTTGAGCTCAAACCAAAGGGAGTTACCCGATTTTATGGTAATGTCTTCACTTGAGTCCTTTTGTTTTATTTTACTTCTCCACCCCTAAACTCTTTTTATTCCTTTCTTTTGTAACAAAAACAGTATCATAAATATACTAGGATGTTGTTATGTTAAGGATTCGAGCTACACTTACACACACCTTCGTCTAATGGTTAAAGAACATACTGTTTCTGTGGATGACGAATTACTGCCTCATGAAACGATGATTATTCAATTTTCTCTTAACACCTTTCATGGTGGACATTATGATGTCACTACATTTATATATGATATATAATATGGTTATGTTTCCCTTAAGCTTCTGTATTTTTCATTTATGGCATACCTTTATGGATTCCATTATGGGTATACGCGATATCTTCATTTTAGGATGTGTGGACTACCGCCCCCTCAAAGTGATTTGATTCGTTAATACCATATGTGGTATGTATAAAGGATATATTTAATGATATTATATATGATAACATACTGGAATTAAAATACTATTATGTATCATAATGTTTTAATTCCATTAAATATGACATAGAAATGGAAGTAGTGTTCATGCGTACGTACAACTTACCGTCTCCATGAATGGTGCATTTCATTTCTTAACTCTAAATGTTATGTAATATTATAAATTCATGAATATACTGGATATATATGATATATATGATATCTGTATCATGAATAAAATTCTGGATATAATGGATATTTTACCACATGAACAATTTGTAATTATAAAGAGTTTATTTTTTTGACTCAAGTACAAATGATCGTTAAAATGACCATTATTAACTTAAATAATAACATAGTGTTCATGACATGGTAATAAGTTATATAAAAGGAATAATGAACTTGAAAAGGGTTTTAAGTAAGTATAAATTAACTGAAGTTTATTATTCAGGATATTAAAGAACGATCGAGTCAAGTCGGACCCGAGGTAAGGGATCCTACCCCTCTCTTTCTTTTTAAATAAACTCTTTTATGTCATTCCTTTTAAGCTCATCTTTCTTATGATTGGTATGTTCTTTTATATTAATCTTACTGTACTTTTTATGTTCATATGATGAGAGACCCTATTTTCTCTCATCAATCCATTTTTGAAGTTTTAAGTGGCGTCGTTAGGCTGCCGAGTTTTCGTAAGGGATTTTTCATCTCACTGTTAGTCCCATGAGATTTATGCTACATTTGCCACCATTTCCTTTGAGTAGTGTATGTACTTCCCATTATTATACTCTTTGTGTAATATAATTTCATTTATGGGTATTTACATATTTATTGTATGACCCTTCTTCAATGGGGTGTACGTTTCGAAAGTTACCCAAGTCGGTAAGGGAACTTTTCACCCTCCTCTTTTTAAAAGACTTATTTTGTTATGTCTTTTAATTCATATACTATTATGTTGGTATATGTTCTTATATATCCTTATTGATGTAAATTTTATGACCAAGTGATGAGATACCCTTTTTATCTCTCATCAACTCTTTTTCTGAATTTGGAAGTGATGCCGTTAGGCTGTCGAATTTTTGCAAGGGAACTTCCTAACCCAATTTTGATTCTTTGGGATAAACTTGTACACCATGAATATATCGTTCTATGATTTTGTGTGAATGTGATATGATTGTTTTACACTTAATACTCACTTATATTTCGTGTATTCGTTTGTCACACACAATTATGTAACTGATTTATCCTTAATCCAAGGATACCGTCTTTGTATGGGACTTCGTCTCAATCTCCATTCATTGAGGAATATTTTGTTTTATACACAACTTTCTTTTATACGGTGTATAAACCCCTTTTACTTTTATGTTTATTCAAAAGGAATATTTTTTCTACGAAGCGTTTACTAAACGACAAAAGGGAATGTTTTTGTCATACGTATGCGGCGACAACGACTTCTCTGTCGCCGTGACCATTATTTGAGTTTCGGCTTCTCTACAAGCCATACATTTTTTTAAAAGAAAAATAAATAACATATTTTACTTTTCTTTTATTTTGGTATTGAAAATGGTTTTCATAATGTTTTTATATCAATGTGTTGTATTGATATCTTGTTATTGAAAGGTGGAAATGTTATGTTTCCTTTATGCATGTTTTATGTGATAAGATTATATTATGGTTCTTGGGAATTGTGATGAAGACGGGTGGTTCCGTGATAAAATAAGGGAGGTTGAGCCCGATATAGCTCTCCAATGCATTGGGTAACGTGAAGGAGTGAAACATTAAGGTTTCTCCGAAGAGATTTAGGGAATATACTGTGATGGGTATTCCAAACGTAACCATGAGGGTTACTCCCTACGTAAGGATGTTATTAATGCCTCAAGTTACCTTTATGACTTATGATTTCTATGATTTATTCATGATTTGATATGACTATGTTTTATGGGTAAAGTATGATTTCATTCTTATGTATATATGAACTCATGTTTCCTTTCCATATTTTTATAACCCTTACTGAGCTTTTTATGCTCATCCCAAGTTTTTTTTGAAATGTTTTTCACAGGTCAAGGGAAAGGTACATGATATGATGATAGTGTCAAGGAAGTGTCAAGAAAGAATCCATGCTTTATTTTTAAATATGTTTCTGTTGATGGAAAAAAATAAATACTATCTTTTATGTAACCACTTTGTTTAAATGTGGAATGTAATGAAAGTTTTATGGTCTAATTCTCTAAAACTCTAAACCTAAAAATATCCTCAATGTGTAATATTGTAATAACTCAAGATTAAGTAAGGTTTAAGGTTGGGGCCTTATAGTTGGTATCAAAGGTCGGTTTAGATAACTTTAGTGGTTAGGGTATTATTTAAGAATAAGTGACATTACCATAATGGTTTGGATTTCAGAAAGAGTCCTAGTTTTAGATAAAGTGAATGAGTAAGTATATATTAGTGTTTATCTTCCTCATTAGTACATGATGGTTTTGATGATATACTCGCACTGACCTTTTTGGTTTTAGTAAATGGCTGGATCTAGCAGGAACCAGAGTAATAGTGGATGTGAAGGAAACTGTGACAGTTTTTTGAGCAAGCAACTGAATGATATGGGAGCTGCAATAAGAACTCTTGTGTTTATCCTCAACCAACTATCTGGAGTCATGATTGACCACTTAAACCTTGGTGATTTCTCTAAGGAATCATATATGCGAGAAACAAATCCCTACGGAACTACAGGTAATAATCATAAAGGTAAGTGTGTTAAAAAACCTATGTGTCAAAGATGTGGAAAGAAACACCTAGGAAAATGTTTCAATGGGACAAAAATATTCTATAGATGTGGAAATGAAGGTCATAAAGCAAGAACCTGCCATGGAAATAGGAAGCATCCAGTTGACTTGAGGAAAGGGAAAGAAGTTCTTTCTGTGGGATCAATTGAATGTTTTAAATGTGGTGTGCATGGTCATTATGAAAACACATGTCCTATGAAGAAGTTTCGTGAATGGGATCACCAAGATTGTACAAATATTTGTTTACCAATACCTAATTCCATTCCGGTTGAGGATTAAGAAACTGACAATGACCAATCAAAGGTATGGATTATTTCATAACTTTTGTTTTCCTATTTTGGAATCTTAGGATACGATTCATGATTTTGTTTGTAGGAAAGAAGTATTTCAGAATAAGTTGGAAAGGAATGGTTAATGGATCATGAAGAATGTTGAATGAGTAAGAAGTCAACATATAAGGGCTTCAAGAGTTATGGTGAAATTATTAAGATTATTAAGTCTCTTTTGATTATGGGGTTACATTAGAAGGATTTTTATAGTATGTGTAACCCTAATGTTTAATATATGAAAATTTTATTCAAGGAATAGTTATCTGTTCTTTTGTGGACATAGTTATAAAGAACCATTTGGGTTTATATGATCCTAACTTTTGAGGTAATTATGGGTTACTATATGTTATGATGGAAGTGAAAGGCATGAGATAAAATTGAGGTTAAATTATGTTATGGTTATTTTATCTCTTTTTGGGGAATGATTTGAGAATTATATAGTTTTGGAAAAAGGACAACACGCAGACCGTGTGACAACCCGTCGCGCCAGACAAGCTGTGGGAATCGAACCCACAACCAAAGTGCAACTGGTATTTATCGCCTACCACTGGACTACGTGAAGTCCCTGGTTAGTATGACTTATTCTTTTTAGTTTGGTGACTTTATGAATTAAGAGTAAGTTGATTTTGGGTTATTTATGAAAATGATTAACCTATCATGGAGGATATGTGATTAGGTTAATTACTTTTCAATACGAGACTTTAGGAGAAACCGATGTTGTTTGGAGATAAATGTTACAATTTAATATGGAAGACTATGTGACTAAATCCTTCAAATATTTGGGTTTCAATATTAGTTTGGTTTACTTTGATGAATTTTATGGACAAATTTTTTATCGAATGATCCTCATTGAACTCTGGGTTTTGTTGGACAAATTTTGGAGATTAAGAATAGTTTTTCTTTTTATAAAGGATTATAATTTTGTGGATTATCTGATCTCATTCTAACAATTTTGGTTTTGGTTTTTGTCTAAAGACATGGGAAATATATAGTTCTCTTTTGTGGATTAGGTGATTCTCAAGAAGTTTATTATAGTACTCTTAATGCGAACAAGTCTTCCTAAATACACGTCTTTTGGAAAAAATATGAGTTTGATTAAGGAATCTAGTAAAAGTTGAAAGTCTACATGACAAGTAAGTGTGTTTCATTATGATTTAGTTAAGCTCAAAATATAAATTCCTCAATGAAGAGTAACTTAAAACAAAAATGTTGTCTGTTAACTTTTCCTACTAGGGAATCGAATACCGTTTAACCCATCACACGTTTGTGATTTTCTTATGGTTAACTTTCTCCTAGACATGTTTACAATCACTCTCTATCAGAACATGACCCTTTGTTTCTTCCTCCATGTCCATATTCTCATACATGGAATCCTAGTATGGGTTAACTCGAGTGACCTTTGTACTTATATTTATTTATTTTAAAGTGATTGTTTTACTGACTCTTGTTCCGATGTGGGATTTTCAATGAAGTTTCCAAGCCCAATTTTAAAATTGTGAGGATGCAATTCCCAAAAGGGGGGAAGGATGTAACACCCCAGGAAAATAGAGAGTATGAAATTTTCACATTTATCCATATTTGTGAATAAAATATTAATATAACTTTAAAGGGGACACTATGCTCGATGGCGTACCCAACACACAACAACGAGTTTCTTGGGAATCTTACGTTGCACTCTAATAATAAAATAATATTATTTTAAATGATAGTTAACGCCTAGATGTTGTGATGGTGGGAATGAATAGAACTAACTACAAAATTATTATATATGTTTTTCAAATATTTTTACTTTTTACAATAAATGTTAGAGGATTAAAAATGCGAATGAATCCAATTTTAAGCGTAAACATTCTAATATTCTTTAAAAGGGTCGATTAACCGCCTTTTGATGGCGAACCTCTTTTAAATTCACTTTTTGATAATTTTATGAGTTATATTTGATAAAATAAAATTCTTCTTTAGAATAGGTACATCAAAATTTACTTTGTGTAAATTTTTGGTATCTTTCCGATAAAGTACATTTTTTAATTAATAGTGAAAAAGGTTGTATTTTAATTCAAAACCTATTTTTAATCTAATTTATTTATATGATTATATTATATTTTAAATTGGTTTTAAAGTAAAATTAGAATATATTTTTACCATTAAATCCAATGGTAGTCATTGGAATTAATTTCACTTTGAAATTGGACTTAAATTAGTGTCAATCTTTTAATAGTTATTGTTTCTTAAAAACACGCTATTTGTTTTGACAACGAGAATTAATTATTAAATTAATTAATTCAACTTATATGTTTTGAATTTTTTAAAATAGAAATCATTTTTGAATTCGGAATATCAATTATATCCTAGGGTGATATTTTGGTAATTTTCTGAAAAACTTCAATTTTTGATGAATAGTGAAACCACTAAGTGGTACTTATAAAAACTGATTTTTCGTTTAAATGAAATTTTGCCACCTTTGTTTTTTGAATTTAAAAAATAAGACATACATGGTTGTCATTAAGAATTAAAATGTGGTTAAATTGGATTAAAATAATTTTTTTGGTGAATAGAAACTTATTAAGTTTTTAATCGTGATTAGAGGTAATTAGTGTAGTTTAAGGTAAAAATAATGTTTTAATAATATGAAATGACCTAGAAACATGTCCTACCCTCATTGTATGAGTCATGGAAAACCAAGACAATCCATGGGCCAACTTTGGGACCCCATGGAGCCACTTTGGTTGGAAAATGACATAAATACCTTTTTATTTAATGTTCAAATTAAAATGAAACAAACATGAGTTGTTTTACTAAAACAATTTTTAAATGGGGTTATACAAGTCAGAATTTTGACTATAAATAGTCATTGGAAATATAAAAATATTTCCTAAATCATAGTTTTTGTTATAATGTTTAGACATTAAATAAATTAAATTATTTATGACATCATGATGATGCAGCGATGACCTCATTATTTAACGATTTAAATAAAATGGAAAGATAATGTAAAATATAAGTCCTAAACATGTCCAAAATCTATTGTATGGGTGGATTTAGAACCCTTATCACCTTATCCTCGAAACACATCAATGCGGGACCATTAAAATTCGAAACTCATTCTAAAATAATGTAACATTTCTTTACTTTCCAAGAGTGCCTCTCCTCTCCTCTTATAAAAGGCCCCCACCTCTACCTCTTTACCCACACTTCCAAAGCCTTTGGCTCGGACAAACCCTGCCCATGTTTTCTCTCCACATCCCTCTATAACTCTTAGAAGCCTAAATTTGGTCATAAGTCTTCCCAAGGTATCCTTTTAGCTCAAACCAAAGGGAGTTACCCGATTTTAAGGTAATGTCTTCACTTGAGTCCTTTTGTTTTATTTTGCTTCTCCGCCCCCTAAACTCTTTTTATTCCTTTCTTTTGTAACAACACCAGTATCTTCAATATACTAGGATGTTGTTATGTTAAGGATTCGAGCTACACTTACACACACCTTCTTCTAATGTTTAAAGAACATACTCTTTCTGTGGATGGTGAATTATTGCCTCACGAAATGATGATTGTTCAATTTTCTCTTAACACCTTTCATGGTGGCCATTATGATGTCACTACATTTATATATGATATATAATATGTTTATGTTTTCCTTAATATTATGTATTTTTCATTTATGGCATACCTTTATGGCTCCCATTATGGGTATACGCGATATCTTCATTTTAGGAAGTGCAGACTACCGCCCCCTCAAAGTGATTTGATTCGTTAATACCATATGTGGTACGTATAAAGGATATATTTAATGATATTATATATGATACCATACTGTAATTAAAATACTATTATGTATCATTATGTTTTAATTCCATTAAATATGAAATAGAAATGGAAGTAGCGTTCATGCGTACGTACGACTTACCGTCTCCATGAACGGTGCATTTCATTTCTTAACTCTAAATGTTACGTAATATTATAAATGCATGTATATACTGGATATATATGATATATATGATATCTACATAATTAATAAAATTCTGGATATAATGGATATTTTACCACATGAACAACTTGTAATTATAAAGAGTTTATTTTTTTGACTCAAGTACCAATGATCATTAAAACGACCATTATTAACTTAAATAATAAAATAGTGTTCATGACATGGTAATAAGTGATATAAAAGGAATAATTAACTTGAAAAAGGTTCTTACAGAAGTAGAAATTAACTCAAGTTTATTATTCAGGATATTAAAGAACGATCGAGTCAAGTCGGACCCGTGGTAAGGGATCCTACCCCTCTCTTTCTTTTTAAGTACACTCTTTTATGTCATTCCTTTTAATCTCATATTTATTATGATTGGGATGTTATTTTATATTACTCTTACTTTACTTTTTATGTTCATATTATGAGAGACCCTATTTTCTTTCATCAATCCATTTTGGAAGTTTTAAGTGGCGCCGTTAGGCTGTCGAGTTTTCATAAGGGATTTTTCATCTCACTTTTAGCCCCGTGAGATTTATGCTACATTTAAAACCATTTCCTTTGAGTGGTGTATTTAATTCCCATTATTATACTCTTTGTGTAATATAATTCCATTTATGGGTATTTACATATTTATTTTATGACCCTTCTTCAATGGGGTGTATGTTTCAAAAGTTACCCAAGTCGGCAAGGGAACCTTTGACCCTCCTCTTTTTAAAAGACTTATTTTGTTATGTCTTTTAATTCACATACTATTATGTTGGGATATGTTCTTATATATACTTATTGATGTAAATTTTATGACCAAGTGATGATATACCCTTTTTATCTCTCATCAACTCTTTTTCTGAATTTGGAAGTGACGCCGTTAGGCTGTCGAATTATTGCAAGGGAACTTCTTAACCGAATTTTGATTCTTTGGGATAAACTTGTACACCTTGAATATGTCGTTCTATGATTGTTTGTGAATTTCCTCTGATTGTTTTACACTTAATACCCACTTATATTTCATGTATTCGTTTGTCATACATAATTATGTAACTGATTTATCCTTAATCCAAGGATACCGTCTTTGTATGGGACTTCGTCTCAATCTCCTTTCATTGAGGCATATTTTGTTTTATACACAACTTTCTTTTATACGGTGAATAAACCCCTTTGACTTTAACATTTATTCAAAAGGAATCTTTTTTCTACGAAGCGTTTACTAAACGACAAAAGGGAATGTTTTTGTCATACGTATGCGGCGACAATGACTTATCCGCCACCAAGACCATTATTTGAGTTTCGACTTCCTCTACAAGACATACCTTTTTTAAAAGAAAAATAAATACCATGTTTTACTTTTCTTTTATTTTGGTATTGAAAATGGTTTTCATAATGTTTTTATATCAATGTGTTGTATTGATATCTTGTTATTGAAAGGTGGAAATGTTATGTTTCCTTTATGTATGTTTTATGTAATAAGATTATATTATGGTTCTTGGGCATTGTTATGAAGACGGGTGGTTCCGTGATAAACTAATGGCGGGTGAGCCCGATATAGCTCTCCAATTCATTGGGTAACGTGAAGTAGTGAAACGTTAAGGTTTCTCCGAAGAGATTTAGTGAATATACTATGATGAGTATTCCAAACATAACCAAGAGGGTTACTCCCTATGTAAGGATGTTATGAATTCCTCAAGTTACCTTTATGTCTTATGATTTCTATGATTTATTCATGATTTGATATGTCTATGTTTTATGGGTAAAGTATGATTTCATTCTTATGTATATATGAACTCATGTTTCCATTCCATATTTTTATAACCCTTACTGAGCTTTTTATGCTCATACCAATTTTTTTTTGAAATGTTTTTCACAGGTCAAGGGAAAGGTACATGATATGATGATAGTGTTAAGGAAGTGTCAAGAAAGAATCCATGCTTTATTTTTAAATATGTTTCCGTTGATGGAAAAAAAATGAATACTATCTTTTATGTAACCACTTTGTTTAAATGTGGAATGTAATGCAAGTTTTATGGTCTAATTCTCTAAAACTCTAAACCTGAAAAGATCCTCAATGTGTAATCTTGTAATAACTCTAGATTAAGTAAGGTTTAAGGCTGGGGACTTATATTATCTGTGCTAAAAAGTGCTAATAAAGGGAACCTTTATTAGCTCTAAAAATCACTCATAAATGCCCTGCCTGCTGTAATATAAAAATCTGCAGCAGCAAACCCAAACAAGACCTGAAAAAATCAGCATATCAACAAGTATACCCATACAAAATTAACACATAACTCATAAGGTAATTTTAGCTACTATATCCATAAAACAAGTATAACCATACACTATTAACACATAATTCATAAATTATTTAAATACATAAAGAATTCAATTCATGATTCAAGGGGTTGGGGGGCTATTCAGGGATTTGGGGTAGCTGTCCAAAGAGGGTAGGGGGTGTCCAGGGGGTGGGGTATCCGGGGGGGGTCTAGGGGTTTGGGGGTGTCCGGGGGGATAGGGCTGTCCAAGGGGGCGGCACTACTGGAAATTGGTCCTATACCCACGGTTTTGTGAAAAACCGTAGGTATAGGTCCCCCCTATACCCACAGTTTTCCAAAACCGTGGGTATAAGATAGCATGGGAACCTATTCCCACATTTTTTGACAAAACCGTGGGCATAGGTTTTTTTTTGAAGACCTATCCCCACGGTTTTTCCAAAACCATGGGCATAGGTTTTTTTGTGAATACATATACCCACGGATTTTAAAACCGTGGGTATAGGGGGTATTTTTATCAAAGACCTATACCCACAGTTTTTAAAAACCATGGGTATAGGTTTCCCGCGTTATGGCGGGGGAAAAATGGGAAAAAAATTATGTGGGATGAAATAAATTTTATGCGGGAAAAATGTATTAAATAATATAATTATAAGGATGCCAATATTTATTAATATAAAAAAGTTAGCTTAGATGGTTTAGTTGTCTGTTCAGTTCTATGAAGTACGGGGTTCGAATCTCGTCGGTGGAAATTTTCAAATATTTGGACAATATTAATATAAGTATAAAACGGTATGGTTATATAAACAAAATCTGTGTAGCATAGTTGGTTCGCCGCTCAGCTCCGTCCCTCCAGGTCGCGCGTTCAAAACCCGCTGGTGGATTTTTTTTAAAATAACAACATAGTTATTAATATATTATAATAGAACTATCTAAATATATATGAAAATACGTCAGCTCGGTTGGTCCTGCATTGTGTTGTAGTGCTGAGTCCTGTGTATGGCGCGTGTTCGATTTGCACTGCCCGAGATTTTTGAAAATTTTAAATTTCCCACGGTTTGTAAACCATGGGGTTAGTTTCATGCCATGCTGTACACCAGCATGTTGGTGTGTGAAAAACCTATACCCACGGTTCTACAAACCCGTGGGTATAGGTCAAGACCCCTATACCGATGTCGTTCCAGCCCACGGTTCCCAAAACCATGGGTATAGCCTATACCCACGGTTTTGGAGGCTATACCCACGGTTTTGAACCGTGGGTATAGGTCGTTTTTCCAGTAGTGTGGGGTGGTGTCCAAGGGGTGGTGGGGGCTGTCCATGGGGGTGGGGTTGTCTAGGGGGTGGGTGTCCAAGTGGTGGGGTGGGGTGGTGTCTAGGGGGTGGGGGTGGTCCAGGGGGTTGGTGGGGTTGTCCAAGGGGGGTGGGGTGGTGTCCAGGGGGTGGGGGTGGTTGTACAAGGGGGTGGGGGCATCCAGTGGGTGGGGGTGTCCAGGGTGGGGGGTGTTCATGGGGGTGTCCAGGGGGTGGGGGTGTCCAGGGGTTTGGGGGCTTTCCAGGGGTGGGGGTGTCCAGAGGGGTGGAGGTGGCTGTCTAAGGGGGTGGGAGTGTCTAGGGGGTGGGGGTGTCTAGGGGGTGGGGGTGTTTATGGGGGTGTCCAGTGGGTGGGGTGGTGTCTAGGGTGGTGGGGGTGGCCTAATGGGTTGGTGGGGCTATCCAAGGGGGGTGGGGTGGTATCCAGGGGGTGGGAGTGGTTGTCCAAAGGGGGTGGGGGTGTCCAGGGGGTGGGGGTGTCCAGGGGGTTGGGGGAGTCCAGGGGGTTGGGGGGCTTTCCAGGGGGTGGGGGTGTCATGAGGGGTGGGGGTGTCTAGGGGGTGGGGTGGTGTCTAGGGGGTGGGTGCGGTCCAGGGGGTTGGCGGGGCGGTCCATGTGGGGTTGGGTGGTGTCTAGGAGGGGTGGGGGTGCCGTCCACGGGGTTGGTGGGTGTCCAAGGGGGTGGGGTGGTGTCCAGGGGGTTGGGAGGCTTTCTAGAGGGTTGGGGTGTCTATAGGGTTGGGGGTGTCTAGAGGGTGGGGTGGTGTCCAAGGGGGCGGTCTAGGGGGTTGGTGGGGCTGTCCAAGGGGGGTGGGGTGGTGTCCAGGGGGTTTGGGGTGTCTGTCCATGGGGTGGGGGTGTTCAGGTGGTGGGGTGGTCTCTAGGAGGGGTGAGGGTGAGTCCAGGGGTGGGGGTGCATAGGGGGTTGGGGGCGTCTAGGGGGTTGGGGAGTCCATTTTAAACAAAATAGAGACACTTTGAGTGATACCGGCCACACCGTTCTCATACTATATTGTAAAACAATTAGCATCCATCCAATCTTTATTCTTCTCCATTCTATTTGAATCTCAAATATTAATATTTATGATTCAAATAAACAAAACAAGGCTTCCAAATATAGTAGAACAGAACCAATCCCTTATTAAAATAGATATTAATAGAGCCTATCATATACCTAGAAAATAATTGAAAAAATTAGGAAAAATAGTTTCTTGTAACTTTTTCTAATAGTACTACAAGAAAAGTATAACAAACATAGATCATACCTCCAAACACTCCTAGAGCCTCCTGTTAAAAAGACTATAGTGACTACAACTATCCGACATTCTAACCACTAACTTCCTAATATATTAGTGGTCTAATTAGGGGTAGTATTAGTAGAATCAAACCAAAGTTCCATCTACCTCATGTTGCTCCCCGATCTCCTCCATCACTTCTGTGCTATACAGACCTCCTTTCTCCAGTTCCTTCATCTGCATAGGCTATTCGTTGACTGCCTCTCTGACTGTAGAATCAATGTTAAGAAAATTCAATGTGATATGTCTATACCCATCACAATAATATTAAATTCCTTGGAGTAATGGGCTATCCTTGAGGTACCTATGAATGACAGTGCCTCCTGAGATGAGACTTGCATCACACACCTATTGTTGGTGGGTGTTGCTAACCCTACATCCCAGATGATCACTACCTTAAAATATTATGATATCAACTCAAACCCTAGGCATAATCATAGAACACTAATATAGCCATCGAAAGATTAGTATTATATGTTGAATTCCCCCAAACCACTAGATGTCGGTCTATGAATTGGTTAACATAAATTAATGGATTTAATAAAAGGAGATGAAATAAAATCCAACAAAGTGAAAGAAATTTACAATCTCCTGAGAATAAATGTATCCCGCATCATATAATCGGGTTCTCTATAATAGAGGTGTACTAAACCAAAATCACTTGTCCGGACACACCAAGGGTAGTTCTTTACTAGAGCAGTATCCATTAAAAATAACAATCTTGATACCCATAGTTGGTATCATGGAAGAATCACTATCTATCCAATGAAGTGCATGGTGTCTCCCCATTTTCAAGAAAAAACCTTCTATACTAGCACCTGGGAACAACTGGTCATAGTGGTTCACTAAGTTGACACCACCCTTAAATTATCTTTGACATAAAAAAAATGTGTGGAATTTACCATTGATCGATGTCAAGAAACATCCCACAATCCTAAAAAGAATTAACTACCCAAATACAATTGCTCACATGTTCATACCACTATCTAAACCCAAATTAGACGCTTAAATTCCAGAAGAAAACTACATAAAAATGTGCCAGATTATCACCTTTCCAACAACCAAGCTGGAAAAACTTATAAAAAACCATTTATTATAATTGATAAGAGCTTTAAAAAATTATATATATGTTTTGTCAAGATGAACCCCAAGTGCAGTCAAACATATCCTTATACACAATCAATCGTGATCTGTTGTGATCAGTTTTCAATAAGAGATTTCAAACATAAACTATGTAACCTATAAACACTTATACAAAATCATTTTTCATAAATGGCAGCACACACTTTTTTGTAACTGTCAAAAAAGCCTACATAAATGATAGACAACTAAGAACAGACACTAATTATATGGAAAATACCTAGAGATCTACGGTCGAGTAGGGAGAAAACTGAAGAAAACACTATGAGAGAGATCCTGCACAAACCAAATCCATGTCCATGTCTCACACCCAATTCCAACTCAATTTTCTCTACCTATCCATCACTCTAGCCTCCCTATATAACAAACCACATGAGGCCCATCCCAAAGTAGAACCTTCCCCATTTACACAATCATAAATAGAACCTTCCCCATAAACACAATCACCAGAACCTCATGACACCCACAAAGTGTAACCAATTAATAACAAGGCAGGTACTATCAAAATTCTTCTTTTTCATAAAGGGGTTTACAAAAAGACCACTTTCCCTAGTATAGATACACCCACCAGAAGGATGAGAAAAAACACTCAACAATAATAGAATATTCATGTATAACAATGTCTAGCTTGAGGTTGCACGAGAATATCAAACCATTATACATATGACACTTGGTAAAAAATAAACTCTAGTTCTAAACATCATAAGGACCCATGGGGAATCATAAAAAAAATCATACATTAGTTCAAATCATCTGCTAACCAAGTATAAGAATACACTACGTGTGTGATTTTGTGACATAGATTGTTAGAACTCTATGTTAGTTAGCATCTAATCCAAGGTTGGTGGTCATGGGGAAGAATGAAAACATCACCTTAAAGAAAACTACTCTCAGAAAACCTATCCACCAAAAATAAACCTAAAAGGAGTAGTGGGAGAGCTACCTAGAGTATATTGCACCCGTGATGGAGGGAGAGAAGAAGCGTCAAGCGGTCAGAGAGCCTTATGTGCTACGTCGGGAGGGGAAGGCGTGGCCGTGAGGGGGAGGTGCATGGGAGGAGCCGCCACAATTGAAAAATGGAGGAGTAGGGTTCGTGGGGAGTCCAGTGGAGAGGAGGAAGTAGGGTTTGCAGGGAGGAGGATCCGCGGAAGGGGTTCGAGGGGGAGGAGAAGGAGTAGGGCTAGCAGCGGAGCTTCAACAAAGAGAAGATCGTGGGGGAGGGGAGTTGTCGCAGGGGTACAACACCGCGAGGGCTTGAGGGCGCGATAAACAGAAGATAATGTGCATCAGATTTTATAAAATATGAGACTATGAGTTTATTAATGCTAAAATTTTAGCGCTGATAAAGAAACCTTTTATCAGCACTCTTTTAGCACTGATAAAGACATTCTTTATCAGTGCTTTTTTAGTGCTTATAAAGCGCACTCTTTATAAGCGCTAAGAAAAAAGCGCTGATTAAAGGCTTCTTCATCAGCGCTAAAATTTTAGTGCTAATAAAGGGTTCTTTTATCAGCAGTTTTGTCTTAGCACTGATAAAATGTGACACTTCACTTTCCCATTTTTGTAGTAGTGTAAAATATTGTGGATCTAATCTGTTCTTTAACGTAATCCCATCTATATCCACATCCCTTTTAAATTTTTGGTTAAAAATGGAGTTTTTTTAAAAAAATACTTTCACAATTTTAGATTCTTTGGGATTTTTTTTACATTTGAAATAATTCTTTCCTAAGGACAATACTTTACTGATAGTTAATATTTTCCTTGAATCTGAAATTTTTTAGGATGAATGATTGCAGAGTGAATGTTCGTAGTGATTTTATGATTTTTTTTGTTTATTAACTATGTTTGATAATTATATAGGATAAATTTATATGGGGTTGTGATCTTAACCTTAGGAAATAGGAATACTGAAATTCATCCTAGGGGACTCCCTTTTTAATTATTAAAAATGTAATCACCTTAGTGAGTCAATTTTACTAGAATTCATATAAATCTTTTGAAAGTAGAGTAAAATGGGTTTTTGGGAACCCATGGTGAATCTATGAGACACTAAGCACATTGTGTGTGTGTGAGTAATCCCTCTATACAATTATAATATGTGCATATGCATAGTGTTGATGACATGTTACATGGCTAGGGGAAAAAATAAATAAAGTGCCTATTTTCGAAAATGAGTTCATTAAGGTAATAGAAATAATGAATTCATGAAGAAGAAGGGGGAAATTGATTTGTATGAAACCATCTATGTTGTAATAATAATGTGATTCAAAAAAAATAACTTAACTTTTTTCCTTTTGGAACCTAGGACAAAATCAAATTATAAGGTGCCTTTGGTTAAGTTCTTAATTCCACTGATATTTAACCTATTATCACTCTTAGATTTAGAACTTTGATTTGAGTTGAAGTAATTATTTAAGAAGATTCACATATGAGGCATGAAATTCTCAAAAGTAGATGTTTCTTAGCTCCCTTGATCACAAAGTGAGTATTTGATTATTGGAAAGGCTTATTTCTAAAATTTCATGTCAAAATCATATTCACAGTTCGTAATCCTTTTGATTTGAAACTGTTGAACATGGTTCAATTTGATCATTTTAATCAAAACACTCTTCTGTTTTTTAGAAGATAATAAATGCATGGAATTGATTGAGGACAATCGATTCTTAGGTGCGGGGGAATTTAATGTGGCCTTAAAATGCATGATTTTTCAATATCTTATTATTATTTTTTTAATAATTTAATTGATTAATTTTTCACGTTTTGCTAATTAATTCCACTTTTTTAATTTAATAATTAAATTCATTATTTAAGTAATTTTTATAGATAATTGTGTATTTTTATCTTTTAAAATAATTAATTTAGTCTTTTTTGGTTCATTTATTCTCTTTTTACTATTTTAGTTTTGATTCTCCTTAACTCTTAAATTTTAAGATTATTTATTTTTATTAATTAATTAATAAATAATTTATTTATAGTTAATTAACTTAATCCTTAATTTAATTTTTAATATTTTTAATTTATTTTATTAATTAGCTTAACACTAATTAATCAATTTTTAATATTTAATTTGAATTCTTCAATTAATTTAATCCTTTAAATTGATTGTTTTATTTCAATTTAATCTTCGAGTATCAAACCTTATATTTGTTTTACTTAATCAATTTAGTTAGTTTTTAATTTGTTTCGTTTTCTGTTTTGAGTTTTTAAAACTTATTTTCATTTTCTTATTCATTTTAGTGTTATTTTTATTTTTGTTAATTAAATTTGATTTTTTTTAGTTTGCAGCAAACAGCCAGAGACACCGTTGCATTATGATATCGAGTGACCGGTAGACTCTTGCAAAGGTTCGCCAGTAGAAAAATGAGTCACTGCCAGTGCTGCCACTAATATGACACACATTTCCACTAAGTCAGTGTCTCATTGAGACACCACAGCCTTTTCCACCGCCAGGGATTCCTCCCTCACACCCCCACTACTAGACGCTCCCAAACCGTGAGTCATAGCCACCATTCCTCACCACTCCCCTGCCTTCTCACAGCTCAATCTTCTCACTGACATCGCCATACTCAAGGCACCATTACCAGTACGCACCATTATGTGCAGACACCGAAAGCTCCATAAGGCATTGTCGCCTCCTCCGCACATCCATCAGTCACCACCACAATTATGATTCCTCACATTGCTCGAGTCTCGCCGCTACTACAAGAGTTCAGACCTATTGTCGCTGCTTTGGGAGAAGCCGAAACTGATCCACCCTTCGTAACATCGGAGAACCCACAGAGGCCGAATAACTTGCCTTCGCCGCTGCCGTCGTCGCCTATTGGTGCCGCTATGAAGAAGGGTAGCGGATACCGCCGTAGCCTATCACCACTATTAGAAGGTGTCATTGCCACTTGGATTTGATGGAGTTCCACCAAGGAGTCCGACAACCGGATTGAGGGAAGACGCCTCCATTGCCGCATGGATTCCACCACATTTACTATTCTTTAAATATTTATCTTAAGAATTTAATATTTTACAATTATATTTAAATAAATAATTAAATATTTATAAAATTAATATTATAATCATTGTAACATATCCACTGTTTTTGTTTTGTAGATTCCTTCCAGAATTATAATGATGTCCAGGTTCATTTCTCATCTTAAATGCAATTCATGTTTAAAATGAAAATTTGGGCCCAATCATTCATCTGTTTGTGGATTTCATTATATTAATATTTTGAATTTGATATTTTAATATATGATTTATCACTTTGCGTGGATCATTTTATTTCTTAGGTCCGATGGATGAAACCCAAGGGAAGATGGAGATTTTTGCTTTTGAATGCAGAAATTTATTGGAGAAAGCATAATGGGCCTAAGGCCCATCAAAAAAATCTGGGGGCCACAAACCAAGCCCAATGAAGCTCAAATTTTATAGTAGAAATAGAAAAATATAAGGCTCATTTTATTCAACTGTGTCCTGAGCTAATTCTGAATTTTTAATGATGATAAAGGGATCTAAAGTTGAGATTTAAATGGTGGGCCTGTCATTAATGTACATAATGTTGTCCCACCATTTCGATCATAACATCCAAACGGTTACGCCAAATGACATGAAAATTTTAAAGCTAATAGAGGACACATGGAAGAAGATATTTGTCTTCTAATAACGCTGATGATTCGACCTACTTCAATTCCAAATTCAAACGTCAAAATGGTGGATGAATCTGGACGAAATTTCCGCATCAACTTCAATACATCAAAATCCCTTAATTTTCTCACCTTCCTTTTGACTCTCTAAATTAATTGGGATAGAATTTATTGTGGTGGGGTGTCTTTACGGATCCTAATATGCCTATATAAGTAGTTGGTGGTGAAGTAATTATCATCTAACATTTTTCTTTGAATCCAAGTTTTTTCTTTCATCCATTGTATTTATTTTAATTGTAATTTCCCGTTTTTGTTTTGTAATGGCATCGTCAATTTCCCTAATGTATGTTTTTCTTTAAAATTTAGTATTTTAATAAAATTTATTCTTTTTCTTCACTTTTTATTTTCCTTTTCTTCACACGTTGATACCATTTGATCAAGGTGTGAATTTATTCACACCAGCACTTGTGAATTCAATCACACAACGATGGAGTGTTCATTTTAAAATAATTTTCTTCTTCTTCAATTTCACCCCCATAAGTCTACATCCTGCTTCCATTGGTAGAATAGAATCAATGGATGGATAACCACTTAAGGTTTGATCCAAGGGAGTAGCAAGGTCAGTGATTGGATGTTATTTCATAGAATTTAATTTTTAAATCTATTTGTTATTTTAAGATTTCCATTCGATGAGTTATGTTCTTCTTCGTCTTTTCCAAGTTTAACAACGACACATTTTAAGTGATAGTACAATCTATTTCCTTTGAGTTTTGAGTAAATTGATCCTCAAAGTGAATTAGTGATTGGCCTTGGAATTGTGTAGGGATTAAATTGGTGGTTGATTTGGGAGAATTATCTTATTGTTTGGAAACATCTTCAATTAATGACATGAAATATTTAAGAAAAGAAATTTATCCAATCCACCCCAAACAAAACCCTAAGATCAACCAATCATCAATAATTGTTTAGTTCACATCATTCTCCTTATCTGTTATTTAAATTATATCATTAGTTCCACAATTAAAATCTGCCTCAAAGTTGGCCACTTCATAGCCAATCCATCAACAAATTTGTGTTTCTCAAGGTTTATTCTTCGGTCCCTGTGGATTCGATCCCTACTTGTTCTTCAATGGCCGCTTTTACTGGTAGGGTAAATTTGGGCACAACCAAGGTCTGTTAAAAAGGTGCCTTTTTTTGGAAAAGTGATGCTCTTAACAATAGTCAAAGATACTCCCCATCCCCTAAGCTCATGTTATTGTTCTATTAACAGGGACACTCAACTAGGATGAGTATTGTGGATATATTCCTTATCCAACTGGGGATTTTATTTTTCCTCCTCAGAGAAGCGAACACAAGGATGGATAGTATTTAACCAACCAGGGAACTTCCCTAGAACCACTATTAATGTTCATGTGTGATCATGGAAACATAGATGAACAAGATTAATAGAAATGTATTACATACATTGAGAGAAAAAAACCCTCAAAGTAATATTAAGTCTATACCTCCTTCCATCATTCAAGTTTGAACAAAACCAGATATTTGGGGTGCCAACATGCCAAAGTTGAGGGTGCCTCTTACTACCGAGGAGTTATTATAAGAGTGGTGGGTTGAATTAACTAAAATTTTAACAAATAAATATTCAAATATTTCTTGTTGTAATTCTGGAAGAAAACGTTGGGTAAATCAATATTACGATTTTAAAAGCTCGGACTTCACTCAATATATTAAGGAACCACGAGATAATGTTGTTGGCCAACCAACAACCTACCTTGAAACCTCTGAGTAGTAGCATAACCATAGCTTTGAGACTATGAGGGGAGGTTCAAGGATCCTTTCCACTAGAATAATCATGTGATAGAGTAATCCGATTCTAGTAGAGAGGGTTCCTAGAATTCAATAAAATAGTGGGATACATTTAATGATTAAATTAATCTGTAATTTCTAATTTGGTAATCAGAATAGAAGTACTTATTTGATAAATTTTATTTGTAGAAAATTGAACGAAATAACACAAGATAAAAACTTTGATAAATTTTGGACAAAGTTAATGTCCAAACTAGTATGAATTTCCATGTGTATTATAAGCTCTTCTGCACATTACTACAATATAGAAAATTCAAGGTGTTGGTGTCCCTATGTGTTAACCCACCTCAAGAAGAAATGGTGTGAAATGATTATAGGGAACTCATGAATCAATCATATGATGGTTCTGTCATTATTCTATCATCAATGACTGATGTTTTTTATGGATACAACATCAAATCAAGGATGATATCACATGTAGTCTCATCTCCAAGAAGTTAATGATAGGAATGTGAAGCGAGGTTTGAATGTGATACTTACACTGCCTTTCTGTAAACATGAAAAGATGACTATGATCTTTCATGTCATCCCATTATTATGCATTTCCAAAAAATTACTCTAGTATCATTTTTCATACAAATAAACATGATGGAGTGAGTGCTTCATTATCTTTTAGGTAAGGTTCTCCAGGAAATAATAACATTAAAGAAAGAACCATATTTAGTTATTCTAGAGAATAAAATAGAAGGAATGAAAAAATGGCCAATGGAAAGTTTTTCTAAAGGCACCTTCATAATGTTCTTAAATGAATGTAGAATGTTTTTTTAAACAATAGGTTATTTGGATAAAAAATTATGAAATAAATGTATGGAATTATAAAATGAAATAAACTGAATTTAATAAAAAAGAACTAACTTCTTATTCATTGTTTATTTATCAAATAAAATATTGTTTCTATTATACTTATTGGGTATTAAATAAAATATTATTTTCAAATATATGTATTGAAATACAATAACCATGTATGTTTAGAAACATTACTATAAGTAAGGTGTCTTCTCCAAGCAGCTGAGAAAAGGTGATTCCGATGTGAGCAGTGAGAAACACATAACTTCTTATTGCCAAGTGAATGATTCTAGATGAATAATTTTTTGAGAATAACCAAAAACATTTATCTCACATTCCATATAGATATAATGATACATTATTCCTATTTTAGGAATAAATTTTGTTATTGGTTTCTCATAATCATCAAAGAGTCCAATGGTACTTTAATCATTGGCAATAAGTGATGAATATAAAAATGTAAGAATATTTTCCCAGTTGTGGAAAGTTAATTATTTTTCCATAAAAACTAAATGTCGATGCCAAGGATATACCCAGTATGGTATTTAGGCTGGGAACAAATAAATGACTTTGGTATTATCGACGTGATTAGTTTGGATAAAGAAACCATTAGAAATAAAGGTATGTCATAAAGCATTTGGAATGAGTTCTACAAGTGAGCCTAAACTATTTCAAGGGAAAGATATTTGTAAAGATACTTAATAAGATTAAATTAAGTTATTAAGGATTATTATAGTGAAGTATAAGCATGGTCATAAGATATAAGGTGCTTTAGATTGAGATGCCAAAGAATATCATGACCAAGCCTTCATCGATCATGATAATGTGGCATGGAGTAATTCTTAAACGCACATTAACTTATCTACATCAAAACAATGATGTTCATAAAGAGGATTGATGATGAGTGTTATATATTATCATTGATCAACAAACATGTATCGTTGAGTAATTCCTAAACTCACATGTTATACATCAATGCTATGATGTAAGTAGTATAAATGTAACTACTTACATAAACTCCCATTATATTTCAAGACACGATTTGAAAATAACGGAAAATTCCCATAACTTATATGCCAACTAAAAATGAAAAGTGGATATCATACATGTCATATTATTTTGTAAATTCATTATGTCCTAGAACTTGTGTTTATATGCAAAGAGTTCTTTAAGATAAAAAAAGCATCAAGCTAAACACATAGTGCATCTAAGTAATTATCCTTATAGTTTCTTATGATATTATACATATCCATTAGATAGAAAAGTCATAGTCAAGTGATATACTACCTTTATATAAAAAGGTTTCATGTCTCTACTTGAGATAGTGGGAGAAAGATTGAATTAGATTTAGTCAATTATTAAGATGCACAAATGGTCGGAAAATGAACAAGATCCACAAGTACATGTAGAATATGAATGTTCTGGAGACACATACTATGTAGGAAGGTTAAAAACCATGGCAATGGTTTTATATTCACTGAGTTCAGGGATAAATTATTCATTGAGAATAATAATTTCTAAAAGTAAGTAGTATATGGAAGTTAGCTAAGATTTAAAAGACTAATAAAATTTAATAATGGATTCCATGTATCATAGTGAAAAGATGATTATAAATTAAATAATATGGTGGTTATTCAAGTGAGTTGAAGCATGGATGGTATAAGTGTGTTACCAATAAGGCTCGATTGGTTATACCAAGTCAGTATGCATAAATACAATAGGATTTTACTTGTCATAGCTAAATTATAAGACCATTAAATTGGACATAGGATATCATGATCATCATTTGTGGAATGTGTTTAAACAATGCAACAAGAAAGGAATGATGGAATCATATGTTTCCAAACAGGGTTGTAAGTTACTAAAATCCACTTTTGGATTAATGTAAGAAATAAGATATTTTAAAATTCATTTTTAATGAACTTTTCCATGCGTCTACAAAAGGTTAGTGCCAGCACTATAGTTTTTCATGGGAAATATGTTTGGAAACATATGGAAAACAGATATTGGTCTTACAGTTAGTTAAGACCAAAATAAAAATAATTCTTCAGTGATTGAATTAAAGTAACAACCTATGTTATAGGGAACATGATCTGTTGTGGTAGATAAAATAGTTTCTTAGACCTAGTAAATAATTCATACATTAACATAGTATTGAAAAATACAAGTTGGAAACACTCAAGTTATGAATTTTTTCCAATGTCATATGGCATAATCTCTCCAGGTTATCATGTTAGGAACATGTGAGGAGATTAAAGTTGTGATTTTATTTCCTTATGATTCAATGATAGATCAATCACGTATTCCATGATATGTACAAGAATTGACATTTCATGGATATACTTTATAGTAGGAAAATATCAATTATATCTCAGAGAACTGCATGTTAAGATATCAAAACTATCATATTAAACTTCATCAAGTAAAAATGATATATACTTGGTAAGAGGAGAGTAAGGATACTGGTTATTGTGGGACACAAACTATGATTCACTACTACAAAAACGGGCAAGGGATGCGCTTCACTTTTATCAGTGCTAAAAAAAAGCATTGATAAAGGCCCCCTTTATCAGCGCATTTTTAGTGCTAATAAAGGCCCCCCTATATCAGCGTTTTTTAGCGCTGATAAAGGGGACCCCTTTATTAGCGCTTCTTTTAGTAGTGTTGATAAAGGGGGGATTTATCAGTGATTTTACCGAGTGTGGATAAATGTTATGTTTCAAAAAAAAATATTTTTTCATGAAAAATAATATTTTTTTATATAAGTATATTTATATTGATATAAATACAATATATATTTTTTAAATATGTTATAGATACGTATAAATAGACTATTACATTTAATATATAATAAATTTAGTGAAAATAGCTTCAAAATATTTTAAAAAATATTATTAATTAATAATTTTCTAATTATTATCGATTAAAAATAATTTAATAACAATTTGAGGACACAAAAAATCAAAACAATTAATAAAAGATCTAAAATATGTTGAAAATGTAACTCAAACTTGAAACGGCCATAAATTTTGATCCGGGTGTCGGTTTGAGCCCTACAACATATCAAATCTAAGCCTGCAACAAGCTCTATGCTCAGGTGATTGATGCGAAGCCTTTGTCACATTTTTCGAGCCTAAAAAAGGCCCAGAAGACCTCCAAAACTGAGTTTTTAGTCGGGATAACCCGATTATTTAACATTCAAACAAGTATAACTTCTGATCTGGATTTCTGTTAGGCCTGTACCACATATCATATCAGAGATTGTTTCATTTTCTTCTATTTGACTAGTTGTGGTGTTGAAATGGAATACTAGATTATAAGTTATTGTCGTTTTAACATTCTATGGCTTTTCAAATACACATATATATGTATTTATTCATAAATATATATGTGTGTGTGGGTGGGTGTGTATGTGTGTGTCTGTGTGTTGTATATATGTATATATGTATGTATTTATTTATTTACTTATATACAAACATCAAAAACATATTTTCTCATAAATGTATTTAAAACTAATCTTTATAAGTACATTTTATGGCTTTTCAAATACACATATATATGTATTTATTCGTAAATATATATGTGTTTGTGTGTGTGTGCCTCTCTCTCTGTGTGTCTGTGTGTTGTATATATCTATCTATGTATTTATTTATTTATTTATTTATTTATAAAAACACATAAAAAACATATTTTTTCATAAATGTATTTAAAACTAATCTTATAAGTTTATATTAATATACAAATAAATATACGTATAAAAAATTATAACTGAAAATATATATATAAATATATTAATATACAAATTAATATAAATATACTAATATATGAATAAATATATTTATATTAATATGAATCTATATCAATATATGAATAAATATATCTATATTTATATAGATATATCTTTAAATAGAGAACAAAATGAAATGGCATAGTTGTAAAGGTGTAGCCGCGAAAGGGGTGAGGTCCCAGGTTTGAGTTTGGGTGGAAGCGAAGAGGGTGCACACGTATGAGGATACTCGGGAAGGGAAGGGCGTAGGAGACCTCCTAGCACTGATAAAGGGGGTGTGAAGCACTGATAAAAGCACTCCCCGCATTATTTTTAATTATTTTTAATTTTTTGACCTTTATCAGCGCTTTTTAAAAGCGCTGATAAAGGCCCCTTTTATTAGTGCTAAAAAAAGTGCTGATAATGGGGTCTTTTATCAGTGCTTTTTTTTAGCACTGATAAAAGCTTCCTTTATCAGTGCTTTTCGGAGAGCTGATAAAAGGGACCCCCTATATTAGCGCCGAACTTTACAGTGCTTTTTAGAGCTATTAAAGCCAATTTTGAGCGCTGATATAGGCCGTTTTTTGTAGTAGTAATTTCTTAAATCAATTTGATATAGTATCATAGTTAGACTACAATGATGAAGGAGTTACACTCATAAAAGATAGTGGTATCCATACAAACAAATACCAAGCACGTTGCAACTTCTAAGGTATCTAAGAAACAGTTAAACACATCAATTTTTCCATTTCATGGAATCTCAACTAGTAATGTATTATAACAATGAAAATAATGAAATTATTACTATCTAATATGTCAAGACATCACAGTGAAAAAAATGGATATTCTTAGGGTTACCGTCTCTTGAGAAGTTTTACTCAAGATGATGATATCACATTTAGTAGTATAGCCACACGATGGAAATGTGGAAGACCCAAATGCTAAAGCCGCTACATAGCAAAAACATGATATTTATCATGTGAATAGCTAAAAAGTGTGGTTAGCATGTTGTATCACCCAAGTGGGAGTGTTGAAATAGTTGGTTCCCTAGAAATAACTACGCAGTACATTTGATTACCATATCGTGTATACAATTAGATATACATGATGTATTCTTACCATTATAGTGTAAAATTTTCAATATCCACTATTTAATTGTAATGTCATAGATTAATTATCATATCAAAAGGTTATTGTAGATCACTGGATATAATGAGAACCTTGAGATACTACGAAAATAATATTAAATAAAGGACCTATGGTCTAGATGTATCTTACTGATTAGACATAGTCTATGTTTGACTATCAGGTGATGGGGGCTAATATGTTTTTAGACTTCTTCTCATGAATTTCTCACTGGGTGATCTCTATTAATGATATCATATGGAAAATCCTGGTAATAGGAACACCACATGTTTCTTCTGTTATTGGTTGTTTCTATCTATAGACATGTGTATTGGACTCTCGATTTAAGACCATTACCAATGTGTGCAATTTTATTGCATAATTTTATGCAATTCAAAAACCATGATATTTATATCTTGGCGAGGTAGCTTGTGTTGGGTGATTCATTGGTGGCATGACATTGGTTGAATGGTCAAGAAAATATTTTTTTCTTCTCGGTTGTGGATGTTGTATATCGCTAGCCTGGTTGATTAGGATTGTTCTACCTTTATACATCTTTGGTCTAAGTAGTCTAAAGGTAAATCCATTTAGATTGATCAATAAATAATAAATAAAATAGAGGATGATGATACAAGTGTGCATCCTACTTTAGGAGATATTTAAAGACAAAGAGATTATAATACACAATCAGTGTTTGTAGGTTGGTTATCATTTCTATGAAAATCATTATATCTTTAGGGGCCTTGATAGGTTTCTAGAATCTTATATTGGTCTATGAATTTTATTAAATACTATCTTGATAATGTTTTAGAGGGTCACACACAACAATATATTCAAGAATCGTCCATATTTACTTAAATAGGTATATTGGACACGATGTACCCCACCACGGTGCCGGGGGGTTGTCCAAGGTAGCGATCACCATTCAAATAAATAAATTCATTATTATTAAATTTATGAATAATTGAAATTGAATTTATTTAATGAATTTATGAGTTATGTAAATATGAGAAAATATTATTCAAATGAATATTGTTTTAATAACCAAGGGTCGTTTAATGTTATGCTGGAATGACGGGACGAGGTAAATGACTCGATTTTTATCACATAATATATTTTATATATATTACAAGTAAGTGATAAATTATTAATAATATTTAATTAGTAGTTTTTTCATCACTTTGGGGACTTTGAAGACAATGGGATTTGGGGAACCTAACTAGGTATTTAGCAACTCCACTATAAATAGAGGGAGATACTCTCTCACCATGTGACTACTCATTCATTTAGAGTGACCAGACTCTCTCTCCTACCAATTTCTAGAGAGAGAGTGTATATCTTCATGTGAGGATCCATAAAGACCATAAAGTAATGATGGAAGAGAATTGTGTTGATTTTTGGGTTGTTGAAGGCATTGTTGGATCTCCGCGCTAGCACCCAGAATTCAACGATCAATATTACGGTGTATTTTTGAAGCGTGTGCAGATGATCTAGAGGTTTAATGCTATAGATCCTTAGGAAAAAATATCCATCAGCAAGATGTAGTTGAGTGTGGATTCATATTTGAATAGGTATGCATTCAGTTCTATTTTATGAGCTCTTATAATTTATGAGGGATCCTCGGACCATACTAGGGCTCAGATCATCGGTGAAGACTAGTTCTGTCATCCTGTCAATGAAAATTTAAAAATCCCTATCCCATCGGCTTCCATTACGGGCCCTGATACCTTTAATATGGTGTAGTGGTACTTGTGATACTCCCTGGTGGCTGTTAACCCTGAAGTCCCAGGTTCATACCATGGGGGAGGTGTATTAAATCCCATTCGGGCCTGGGGACAATACCTACTGTGAGGAGGCATAACTTCCCAGTGGCTTGGTCTGAAATATGGAGGGTGTGGAGCATGGAAAGACTATGACCTAGTTAGTAGCATAGGTCTATTAAAAAGGCACCTTCTTTTGGCCTTGTGACACTCCCAACCATAGACCATATACCTGGTAGCCCACCAACTTGTGGACTCTGCCCTAACTAGGACACTAACTGGTCTGGGTATATGGATATCTTCTCTAGGCAACTGGAGATTTATTTCACCTACCCACAGAATCAAAGTTGGGGCTGACTGGAATATAACCAATGAGAGAGCCTCTCTGGTACCACTACGCCATATGGTGTAATGGTACTCGTGATAATACATGGTGGATGTTAAGCCTGAGGTCCCATGTTCGAATCATTGAGGAGGCATATTAAATCCCAGTAGGGCTTGGGGATAATACCTTCTATGTGGAGGCGGAACTCCCCAGTGGCCCAGTTTGCAGTAATGGCAAGCACTGTGCATGCCCATACTATGAACTAATTAGTGTAATATTTATGTTAAAAAGGAGCCTTTTTGTTAGACCTTTGACACTTCTAAAAATGGAACATCATACTCCCATGCCCCTAGACTCAGGTTACTAGGATCTTAACTAGGCCACTGAACTGAGCCGAGTATTAGAGATATCTCCCCCATCTAGTTAGGGATTTATTTCAAATCCCTAAAAAATAAAACATGGGGATGATTAGAATTTACCCATCCAAGGAGCTTCTCTAGTTCCACTACACCATATGGCGTAGTGGTACCAGAGAAGCTCTCTTGTTGGTTAAATGCAAGTTAGACTCGAGTTCGATTATCTGAGGAGGTGAAATAAATCACCAGCTGGCTAGTGGATATATCCACGATATTAAGCCTAGTTGAGTAGCCCTATTAGGATCCCAGTAACCCGAGTATAGGGGATGGGGAGTATCTTGGTATGTTTTCGAGAGCATCATTTGTCCAATAGATATAATGTATAAAAACAACACTTTACACAAATGATGTCATGGCGGTATAAATGTAAGTCATGGGTGTTATTGAAGTAGTCATGCTAGAAGTACTAGGATAAGAAAAAAAAGACTAAAAACTAATAATGTCCTCGAGTATCCTAAGTCCCAATGGTGCCATCTACTCCCATACTCCCTACCTTATATTGAAACCAGGTATCTGCAATGGAGCTCATTCTTTGATCCCATCATGTATCAATACAACCTACTTGGGTACCAAGGGGAAATCTTAATAGGGTGTGACTATAATATTAAAGTCTACCACCAATTTCATCTAATGAAAATATAGTCTATGAAAATAAAATGAAATGGTGTGCATATATAATAAGTTAAAGTAGTAAAGTAATTGAAATCTTGTACTTCTCAAGCACCCTGTGAGATTCTCTACCTAATCAAACTGATTTAGTGTAATCCATAGGATTCGAATGATGTGATATTTTAATTTGTTAGGGGACCCATGTAATATATCCATGGAATCAAAGAATACATAATAACAATTAATCCATTGAAATAGTCCAGGTATTATGACACAATGTACTTATTTTTAATCCTTGATAGACCGATGAAATTCTTAACCTTTAGTTTCTCAATCCATCATACAATTATTAATCCATGATTTTTAGCACTTGAGTTTTTGAGTATAATTCATGGGAAGAACCCTAGTCATTATACTCCTATGAGTTTCCAAATGAACCAAGTAAAAAAATAATTCATTTTGGGGTAGGTCTCGATTGGAATCTAATGGGCTTACCTAATGTGTTCCTTTATCGAAGACATCAAGTCAAACTTGGGAGATCATCCCGATTGTTCTAGTTTTTTCAGAGTTTCAGATGAATTCATGATGACTAGCTAAGGAATTCATGAGAGTAAGACACCAAATAGATCCAAGAGTTGTTTACAACTTGGAATTTTCTTCAATGAATTAGATAAAATCCTATGAGTTCACTCTACGAATTCCAAACAGGGAATACAAGGCTTTCTTGAGGCATTACACTCCTTGATAGTGTGAACAAGATCCATAATTAGTAACCAAGTAATCCCTGATAATAAGACATATGTGTAAAGTAAAATATTCATGTCAAAGTTTAATCATAATAAAATAATAACATTGGTTGTGTCTCCTAATATTTTCCATGAGATAACCACATCATTTCATAATTTATTTAGTCAATTTAACCGGTAATTCCATGAAATTCATGGTGTCTAAGATCTAGTAATTATACAAGACACCCAATTAGTTTAACTATATTTATGGTACCCATGACATTTTAAAAGGCTTATTATAATTTTCTTCATTTACATGGAACTCCAAACAAAAACAAACATTAGTTGTTTGGTAACATAGATGATAATTTTAGATTTTTTATAAATATTAATCCAAAAACACCCTAAGGGGTGTTTTGGTTACACATGAAAAATGGTTTTCATGGGTGTTATGCAAAAAACACCCTAAGGGGTGATTGGGGTTTAGGTCATCAACCACTAACAGTGTTTGGGGGGCTCATATTATGTCTTGGATGGGATTTAGGAAATAATTTTATGGAATATAATTTCATGGTTTAACTCCTAGAAATAATGACATGCAACATAATTCTATACTTGATAATACTTTTAGGGGAAATCATGTAGAACACCTAACCAAGACTCATAGAATAATCTTAATATAGTATCAACCTCATATTTGGGCTGGAATGAGAGAAAATGAGGGAATAGACAAAAGACATGAAAATAGGGTATTTCTGTTTAATAAAGTAGAAGATATTAAGGTGAATATAAATAGTGGTAAAATTATGTGACAAAGTGATAACCTTTATAGGATAATTTTGATGTGATAGAAAAAATAAAAAACAGAGGTCCGATGAGGGAGATAAATTATGCTCGAAGGACTGGAGGAGAAGAAAACTATGGATACATTATTGTTAATAAATTATTGGGAGAAGGAAGAATTAAATTTGAGTGGTAGGAAGGGTAAAAGGATATTTTTCCCCATTTTTCAACATGGTGCTTGGTTTGGATGCACTGTTGGATAAAATAAATATTGATCATGGAACCACAAAGAGATGAGTCCTACACAGCAAATGGTTTATAAAACCATGAAACAAATATGTTTGATATGTCTACACTAATATATAATCCCTCACATGATGTAAAATTCACCATCACACAGTTTAACAAACCATGCTCCTCCCCTTTTCCAGCCACATGACTATGGTCCATAGTTAGCACAAATCATGTGCAAACTCTGCCCCTACTCTGCCTTTCTAAAAACAATAAATCTAATCCTGAAAAATCCCAAACAATCATAAAATTACCTCAATCCCAAGGAAACTTCCAAATAGGTAAAATTTAATGAATTTTAATAAAAAATGTATATTCTTTAAGGAATAGTGGGATCTTACAAACTCTTTTTCTTTAGATAACTCATCCCCGAGTTGTACCTCCAAGGGTTATAGAGTTACATTAAGGGATAAAATAGGCCATTGAACAGTTATACCGGAATCCCATTCCCATGTTTCCTTCTGAATAAGTTTTTGTTACCATAAAACCAAAACCAATGGAAATGTTCTACCTCAAAGATTTGTTATGATATGATTAATGATATGAACTTCATACTCCTCAAATAAAGAGTCAACCACTAATTAAACCTCCTCAAGATGTAAGATAAGATATGGGTTAGGATAGTAATGTCATAGATGATGTATATGGAAGATATCATGAATAAAATTATACAACTATGAAATAGATAAATGCTAAGCTAATGGTTTATTCGTATACAAAATCATTTGTGGACCATAAAATTTTATGTGCCTGACTTCATTTCCTATAAATCTATCATTGACCTAATCAAGGTGAAACACATAAGAAGACATGATATCCCACCTCAAACTCTAAATATAAATGTTTCCAATAAGAATATTACATATACCTAGAATGAATTATTTTCATATGCTTTTTAATCATTGACATTTACTCAAATTTCTCTTTAATGAGACTTGGTTACAGAAGCAATGCCCTCTTGCCTCTATCCATTATAGTGGTGAGTGACACAAGTTTCAAAAAATATCCTCTTAATGAGCCTTATTAATTATTTCTTGGAAGCTATTGTTATAGTAGATCTGAATAATATTCAAGTGTTTTTACCTTGGGCCTTCTAAATCTAGGATGCATGCATAAATCATGCCCTACGGTACCTATATATTCCACTCAGAATAGCTTTCAGTTTGAGGGTGATAAGATATACTAATGATAACCTATGAGAAAAGAGAATTATAAATCCCCTTCCAAAATAATAATGTAAAATGAGAACCCCTATATGATACAATGGTATATTGAATAACATTAATATGTATGACCTATGAGACATATAATCCCCTAAGATCATCTACTAGTAAGGTATCACAGATAAGAAAGAAATGGGAGAACATCATTATCTTTTATACAATCATCTATATGGTGTCCTTACCTAGGTTTTCATTTAGATCCCCTTGAAACAAGTCCATTGTGAAATAATTCCTTTTCTATTCTGGAATGGTTAATGGATGCAAAAGGATAGAAGGCCAATTGTGATACACACTCACCTAATGACAGGAGGAATACTATGTGAAAAAGACCATTATTTACTTATTTAGACTTATACAATAGTACTGGATATTGAAATCATGATAAATCATTACTATACCATGATAAACGTCACACCTAGAAGTATGATATTCACATATCATGAGAGTTCCCCAGACCATGATGGATTCACTAAATTTTTTTTATGTTTTACTCAGACATTTTGCAGGATGATATTGAGAAATCCATTAAGGACTTATTCTCTCAATCATGAATGCCCCATGGAATGAACTCCTACTTCATTTCTCTCATTCCCATGAAAGATAATGCTCTTGAAATTAAGGATTTCATGACAGTTCCACTTGGAAGCACAATAACCAAACTTATCAGTAAGATTCTTATGAGTAGTATGGGTGGATTGGTTGATATCATGATACCAAAAAACGAGTTTGGCTTTGTACCTAGGAGAAAAATTCAAAAGTGTCTCTTCATGGACTTAAAGAGTGTCAAAATATTGAGAAGGAAGAAAAAGGATGGGAAATTTTCCCTCAAAATTTATATTTCCAAGGCTTTTGATAATCTTAAATGGAGCTTTCATCAAGATGTTCTTCAATGATATGGATTCTATAATGGGTTTGTGAATTTGATTCGCATCATTATTGTATCTTCAAGGCTGTCAATTCTCATTAATGGTACACTGATAGGATAATTTCCATGCATCAAGGGAGTAAGATAAGGCGATCAACTATCTAGGATTTTATTTTCCATTACAGAGGACTACCTCAGTAAATGTATCAATGATCTTTCTCACATGGGGTTTTACAAATAGATTAGGGCTAGTGTGAATGAGCATCCCCCGTCTCACCTCTTTTATGACGATGTCATTTTATTGCTTGTTCAAGCTTCATGTAGAACCATATCCTCCATCAAGTCCCTTTTCAATACTTATGAAGAGGTGGCTGGCCAGGCCAGCAGTTGGGGAAAGCCATTCATTATTTTTGGGAATGGAATATCGATTGGGAAAAGAAACAGGATCATCAAGTATCTTGGGGTGAGGAGGGGATCCTTACCTTTCCAGTATCTTGGGGTCCCAATGTTCTAGGGAAAGGTGAAAAGTCATCATTTTGAGGGTATTTATGCGGGTATCATAAATCAACTAGCTAGTTGGAAAGGGAAGGTTAGGTCCTTGGAAGAGAGGATTTTCCTCGTGAAATCAGTGATCATGTCAAAGTTTTTCTATTACTTCTCGCTCTATTGATGGTCAAGAGGGATTTTCAAGGAGCTTCAAATCATGGTATGAAACATTATATGGAGAGGGTCAACACATGAAAGAAAGTTGATTACAATTGCATGGAAAGAATGCATCAAGATTCTAGAGATGGGGGGCCTAGGAATCTTGTATCTCCACACCGTCAATGATGGTTTGGTTGGGAAACTCACATGGAGTTTGATTTCGAATGAAGCTAATGATGACTTAACTTCGAACATATTCACAAAGAGGCTTCTCAGTGGCTATAAATAATACCTTGCCTCATCGGTTTGGGAATCTCTAAATCATTACTATGTGAGGATCATGCAAGATACAAAATGGCTGGTATGTAGGTATTCCACTCTTAATTTTTGGAGACAAAAGTGGCTTGAACAACCCATGTATGATATGAATGTACCACATGAATTATCCCCTCTTTCCATTTTGGGATTTCTATCACAGATGCACTCATCTGAATCTTTCATTCCAAATCATGTGGTGACTGAAATTAATAGCTCTATTTTTATAGATAGTGACACCTTGATTTGGACCCATAGAAGAACTAGACAATTTAATTGTAGGAACTTTTATAGGATTTTATGTAGGGACCTAGTTCAACCACTTGCTTGGCTCATGGACTTCAGAATCAGATTTATCCAACCTTCCAGATTCTTTTTGATTTGGAGAATCTAAAAAAATAGAATTCCCAAATATGATCATCTCAAACAAGCTATAATTCATATGGATTCTATGTGTTCCCATTGCATGTTTGTTGAGGATTATATACAACATGTTTTCTTGGAATGTGACCAAGCTAAGCACCTCTAGTACTATATGGGCCCACTGTTTGGGATGGCCTTTGAAACATGCACACCAATTCTTGACCTTCATTCCAATCTATCTAATGCACAATGAAATGAGTAAATTCAAAAATTCTTACTGGTTTTTATTACTCCAGTCATTTAATCCCTTTGGGAAGCATGAAATGAAGCGTTGTTTGATGGTGCACACAACACTGTCGAAAAAGGGATTGTAGAAATTCATAGGGACGTGTATACTACTTCACTTGTTCATGATGGTGCTATGTATAATACTGTTTATGATTTAAAAATTATGATAATTCTTGGTGTTTCATGTCATTCATGCATGCCTCAGATGTATAATCACCTTTGATGGATACCACCTATTGTTCCTTGCCGTAAGGTGAATGTTGATGGAGCTACGTCGGGTGCAATAGGTCCTTCGAGCTATAGGGTAGTGTTCTGCACCTACTTTGGGTTTGTAAGGGAATGTTTCTATCACTTCATTGGTATTGGAAATGGATTTGAAGCTGAAATCAAGGCAATGATCTTTGCTGTCAGGTACACTGTCCAATTTAACTAGAAATGGATATGGATTGAATCACATTCTGAGAGTACAATTCATGATTTGATAACAAGGAAATTCCATATTCTTTGTTATGTGATATCATAGTGGGTTGAATGTCTCAAATAGCTCAGTCAAATGAATATGGTTGTTTCTCATGTCTACCAGGAGGCCAATCAGGTGGTGGATTCTTTGGAAAAAGGGCACTCATTGAACTTGATGTGATGCAGTCTTTCACAGCCCCTAACTACTATGCCCCAATGGTGGAGGCATATAGATGTGGTGTGGTGCACAGTCATTTTTTTAACAACCCCTCGAATGCTTGACTCTATACACGTTTTTATTTAATTTTCTTAGGGTCAGCTTCCACTAGTTCCTAGTCTTTTTTCTAGGGACCCGAGAATTCCTATAGACATTTATAATTTCATCCTCGTCAATAACCCAACCATATGGTATCTCCTCACCATAAATACTTCCCCTCAATTCCAATACTTTAAGATTATAAATTTTTATCCTCTTAATTTTTTTTTGAAGTTATGGAACCAATGAAAAATATATGAGCACATATTTCCCCTCATACTCCCAAATAACAAGGAAAATTTCACTAAAAAGAGCCATCATATTCCATTCAGTACTACCTTCCAAAAAAATTTATCTTCATTCATTCAGATCAATGTATAAAAATACAGAATTTAATTTCCTTGGTGTATAAGGGTGATCAACGTCAAAATAATGAAGAAATTCCACCGACCTCTTTTAAAAAAGTTTTATATTTCTCTATGAAAATATATATATTTAATTCTATTTTTGTCCGTAAAAAACTTGAACTACTCCTATAAGAGGTAATTTCTCTAGAAATTGAGATAATAAAAAAGTTAATAACTTAAGAGCATGTATTGGGTAATTGTGTTTATGAGGAATTAAATAAAAATCCCTATAAACCATGAATTGATCCCCATGCATTAATATTTCTACTAGACTAATTCCTGATGTGTTACAAAAAAACTGTGTTATTTTTTCCAGGGTTACAAAAAAGCAGTATTAGTGTTGATGTTAACCATCCTTTCAACAGAAAACAATTCCTTTTCACAATATTCATACCATATATACCATAAAACCTTCATATTCAATACTTTAAATGTAAATTTAAAGTGATAAATTTTTTAAATGAATGACTGATATTAACCTACTAATCCCAAGAATCTCTAAATATCGAAAATATGCTTGTGATAATCCCATGAAATAACTACTCACAACTTTTTTGGATCCATAGATTCCCATGCTTATGATATGATCTGACCTAGGAAGTGAAATCTAGGAATCTAAAAGATACACTTGGAGAGTTTAATATAAATTTGATGCTAATGAATTGTAGTCAAAACTACCTCTAAATGCCAAATATGCTCCTCCCATGAGTGAGAGTACACTCAAATAGAATTGATAAAAATGGCCATGGAGAAATATATATATAGGTTGGAGACCTGATTCCTTAAGAAAATAAAGAAAACACGTGTATTTGTTGGACTGAATATCATTACAAAATATCCATCTAAGCTATACCTTCTTTTTAACTCTATACTTTGTATTTACAATGGCCCAACTCTCACCAAATTATTTCCCAATATCAAATCAATCTTTAAGAAGACCCTTGATCCTTGTAGATAGTCAAAGAGATAATATAAATGAGGAATTGGGTACTATATTTTAACTATGATATGATTCAACCACCATTAATCCACACATAATTGTAATGTACCATCCATCACCTTGGGAAAAAGTATTGGTGAACCCCAAGGGGAAGTTCTTGGTCAATTAAAACCTTAGGAATCCAAGTCCTCTATCTGAAGATTTGGTTCCTAGATATTAGTAGGATCAATGCTATATAGAGGAATGAATACTTGTTATACTCTTTCAATAAGATCAACAGTAAATTCAAACTCTCTCTTAGGAGGTATCCTAGAAAATATTCAGGAAAGACATCCCCAAAATAGTCCACAACTAGAGAAGAGATAATATATTGTATTCAATAATTATCTAGTAATGGGTTGGAAATTTGGGCTTATACTCATCCAATCCTAAGATGATCTACTCCACTATGACTTATTTGGATATCAAATTATATATTGTAAACATAGCTACCACCCATGGATGATAAGCTGGATTATTATTAGTGATAAAATTTAGTATGAACTCAAATGGTTACCTGCTAGTCAATATCAATAATTAATTCAAAGCATTTTATCTAACAGATGAAAAGGTCCCATACAAATCAGTATCTTCCAATCTCAAGGGGATAATCCTTGAAATGATAAATTCTCCATAACCAGATTCATAAGGGTGTGTCAAGGGAAATTACCCCATATAGGTATAAAATCTATATATCAAGAATTCCTTAAAAAACCAATATGAATGAGTAAGAATCCATGATTTTAAATATGGTAAAAAAGAAACTAGGTTCCCCAAAGATTATACCTCATACCGTAGATGGACCGATGCTCAACTCAATAGGTGTATGCTGTAATGCATGTGACTGGATAGATTCATAACCCTGAGCTATACCTGACTTCTTTGAGAAACTCCACTCAACTGATTTGGTAAATCTTTCATCTGGCTTCCTTGACCTTGACGTCCTCTTCATCTAGAACGAATAATAATATTCCATATTCATACCTGAAATGGTGAGACAAAACCTACTCTTGAACTATGAACTGGTAGAGATATCATCTTACTAGTAATTGGTAGAAAGGTTCTACAAAATCTCTATAGATATCACATATTCATACATGATAAACACTCTACTAGGTTCCGATCACACTGAGGCTTCATGTGACTCTACTTACAACCCTGATGACTTATAACACCTTAATATTTTATAATAGTTACATCATATTTGATAGACTATATGACCCACAAAACCATTATTAGAAGAGAATTTAAGATCTCGAGAATTTATGATATATTTATTTTTAATAAATTCAACATCATCAATAGCTTTAAATTCACACAACAACTGATTTAAATGAAACCTGATACACTATAAAAATAATATTATTTAAACACGAACATTATAACATAGACATTAAATTGAAAGGTATGAATAGAAATAAATAAATTATGAAAAATTATATGGTTTATAAATATATAAAATAAATTCAAGGCATATCAATTTATTAAAAATAAAATAAGAATCGTTTGAAAGAAAAAGAAATGGTTTTTGAAAAACTCTATTTTTGAAAAAGGTAGTTTAGTTTCTATTTGTTCACATAATTTAAAATAAATTCTCTCAAAATATAAAAATTTTACATTAAAAAATAAACTTCAATATTTAAACCTATATTTCAAAATTATCATTTGGTTTAATTTTTGATAATTTTCTTAAAATATTAATTTTTTGATGAATAGTGAAAATACAATTTTTTTATTTAAAATTGCCTTTTTATTTCCATTATTTACAAAGATAAATTATATTATAAATTAGTTTTAAAGTAAAATTAGTTAAATTTTATTATAATTTAATTAATTTACTTCATTGGAATCAATTTCATGTCCAATTATGATAAAAAAGCATTTTAAAATTTAAAAAGCCTTCTTCAGAAAAACTATTTTTACCCGTCCGTTAGTTATATTTTTAAATTTAATTCTACCACTTATGTGAATTTAATTTGGTAAAATAGATTAAATATTTTTAATCATAATAATATATATTATCTAATAATGTTATTTTAATTTTTTTACTATAATTAATACATAAAACTATAAAAATCAATTACCGCAGTTAAGGTGAAAATGTGTTTATTGGGCGTTAATCTAAGAAGATAAGGGTTAAAAATGATCTAAAAACTATCCAAAAAACTTTTATGGACTTATTTAAATATTATAACTCTGTTAGTTTAAATTTACACATTTTTGGATTTTGTAATAAGAAAAACGTGGGTATTAATTTATATTTTTAAAAATTCAATGTGTGTCCTCCCTCCCACTTATAAAAGGCCACCCCTCTCTTCACCTATTCATACGACCAAATAAAATTGGTTCAAATAATATCTAAAAAAATAAATTAATTACCCCTATACCAAAATCATATATTATTTTTTATCAAAAATTTAATCTATGAATTATTTAGGTATAAACCAAAAAGAGTTCTCCAAAGAAGAGGTAAAATTCATAATATGTGTATTTATTTTATTTATTCTTCAACACCATCAAAATATAATTAAATTATGAAATTATAATAAAAAATTATCTCAAATATACTTATATTTTATTTTGATAATTTAATACTATATATCAACCACAACTTCTTTCAAATGGAGAATGATACCATCGATCGTGGGTACGATAGATTTCCACCTCACAAACTGATGTAATTCATTTTTCATCACCAACATTCAAGGATGGATATAATAATGAATTTAAAATATTCATATGATATTTATTAAATTACTAGACATATATAATTATAATATCACATCTACTATTTTACCTTAAAATCCATTGTAAAACTATAATGTTGCTCATGTGTATGGAGGTCTACCATCTCATAAACTAATGTGATGTGTTTTATCCCATTTCCATTTTATTTGGATGATTAAAAAGATATATTAAATTAATATATATGATAATTTAACATAATCATACCTTTTTAATTATTATATCAAATATTCCATCTAACCTTCCATTCTGTTTAAAATACAATAATGTCGCTTGTTTGTACGACTACCTACTTCCTCGTGAAGCAGTGTGATTCCTATTTTAGTAAAACTTTTTAAGTAAGATTATAAAGATAAATTTAATTAATATATTATATATATATATATATATTAAATCATAATTAATATTAAAATTTGATATATATTTTATCTTTATTTCATTCCATCCATCAATAAAAATTGGAAGCATCGTTCATGCATACGTACGACCTACCATCACCAAGAACGGTGTAATCGATCTTCTATTTCTAACTTTTATAGATTAATTTTAATAAAATTTTAATGAATATTTATGATATTTTTATAATGGTTAAATTTTGGAGACTATGTAAGCATGATCAATGTAAAAGGAATAAAATTAACAAACCAAAACCTACACGAAAAATGAAGCAATTATCACTAAAACATTGATTTTAACAAAGAATTGTTATTAAATGGGAAATAAAATACTATAAGTAAATCATATATGGTATGTGTTATTTTTGTATGGTTATATAATATATTTATTATAAATTTATTTTTATTATACCTGAGGTTTTGAAATATATGAATGTTTTCAAACATGAGGTATGAGTTTCTCTTCTTACTTTTACTTCCATGAGATATATGCAATATTCACCACTTAATCCTATGTTATGTTTATATACTACCCCTTTTTATATTTTATATCGTGAATCTATTTACATTCATGATATTTAAGTTTTCATTTAAAATTATTTCTTTCAAGGGACCTACAATTCAGAAGATACCGAAGTGGTAATGTTTTACTTCACAATGTCATCATTATTTAAGATTCATTTTAATTAACTCTTGGGGGAATTATTTTGTTTTTCAATCATAAAAATAATATATTTCATTATTCTGTGGTTACTCATAAAAATTTTATATAATAAAACCATTTTAACACTTATTAGTACTTAAAATTATTGGGATAATGTTTTAATAAAAATTCATACCCTTTCCATTTTTGGTTGAAAATAAATTTTCATCCAAATCCATGTCTTAAAAAGATTTTTAATGAATTATTTCAACATCCAAATGATTTATTAAATTCATTTTTACCAATTTTTTACTTTATATATATATTTTTAATGAATATTCCTTTCATTTTCCAAACAAGACCTCTTTGTATTTTACTAAAAATATGAATGTGATATTTTTTTAATGTGTACGACATGAACATAATTTCTTCCCATCATGACCAATCAATTTTTTATAGATTAATTTATAATTTTGAAATGTGATTTAAAAAATATTATTTTTAGAATATTTTGTGACTTTTTACTTTAAAAAAGATATTTTTAATGAGAAAAAATTATATTCCTAAAAAATGTTTTAGTGAAATTCTTATGGTATCCCTATTCATAAATGAAATCAACACATTATTGTACTTATGTTCCACTAAAAATATCTTGTATTGATGAAAACATTATTCTTTATTTGGGTGGTTTATTATTAGTTTGAGTAAGGATGTTCAATTTTATTACTATTCACCATATTGCTCTAGATGGTTTATGATAATGTTTATTTGATTGGGGGGTTGTATTAACATTTCATATGTTAGTTTTTAATTACAAATGTGTATGTTTATTATGTTTTATACCTTATATATAATTAATTATTGGGACTTAGTATGTGTTAAATGAGTCATGATTATAGATATCCCCTTGATGCATTGAGAGGTCTCATGAGACAAATCATTTAGTCAAATATGATAGGCTTCTACCCAAAAATTTAAACTTTATTGTGAAAGGTCTTGAAGACATGTTTTAGATTTATGACATTATACATTTCCTAATTAAGGTATTTTTTGTTGATGTTAATTTGATTTTTAAATTAGTTATAATATCCATGTATAATTCTCAATCTCATTTGATTATTGATATTGATTTATTTTATCATCATTTATTCATTCCATATCATGTTCAAATTATTATTTAAATGGAATTTTATTTAGTTATTTACCATGCCATATTAATTATGCTTATTTATTCATATAGAATCTTCTGTACAGATACTCTTATGGAGCATCTGAGCTCACCCTTTTCTTTTTTCCTTAGGAGACAAGGAAGTGTTTGGTGATTTATATGCACAGATATGCTAAGGGGGATAATGGAATTCTCAAAGAAAATAATTTGTTCATTTTAAATTTTCAAATGTGTGTTAAATTTAAGTATGTATCGATCTTATTAAGACTATTAAACTATTCACTCATTCAGTATGTAATTCCTTATTTCTTATTCCAATGAAATAACGTAACCATCAGATCTGGGCTACTGAAGTTGGTGTCTTTACAATTAGTATAAAAGTAAGTTTAGTAGAAACTTGGGAACTAGATTTAGAAAAATATTGATTTGGGAATATTACACTATGAATCAATTTAAGAATAAATTTAATTATAGAATAACACTATAAATTATGGTCTGGTATATATTACGTGATTTTCCTTGAAATACATCCCTATATGGATTCTACAAGAGCACATGGTTTCAGAGAAAATGTACCTAGGGGGAATAACTCTATAATGGTTTGATGGTCTTGAATCGAGCATTACATGGTACAAAAAACTAGGATTTAGTGTTTATATATTCTGACACTCCCATTGGATATTCTTTGGTTAATTCACATTTTCCTTACAAACCATTATTATGGATTTAAATATATTTTTATGATTTGAAAACATTCCCAAGGAAACCATATTTATGATTATAAGATTATACATGCATATATTTATCAATTTATACTAACTATCTCACTAGTTATGAGATTAAAAATTATATTTCATAATCTCATGATCTAATATAGTGTACATAATTATTTAGAAATCAATCATAGAGGAAGAAATGGTAAGTGTATCAATGTAGTACTCCATGTATATATTTCCATCCTAGGAAATATAATGAAGTTGAAGGCAGAGCTATAGCTGAAATTGACCACATTATAACCATATTAGGGTAGCTGACTCAGATTATGAGAAATAACCATGTATGAATGGAGAATCCTGACGATCTATAACATGGTGAAAAATGTAATACCATCTTTATTTAATAGGAATACAAATCCATTTTTAGATAATAAATGGACAAGTTCCTTAGATAGAAGATATTTTTCTATTTGGGTAGTAATGAGAGGGAGAAATTTGTAATGACAATCTATCAACTCTTATGATATGAAAAAATAGTGTTCATTTATTAAAAACACCAAGGATGAGTAATAAACAACATGCATTAAAGGGAAGGTTTGATAGGTATGATACATACTATGTACATAATCCAAATATTATGATGGACCATTTATATTACAGATTAAAATAAATTCTTCAAAGAGAACTAGTTACCCAATCAGTCAAATTATATGACGAAATAATATCTAGTCTTATTAAGATAAATAAAAAATTCTCCAAGTATTATATATTTTATGGGAATAAAGAGAAGAAGGGGTGGATAAAATTTTTGATAAAGGGATTAAGGATATGAAGGACTTCCCCCATGTGATAATTGTGGAAAGAAACACCCTGGTACCTAATTGGATGGAATTGGATTTTACTACAAGTGTATAGAGAAAGGTCACCATGATCATGATTTAATGGGAATGAAAGATGTGGTAAATGTTAAATCATTCAATAGTAAGTAGATAGAGCAATACAAAAATTAATATCCTAAGAGTCAAGGTAATATACCCTAGTGGTATCTAAGGGATCAAGTTCCGGCTTATGATATTGATACAGAAAAAGTGGAACGGTTAATGTGCCTGTATTAAGTTTCAAGAAATATATTGTAGAATTATTTTATCAATGATATTCTGGTTTTATGAATTATGTAATGTAAAAGGATTGTACTACAATACTTTTTCATTAAGGATTTGAGATAATATATTTAATGGTTTCAATGAAAAAGAAAAGTGATTTAGTGGACAGTTGAACATCATGGAAAACACTTGATTGAGGGAAGATAAACATTTATATATACTCTATGGTGAGATAATAATGATAAATATATTTTTATGGGATAGTATTAGTGACTTTGAAATTGGTTAGTGATTTTAAGGTTTATATTATCATTGATGGATTTTACTTCATGTTTGTATTTATGGAATATATTCAACAACTTGAGATTTTATTTTTGTAATTCATTATGTATTTATGGTGATTAAGGTATTCACATATTTGGAATGTGACATTAAGAACCAATTTATATTTTTTGGGTAATATAATGTTGATTTATTGACCTCACTTCTAAATTTTTGAAATTTGAATTTAGTCAAACATATTTTGGAAAATTATTAAGGTTAAATACTTGTGGAATAGATTATGTTTAACTTTGGTTGTTGTTGGATAACTTTTGATAATAGTTTTTGTTTTGGAATAAATATATATACATGAGGAATGAATATTCATTCTTTTATTGATCTAATGATCATTTAAATGTTAGTTTTAGTGCTTCAAGCACAAAAATTCCTAATGGATATTCATTCCAATGAGTAAGAGATAAAGTAGGAATTGATCAAAGAAAAACCACAAGATTAAAATTTTCCTATAAAAAAGAAATATATAAATGAATTAAGTATTTATATGATCTCAGTCTAGATTGTAAAATAATTCGTCAACTCTATGAAAATGATCTTGAAATGAAAATATTTCCCTAGAATCATTATTTCAGATGAATAAAATGGTCCATTAACTCATTGTAGATTTATTTATTTGAGGTCCTTAAATTTTCTATATCATTAACTTTATTTTAATTATGGATTACTATAACTCTCTATTAATCCTTTGGAGTTAGTATTCTCTTCCATTCCTTTGTATTCATTTCCCACCGATGTTATCTTACTTGGAAACCTAGTAACGTGTTATTCTAAAAAACATTCATAGTTTCCTTCCTAAATTATCAAGGAGAGATTTTATACATTTTATGATGTGGGGTTTCAGGAAGGGTATTTTAAGAGTCCAAACATTTATTATTTATAACAATATTAAATTGTGTGGATGAAATTTATTTTAGGGGGTAGAACATGACACTGAGATATTTTAAAATAGGAGCATCATATTTGATAAAATATATGATATGAAAAACAATATTATAATAAAATAAAATGTATTGGGACTTTATGCAATATTTCATTATAATAAATTTAGTCTCTTAGATAGATATCAATGCTAACAACAACGGGAGTTAATGAAACCTGATACCCTATTAAAATATTATTATTTAAACATGACCACTATAACCTAGCCGTCAAGTTAGAGGGTATGAAAAATAATAAATAAATTATAATAATTATATTGTTTTCAAATTTATAAAATAAAATAAATGGATATCTATATATTTTATGTAAAATAAGAATCATTTGAAAGTAAAAGAAATGTTTTCTATAAAACTATATCATTCAAAAAGGTGACTTAGTTGTGCTTTCCAGACAAAAATTAAAATTAATTTTTACCAATTTTAGTAAATTTTTTTGAGAAAATAAACATATTTTTTAAAATATACATGTTAAAATTATATATATATTTTTTATAATTTTCCTAAAAGATTAATTTTTTGGTGAATAGTTAAGATACTTATTGTTTTTTGAAAATTTATTTTTCATCTAATTTATTTACAAAGTTAATTTATAGTTTAAATTGGTTTTAAATTTAAATTAGTTAAAATATATTACAAAATTATCTAACATTGGTTATTATAATAAATTTAATACTGAATTATGATATTAATAGTTATTAAACTGTTGAAAATTTTCCTTGGAAAAATAGATTTTTCAACTCGCATGTGGGCTTAATTTTAAATTGAATTATGCCCTATTTATGAAATGAATTTAGAAAAGTGGATTCAATATTTATAATCATAATAATTTATATTATCTAATAAGGTGAACTTAACTTTTTACAATAATTATTTGTGAAATTGGTAAAAATTAATTGTCGCAGTTAAGGTAAAAACAGTTTACTAGGGGGTGTAAAACTGAAGAGATAAGGGTAAACAATTACATAAAACATATCTAAAAACCATTTTATGACCATATTTAAACATTATCACATATAATATTTGGTAATTTACCATTTTTTATTATTTTCAATAAAAAAATGAGTGTATCACTTTTTCTTTACAAAAATTCCATATGTTTTCTTTCCCCAAATTGTAAAAGTCCACCTATTTTCCTTTCATATTCACACTAAAAAACCCAATAGTTGCAATAAGACCACAAAAAATTATTTCCTTCCTCCTATCCCATAATACTAGAATCATTATTTATTAAAAACATAATTGATGATGTCTTTTGGTATAATCCTCAAAAAGTTCTTTAAAGAAGAGATAAAATTCTTAACATGTGTATTTTTTTATTATATATCCATAAAATTTTATTAAATAATTATAGTAAAACAAAAACAATATCTACCATATATTATGGTTTTATTATTTTAAGGTAATAACCCATATCCACCTCTACATCCATTAAATGGGGAACAAAACTATCAATCATGTGTACATCGAACAACCACCTTGCGAACAAATGTAATTCATTTTCCATCACCACATTTCTAGGTTTGATATAATAATGGATTTAACATATGTATATGATATTTAAGGAATTAATATACTTATTGTATTATAATATCATGTCTACCTTCTTACTTTCCATTCCACTGAACTATAATAACCTCGCTCATGTGTATGACAAACTAATGTCTCGCAAACCGATGCAATGTGTCTTTTGCATTTACATTTTATGTGGATGGTAAAAAGGATATATTTAATGAATATATAAGATATTTTTAAAATAATTATACCTTTTTAATTATTATATCACATATTTTTTATTACTTTCTGTTACTTTTTTAAATATGAAAACATCACTCATGTGTACGGCGGACTACCACGTCATGAAATGATGTTATTTGTTTTTCAATAATTCTTTACATGGAAGATAATATTGAAAAATGTAATTAATATATGTGGTATATATTACATAATAATTACTTTGTAAATTTGTAATATTATTTACCTTCCTTTCATTTAATCTGTTGATAAAAAATTGAAACAACATTCATGCTTACGTACGACCTACCATCTCCATGAACGATGTCACCCATTTTCTATATATATTTTTTGTAGATTATTTAAATAAATATATAATGAATATATTATATATTAATATCATGGATAAAATTATGGATATAATTTAACCATGATCAATGTAGAAGTACCAAAATTACCAAACCAAAAGCATTCATGAAAAATGAAGCTATTATCACCTAAAATCGATATTGTAACAAATAATTGTTTTTAAATAGGTGATAAAAGACTATAATTAAATCATATATGGTATGAGATATATGATTATCGTTCTATAATATATTTATAATAAAACCATATTTATTATAAAGGATGTTTGGACACTTACAGAGGAATTTAAACATGAGGTAAGAGTTTTTTGTCTCACTTTTTCTTATGTGAGACATATGCAATATTCACCACATATTCCATTGTGTGTGGTATACACTTCCCATTTTTATATGTTATTTAATGAATATATATACATATATATATATATATATTAAGGGTATTAAATTATTATTGGAAGTTATTTATTTCATGGGGACTATGATCTAAAAGTTACCAAAGCGGTAATGGTTTATTTTACAATAACATCATTATTTGAAGTTAATTTTGGTTAAGTATCTACTGGGTAAATTTTATTATATCTATATTAAAACCAATATACTTATATATCCTCTATTTATTAATTAAATATTCTAGTAATAGTACAATTTTTTTACTCTTGGTAAATGAATTGTTTGAAAAAATGTTTTTATGAAAATTTCACTTCATATCTCTCTTCAGTTGAAAATACTTTTTCATCCAAACCCATTTTTTCTAAAAATATTATCAAAAATGCTTTTAATATTTTCATTTTTAATTACTAAATATTTTATTAATTTTTTTTAATTTTTATAAAATGTTTTGAAAGGAATAATTATGTTGTTTTCTGAACAAGGACTTCTTCAATTTTGAAAAAAATGTGAAATGAATCATTGTTTTAATGTGTACAACGTATGATGAATTTACTGTCATCATGAATAATCAATGTTTTAAAGATTCCATTATATATTTGAATGTTTTTTTCAAATAAAAATATTTTTAATATAGTTTTTAATTTTTTAAAAATATTTTTATTGTGAAAATGTTATTTCCCAAAAAATGTTTTTAATATAATTACCTTGGTATTTCTATTCATTAATGATATAAAAAATTTATTGTACATATGATCAATTGGAGATATGTTTTATTTATATCCTATGTTTTATTTCTTTGGATTTTCCATGGTCAATTAAACTAAGGATTTACCCTTTTATTACCTATAATCATATTACTTTAGGTGGATTATGAATATCTTTATTTGACTGGGGTATGTATAAACATTTCATGCAATAATTTTTAATTTAGAATGTTTATATTTATTATGATTTAACTATTTCATATAAGGAATAAACTGTACTTAGTAAGTGATGGGTGGAGCTTGGTAATATATAACCCCTAAATGTATCAAAAAGTCTCATGAGACCATTCAATTAACCAAATTAGATGGGTTTATACCAAAAAATTTAAATTGTCTTTGTAAAATGTCTTGATTTTATATTTCATACATATGAAATTATTCATCCCCTCATTATGAGATATGGTATTGATTTTCAGGTGATTATTCAATTATTTAGAATATCCATTGATAAGTTTCAAGATCTTGTGATTACTAACATTGATTTATTTGATCATCATTTATTTGTTCCCATTAATGATAATGTTATTATTTAAATCATAGGATTTGTAGTTAATTACCTTTCCATATCTATTATTTTATTTATTCAAGATAGCTTTCACTATATGCGTTCCCTTACCGAGTATTTGATCTAACCACTTTCTTATGTTTTATTTTCTCTTGGATACCTGGATGTGTTTTTTGATTTATATGTAGGGATGTGGTAATGGGAATAGTGTTGTCCTCAAAGAAATAACTTTTTGACTTTAATGTTTCTCAAATGTATGTGAAATTAATGTATGTATCTAGTTTAGCAATACCAAAAAAATATTCGGTCCTTCAGGATGCAATTATGGGTAATGTAATCTCTATGCCTATAGGCCTTTTAAGGTTTTTCCCCCTCATCCCTTGAAGGGGGGGGGGGGGGTTCAAAAAATCAATAAAAAAAGAAGGACTTCAGGCTATTTGGGATTTAGGTGCATTCACACTGGATACAACTACCATGAAGAGAAGTCTAATGGATATACTTCCTTGAATTGGATGATCCTATTCCTAGACTGACTACTCAGACATGCCAACAAGTAATTTCATCCTTCTGGTGATTTTGATTGAAGATAATATCCTAATGAACCATCCCAGAGATAGTATTTAGGTTAATTATTTTACCTGATATTGAATATAATTATTGATACCATCCTTAAAATGTATTACCTTAGAAATCTCATCGCCCACAAGAGTGGATGGAATGCACTGAAGCTTTGATAATTTAGCCATCTTTTCTATGATGGAAATATAAAAATACTCTAGATTCCTGAATTTCCTAGTTCAAACAGACCTTAGAGTCTTCATGAAGAATTAATCAAATAATTTAGTTTGGAAGTCCCTTGAGACCAAGCCCAAATATAGATCTTCCAGAGTATGAACATCCCAACATCTCTTCGTAAATCCACCAAGAATATAGGATGAAATATTCACCCTCTTATCTAAAGGTATATCTATATTCTCTAATATCATCTTCATAGAATCTAAATACAACTCTATGGTATATGAACCACCTTCCCTTGATAATTTTGGATGGTGCAATTAATATAACTACCTAGTCTACTCAATCATGGTTGGCGTAGCCCTTGGAGAACTCTCCATAGTCTACAAAAGATGTAAAAAAACCTCTATTATTTGAGAATAAATTCCTAGTATCAACATGAAAGTTGGTACAAATGGAGGTTATATATATGGAACTAAAAAAATAACCACTAGTGGTTCAAATCCCACCACTTTTTGAGCATGGTATTTGCCACCACCCTCGCACTTGATCGGAGTCCATCATAGAGTCATGTATCAACAATGCCAACTGTAAACCACATAAAACAATACTATATTCTATTCTATTATATACATCTAAATAAATAATTGGTTAAAGTTATCATGACCCAAGATACCCTAAAATCATAACAGATTTACTCTTGATGATTATACTAAACCCAAATACCCATTAATTTGGTCCGTTTATATGGTAATTTTTAAAGTCTTTATCATAATAGTTCAACTATTCTAGTTTCCAATTTTAGTCTTTATAGGTAAACAAACATTAAATTATAATTTTCTCCCACTTAAATGCAACCATTTCTTTGACATAGGAGTTATAATTTATAAATTCTACATATAATGGTTTAGTTATATGGGTTTCCATTTTCATGTTATAGAGGTATACATATTATAATTTTTAATTAGCACTACATTTTACATTAAAATTTTAAATTATATGATTTTATAACAATGTTTTAAGGATTTGATTACATTGTGGATAATTAAAGAAAATTATATCATCAATATATATAGGAATAACCCATTTAGGTTGATGAAGAAAAATTAAATAACCAACTTTATCTATGTAATGTTATAAATAATAAACTTGGAAACCAATGCATATAAAGTCTACAACTAGTAGTATATGAGATGAAATATTCATGGAATGGAATATGAGTGGATTATAAATCCCTATGTTCTTATAATGTCATATGATATAATTTTCTCTTTTCGACCAACCCATGTGTATAAATACCATGAAATAAAACACCATATAACATGTGAATCAGAAAAAGTTTAAAATAAGAAAAATATAACAATAAAATTCAAGGATAGAAGGTCTCATAATTTGAAAATTGCCTTTCCCCCCAGACATGGGTTATCAGCACCCTAACATAAGATCATTACCATGTTCTAAAACTACATAGTCTCTAGTATACCAACCCAAAATAATTTGAAAAATGAAAAAACTACTCTGATACAACATTGTGACATCCCCGAACTGATTAACTAATAAGTAATTAGTTCAGTTATCCACAAGGCCTCAAGAATACCTCCCCGTATACCAGAGGCCGACGAATAGAAATGAGGGTGAATAGAGGTATTATGGGGAGAATATACCCTATTCATTATATTTAAACATAGTGTGAATAAACACTAAATAATTCATCTCGATAATAGGTAAAATATACATAAAAAACCCAATACACAGATGATGTCATGGTGGTGAATTATAAATCAACAATTCCATGAATGAACTCATACAATTAGTACTAAAGTAATCAATAGAAATAAAATGAATAAAAATTTTCTAATATACATTAGCATACTGAGTCATATATTGTTCCTATACTCCCATTCTCCCATATTAAGACAAAAAACAAGCATCCCAAGTTGGTTGATTTCCTATATCCTTCTCTACATCCATGAAATATTCCTAGGTACCAACAGGAAGCTTGAATAGGGTGTGAGTACAACTTAGTAGTCTACCATGAGTGTTATCTATTGAAAATATAGTATATGAATATAAAATTAAATGGTTCATATATACAACAATTTATAGTAGTAAAGTAAAAGAAATCTTGTTGATATTTGTATCCTTATTAGATTCCCAACCAACCCTATGTAATTCGACCTAAACTAGATGTCACTGAACATGTGAAATTTTAGTGGGTCAAGGAACCCATGGAATGTATCTATGGAATCCAATAATAAATAAATATAATGAATCTAAATAATTGTTTGTGTAATTCCTATAAAAAACACCTATTTTGAATTCAAAAGAGTCTGATGGAATTCTTAAACTTTAGTTTTGAGCCAATTTATGGTGATCAATCAATGATGTATAGAACATGGGGTTGTGAGTGGAATATAATGTATAAGACCTTGTAATTTTTCTCTGTGAGATTAAACCTGTACCAAGGAATTAAATCCTTGAATTTTGGGGAAGGTATATTTTGGAATCCAAGGCAATTACCCATGGAATTACTTTTTTAAAACCTCAATCTAAACTGGGGAGATCATCCAGAGTGTTCTAGTTTGTCTAGAGTTTCAGATGAATCCTCAATGACTACCTGTGACATTTATGAGATTAAGTGATTGAAAAGTTCGAATATGGTTATACCACCCGACATTCACATAAATTAATTAGTTATAATTCTATGAATTTTCAAAACACATTCCAAAGATAGAATCCAAATCTTTCTAGAGGCATGCCACACCCCATGGTAGTGTGACCAAGATATATAATTAGTAACTAAAGATTCTATTGTTATAAGTCATAAGTGGAAAGTAAAATAATCATGTTAAAGATTTTATCATAATTAAATAATAACTTTATAGTAGTATCCCAAGATTTACCATGAGATACCCATGTCATCTCATTATTTTTCCCCATTATTATTGAAATTATATGAATTTTATGATCTTCAGGCTCTAGTATTTATATAGGACAACCAATTAGGGTAACAATTTATATTGTTACCCAATACATCCCAATGGACCATATTATAATTTACTTCTTTTAAGCGACATTCCAAACAAACCCCAAGGGTGGTGGTTTGTTTACATCGATGATAATTTTATATTTTTCACAAATTTCAATCCCAACACACCCTAACACATGTTTTGGTTACACTTAAATTATGGTTTTCATGGGTGTAAAACCAAACATACACTAAGGGGTGGTTTGGGTCAAGGTAATCAACCAATAATATTGTTTTAGAGTCTTATAATATATATAGGTGCATATTTAAGTGAAAATTTAAAGGAATATATATTCTAGTGTCAACACCTAGAAATACTAGCTTGTATCATAATGAAACAATTTATTAATGGTGAGAGTTTTTGGGGAAAGTAAATATATAAACTAAATAGGTCATGTAAAAGACTTCGTATCTTGTATTAGCCTCATATATGAGGTACAATGATAAGAAAACTTGAAAATAAATGAAATATATGAAAATAATATATTGACGTTAAATAAATTTGATGATGTTTTGGAAAAAAGAAAAATCAAGAATAGAAGGAAATAGAGTTATATTATTACCAAGATCCTCCTAATGTGAACGATGGATGTGATAATGAAGATCAAAATAGAAAGATCCACCATGCCCGGATTAGAGGAGGAGGGAAAAACTATAGAGTAGCTACTATTCAAAAATTAGGGGAGGCAAAAAGAATAAAATTTAAAATTTATGAATGGAAATATATAATTTTACACATTTATTAAACTGGGTGAATAGTAATGTTGTACTGTTGTTCAAATCGTGTGAAAACCTTGTGAAATGCACTATGTGGAGGCCCACTCCCAGCGTGGTTAGGACCATGGTTTTCTAAACCATTCAAAAACCATGACTAAAAAATATAAAATATAATAAATTCCCTAAAATTGGTTATATTACCCCATGTCATGATTTAACAAACCATGGTCCTCCCCTTTTCAATTTTCATGAATAATGTGTAATTATAGCATAAAATGATCATTGAGAGTGCACCCTGCTCTACCTTTCCCAAAATAAAAAATCTAAGATTGTACCATTCCAAATGGTCAAGAAACCATCTATACCCTATATGACACTTCCAAAAAGGTAAAATTATGGGAAATCTAATAATATAGTTCATAGATTATAGAAGAGTGGGATTTTACAACACTTTTGTGAAAAGTTTCTTATATTGAGAAAAAATGATGATAGGAAGGGGAAAATTTAAGATAGATCTTTTTTGAGGAAATTGTAATATATAGAGAACAGAATGAACCATTGATTATTGATAGTTTTTGTTCCTTATATATGACAGGTGATATAAATATCTTAAAAAAAATTAAAGAAAATGATAGAGAAGTTGTTACCTTTGGAAATTAAAATTTCTTAAAAATTAGAGGAATTGACATATGATATTGAAGTAAGAAAATTGAATCAAAGGAAATTTTTTATATTTTTGGATTTAAACACAAATTTCGTAGTGTTATTGAACCATTTGATAGTCGTAAAGAATTTACCTTCATAGAGGATTCTTCTATCATATTATGTTTTAGAGATGGAAATGTTGCTTCCAATAGAGAGAGAAATAGAAACAACCTATTCCATATTGGAGAACTTTTTAATTCATGTTAATGAAGCTTGAATGATGAAAACGCACTATGGTACCAAAGAATTAGGCATCTTTCCTAGAATAGTATGAGAAAAATTTGTATGGAATATGATATAAGAAGATTACCACAACTAAAAATAAAATGTGATTTTGTTTTGAAAACCCTATTGAAGGGAAATACGGTCAGTAACAAACATAAAAAATTTAAAATTCAATCAGCTATACCTATTGATATTATACATTCTACTCATTCTGGGATGATGAGACATTATTCAATTTTTTTTTAAATTTATTACATTCATTGACTTTTTCAACTGGTTGATCAATATAATTTTCATTAAACCTAAATTTGAAGCTATAAAGATGTCCAAAAATTTTGTAATGGATGTTGGGAAAGATGTGGTTCTATATACACTGTTACAAAAGATAGAAAATTGAAATGAGTAAAAATGTAACTCATTTGATTCCTATATTAACAAATAGTGTATCAAATATTAATCTAATTCCCTCTACACTACTCAACAAAATAGAGTTGCAGAATATAAAACAATTGTTTAGTTGAAAAGGGAAGAATCATGCTCATTGAATATACATGTTCAAAGTTATTCTATAGAAATTGTTTTACTACAACTATGCTTGTTAAAATCAGATTCTTACTTTGATATGAATAAAAAATAACTCCCTAAGGGATTCTATAAAAGAAAACCCCAATAGTGAAACACATTAATATTTTTGAGGGTCCTTTATTAAAAATATAAAAACTATTGATTTAGGAAATTTTGATGACAAAATTTAAGAAACAAATTTCATGGTATATTTAGTAAACAAGAGGGCCACATGTGTTGGAATAAATGACTATAAAATTTATTTGATTCCTTAGATTTAAAATTTATTTAAAAATATTCCACCTTAAAAAAACAATTGTGGATGTTAATGAAGATGTTCTGAAAGATAAAACAATCACTTGTAAATAACTTAATGAGGATAATGATGAATATGATCCCTATTTTTATATATTGATTTACACCAGTCTACTGATAAGGATAATAAGACCAGATCAATGTTTCTAAATTTCTAGACTATACAAAAATAGGTTAAATGTGATAACATTAATGGAAATAAAAAATCTCCTAGTCATACAAGGTAGAAATTAAGATTTGAGAATTAGACAGTTCTTATCTCATAGGTTGAAACACAATAGGTTTTAGATTCATTTAAATAGAAATAGTGGTTAAATACAATGAATGAAGATTTATATTCAATTCCTAAACATTAAACCTAAAATAGTTTTCCCCAAAAATTAGTAAATAATGTTATTTGGGAAAATATGTGTTTATTAATAAGCTCAACGAACATGAATAAATTTTATGAAAGAAATATTGGCTATATTTTTAAGATAAATCATTAGTGTAAGGTGTTTATTTTGAAAAATTTCCCATTATTTAGAGACTTAAAAATATAATATGATTCTTGGGGGTTTCTTCTCATTGTAATTAAGAAGTCTATCAGATGGATGTTAAGTCAGCTTTTCTGAAATAGAGAAATTTAAGAAGAAATTTATATTGAAAAATATAGTGGGTTTATTCTTGATAAATATGGAAACATGATGTGTAATACGAGGAATGATTTATAGCAGTTTAAATAGGATACTCATTCCTAGTATTCAAAACTTGACAGTTTCTTAAAGTAGTTAAAATTTTCTTAAGGAAAAGGTGACAGAAACTTATATGTAGAGAATATGATCATATGTACCATCTTTTTCATTTTTTATATTTATGTTATAAATTATAAAGGATATATGGATAAAACATATGATGATTTTAATAAGAAAATGGAGAAGAAAATTGATATTTTATTACATGGAGAGTTAAATTTATTTCTGGATTCATAAGGTCAATAAAAGGGGAGATACATCTTCCCCTATCAAGAAAATTATTACAAGAAGGTTATATAAAACTTTGGAATGAAATATTAAAAATAAATTTCTACACTTATCTCTATTTCTATGAAGTTAATTAATGATAAATATTGGAATATTGTGAATCAGAAATACTTCTTGAAGTTGATAATGTGCTTACTCTTTCTTACTATTTAAATATTAGACATTTTAAATGCTATTACATTTTCTGATAGATATCAGAGTACTTTAAAGGATTCATATGGGTTGGCAGAGAAAATAGTACTCATGTACATTAAAGTAAGGTCAAATTATGTCCTAATATATATAAACTAATCAGATGACCTTTCTTGGTTTCACTATAGTTAATTTTGTACAAAATTTTAATAATTGAAAATCAAAATCAAGAGGATCATTATTCTTGAGAGAATTTGGTGTGAGATGGCATAGTAAAAAAAAAATTGAGATCCATTGATCATAGTGAAGGTAGAATAAGATTCCCCCTCTATAATATTATAAAACAATAATTTTGATGAAAATTTAGTTGGAAGAATTTAGGGTGAATTTTGATAAACCATGAATTATTTTTCTTGATAATCAAATTTACAATAAACATTCCAATTATATTTACAATATTATAGATCAAAGAATAAGGATATTAAATATCATTTCATAAAATAGAAAATTTGTAGTAGAGATTCTATGTTTTATTATATTTCAACAATATATTAAATTTATTATTTTTTCACCAAAAATTTTCCATGAAAAAGATTTTAGGAATTGGGATTTAACTATATGTTCAGCCTCAAATAATGACTTAAGAAATTTTTTAAGGAAGTTCCCCCATGATATTTGAGATTTTATTTCAAAAGGGGGATAATAAGTAATTTTTTTAGAATAAGTTCAAATTATTATCTCAACATTTTATGAATCTGAATTTGGTGTTATCATAGAAAAGGGGGAAATGGAAAGTCTCTGTGGGTGTTTATCTTATAATTTCCAAAAATTACTATCACAAAGGGATGTAATTTCTTAAAAAACATTAATTTATCTACTAGTATGTTGTTAGGATACTCTATATGAGGAAGGATTTGGGTTGATAAAATTTTGATAAAACAGTTCTTAAGAATATTGATAATGTTTGCAATAAATCCAAAGGGGGAGATTAATGATATTTTAGGTTTTTTTGTATTGAGTTTTATATTGGTTTTAAACATTATTTTTGCGAATGTTTTTTTTATTTCTGGTAAAAAAGTGTTTCTAGAGTTATTTAAGAAATTTTAATTATGTTTTACTACAAGTTTAATTTAATAATTTTTTATTAGTAAGTCTAAATATGCTTTTTTTAACCTCATGTTTCCAATATCATGAAGAAAATAGTTATTCTATCTTTTTTTGTATGAGTTTTTACAATGGGAAAGAAGTTGGTATATGAAAAATGCTCTAGCTGTGGCTGTATTAATTTTAGGAAGAAAAGTTATCAAGTTGAAATTGCATATAAAAAAGGGTAGTATAAATTACAATATCTGGAGTCTAATATATATAAACATATTATGTTTCTAAAAAAACAATATGTATGAATCTCCTTTTGTAAAGTGATGAGGTTTTTATCTATAACATGTTTCAAGATATGAAGTTACTAATGAAAAAAGGTTGATATATGAAGTTTTAAATGGATAAAGTCTTATCTGATAGAGATACTATTCTATATCAGAAGATGACAACTCTAATGTATTTTCAATGGACGTGCAAAAATTCACATTAGATAGTGATATATGATTTTTATCAGACAGAGTGAGGTTTTGAATGTTTCAAGAATAAGTTCCAATTGAAAAATGATTGTAATTTCCATCAAAACAAAATTTATATCGATGGAATCCATAGGTAATTAGATAAGGATACCTAAGGAGTTGTTTTAGACATGGAAAAATAAATTACATCAGATGAATATAGTTGATAACCACTAAAACTGAAAGGATGTGTTGTACAAAAAAGGTTACCCATCAAAGATCTATTGGATGTATTAGTATTAGATAGGGAGAAATTACGTCATGAGATGGATAATTCCAAAATGAAGTACCAGGATAAGTTTTACAATCAATGTCTTATATGAAGTATGAGTAGACATTGGAAGGATTGGTAGAGTTATCAAAAAAACTCATTGGAGAGATCATTTTAGATGAATTAGTTGGAATTTTATATATTAGGGGAGACATGTGAAGATCACTAGAAATAAAAATCCCAAGTGTACCATATTGAATCAACTAAAAAATATAGACCAAGAAGAGGAGAGTTAGAGAAAAAAATTACCAGATATAGTAGTTCATGTGAAGGAACCAAACTGACATTTTCTATAAGGAATTATTTAGAGATTTACATAAACCATTTAATGTTTTAAAAAAAAGACCCTACGTTTTTATTTTATCATTATTTAATCAGGATAATTTTAAAGGATGTTTGAATAATTGTTTAGTTTTAAGTAAGTTTGAAAAAATTCAGGTTTTAAGGAAGTTTATTAAAAGTTGTTAATATAAAGTCCTTATGAAACCTTATTAATGTTCTCAATGGGTTGAGAGGAACCAAAAAAGTTTAGTTGATATTTAAAATATAAAATATCAATTTTGGTCTCTCACAATCTCTTTGGGAAGCACAAATATATCATGTGGTGGTGGTATAGTGAAAATGTACACCATTCATGTGTGATAGATATATCTGAAGTGATGATGTTTTTATTAGAGAAACATGAGTTCTCAACCAAGTGTTTTCTTGGATGAAGAAGTGGTATCATATAGAGGTACTAGATAGAGGTGTACTAGGATGAGGTATGAAAAATAAGTGTATTGGAAACATTTACAAGGTAGGTTTTGAGGCATAAAAGAAGAACTCATAATGGATGGATACATAGGTGAACTAGATGGTGTCATATTTGACTAAGTGGGTCCCAATGATAGATTTTCTAGACAAAGTTTTGTGATCTATTTTTAAAAAGTTTCTTATATTTTTAAATTAACAAATAAGAAAACATTACATCTTATAGGAGTTTGTATAATTACATTTATGTAGACAGAAAGTGTCTATCATGAGTTGGCTCAATTGTATTCACTTATATCATAGCGAATTTTCATGGATTAACTAGAGTTTCCACAATAAGTATGTAGTCACCCACACTGGTAGAAAAACTTATATATATATTTTGTTTCATAATTTACTTTCCAATAAGTTCATAAAATAGTGGTTTTGACATAAATTTTAAAAGGATTGAAAATATAACATGTTGTAGGAGTTAATTTCAAGAGAAAAGAAATTATAAAATATCAACACTAATTTGACCCCCCTTTCAGTGGTTCTCACATTCCTGTGAACTTCACATATCCTATATTCTACCTAAATTAAAATACTATGTTTTGTGATATAATTTTTAACTATTATTTTATTTTTAAATATTATATATAGGTTAGTCTATATAAAGTACTAGTTTTTAGTAACATACCACCATTTTATGATAAATAGGACTCATATCCAAACAAGAATAATATTGATTTAGTATGGGAGAATTTACTCTCATGGAGAATAACAATGTAACCTGCTTCGATGGTCTCTGTCTATTATTATCTAATTCGTTTTTTCCACTCCATTATATTCATCTCTATCCCCAATAATAATAATAATAATAATAATATATTCTAATAAAATAATTATTATTATGTTTAAAAACCCAATAAATTTGGATAACTTTGATGTAAATAAATTTAAAAGGTAGAAAAATAAGATTCACATTCTATTTAAAAAACCATTATTGGATATATGTTCCTTAAACACTAAATCCTTCTCTGTATGAAAAGGAGACTCTCTATTTTTCTTAAATAAGGTTTAAATAAGAGAATGATTATATTTTCTGTGTAAGTAAATAAATTCAACTAATTAGTTGATGATCTCATTGATACATATGAACACTATCTAATGAAAAATGATATTTGGTATTCATTGGAGAAAAAATACATCATTTAGGATGAGGTGAGAAAGAAGTGACTTATAATAAAATTCATTTCATGTAAGATGATATATAATATATCTTTCAAAGATCAGTATGAAATAAAACATTTTTGATAATATTAAATGTAGAAGAAAGTTATATATGGATGATTCTATAATAGAAAAACTCATATCTTATAGTGTTTTATACATATAAAAAGTATAATATGGAATACATTCTACTAAATATATTACTAAACTATCTTTATCTTGATTTGTAATATAAAAAATTATGAGGAGGAAAGAAGACATAAGGATTATAAATCCATGATCATTATGACATAGAGTGGTACCACATAAATGTTCCAAAAAATTAAAAAAAATATAAACCATACTTTAATGGGATGGTATAGATTAAGAAGAAGAAAGTGGAAATCCACTTATATGGTAATACCTCACACTTTAAGTGGTATTATCTTATCAATAAGAATAAATATCAAAACAAGTCCAATAAGGATCAATTTACTAACATGATCTTCAAATCCATTTTACTCAGGGATAACAATTCTTATTATATTGGTTTTGGTGTGATATGGTTTGTATTGAATAATAAATCACTCTTCAATAAGAAGGATTATATAAATGATATGATATTTCTCCAAATTGGTAACTCCTCAAGTATAAATTCATAAGGGATGTATATTTAATATCCCTTAGTGGTTGGGGAGATGATTTTTTGGGAATCACGAGATCATAATAAGTACTTTGACAAAGGTGGAGCTATAAGTTGATATAAATTAATAAATGTTCAATACAATACTGATCATTACACATAGAGTTGGATAAATATCAAAACACCATTCTATCCTATGATATAGTGTTTTGATTACATCATTATTGGGTGCATGATATGAATTTTTTCTTAATAAAAGTCATTCATGAGTATTAACGTTTTCTTATGTTTTATTTATTATAAACACTTGTTTTGATGGATGATAGTTTTTTAGAGTTGAAATTGTTAAAAAATAATGATGAAATTATAAGGAAGAAATGTTTATATTAAGGAGGTCCACTTAAAAAACTTTTTTGGATGGTCCAAGATGGATTGTGAAAAAATTAGTGGAAATAGTCATTTTAGAATTCATAGACACATAAATTCATGGAGGTAGAATTTGGGAATGCTCATAAATGTTTTAGTGATCCACACATATGGCATATATAGAGTTTAAAATGACCATAATAGTATTGTTCATAGTTCTGTAAAAATTAATGAATGTAGATGGGTATGAACTACAAAGATTGAGATTGGAAATGGGATGTTCATAAAACATGGTATGAAATAAAACCATAATATACCATGATTTAAAGGAAAATAGCCCTAAGAGTTAATAATTTTGTGTTGAAATTAATATCTCTATGATGTGTTCAAATGACTAACCCATGGTGACAAAATGAATACATATCCAAGAATTCAAAAAGGATTAAGGATTTAGATTGATTTGTATTTAAATCTAACTAAAAATCTTGGATTTGAATAACATCATATATATTATTTCATAGTGGATTATTCCATGTTTTGATGGTGTATTGTTTATAAATAAATAATGTATTTCTCTCATCTATGTACCAAAAACGTTTTAGATAACTATCCATACATTCTATAGAGTATTCCAAGGATTATTTGGATGATATTTAGGATATTAACAAGGGTGAATACTTTATCTAAAGTTGAAAGGCACTTGAGGATTCTATGTAAGACCTATTAACTCTTTGGCACCCTCTATATCATTCTTATACATATATTTCTGAAAAATCATCAAAATATTATTCACTATTCACATTAATAATAAGTTTAAATTTCGAGAGTGGTATCACAACTATTGTACACCAAGGATTAGCAACTCAATAACAAGACTGTGCGATCCTTGTAAAAAATCATATCTCATGTGTTTTCTTTCTTACTTAATCTACCATCATCATATTATTTAATTTCTGATCCAATTATCCCATAATTTATGGGAAAATTATTCGATATATTTTTAGTAACTAATAACCCCCTCCCCCAGTTATAGTGTAATCTCACTCGGATCATCATAAATGGAATCAAATAAAGAATTCTCTTGATGATTTTATTTTTATGTTTATCAATTGGTATTAGGAGGAGGCTTCCTTCAAGAGTTTAAATTCCAAGTATTCTTGATTATCAAAGTTTATTATTTAATTTTTATAACTTTTTATTCAAATAGGTATATGTAAATAATTAACAAATTCAACAAAAATGGAATTACTATATTTTATGGGAAGTTATTCCATATGTGTATGAAGATTATGGTTGTATATTCTCTTTTTATTGGCATAAAAATTAATGATATCATTGGGAATTATATACATATTCCCAAATTTGGAAAAAAGATTACATTGATTGAAAATAATAATATTTATGATGATATGGGAGTAAAAAATGTGTTACCATAATACCTATTAGAAAAGGGATTGACTCATGTTATGGTTACAAAAACCATGAATGGATTTTTTAGGAAACTGTATGATATCTATTTGGGAGATAATAAGGTTAATGAATCACACATAAAAAATAATGATGATAAATTTTAGAAAAATTAAATCAGATAATATGGATAATTTGATGAGATTTACATTAATGTAATAAGGATTTTACCTTAATTTAATGTTATATATAATTTTTTTTAAGATTCTACTATGGTAAAAAATATGATGAGGATCATGTTTAATAATTTTGAAGAAAATATTTATTCCTTATAGGATAACCGCTTGGAGGGGCGGGTCATGGAGAATAGAAAAACATATTTATATCAAGTGAGATATGGAGAAGGACATCATTAAGATAAAAAGGTAAATATGATAAGGATATGACTTCCAAAATTTTTTATAAGTTCAAAACATATTCAACCCAAGTGGTATCTTGGTGATTATACTAATTCATAGGATAAAGACTTGAATTTAAATTAGTTTATATCATTTTTCATTATACATGAAATGAAGGAAATTAAAATATAAATTCCATCTTACTTTTACAGTTTATAATTGTATAAGATATGAAACTTTTACACTATTTTACCTAATAAGTATTAAGAAGGGGAAGAGGCCAATCAATATAAAAGATCATTTTGGAGAATCATAGAATAAAGTGGTTGTAATGGATGAAAATCTATTAAAGTAAAATAAAAATAAAACACATCGATGAAAACATACTTTATATCATAAAAAGATTCTATATATTATGATGATTAAAATGAAAATGAGGATGTGTAGTTAGAAGATGAATCTCATACAGTTTTTATGGATACATATATTTTATCTAGTGATACCTATAATATAAAAAATGATAGTAGTGAAGATAATAGTTGTGATAAGTAGACACCAAAAGTGTTTTAGTTGAGGATAGTTCTCTTTGTGAACTTAAAATAAAATTGGAAGATTGGTAGAGAAAATAAAACATTAAAAAATTAGAATAATTTATTATGAAAATCACTTGATAAATCTAAATCCAAAGATATTTGGAAGATGATAATAAAGTTCTCCAGGTATATTAGTTTTCTTAATAAAATATTTTAAGATAGAGAAAACATCACATATATTACCAAATAAAATATAATTACAAGAAATAAAGAGGTAAATAATCTAGAGGAAATGTTTCTTGGTGATAAAAGTCTCATAGAACCATCTCAACATTAGTTTTAAAAACATGTTAATGAAGTTATTGAGTATTATAAATTAGATATGAATGTTTTTAATGATACCATGGATCACATATATTTTATTATGGTACTATAAACCATTATTTTTTGAAACTCAAGGTTTCAATCTAAATGGTGTAAATAGTGACAAAGAAAGAAAGAGGGTGATCAGTCTACCTAAAAATGTGAATACATCCATTTTTATCATAATTAGTAGTTATAAAAATCATAAAAAAATGAGTTGTGGAGCTATCATTATATTGTGTATAAAAATAATGTAAAATATACTGTGAAATTGTATACTTCTAAAATTAAATAATTAGAAAGAAAATGTTAGACTTCAAATTAGAAGGAACGTCAATGAGTAGTTCTGACAAACCTTATTTCCAACAAAGGAGATTTATCTTTGAGGGAAGATGTTTGTGTTATAGAGTTTATATACACAACGTCTATAAGTGCCGTAAAAATCATTCTATCCCTAAATAAAATAAAGTCTATGAATTGAGGGGGGGGGGGGGGTTAAGATTATGTTTTTAGATTCAAATAGAGATGTTATCCAAAAGTGACGGTATAATTGTCCAATACCTTATGATTCTCTTGAGTAATATTGTGGGAGGTGTGATCAACCTAGATACACCACCAACAAGTATCACACAATACTAGCTTATAAATTAATGGGGAATGAAAACTCTAAATATTTTTAGATGAGTAATCATTAACAATTATTAGTGGATCAGTTGGATTTCAAAGTAGTGATATGTGGAAAGCCTTTGATACTTAAAAGTGTTTTATCATAACATATATTTTATTACAAGAAATTATTTGAATATAACTAACGATATGATGGGGGATCTATTACCTTCATAAATGATGGATCAAGCAATGTCAAAGGAGTCAAAAGTGTTGAAATTAATTAGAATAAAATTTAATCTAGTAAGGTACTATTTATAAATGAGTTGAGAGGTACAATCTATTGAGAGTTTCATAAATTTAAGATAATTATAATGTGGTGATATTTCACAATAATATATGTGTTATAAAGAGATTATGAATGGAGTAATAATTTTTATGATATAACATTTAAGTGAAACTCTATCTGAAATTTCGAATGATAAATATAGTTATTTCATGAATATAAAATAGTTGAACAAAATTTTATATAAAATACTTGTCATTCTAGGAAAATATTGTTTGATTAAAAATGTAAAATATCAAGATATAATGAATATATCAATTCTAGATCACGAATTAATAAAAACTTGTGACACATGTCATAAAGAAGAAATGGTAATTAAGAGTCACAACATAATGATGATTAAAAAAACCCCTTAAGTAGATATATATATGTGTGTGTGTCTTGACTAATGATATTGAATTCAACCAATGAAGATAATCATTTTATTACAATTATAAATTATTTAAGTTTAATGAATTTAGTTTTTTATCATGTAAATCCCATTCACTTGGGATATTTAATCACTTTTTAAGTTGTATGGAAAATAAAATGTGATGTGTTATCAAAACATTTTGGTTTGATAATGGATTAAAATAAAAAAATGGATACATTATATAATATATTAATAATCATGAAAATAGTCATGGATATAGTGATCCATACACATATTCAATAAAATTGAGTAGTTGATTGGGAGAATTGAAGTCTGGTGGATATGGGGAGAACCATGGTATTGGAGTATAGATCCAAATATATTTTTTAGGGAAAATCCAAAACTATGAATCTATACACCCTCAAAAAATGATTATTACAAACAAAATTAGCCAACACACATTATTAAAGGCATTTTAGAAAGAATTTGAACTTGAAAAGTCTAAAGTTATATTTCATCCCACGTTAAATCAATATTTAAATAAGATAGTTGGAAACTATTTATAAGGAATACGATGAGGGTATATTTCCAACATATACACCTAGGTGAAGGTGTTACTAGTATTTTGAAAATAATATAAGGGAAATCCTTGATATCTATGATATTATTATTTTGAACAATCAAAATCCATTTCAAAAATCATGTCATATTGATGATTAAAGTGAACAATATTAAAGGGAATGTTTTGGAAAACTTGGGATTGATTAGAATTCAATTATAGATTTCCAAAATTACCATAATGATTCTAATGTTTCTATTTATGATAAAAACATAGATAAATGATTATCTCAGTTCACTATTCTTAGAAAAAAATTGATCTTTAAAACTTTCTTAGAGAGAGTATAAAGGGTATTAAAATCATAATATTTTTTAGAATTTAAAATCACAATATATTTATTTTGTGAGTTGAGATAAATAATTTTAAAGAGGCATTAAAACAACAGAATTATATTATTGTAATGTGAGAAGAGATAAATCATATAGAGAATAATGAAACCAATGAATTTCTATCATATTGTAAAGGTAGAAATATTTTTATAATGGAGTCAATTTATTGAAACAAAATCTATAATAAATTAGAATTTTTATGAAACAAGTCTCATCTTGTATAAAAATGATACTATCTGGTTGTGGGTATAAAATTCAATGATACTTATTCTCTAGTCAGAATGATTGAAATTTTAATATTTTATATATATGATCAAAGAAATTCAAATGTTTTTCAAATGGATGTGAAGTCAAAATTCTTGCATGGTAAATTGGAGGAATTCATTTATATTGGAAAATAAAAGGTCTTATACTTTATATTGTTGATTATAAAGGTTATAGGATGAATAAATCAATTTAGAATATAAATAAATCAACTTGATCAAGGCATCAAATGCTAGAAAACAATATGAAGAGAATTAAATTTCAGAAATTCAAGGTGGATATGAATCTCTAGGTTAAGGGAGATGAAACAAAATTACTCATTATGATTTTCTATGATGATGTAATTATTTTTAAGAAAAATAGAAAACCTATGAAAAATTATTAATGAAAGTAAGAATACACTTTTTAATGTGAATATTTAGATAGATGATATTATTTTTTTGGTCAATAACTCATACAAAAAAAAATTATTTCCTTTCATTAAAAAGTGAAATATTTTCATGAATTATTAAATAATTTTAATATTAAAGAATTAAGAGAGGCAACCAATCCAATATAAATTTGGAACATGTTTTTATTGGATGAAAAAGGAAGGGGTATTGATAAAAATGTGTTCTATAGGATTATTCATAGCCTATTATACTTGAGAAAGACATGAATAGATATCATGTTCATGATTAAATTATGTGTATTATTCCAAAGGAATCCAAAAGAGTCATATCTTAATATAGAAAAAAAATATTTTTCTATATAAAAGTAAGCTTTAATTATGAATTTTGGTATAAAAAAGACACATATTTTAAGATTTATGGATATTTCGTTGTGGTTTCGGTAGGTGTAAATGGTTATCAAAGGTAAAATAATATAGCTACAATTTTAATGTGAGGATGATGTGTTTCTTGGAAATAAAAAAAGAAAAATCCAAATAAACAATATATAATGAAAGAATAGTATGTTTTGGAATAAAAAATTGTAACAAAAAAAATTGATAAAATCACTGCTAGAATAAATGTGGGTTAGTGTATTATACCCATTAGTGATTGGGAGGGATAGTGAAATTGTAATTAACCTATCAAATAATCTTGTACAAAATATTAATTTGTAACCTATTGGAATCAAGTTCAACTTTTTTTAAAGAAATGATGATATATGGGGAGGCTTCATTGGAATTTATTTAACCAAGGTTAAATATTTGGAATCCAGAAAAATCTGCAGTGAAGGATGTATTTTAGTAGTTGAAGGTGTTTTTGGGAGTGGATTCTCTCAAAACAATCCATGTATGATCATTTCATCATTTTTAGTCCTTCATTACTTTGTGTTTTTAAAAAATGTGGAGAATATAAAAGTACTATTTCAGAAAAGTGGGATCTCTTATTTCTCTTTTTAGGTGATGATCATGGGTGAGAAGATAAGAAGAGTTTTACCTATTGGGAGAGACATGAGGAGTTTGTTGCAAAAGCCTAGAGAAAATCTCATATTGTTTTCATACATTTCAATAAATATAAATGTTGATATTATGGATCTGTTTGTGATTAGGGTGATGAGACTTGGTTATTTAGTTGACCTCATGAAGTGAATTAACAAATACAGAGCTATACATTGATTTTGATTGAGTTATGGTCAATATAGTATTGATCTATACACCTGGTGTTTGAGAACTCTACAAAGAAATAATATCCTTTGAAGAAGTGTCAAAATAAATTCCACATTGGGAAAATAATATGACTTATTTATTAAAATAATTCATTCATGATTATTTCACATGGTTTCATGTTGTATTAATTGAAAACATGCTCATGGATAAATTAAAGGTTTTATAGAGATGAGATTTATGCAAAGGAATGATAAAATATCAAGGAAGAAAATTTTATGTCATGGTAATCATCTAAATATTATATATTGGATTAGATAAAATTTATTACATTAAAATAAAGGGTAAATAGTAATTTAATAAGATATGGTATCATGAATTCATATTCATATACTATGGTAAGGCTCAAAATGGTCCTGGGGATCCAAACCTATTCCATAGTTATAGTTTTAAGCATCCATAATTAGGATAGACATGGTTCTAGAAAAATTAAGGGAATTGGTTGGGAACTGACCGTTAGTATTAGGATTGGAAAAGATAATTTTATAAACAATGGTGTGAAATGAATTATAGGTGAACCATGATTTTCAGAATATAGTCATAGGAGTTGATAATTATTTGATGAAGTAGAAGAGATCTTTGATGTGTCCAAATTATTGTGTCATTATGGATCCCCAACTAATGGACCATCTAATGGGTCCCGGTCCAAGTGAGCCACATGAACTCAAGTTCACATCCCTATATTCCAAAGGATACTATTGATTAGAGATGACCAAATACATTCAATGGTGTTACTAAAACCTCAAATCAAAGGTATATAACACAAACAAAAGAACCAAAATCATTAAAATCTCATAATCATAGTACAAATATAAAAATAAACATAATTCAAGAAACAATTTATTATATATATAATCATACAAGAATTCATACATTGATAACCAACTAGGATAATCAAAAATATATAATAAATTAAAAATTCAACTCTCATACACTACCCTTACTACCCTCTTTGATCCTTAGACACTCCATCTCCAAAAACCATTGAGATGTGCAAGACCAATCCATTGCATATACTATTCCAATATGGTAAGTAATCATCAAGGTATGTAAGTGAACTAGGGTTCCCATTATGGGTGGGATAAACACATCCCAATAAAGCCTTACCAAGTTCCCCTAGTATATTATTTCATATAAATGTATGAATTATAGGAAAAATAAACATATCACACAAGTACTTTGGGCATCTTATATTAACCAAGATAATATGACTCATTGCACAGGAGGTCACCAGGTGCTAATCGGGACACCACAACACCCAATTATACCTCATTTGATGATTTGATATAATCTAAATAATCACCTTATCATGTGTCACTATTCCGATTCTATGTCCATACTAAATGACTCGGGGTTGGGTGACGTAAAAAACCTCAATCCACTACCCCTAGATATTGGGAACGATCATAAATACATATCTCAACCCACTTAATAATCAATCTAGTTAGAATATATTTCTCATGAATCATATAACCCCATTAACCAACCCCTAGGGTAGTCATTTACCCAAAACTATACATGTTAATTTACAACTCATGCTCAATTGCCTAAGCCATGGATGGAAATGTCCTCGAACTAATTCTCAAAGTAACATGGAATGATCATCGCACCATCCCAAGAAATGGATTAAATGTTCATAGACCAAATAACATCATCTGAGTATGATCATCATACCAAACCATCCTCACAAACTCTAGGAGGTCCTCAAGTACACTGACTCATCCTCATAGAATATGGGGGGGGGGGGATCATGAAGCACACTGACCCATCACTATAGTATTTTGGGAGGTCACAATCACACCAACCCATCCTCAGAGACTCAAGGGAGGTTAAAAGAACACATGTCCATATCATTTACAAATATATGTACAATATATGCTATGTATCTATTCACATTAGACCTATACCCTCATTTAAACACATCTCAACCTTCTATATTAGGTTTCCTCTAGGTCCTCCAGACTCATCGTGTTCTCTTACCATGGAAAGAAACTCATAATCATTGAAACTTAGTGAAACCAATGAATATAGGCTCATACCAACCTAGAATTCAAGTTCTGGTATAACCTCTCCAATGATATCATCACTCCATGTCTCTCTCCCAATACTTATTTCCCAGACATACCTCTCTAAACCCCATTGGAAACCCTATATCATGTCCTCAAGAAAAGCCTGCTACCCCACTGGTTCCCATATCAAATATACTTAGGGATATCTCTCAGTATTTCACTAAAATGAAACCCTCTATGTTATATATTATTTGTTCAAAAATGACTTGTCCTACTCCCAATTCTCATCAAGAAACCACTCCATCCTCAAGAGGGTATTCTCTATCACATAGAAGATGCATGGCTATCCTGTCTATCACCCTATGGGACAAGACCTCTCTGTCCATTTCACTATCTCGTGAATCATAAACTTAGGATATATATATATATATATATACATATATATTTTCTCATTATAATAGAAAAAAATTATATTTTTATTGAACATCACTCTCAACCCACAAGGACATAGTTTTTATGTGATTATTTTTACCAATGTTCTATGAAGCACTCACCATGAGCATTGGATGAACAACACCACCATATAACTTCCTCCAAGTCACTCCAAATCCCTATCCACATTACCAAAACCCATGAAACACTCATTCAATAATAAAATCACACAAAAGAGGTATATGATCTTTTATTAGTAGGACCACCTTCTTCTATTAAGGATTTACAACCCAATACAAGCTCCACATTACATTTTCCATGACCATCCATGCCTTGCATGTTCCCGAATTAACTCATAATATTATATCTCACATTATATGACATAAATAATTAAATAGAATAATTTATAATTAATTATTTAAATTAAAGAAAATATTAATACAGGATAAATATTTTCCAAGAGTATACATCACACTAAAACCATGAAAAACCACCCATAAAAGGTTTATAGTGCATGCCTAAAACATCTCAAGAAACATCCTTATCACTAAGATCCCAAAAAACTCTCAATTTAGTAAACAATAAATATAATTAGGGTAGTGTATTAACTCCACTAAAAACACTTCTGATGGAATTTAGATATCACTTTTGGTCCCCCCTTAAACATTAACACAAAATACCCATCCAAATGAGTTGATTCAACCATGATCCAGTTGAATTAGAACTAAAAACCTAAAAAAATCAGAAAAATCAGGGGATAAATGGATAAAGAAGAGGAAAGGGATGAGAGGAGATTATATTATCTACAATTAAAATTAAATTTCACCGAAAATTCCACTAAATATAGGGAATTAGGATAAGGGGAATCATTGGATGAGCGACCCTCCCTATGTGCACTGATCACCCAAAAGAAAGAGGGGAAAAGTACAATTCTTATTTTTTTATTATAAATATCAGTTTATCTTTAATTGAAAGAACCTATGGTTAACACTATATACTATCTTGGAATTGGGAGCAACCACTACATAAACATTTAATTTATGAAGTCATTCTTTAGGGTGTGAATAGTCTATAATAACTCCCTGTTTCAACACCACCACGTTTTCCTTCTTCTAGATTCCTACCAAGCACCCGTAACACTGATGTGACTTGAATGTGGTCAAAAAAATATTATATGAATTTGAACCTTTGAAAACCTAGTCTGAGTACCAATTTTCAAAATGTAGTATCCACCAGTTGGAAAATTCAAATCCCATCTCAAAATAACAACATGGAAATCGACATGTCATTACAAACTCCCCACCATAAGGCCTCTTGTCCTCAATAATCCAAGGAAAGAATAAAATCAAATCTCATAGGCTATCCTGGTAAAAATTCTCTATCTAATACTCACATTCCATCATCAGAAACCAAACTCACACTAGTTCAAAAAGGGGTTTTCATGTCAGTTATTTTGGTTTCTAATATCAGTTACCTCACAATGTTATTCCACGTGACATTGTAAATGTTTTTTTATCATAGATTAATATTAACATATGTTATAAATGATAAAAATCTATAGGTGGGTTTTCATGTTAGGTTTTAAGTAATTGATGTGATAAATACTCTAAAACCTATCATTTAAACCACTATAAAAGCACATAATTGAAGTTTTTTTACATCAATTTTATAAAAACTAATGTGAAAATTTATTTATAACGTTATATTTTTATTTAAATTTTTTTACAAATTCAATTTCATGTTGGTTTTGAGAAAACCAACATGAAAAATAATCAATTTAAATTTTATATGTTTTTATTTTTATAATCGATGTGAAAAAATATATATTTTTTTAAAATAAATTATATATTTTCTACCATCCCATCAATACAAGAGATGGACAAAAACAAAAACACCAAATGAAACACAACTAGAAAATATCATAAAAAATTCAATACTTTTTAACGTTATAATGGATATTAAAAATAAAATAAAACCCAATCATACTTAAAAGATAATCAACCCTTTTCCCTCATAATTGTATTTTTTTAATTCTATAGTATATGCATGAGGGATATAAAAATGATACAAATTTGAAATAAATCTTTGGAAATGTATTCCGAATACAATAAATAAAAAATTAAAGGATAATTTAATAACAAAATATAAACTTATAGAATTTTATAAGTTTTACAAAAGAAATTATTTCAATAATAAATCTTAAAACATAATATCCACATTCATTTACTTCTTCTTAAAGTTGAACTTGTGTTTAATAATATTTTTTTCAATTAAAAATAAAATTTAAATTACCTAGAAACAAAATTTAATAATTATAAATTATAATTCACATTTTATTTTACATATTTAATATTTATACTATGCTTTCTAATTGTCTATATAAACTAATATCTTTCCATGTTTGAAAATAATATTCTTGAAATAAATGTAAATATTATTATAATATATACTTGTATTTAAAAATTAAAACTTATGTGTCTAATACATGCTTACAATTATATCTCACTTCACCATAGATAGAGCATAGCTAGTAAAGTGTGTTGTTTCTTGGAAAAAAATAAACCCAATAACCAATGGTTATTAATATAATGTAAAATAAAATGTTAGTGGTCATTAAAATAAATGATATAACACTTTATGAAATATTTGTTCCATAACTTTAAAGACAAAGAAGCATTGGACACTAAAGTGCATTATTTAGAAATCATTATACAATATAAATTGTTCTTTCCTTATCCTTCATTTTTACCACTATAGGAGAAAAAAATTGTGGGCCCATAAATCCATATAAAATGTTCTATCATGTTGTATAAAAATTGTATAAATATACCAAATATAAAACAAATATAATTATTATTTTTTGATAAATTAAAATTACTAAAGATATATGATAATCGACGTACAAGGAAAATAATTGAATCATTTTTTATAGATAAATCATCTCCAATTACAATATATATGTTATATTTCATTAAAATTATCATAGTAATTTCATGCCCAAAAATTTTAGAATCCACTAGAATGTAATAAACCTATAACAAAAAATTTAAATTTGTTGATAATCTATCATGTCATTAAGAATTTGTATCTAAAGTCATAATATACAATAAATATTGTTTTCTATGTAGTATTTATTTTTCTTTAAAGTAGTCATATCAAAAATTATATGAATATGTAAATTTTAAAAAATAAAAAATTAAATCCAATATGAAATAAAGGATACAATCCACATATAATTAAATTGTAAATTTTCAGAAAATTCTATAAGGACAACCTAAAAAATAGCCGATACTTTTTCTAATGGTAGTAACCTCCTCTGAATGAAATTTTATTCACACCGATCTATCTATAATATCATGTACAATGAATATAAGCCTATCTATCACTATCTATTGATGATAAATACTATCCCCTATATAATATATAATCCCATATGCCATAATATTAGGCTGGTAATCCTCAATATATAACTCAAAATAAATAGGTAGATTTGGATGAGGAGGTGTAGGAGTAGAATAATTAGGAGGAGGTAGAGGAGTGGTATCTAAATGAGGATATAAAGGAGTGATATCATTAGCTTGAAATTTTATTTTCATGTCTACAAACATTGACTATACCAAATATTTGATCCTATACTTCATCCTCTCACCCAAATAATGAAATTTTTCTTCAAAATATTCTATTTGTTTATAAAAATCCTACATTAAAAAAATCCTCAAAATGACCCAAATTTTTTTTAATGATACACCTACAGAGTATCCTCTTAAACGACTTGAGTGTTTAGGAGTTTGCATTGTAGTAGCTAAAATTTCCTTCCTTCTGTTATCTATGAAGGTCCCTTGGGTGCTCTATTCTTTAAGGGATTCCTATATAAAATATTTTAAGAATCAAAATATATGAAAAAATTGATTTAATTGAATTATAATAAATATATTAAATAAATTCTTTCAATCCTCTCAGCTACAACCCTTGACTCTTCCATAATAAATTTCCCCTTTTCTCATTTAGTACCTCTTCCTTTTTTCATGTCTACCTAGGGGAGGAGCCTCAACCTCTACAGATCCTAAATGATTGTCTCTTATTTATTGAAAATTTTAATCTATAATTTGTTCTTACAATAATTCATACCCTCCATGAGATAAATTATGAGGGTATATGTTTTTTGAATAAACCTCTTAATGAGATCTCCTTTTTTTCTTTAAATTAAGAAGAAAAATATCATTAATATGACCATTAATATAAAAAATCTTCCAAATGATAATTTTTCCTTTAAAAGTCTTCTTATTGTCAACTTTCAAAAAACAACATCCATTTATCTTAATCTAGAAATATATATATATATATATATATATATATATCACATCGATTTTGATAATGTCTAACCCCAAAACTAAATTTTAATGTGAGGGTGTTTTTAAAATCCATATGTATCCTAGTATCTAATCCTAAAAATTTCATAATAAATCTTATAGTATCAGGTTTATCATATTTCATTTGATAAGAATGGGAACACATTTATTAGTAAAAACATTTCATGCTATGTAAAGTTATAACAAATGAGCATCTAAAAATTTTGTCCCAGAATTGATATAGTATCATATTTTCCACACTTCTCCAACAAAAAAAAATAAAAATACTAACTTTGTATTTATCTTACACTACAATAAAATTATAAAATATTTTTTGAGTTGGACCCTTTGGAATATCATTATCAACAATTTCTTCTGGTATCTATAGTCCCATGTACAAGAAATTGTTGATTTTTGTAAATATTTCATTAAATCATTACCAACCCTCAGATTAATATATTACCTTTTTATAATTATATGTCTTACACATAAAAGGATGAGGAGGATCCTCAATTATATTATTTGTACAGTCCTATCCAAATGTATTTTTATAGTCCTCCCGGGAAGATCATGTTGAATTATATGTTTCATCAACCATTATCCTAAAAATTAAAGTAACAAATAATTAGTACACAAATATAAAAATACAACTATTACATATAAAATTAAATATAAAATGAAAAATTACCCAATGAAAAGTAATCTAAACTATTTTTAATTGTTTTAGTGTAGTTAAATAAAATTCTAACATCTCTAATGAGAGATGAAATGATGTATACAAATAAAAACAAATACAACTATTAGATAAAAAAATAATAAAAATTTCAAAATAATACAAACAAAACAAACCAATACTAAACAGACCAGTCTTTATCATATTTATTAGACCATCACCATTGTAATAAACCATTATGAAGTTGAGTTACACAGAAAGTGGTGCATGAATAGTAAAAATGCTCCAATGTATTATAATAATTCTCTTACCAAAAAGAATTTTTTTTTAATATAATGCTTTATAATTTTTTAAACATATTAAATTAAAATTATTATTTTTTTCATAAAATAAAAAAATAAAAAACATATTCATAGGTAAACATATGTTATTAATGGTAAATTTAACAAAACTAAACTAATTTAGACAAATAAATTAACTCATTAGTTACAATATGTGTTTTAATAAAAAAATAAAACTAATACATCAAAAATTTTATGGAATTTTAAAAAGTAAACAAGATTTTAATTTGTATTACCTATAATATTAGGAAATTAATTAAGATCTATTTTCCAAAATTCATTGCTCATGATCATTCCATACGGAACAAACCATGTTTATAATGTGTTTATCAATATTCTATATTAATATATCAATGGATATAGGGATGTCACATAAATCAACATCTTCATCATGTTTTTAATCACCAAATACAATTTTTTCCTTGTAAAATGATATACCAATGAATATTGGATTGATCAAGAATATAAAAAATTTGTTTTCCATATTTTTCAATGATAAAAGGATGAAATATGAATTCTAATCTATTCTCATCAACAATTTTCATAATTAACTCATCATGTATGACAATTTTGTTTACTGATAACCCATTCTAAATTAAACAATAGAACTAGAAATTTAACATAATCCACCTCATATATTAATTCAACAACTTTGTAATATGAACTTGATTCAGAGATACATTTTTTATGTTTCACTCTTAAACAATGAATTACTTCAATGAACAACAACACACTACTATTTTGAACTGTACTTCTATTATCCTTTTCATTCAAATGAAATGCATCACCATAAATGTCATACATGGACCGTGTAGTTAAATTTATATTTAGATTCCCCGCTAAACATATCAATGTTTTTTTATGCCTCTGATATACCACATACAGTCTCTTTAAAAAATTTAATTTTTTTTATCATTCAAAATCCACATATCTTTGTTTTTGTATAACATTATTTCAAAACATTAATATGTGATGTTATATATAGATAAACATCATATATGTTATTCAATATATATAAATGGATCTTTTTTTTATCTATTCACCTATCAATGATTTTACCTCCATGCCAAAGATCCCCTATCCCTTATAATTGAAACATTCATGGAATGTTGTGTGGAAAATTATGTGCTCCACTATATACAATTATCTTATACAAAACACCACAACCTCCTTTGAAATATACATCTAAGTAATGATGGCTTCACTTCAATATGGATTCTTAACATATCCCTTCAATATATTCATACAAATTTCAAAAGGATACATCCAATTTATATATAAAGCTAAAAACTGATTTACTTCTTACACAAATGGAACCATTAAATGCACCATGATATCAAAAGAAGATAGTGAAAAATATATTTTTAGTTGAAAAAGTATAGAAAAAACATCTCTCTCCAAATAATTCAATGAATTCAAATCAATAACCATGATAAAAATTGAGATTAAAAATAACACAACTTCATGACAGTCATTCAAACATTGTTTTGAAATATTCCATATAATGCAATAGGATTGAGTTGTTTCATCATGATGTACCAATCATAAAAGTTCATACCTATCAACATCAAATATTTCAGTGATTTTTTATATATTTGATGAATACATATATTGAACTTTGAAAAAATGAATACACTCACAAAAGATAATTTTCTCCCTCTTGGATATTGTATGAAAATGAGGAGGTATTTATGGCTTTCTTTTCTTAGGAGTGGCAGATGACTACAGACATATTCCCATTGAGAGTGTGTCCAATATTGAATTCAACTAGTATTTAGTATTTCCTTTAATATTTAACAATGTTTCCATCAAGATGTCATGTATATTAGTATCCAAATTTATGAAATAAATGTTATGTTTTACCACATGATATCTTCTATTTATAAGTTCAAAAAATATTGGTTTTTTATTCCAAATATTCCTAACATTAACAGATTTTTGCATCATTCTAAATGTGAGATCAATGTTTTTCACCCTCTCAAAATAATTTTCAGTGGACAAAGGGTTTAGAGAAATATCAAATTATAATGTGTTTTTTAATTCCATTTTTAGTCTTTTATAAAAGATTTACATAGATAAAAACATTTATGACCCATTTATACCATTTTTAACCCATGTTATAGTTTTTAATATGTAGTTTATTTATTATAAATTATAAAAGCTTTACGGACACTAACACTATATCCATAAATATTTCCATATGTTGAGAAGACATTTATAGTGAACATATTCATTTCATGTAGTAAAAAATGTTCCATTTTATAATAATCAAACACACTAATAACATACTCCCATAAAAAGTTCCAAATCATCATGTAATAGTGATAATAAAACATTAATATCATTTCTAGGATTTTCTGGTCTATAAATCCTTAAACTCAACATGATATATATTATCTTCATACAAAATTCTGGTGAGAAGTTTAAAATTACCAATATAAAATCCATACACCATGATTAAAATTAATTATTTGATATGGATTCATTCTATCTATTAATAGTCCATGTCTAAAAAATCTAACTTCATATTTGAAATTGAAAAATTATTGATCGAATTTCTTCCACTATGGAAAATGAGATGGATTATGTTATTTAACATTAGATATCCACTAATCTACATTACATATTAACCTTATTTAATCATTTGGATTTGGAAATAAATATTTAAAATGAGAAATTATAGGTAGTTATAAAATTTCACCTCTAAGATTATCTATAATTTGTAAATAAGACTATGAATTTTCTTTCAACTTTTACCATGATTCCCCACATTTTGGACACTCTAAAAGACATTTTTATTAAATCCTATATAAAAAAATCATTCAAGTATGAATGTATCTTTGTATACCCAAAAACCATTAGGAATAATATTTTCTTTACATTATAATGTCAATATGGAAGACTATTATATTTAGGAAGTATTCCTTTTGATAGCTGTTACAAATTGGTAAAACTCTTATCATTCTAACTATTTTTATCTTCATGTTAATCAATATTAACAACATTGATAAAATTGAAAATATTGTACAATGTGGATACAATTGTTTTTCAGTATCACCATATATATTCTCAATTATCAGTTCTTTCCCAATTGCGACTAATTCAATATAATGAATCATTTGTTCAATTTTATTAGACTTATCATCATTAAAATCATTATAGCAAATGGATCTATAATTTTACCAAGTTTCACCATTTCAAATAAATGAACTATAACTTGAATTAATAGAAAGAAAAATGAAATCATCTTTGATTTATTTTATTTTGAACATCTTCATATTCAAAAATTTATATAATGAATACAAAAAACAAGTTATTGTTCAAAACTTTTTAGTTAGGAATTTTCAAAAAAGAATCAATGCCTTCCTTATATACATCAGTTATTTGTTCTGAAGTAATCCAACAATAATACATTAATATTTATAAAAAATATCATGAGTTTATAATACATTATTATAATTGGAAATTAAATTTTTTATGTAAAAATAAAAAAATATCACAATAATTTTCACAAATGAAACAAATAAAACATATCTGACTTAAAAAACATTTTTTGATTATCTTAGTATTGTTAAATTTAAAATCTCAACATTTTTTTTACATAAAAAAATTATGTAGAACATACATAGATTTAGTAAACTAAAAATTAGACCATCATTGTTGCTTAAATTACATGAAGTTTCTAATTTTAAAAATTAATTAACCACAAAAAAGTCATCATCAATGTAATATGAACATAAAGATTCACTATAAAAGATCAGTTTAATATTTTTATAGAAAAAATATCATTATTTAGAATGAGTTCCAGTTGTCCAACACATGTCTCAAATTCAATTTAAAAATAGACACCAACATAATATAAATTATAATGGGGATATAATTAGAAAAAATTAGATGAATAAGAAAAATTATCGATACACAAATTTAGGTGACATTATCATGGTTTCTCTCACCCAAAAATGTCTATAAGAGAAATAGGTTCTCTAAAAATTAATATATAGAATCTAAAAAATATTGGATTATAGAATAACGAAATAAGATCAAAATAACTACAATGTCCTAGGAAATTAAAGGATCACTCACTACACGATTTACTACGACAAAGAAAAAACACTATACATCAATTATAAGTAAACCTAAAGAATATAAGCTTCAAAAAATAAAAAAAAAATCACACTCCTTGAACTCTATATTTCTATGCTTATAAATGAAAAAACACATATTTTAAAATAATATTAACTTCTATAGGATGTCCTAAAAACAAGTAAAATTAATAAGCTTCCATTAATTTTCAAATACACAAAAGCACTCAATAGATATTTACTGTTATTAAAGTGCACATTATTCCCTATAAAAGTAAACATTTAAAAAAACTATAATAGAAAAAATCTAAGGTCTTATTAGTTTAAATATAAAAAACAAATTGAATATGATATTGTTTCAAAAATAATCTTATTTGAGGATTTTATACAAATCCAATAGGTGTTTTGAATTTTTTATTTAGTATGCAAAATAAAATTCATTTTATAAGATTATTAGTTACTCCAAATTAATATTTTCTTCAGAAAAAAATTATAAATCAAAATTATAGCACTAGTATATATTATGAGTTAATTTAAAAAATAATGTATATGCCTATGTAATTAGAATAAAAAATAAAAATAGAAAAGGTATGGAAACATATAAGCTTTGAAAGAGATAAATAAAAAAACGACTAAAAAATATTCATCAATTAAAATAGACCTTGATGTATGGAAAATTCAAAAAATTAATTTGAATAGAAATTATATACTAGATGAGGGAAAAAATAAATGTAAACTATAATGGAAAGATGATGCAGAGAGAGTGAAAGTGGTGTCCGACTATCGCCGAGGTTGAACAATGGTGGAAATGAAACATGAATGAGATTAGAATCCAAGAATCAATGAATAAAGGGGTTAAGGTTTTCAAATAAATGAGAAGAGACTTATTTTGATGGGAATAACGACCCTGAATTGAGCCCACCCAAAATTTTATTTAATTTCAAAAGGTTTATCATCATAGGTTTTCAATATATGACATGAAAAACTACTTTTTGATGTAATTTATCTAGTAGATAATTTGATAAACCAATTTTTAATATCAGTTTTCAGATTACTGATAATGAAAATAAATTCCATGACTATTTCAGAAGATTTATTTTATAACTAATCTATATTTTTTTTCCACATCATTTATAAATAATAGATACGAAAAACGCAGCATAAAATATATATGTTGTAATAGTGTCGCCTCAACTACACAACTCCACACATCAAAAGTTGATAAACCAACAAACTATCAACACTAACACTGATAAAATGATCATAAAACCTACAAAACTCAAGAAACCCATGGCATTCACACCTAATCTATCTTGAGGCTCATGGTGCTCCCCACCACTAGGCCCCTTCTCAAGAAGGATTATTTCGAACAACAGTTCTCCCCACCATAAGAATCACCTACTGAAAACACTATTCTAGGGGTCAACTGAATCACCAAATACATCCCACATGATCATCCTAAGATAGTTCTCCCCACACAATGTATAACCATAAGAACCAAATTTGGATCTCCCCCACTGAATTTTTATAGAATGGACAATCACATCTACCAATGCATCCCTAAAGTAACACAGAACTTTAACTCAATATCTCTTCAAATGAACCACACACATAGGGACCTACTTGTACCATGATTCAAAAAACTAAATTTCATTGATTCCTAACCATTTTTTCTAATAAACTTTTTCAATAAATTTATTTACACGAATCACCCCCCTGAACCATGTGTCGAATCATGTTCTCCCTTTGAACCATGCTTGGATTCACTGGTTCAACCCTTGAAAGATGGGATGGAACAATATTTCTCTCTATAAAAAATTTGATGAATCTTGTATTTCTATATGGAACACCCTCAAATCACATTAAAACTACATTTAACCCTATGATAATGCACCAAATCTAACCAAAATCCAATTAAAACTTAATATATAGTATTACCTAAGGAGCCAAAAATCATTTGAACTTACCATGCACTAAAAATCCAACACCACCTCCACCACCTCCACTACCCATTGACTAGTCTCACTATAGAGAAAAACCATATAATATGAGGTTTATTCACCCAAGATCAATATGAGGACACCTATATAGAAGTATCATTATCATCAGTTGAATATTCCTAACACCCAATATTTATGAATCATGTTCTATATATTACCAAACCTAATAACTATATGTAGACATCATGATCATACTTGAGTGTTAACATGAAAAACAACCAGTACCACTGATTATTTTATCATTGAAACAACATTCCCAACCCAAATATGGTGCACTACCTTCCATATTTCATTCCTCAATGTAGTCATTGAGAACTGACACCAAAATGTCTATCACTACACACATGTTTCTCTTCTCGAGCCATGATATTTTCCCATCTACTTCTAACACCTCATCTACCTCACAGTCTAAATGAAGGTATATAGTTGGGTAATGAATACCCCAATACCCTGGTCTATTATTGATTTTATATTCAACCATTGAGGGAAATCTCTCATTTTAAATAACTTTAGGCCAATAAGGAAAAAATCATCTCATAACTACCCTAGTATCATAGCTGATTCAAGTTTTTCCACAACCCAACAATTCTCAATAAACTCTCAAATGTCTTATTCACTAATTCACAACCCAACCCACTAGAATCACATATAAGAATTGTTAACCTACTGTTACACACTATTAATTTTAGAAAAATATTCATTCTATTGATCACTATACTCTAATGGTAGAGTGATTTATTGAAAAATATCTCATTGGTTCTCGCATGGGATTCAATTTGGGCTCTTCCAAACCCAATGGTTTCGTGCCATTGTGTAACCTGATCATACGAATCATCCCAAATTCCTAGGAGTGATGTATTATATAACACAAGATGACATGAAAAACCCATTAACCATTCCCTAAATACATATCATTCACACCCCACAGACAAAGTCATATCACTCCTTGCAAGGATATTCACATGACCACTTTCCACACAAGTGTCATCTCAAGAACCATAAGCATCCATCAATAATCTCATTATGATATATGAAACAACATATATAAGAAACAAGTCTTGCAATCTTATTTATCCTTCCCTTGAAACTATCCACAACACCACACAAAATCCATTTCCAATTCCATTCTCAACAAACCCTGATTGTTTCCATAGAACCACCTAGCTCAGATAACTAGATTTCCACTAAGAATATATATGAGAAAACACCTTATATGTTTTTGTTATAACATTATGTAACCAAATACCATACTCAAATAAAAACATTTCCACACTCAGATAATTCCCTAAGTATCACATGGATCTGATGAACTAGTCAAGGGTCTATTTGTGAGAAATCCAATGCATTCATCTACTTACGGAACACACACATCACTTGATGATGGGACCACACATCTATAACTAGAGAACAACATACATTAGCATCCACATGACATGCGATTAGATAAAATACTATGGTTTATTTGATTATTATTCTACAAACATGTTATACTATAAAAATATATACATGTTGTTGTTTAAAATTTAATCAGAAAACCCTATCGTTAATAAACCAACCACATACATGTAGAAATATTTCATGTGATTTATACATACATAATCAAGAAGAATGTACATATTCCCATTTACAATGGGAAAAGAGCCAAAATCCATAAATAACATCTTTGGTAAACACCTGAAATTTAATAATCATATCAAACATAATAGTGAAAATAAAGTATAGAAATATTGTACCCCTGGTAACCTGGACTTCCAATTGGAAATGTGATAATGACTCACCAGTCTGATGACCATCAAAACATTTGAAACACTCTTATACCACTTGTATATTATATCCCCTAACAAAAAAATATATGTCATTGACACCATTGTTAGATCCTTTTACCCAGGGCCCGTAAAATGGTGCCCAAGGTGAGGGACCAACATGGTCTCAGGCATATATATACATTAATAAGAGGTTAATGAATAGTAGTTAGGGCCTACTACATATATTGGGGAGATTGTTTTTCAAAACATAGAGGAATATAACATATTATAAATAAAAAAAATTATATATAAAATATAATCATATTACACATAGATAAATAATCACAGTGAAATAATAAAATTAACCATACATAAGAAAATAATAATAGATTCACTGATTTCCCCCCGACACATTCTAAAATACAAAATAAACCGAAAAAAACTAATCCAAATTGGCCTTAATTCCATCCTTGGGCCTCGCATAACCTATATCAAAAAACTATCTTGTTTCACCATCGCAATCCATTTCATGATCTGTACTTAACATGAAAGTGAACATCATGGTATATATGTGAATTCAGGTTCCTATGAAGGGTGTGAGAAATAAATCTTAGTAGGAAATCACCATGTTCCCCTAGTATATGACATCATATGTTTGTATTCATGTGGAATAAAATAAACATGTCACATAAGAGCATTGGACATCATGTAATAACCATGACACTAGAACTCCCAATGAAGCAGATCACTGTGTGTTAAATAGGGGACCATGACACCTTATCATCCCTAATTTAGTTGTAAGCTAGAATCTACCTTATATCACATCTCAAGAACTCCACCAATTCATATCACATACAACAAGAATTATGGTAGGTCAATGTCCAAAAAATGGAAACACTCCCTGCAAACACTAGGCATAGTTATACATCCATATCTCAAACCATCGCTTAATTACTATAGAAAAATTCCATTGGTCATGCATCACATTACCCCATAAACTAGTACCTAAAAAAGTCCCATACCTAATCCTACACAAGTAAAGGAAATATTATTGCACATCGACCCAAGATATGCATGATAAGGCTCTAGACCAAATTTCCAAAGTAACATAACATGATTATCACACCAACCCCAGCCACATATGAAAAGGTCCTTGAACCAATACTATTTACAGGGCACAATAATCAAAGAAACCAATCCCTAGAAACATTGGAGAGGTTATTAAGGATATATACCCCCCCATAGGCTCTATAGGGGTCATAAAGTACATATACCCATCCTAGTATCCCTTATAGAGGCCAGAATCACACCAAACCATCACTGTAGACAATATAGAGGTCAAAAATATGCAAATCCACAACCCTTCACATATCTATCCAACTAAACCCAATGTTCTATTTTCTCTAGGACCATCCCCTAATTTAGAAATGTCTCATAATTCTCACTTGGTTCTCAAATGGGTCCTCTAGAATTATCAGAATCTCTTCCCATTGATACCAGCTTATACTCATCACTCCTTGATGATACCTAATCCCATTGGATCATCCTGACCAAGGCCCAAAGGCTTGGTCCATCCATTCCAAATCCATCATCACTTCTAGTTCTACTAGAAAAGTACTATCTCAAAACATATAACTCTAATCCCCCTTGGAATACTCATACTATGTCTTATAGAAAATTCCTTGAGGACCATTTTTTCCCATATCACATCTCATATGGAAGATCTCTCAACCTATCACATGGAGGAAACCCTCTATATCACATCTTATATAGTCCTAAATGACTCATCTATCTCCAAACCTCACACCAAGGGCTTTGTCCACTATCAATAGGGTGTTACCTATCCCATATGAGATGTATGACCATATCATTGATCACCATATGGACAAATCCCTCTCTTGCTAGCTCACATTCCATAAGTGTATCAACTTAGGCCATCCATGTATCTTCATGCACCCTGAGATCACCCAATGTCACTAGTTATCCTGAACATATTTCACTACCCTTAGTGGAACAATCACCAAGTGATTCTAGTTTAACAAAAGTGTTATGTATCACTCACCCTGAGTAGAAAATTCCTAACACTATGCCATAGGTTTATTCTGATTGCCTCTGATCCCTATCATACATACCTAAATTGTGAAAAAAAGAATAAATTAAGGAAGAGACACATAAAAATATTATGATATTTTATTAAAAGAACCTCTTACCTCTGTCAATGAGTTTCCACTCATGGAAAGATCTGTATCACCTCATCAAAGCTAGTCAATGCCTTGTCCAAGATTAATTCTACTCCAATAAACCATATCATGTCATAAGATTTAAATAATTTATTATAAAAATTTCAAATTAATTATTTAAATTAAACCAAATAGTCATATTCAGTTGAAAAATTACTCAGCACTATCATTACACATAAACTTTGACTAACCACTATAAAAAAGGTCTACAGTGCACCCCTAACAACATAATTTATAAAAGTACTATTAGCTAACACATGGAAAACCATCACTTCTACATAAATTTACCAAAAATAGAAATGAAATTAGTGTAGTGAACTTGGATTTTCATATATAGATATTAAATCTTATTAGAAGAATATTAGAAACATTCCACAAACACATTCCTAAGGACCATGATAGTTTAGTGTCTTTAGAAACTTGGAACACAAAACACTAATATCATACAATATCTTCAAATTTCTAAAAAATAAAACAACTTTTATTAATAATCATGTACATATCCTACATAATTTTTTTTCATAACATGAGGAAAGGAAACATAAGAAATGGTGAGATCATATTCTTAATAAGTTTAAACAAGTGAGATACATAAGTATCACATGAACATTAGGGTATGAGAACATGATCATAACACATGAAAACCATACTATGCATATCAAAGATCATAATATTGATTAATGTAATAAATATTAAAATTTAATAGGAAGTGAATCATAAAGAAATAAAATAAAATGGGTCATGAGAGAATATCCTTGGCATGAGACATAGATTTTTGGAATACACTCAAGCATAGAAAATCATTTCCATATTAGTCAAGTATCATTTCTAAGGCTATCATATTGGAATGGGTTCAGTCCCCAAACCATCATAGTAGTCAAGGATCACTCCCGTAAAAATCCTAGTAGAAAAATAAACTTATTGAACTACATTCTCTCCTCATTATATTCCTATATTATTGAACTTTGTTCAATGCTCATTCTAGCACTGTCTTACTAAACTGGGATCACTCCACATTCTAGCCATGTCTTACTGAACCGAGTTCACTCTATGTTCCAGCCTAGTCTTACTACACCACGTTGAATCCCCATTATAGTCCTTCCTTAATAAACATAGTTCACATCCCAATCTAGTCCCATATATATAATGAGATATAAATCATTATCCAATGAATTGGAAAGAGATATTGGTCCAACCCATCATTGGTTATAATGTAACTACTTTACTTGATTATAACATAATAACCATCAGATAATGAAAATAATACCAATGTGTTCCACAAGATCATTGAAACATTAATAATATCAAAACCCATGAAGTGAAATTGGTTTCATTAACATTTCATCATAACATAACTTGCTGAAAATAAACACATTTATAATATTTTTATAAATTAATAAAATAATAACACTTGGAATAAGAATGAAGTTTTATAAAAAATTTATCATGGTATAACATAGATAAGAAAAATGGGTTTCATTAAAATATTTTCATCATAAATATAATCCATTAAAATAACGAATAATAATATTATCCTTAGATCATATCACTATTAAGGCATAGGTAACAATAACATATGTCATATTAGGTGGAAAATATTTTTAAAATATTAATTAAAACATTTATTAAGAAAAATATCCTATTTGATAAGGAAAACACTTTCACAATAATAAAATTATGAACAACATTTTTATTTAAAAATAACACCAAAAAAGTATAAAGAAATCTTTGAAAATCAATTAATACATTTTAAACCATAAAAAAATTTAAAAATATTTTTCATCGAAAATTAAATTAATAGAATATAATAATAATTTAAAAAATTTATTGAGTTTGATAACCTTTAGGCTTTGAAAAAAAATTAAAACACATTTGAAATCATTTTTAGAAAACATGGTTTTGTAAGAAAAGATGTTATCAATTGAAAACAATATTTAAAAAATATACTTTAAAAATTGAAGTACATAAAAAGAAGAAAATGAAGTGAAAACATGTATTCTCATGACATAACCAAAGGATAATAAAATCCCAGAGTTTATTTATAGATAGATCATAATTTTTTATTATCATAAACATTTTCATAAAAAATATCTATAAATGATGAGATTGAAACATAAAATCATTACCACTTTAGTAATATTGAATAATTATAAACATGAAGGAATAACATAAAATAGAACTTAGAATAAAATCAGGATAACAAAATTAATGATATTTCATTTCCAAGTGTCTGTTTATACACTTTGTGTAACAATATAGGTGCATAACATAATAAACGTCTAAAGGAAGGTGAATTGAGGCAAAAACCCCTTACCAATTTTTAAACTCTAGATCCATAAAAACCAAGAAAGAGAGATCCTGTAATGGATATTTAAATAATAAAATTTTTTATTATATTAATCATAAGAAACATTCATGGTAATTATATACACCATAAAAAATAAATAGGTGGTGAACAAGGCGTGTATCTCATGACAATAAAAAGTCAGATGAAAACCACTTACCTTAATCTTTAACTCCCATCACACTCACTCAAAACTCTTGTATAATAAATATAATTTCATTATAAATATTTTAAAGAACCCCATTCATATATATTACACCCCATGTGATTTTATTATGAAAGTTTATTACAATTTTATTAACAATTCCATGTTACAGTTATGTTTTAGGTAATAACCACTTTATTTTTTGTATATGATTTGATTTGTTATATTTTTGTACTATAAATTTTATCATGGTTAAATAATATCTAGAATGATAAAACTCATATAAAAACCATATATTTTTAGTATATATGAATTTATATTAATCCATAAAATTTAGTGATATGAAATGAAATACATCGTTCATTGAGACTATAGGCCTTAAATACGCATGACTAATGTATTTAATTTTCTTATTGGGTTGAAATAAAGAAAAATAAATAACATATATTATAATTATAAAATGATTGTTTCCCAAAGATATCACATATTTTTATTAAACCCATTCATAATTTATTTCATGTAAAGTGTGAATGAATCACATGAATTCAGAAGGTGGTAATGCGACGTAAAAATGAGTGGCATTATCATATACACATAAAATTGAAAGTATGAATTAATTCATGATATAAAATTTATTGAATCATAATAAAATAATAAATACCATATATATAATATGTAAATAATAAATCCATCATTATGAACTGCATTGAGAGTTGGTAATGGAAAAGAAAATGACATCGGTTCGCGAGGCGATAGTCCACCGTACACATGGAAAATTATTCAATAACCCATTTTATGAAAGTGAGGAGAGTTGTAGGTAATTATCTTAACATTAAAAAACATATCATTGTATTTATGATATATAGGTTATTATAAAATCAATTTTTAAAAGTAATTGATGGGTGTGGAGGAATATATAAAACAAAAATGGTCATTGATGAACATTACCACTTATTTAGGTATCCTCTTTAGGTTTGAATTAAAATCCTTACATGGATGGATTTATGTCCAAAATAAGTCTTCTAGGATTATTTTAGTGAATTTGGGAAGTTATTTTTGTATGTAATGGAAAAAAGAGGCTTTAGGTTGTGAGAAATATAGGATTTGCAGTTCCTAGTCATAGTTGGGGATGAGTGGCATTCTTGTAAATACTAAAACAAATTCACTATTAGGTGGTCAATATTACCCAAAGTGGCTCAAAAATTGATAATTAAATATATATAGGTATACTATGGTAGATAAAAATGGAAAAAACATGAAACATTTGTTTTTAAACATCTTATTACTTACTTCTAAGTTATCTACTTTTACCATTATAGGTCTTTACTATAGTAACTAGTTTTCTATCCTAGGAAATTTATACAATAAATCTAAAATAAAATGAGCCTTATTAGATATTTTATAAATAATGATTATAAATATAATATATAATTTAAATATTTAAATCCATGTTTTCTTGGAAATTAATCTTAAAACATGAAAAATTAATGTGAAAAAAGACTTCTTTAACCTTAACCATGCTGATAGAGTTATTACTATTTAGGGGTCAATATATTCATTATTGAATAATAATTGGTTCATGAATAGAACATATCTCATATTTATTAACATTTAAAAATCACTTGGTTGAATATTGTTTTAGAAACTATAAATCATTTAAGAAAATATAATTTATCATAAAATAACATTATTATCAATTTTGGCATTATTCATTTAAATTGAATTTAAAATTATAAAGACATTAATGCAATTAAAATATATTTTTTAAAAATGTTATTAAAATGATAAATTCAAATAGAAAATTAATTTAATGAAATAATTCATTTAATTCACTTCACTTTTAATATTTTTAGTTTCATTTATTTTATTTTATTATTAAATAATAATTACTATGTTGGTGTTTCTTAAGCCTTTATGAAAATATTCCTTCTCAAAAAAATTAAAACAAATCATCATGATAAAAAAAGAATTTATATTTTAAAATAATACTCATAACAAAACATATGTTATCTTTTTTATTATCCCAAATCATTATAGTTAATATAATTAAGAATAATATCTTTTTTTCATTTTCTTTACTTTACTTAATATATGGATCATATTCAAAAGAAAGTGGAATGTAGTTTCCATATTTTAGAGAAATTTATTTCAAATATTGAAATAAAGTTATTAAAAAAATTATAGTAATAATTTAGTTCATTTTCAATATTATCATTCTAGTTTAACCTTTAGTAAACCTTGTTTTAACTTAACAATGTAATTAATTTATATTAAATTAACTATTCATTTTGGTCAAAAATTATGTTAGAATTAGTAGATATTATAAATTATTATGATTAAAATTAGGGAATCCATTTTTCTAAATTCTAATTAATTTTTTTAAAAAATTTAATTTGAAATTATCCCCATAGACATGTTGAGAAAGCATGTTTTTAAAGAGAAAATTATTAAATGTTTACAATGTTATTATAACCAATTTCAATAAAAATTTCATTAAAATGAAATAAATTGAATTTATAGATTTATAATTTAACTAATTATACTTAAAAAATATATATAATTTCACTTTATAAAAAAACTTAAATGAAAACGTAGTTTTCAATTAAAATTCAGTATTTTTAACTATTCATTAAAAAAATTAAACTTTTCAAAAAAATCCCAAAAATTAAACCTAAGATAATTTTGATATTAAAATTTCAAAAATGATTTTTATTTATCAAATTAAATTTCTTAAAGTTTCAACATGTATTTTTGAAATAAATGTGATATAAAAAGGTGAAAAATTGGATTTTTTAAAATACAGTTTTAAGCATAAAATTGGATTTATTCTTATCTTTTTTTCTAGAAAGAATATAAGAATATTGTTACAAAATTTATTGATTTTATAATATATTAATATCATTAAAATAATTTTACAAAATTGATTTGTTAAATTTATTTATGTGAAACACACTTTTTGTGCATAAAAATAGTCTTTTAGAAGAAGATTTTCATTTTATTTTCAAAAGTGTTTTATTTTAATTTGTAATTAACTGGTCACAAAATAATTCATTATATACACATATGCACATCATATTTTCATAATTTAGTTAATATTATTCATGACCACCATTCCAAAAGCTCATTGATAAATATTCTAAAAAGTAATAATATTAAAATAGTATTCCCTGTTCTGTTAATACTAGATGTTGCATGTAGCACTAGCTAAACTCAAAATTTTTTATAACATAATCCAATCATAGTATTGAATGTAACTAAATCTGAACTCGGTATTTCATGTAACATAAAATTTTAAACAATTTCTATATACTTGAAGAAATTTTACAAAGTCTCAGCGTGTTACATTATACCGCCCTTAAAATCAATTTTTCACATGACATTCATCTTTCTCATAAAACGATTAAAATTTAAAAATTCCATCATTAGAGACCACATCATAAAAATGAATAATAAAAATTAAATTATATATGAATTTTTGAAACATTACAGTTACAAACAGTATCTCATGACTAGGTTTCCACATAGGAGAATATGATTGGTAAGTGAAGATTTTTACATGGAAGAAAAGCATAAATAATTATAGAGACTGATAAAGATCACCAATCATAAGAATTTGGGTGATCCATAGAAAGTTAATAACAATAAAACCATAACCAAAATAGGCATGTAAAGGTCATTTATATAATAAAAAATGATGATAACAGGAAAAAAATTTATTTCAAGATCCTTTTCCTAAAGTTGAATAATTTTTCAAGAAGATATACTTACTTGATTTAATTCGATTTAATATGTGTAATGTCACACTTTGGTTGTTTCTTGATCAATTTACACTTTATATCTTACTTCAAGAAATGAATGTTAAATTTTTATGTCTGAATCACTAACAGATCATAATATCCAAAGATATAATGATAAGTCATTCCATACATATTTAGTTATCATCACAATAAAATTGTTAGAATAGGTTATCTAATATGAATAAATCTTCATATGGTAAAGTAATATGTTAATATATAAAACCTAATCTTAATTTTAACTTAAAACAGTCCATAAATGGTTAATCTTATAACCCTTCCAATGTTAAAATATTATAAATAAGGCTACTAAATTTCTAAACATTAACTTAACAATAATCCCCCATATATCATAAAGTAGCCCTTGATTGTCACATACCAAACATGTGAATTCCCTTATCATCTATTCACTTGAAACACGGAAAAAACCTAAATTACAAATGAAAACATCATTTAAAATATACATGTCTCCAAATTACTTACATAAAACGTATATTGTTGGATATATTATATAAATCCAAAATTTATGTAAACTCCCTAAATGATACCATAAACCACTTCATCAATATATCATTTATCTGTTCGGAGTTCATCAATACTAACCATTTTATTATTGCAAAATCAATTATCTACTTTTCTTAGAATAATTATCTTAATATCTATAATAATTTACGGGTTATATTTTACATAATAATGTATTTTAAATGAATATAACCATGCTATTAAATAAAATTTCTAGGTCATAACCATCATTCAACACATTCTTTAAAATTCATAATGAAAACATTATATTGAAAAATACATATATAATTCAGAATTCACAATTCTTGAATCCAAATAAATAAATAATTAATTCCATACACATAAATTATTGGTGTGGAATTGGTCATTCCTTGTTCTAGATGATAATTTCTGAGTTTGAGAATTGAGTTGGGTACTTCCCATGTTCTCCACAGAAAATACAATGAAATCCTTGAAATTTTTTTACTCTATAAAATTATTTTCCACAATGATAACATCTTCCCCAAAATTTAAGATATTCCTTCAGGTTTTTATTCCCAACTTCATGAAATTTAATAATTAAAATCTTATCTCTTATATCTTCACTACCACATGAACTTTCATAAAATTTTGTCATTATCTTATTTTATGTGTCAGGAATTCACCTAAAGTTCATGTTGTTAATAATATATCATTATATATGATTATGAATAATCACAATATTTTTCTCTCTATTAATCTTCCAATTTGGTATCTCATAGTCATTATATTTTCCTTTAAACTTTTTATTAACATGATTTCTACTTATTCCAGCCATTGAAAAAATAAAAAACCACAGTGTAAAAAACAATAATCATATTGGGGAACCACATAATCATGAAAAATAACTTCTAGGATGTCGAAATACTGACACCTTATTTAACTTATAACTCCTTAGGTTTATTCTAGGTCATTCATAGTCATATTATATTTAAATACTAAACGATGGTTCATAAAGAGTTTGTGAAATTCCAAGGCATATCCCTTGGGAGTACCAAACCATCTGTGCAGCAAGGCCCACTATTATACACTATTTTCCCATCCTTTATAGCTCAATATTCCGTTTTCAAGGTTGTTACCCCTAGGAACAAATATACCAGAGCCACATCCACTTATTGTCTCCATAAAAGGATGGAATTGTTTGGAAACCACTCACTCTATCGTTTACTAAAGATATATGACATTTTTCTATACTATAACCCATCCTTGGACTTATTCTTAGATACATCCCTAGAAATATCATTAGAAATATCCCTAGGGATCTCAATAAATTTTCGCCATCCTATTTTAGAAAGGTTAACTAAAATTTTCCTTTAATACAAACTATAGGGATCCAATCATTTCATATTTTGATTTTACATATTTCTAAATGATTCTTAAAAACCTCATAAAAACACCTTCTCGAGGACCATAATAGTTTATTACCTTTAGAAACATGGAACAAAAAATTATGATCGGGATAAGGGCCTTCAATGAACCCCATAAAGATCTTCCCATTTAGTACTCTTCATATACATACCCTATATAAAACATTTCATCATAACATAGAGAAATAAAACATAATAAAGGGTGATCTCAGATGTTCAATAAGGGTAAAAAAGTGAGATACATAAGTATAACATGGACATAATGGTATGAGATCATGAGAATAATATATGAAAATTTTACCCATTATATCAAAGCTCATAATATTGAGTTCTGGTATAAATATTGGAAGTTCATTAGACATGGATCTTAAGGAAATAAAAGAACACGAGTCATGATAGCATAACATGTGCATAAGACATAGATTTTTTGAATACACTTAAGTATAAAAAATCATTTCGATATTAGTCAAGGCTCATTTCCCCAGCTATTATATTTGAATGTGTTCACTCAACGAACAATCACAGTAGTCAAGGTTCACTCCCAAGACCATCATAGAGGAAAAAGTACCTTACTGAAATGAGTTTCCTTATTATTCCAATCAAATCTTACTGAACTAGGTTCACTCCCCATTCCATACCTCTCGTACTAAATCAGGTTGACTACCTGTTCAAGACATGTCTTACGGAATTGAGTTCACTCCTTGTTTCATCCGAATCATACTGAACCAAGTTCAATCCATGCCCGAGTCCAATCTTACTGAACCTATCTTACTCCTCATTCTAGTCCTATATATCTCATCCGATATAAATAATGACCTAATACATTGGAGAGAGATATATTCCCCACCCACCATTTTTTATAATGTTACCACTATCCTTGGTTATAACATAACCACCATCAGATATTGAAAATCATAAATATGTGTTCCACAAGAACAAAAAATACTCATCATGTAGAACCAATGATATTAACTGGGTTGCAAGAACATTTCATTATATCATAGCCTATTGAAAATATACAGGATTCATAATTATTTCATCATTTCATCAAAGCATAAAATATGAAAAAAGATATGGGTTTAATAAAAAATTTATCATGGTATAACCTGAGGAGGAGAAATGGGTTTCATAAAAAAATTATCATTATAAAAATAAATCATTCAAATAATGAATAATAATGGTATCCTTAGATAATATACCCATTAAGGCATAGATAACAAAAATAGATTTCATATTATATATATTTTTTGAAATATCATTTAAAACATTTTTTGAGAAAAAAACCTTTCTTATTTGAAAATGATTTTTAAAACAAAAAAAAATAAAAAAAAAATCCATTTTTCTATTAAAATAAACTTGAAAATATATAAGTAAATATGTTAAATTCATTCGAAATATTTCTTGAAGAAAATATACTTTCTATATTAAAAAACACTTTTTTGAGGATAATGAATTATAAAAACTCATTTTTTTGAAAATGACCATCAAATAATATAAATGAATATTTTCAAAAAACTTTGAAAACATTTTTTTAGGAATATAATATTTTATATTTAAAAAAAACATATAATAAATTTTTTGAAAATATTTTTAGAAGTCATGGTTTTGGAAGAAAAAGTGTTTTCTACCAAACAATAGTTTTTCATAAAAGAATGATTTTTGATCTTTTGAGTACATAAAGAGAGGAAAATGAAAGGAAAAAATGTTACACATAAAATAACCCATGATTAATAAAATTAATTAGTTTCTTAAGTGATGTATCATAATATGTGTTCATCAGAAACAAAGTCATTAACAGTCTCAATAAACGATGAGTTTGTAACATAAAATATTTACTTCCCTATTAAGATTGAATCATAAGACCCATGAAGGGATAACATAAAATAGAAATTAAAATATAATTATGATAAATAAATCCATTATATTACATTTAAAATGGGAAGTATATAAACCTCATGATGTAATTTTGGTGTATACAATAACATACATATCAAATAATGAAAATGGAGACAAAAATACCTTACCAATTTTCTACCTATTGAACCTCAACCCCATGAAAGAGAGATCATAAAATAGATATATAAATAATTTTTTTTAAGTATAATAATAATAATAAAATTTTATGTATTTTATATACACCACATATAAAATATATGTGTTTAACATGGAATGTGTCTCACGGGGATAAAAAGTGAGATGAAGATCCCTTACCTTAAGCCTTGCCTTCCTTCATAGCCATTAAAACATATTATATATCAATATATGTTAATTATAAATATATTATATAACCACATTCATATATATAATACCATATATGATTTTATTATATCAATTTATTACCTTTTTATTAACAATTCATTATTAAAGTTATATTTCAAGTAATAACTGCTTTGTTTTTCATACAAGATTTGATTTTTCATATATTTGTTCCTCCTCCTTTGATAATGGTTCAATACTATCTATAGTTATAAACATGATATAAATATCATATATATTTATTTATAGTATTCCATAAAATTTAGTGATAGGAAATGAAATATATCATTAACAAAGATGGTAGGTCGTACGTATGCATAAACATTATTTTCCATTATCCTATTGGGTTAAAAGAAGAAAATGAAAATAAAATAAATAATAATTCTAGTATTGTGTATATTTAATATATAAAACATATTTTTATTAAACCCACCATTAATACATTCTGTGTAAAGTGTGAATGAATCACATCGATTAGCGAGGGGGTAGTCCTCCGTACGCACAAACTACACTATTGTATTTCGAAAAAATAGAAAGAATGAATATATGAATGATATAAAAACTATCGAATAATAATAAACTCATAAATATCATATATATAATTTAGAAAAAAATACATTTTTATACTATCCTTGAGAGGTGGAAATGGAAAAGCGAATGATATAAGTTCACGAAGCGGTTGTCCACTGTACACAAAAATGATGAATTCATAACCAATTTTATGGAAGTGGACATGGAAATAGGTCATTAAATTAACACCAAAATATATCATTATACAACATTTAATGAGGTTATTATATAATCATGATACAAAAATAATTGATGTGGTGGAGGAAGATATAAAACCAAAAATCACCTTGATGAACGTTACTTATCCTTCGGGCATACTCCTTATGTTTTGAAAAAAACCCATAATTGGTTAAATTTAGGTCCAAAAAAATAATTTTAGGACTAGGTGATAGAATTTGGGAAATTAGTTTTTCAGGGGGTGGCCAAACCAAAGGAGTATTAGGGTGTTATTAAGAGAGGAGAGCAAGTTCCCTTTTATATTTTAGGAAGAGTCATTCTTCTAAACACTCAAAAGTATTCTTTTTTTGGAGGTAAATTTTAACTAAAGTGGCTCAATAATTAATAATTATAGGGTTCTAGGGATGATGTGGCTGAGAAACACCACACCCCCACACAATAAATCACATTTTTAAACATTTTCTTTCATTAACTTCAATGTTTCCATAATTTCACCATTTTAGGTTTTCACTATGGTAACCAGTTTTCTAATATAGGGTATTTATACATTAAACCTAAAATAAAATGAAACTTATTTGATAATTTAAAAATAATTATTATAAATATAATATATAATTTAAAAACTAAATCCATTGTGACATGGAAATTAATTTTAACATAAGCGCAGGTAACGTGAAGAAACATTGCTTTAACCTTAACCTTGATAACATAGTTTTTAATATTTAGGGTGAAATATATTAATTATAAATGAATAATTAGTCCTTAAATATAACATATATGATAATTATTTTTAATTAATATTTACTGATCAAAATATAATATTATTAGTATTTTTAAATCATTTAATAAAATATAATTTATCATAAAATAACATTAACGTAAAATTTTACATTATTCATTTAAATTGAATTCATAAATATTAATAAAATGATTTACTTTCAATATATTATGGTCAAACCTATGTTACATGATATATTAGTCTATAAAAATAATGGAATATAATTATTCATTCAATTTACATCACTTTTAATATTTTTAGTTTCATTTATTTTAAAATATTATTAACTAAATAATTAATTTGTTGGGCTTGTCAAGCATTTAAGTAATTATTTCATATAAAAAAATTAACAAAAATTATCACCATAAATAATATAATTTATATTTCAAAATAATTATTATAACCAAACATATTTTTTTATTTTTACATATCTAAGAGCTTTATAGACAATAACTGTAAGGAAATTATATTTTTCTATTATTTACTTTGCATAACTTATAATATTGGTCATATTAAAATGAAATTAGGGAGTAATTTTTATAATTGAGATACATTGACTGAAAATTTATAAATATACTCACTAAATAAAATTAAGATAATATTTTAGGTCATTTATACACTAATCATTCCACTTTAACCCCCAGAAATCCCATTTTTATCTTAACTATGGTAATTAATTTTCATTGCATCAATAATTCATTTTGATCCAAAATTAAGTTAGAATTATTATACCTTATAAATTATTATGATTATAAATATAGAAACAAATTTTCCAAATTTAAATCACAGATGTGGAAAATATTGATTTAAAATTATTCACATAGGCATGATGAGAAAGAATGTTTTAAGGAGAAACTATTCAAAAGATTCCAATGTTTTTATATACATTGTCAATATAAATTTTATTCTAGTGACCTAAATAAGAATAATATGTACCATCCCGACCTGAGTTCCATTGATCCAGGCCCCAATACAGTGGACCACAAGACCTCAAACGCATCTCCCTAAACACTAGAGGCTACCAACAAACATTGAGGACAATGGATTTGTCTGTGGAGGGACTGCTCCCTCATAGTATAAATTATAATATATTAGTATAAAATATAAAATAATTTGTTGAAGTGTAAGAATATGCAAGAAAAAAATATAAGCTGATAAATAACCCAAACAGAGTAAATAATAACTCTTGAAGATGAACAATCATAACAAATACCATGATGATGTCAATGTATGATCCAATGAAAAATAAAATTGTTGGGGTATGGGGATGAAATCATGTACTGCATGCTAACCAAAATTACCAAGATAACAAAAACTACTACACAGTATCTCAAGACTAGGCTCGGTCCTCTACCCCCAAATCTCCATCCTAAATGGAAAATAAATCAATCATTAGAAGTGGAACACTTCTGTTTTTTCATATCTGTTAGGATAATGTCACCTCGGGTACCAAACAGTGCCTAAGTAGGGTGTGAGATATAATTTTAGTAGCCCGACCCCTATAGGGTATTGACCTTTCTAGTTCATACTGTATAGAGATAAAAATGATCTAGATAAAATAAATTCAAGAAGTTAAATGAATAAAATAACTTCAACATGGTCCAAGTACCCAAGAGGACACCCATACTATACCACCCACTTCAACCTATGCCGAGAGTCTTAGTAAAGTACCTATATAAGGAAAAATATGTATACAACAACCAACGTAAACCAAGAAATCCAATAACGCATACCCCCAAGCTTATTCCTTGGCTTGAGGTCTATTTCTCATGTCATCACGAAGTGTGCTAATAATAAAAATTTAGGTATCAAAAAAACATAAGGATTATTTGAGAAATATTAATTAATGCATCACATGAAATCCAAGAAATTCAATAATGTTTTTCAATTCCAATGGTGGAGTCTTCCCCTGTTCTTTGAGATCTATGTAGAATCTCATGTATCGCTACAGTACATCTGATGTAATCCAATACCATAGAGTTTGTCTCAGGTGATTCATAAGGATTACCTGGTATCAATCGATTCATGGTGACTCTGAGTTCGTCCCAGGTATCTCACTAGAGGACCAAGTATCACCCATGGAATGGTGTATCCATATTTCCAATGGTTATATACATAGTTTCTCCTCTCAAGAACTAGTATCACTTAGGGGTATATTAAATCACCCAGGAATCCCTCGCTTGGAAATACATATAATCTCCCATGATTCCTCATGGTATAACCACCAATGAAAATAAGTCCATCATTGAGTCCTTAATATGGAACCCATGTTCTTATCCATTCCATACAAGTTGTGTAAAAAATCCAACCACATAACAGGCAAGGGAAGTATCGATATATCATGGAAATAATTAATAATTTTATACTGTTTAAATAGCCATCTCATGCCATGAAATTTAGACTAATCAACAGTAGAACATTCAATAATAAATGGTAATAATATCTATCATAAGTAAGGAATAAGTGGTAAATAAGGCATTTAATCAATTGCATGTCATCAGATGCAATTAAATAGCGCAATCTGACAAACTTACCAAAAATACTTAATTCAGTTCATTCCATTTAAATGGCTCAATCAATAAGAACAAATAACATAAAGTTCATGAAATAAAATAAAGTGATAAAATTAGACATGGTATAAAGAATATGAAAAACACCAATTCCAAATGACCAAACATGAATTTAGTTACTAATCATAAATTTTTAGCTTAGAATACAATGAACCATCATTGGTGGGATTTTATTATAAAAAAGACATTATTTATCAACAATTTATTAATATATATTTGAAATTTATTCTAGCATCATAATTCTTTAACAATTAAAATGAAATACCAAGCATAAGAAATTGCACACACTACATAAGAAAGGAAATTACAACCTATATAAGGAATTATAAACAAGTCATTCCATATGGTATGAGCATAAGCAATGGAATTTAGCTCTACAAATGGGATCAAAAAAATAAACATTCACAAGGATAATAAAAGATATCTATCTAATATTTCAACACCCCATATAATTAATTTTATCAACTTAAACACTTAAAAAATGTGATACACACAATAAAAAAATTCAACATTTTAAACAAAAGGAAACGTAGGCCAAAATAGATTGTGCACCCAAAAGGCTGGATGAAGGTGAAGTGAACACCCATGAATGGATTTCACCATAGGCAAGGGTCACTAAGTTACAACAAGGAAATACCGAAAATTTAATACACGATATCAAGATTCTTCGTAAGGTTCTGACAAAAATCTCAATAACATGATATTTAAAACACAAAAAATGAGGTGAAATGGTGTAGGCACCCCAAATCAGCATCATGGTACTCCCTATTCCCGGTAATAAGATTTGATTCAACCTAAATTGGGAAAAATCCGAATAATTAAGAAAACCCCTAAAATAAGGCATAAAACATTCCACACTAAAATATCACAATGAGAAGTGGAGGAACCAAGAAATAGTGGAGTGAAGAAGAGAGAACGTACTGAGATATTTCGAGTGAATCTAATAACACCGAAATAAAAGTAAAATTGAGGGGTTCAACATCCAAAACCCACCAAGAATGGAGGAGGAGAAGACCACCACACCTAAGTGAGGAGGGAGGCCAGATGTGGAAGGAGATAAACGAGGGAGGAAGGGAAAAAAGAAAGGAAATGAAAAAAAGGAAAATAAGATAAAAGAAAAGAAAAGAAAAGAAAAGAAAAATAAAATAAAATAAAATAATATAAAATAAAAATATAATAAGAGGGAAAACCCCTATTTTATATTCCTGTGCATGCGCTAAATGAATGATTTAAATAACTACATGCTAACTATGAATCTTACCACATTCAAAAACCCATAAAAGGCCACACAGGCGTATGCCTAGGGTTGTGCAGTTCTGGAAAACCATGTGTCCCATTATTCCTTTCATTGTTTTGGTGTGACAGACCTCAATTGATCCCCCGACACACTTGAGATCTCCTTTATCCTAATTCATTTTTTAAAGGTCCATTTTATGGTATCAAAATAAAAATGTTAAATGGTTTACACCTTGGATAAATCTAGGACGTTACAACCTTATCTCTTTAAGAAAATTCATCCCTAAGTTTCCCTCCCGATGGTAGTGGAGCATCATCAAAGAATTTTTCCAAACACTGGGAATGTATGTCAGCCTCCCGCTCAAAGGACACATACTAAACACTTCGTCTAATCATGGAACCCATAATATAGGAACTGACCTATCTCAGAGAACCTTTTTATCACAATCAACAATACAAGTCAGAAACTCATCAAAAGATACATCTACCTCAAGATCGATATCATTATGGTCAAACAAATGAGACTGCTTTAGATGATACTTTCAAAGGTAAGAGACAAGGAAGACATCATGAATGGCATAGTACCAATGATGTAACAACAAATTATAGTCTACCAGACCAAATATATCCACTATCTCTAACTTCCTGACATATATTTTCCATATATTTCCCTACCCCTAATTTATATATTACCAATCCTTGGTAAAACACACAAAAAATAACCAATTTCCCACCTCAAATTCCGTAGGTCTATAGAGACAATCGGTATAAGAGTTCTACCTTTAAAAAGTTGTTTCCATACACTTCTGGATTAGTTGGACTTTCTCTAAAGTCTCTCGAATGAGAAAGGACCCACTAGAGCTACCTCACCTGCCTCAAGCCATCATAGAGGTGAACGACATGGTATTCCATAGGGGGCCTAATATAGAGCCATATGAAATGTTTCCTAAAAGCTATTATTATAGGAAAACTCAAATAAAGGAATATGATTTTTCTAGAAACCACTAAAATCAATGATACTGGCCCACAACATATCCCCTATCACATGAATGGTCTTCTCAGACATCCCATCAGTCTAAGGGTGATATGCAGTACTCAAGAGCTCCTGTGAACCTAGTGCCTTCTACAACCCTTTCAAAAACAACAATTTCAAGGGAGTGTCTCAGTTTGATACAATAGAATGGGAAACACCATAATGTTCAACTATCTTTAGGATATATAGCCTCCCAAACTCATCAATATAGAAGGACTCCCAAATTGGTCGGAAGTGTGCAACTTTGGTCAACCTATTAACGATCAACCATATTTCATCACTACATCAAGGTGATCTTGACAAGACTGTAATTAAATTTATTAGGATTTCATTCCATTTTTACTCAAATGTGGATAGAAGCTGTAGAAGTTCAGGAGGTCACTAGTCCACAACCTTTACCTGCTGAGAGGTGGTGTACCAAGTGATGAAACCTGCTATTTGTTTCCTCATACCTGGACACCAATACTGATGATGAAAAACTCTATACATTTTGGTAATCCAAAGATGATCTACCCAAATTAAGGAATGTGATTACATCATCATATCTTCCCGTTTATCCAATGGCACCCATACAAAACCATGATAGAGCAGGGTATAACTACTGTCAACAATCCAACTAGGAAGTAGGTTCTCTCCTGTGTCACATTTCCTCAAAACATGTCCCTCTTGATCAAAAAACATCCATATTTAGACTCACTCTATAAGAGAATGATTTATTGTCCAAGATACTAGAACTAGTTTCTCGTGTTGCTCTTTAAACTCTATATGTAACTTAGAGAACATAACCATCTTTATCTACTCACAGATAGTTTCATAGAAAACTTGTGTATTAGTATTTATTCTCAATGCATCAACCACATCATTAACCTTACCAGAGGTATAAGACATCTCAAAGTCAAATGAATATAGTTTTTATACCCCCCTGCTTTGCATCAAATTCATGTCTAGTTATGTGAAGACATATGTAAAGCTGTTATGATTTTCATAAAAATTGAACCTCTCACCCAAAATATAATTCCTACAATAGTTAATATCAAGAAATACTATGGTTACCTCTAGAGAATTCATAGGATAGTTCTGCTCATTAGGCCTCAACTAACATTATCTATAATCCAAAAATCTATCACCTTGCATCAGAACTCCACCTAGCTTTATCCCTGAAGCATCATACTAAAAAATATAACTTATGTTAGACTTAGGAAGAGTCTAGTTTGGGGATGAGGTGATTCTTCCCTTTAACTCATGGAAATATTTCTCATAATCTTTATACCATATGAACTACACACCCCTCTTATCTAGGGCCATATGAGGTGCTTCTATTTAAGAGAATTCCTATATAAAATTCATGTAATAGCCAGAAATCCCCAAGAAACTTCATATGTGAAATGCATTATTGGGTTGTTCACAAGAAACTACTGTTCTCACCTTCTTTAGGTCAAATGATCCACCTTTATTAGATATTATATGACCCAAGAATTCAACCATACTGATCCAAAATTGGCATTTTTTGAGAATTGAATATAGACGGTGCTACCTAAGTGTGTTTAGTACAATCTCAAGATGGTTGGAATGGTTGTTTCTAGAGTATGAATATACTAAGATGTTGTCTTTGTAGACTACCATGATGGAATCAATATATGCTTGGGAAACGTGATTCATTAAGGCTATGATGACTTATAGTAATTTCATTAGACCAAATGACATATAAAAATACTAATAAAATCCTTACCTACTCCAAAAAATTTTACGTGGTATATCTGATGGTCACACATGCACCTGATGATAACCCAACCTCCAACTGATCTTAGAGAAAATAGTTTTTCCCTGGAGATTTTTGAAGAGGTCATCTAAACGAGGTAATGAGTAACAGTTCTTCATTTTGAGTAGGTTCAAACTTTTGTAATCTATTAAAAAGCTGATGGAACTATCCACCTTATTGGAGAAAAGGACAGGTATGGAGATGTGTAGGGAATGATAAAACCCTTATCCAAGAGATCCTCAAGATTATTTTTGAGTTTATAGAGCTCTGTAGGTGCCATCCTATAAGGAGTAATAGACATTGGGGTTTTCACCAGGAACTAGATCTATAGTTAACTCAACCTATCTCACAGGATGTAAGCTGGAGAAATTTTTAGGGAAGACATCCCTGAAATTATCCACAATAAGGGGGAATTCTACTATCCACTACAAGAATTTTACCCTTTACCAATGGTTCAGAACCATTGGTAAAGGCTTGGAAATCATTGGTATATTATATACCAATGGTTTCCCAAACAATGGCCAAGTAAGCCGTGGGTATAGTCTTATACCAATTGTTCTATGTAAACCATTGATATATGTGATAAAGTAAGAGATATACCAACGGTTTCACAAAAGTTTGGTATATGTTACCTTATACCAATGGTTTAGAACCATTGGTATATGGTGTATAATATACATCCAAAGGATATACCAATAGTTTTGAAAACCATTGGTAGAATTATATTCCAACAGTTATAACAAAACCATTGGTATAATATACATCAAAAGGCTATACCAACAGTTTTGAATTGGTATACTTATGCGGCAGCTCCACAGCAGCTAGCAGCCACCTCCAACCTGCAACTCTCTATGACCTATAAGAACAAAAATTTCCAGAATCCAAAAGCCTTCATGGGATGTTTAAAATTAATCCAGAATTCAGAAATTTAGAAATTTAAAATTCATTCCACACTCAAACCACAACACAAGAGAAAAATAAACAATCCAATACATCTAGAATTGAAATGAAATAACACCCATAACACCAATACAAAATTAAAATCCAATACATAAAGAATCCAGTACACATAACAGTATTCAAATTTTAGAATTCATTACTAATACAACCAGAATCTAATACATCCATAATTCAGAAATTTAGAATTAAAAAGCAATAACACCCATAACAGTATTCAAAATTTTGAATTCACTCCTCACTCAAACCACAACACCAATACAAACAAGAGAAAAAAGCCTACATGTTATAGGAAGAACATGGGATGTTTACTCATGTTCTTGGGTTGACTATCTTAAAACCAACAGAAATAATTGGGTAGAGTTGACAAGGATCATGATACCCAGAAGATAGACAATGGTAGTGGTCATGTGCTTAGACCTAGGATAATTTATAGGAAGCACATGGGATGTTTATATTCCTCTAATGACTATGTATCCATGTATAAATGGTTCCTGATGTGTTAGTGGGAAACATTAGCCAATCCCGACATATGAGATGGGCTACCAGAATTGCCTACATGTTTTTCATTGACTATTAAATTGGAATAAGATGATATGTGGATAATTTTAATTTAATCTTCTGGTTGTGATGTGAGATGAATCCCCATTTTGGGTAGTGGGTATGAATATTCAATTATGTCTTTGGTATTGGGTTCCCAAACACTACAAGAAAACAAGGATATAGCCACGGAGCTATAGCCACAGTTTTATAAGTCCATGGATATAGCTTTGTTTATAGCCACACTTCTATTAAAATTGTGGCTAAATCATTTTTTATAGCCACGAATAAAAAATTAGTATCTATGTTTTTTTGACCTTATATCGGGCTCTTCCTCCCCCAAACCCTTGCGAACCACCTTATACCCACGACCGCAACCCTCTTCTCTCAGCCTTTGTGACTTCTCCTCTCGGCCTTCAAGACTTCTCCTCTTTGCGACTTCTCCTCTCGGCCTTCACAACTTCTCCGCTTTGCGACTTCTCCTCTCGGCCTTCGCGAATTCTTCTCTCTTGGTGGGGACCTCTCGGCAGCGACCTCTCCTCTCAGTGGCGAGCCTTCTTCCCCAATGGCCTTGGCGACCTATCCTCTCCCTGATCCTCATCCCCCAACAGTTCTCAGATGACCTTCACGACGTTTCCCCATCCTCATCCCCCTTGCAATGCTTCCCATCGCTGTCACCGAATGAGGCAACCCGGTCTCCTTCATGGTAACATCTCACCTCTCTTACCTCAAAGTTGATCGCCCTTTCCCTTTATATAAATTAAATACACATATTTCTCTCTTCTAGAAATATTCAATCAAAAAATTAATTCGAATAGGCAAAGTATATTTTCATATCGTGTTGAAATCGCAAGAGGATCTATAGAGATTTTGGAGGACTGGAAACCTCAATCTTAAACTCGGTTTACTCATAATTTCTATTTGGGACTCTAAATTCAATCCACACACACATAGGAATACATTTTCCAATGTATGGGTCAAACTACACGGTCTTAATTGGTTCTTTTGGCACCCAAAAATTCTAAATTATATTGTCTCCTCCTTAGGAACTCCCCTCAAAATTGATCATATAACATTAAATGCCGACTTATGTATTTTTGCTAGAGGTATGGTGGAAATTAAATATGATTCAAATCTGCCCACCACAATTAATTTCAATTAAAATGACTACAAAACTGAAATTAGAATTGAATATGAGAGGAAACCTCTCTTTTGGGAACATTTTAAGATCATTGGTCATACAATTTCAACATTAGAGTAATTAGAAAACAAGTAACACAACTAGTTGAAAATGATTGGAAGGAAATTATGAGAAATAAAAAGGATAAAGCTCCCATGATATATATACCTGTAACCCCATCAAAGATATCTAAAACATGGGTGAAACAGTAAAACCAAGTGATACAAATTAGGGATAACTCAAGTAATAACTGGGATGATATGGGTAAATAAGAAGAAAACTCTATTAAAGATAAAGGCCTCTTAGAATAAATTGAAATTTTGGTGTTAGAAACTATTTGGATATCCAATAATGATGAATCTAATACACGCTCAGTCGAAAAAATTTCAGATTCTAACCAAAATTATGAACATAGCCCAGGTAAAAACTTGAAGTGCAATGAATGTAATGCATACACTATACCCCCTCAAAACTATGTGTTCACTAGATCATTTCCCGTTCAATATGTGGATGATCACTCCTCATCTTTAAGTACTTGAAATATCGACGACCCATACCTATTAAATGCCACTATTTCATTAGGGAAAAATATTCAGACCAACAGTAAAAGAAATGTACCTGATAATTGCTCTAAAACTATAGATTCAACTAGCCATTCTATAGATTTTGGGAATCTATTGTCTATCCAAAAATTTAATCAGGATATCACACATACTAGTAGTATGACTGCAACTGTTTCCATGGATTTGGAAACTATTAAATCAATGAAGGTAAGTACACCCTCGGCATAGGTGAATAAAATTCAGGATCTCATCGGATCCATTAAGAAGAGTCAGCCCATGGAGGATACCAGGGTGGAGAAAAAAAGGTTCCAGTTACAACCACTTCTTCTACATTATACTATTTTTATGGTTTAAAACCTACTAATAGTGTTGATTTTATTAGTTCTCTGATTCTTTGTAATTTGAATCCTACAGACCCAACCATTAACACTTCTTTAACTCATGCTGCTATGAGATCTGTTAATCACTTATCGATCGTATCTAATAATAATACTACTCTTGAAATGAAGTTGGTAACCAAAAATTTAGAGAAGGATTTAGATCCTTCTCCCCTTGCGCACTCTAAGTCTATTACCAGTTAAGTAGAATCAGGGAGTTAGATGAGTATTTTTAAGGTTGTTTCAACTGAGACACATACCATGACTTCTAAAAATATTAAAAATGATTTATAAACTATAAAACCTAATTTCACATCCCTAGTACAGTACCCTAAACATATGTAGGAATGTAATATTTATTTTCCATTGAATCCGTACCATCCAATAGATCTGGATACTGCCTAACAACAGACAGTGGATACTTCAATGTTTTCAGGTACTCCTATTTCTACATCTATAATTAATGATGATTTATTTATGAAATATGGAAACTTGAATTCTAATCATAATATCAATTCTTTTTTGATCTATTCTAAGAATTCTGTAGACTCACCTATGAATGATCCAATTAGGAAACCTACAAAGAAGATTCTAGTCACATCTTTGAATGAACAAGAACATGCCACTAAAAATAGCCTAGAGGTTAGAAGGACTACTAGAAAAAAAGGCTATGGAATAAAGAGAAATGGGTGTTCTAACTCCAAATTCAGGTTTAAATGATGATCCCCTTTTGGAATTTTTAGGGCATCGCTAACTATGACATGTTCATTGTTTTAAAAATAATTTTTAACAACCATAATCCTATGTTATTTTCCATCGCTAATCCTAAAATTTTGTTTTCCTTTATAAAATCACAATTATGCCAACATAATTATGTTTTTACTGGTGAATTAAATAATACAATCAATGCCGATTCTTTATAGATTTTTTCACACTCTTATTTACACAATGTTAGTGTTTTAAATATCTCTGTCTAGATATTTACTTGAATCTTTAACATTTATGGCACACATAATTTCTGCTCCTTTGTCAATTCTAAAAATAGATACCAAGAAAGAAATATTTGGAATGATCTCTTATCGCTAGGAACTGACATAACCAACCTAGTTTCTAATTGGCGACTTTCATTAATGTGATTTATGCTTTTAGGTCAAGCATCATTACAAATAGTATTGAAAACGACATTGAAATGTGCCTTACAAAAGGGTTGGGTGGGGAGAATTTTATAAAAGGTGTCTAGTTCGACTATTTATCAATTATCAGTTACTGTTTATTGTAATTTTATCCATTGCAATCAATAAAATTGTCAAAAATATTTTAGGTTCATTTAATGTTTTATTTTTTCCAATTCCATTTTAATTGATTTTATTTATGAAATCTATAATTTTCAGGTTTAATTCTCTAGTTTAGGTGATTCTTCTTCATCTTCCAACATCAATCACATTGAAAAGGGTGAAATTACTATATCATATTATTTTATAGATTAAAATTAACATGTATACTCTTGTAATTAATGATAACATGGTATAACTATTATTTCATTAATGTGATTTATGCTTTCAGGGAAGGCATCATCAAAAATAGTATTAACAATGCTATTGCAATGTGCCTTACAAAATGGTTGGGCGGAGAGAATTGTATAAAAGGTATGTAGTTTGACTATTTCTCAATTATAAATTAATATTTATTGTAATATTATCCATCAAAACCATTAAAATTTTAAAAATTCTCTAGGATTCATTTACTATAAACATGGCTGTATTTTTCCCTCTTGAATTTTTGGTTTTATCGCTTCTCGATACAGGTCCTCAATTAGAATTGCCTATCTTCATTATTATTTTTCATAAATTTATTGGAATGTTATATGTTGAAAAAGTTAATTGAAATTCCAATGTAGTTGAATTAGCCCAAAATTATATTTAGATTCTAAATTTTATGCTTTAAGTTTGATCATTTTTTTCCACTATTTTTATTAGCATTGTTATTCAATTGCGTTTTTATGACTTTTTCTTGTGGATCATAAGAATATGAATTATTAAAAATTTCATTACTTTAATGATTTAACTTTGATATTATATTCAAGAAACACATCAATATGTGCCCAGAAATCTGAAATATGTACCTATTTTCACTACATATTCAGGTCACTTCTTTGTTTGTACATTTATTAAATTGGGTCCGAACTATTATATTAATTGATTTCAGACAATATAAATCATGATAGGATATTAGAGTTAATTTTATTTTATGAACATGAAGCAACTGACACAGAGAAATGTAATACTATTTTCTTGAAAAAAAACATAAATGATGCTTTCATGTTAGGGGGCTTCAACACCATATATGTGTACAGATATTGACTATCCAGAATGTGTACATATTAATACATTTGTAAATATATTTTTGAATTTATGTGTACATATATTGAGCTTTATTCCAGAAATTTACATAATATCTATGTACAAATTAATATAGTATGGATGTTGGAAATTAAATGCATCTATTTTTAGTTAAGATATGGTTAGAAAATTTCATAACAAATATAATAATTCACTGTCACTATGGTAGTAGTGTGGATGGACATCTATTATAAATGCATCACTGTAGTTAGGGGTATCCCTCTATTTTATAGTGATTTTCTTTAGGATGTGGATTCATTTGAGTAGGATATGCTACAATATTAAGAAGAGATCTAGATGGATAATGTTTCAATCCAATCCCATCACCAGCTATAGGTAGTCTATTAAAAACTCATGGTGCCATTTTTGGGGACCATATGATGATGCATACAAGGGATGGACATGATCAGGTACTGCTTGAGATAGTTTCAGGTATGATATGTGTATTCTGTATATTCTGACATATACATATCAATATAGTTTTTACCCTTCCTTTTTTATTGTATATTTCAATTAGGACATAAAGGTACCAGTGGATTCCCTAGATTGTCTCCATATAATAAAGAATCATATTGGGGGTGGTCATCTTCTCACCTGCATTCTCTTTCAGTGTGATTTTAGTATAGTGAAATAGAGGTTCTAGATATTTTTAACCAGCAATAATGTGTTCTTACCTTTCTCTAGCCAGTGATCTAGAAATTTTGAAGCAGATTGTAGTTTCAACTACTCTTATAGTCAAAGACACCACCATTCAGTACATATTTGCTTCCTGTATAGCAGTAATTATCCAAATAAAATTGTCCATCAATTTTCATAAGAGATGAGATAAATCTATTGCTAATTGGTTAATTTTATAATTAGATTCCTTCTCACCCCATATTTAACACATGTCTGAAGACACCCAATATGAGATAGATTCTATGACAACAATAGTGAAGATGCAAAGATCATTGGTGACTGAGATTATAACAGGTTTACATGGAGACATTCCCTCTAATTACCCCATAAACTGAACTTATTTGGCTGAACTACATGCACATTGGGCACTAATTTTTTAAATAGGTTGTAACTTTTTAACAATTTTTATTTGGTTGGTTTGTTTTAAAAATTACTATATCTATCCTTAAATAATTATCTTTTACATTTGTAATAAAATTATTTGTAACTTCTTAACACATTATTGTGGAATGTTGGAAAATCATTCTTGATAATTGAGTTATTTATGTTGGCCCGCAGATACACTCTATAGAGGGAGGTTCGATGGAATCCTTTGGAGGGGTATTCATTAAAAATATGAATGATTATTTTTTTATAAGTATAGTCCACTAAAAGGTATAAAAATTGGTTCTTTATTTAATATACATCATAGTGTTAGGTTTCATGCATGGCGTTTTTAGAATTTTTGGATTCTAATTGTTTCATATAAGATAAATAAGGGTCTTTTGATCATTTCAACCCCCTTAGCGGTATTAGACATATGTTGTGTGCTTGGTTCACAAGATCATGTTCTAAAATGATGAAATTATAGGAATCGTTCATGATGTTGAAAAATAGAGCACCATGTTTTATAAGAGATATTGTGCATATTGTTAAATATGACTAGAAGATGCATTAGTTGGTATTATGACATTATAATTGGTGCTTAATTATTTTTACATGGTCTAACCACATAACACATAAGATTAACCTAATTTTAATTTCACACAAGTCATGTGCACTGAAGATAATTATACATAGTTACTTTTTATAAGCCGTAACTTCTATCTCACCTTATACAGGCCCACACATAGATAATTATAGGTAGTGATTAAAATAATTTGTAATTTTTTTAACAGTTTATTGCAATAGTTTGTACCAAAAATTTATGTTTTCAATATATTCAGTATAATTAATATTCATGTAGGGTTTTGATCCTACTTACAAGGTGACATGATGGAGTAACACTCGATTTTAGAGAAATATAGTGTCATGGAAGACTAGAGCAAGGGTATATTTTCAAGTAGTGAGTCATTTTATTTTTTTCTATTAAAGGTTTCTTTTACTTGTATTAAATATGATATGTTCCCATGTATATATATAAAAATTCATACGCAGGTGAGTGGAGAATGGTATATGCATATAAGCATATGTGCAAGGATCCCCTTCCACAAGCTCATGGCCATGCAGGTGTGTGCATAGGGGCTAGGTGTCCTTGCAGTGTGAAGGTGTGTATACCCAGTGGGGGAGCATCAAATTTTAGTTAGAATGCTCCAAGATCTGAAGTGGATGGTTTGGTTCCACCTTAAGGTAGGATCCCTCTTATAGCCTCTTTAATTTATGAATGCTTTAAATTGAATTTAGATTCTTTCTTAATTCTGCTTAATTATATTGAATTGCATATCTGGAATAAGTGTTATTTAATATAATTGTTTTTTTATAAATAAAGTCTTTTTTTATAATAAAACCCCTCTAACAAAGGTGAGCTATCTGCGAAAACTCATAGTGGTAGTTATGTTGATCTAGTTGCATAAATTATTTCATTTTATTTGTGCTGAATGAGTTTTAGAGTAAATGTTAAATACAATTAAATGAATCGTGTGATAAAGCAATGACACGATTTTATAATAAAATCCCTCCAACAGAGGTGTGATGTCTTCTAAACCAAAGATTAGTGATAGTTATTTGCATCATGTTTAGATTTGATTTGAGTCTTTCATATGACTCTTATTGGTGTTTGTTTTGTGGCTAGTTAGTTTTTGTTTTCCTTGAATAATATAAATTGGTTTATCATAATCGTTTAACTCAAATGAAATTGTTTGAGTAGGCATATGACTTGACCATGACACTTTCCTTTTCATGCTTTGAATATTATAAATAAAATTTCCATGTTTAGGCAAAGTGAATGACTTTGTAAATGGTTTGTGTAGGGTGTATGATTCATTTCTATCATTTTGTTTCCCTTTAGAAATTGTGTCATTGTGCCTCTCACTACAACCTTCTCCGACAATCCCATGTTATAGAATATTAAATATTTGATCTGTTCTATCATCTTCCGGTAGGGAGACAGTCGAAATGTTTCCCCGCCTCCTTCCTCTCCCTTCACTCCTGGCCGGAAGATGCTACCCTGTGGATGTCGCTGGACCAGGCCAACACACCGCGGTCACTCCACAGTCACAATGTGGCCACGCCGTGATTTGGTCCTTCTCTAGGAAGACACCCTGAGGTGGTTCGCAGTGAAAGTATTCCATGAGTCTTGTGATCAATGTTGAGACTGACTAATCAAAATTTCTTCCAGCAGGGTGACGACGGGAATATTGCCCCGCCTCCTCCCGCTCCCTTCACTCCTGGCCAAAAGATGCTTCCCCGCAGATGTCACTGGACCAGTCCAACATGATGCGGTTATGCTACGGTCAGGCCAGTGTCATGCTGCGGTCACGCCACGGTCACGCCGTGGTAATGCCGTGACATGGCCTTGCTCTAGGATGACACCCATGGAGGTTCACAGTTATAGTATTCCATGAGTCTTGTGATTAATGTCGAGACTGAATAATCACAATTTCTGCTGGCGGGGCAATGGTCGGAATGTTTACCCACTTCCTCCCGCTCCCTTCGCTCCTGGCTAGATGATGTTGCCCCACAGATGTCGCTGGATTGGGCCAACATGCCGCAGTCACATCGCGGTCACGCCGTGATTTGGCCTTGATTTAGGACGACAACTTGCAATAGATCGCAGTGATAGTATTCCATGAGTCTTGTGATCAATGTTGAGACTGACTAATAACAATTTCTGCCGGCGGGGTGATGAATGGAATGTTTCCCCTCCACCTCCCACTCCCTTTTCTCCTAGCCAGAAGATGCTGCCCCACGGATGTCGCTGGACCGGGCCGACACACCGTGGTCACATCACGATCATGTCATGGTCATGCCGCGGTCATGCTGTGGTAATGCCGTGATTTGGATCTACTCCAGGAAGACACCCCACGGTGGTTCGCAGTGATAGTATTCCATGAGTCTTGTGATCAATGGTGAGACTGACTAATCACAATTTCTGCCGGTGGGGCGATGGACGGAATGTTTCCCCACCACCTCCAGCTCCCTTCACTTCTAGCCAGAAGATACTACCCTGCAGATGTCTCTAGACCAGGTCAACATGCCACTATCATGTCGTGGTCACACCGCGGTCATGCAGTGGTAATTCTGTGATTTGGCCCTGCTCCAGCCACATCCAGCCCAAACCAGCCCCCTTCCACCTTCATTTCAACTCACTGGCACCAGCCTTCCAGCCCGTAACAGCCCCCCCAAACCACCTTCGAAGTAGCCCGTAGCATCCCCTCAGTACCTGAAACCATCCCCCTTCCACCAGCATTCCATCCCCCTTCTACCTACATTCGAGCCCGCACCAGCCCCGACCACCTTCAATCCAGCCAGCACCAACCACCACACTAGCCACTACCCCCAGCCTCCTGCAAAACACTCATTCCAGCCCTCTACCACCAGTAAAATAGTCCCAACCACTAGTTCCAGCCTTCACCAGCCCCTGACCTCCTCCATCCCAACCCACACCGCCTACATCCCAGCCTGCACCAGTTCCATCCCGCACCATCCCCCTTCCACCTTCATTTAGTGTTTGAGAACCAAGAATTGTTAAACCTAAAAGGGAGAGGGAGTTTCACAATTTTTTTGGACACATTAAACAAAATAGGATAATGATCATAGTGGAGATTGTGGAGGGTGGTGCTGGAGATGGTGTCTCATTTATCTAAAGCAATACATTCGTAAAGGCTATATCCAATTTAGAGGCAACCACCATATTGTAAACCTTTTTATACCAAGTGTATTTGGAACCTGTAAGATTTATTTAAATAATGTTTTTGTCTTTAATAGCGGTTTTGAATTATCTTGTGGAGATCATAGCATGCGAGGGACCAATTTTATCACTTTAATTGGGTATAACATTGAAGTCCCCAATTATAAATCAAGGTGTTCTAATACAACAACCTAGATAGGCAAGGTCATCCCATAGGGGCCTCATATCTTGATATTTATGCTTGTAATAAAAAAAGGTAAAAAAATAGTGCCATAAAAAAAATAACATATGAAGGCTTGTTCCAATATGTTAAAAATGTTAACATTTTGGATAGAAGAGTGTGAAAAAAATCTAGACAGAATCGACATAATAGGAATTTTTTGTTATGATAGTAAAAGAATAACCACGTTAACAAAAATAATGGTATCTAGAAGAAAAATTAACTTTTTATCAGTGATAGAAAACAAAATTGGACAGAGGGTGTAAAACATTATTTTTAAAATAGTAATGGTGTCAGATATAGAAATACCCTGACAATAACAAAAAAGGATCTTCATTTAAACCTAAATTTGGAGTAAGAACTCCATTTTTGATTCGCGAACCCCTGTGTCTAGAAGATATTCTGATCTTTTTAGTAGTGTTTCAGATCTTGGTCTTTTCCAGATTTATTTTAGAAGATGTTGGGGAACTGTTTGAATTTCCTACCTTATTATTACCCTTGGAGGAATCAATGTAGTGGTTATTTACAAGTAATTCCATAGAGTCCTTACTAATACAGGCAGTATGGTCAACATCTTAACGAGAAATCAGGTTCTCAGATTTAGTAGGCATATTAATGTTATATGAAGTCTAGGAAATACCAATAGTATGATTGAAAAAAGGGGAGGCGATGTACCTGAAATATTTGTAGCAAGGTTGTCATGTGAAGTACCTGAATGTTTTTCCAGCTTTTTTCTAGAACCTGGGGGAATCTGTGGTGTGTCCACCAGGTTTGGTTTCTCTTGATAAGATGAAAATATACAACTCTAATTCTTGACCAATTCAATAGGCATATTTAGGTTGGAATCTTTCTAATCTTGTAAACCCAAGGAAAACAAATTTTGATTTGGGTAACTATCCAAAGTAGTCTTTGAAACACCCATAACTTCAGGTGAAATGGCCATCTCCTTGGGAGATGCACTGTCCTAACTATGTGGGGGTTAAGGAGTCTGTTCGGAGCTAAAGTTATTCTCCGCATAAGTGTCACTGCTCATGTGTAAACCCCTAATAGGTTTGTATTTGTTCTACTTAGAATCATTATTCAAAATCATCTCGGTCTGGTCATCTTGTCTGTCAAGTAGTGTGCCAACCTATTTTGATTCACAACCCAAAGAAGAAGAAGAAGGGTATGAAGATTGACCATTGTCAATATTCATGCCATTAAAAGGATCATTATAAATTTGATGTTCTTTATTACATTTAGAGGGGTCCAAAAGAGTATCCCCTGCAGCTAAAACTGCCAAGGCAGGGTTTGTCGTAATATGCATGTCTCCAGGCAATGAAGAGCCTGTATGATCACTTGAATTCAAAGCCGATTTAATATCCCTATCGAGACCCAAAGGTGGGTTTGAGTGGCTTTGCATGCTGGGTGAATTGGTAAACTTGATCTAAGATATCAAAAAGTTCTATAAACTATAACATCATTGAGTAATTCAGTCAGTTGAAGTGAGTTCCATGCCATGGAATTATTGAATTGAAATGTATACAACATCAAGATATTCACTGGGAACATCATTAATAGAAACATCAATAGCATTATGTTCCAAAAGCGAAAAACATTTGATAAAATCTTACAGAGAATGTATCTTTGTCTCTTAGCATCTTTTTTATCAGCAGCAATTGATAGAAAAACTATAATAGGAATTCATTGAAAAGATATTCTGAAGATATAGATTACACACCCATAATCTATTCAATCACAATAATCATATCTTTAATAGTTAAAAAATTGTACATTAACTTCTTCTATAATTAAACCTCAAAAATGGAAGTTCATAGGAAATCACATAAGAAAAATTAATATTACTAAATCTCCCAAATAAGTGATATGACCAACATAAAAGTCTTTTGACTCAACAATATCCCTATTTTTGAAAATAAAAAAGAATGTATCACAAATGATGAAAATATATGTTTGATTTTTTTTAAAAGAATACAACCAATAACATCAAATAAATATTATCTAGATATAACATTTGAGAAACTAAAATATCTCTTCTAAAAAGTGTTATTGTTAAAATCACTTCCCCTTAACAATAACTCTCTCTATTAACAAAAATAAAAACCATTGAAAAGAAAACATATTGACTATAGTTAAATTTCCCCACTTTTTCATTTTAAAAAAGAATTACCTAGAGAACTATCATATAAATAATAAGAATAACTATATATATAGAAGTTAAAAAAATAAAGATAATAAACTTACATTAATATTTTTGAATATTATTTTATTTGAGAAATGGAATGAATAATAAAAATTAATTTCTCTATGTTTAATTTTCTATTTCAACCCATGATATTATATTCACCTCATTATTGAAAATTAATAAGTAAAAGAAACTTATATTACTCTTTTGGGATTACAAAATAAATGATACTTATTGATATAAGGTAATAATATAACAAATAAACCTACATGAATTTATCTTATGGTTTATAAAAATGATATACTTCTCATGAATATGGTTCAAGAAAATGTTTTAAAGAATTTTTCTCATCTTACCTATAATTGAATTGAAAACATTAAAACATTTATATAATGATAAGAAAAACAATTATCCCTTCCTAAAGTGTTTTATTATAATAATGATATAATTTTTTAAAAGTCAGAAATATTATGTAAGAGTGAGAATTCCTTAAAATGATTAAAATATAAATGTAAGTTTTTAAAAGTTAATTCATAATTAAATTTAACCGTCATGGTTAAATTAAATTATACATTTTTATTAAATAAGTTCATATTATATATGATAAATTTTATTCAATTATCTTCTAGAGAATATAATGATCCAGCATTAAAAGTTAGCATAGTTATACATACTGAATTTACTCCCCATTTCACAATGGGGTTTTCAATTATTGTGGATAGTAAAATAATAAGTGAAACATATTATCAATTTTCATTAATCATACCTAAAAACCTATTTAATATACTCAAAAAATATATAATTTCAAGATTTTTTAAAAATGTATACAAACTGTTCTTTCGTTTATATATATTGTGGAATAATATCTAGTTTTTATTTTTGATCACTAAGGATGTAGTGTCTTGATCAATATGTTTAGGTTTTAAATTATTTTTTGGTTTCATATACAATGAAGTTGGACTTGTTTTATAAAAAAGAATAAAATATAGTGTAAAATGCAATGTTAAGTTAGTAAGGGTGTGCTATATATGAAAATATTGAGTGAAACAACATCCATCATCCACCTATTCAACTTTAGTAGTAAATGAGGAAAATAATTATTACGTTTTAATAGACTATGAAGCTAAATCATCGCAAATAAAATGAAATATTCGAATAGAACTATTTTTATCCATTTTACACCCATAGAGGTCTTCATTAAAAAAATTAAAGTAATAATGGGTTTTTAGAGAAATAAATATCCCATGTTTTGATGTTAAATTAAGGAAATAGATGATCTATTTATCTAATTCCAGATTTTCATGGAATAAATAAGTTTGGAAACTTCACAAGGGTCTTCTCCACTCATCTCCCCATCAAGGAGACACCCTATCTTCACTCCATCGAGGAAGATATTTCCCTATGATGTTCTTTGGAATACCATTTGATAAATCATACCAAGATGGTGACTTTTTTTTCAGATCTGGAATAGTTATTCCGACTTACTTCCCTTCATTTGCCCTCCTCTTGAGAACCAGTTTCACCTTCAATTACCTGAACTGTATGGAAGACTAATAACACAAAAATAATAAATAATTAGGGATTAAGGTGGATGTACTTGCTCATAAATGTGAGCTATTGGGTTGAGAAAATTTTCTCAACCAGTTTTTCCTTTCCAATTTAACTCCAAGTCTGGATGGACTCTTCATGCATGCACTTCTGGATTTTGAAGCAGCCTTGGGTAGCATGGATTTCTTTCTTCCCTCCTCATGTGAGATTTTCTTTTTAACATGATGATAATGCATGGGCTTCTCTAGAATATGTGAAAGGGATGTGTGTGGGGGGGGGGCTACTGTCTAGCAGGGGGGCTATTCAGGGGGGTCCAGTAGGGGGGTGGCTTCTATCCTGGGGGGCTGTCCAGGGGGGGCTGCTGTCCCGGGGGGTCTGGAAGGGGGTGGGGGAGCTGCTATCTAGGGGGTCTAGGTGGGGGGGGGGGAAGTGGTGTGCAAGGGGGGTTCAAGGAGGTGTGTTCAAGGGGCACAAGGGATGGGGGGGGGGGGGGGTGCTGGTGTCGAAGGGGGTCCAGCAGGGGGGCTGCACTATTCTTGTTTTTTGAGTTATATTCTTTGTGAATAGACTAAGATGTTTTTTTTACCATAATTTTAGGGGATAAGCACTACTATATTCTACCTTGTGTTGTTGGTACTTTTTAGCTGCTTACATACTTCTTTGATAGTTTGTCTTATAGGGAGACTCATGTAAGTGCAGTTATGTGTTTATTTTTGAAAAAGGTGGGGAAAAGCCTTTATATTGAAAATGAAAAAAGTTTGAAAACAAGGAGATGCGTTTGAAAGTTCACATGAGTCATCAAAGGACTCGTCAAGAGGTGCCAAGTTTCTTCCTAATTTTGTCCGTAATCTTGCGTTCTGCATCCCTTAAAGCACCCCAATCCACTCCTCTGCCTCGTCCATGCCCATTCCCCCTAATGTGCAGAGCTTCCATTTTTTTTCCTGTTGAAGAAGACTTTCAATGTCCGAGTTGTCCGAGTCAGAAGCTTCAATTTATGACTCATCTTTTGAAGTATACCAATCCGCTCTTCCATACCCACGTCCACGAATTCGAGCATGCCGTCTTCTTTTCCAATTTTCTTATTGCCAGGTGACTTCTTGATCAATCTATTCTACAATAGAAAGTTGTTTTCCCTTTTCATTATCCTATTTTATTATCTGATGTGAATTCATCAAGATGGTTCTGTCCACTTTGACCTCCTTGTGAGGGTCAATGAATCCTTCTTCAACTGTGGTACTTGCATTATTAAAAACGATAACACCAAGGGGGTTAGAGGGTGTCAACTACATTTCATTGCTCTTGTTTGAATCAATCTACATTCCAGGCTGCAAAATAAGGGGACAGTCCTGTGTCTCATTGGTCTTAAGAGCAGTTTGGGGATTTCATGATAAAATGGACTTTTCCCGGAAGGGAGAATCAGCTGGGGAGCTGTCTCCTAACATAGTCTTGGCCTCCACATTTAAAATAGAAGCAGAACCAATCTGCATTCCATGTTGCAAATCAATAGAATAGTCTTGATTTGTGGAAGGAGAATCAGAAGTGGAATGCTCATCCTTTCTAACAACAGAAAAGGTAGGTTCAGAATCTTTGTTGACAGTAGAAGAGGACGTGACTTCAGAAAAGTATCTCAAGGAACCTTCTTTACTACCAGAGGATTTCCCCAGGGAATATCCTACCATTTTTTGACCCAACTTTTGTGCTCTATTATCCTCTAATGACTGAACCATAACAGTTTTCCCTTGTTCAATGATATCAGCCCATGATTTATTGACATGGTAATAAATGACATCATTAGGTTGTATACTTTTTTGAGTTGGAGGAACTAAATGGTCGGTAGTGTGACTTTCCTCACCACTGCATGCCTTCAGGTCTGTCTGGACATCCACCTCGGCCTGAGTTAAGTTCTGAGAATTCACAACCTTCATAAGTGAAGTTATGTGTTTTTTTTATTTTTGGATTTGTTTAATTATTTATTATGTAAATAGATATACTATATATTTTAATTTTGAGGGGACTGAGAGGGGGAAGGGGGGAAACTGGTAGGGGGGAGGGGCTAGCAGGGGGTGCAAGTGGAGGCTGGTAGGGGGGTGAAAGTGGGGCTGGCAGGGGTAGGGGGAGGGAAACAAGGGGGGCAGACTGGGGGGGGGGGGTGTCTAGGTTCTGGGGGGGGGGGGGGGTTCCGGGGTCTGTCCAGGAGGGTGGGGGGGTGGCTGTCCAGGGGAGTGGAGGTCTGGGCTATCCAGGGGGATCTGTACAGGGTCTGGGGGTGTCTTGGGTCTATCTGGGGCAGTGTCTAAGGTCTGTTTGGGGGGTGTCCAAGGTATGTCTGGGGGGGGGGGGGTGCAGGGTCTGGGGGTGTCCTGGGTCTATCTGGGGGGGGGGGGGTGTCCAGGGTCTGTTCGGGAGGTGTCAAGGGTCTGTCTGGGGGGTGTCCAGGGTCTGTCCAAGGGGTGTCCAGGGTTTGTCTGGGGGGGGGGGGGTTTCCAGGGTCTGTCTGGGGGTGTCTAGGGTCTATCTGGGGGGGGGGTCCAAGGTCTATCTGGGGGGTGTCCAGGGTCTGGGGGTGTCCTGGGTCTATCTGGGGGGTTTCCAGGGTCTGTCTGGGGGTGTCTAGGGTATGTCTAGGGGGGTTCAGGGTATGTCCGGGGGGTGTCCAGGGTCTGTCTAGGGGGGGGTGTCCATGGTCTATCCGGGGGGTGTCTAGGGTCTGTCCGAGGGGTGTCCAGGGTCTGGGGGGAGGTGTCTAGGGTCTGTCTAGGGGGGGGGGGGTGTCCAGGGTCTGTCTAGGAGGGGGCATTTTCAGGGGGGCTGTCCAGGGGGGTTTATGTAGGGTGGGGGTGTCCAGTGTCTAGGAGGGAGGGGTCTGCAGGGGGGTGGGATACTGCAGGGGGGTGTACAGGGGGGTGGGGGGGGGGGGGCTATTTTTTATGGTTTTCCAGACCCTATAGCCAGGGTTTTTAACCGTGGCTATAGGTCTATAACCATAGTTTCTAACCGTGGCTATAGGTCTAATGCCATAGTTTTTAACCATGGAAAAAAATTGTGTCCCTCCTCTTGTATAGCCACAGTTCTAAACCCTGGCTATAGAGATATTACCACAGTTTGAACCGTGGATGTATACCTAATGCTACGGTTTGAACTGTGGTTCTAGACCTATAGTCACAGTTTGGAACCGTGGCTATAAGTATAGTCCTATAGCCATGCCAAACTTAGCCACAGTTTCTCAAACCATGGCTATTACCTATAGCCATGGTTTGAGGACCTATAGACACAGTTTTAAATCATGGTTATAGCCCGAATTTCCATTAGTGAAATGGAATTTGGTGTGGTCCTAGAACCCACTGTTTGAGGATGGGATTGGAATATTAAATGTCATGTGTTTTAGAATAGGGGTAGGAGTTCCTCACATGTGAAGTGGATTGTGTGAGGCTAGACCATGGATCCTTGTGCTAAAGTATCAACACAATCTGAATATGTTTGGTCAGTTTTCTATCTGCAAGTTGTTATTTTCACTTAAAATCATGTCCATTTCAAATAAAAGTGAGACAGTTTGAGTGGTACCATCCACAACATGCCTTTGATTAATGCAGGGTTGATTTGTACACATCAAAAATGACCCATTGAATGTATTTATAAAGTATCAACAAAATCTGAATGCGTTTGGTCAGTTTTCTGTATGCCAGTTATTTTTTTCACTTAAAATGTTGTCCATTTCAAATATAAGTGAGACACTTTGAGTGGTACTAGACACACCATGCCTCAGATTGAGACGGGGTTGACTTGTATATGTCACAAATGACCCATGGATCCTTGTGCAAAAGTATCAAGCCAATTAGAATATGTTTGGTCTGCTTTCTGAATGTTTGTTGTTTTTACTTAAAATAGTGTACATTTTAAACAAAAGAGAGATAGTTTGAGTGATACCAGCCACACCGTGCCTTGTACTGAGGCAAGGTTGACTCGTACACGTCATAAATGACCCATAGATCATTTTCCTGATGCATAAATACAATTAGAAATTAGTTGGCTAGTTTTTTCGTATGCAAGTTGTTGTTTCCACTTAAAATCCTGCCCATTTAAAATAAAAGCGAGACAATCCAAGTGGTATCGGCCACACTGTGCCTCAGATTGATGAGAGGTTGACTTTTAAACATAAAAAATGAACCATGGATTGTTTTACTAAAGTATATATATAATATGAATGCATTTGGTCATTTTTTCGTATGCAAGTTGTAGTTTTCACTTAAAATCCTGTCCATTTCAAATAAAAGTGATACAATTTGAGTGGTACCGGCCACACCGTGCCTCATATTGAGGTGATGTTGACTTTTACACGACTCATATGACACATGGATCATTTTAATAAAGTATCAATAGATTCCAAATGTGTTTGGTTGGTTTTCCATATGCCAGTTGTTGTTTTCACTGAAAATGTTGTCCAATTCAAATAAAAGTGAGACAATTTGAGTGGTACCGGCCGCACCGTGCCGTGGATTGAGGCGGAGTTGACTCGTACTCGTTGAAAATGAACCATGGAACCTTGTTCTAATGTATCAATAGAATCTGAATACGACTGGTCAGATTTCCGTATACTAGTTGTTTTTACTTAAAAAGGTGTCCATTTAAAAACAAAATAAAGGCAATTCGAGTGATACTAGACACACCGTGCCTTGGATTGAGGTAGATTTGACTCATACACGTCACATATGACCCATGGATCGTTTTCCTAAAGTATCAACACAACCCAAATGTGTTTGGTTAGTTTTCCATATGCGAGTTGTTTTTTTTCACATAAAATGTTGTCCATTTCAAATAAAAGTGAGACACTTTGAGTGGTACCGGCCACACCGTTCCTTGGATTGAGGCATGGTTGACTCATACACATCACAAATGACCCATGGATCCTTGTTTTAATGTATCAAAAAAATCAGAATATGTTTGGTCGGTTTTCTGTATGTCTGTAGTTTTTACTTAAAATAGTGTCCATTTTAAACAAAAGAGAGACACTTTGAGTGATACTGGCCACACTGTTCCTTAGATTGAGGTGGGGTTGATGCGTACACGTCACAAATTACCCATTGATCATTTCCCTAAAGTGTCAATACAATCAGAAAAGGGTGTCCAGGGGGTATGGGTTTTCCAGTGGGTGAGGGGTGTCTGGGGGGTGGGGGCTGTCTAGGGGAGGGGTGAATCAGTCACATCAAATCATCAAGTCACATTTTATTATTTATATATAAAAAATGAAGATAATTTGACCTACCTAATCACACATATATTCAGGAATAACAAATCAGTAAACATCAAAGGTCAGTAATATCAGTCAAAAATGTAACGGATGAATCTGTCCCTCATCACCATCACTATCATCACCATCATCATCACCCTCACCCTCGTCCTCATCGTCGTCTCCATCATTTTCCCCACACTCCTCCTAACCCTCGTACTCAGTATCAGCCTCCTCATCACCCTACTCCTCTGCCTTGGCCTGCTCCTCGCCCTCCTCCTCCACCTCAGCGTCCTCCTCGCCCTCGTCCTCCTCCTCCTCGGCCGCCTCCTAGCCATCGTCTCGACCACCACTAGAACTACCACCTAGTGCACTATATATAGAATGCATTGATTAAATATATTCATCACAAGCAGTGCTAAACTTTGGTGGAAGTGTTGGATGTAAAACTGCCATTACCCACCTTGAGAAAATATGACTAAACAAAACATTTAACATCTTTGAGTGGGGATACATCTCACCAACACCTCCATTAGTCGATATGATTCATTAACTACCTAAAAAGAGTGGCTATGAAGACTTCAAATCAAGATGATTCATATAATCATGACACATGAATTGTAAAATAAAAATAAAAAACAAATAAAACTACACTTATTGAGTATGTCATGCCACACACATCACCACCTGGTTTAAGTCAAATCAAAATAGAAAAAAGAATAATAGATGAAAAACATTAAATCTAAGTTAATCCTTACAGATTTGGAGTGTATAACTAAAAAATTGATTGAATTTAGATGGATTTATTAAGAGGAAGGAGTTACCAGCCTATGTAAAGAGAGAGGACTCTAGTTTAGAATCCAAGGGGGACTTCCCCAAGGCTTCCTAAATCATAATCACTATGAATCCAAGGTAGATTTTCCCAGGGTATTCTAAACCAAATCATCCTGAATCCAAGGTGGTTTCCAAATGGAATTAAAAGCTATGATTTTAATATTAATACTTGGTTGGTTTCTTCAAGGAATTATAAATCATTAATCAAATAACAAGTACTCAAAAATTAAATTAAAATTTATTTATATTCATTTTCAATAGGTCTCACATAAGAGTAACATGCCTCAGGTCCCATTATGTGTTATAGGAATCCCAAATCATTCACTCATGTTCAATAACTCATTCTAGGCACCCCTATCATCATACCTTCCATTACCCAATTAGTTCCCCAAGTGAAGCGCACCCCATGGTTGGATAAAGTTTAGGCTTATACACTAATAGGTTGTTCATGGATCATAAATAACTTTAATTCCAAAAAGTATAGACAAAAATATTTATTTTTAATTTTTAGATTAATAATAAAGTATTTCAATGATACTACACCTCATAAAGAACACAAAACAATGTTACTTTTAAGAGATAGTTTATAAAACATATTATATATACTCACATACATCTACCAATAATGTATTAGTCATTGATTCAATATCAAATAGTGTGAATCATAAAATTTAACAGAATCACTAGAAATAGGGAATAATGAAAGTGATATTTCTAGATAATGAAATAAAGAGAGAATGGTTGAGAATAGAAGGAAATACTTATAACTAGATCTAGGGGGTGTGGGTGTCCAAGGGGGTGGGGTGGTGTCTATGGGGGATGTACAAGGGGTGGGAGGGCTATCCAGGGGGTGGGGTGGTGTCTAGGGGGGATGTCCAAGGGGGTGGGGGCGTCCAGGGGGTGGGGGGTTGTCTAAGGGGGTGGGGCTGTCTGTGGGTGGTGTCTAGGGGGGCTATCTAGGGGCTGGGAGGGATGTCTAGGGTTGGAGTGGTGCCCAGGGGGGTTGTCCATGGGGTGGGAGTTGCCCAGGGGGTGGGGTGGTGTGGTGTCTAGGGGGGTGGGGGCTGTCCAAGGGGGTGGGGTGGTGTCCAGGGGGGCTGTCCAAGGGGGTGAGGGGGTGTCTAAGGGGGGTGGTGTCCTGGGGGGTTGTCCAGGGGGGGTGTGGAAAACTCCCTTTCCCCCTGGATAGCCCACACCACCTCCTAAGTGAAATTTTTATAAGTAAATAATCATCAATTTTTTTATCACATATGACCATACCATACCACCCAAGGAATACCCTATAGCTCAGAAATATCCTAATGTTATACACAATCCCATAGGACATAATCAATATATGGCCAATATCATCTGCCACCATCATCCACATCCCAGCATAACACCCCTCTATGTTGTAACCATACCCCATAGGTGACAATGATCTCACATAACAATTTCCAACTTACCCAACTCACTAAATAATATAACCCCAAAGAGTCACTCAGATCATTATCCCTTTCAAACACATTCCATGTACTAAATGAATAAAAAAATAAGGATGTCACCACATATCTTCTTATGAATAGGTTTCAATACAAAAAGTCTACCAAAACAAAACCACACTAAGACAACATCTTACATTTATCAATAGTGATAGAAAGATAAATAATACAAATCAGCGAAACAGGTTATCACATTATACATGAAATTGATGAATCATATTTTTACTACACTATACATGAAATCCCCCATAAAACTAGATTCATTATACAACCAATAACTCTCATAATTAAGATAACATAACCAACGTAAAATACAACCATAATTATTGAACACCTCAAATGGGTTTTCACTATCCACATGGCACACTAGAATGACTTACTGTACAAATAGAAAGGATTCCTACTAGAAGAATCTTCTACCAAAGGCCCCCATCACATTAAATAATATAAAACCTCACTCTCATGATCATCTCTTGTAGAAGGGTCTTGTGGTAAGGTAACATGATAGGAGAAATATAAATATAGGAAGAAGTAGACCACGCAGATCTCGTTTAGGCGAAATCAAAATAGATAACAAACAAAAATAAATGCACTACATTAAACTTATAGATTAGAAGCATATAAGTAAAGAATTACCTGATTTATTGTAGAGAGATATTTGAGAGATACCTTGGGGTGAAGAGAGAGTGTCGGGAGAGATTCGGTAGTGATTATGTTTATGGATTCAATCACACGAAGGGATTCTATATCTGATGCTATTTGGGGGAAACTTTCCCAATTTTTTTTAAAACCATTGGGAAAGAGTGTATTCACCAATGGTTTTTAAAAACTGTTGGTATATATATAGCTTTTCCAAATGGTTTTATTAAACCATTGGGAAAGATTGTTCTCATCCCATTATCCCAAAAGTTTGAAGAAACCATTGGGAAAAATTATGTATACCAACAGTTTATTCAAACCGCTAGTATATAAGTGTTGGGAAAACATAATTTTCTAGCAGCGATTCATGTTCCATGATCTCTCATAAAGAGACATGTTAGTTGAGCTAACACTATTCCAAGCCCAGTTCTCTTAGGTCCATCTCTATCTAGCTGGATATACTATTCGCCCTTATATACATATGTGCTTCCATTGGGTGATTTGAAGGATAATCAACGGTCATATCAATCCACTTGGGCATGAAAATGTCTGAGCCAGTGGAAACTGATAATGACATTGAAGAAGGTCATATTGAGGTTAAAGAAGTTCCAATATAAATAGTACCTACCTATCATAAGGGGGAACTCCAATAACTGGTGTACTCCCACTGATATTACCCTTACCAGAATGTTGAGAAACATAACAGCACATAATTACTCTATTAGAAAGCCAAAACATTCAAAAACACACATATATATAAATGAGTGTGATGCGCCTGTATCAAAAAGGTAAGAAAATAAAGTAAAGGCTACTAGAATAGTACCTATTACCATAGATAGACCTATACCCTACTCCCCAGGAACTGGCTACACTACATACATGTGGCCTAAAACTTGGCCCTGAGATGTTACCTGACTAGCTTGAGAAGATCTACTCTGCTGAAAATGATGTTATGAAGCCTGACTGTCTTAGCCACAACCACTACTACCACGACATGATCAACCTATGGAAAACCAACTTCCAGCCTAATGTTGTACTATAGATAATGTACATGATAGAGTATATGGTATGGATCCCCTTCCACTAAATGCTGAAGGAAAATAATAGATAAAGTGTTGAAGGTGACCAATCCTACTGTAAGATAAAAATTCCATTGGGATCCTCATGCACTATGGATTTTTCTAACTGACCATGCTTCATTGATAACATATAATAGATCTGTTAGTACAAGTCATCTAGCTAGGAGATTCGTTTCAGGAACTATTGATATGATTCTTTCAATTACCTGAAGAACCATCTCCCTACCTAAGAACAGAACCACCCTGGCTTATAGGACTAGCTTCACTAATATTTCCTTCCATAATAATGTCTTGATTCACTCTCTCTATAAATTTCATCAAACAAAAGGTGTTCACTTGTGATAAGATAGTATACGAAATCCCATCCTCAAAAATCCCCATAGTCATCAATTTTTAACTGATTAGAGTGGGTGGAAAACATTGAAGTTCAATGTAACAAGTAGAATACTCTAGAACCATCATGAAACTATGAGAAATATGCAATAAATCCATGTTATGATCCAATATTAGATTATATAGTAATAAATGATCATATAAATCTATTGTAAATATTCAAAAAACATATCTTGGTAATGCTCTATTTGAGTAAAGACATCCCAACAATGCTTGACAGAGTCATTAAGCATATAGACATCAAGATTTTACCTCCTCTCTCGAGGTATCTCAAGATGGTAAAAGATAGATATCATAAATTCTATCCATGACTATGAATCATGAGTACCTCCATCTTCTGAGAAGGTGGGAGGATTCTTGTTTTGGAAGTCCCATATAATTGTTTCTATAGTTGGGGCAGGCCTAGGAACTATTTAAACAGTCTTCATGAACCTAAGAAAACTATCTTTGAACTAAGCATCGGTGCCTTGTGGATGATTAGTAGGATGTTCCAGAGGGGCCACTACAAGAGACAGTACTAGTCAATCTAGGCCCACCAACTCTAGAGTGTACTCATCACCACTCTCTTGGTGTACAACATGAGGAAACCATGGTGTCATAGCCCTACAATTTCCAACTTCACACCTCAGATGAAATTTTATAACATATATAATAGATAAGGAAATTATTAATGAGGTTATTTACAAACCTTCCTCTATTCATGGTACAATAGATATGGAATGCAATAAAGAGGACAGGTGCATAGCCTACCACTAGGAATAACACAACACTCATCTTACTCTTAGAGTTAGGTCTATATATGAAGAAAGATACCTTATATAGATCATTAAGTCACAGACTACCACACATTTTCTAGGTAAATATCAATTCATCGTCTCACAACATGTGTCCATATCATTTTTTAAAAGGTAGAATTCATTTTAGATCATTTTTACTTTAATTCCCTTTTGAACCTATTGAATTAAGTAGATCACCATTCTGATTTTTAAGGGCCCATACACCTTATACAACAAAAATTGATGTCCACATAACAAAATTGGAAACATGTCTCCACAATATATACTAGCACATTTCTATATCTATAATAATGTTAGCACTGTAGGATATAACAACATGACACAACAACAATAACATTCAAATATGAAAATTCACACTGAAAAAATATGGCACGACATAATGCATGTCATTTTAATTCCTATGGCTCCTAGTATGATGTATAGAATGAAACTCTCTCATTTCATCGGGTTGAAGTAATAAGAATCATCATCTCAATAATAAAAATATGCAAATAACAACAAAAAACAAGTGCATCATGCAATGAAAAATTCATATGAATGCTTAATAGCATAATCAATTACAACAATTTCTATACAAGACAATTTATGGTTCCCTTATACATGGGTTAGATACATCCAATCAGAGGGTAAATTACAAATCCCTGTATCATAGTCTTGTGTATAACACCAAAAAGTAAAGAAAATGGAAAATAATACTATAATACCACATTGTAGTATCCCTCCATGAGTGCCACTGAACTCGGCCCCACAATGGTTGACCACATGACATCATGCACATCTATCCAAATTCCAGAGGCTTTCGACTAACAAAGAGGGGATTTAGTGTATTATTTTGGAGACTATTCCTTTATAGGATTAGGTATAACACAATGGTAAACAATATAAAATATGTTGAGGAATAATAAGAATAAGTATAAAAAAAACAAAGTAGATAAATAACCAAAATAGAATAAATAATAACTATGGAAGCTGAACAGTCATAAAAAATACCATGATGATGTCAATGTATGATACCATGCAAAATATGAGTGTAGGGGTATGGGGGTAAAAACATATACTTCATTCTAACAAAAAATGCCAAAATACCAAAAACTACTACACAACATCTCAAACATAGGCTCGGTCCTCTTCTCCCAAATCTCTATCATAAACATGAAAAAATGAAGAATTAGTATAATAATTCTTCCCTTTATCCATACCTGAGAGAATAAAGTCTAGTTCAGTACCAAATGTCACCCAAGTAGGGTGTGAGAAATAATATTTGAAGGCCAGAACCCATAGTTTCTAGACATTTCAATTTCATTTTGAAGATATATAACAATGTTCCAGATAAAAAAATAAATGTAGTTAAATAAATAAAATAAATATAACTTTGTTTCAGTTCCCAATCGGACACCCATCTCATTCTACCTGCTTTAGAACATTCTTGGAGTTTGAATAAAGTACCTATACAATAAAAAATATGTAAACAAGGGAGAATGTAAACATGGAAAGACAATAAGGCATACCCCCAAGATTGTGCTCTGGCTTGGGGTCTATTTCTCATGTTGTCACCAAGTTTTATAACAAAATTATGAGAGGTATCACAAAAAAATTATAATTTTTCTAAGAAATATTAATAAATACATCACATGTAATCTAAGAAACTCGATCAAGTCCTTCAATTATAGTGGTAGAGGTTGAGCCCCTCTCTTGTGATCTAAGTATAATCTAAAGTATCATTATGGTACATTTGATGTGATCCAATACAACCGAGTTCATCATAGGTGATCCATAAGGATTCCCTGGCATCACTCGAGGCATGGTGACTCTGATTCTGTCCTAAGTATCTCACTAGAGGACCAAGTATCACCCAAGGTATGGCATAACCATATTTCCAATGGATTTATCCATTGTTTCTCCCCTAGGTAACCAGTATATCTCAAGATTATATTAAATCTCCCAGGAAGCCCTCACATGGAAATCCAAATCATCTACCCAAGTGTGTCATGGTGAAACCACCCATGCATGGAAGTCTATCCATGACTCCTTAATACATAACCCATGTTCTCACCTGACTCGTGTCAAGTGAGTCAAATATCCAATCACATCACAGGTAAGGAAATCATCAATATATCAAGGAAATAATTTATAATTGTATTCCATTTAAATATCCATCTCATTCCATACAATTTAAACTATTAAACAATGGAGCATTTAATATTTTGAGGCCATAACATCCATCATAATAACTGTATAAATAGTATACATTGCATTTAAACAATTTCATGTCATCACATTCAATTTAATAGAAAAAGATATAATGCTTATAAAAAATATTTAATTCAATTACCATGATTTAAATGGATAAAACATTGAGCACTAATAAGGCAAGGTTCTTGGAATAAAATAAGGCAAGAAAATTTCACATGTTAAAAAGAATATGGAAAACACCAACAACAAATGTCTAATCATGCATTTAATTTCTAATCGAAAATTTTTTTCTTAGAAGATAGTGAAACTTTGTTGGAGGGGTTTTATTAAAAAAATATTTTTTATTTTTTTTGAGAATATTTAACATTTTTTCAAGAATCATAAGTCTGAAAAAATTAAAATGAAATACCAATCATAAGAAATTGTACACACTTCATAAGAAATGAAATTACAACTTAAATGATCAATTATAAATAAGGTATTCAATATGGAATGGGAATATGTAATGGAATTTAGCTTTACCAAGGGATCACCAAAAGAAACACACATAACCATAATAAAAGAGATCCATATCATAGATCAACACCTCACTTAATTTATTTTATCAACTTAAACACCTAAGCAAGGTGATACAGAGAACCAAAATAATTTCTTCATTTTAAGTGAGGGGAAAAGTGGGATAAAATGGATGGAACACCCAAGGGGGTGCATGAAGGTGAAGAGAACACCCCATGAACAGGTTTCACTATGAGTGGGGGTCACTAGAGACACAACAAGGCAGCCCAATTATTTTAATTTGTGATATCGAGCTTCACTGGAAGGTTCTCATGATTGGTACACCAATACGATATTTAAAACGTAAGAAAAATATGAGAAAATGATATGCACCCTACCTCAACTTAGTGGTACTCCCTATGTCTGATAACATGCATCGATTAAACCCAAAACAGTTGAAATAAAAGAATTAACAAAACCCCCCAAAATTGGGCACAAAACATTCCACACAAAAAATAGTGCAAAGAGAATTGGAGGAAATAATAATTAGAGAACTGAAGAAGAGAGAGCGTACTGAGATATTTTCAGTGCATCTGACGACGAAAAAAAAAGAATATAAATGAGGGGTGAAATATTCAAAACCCCCAATATTGGAGGAGGATAAGGCAAACATGCCTAATAGTAGAGGGATAATACACGTGGAAGGATAGAAATGTGTGAGGAAGAAAAAAATAGTGTAAAAAATAAATGAAAAATTAAGAAAAGAAAATTAAAATAGAATAAAATAAAAATCAGATAAAATTAAAAAATAAAATAAAAAACAAAATAAAATAAAAATAGAATAAGATGGAAAACCCTATTTTACTTTTCTGTACAGGAAACACTACGCACCAGCTAGACACATGGTTTAAAGAAACATGTGACAAGCATGCATATTTCCAATTTTTAGAACCTACAACAGGCCACATAAGTATACACCCTAGGTTGTGTGGTTTTAGAAAGTCTCATGGCCCAATATTCCTTCTATGTTTTCACTGCGCCAGACATCAAATGATCCTCGGATGTACCATGGATCTCTTTTATCCTCATAAAATTTGTAAAGGGTCATTTTAAGGTATCAAAATAAAAATTTTAAAGACTGAAAACCTTGTATAAATTTAGTAAGTTATATAATATATGTATAATTAAACTAATAATACCAATTTAAAATAAAATTTAATTTTATAAATAAACTAATTGAAAAGAAAGTTTTCAATTAATGAAATTTTTTAAATATTCATTTTAAAAGGAAACTTTTCATAATAAAAAGTAACCTTAATATAATTTTGATATTACCATTTAATATTTTTTTATTTTATTGTAGTAAATTTATAGAAGTGTAAAAATTTATTTTTAAATTAAGTGCAACATAAAAAGGCAACAAAACTACTTTTTAGAAAAATACAGTTTTAAGAGTAAAATTGGATTTATTATTATATCCTTCCAAGAAAACATATAAGAATAATTTTAAGAAATTATTGAATATATAATATATTAATTTAATGAAAATTATTATCTAAATGTAATTTGGTTAATTTAATGAGGTAAAACACACTTTTTTGAATAAAAACAGTTTTTTGGAAAAAGATTTTATTTTATTACCAAAAGGGTTTTATTTTCATTTCTAATTATCTATTCAAAAAATAATTCACTATATAAACATGTGAAAAACATATTTTCATAATTTTTTAATACTATTCATACCAGTCATTCCAATAGTTTATTAATAACTATTATATTAAATAATAACATTAAAATAGTATTTCATGTGTTTTTTAAATTAGGTGTTGAATGTAATGCAATATAAACACAAAATTGTTTGTAACACAAGGAAAAATTATTATTGTGTGTAACTAAAGATAAACTTCATGTTCCAAGTACTGTAAAATATTAAAAAGATCAAATATATTTGAACAAAACAAAAAATCACAAGGTGTTACAATCATGGTAGAATATTTTATCCATAAAAATTACATTCAACCATGTGTATGAATCACATTAGGTACTCTTATAGCCACCATTCATAAAATCCACATCCCATGCTTCCTAGTACACCATGATATAGTGGAATTAAAACGGAAACCCTAAAAAAGTATTCAAAATCAGGTTCCTAATGAAGAAAAAGAGTGGAGGGAGATGAGTAGAGGATATTACCTGATAATTCCATGAAATTGAACCCATATTGCCTAAAAATAAGAGAATAATGAGTGGGGGAGACACTAGTCTAATGTACCTACTCACGTAAACTACTCAACCAAATGAGAGGGGGGATATACCACTTTTTTATTTTTTTAGAGAAATTATCAGGTGACCTTTCATGGTGTGAATTGATGGTTCCCAATGTGAACTGTCTATACCAAGGGACTCCCCCTAACCCTAAAATTTAATGTTATGACACCTTTATTTATGGATTGAGTGACCTATAACATCTCAGTTTTATTACCCATCCACTCTATCCTTCTTCTACCTAAATCTCAAACACCTGCAATAGTTATGATCCTTAAACCACATTAAAAAATGTCTATTATGATCAGTAAAACTTGTAGAACCCTAGTTAATGTTTTAATTATAAAAACAAACCATCTAGTAGATGGAAAATTCACTCTTTTTGTCAAAATAACAACACAAAAATACTTGTGTCATTATAGTCATCAAGGAATTCCAAATTGTTTAGGGAAATGACTAGATATTGAGTGGTCAATAATCCTAGAATTACCTAACACAGACTAGAATATAATATGGTCGATACCTCCATAACATGTTGATTTGTTTTATATAAATAAATTATGTGTTTCGATTATAGAAGATTAATGAAATATTTATATAAATTACCATACATTCTAGAGATAATTTTTATGATAATGTTTCTAAGATTTAAGAGAAAGACAAGGATTCACACATCATCCAAAGTTTTGAGGCACCTGAGATAACTATGTGGGATTGAAAGAATTTATGAAACTATTCCAAATATTTCTTATACATAAAGTTGAAAACCATATTATTCATCTCAATATTTATTATTACTGATAATAATATAAGAATATAGATATCAGGCTAAAAAATATTGTACACTATTGATTACCCACTCGATAATAAGAGTATGAAATCCTTATAAAAACTCTTATATTTATTGTGTTATTTTTAAATATACCCCTCACCACCACTTTTTATAATTCATGATACAAAACACTAACTTTAGATGATTTTTTTTGAGATTTAGATTTTTTGTAACCACTTATTTATCCAATTTTTCTATATAGATTTTCTATCAACTAGGGAATCATAGGTGTAACCGATCCTGAGTCTACCTTTGGAAGTACTCTTACTCTAATTTTTATCTTGTATATAAGCAAATATCATAATAAATTCATTTTTTGGTATATTATTAAATAAAAATGAGTTTAATCTTGTTTTTTGGGAATATTATCTTTTTCTTTCCAAGAGTGGTACCTTTATTTGAAAGGGACATATATATGATAGATTATTTAAATTGAATGAATTTTTTTTTCAACATAAATTTTTGGAGTTTTTTTATTAATGAAATTATCATTTAGGATACATGAATTATAAGAAAAATTCATGATATGAAAAAAATACTGCATATAATACATAAAAATGATCCAAATGTGTTACATGTATGAAGATAAAAAAATTTAAGAAAAAATTTACTAATTTAAAAATGATAAGTAATTTGTTTGAATTAATACACAGTGATGTATGTTATTTTCATGCTACACTAAAAATAGGTATCAAAAGTACATTGTAACTTTAATTTAAGATTGTTATAGATTTTTTCATGTTCATATTTTACATTCTAATGTTAAAGTTATTAAATAATTTTTTATTTATAAAAACTATTTTTAAAAGAAATGTATATTATAATTAAAAGGATTATATGAAATATGAAATAAATAAGAAATATTAATATTATAGTTATTTATATGTTGAATTTCAATGGATCTACAGTTGTGGTGGTTCAAGAGAGGTAAAAACCCTACCAACCTACACTTTATAATTTTGATGTTACATTATAATTTAATATAATAGTAATATATGAGTAAAAATATTCACCTGAATATAAATTTTGTGTCACGACCCGTCCCCTGGGGCCCATGTCGTAACTACCCCAATCCTGCGTTCTATAGGCCTGAGGATGGCGACTAACACCGAAAGACGTATTTCCTAAAACTGGGAAGGAATTACCTTTATAACCTGTAAACTCACACAACTAAGCACAAAGTAGGATACAAGAACAAAGTAAAACTATATAGTAAATAGGGTGGGTAAAGAAAGAAAAAGGGGCCAGAATACAAGCCCAACTAGAAAGTACAAGAAAAATGGGAAGTACAAGTAAACCGGAACAACTCCCATGAACACCTACCAAGGATCCTACTTGAAGGGTAGGTAAAACTCTTGAACGGTAGTCACTGTAGTACGCCACATCTAATGTCCACCTCCGAGATACCTCCAGTCCTGGTACCCTCTTCCTCGATCAATGTTGTCCGTCGTCTACACCAAACACAACAAGGTGTGGGCATATCCCGTGTAGGGGTGAGTATAACGATAATCAGTAGGGACTCCAAGACCCTCTAAGGTCTCACAAAATCCACAAAGGATAAACAAAAAACCATGAAAACATATGACAACCCTACATAGGAATATGCCCATACATATACCAAAGTTGTCAAGTAAACCCATCTCAATCCTAAGGAAACAAAAGGACCAACTCAAAATCCCAAAGCTAAACTATACCATGATGGAAATATTACCATGAAGGTAAGTACCACAAAGGAAATTCCACACAGAATAATACCACAAAGGTATCTCCACGAAGATAAGTACAACAAAGGTAACAGCACATAGAAGAATACCACAAAGGTATCACCACGAAGGTATGCATCACAAAGTTTTACCACATAGATGGTTACCACATAGGTAAAGACTTAGCTGAAATCAGGTATAACTTAGGTATAGAAGTAAATATGATTAGATATAACTACTGAATCAACTTACTCTGTTAAGAGGCAGACCCATTCAGGATCCTAAATAGTCATACCCACGTAGGATTCTAGTACAGAAGAGAAATATAAGATCCTAGAGTAATCCCATGTGAATTCCTAGAGCGGATCCAAGTGGGATACTAGAACACCAACCCACATAGGATCCCAAAGCACAGAACCACAAAGTATCCTAAGACATAGACCCACATAGGATCCCTTTCTCATCTTATAGCTAGTTACAGGGTTCCCGCACTAAGGTCGCTTGAATCTGGGAGGGTACGCTCCTCAAGCCATATGTAGATACTCCAACTGTGAATAAGTCCCATAAAGATGTATACAAAAGGACCTCCATGTAAAATGGGTCTCAACGCAATAGACGGTGCGTCAATCAGACTCCCAGTCTGTATGTTATTGGCCTTTTAGTCTTAAGGGCCAAGTTGGATTTGGGTTCGATCCAACCCGACCATACCCCAACATTATCCAAAACTCAAATGGGGTATACCCAAAATAACGTCTCGATCCAAGGTTCCCAGAACCATAGAAGTTCCATCAAATGGATGCCCATAGCTCATGTTATGACCGAAAGAGTGGAAAAGGGTTGATGTTGGTCCGAGTCTGGTCTGACCCAGTCGGACCGAACTGGCATGACCCGGCCTGGGATGACCTAGGTTTGGCCCTAGGTCAATCCCAGGCCACTAGGTCTGTCTCGGTCCGCTAGCCTGTGCTGGCCCATGGCTGGGTGGCCTCGCGGTGGGGTCCGCCCTAGCCACCACCCAAGGGGGAGGTTCCCCTTGGTTACCCCGAACGGTTGGGCCGTTCGGGTAGGGTAGCCGACTGGCCGGTGCCACGTGGGGCCGGAAGCTAGAATGTGGGACCCAAGATCTTGCTTGGCTCTAAGGTTGGCCGGACGACCAACCCACCCGTGCGGCATGGTCACATGCCGTGCCACCACCAGCATCTGGAAGCGAGCTGACCACCCTCCTTCGCCATCGCGGCCTCGTGTCGTGCCTCTTGCACGACCAGGGGCACAGTTGCGCGCCGCCTCCCCCTTTATGTGACTGGTCGTGCACCGGCCACCACCCTAGCTCTGTTGTGGCCGACGGGTCGTGGCCCTTCTCTGGCGGTGTGGTCGTGCCAATGACGTCGTCACAGCTAGCGAAGTGCGAACCGCCATTCCTGAGCCCCACCTGTGCCGGTCGCCGGCACGGGTTTCTAGTGATGTTCCTCGAGTCATAAGGTGCGCCCCGGTGGTCTGTTCATCAATCCGAAAACATCCACACTTGACTCGGAACATTGCCATCGATTGAAGACCATTATAAACCAAAAAGGTTTCAGAGAGGTTGGGCCGTGTTCATTTGGCCCACACCCTCCGCATTAGAATAGTTTCAAGCACCATAATTGTTCTTAAATCAATAAAATTGACAAGAATAGGGTAAGGGGTATTCAAAAAAACATTCCCTACCTCGATTTCTTGTCGTGAGATGAATTCATTGATGGAAAAGAAAAGATAGACATCAGTTCTTTGTCATTGAAGACGTTCCTCATTGGGGATCCTTCAACAGAGTTCTTCATTGGAGAAAGTGTTCTTTGCTGGAGAGATTTTTTCTTCAAAATTCTCCCAAGATCTCCTTTTCCAACAAATCCCCCAACCATGAGGTGAAAGACAAAATAAATAAAGTTACGTTAATTAATACAATTAATTTTGGCACATTAATTAATTTGATGTTGGCACAATTAATGGGAAAACAACCCACGAGTCACCTCCTTCATTAAAGAGGGAGTTCAAGGATCGGGTGGTCCCCACCACGAATTTAAATTTGAGAGGATTGAATTTCAAAAATAATATAAAGTTAATTTATTTTATTTTCTCCCCCAAAAAGCAGAAAAAATAACTTTCACCCTTGACCTAATACGGTCAAGGTGAAGGTCTTTTTAAGCGAATACCGGCACCGCGAGCTCAACACTGTCCTTAGATTTATTTTCCATGCACCTATTCAAAAGTTACAAAAACCTACTTGCACATTTACATAAAATACCCTAAATAAAGTTCAAAAATTCATTTCGGGAACTTCAAGCCTCGGAATCACGCATCGTCAATTTTTTTTGGACTAGTAATATTCCTATAAAATTAAAAAAACCTAAATGGATTTTTAGTGTCTTTACATTCTCCCCACCTCAGGGCTTTCCATCCATGAAAGCCACATCACAAAAAACTAGAAAAACAAGTAGGGGTACTGAGAATGAATATGAGCCTCCCGATCCCATGTGCTCTACTGGAGGTTCCAGTGCTGCCAACACACACACACACAAACGGTATTGATCGCTCACAATGGACTTTCTCTTGTCGATCCTCAATCTCCACTGGAACATCTAAAAAAGTCACCACATTATAGATGTCCAGCTCACCTCAGTCAATGAGGTGCGAAGGATTATGTATGTATCTCCTCCGCTGAGACATGTGGAAAAATTCATTCACTCGGTGAAACTGAGGGGGAAGTGATAGGCGGTAAGACAACTCGCCAACTCTACATAGGACTTTAAAGGGTCTGATGAACCTTATAGATAACTTTTCGCCCCGACAAAATCCCTGCAAACCTCATCGGGGTGAGACTCATAGAAAGATGTGGTCACCATCCTCAAACTACAGAGGTCTCTATCTTCTGTTGGCATAAGAATTCTTCTTGCTTTGTGTAGTCTTCATCCGCTCCTAGATAATCTGCACCTTCTCCGTGGTAGCCCATACCATATTTGGTCCCATGAGTGTTGACTCCCTTAGGTTAGTCCAGGACAATGGTGATCTTCAAGGTCGGCCGTACAGATCCTCAAAATGTGCCACCCCAACGGTGGAGTGATAGCTTTTGTTGTATAAAAACTCCACAATGGGAAAGTGATCCACCTAGCTGCAGCCGAAGTCGAGGATGCAAGCACGCAACATGTTCTGAAGGGTCTAAATAGTCTGCTCAGTCTAGCCATCCTTTTGAGGATGGAAGGCGGTGCTTAGATGCAGTTGCATATCAAAATCCTCCTACAACACCTTCCAAAGTCGGGAAGTGAAACATGCAACCTGATCGGAGAAAATCTTCTATGGTACTCCATCTACCTGCACAATATCTTGCACATAGAGGCGTCCTAAGCTCTCTACTGAACCCTACTCTCTGATCAGTAGGAAGTGGGCCAACATGGTGAGTCAGTTGATGATCACCCAGATAGAATCATGACCCCTAGACGTTTGTGGGAGTATTTTCATGATGTCTATGTATATCCCATCCCACTTCCACTTTGGGACCTCTAAAGGCTAAACTAAGCTTGCTGGTACCTGATGCTCCACCTTCACTTGCCGACAAGTGAGGCACCGAGAGACAAACTTTGATATTGATTTATTCATTCCTGGACACCAATGCTATCATCGGAGGTCCTAGTACGTATTCTCCACTCTAGGATGTACCTCTAGAGGAGATGTGTGGAACTCCCTCAACACTTCCTCCCAAAGAGACACTGGTACCATGGTAATTCCTTTGAAAAGGATGACATGCTCCGCAACTTTAGAAAATCCATCAGGTGCTTGTCCTATGGATATCTGAGCACATCGAGACTCGTAGTCAGTGTCCCCACGCTGTGCCTCCCAGACTCACTGAAGGAGTGGGGTAGTTACTGTAAGAGACTAATGAAAACCTGCTCCATCTTGATCCACAAAGGATATCTGAAAAGTAGCCAGCTGCTTCGTGGCCTCACCTAGCAGCTGTATATCATATCTCTGGCTGAGTGCATCAACTACAATGTTCCCTTTCCTTGGAGTATAGACTATATCTAAATCATAATCTTGGAGGATCTCAAGCCAGCGTCGTTGGCTTAGGTTCATGTCATTCTAGAAGAATATATACCCGAGACACTGGTGATTAGACTAAACAATAAAAAACTCGCCCATCAGATAGTGTTTCCACATATTCAAAACGAAGACCACTGCTACTAAATCAAGGTCATGAGTAATGTAGTTATGCTCATGTTGTCTTAGATTTCAAGAACCATATGTGATAACTGCTCAGTACTTCATCAGGACACATCCGAACCCAGTCAATGATGCATTGCAGTAGACTGCATACCCAATGCCCTCCTCTAGAAGCCTCAAGATGGGGGAACTAGTTAGCCTCTTCCTCTGCTCTTGAAAATTACCCTGGAATCTCTATTACCACATGAAGGGTTTCCCCTTCTTCGTCAATGCCGATAAAGATTATGCAACTCTTGAAAAATCTATCACAAATCTCCGGTTATATCTGGCCAAACCTAGGAAACTCTTTACCTCCATCACACTCCTGGTTGGCTCCCAAGAAAGTACCACCTCAATCTTCGATGGATCCACTACAACTCCAGCCTCTGAGATGACATGTCCTAGAAAGTGAACCTCTCAGATCCAGAACTAACACTTCGAGAGCCTACAATAAATAGGGTGCTCTCGGAGTGTGGCCAGAACTACCTATAAATGATTGCCATGTTCCTCCTCAGTATCCGAGTAGATCAGAATGTCATCGATGAAGAATACTACAAAGAAATCAAGGTATGGCTGAAAGATCTTGGTCATGAGTCCCATGAACACTACTAGAGTGTCGGTCATGCCGAATGGAATAACCAAGAACTCATAGTGGCCATACTGACATCTAAAATTCATCTTCTGCACATCCTCGTCCCGTACTCTAGGCTAGTGACAGCTTGACCTGAGGTCTATCTTCGAGAAACACTGTGATCCCTTTAGCTGATCAAAGAGTTTGTCAATCCTCAAAAATGGGCACTTGTTCTTCATGGTCACCTAGTTCAAGCGCCAATTGTCAAAAAAAGTCTCAAGTTCCTATCCGCCTTCTTGGCGAACAAAATTTGGGCTGCCAATGGAGAAACACTAGGTTGGATGAACCGCTTCCCCTATAAGTCCTCCAGTTGTACCCGCAACTCACGAAGCTCCGTGGGAGTCATTCAATACACTAGTGTAGATATCGGTGTCGTCCTAGGGTACAAGTCAATGTAAAAGTCCACATCTCTATGAGGAGGTAGAACTAGGACATCATTAGGGAAGACATCCACATACTGGTCCACCACTACAGGATAGCTCAGACTTTCCACATCGACCACTCCAAGGGTAAGGCTAGCCAACTGGTGAGTGATCGGCTGCACTCTCCTTTGGGTAAGTCTATCCTGTGCTGTAAAGGCTCCCTTCTCACCGGTGAAGGTAAACCTAGTCCCATTAGTGCATACACACCATACTTTGCACCTAATACAGTCGATCTGGGCATGGACTATAGATAACCAATCCCTAAAAAATATGACTTCATAAATCCTTGACTGTAGTAACTCGGGTTTTGAGCCTGTAAGACATTGAAATTTTCTTGATGTTATGCCAGATAAGGGTATTCAGACGGCATGTGATTCCTTGCCCCAGTGTAGCTAGAATTAAATTTAAGTGTGTTCACACTAGGCACACCAAATAAGCAGAATAACTCCTAAAAGGTTGTTTGGATTGGAAAATCGAGGGCACTGTTGAGTCTGGAGTGTGTCGTTTACTCTAGTAGGGGTGTAAATTTCACGGGCGCAACCCTTATAGGGAAAACGCCACCAAGGGCATTTTCGTAGTTTAGCGGCCTCATGCATAAACTTTATAACATCTGAACGAAGGCTTAGATTAAAATTATAAGACCACCATTGTGCTTAGAGCATGGATTTTAACCTAGGAGCGGCTTAACCTCGACCTCATCGAGTGTTCGGGTACGGGCCTACTGGTGGGTGTTTAAAATTAATTAAATTTTAATGAATTTCTTCCCTACTTATACACATCCACCCCCTCATTCTCCCCCTTACAATATCCCTGGTTGATTCTCTCCCAACCAAAGATCCACCTTCTTCAATCTCCTCCCCCACCTCTCCAAGGTGGTTGTGGTTCTGGCAGATCGTTGGTGAAGCGACAGACTACGCCCTGCGAGGTAGGCATCATTGCATTTTCAGTTTAATTTCACGCACCTTTTTTAAGCATAATTTATAGTGTTTAAATGATATTTATTTTTTGATAGAATTCCATAGATGCATAGGGTTCAATATGAGCTTCCCAACTATCTTTTCAGATTGAAAATCCCAATTCTGGGGTGTCCGGGGTAGCCCCGGGAAGTTTTCCGACCAGACTTCTTATTTTCCTGCAGTTCTAGGGCGGTCCGGTGGGCGACGACGATGGTGAGGGCTGACAAGGCGGCGGTGCGGAGGTATCCCTAGGTGACAGAGCAGGGTGCTCTCTAGGCAGCGATGGTCGGCGTGGGTGAGCGGGGTGGCCGACTTTATCGGTCGACGTGCAGCGAGAGACCGGGGTCTTCGTGACCCCAAGAGCAGACTGGGACCCACGAAATGTGGGTCCTATGGAAAAGAGCCAAAGCAGCTCGTGCTAGTTCAAGTGAAGCGGTGCATCCCGCGTGGTGAACCGCTGGCCATGGTGGACTAGGCGGTTTGGGCGGCTGAGCCGTAGACCGCCGGTGTAAATGGGTGGACCAACAGAACTGGTCCGGCCCACCCCGTCTCCGTCTGTTGGAGTTAAGACGCCCCTAACTTGAAAACCAAGTGTCGGATTCACATGCCGTCTATAGAGACATGATCCTGAGATTGATTTATAGGTTTTGAGTTGGTATTGGGGATTTTTAATTCTCGATACGGGAGTTCGGTGGCGCGACACGCCCGTTAAGTGTTACTTAGCGCCTCGCCAGGATTATTCTTTCGGATGGTGTGACCACATCCGGAGTCTGTTTTAGGCACTTTCAGTAGCATTGTTACCCTTGCGTCATAATGAAGTAGTCCAAGGTGGTTTCAGATGTTGAATCCAAAGTTGAGGCATGGGCCCCATGGGCCGTCTTTTAAGCTGTGTGTAGTGTACTGTAACTTTTCCATCCGACGTCCATTCAGGGCGAATGAATAGTCGATTTGGCATGTTTTTCTGAGATAATCATGATAGAGTAGTTTACCAGAACTTTTCTAAGACCGAGGTGTGGGCCCCATGAGACGCTATATGGGCATAAAGCGGTGTTAAATAACTTTTCCATCAAGAGTCTGTTTTAAGCAATTAGATAGTCTATCTCGCGTGTTTTTTCACGAGGATTGCAACGGTGTAATCAATTTGGGTGTGCAGAGCCTCATTAAAGATCCCCTTAAATGCGGAAACATAAAAGGGAATTGTTCTAAGGTTCTTTTTATACACTCTAAACCAACGCATGGTAGCGATGTTAGTGACCCCTAGTAATGGAACAGACAGTGTAGAGTTGTCAGAAAAGTTTCCGGTTTACCCTCTAGTGGGGCTGGGCAGTGGGTTACCCACTGGCGAATTAGGGCTTACCCTCTAGCGGGGCTAGGGAGCAGGTTACCCGTTGACCTTAGGGTTTACCCTCCAGTGGGGCTGGGCAGTGGGTTACCCGTTGACCTTAGGATTTTCCCTCCGTCTGGGCTAGGCAGTGGGTTACCCGATGACCTCTTAGAGTTTAACCTCCAGCTGGGCTGGACAGTGGGTTACCCCATGACTTATTTTAGACTCATCCCTTTCTATGAGGCTACTCAGTTACTTTTCTCTGTGATTACCAGAGTGGGACCCTTTTTTGTACTATTTATCCATGATATAGCTTTGACGTGTAGTACTGTTGGGCATCAGTGATGGATATCCTTAAAACTGTTGGCGACTTTTCATGGGCTGAGCTTGGATATTGAGATCCCCTTACACACTCGTTTGGGTTTCTTGTTGATCATATATATATACACACTACTTTTTTCCCACTCCTTGAGTTCAGTTACTCTTCTTCTAGGAGGGGCGAAGACACACGAGGTAAGTCATGTGCTTTCCGTGTCTAGCTCCTCTTGGTTTGGATGAGTCTATTTCCTTTCTTTTGTTGGGTTGAGTTGCAATCTCTCTATTGTACTCTTACACGGTTCTTTGTTCTGTCTACTACTCACCGTTTTAGTAACTCTTTTGTTGCTCCCTTGATCATTCAGGGCATCTTGCTGAGTATCTTTATACATACCCCTACTTGGGCTATGACCGCACTTGGTGTGCTCTTGAAGATGACAGCCAGGTCGATTGAGACTATGGAGGAGTGTAGGGGACACATGAACATGGGATGCTTTCAGTAGTCATAGTAGGAATTTTAGGTGTGAGACTCTTTAGCTGTTTACTTTCGTTTACCTATCTCTGGGTTGTGGAAACTTTCTAGTTGGGTGCGTGATTTTCCCTTCATTGTTCAGTTTACTTGTCAGTCCACTTTTCAGCACTTTACTTGTTTTTTTTAGAGGTTGATGCATGCTTTTTGGTTTGGATATTTTAGTCCGTACATTGGTTTCCATTTTATTCTACACTTATGCATTGTGTGGGATGTGTGTGTGGGTACAGGTACTTAGGCAAAGGCCTCCCTGAGATTGTTACACCTTTGGTGCTTGTCGCCAGCCCCTGGCCTATGGAGGCGGGCTTGGGGTAGTTGTGGCTCTTTACCGGTAGGGTTGGGTCGTGACAAAGTGGTATCAGAGGATGTTTCATTACTTGGGGCGTTGTTCGGGAGTCCCTAAAAAGGAATTGGTTGGGATTTAGGGAAATAGTGTCGATGTGTCTTGAGAGTGGTTCTCAGGCCAGGGAGTCCAGTGATGGTACTAGTGGCCAATGTATCCATTCACCAAGACCCTGATAACCCGCTTGTCGACTCAGCACACTGAGACACTTGTTGCAGAAAACTTTGGAACATCTATCAGGTAGGATTGAGTCTTAGGATATCATTGTTGAGTCAGATCCCCTTTGTGATTACTTTTATATAAATATATTCTCATCTGATCACAATAATACTTGATAATTTTCAGGATGCCCCCACGACAGCAGCCAGCCAGGTTACCCTCTCCAGTTTGTAATGACGACCGAGAGAGTGATGAGGCGTCAGTTCAGGGACCCTCACATGATCCCCCTCCACCCAGTGGTTCAGTGGTAGCCCCTCTATCTGTAGAACGACGGTTAGTACCGGAACTACATGCCGAGGTTGAGCACATGTTGAGTGCATTATGAGACTTCCAACATCAGTGGTCGCAAAAGGTCCGCGGGGACCCAGATCCCCAGGTAGTGGAAGACTGGATAGAGTCCATGGACCGACTTTTCAGGTTGGTACAGACACCAGCAGACTAGATAGTAGCCCTAGCTGCCAGCCTTTTCCTCAGGATGGTCGGGCGTTGGTGGGGGTTGGTTACGCATACCCACGATGAGTCGTATCTCACGTGGGATAGCTTCCAGCAGCTCTTTTGGGAGGAGTACTCCCCCTCTTGTTTATGCCCCATTAAAATTCAGGATCTTCTGAAGCTGAAGCAGGGGGGATGACAATGGCCTAGTACTCAGACCAATTTACCGATCTGACATGCTACTCGCAGGATATGATCTACGATAGTTACTTTCAGGTGCGGAAGTTTGAGCAGGGTCTTCATAGGGAGATCCATGCAAGTGTAGTGCCCTTGTTCATCCCTACTTATGACGAGGTGCTAGAGCGGTCACTCCTGATAGAGAGCTTCTTGGCCGAGGGACACCAGCTGGCAGGGCCTGGCAGTGGCCACATCAGAGTAGAGTCTTTTGTAGAAGGCAGGCAGTAGAGGGCATATCCTCAATCGAGGAGACCCTTCCGTGAGTAGACCCAGGGGAAGGGTCATACACCGTAGTGGCACCGTAGAGAATCAGAGAAGTCATGAGATAGTTGGTGATATACTTGTGATGGATGGGGTCACCTATCATGGGACTGTCCGACCAGGCGTACCGAGTAGCTGTGGCAGGCAGTGGGCACACCGCAGTGCAGAGGCATCACCATGACTAGGGATCTCCTAGGCGAGGATAGGGTGGACCTCAGGGAGACGACACAAGTAGAGAGGTAGGACCTGGAGGTGGGGGATGGCGTTTTGAGGTCCTTCCACCACTACCACCGGGCGGCCCACGCCAGGCTCAGGGAGCTGGCGGTAGGGGCCGCGGGTGGCTTCAGGCTATTGGTGTTCATGACCCTCCAACACCTGAGATGGTCCGAGGTACGCTTTGTGTTTAATTTACACTTGCTTCGGTACTAGTATACACGGTATCCAACCACTCTTTTATATCACTGCTTTTAGTACAGGAGTCGGAGCTCCCAGTGAGGCCCTGACAGCTGCGCTTAGCCTCGAGGTTCCTATGAAAGTGCATCGTTAGTGACCTTTGTTTGAAAACTATCGTTCAGAGGACAGAGTTTCATGTGGGGCCTACTAGTCATCACAATGGAACCTTATGACATCATCTTGGGCAAGGATTGGATTTCTAGGGTTTACGCCCAAACTGACTATTGTTACAGACAAGTAAGATGCATGCATTCTACTGGGATGAGATTCACCATCCATGGTGAACGAGACCTCGTGGAAGATCATATGGTCACTTTGAGATGGAGACCAAGCATGGATCTTGGAGCAGTAGATGCTACAAGCACCTGGATCCCTACCATTGTATAAGACTACATGGACGTCTTTCCCGAGGATATCCTGGGACTACCTCTGAGGTGAGAGATGGAGTTCTGTAATGACTTGCAGCTGGGGACTGCTCTGATATCATGTACAACATATCAGATGGCACCCAAAGAGCTTCAAGAGATATGACTTCAGTTGGACGACCTTTGTGGGAAGGGATTCATCAGGCCCAGTGTGTCCCCCCAGGTAGCTCCGATTTTGTTGGTGAAGAAGGAAGATGGGAGCCTATGGCTTTGTGTGGATTATTGTCTCCTAAATCCGGCCACAATAAAGAACAAGTACTATTTACCGAGGATTGACGACCTCTTTGACCAATTGAGAGGTGAAAAGTGGTTCTCCAAGTTTGATATTTGATTCGAATACCACCAGTTTCGGGTTTATGAGGCTGATATCCCGAAGTTGGCTTTCCGTTGTCATTATGGGCATTACAAGTTTCCAGTGGTGACCATTGGCATGACGAATGCCCATGCCGTTTTCATGGCTTTGATGAACCAGATCTTCCATCTGTACTTGGACCGAGTTGTGGTCATCTTTATTGATGACATAATAATATACTCTGCGATAGAGGAGGAGCACACAGAGCATTTGAGGATGGCCCTAGACTTACCTTGGGAGAACTAGATATATAGGAAGCTCTCGAAGTTTCAGTTTTGGATTCATGAGGTTCACTTTCTAGGGCATGTCATTTAGGAACATGGTTTAGCTGTAGATCCCGCAAAGAGAGAGGCAGTGCTTTCTTGGGATCCACCCAATAATGCGTCCGAGGTGCAGAGCTTCCATGGCTTGGCAGTGTACTACAAAAGGTTCATGGAAGACTTCTCCAGGATTTATTCCCCTTTGATTGAATTGACGTGGAATGGACAACCGTTCACCTGGACTGATTAATTCCAGAAGGCCTTCGAGTAGTCGAGGCAGAGGCTGACTAGTGCTCTAGTGTTGATGTTTCCAGAGGAGGGCATTGAGTTCGTGGTATACTGCATCGCTTCAGGAGCTGGGCTCGGGTGCGTGCTGATGCAGCAGCGGGTATTGACTGCATATGGGTCAAGGCAGTTGAGGCCCCATGAGAAGAATTCTACGACTCACGATTTGGAGCTAGCAGCGGCGGTCTTTGCCTTGAGGTTATGGAGACACTACCTTCTAGGTGAGTGTTTTGTGGCCTACTCAGACCACCAGAGCCTCAAGTACATCTTCACATAGACGGATCTGAATCTGAGGCAGAGGTACTGGATGAAGTTCCATGTAGGACAATGATTTTGAGATAGTATACACTCCAAGGAAGGGCAACGTAGTACCAGATGCCCTTAGCAGGAAGTCCCATGCTCATCTAGTGAAAGAAGCTTTAGAGTAGTTGGCTTACCTACATCTGACTTTTGTGGAATAGGAGTGTATGAATTTTTTTCAGTCGATGATGCCGACTCCTTTTCCCCTTGAGCAAGTGAGAGAGTCCCAGCTAGGGGATATCGACAGTGAGGTACTGCATCATCAGATATCCACAGGAGATTCACCCGATGGGTATTCTGAAGGAGGGAATCATGAGATCCTATTCTAGGGGTGAGCTGTAGTACCAGTGGAGATGAAGGAGGAGGTGATGTGGTAATTCCACAATTATCCATCGTCTGTACATCCCAGTGTGGGGAATATGTAAAGAGACCTTCATCGGATGTTTTGGTGGTTTGGAATGATGCAGAGCATAGATGAGTTTGTTTCTTGGTGTCTTACCTGTTAGTAGGTGAAGGCATAGGATCAGGTTTTGGCTGTGTTGTTGCATCCACTTGATATATTGAAGTGGAAGTGGGATGGCATATATATGGACTTCGTCACAGGGCTTCCATGCACAGCGAAGGGCCATGATTCCATTTCGCTGATAGTGGACCGACTAATGAAGTTGGTGAACTTCCTTGCCAACAGTGAGCAGAGCTCGGTGGAGAGTCTATGGAAGCCGTACGTTCGGGAAACTGCCCACCTTCATGGAGTACCCTCGACGATCATCTCTGAACATGACACACAGTTTACAATGTGATTTTTTCAAGGACTGTAGGAGGCATTAGGGACTCAGCTGTGGATGATTACATCTTTTCACCCCCAGACGGACGGGCAGACAGAGCACACTATCTAGGTGTTGGAGGATATGCTCAGGGGGTGTGTGTTGGAATTTGGCCTAAGCAGGGAGGATCACCTGACCTTGGTGGAGTTCGTGTATAACAACAGTTACCACTCTACTATTAGTATGTAATATTTTTAGGCCCTCTACAGGAGACCATGCAGGTCACTGTTGTGATGGAAAGAGGTTGGGGAGACCTCCCACATGGGCCCAGAGTTGGTGCGGGCGATGATGGAGAAGGTATAGGTCATTCATGAGTGGATGAGGATGGCTTAAAGCAGACATAAGTTCTAAGAAGACTGTCTTCTTAGGCCTTTAGAGTTCGAGCAGGGGGATCATGTCTTTTTGAGAGTCTCCCCGCGGTGTGGAACACGGAGGTTCGGCTGGGGAGGCAAGCTATCCCCAAGGTTCATCTGGCATTTTAAGATCACGCGCATGGTTGGTGAGGTTGCCTACTGTATTCCTCTACCCCCACAGCTGGAGAGGGTGCAAGACGTCTTCTATGGGTTGCAACTGAGGAATTATGTGCACGACCCCATGCATGTCATCGATTGGGGAGAGATGGATATTGAGGATGGAGCCACCTATGCGGAGAACCCAGTGGTGATTGAGGACCGGCATTAGAAGACTCTAGGTGGAAGAAACATTCTTTTGGTTCGAGTGTTGTGGTAGCATGGGAGGGTGCATGAGAGCACCTGCGTAAGGGAGAGCCAGATGCAGGCTCAGTATCCCGAGTTTTTTTTGTAGTTTTGTTTTTTAGTGATGAAAAACTTGAAGGAGGGAATGATGTAAGAACTCGGGTATTGAGCCTGTAAGACTTTGAAATTTTCTAAATGTTATTCCAGAGCCGGGCATTCAGACGGCTTGTGATTTCGAGCCCCGGTGTGGCTGGAATTAAATTTTATGTGCGTTCACACTAGGCACGCCGAATAAAACAATAACTCTTAAAAAATTTCTCAGATGGTAAAATTGAGGGCACCATTGAGTCTAGAGCGTGCTGTTTACTCTAGGAGGGGTGTAACTTTCACGGGCACGACCCTTATGTGGAAAACACCACCAGGGGCATTTTCGTAATTTAGTGGCCTCAGGCGTAAAATTTATAACTTCTGAATGGAGGAACAGATTAAAATTACAAGACCACCATTGCAATCATAATGTGGATTTTACCATAGGAGTGTCTTAACCTCGACCCCATCCAGAGTTCAGGTACATGCATACTGGTGGGTGGTTACAATTAATTAATATTTAATTAATTTTTTCCCTACATAAAAACATCCACCCCCTACTTATCCCACCTTACAATCAACCTTTTAGAATCTCTCCCAAAAAAGGATCCACCTTCTTCAATCTGGTCTCCCCACCTCTCCAAGGTGGTTGCAGCTCCGGCGAATCGTTAATGAAGCGACGGGCTACGCCATGCGAGGTAGGCATCGTTGCGTTTTCATTTTTATTTCCTGAACCTTCTATAAGACTAATTTATTGCATATAAATTCTGTTTATTTGTCTATAAAATTCCATTTATGCGTAGGGTTTGATCTGAGCTTTCTAACTCTTTCTTTGGATCGAAAATCCGTGTCCCGGGGCATCCGGGGTAGCCCTGGGAAGTTTTCCTGTCAGACTTCATGTTTTACGGCGGTTCGAGGGCGGTTCAGTGGGTGATGGTGGTGGCGTGGGATCCCCAGGTGGCAGCATGGAGGGTCCTCAGGTGGCGGCGCGGTAGGCTCCCTAGGTGGCAATGGTCGGCGCGGGTGTGCGGGGCGGCCGGCTTTGCCGGTCGGCGTGCAGCGGGAGACCGAGGTCTTCATGACCCCGAGAGAAGACCGAGACCCGTGAAATGTGGTTCCCATAGAAAAGAGCCAGACCAGATCATTCCGGTCCAGGTGAATCGGTGTGACCCACGTGGTGAACTACGTGCTGTGGTGAATCAGGCGGTCCGGGCGGTCAGCCGGTCTAAAGGGGTGGACAGGCCAAACCGGTCCGGCCCACCCCGTCTCCATCTGTTGGCGTTAAAACACCCCTAACTTGAAAACCAAGTGTCAGATTCATGTGATGTCTATAACGACACGATATTTGTATCGAGACGGTGGTTTTGAGATGGTCTCATGGATTTTTAATTCCCGATATGGGAGTTTGGTGGCGCGACACGGCCGTTAAGTGTTACTTAGCGCCTCACCAGGATTATTATTTCAGATGGCGCGAGCACATCCGGAGTCCATTTTAGGTCCCATAACTGGCATTTTGACCCTGGAATTGTGAAAAATTAGTCTAGGGTAGTTTCAGGTATTGAAGCCAGAGTTGATGTGTAGGCCCCATGGGCCGTCTTTTAAGATGTGTATTGTGTACTGCGACTTTTTCATCCGACGTCCATTCGGGGCAAATGAATAGTTTATTTGGCGTGTTTTTCTGAGAGCATCGCGATGAAACAATTTTGCCGACCTTTTCCAGGACCGAGGTGTGGGACCCACGAGATGCCGTATGGACATAAAGCGGTGTTAAATAAATTTTTCGTCGGGAGTCCGTTTCAAGCATGTACATAGTCTATCTCGTGTGTTTTTCTGTGAGGATTGCAACAGTGTAATCTGTTTGGGCATACAGAGCCTCATTTGAGATCTTATTAAATGTGAAAATAGAAAAGGGTGTTGGTCGGAGGTTCTTTTGACGCACTCCGAACCAACGCACGGTAGTAATGTTAGTGACCCCCAGTGATGTCACAGGTAGTGAAGAGTTATCATACCAGTTTCGGGTTTACCCTCCAGTGGAGCTGGGTAGTGGGTTACCCACCTACATATCAGAAATTACCCTGCAATAGGGCTGGGTGGTGGGTTAGCCGTTGACCTTAGGGTTTACCGTCTAGCAGGACTGGGCATTGGGTTAGCCATTGACCTTAGGGTTTACCCATCGGCTGGGCTGGGTAGTGGGTTACCTGAAGACTTCTTAGGGTTTACCCATCGGCTGGGCTGGGTAGTGGGTTACCTGAAGACTTCTTAGGGTTTACCCTCCAGTTGGGCTGGGTAGTGGGTTACCTGATTAATTATTTCAAACTCAGCCCTTTCTATGAGGCTAGTCAGTGACTTTTCTCCGTCATTACTGGATCGGGACCCTTGGTTGTACGGTTTAGAGATGAGACATCTTTGACGTGCAGGACTGTTGGGCATCAGTGATGGATATCCTTTGAACTGTTGGAGACTTTTCATGGGATAAGTTTGGAGATAGAGATCACTTTACACACTCGTTCGAGTTTCTTGTTGATTATATATATATATATATATACACCCTACTTTTTTTTTCACTCCTTGGGTTCAATTACTTTTTTCCTTGGATGGGCGAAGACGCGCGAGGTATTCCACGTGCTTTCTTGTCTAGCACCTCTTGGTTTGGATGAGTTTACATCCTTTCTTTTGTTGGGTTGAGCTGCATTCTCTCTATTGTACTATTACACCATTCTTTTTTCTGTCTAATGCTCACCATTTTAGTACCTCATTTTTTCCCCTCGAGCTTTCAGGGCATCCTACTGAGTATCTTTATACTCACCCCTGCTTGGAATTTTCCCACACTTGGTGTGCCCTTGTAGACGATGGACAGGTTGATCAAGACTATTGAGGAGCGTAGAGGAAACAGGAGCTTGGGCTACATTCGGTGGTAATGTAGGAATTTTAGGTGTGAGACTCTCCAGCAGTTTACTTTCGTTTACCTGTTATCGGGTTGTGGAACCTTTCTGGTTCGATGCACGTTTTCCCCTTTACTGTTCAGTTTACTTGTTAGTCCACTTTTCAGCACCTTACTTATACTATTTTTAGAGGTTGATGTATGATTTTTGGTTGGGATATTGTATTATTTACTTTGGTTTCCTTTTTTACTCTGCACTTCTGTATTGATTGGGTTGTGTGTATAGGTAAAGGTACTTAGACAAAGGCCTCCCTGAGATTGTTATGCCTTCGGCTAATTTTGCCAGCCCCAAGACTATGGAGGCGAGCTTGGGGTAGTTGTGGATCGAGACCGGTAGGGTCAGGTCATGACATCGACACCTCTACCAAGAGATCTCATCCGAATATCTCACTTACTAGAGTAATCTCACACAACCTGCACGAGTGTGTAATCATCGAATCCCCTCCCGTAGGAGTCTCTATCCTTAAGGATCGATCCAATAGCTCCAATGAAATCTCTGAGTTCGGAATGAGGGATGTGGTAATAAAATAATGACTGAAACTTTTGTCTATGAGTACTGCATCTAAGGTGTAGTAAACACAGATCGTAGCTCGTATCATCTCGGGAGCATCGTGGTCATATGCCTCAGCTGCCTGGAGCTGAGCTCGACCTTGTCCACCGGCTCCTTGTGGTCAGGGTGGACAACCTAATGGTGGTGGCAGTAGCATCTCGAATCGTCGCCCTCTTCTAGATACACAGATAGATCCTATGCTACATCCACCTGCACCCTACGGACCTCCTCGGTCGAACCTTTATCTCTACCTGGGTGGTCCTTCGACCATCTGCTGATCATCTGTATGGTGGGTTGGGCAGTCACGAGCCATTTGACCCTACCTACCGCATGCGTAACACTACCTGCTCCTCACATGACTGGCTCTATCTCGGGTTCCCTGCATAACTACACCTGAATCCTACGGTTGTCCACCTATAGGTCTGGTCCTCTTGGACCTCTATGACATCTCTCTACTGCCAGCTGCAGAAGACTCCGCTACGTGATGCCCGGTGGTGGGTCTCGCTATTGGTGACTAATCAGCAAGAAAAATCTCCACTAAGAGGCTCACTCTAACACCCCTGACTGCATCAAGATGCTAAGAGAAATCATCGAATCTCTGATCTCTTACCTGAGTCCCTGCTTGAAGTTTCAGGCCCTGCAGAATGGGTCTTGCACCATATCAGTGGAGTAGCGTGAGAGGTTGGTGAACCTTGATGAGTACTGAGCCACAGTCATGCTGCCCTACTACCGATGAAGAATCTCCTGTATACAAACTACGTGAAGGGTTGCTGGGACAAACTCTGCCCGAGACAGGCTCTCAAAGTCTGTCTAGAGAAATGTCACCTCGTTGTGAACCTGGAGCATCAATACCCACCATCTGCCTGTTGCTTCCTATAGAAGACTAGCGTCAAGGATCCCCATGAGATCAGATGGTGTCCCTACCAGTTGAAAGACTCTCACCACAACCTCCAGCCAATCCTCAGCTGCCTGTGGGTCTGTCTCACCCTTGAACCTAGGTGGCCTCTGGTACTGGAACTTGTGCAACGTGCTCAACTGGTGTTCACTCCCCACTATTGGGGATGGAGTCATCACTTTCCCAATGGGTAATGGTATTGCTGGTGCCTACACTGGTGCCTCTACTGATAAAGAGCCCTGCACCAAGGGTCCATCACTCAGTGGGCTGTCATCATGCACTCTTCCTGGAACCCTAGTTGGCTATCTGCATTGAGGCATACTGAAAAGAAACAGGTGAACCATGGTCAATAAGTTATACCTGGTGAAATGACTCAAGAAATCACAAAGAAAACCCTCTAAAACACACATGCAATCAGTGGTTTTGTGCATTGAGTCACAAATCAGAAGTTAGGGTCCTAGTGTATGGATACATCGTCCACTGCACCAACACTGGATTCACTAAACTGATAACCACATTCATAATAATTAACACTATTTCCATTAAAAGATCAGAGTCCAATGTTCTACGGTAGAACCGACTCCTCTAATACCAATTTGTCATGACCCGTCCCCCCAGGGCCCATGTCGTGACTACCCCAAGCCCGCCTTCCATAGGCCAGGGGCTGGCGACTAGAACCAAAAGGCATATTCCCCAAAGCTTGGAAGGCATTTCCATTATAACATGTAAACTCACAAAACTAAGCACAAAGCAGGATACAAGCACAAAGTAAAACTATATAGTAAACAGGGTGTGCACAGAATGAAAAAGGGGCCAGAATACAAGACCAACTAGAAAGTACAAAAAAACTAGGAAGTACAAGTAAACTGGAAAAACTCCTATAAACATCCTCCAATGATCCTAACTGAAGGGTAGGTATAGCTCTCGAACGCTCATCACTGCGGTACGCCTCGTCTAATGTCCACCTATGAGCTACCTCCAGTCCTGGTACCCTCAGCCTCGATCAATGTTGTCTGTTGTCTGGACCATACACAATAAGGTACGGGCATAGCCCGTGCAGGGGTGAGTATAACAGTACTTATTAGGGACCCAAGACCCTCGAAGGTCTCACAAAATTCACAAAGGTTAAACCACAAAGCATGAAAACAACTGAAAACCCTACATAGGTATATGCCAATACATATACCTAAGTTGTCGAGTAAACCCAACTCAATAATGAGGAAACACAAGGCCCAAATCAAAATACCAAAGCTCAATTGTCCCATGAAGGAAATCATACCACGAAGGTAACACCATGATGGTAAGTACCACAAAGGTAACTCCACATAGAAGAATACCACAAAGGTATCCCCATGAAGGTAAGTTCCACAAAGGTAACACAACACAGAAGAATACCACAATGTTATCACCATGAAGGTATGCATCACAATGGTATTCCACACAGATGATTACAACACAGGTAAAGACTCAGCTTAAATCAGGTGTAACATAGGTATATAAGTAATGATTATTAGATGTAACTACTAAATCATCTCACTCTTTTAAAAGGTAGACCCACGTAGGATCCTAAATCGTCAGACCCATGTAGGATCAAAGTACGGCAGAACCACATAGGATACTAGATTAATCCCACATAGATTCCTAGAGAGGATCCAAGTGGGACACTAGAACATAGACCCATGTAGGATCCCAAAGCATAGACCCACGTAGTATCCTAAGGCACAAACACACATAAGATCCCTTTCTCATCTTAAATCCAACTATAGGGTTCCCGCACAAACCTCACTTGATTCCGAGAGGGTACCCTCCTCAAGCCATAGGATGATACTCCAACTTCCATGAAGTCCCAAGAAAAAATATCCCAAAGGACCGCCACATAATAGGGGTATCAATGCAACAGACTATGAATCAATCGAACACCTGATCTGTAAGTTATTAGCCTTTTAGTCCCGAGGGCCTAGTTAGATTCGTGTTTGATCCAACCCGGCCATACCCCAACATTAACAAAAACTTATATGTGGTATACCAAAAGGACCGTCTCGATCCGAGGTTATTGGCGTCATAGATGGTTCTTCAAACGGACGCTCGTAGCTCATGTTATGGCTGAAAGAGTGGAAAAGGGTCGCAGCTAGTTTGGGTCTAGTCCGACCCGGCCTGGGCTCACCCGGGTCCGGTCCTAGGTCCAACACGACCCACTGGATCCATCCTTGCCAGCCAGTGTGACCCGACCTTAGGGTGGCCCGCGTTGGGCATCCCGCACTGGGTAGCCCGCATTGGACGACCTGCGCTGGGCGGCCCACCGGCCTGCGCTTGCCCGCGGATGGGTGGCCCCACGGTGGGGTCTGCCCTAGCCACCACCCAAAGGGGAGACAACACTTTGGTACATGAATGGCTGGGCAATTTGGGTTGGGTAGCCGACCGTCTAGAGCCATGTGGCACCGACAGTAGGCACGCAGGACCCAGGCTCCCGCTCGGCTCCCCGGCTGGCCGGATGGCCAGCCCACCTACACGGCGTGGTCTTGCGCCGCACCACCACCAGTAGCCGGTAGCGAGATGGTCGCCCGCCTTTACTGACATATCCTCGTGTCGTGGCTCCTACACGACCAGTGGTGCGGCCGCGCGCCGCTGCCCCCTTCGTGTGGCCAACCGTGCACTGACCACCACCCTAGCTCCACCGCAGCCGATGGCCCACATCCCTTCTCCGACGGTGCAGTCACGCTGCCAACATCGTCAAAGACCGCAAGAGTTTCAACCATCATTCTCGAGCCCCACCGGTGCTGGTCGCCAGCACGGGTTGCCAGTGACGTTCCTCGGGGCACTGGGTGCGCCTCGGTGGCCCATTCTTCATTCCAAAAATTCTCTCACTCGACTCAGAATGTCGCCATCGATTCAAGACCATCATAAACCACAAAGTTTGTGGAGAGGTTGGGATATGTTCATTTGGCCCATACCCTCCGCGTTAGAATGGTAGTAAGAGACATAATTGTTCTTAAATCAAGAAGAATGACAAGAACACAGTAAGGGGTATTCAAAAAAAGATTCCCTACCTCGATTTCTTGTTGGAGGTGTCACGAGATAAAGTCAATGAAGGAGAGGAAAATATGTACATTAGTTCATCGTCATTGAAGACGTTCCTCATTGGGGAACCTTCAACGGAGTTCTTCATTGGAGAAATAGTTCTTTTTTGGGGAGATTATTTATTCACAATTCTCCCAAGCTCTCCTTTTCCAACAAATCCCCCAACCAAAAGGTGAAATTCCAAATAAATGAAGTTAAGTTAATTAATACAATTAATTTTGTAAAATTAATTTATTTTATGTTGGCATAATTAATGGGAAAATAACCCAAGATTCACCCCCTCATTAAAGAGGGAGTTCAAGGCTCGGGTGGTCCCAACCACAAAATTCAATATGATAGGAATGAATTTCCAAAATAAAATAAAGTTAATTTAATTTATTTTCTCCCATGAAAAGCACAAAAACTAACATTCACCATAGAACTAGTACAGTCAAGGAGAAGTTCTCCTTAAGTGAATACTAGTGCTATGAGCTTAACGGTGTTCTCAGATTTTAATTCTATGCACCGGTTGAAAAGTTTCAAAAACCAGCTCACACATTCACTAAATGTACCTAAAATAAACGTTCAGAAATTCATTCTGGGAACTACAGGCCTCTGAATCATGCGCCGTCAATTTTCGCGGACTAATAATATTCCCATATATTTAAAAAAAAATTACATGGAATTTCTGGGTCTTCACATTTTGGGCCATAGATTTGGGCCTATAGGCCAGACTGCCTTTCAGAAAAAATTATTTCATTTGGCCACAAGGCCTCTAAGACATTAAGAACCTCTGGGAAATAGGGCCTCTATTGCAGGAAGAATATCATGTCAAATTTACTAGAGAAAACCAAAGCTGATGAATTTGACTACTCTCAATAACTTAGAATTTAATATCAGAACCATGTTTAAGGGGGGTTATAGTAGACATTCCATCCTCCCATGTAGAAATAATCAGGTTACTACATTTTGTTAACAACATCTAGGGGGAGTTAGTTACAAACAAGAATAGGAGATGGAGTGGGGTTGTTCCTATATATTCATGTCAAATATATACGTAAAGGTTATGTTCATCTAGGTCTTTATGTTATGTAATTTAGACCTTTATACCTCTAGTCCTGTAGGTCATGTAAGGGTGTCCTCTCAACATAATTTAAGAATGATCAAGAAAAAAAATTGGAATTGGGTACAATTCAAATGGATCATACCATAAGGGAAAAATCTTGTATACACATCAATATAATGTTTTAGCCGAAAGAAATAATATAACATTAATAGAGGTTGTTTATTATATGATTTTAATTTTTGATATTTCATATGGATTTTTGGGACATGAATTACTAATTACATACCATATCCTCAAATATTCCCATAAAAAGGGAGACTATTAACACATATAAATTTATGAAGAATAGGAAACTAAATAAACATTTTTGTGGGTTTGATTTTATCATGCATTTATAAGAGTACCAAAATTGGAAAATAAAAAATTAGGATTAAAATATCTTGATTTTATATTATATAAAAATAATTATTAATATTATATATTCATGATAGTATAATATAATGAGTTTTAGTGGTTAATATAGTTATTTAATAAAATAATGATATAATTGATTAATCAAGGTTTACCTTATTACCTAAACAAATATATATTGAGAACTATAGATCATTTAAACCAATACCCCAAAAAGACAGCATAAGGATGCTTATAATATTAAATTACATTTGATACTGAAAACATATGAATCTAATATATATATATATATAAGAAACTAATAATTTTTTTACAAAAACCATTTTTTTACTTAATACAGAGTCAAATACAATAACATACATGAAGTTATCTAGTATTCTAATGCACCTCTTTAGAAGGAAGCTTCAAATAATGGAATGAACGTTATAATTGAGAAAACTGCATGATATTAGTTGATATTACATGAGGTTCAAAATCTATAGGTTGTAAATGGTTATTTATATGGTGGAGTGTTGATATCATGACATATGTTGGGGAGGAACAATTCTTAGTTGTCTTGTCTGGGTGATTAACTCTAAGACCTATGGGTCATGTAATTGTCACTAAGCCTTCAGGCCTTGTAAGGGTTCCACATAACCCCTATAAAGGTGGATTATCAAAAAAAGGCCTTCAGGCCATACCGACCAAAAAATGAATCATTTATTTTTTATTACTATATCTTAAATCTTGGAATGACTCAATTATAATTATCCAAAATATTCCTTCCAAATTTCCTTTAAAAATCAATAAAATTGATATTAAAACATCATTATTAAATATTGAATTAGACGATGAAATATATATGGGATAACCAGAAAGATTTATAGTGACAAGAAAAGAAAACCTGGAATTAAAATTGGTGATAACCATATGTTGTTTAACAACAAGATCTATAAAAACGTTATAAAAACTAATAATGTTTTTTTGAAATGGTTTATTGTTAATTAAGAAGATAAATATTATTATAGTGGATTATTTAATAATCATGGAGTTTATATATGTTTATATCTTGTAGGACTTTTGTTTTTATGTAACTAATATGAATCATGTAACTGATCCTAGGTCTTTTTTATCAATAAAATTTGATATAAAAGGATTGGGTTATAATAATTATATTTTGGGAATTAAAATTTTTAAGAATAAAAGTCCTATTTCACTTTCAAAAATAACATTATGTTATTAATTTTTTAAATATGTTTAAACAATTTGGATATTCACTAGTCTCTATTACTTATCATTTTGAGATATGATGTTACCAAATCCTGGTAAGGCAGTTTCCCAATTAGAATATGAAAGGATTATTTTTTCCATACATAAGTTCTCACTAGTAAATTCCCAATATTACATATGTTATTGGAAATTTTAGTATTTATACAGGTAATCTAGGTTAGCCTCAAAGGGATCCCATTAAAATAGATCTATGATATCTAAAAGATATTATTGATAACAATAAAAGTTATAGTGGAAACCCAAGGGTATTGTTTTTGTATTTATAACAAAATTTGGATTATAATTTTTAGTTTCACTAATATATTAATAGTTTTGGTTATCAAATTTATGGTGGAATAATATCTTAGGGATTTATGAAAAAACATTTATAAAGAAATATATAATGTATTTTAAGTTTTTTTCTATAGAAACTATTTGGAAGGAAGTGAAATGGAATAGATATACCTTATTTGATCCACTATTGTGTCCAATAACAATGTCCCCAATAACTATACATTTTGAATGACATGACATGATACCTTGGGTATACAATAATGCTTATAATGGAAAATTGAGGAACATTGATATCAAAAAACTCTATATGAGACATGTTATACGAGATGGTATGATATGTTTGGACATTTCTTTGTTAGTCCACAATTTAAAAGATATTTTAAGAAACAGAATCTCAATGTTTTGGTCTACAAAATCTATTTATTTATGGATTCAACATACTTTTCATTGACTCCCCAATGAAAGAACCTCAACTTTACATGTGATAATTTTAATGAAGAAGTTCAATATAGAATATTCTTTAATGTGTGTAAAGGGAATAAAGTATTTATATTATATCCTAGAATAATGGTTTTGAGTGCACATTAGAAAAATAGTTTGAGGTTAAACACTCTTAATGAACTAAATACATAAAAACAAGTATTGTAACATGGGAACACCTTTTGTTTCACCAATGTAAATGTATGAGTGGGGCTTCTATAAATAGATGATGAATTTAGCTCTAAAAATTTCAGGAAATGAAAAGAGTCCCATGAAAATAATGTTATATATAAGTTGATATAGAACTATGAAATTTGAATAAACTTCTTATATGATGAATCTATTTGATAAAAAGAGTTACATTTTCAATAAAATTTCAACACATTTATAAATTCTTCCTTCCTTATTATCTACTATATAATGGTTCAAATAATGATATATATTTAATTATGCATATATTTTCTAATAGCTCATGATGTATGATTTTAAAAATCAAATTTATTTTTTAATTATTTTAAAATAGTGGGTTCTTGTTTGAAAAAAATTATTTATTAAATTTTATAATATTTATTTTATTTAAAAGTTGTAAAAGATGTTTGTAATAATTAAATATCATATTCATAAAATTGATGAAAATTGGGGCTACCTTTTAAAGGGAGCCACCTTTTAATTACTTAATAATGATGAAGTGTGAGATTAAAATCCTATGGAAACAATACACTGCACCATCCATTCAAGCACGCACATGAACACGTAATGAGGCACTATGATAGTTCATATTTCCACCACACACCATTTATATATGAGGTTATTACTGGTGTATTTTTTTAAGTATTTATAAGTTTATAGAAGTTTAGTCTCAATATTGAAAATGTGAGTCTAGTGGGTCAACCTAGTTGACAAGATGGGTATGATCTAGGAATTATATCTGATCAAGAATGATATAAAAAATAAAATTATTCATTAAATGTGTAAAATATTGAATAATTAATTTATTGGGTATGATCCAATGAATGTGATTAAATTTGGATAAGATATTCATTTCTTGAAAATGTTTCTTACCAATTTTATAGAGTAGAATAATTTATCCATAGGAGCTACCCCATAATTACAAAAAAGGATCCATGGGATGTGGAATTACTTCCCATGATTTCCTGGATCACCTCACTAATCAAAATTCCATCTCATATCTTCCACAAGTACGAAATAGATATTTTTGGTGTGTAATAAAAAATATTTTCAATTACTCTCTTATTTACAGAGTTACATTAAAGGGAATCCACTCAAAGACTAGTGTTAAGTAATGATCCATAATTATATGTTAAAGGGGATTATATTACAACCCATAGTGCTTATAATTGGTGGGGGATGGGGGAATCAACTCTTAATAATAGTTACATCATATTGTCCCAAAATATTTTCTATCCACTAATATTCAATTTTATTTTTCTATTCCACCATTGCCCAATAATATCTGAAACAATATTAATAGTATATTTTGACAACATAGTGATAGATATGTTCAGAAAAATGATGTTGGTGGATAAATTTTTTATCATAATTAATTCAAAATATATAAAATTATGTTGAAATTACTACATAAAACTCTCAATACTGTTTATGTGATTGAAAATATAAATACAAAAACACGACACTCTGTGATTACCATATGATAAAAAATGTGTTAATGAAAATCTCATTTTTAAAGTAAATATATTAAAATAATTAGATAATGATATATTCGATAAATATCAATACCTTAAAATGAGAAAATTGAATTGGGATGGCATGAAAAAATAATAATCAAGGATTTTTTGAGAAAGAATATCCATGAAAAAAATATTATTTTATATAAGATAGTTGATAATAGGTCCATTAATGGGTAGTATCATGAAAATAATATATCTTATAAAATTTAAATAAAACATGAATATGGATGATTATATCATAGTCACATATATTATAGATAAACTCTCAACTTCTTAAAAGAATGTAAATTTTTTAATGAATAAGATGAAATATATTCCCCACAACTAGTTACTAAAAAACCTTTAATTTGAAGAGGAATATAAAAAATGCATGGTGAAAAATAAGTATAAGGTCAATAAATCCTTGATCTTTAGAGGGGAGGGAGAAAGAACATCTGAGTTCTTAAAAGGGGATAATAATCCAAATCATCCTTCCAAAAGTAAGGTAAAATCTATGTAGATGAGTAAATGAGGATGATACTTTATTGGAAGTTCGTGACACTTCATGTTAAACTACCATCCCTTTAAGAATAGTTATCTTAAAAATATTCCAAATGATTACTTTATGACCATATATTCAAAGAAAATGTGCTTGAGCATATACTTATTTGTATGATTTATTTTACTATGAATAAAAAATAAATGAAATTATAATTAACTACTCAAGATTATGGAATGTTTAAATAATGAGATGTCACTCTACATAGAGAACTCGACATGCATAAATATACAACGAGAGTATGTGGTTGATCTCAAGTTTACCTATGGAAATAATTATTAATGACTCATACCTATATTTATTTTTATGTTTCTATTATTTTATGGGTGTATTTAGAGTTATATATAGTGCTGAAAATATTAAATGAAAGGAAAAGGAAATAAAATGGAACCTAAGGCCTTATGAACCACCTGATATCTGTTGGTGCTCAACTGGGTATCATGTGCCAGTGGTGGGGTGGATCTAGATTAAATAATCGGTAACTAATGTATATTTGTAAACACAAAATATACTATTTGGTAAAATATATTTAAAATTGGTTATTCTAAAAGTTTTAAACCACCACCTTTATTCCCATTAATCCTCAAATAAATATTTCTATTTCTACTTTGTCTTTTTTATCTCAAATGAGAGATTCACCTCAGGATTCCGTGTATATCCTTCAACAGAATATTGGATCATAAAACAGATTCAACACCATATGAACATAAGAGGTTTTCTTATTTGAGGATATGTTAGGGTTTCCCTTATTATCTATTTTTCTATTATTATTTTATAGATTCCTCAAATCACTAAACCACTATATTATTATAGAGTTTGGGTTTGATTTACTTATTGAATCATTTTATATTCATGTTATATCTGGAGAAAATTAAAAAATCTCTAAGGTAATGTGTCTCTCTTATATGTTGGATTTGTCTCTTACTGTTTGGGTAGGGGGTTAAATCTATTCTTATATAATTTTACGTTTTTAAATTATTTGTTGGTTACATATTTTACCTTTTTGGATGTCAATTTAATATCTAAAAAGGATTAGGTGGGTGACACTATTCTATATCTTAGATAATGTAATACTGTTACAATTTTAGGGGTATAGATTAGTGGGTGGAATAATTTAACACCTTAGTTTTATAGAAATCATATTATCGATATACACTATATTTTTAATTTCTTTTTTTCAAATGATTAAGTGATTGAAATTTATTTAGAAATAATTAATAAAATATAGGAATTGAACCAATAACATTTTATTCAATAATAATAATAAAAAATAATAAAATAACACGAAACTATATCTCCCCAATTTTTTATGAATAATTGTTTTTGAATAAATTCAAATTCTTTGATGGATTTCCTTTCACACTACACCAAGTTAAGTATTATTTACAGAAAACACTATGTTAAGATTGTTTTATATGTAACATTGAGTATAGCTTGTGGTATAAAAAATAAATATTTTGGCTTGTGTTACATTTAATACTAGGTTTATATTGGCTTTCACACAACATCGATATTAGCTTGTGTTACATGCAACATTAATTTTGAACAAAATGTGACATATTATTAAAAAAATATAGTTATATGATACCTATTTGAATGAAAGTTATAAAATTGATTAAATAAATTATGAAATTATTTTTTATTAATGTTTATAATATTAATTCATTTCTTAAAAATTAATTATAAATGAATGTAAGCACTATTAAAAAGTAAATAAATTCTTTTTCTAAACAACTACATTTCAATGCACAAACAGGTTTTATCTCAATAAATTAAACAAACCACATTTGATGAATGATTTTAGTTAAATTTATATATTTTATATTCAAGAAACTATTTAACATTAATATTTTTTCTATACAATAGATTAGAATAAATCCATTTTTTTGAATAAAATATCTATCATTCTAAAATGTTGTTTTACCTCCTTTTAATGACACGCATATTTTAAGACAAATTTTTTAAAATTTTATAAATTTTATTTTAAAAATTAAATATAATTTTTAAAACCATAATTTCAAAATTATCTTAGGGTGATTTTTGGGAATTTTTCAGTGAAGTTTAATTTTTTGGTGAATAGTGAAAAATAATGAATTTTAATTGAAACCCGTCTTTTCATATAAAATATTTATGTTGATAAATTATATTTTAAATTGGTTTTAAAGTATAATTACTTCAATTATACATCAATTAATTAAATTTTGGTCATTTTAATCAATTTTACATTAAAATTGGATATAATAATATTTCAAGCTTTTGAACTTTTTACCTTTAAAAACTCTATTTCTTTTTGTGTATGTGGGATTAATTTTAAATTTAATTTTGAAAATTTGAAGAATTTAGTTTTAAAAAATTTATTACATATTTGGAATTAAAATAATGTATAATTCATAATAATTCCATCTTAATTTTTTACCAATGTGATTAGTGAAAGCGATTAATATTAATCATGATAATTAAGATGAAACAAGTTTATCTAGGGACTAAATATTAATCTTAAGGGGATAAATGACCTATAAAATTGTTCAAAACCCTTTTTATAGGAATATTTATACATTAACCCTTCTATGGTCATGTTTTGTGCATTATTGTAGCCTCTTGGTAGGTATAATTGCGTGTTTATCTATCTTTCTTTAGAAAACTACCAAGTATGTCCTCTCCCAACTTTTAAAAGGCCACCCCCTCTCCCCCTCTCTTAACACCAGGAATACCAATTCTTTTTTCCCATAACTACCCAAATAAATCCTAAAAGTCCTTCACATAAACTTATAATCCTTATTTATAATGTAAATCCAACTATGTAAGTCCTTTAGTGCCAACCAAAAGGAGATACCTGAAGAAGAGGTAACATTAATCAACAAACTAATTTTATTTCTTCCTCTAAACTAATAAATTGGTTTTATATAAAGATTATAAAAAAATAAGTATATTAAATAGAATTATATTTTGTTTATGTTATGGTAATTATTTGAAATCACACAAAATTCCTTCAAAGGGGTTATTAAATAATAATTTTTGTGTTTAATGAACTATAGGCTCACGAACCAATGTCATTCATTTTTATATTTCCACTTTTAAATGTAGAGAATAATGATGGACATACTATTTATATATGATGTTTATGATGTTTATTATGTGGTTATAATTATTTAATATTTATATCATACATACCTTCATGATTTCCCTTTTGTGGGAATACGATAATGTCATTTGTGTGTATGGTGAACTGCAGCTTTACGAGGTGATGTGATTCATTCACACTTTTAATGGAATGTAATAAGGATGGGTAAAATAAAAATATGTGATATATATAACATACAAATTTTATTGTAATTATAATTATAATTATAAATATAAATATATATATATCATTTAATTTTTTTCCTTCAATACATAGAAAAAATGGAAACAATATTAATGCATACGTACGACCTACCGTCTCCAGACAAATTTATTTCATTTACTATCACCAAATTTTATGGATTAATAAAATTTAATATATAATTTATATATATGATTTTTATATAAATTTTATCATTACATAGATGACTAAATTATTATCTATGTAATAGGACCATTAATAACAACTCAAAACATGTACTAAAAACCAAGCGGTTATCACCTCAAACATAACATTAACATGGAATTGTTCTTAAACAAGTAATCTAAAGTCATAATAAAATCATATATGGTATTATATTTAGTAATATGGTTCTGAATTTTAATTTAAATAAACTTATATGTATTATAAATGTGTTTTTAATGATTAATAATATATTCAAAACATAAATTAAGGGATTTACATATAATTTATTACTTTTATGAGATACATAATATCTTCATAAACCATATCTTATAAGTAGTGTATATACACCCCATGAAGGAAATTTATGATTTTCGTAATTAAAATTATTGGTATTTAAATATCCAATTTATTATCTCCCTTTAATGGGGTTTATGGTTCATAAGTTTCCAAATCATTAAGGTATTCTTATCTCAATTTTCATCCTTTGAGACAATGGTTATGTTATAAAACTATATTCCTTCATGAAGTGTATATACATAACCATTGACATGTAATATAATGAATTAATTCATCCTCTTGATAATTTATATTTTATTAAATGTTATTATTTTATGGGGATTAGGATTCAAGGCTACCAATGCTGTAAGAGTTTTATGTTACAATCATTCCCTTTATCGGGATTGTTTATGATAAAGAATCCGTGGTTGAAATTTTATGATACTCCTATTAATAATTCTCATGATATTTATTATACTATTTTTATTCAAGATATATTCATTTAATGGCACCAGTTTTCCACTCTTTGGTACTTAAGATAATTAAAAAAATATATTTTATAAAATATGACTCTATTTCACTCTTCGATTAGAAATCTTTTTTCTTCCAAAACCATGTTTTCTAAAAAATGTTTTTTTTAATTATATTTTAATAAAATTTTTATGGAAAATGATTTTAAATTTTTTTTGTCTTAGAAATGGTTTTAAATAAATTTGAAAGCTTAATTTATAAGTTTTCAAAGTTATTTTTCAAGATAATGGTTTTCAAAATAGTTTATATTTTAAAAATATTTTTTCAAAGTGGAAAAGATATTTTCCTTAATAAATATTTTAAATGACACTTTCATAATTGTTTCCATATTAGATTACATAATATTGTGTTTATACCAAGCTTAAATATGGGGGTATACATGTATTTTTTCCAATCCCAAAAATCATGGTTCATAGGTGGTCACCACAACCCCCAAAAAAGGTTGCACTGGTGGTCATACTAATCCAAATGTTAGTACACGGGTGGTTAGTCCAATCCTAACATGTTATGAATTTCTTAGTGTATAGATTTGACATAATATTTACTATGAATATATATGACACAAATTGTATGTCTCAAACTCTCATGAATCATGTTCTTTAATCTCTTTATGTCTCATGTCTTATGATTTTCCAATATTTATGCCATGAATCAAGATTATGATATTTTATATACATGATATGGTTTTGAAATGATATTATCATGTTCTCATACCCTTATATTCATGTCACGATTATGTATCTCCCTTGTCTTCCCGTATTGATCTTATGAGATATACCATTCTTATATTATCATTCCTAAGGTCATGAGGGTATGTAATATGTATGATATTTTACCAAAGGGTTAACGTTATGAAGAATGTTGTAAGAGATATAGTATCACTCATATGATACACTATTTAGGTTTCTATGTTTCCAAAGGAACTAAACTATTACAGTCCTTGTATTTCGAGTTAGGTAATGAAATAAACATCCCACATAAATAATGTAATATCTATTTATAAAAACCCTAGTTCATTATAGTTGGTATCCAAGAAAAGGTTTAGTATCATTTGGAAAGTAGTATGAGATAACCTTAGTGAGATCTATAAGGATATGAATAAGGATAAGTCTAATTAAGAGTAAAAATATAGTAACATTCCTTATAATTTGGGTAAAGGATATAGAGAGCAGTTTCCTAGAAATACATCCTTTTCTAGATACAAAAATTGGATGTGGATCTGGCACATATATACCTAGGGTAAACAAAACTGAAAATACCTAATTGAGCTAAACTCTTTCAGGTACAGGTTCATAACAATGGGGCATGATGCACGCCTAGTTTTAAACACTTGAGGGATACTCTTTCAGAATTTAAAAACTATTTATGAACCATCATATAAGGTTTAAATTTAATATGACTATGAATAATCAAGGATAAACGTAATGTTTCATAGATTAAATATAAAGGTTCCATGATTTAGTCAACCTTAATGTTATTTTCATGATTATATGGTTTCCCACTATTACTAGTGTTTTTCACACTATATTTTTGGTTTCAACCATTGGTTGGAACACAAAGGAACATTTTTAATGAAAAATAATTTTTTTTCCACATATGAAGCTAAATGGAATTGGAGATGAAATGAAAAATATTATTGCTATGATCACACAACATTCTCAACATATGAATCAAAGTGAACATCCAAATAAAAAAAGTAGGGAACAATGCTTTTTTGATTATTTTATGAGGTAGTTTTGAGCTTCTTTCAGTGGTTCCATTGATTTGTTAGTTACTGAGAAATGGATTAGTACCATTGAAAAGATATTATATATTCTCCATTTTTTAAAGAATGATAATATCACATTGGATGTCTACCATATCGAATATTAGGGGGATCAAGGCTGGAATATTATAAAGAATATTAGGCGATTAGATAAAACTTAATCCATGGTTTTGGATGAGTTGAAGAACTTATTTTTCAAAAATTACATCCCTTGTATTATTTGAATGGAGATGAAGAAGGAATTAATAGAGCTTTAGTATAAGGATGATAATTTTTTTGGTTCCTATGAAGAAAATTTTAAATGACATGTGAGGTACTCTTCAGTTATTATCATTCATCCTGAATGTAAGATTGAACGATTATTCGGTGGATTAAAACCAAATCATTAAAGGGTATTATCCATAAAGGACATCCATTTCCATGAGAAGATTGTTTGATGTGCTATCAAATTTGAAATGGAAGTTGGAGTTACATATCAGTGTCATATTTTTGTTAAGAAAAAAAAATTTAATTGAAAATTTAAGTAAAATTGAGAATAGAATATGATATTTTATTTATTCTTGAAGAATAGTAAGAAACATAGAGGTAATTTTCTTAATGAGATTATTAAATGTTCCAAGTGTGGAAAATAAGTTAATTGATAATATTAATGGAAAAGTGATGGGATAAAGTTAGTAAAAGATGTGAATAATAGGATATTAACACAGAAGTATCCACACACAATTCGGTGTTTCAATAGCAAGGAGTTTCATCATTATGCTAATAAGTGCCCCAATATAAGGACTAATGAGGATGATAAAAAACAACCACCTCTAATGAAAAATAATAAAGGGAATTTTATGCGATCATAATGGGTAAAGTAATCCATGATAAATAGAGAAAAATTATCTTACTTATATAGTTGGGAATATCATGTTGCATTTTATCTGTTTGATCCCCCTATATAAATATTATTTTTCATAATTTAGTGAAATTGTACCTCCCACAATTCAATTTTTCAATAGAAAAGGAGTTTAGGCATTATGATAATAAGTTCCCCAATGCAAGGAATAATAAGGATGATAAGTGACAACTATCTCTGATAACAATTAATAAAGGAAAATTTTATTCCATCATAATTGATAAAGTAAGCCCTTGTTAATAGTGAGAACTTATCTTGCCTATATAGTTGGGAATTTCCTGTTGATTTTTATATTAATAAGGCCCATATGGAAATATTATTGTTTATAATTTAGTGAAATTTCATGTGACTATCTACATAGATTATGGATTAATGAAATCCAATATTCTACTGATATACTGATGAACCCAATCTTAAAATGAATTTTTTTATATTAAATAATATCATATATAATGAATAAATGGTTAATTAATTCTTGAAAGAGTATATACATTCATTTTATATTAAATAAAGAGTTATGGATTCCCCCTAGTGTATATAAGATAACGTCTGATAATATGTTAATAATCTTAGACACCCCTTCTTGAGGTATTATGTAATGGTTGTTTTCTAGAATTAAGGATATTTTAAGATACATTTATCGTAATTTTGGTTATTACTTAGATTTAGGATAATATATGACCGCGGTATTCAGATATTTGGTATATGACTATTAAGAGTGAGTTAATAATATTTGGATGGTTAATGTTATGTTCATTTGGGGAAATTAAGTGACCTGCTTTATAAAATCTTAATTTTTGGATGGTTTTAATGTTAACCATATATGTAATGGTTTAAGTTTAATAATAGATACGGATTCGGAGATTAATGTGTTACATCACAATATATAGCTTTATAAATAATATTTGATTGATATTTTGTTCTAATGATAACTAATGATAGGTGGAATGACTTATAAATCTATAAATTGGTATTATGATCTATTAGTACATTAGTCATAAAAACACACAATTATTTATTAGAGTAAGGAATGAAGTAAAAATAAATCATGGGAAAATGATGGGGTGTTATTTTTCTAATGGAATGGAATGAAATAAAGTTAGTATATCTTCCCATTAAAATTATACAAATTTTTGAAAAATGTGCTTTAAATAAAATGTTTTCATGTTATCATCATTTTTGATGATATCAAAAACCTTTTCATGCCTAATTGGGTTATGGTTTTGTATTGATTAACATTCTCTTGATCACCCACTTTATAGAGATCAATGATATCTATCTCTATATATAATTATTTACTCTTTTCTTCCATGAAAATATATTAACTACTCACTTATGTTCTCCTATGTGAAAACCAACCGATTAGTTACTTTGGTAAACTATTATGTTCCAAGCTTTCCTTTTTTAATGAGAGTTTTAGTATTCATTTTTTTATGTGTGTTTCTATGATATGAACTTTCATGTATTAAAAATTTTATGAACCATAATAATTACGGGGAGAAATTCATTTTAGGGGGGGGGGGTGGGTAAAATGTAACACCCTAGTTTTTATTAATTATTGTTTTAAAAGAATTTAAAAATATGCGATGGTTTACATTACACGCTACACAAAGTTATGTTTAATTTTTATGAAAAACCAAGTTAATATTGGCCTAAAAATGACACTAATTTTATTTATTGGTACAAGTAACAATTATTTTTTCTTTTTTTACCTGAAATACAAAGTTTAAATTTCATTACACACAACATCAAGATTAACATGAATTACAAAAAACATTGATTTTTAACGAAACATGACATGTTATTAAACTATTATTATAGTTATCACCAATCCATTGGAATTTAGGCTAATAAAAGGATTTTATAAATTATAAATATGTGGTTTATTCATTTTTATAAAATTAATTCTTTGGTGACCAATTAATTATAAATTAATGTAATATCTTATTGAAAATAAAGAAATTCCTTTTCAAAAAAAACAAATTTTATATGCACAAAATGTTTTATCTAAATAAATTTAACCAAAAAAATTTCTATAAATTATTTTAATGAAATTAATATATTATATATTCAATACAATATTTAACATTAATATTATGTGTTTTCTATATAATAGGTATAAATAAATCCAATTTTATGCATAAAATATTTATTTTTCTAAAATAATGTCTTACAAACTTTTATCAGCGCACTTATTTTAAAAATAATATTGTTTTAAATTAAATAAATTATATTTTCCAATATAATTTTTTAAAAAATATTAATGTCAAATTTATCTTATGGGGATTTTTATTATTTTTGAGAATTTCTATTTATGACGAGTAGGGAAAATACTGAATATTAATTGAAAACAACAGTTTTGTCTAAATTATTTATGTAGTTAAATTATATTTTAAAATGTTTTTATAATATAATTAAGTCAATTAGAAATAAATCTATCCAATTTTGGTCATTTTAGTCAATTTAAAATTGAAATTTGATATAATATTTTTCAAAATTTTGAACTTTTTCTCTTTAAAACCCCAAATTCTAATCATGTCTACAAAATTAATATAAAACTAAAATTTTTCACTTTTGTGAATTGAAATTGAAAATATTGATTTTATATTTATAATATAAATAATTTCTAATTATTAATAATTCCAAGTTATTTTTTTTACCAATGTGATTAGTGAAAGTGATTAATATTAATCACAATGACTAAGAGAAAAATAAGTTTACCAAGGGGATAAACTATAAACTTAAGTGTCTAAATAATCTAGATACATATATAAAATTCATTTTATGTCTACATGGATACCTTATACTCTATATTATCCCATCTTTTTAATTATTTGATCCTTTTGGTTGGTAAAAATTTGGGTTCACCTAGCATTCTTTTGAAAAAATCCAAATGTGTCCCCTCCCCCACTTATACAAGGTAACCCCCTACCCCCATATTAAAATATTTAAAACCAATTGTTTAAAACATGAAAAATCCCAAATAACATATAAAATTCCCTCATATCAACCTAAAAATATTATTTTAGTAATAAATTCAACCAAGGATGTCATTTAGTGAAAAATAAAAGGAGATACTTGAAGAAGAGTTAATTTTCGTCAACAAACAATTTTGTTTTATTTCTTTATCAAACCCATTAAATTATTTTTTTATAATTATTATATAATTAAATAATTATATTAAACATACTGATATGTTTTGGTTATAATGGTATAAAATAAAAACACACACTTTCATAAAATTTGTTACAAAATCATTGTTTGTGTCCACTGTGAACTTCCGCCTCACGAACCAATGTTGTTTGGTTTTCCATTACAATATTTCATGTCTGGGAATAATGATGGAAATAATATTTATATATGATATGTAAGATTTTAATTAAGTTATTATGATTCTATACTTTCTATTTCGTGTATAACTTCATGCTTTCCATTTTGTGGGAATAAAATAATATCTTTTATGTGTACGACAGACTTTCACCTCACGATGTGATTTGATTAATCCACACTCTTCATGGAATGAATTAAAGATGGATTTAATAGAAAAATATGATATATATAACTTAAAAATTAGCCGTTAATGATAATATATATATATATATATACCATTTACTTTTCTTTTTATCAATATGAAAATAAAATGGAAACAATATTAATGTGTACATACAACCTACTGTCTCTGTGAACGATGTATTTTCTTTCCCAACATTAAATTTTATGGATTAATATTAAAACATATATTATGAATATATATGCGTTTTATATCATTTATGTCATTCCAAATATTATGAAATCATGTTCTAAGTAATAAGACCAAGAATAACAAGTCAAAACATTTATGAAAAACAAAGCGGTTATTACCCAAAGAATCACATTAACATAAAATAGTTAACAAACGGTTAATATAGAGTCATAATAAAATAATTTACAGTGTGATATATATGAATTTGTTTTTTTAAATATTTATAATAATCTTATTTTTATTATAAAGGAGGTTTACAGGTGTACGATGTAATCTAAGACTAAGGGTAAGGGATTTCTGTCTCACTTTTTAATTATGTGAGTCGCAAGTTATATTCACCAAATTCTTCTTATATGGGGTGTATATAATACACATGAAATTATTTTATATTTATTCTATATATCATTAGTGTTATTTTAATATTAATTATAGAATCTATATTTTATGTGGTTTATGGTTAAAATTTTACCAAATCAGTAAGATATTTTTTGTCCCAATTTTCTTTAATTGAGATGTATGTTTTGTTATACACCAATATTCTTTCATGTGGTGTATATACATCCCATTTGACTTGTACTATCCTGAATATTTTCATCCTAATTATATTTAATGTTTAATTATATTTTATTACTTCATTGGTCTTATGATTAAAGATAACCAATGTGGTAAGGAAATTATGTTACAATCGCACCATTTATCATGATTGTTCATGACTAAGTCTCCAATGATAAAATATCATGATATCCCTATTAGTAATTTTAATTAAATTTCTTATACTATTTTTATTCATGATACATTCAATTATTGGTACAATTTTTTCACTCATGGGTACTAAAGATGATTAATAAATTATTTTTAATAGAATTATACTTTATTTTTCTCTTTAGTCGGAAATATGTTTTTTCCAAAATAATGTCTTATAAAAATGTTTTAAAAAATTATTTTAATTGATATTTAAAAAAACTTCAAGGAAAATATTTTTTAAAACCTTTTATGTTTTAATAATTTTTTAAAATGATTTTTAATTCTTCATTTATGAATTTTATGGTTATTTTCAATGAAAAATGTTTTGAAAATGTTTTATGTTTTAAAAAGTATTTTTTCAAACAGGAAATAATATTTTCCTCAGTAAATTGGTTAAATGATCTTTTAGTAATTATTTTATATTTGAGATAACATACATCGTAATAACATATTCCATACATGGGATATGATACAAGGATACCATTCATATTCATTCTATTGATGGTTTAGATTTTGATGGAATAATGTTTATGAACTTGTTTCTTTTACATGGGTTAAGCATGTTGTCAAGAGATTGACAAGATTTTTTCTAGGGGTTATTCAGGTTATGAACGTATAATGATTTTTTTATGGGTCTTTTTTATGTCATGAAATATCTTTTTACTTTATTCATGATGTGGTTCATAGACACAGAATATATGAAGGGGTGACTAAGATAGTGGTGGGTAAACATGTAATAAATTATACGACAAGGGAACACGGATCACACTGGGTAATCCCATTAAAGATTATATGATGTGGAGTACCAGATATATTTGGGTAATCGAATTACATTCTATACTATGGGTTATACCAGATAGTAACAGGTGAGCCCGTTATAGCTTACATAATGAGTGTGACCAGATATCGCTTAAATACATTGGGTAATGATAAATTAAATATGAGCTCATGTGGTATAAAAGTGTTTATCCCAGGCTTGTTTATCCCAATACCAAAGATTAGTGCACATTAGTGTTTATCCCAAGATCAGAGATGATGGTATACGAGTGTTTAGCGAAATTCCTAAAGGAGGGTGCATGGGTAGTCAGTCCAAGCAAAAAAATAGGGTGAATGGGTTGTTAGCCTAATCTGAAAGTAGGTTCATAGGTGGTTAGCCCAAGGTTAACATGTTATGAAAATCATGGTGGGTATATTTGACATAATATTTTCTATGATTATATATATTCCAAAAATTCCATGTCTTATTCTCTTTTGTCTCATGTTCTTTGATTTTATTATAAATCATGTCCTATGAACTATGAATCTTTATTCCAGGTCTCATGATTATGATATTTGATATTTAAGGTTTGATTATCATATTTTATTCCTATATTCTCATACCCTTATGTTCATGTAATGATTACTTTTCACCCTTACTATCCCTTACTGAGCATCTTATCTCACCCTTTCTTATGTTTCCCATCCCCAGGTTATGAGGGTATGTATTATATATAAGAAAAGGGTGATAGTTATAAAGAACATATTGGGATATGAAATAGATCAGTTATGATCCAATGTTTATGTTTCTAATATTAAAAAGGCACTATACTATTATGCTTTTCTAGCATGTGTTATGTCATGAAAAAAATTCCATAAAAAGATGTAATATTTATGTATGAAAATCCTAGGTCATTTTAGAAACTACGTATTATACATCATGTATTATTAATCACTATGGACCATTACATACCTTAAAATTGCATAACATAAAAGTACAGAATAAATAAAAAAGAATAAAATATTCAAGACCAGGAGATCTCTTGGGTTATATTCATCTTTAAGGATAACCAAAAGCTAATGAAATCCAATAATGAGGAAGATCTTTTGGAATGTAGGTAGCTTATTATTATATATAAAATGAAAACTATAGAAATAAGAATTTTGAAAAAAAGAGGTTTAGTAAGTCTATATATCTAAATGGAATATAGTTATTGAAAATATGGACACTCTAAACTTGGTCAATAAAAATATGGTTATTTTAAAAATGGTCATTAGATATACATCCAATACGTATATTAAGGTGTTTAATTTTTAAAAAATACAACTCATAATAAAATAGAAATATGATATTAAAATAATATATTTATATATATGTTATGTATAAATATTTTTATTATTAAAATGTGATATGACGTATATTTAAAATTTAAATAAATATTTCAGTATTATTGTAGTAGTAAAACCAAAATTTTAGAATATATATAATAAATTAATGGTTTTTTAAAGTGTATTAAGTATAAACTAATTTTTATTTTTCCACTATTTTATCAAGCATTTTATGTTTTGTGATAATAAATTAAATGAAAACATTTAAAAAAATATTATATATAAATTCATAAATTAACATCAATTAAATTATAAATACATATGAAATAATATTAATAACACATAATTTTTAAAAACACAATTTTCAATGAAAGTAGTTTTGTTTATAATTTATATAATTCATTTAACAGATAAATATATATATTTTTTAGAATTTAAATTTTTAAAAGTATACTTTATTTATTAATTTATTATATCAATATTATCGTAGTATGATTTTTTAGATTTTTAGGAAATAATCAATTTTTTTGAATAGTAAAATACCGACTTTGATAAAAAAGTCATTTTTATAATAAAAGAATTACATAAAATTTTATGAAAACATTTTTTATAAAATATATATATATATATATATAATGGGTAATATAAATCATTTTAAAAAATAATATTTTGAATTTATGAAACACTTATTAAATAATTTTTAAACTCTGGCAATATTTCACACTAAAAACTATTTTACATGCTTATTTAAAAATTTTGACTTTATTACATTTAGAAATTAAATATAACATAATTTATTTACTATTTTATTTGAACATATAAATATTAGAATATATTTTTAATTTAAATTTTAGTGATAATGATAATAATAGTTTTATTAAAGTTAATTTCTATGATAATGCAAAAATAATTTTTCTAAAATAAATTGTTTTATTAATGTCATGTAATTTTTATCTTTTCGATCAAGTTGATATAATTTTAGTTATAAATGTAACACTATTTTTAAACCTATAAATAATTATATTAATACTCATTCAATTTTTAATCATTACTAAATAATATTAAGAATGCATAATGTCTAAAAGACATTTTTTCTACAAAACATTATCTTCTTTATATTGTATATTTTAATTTGAATGTTCATTTTATCTTATACAAAAACTAAATTTGATTAATTGATATAAAATTAAGGTTTAAATATTAAAAATTTGGTAATATGATATACGTTAAATTTTTAAATAAAATATAAATAATTAGTAAAAAAATAGTCACCATAGTAAAAATAAAATGTAAAAATATAAATATCTATGGTAAAAGGCATGAAGCATGTTTGAAACACGCATTGAAAGACTGGGATGAGGATTTAGAGACTCAAAATATCCCCAAAATACATTATTATGAATTTTTGGGATTCATTTATCAAGTAATAGTTTAATGATATCATGGAATTGTTAAGGGTATTCCCAAAAGTTGAATTTTATTCACTTATAAAAGGGGATCACTTCCACCCCTTTTTGGTTACACTTCCCATTTGATATCCCCTTGAACTTTTACAAAAAATAAATCTCATATAATTCATTTTTTAATCTGAAAGGATTTATTCACTATATTATATCTTATAAAATTCGTTTCCCAGAATATATATAATAGAAGATCATGTCTCCAATGAAGTTAGACACATGCATATAATGAATCTTGAACAAAGTTAGGGTTTTATTTATAAAAATTATGATTCATTGAGTAATGTTAAATTTTCTTCAACATGTTCATTTTTAAAATTTATTCTATTGATTTTACATCCCATGAATGTTTTAAACATTTATTTATGTGTATTTAATGTGATATATGAAGCCAAAATAAGTTATTTTATTCAAATAGATTTCAGTCAATTGTTTTCCATGTTTTCTGACTCAAAAACCCATCATTGGAAAATTATTTGATATTATACACTAAAATTTATTTTTACGGTGTAAGTACTTCAATTTTGACATATAGTATCATAAATTATATTTTAAATTTGAAACATCACTTCCATTCATGGTCTTTCTTTCCATGGGATATGATTGAAATATTCTCATAAGTATAAGGGGTTTTCATAACATAATCAGATTTATAGAGTTATAATGTTTATCCATGGGATTAACCCTTAATTTATTAAAATATACCCTATTTTTATCTTGTATGGTCAATTTTTGTTCAATTATTACTTATTGATTTGTTTTCATTATTCATGAAAGTGAAATTATGGTATGAAAAATGCTCATCCTCATAAATGACACTGTCTCCCCCTTGTCTATGATTTCCCTTCCCACTAATGTTTTAGTTTCAATTTTAAACCAAACTATTTATTATCACATGTGACCTTAATTTTTCCTATATTTAATTTTTTAAATTAATTTTTATTATCCCTTTTTAAAATGTGATATCTGAAATAAAGGTATTTTAAAATATTAATTTTTTATTCCATGATATTTTATTCAATCTTCTATTCCAGCATCATTTATTATAATTTACATATTATCCTACATTTTAACTATTTTAAACATTTTTATTCTCACTATTTTCTTCTATTTTATCTATATATATAACTTAAATATATACCTACTTAAATATCTTTTTCATTTATAGGGTTATATATATTCTTAGTTCCCTTTAAAATTTCCAATTTTATGTGAACCCAATTAACAGAGCATTCTTATTTTTTATCTCTCCCATAACATTTTTTAGAACATTAATAGATTCTGAAAACCCTCATGGTTCAATTGATGTTTTACCTAATAGAATAATCACTTTACTTCATTAAAAATATCCTCAAATCATATCGTAGAGCACCACCCTAGTGGTCTGTTTTTATTTTTTATTCTCTTATATCCTTATTATGAATTCTCTATATTAGAAATATACTATAAATCCATTTTTCTATTTTTAAAATATGAGGGTTCAAAACATTTTAATTATTTCTTCTCTTGTGAATCCTTATGATTTTTTGTTCAGTTATGACTAAAATCAAAACTATGAAACCAACTTCCTTCTCATGGGTTTGATCATACCTACAATTTAAATATCATTTCTTTTCCTTATGTTGAAGGAATTTTCAGAAATTTTTATTATGTTATGGGAAGACCCAAAATTATATAGTCCACTAACTAGTTTTGTAATGTTTTTATCTCAAGAGATACCATGTATGGTGCATGTGTGGTTATTTTAATCACACTCTTTTATGTAATGGGTGGGACTGTAATAATATAGCCCTTTAATGCATCGGTTAATGATTTATATCTCATGAGATGTTATGTAATGGATTAGTGAGTGATCCTAATCCACCATGGGACTATTTCCACTCTGTTTTTTTGGAATGGGGAGTGAACCCAATCCACCGTGGGACTTTTTCCACATTAAGATGATGGTCATGAGAGTGAACCTTGACTTATATTAATGAAGTAATATATCATCTTGTTTCCAAATATTATATGATTCCATGATCTTATGATGTCATTTAATTTTTTCATGATTCAATTAATATGATCACCCTATTTATGATATCATGTTATTCCCCTTTACTATCATATTATGCTTTATTTCTATTTTTATTGCCTTACTAGTACTTCTAGGTTACCCTTTTCTTTATGTATTTTCCCCAGGATATCATCTAAAATATTAGAAGATATATGGTATTCTAGATCAGTATGTTGAGTTTTTAATACAGATAATGTGTTTTCATTTAATATGATGTATATATATATTTAATATTAAAAATACACAAGACCTCTCAATCCTCGAATTTTATTTTTTTTGGAAATATATAAATAAAATTTTAAAATAAAGTGTGTTTAATTATTTGGATTCTATATATAACTATTAATGGTTTTTATAATTTTTTTTTAAAAATTTTCTTGACAATCCTCAACTTATTGGGTTCTACCACATTGACTCATAATGATATACTCTTATAATGAACTCCAATAATATTATATTTAAAAACTATTATTGATTAAAACTTTTAATAAGTTTTCTTACCTGGGTTTTACCCATTTATGACATATTTAAAGGATTCCATTTTTTCAGGGTTTGAACATGATCAATAAATTAGATGTATATCCGTTGAATAAAATTCATATCTAAACTTACCATGGTTTTTTATTGATTTTTTATCTCATTGTGATCATCAATAATTATCATTGAATCAATCATCGGTTGAGCATGATGTATTGATGCAGTGTAGTGAAGTTTCTGATTTTAACTACCATTTTACATGTTACTTTAATTTATTAGTTATGAAATCATATTTATTAGAGATATAGTTACTATTATTTAATATCTATAGACACGACTTTCTATATATTATATACATAGGTATTGATATTTTTCTTTCATGTTATAGAATAATACATAGGCACAGTTCTCCCATGGGGATCATATATGCATTTTATATTTATCCTCAATAAAAAGAGAGACTCCTCCTATAAGGGAGGTATATATATATATGACTATGAAATATCCACATATATATATTTATATTCCTCATAATTATAATATGAGTTTCTCTAAGGAGGATTTTATATATGCATACACAATTCCACCATATGAGGAGAGAGTGGTTATTGAGGTGGGGGATGATTACCGATAAACAGTCAGACACAAACACAAACACACTAAAACATATAATTATATACATGTCTGTGTGTGTGGAAAATTCCTACAAAAAATTATGTATTCCATTAGTAATCCTTAATATTCCAACCCTATATATTTGATAAACACCCCATTAAACTTCTAATATTGACAAAAAGAAGTTTTGATTGATGTAATTGAAAAGTATTAGTGTAATCTCATATTGCTCCCAATTTTTGTTGATTCACATGAATAACATGTAAACTTGTGTAATATGTTGACATTTATATTAGTTCCATGTTGTTAGAGTACTTGGGACTATTAGTTGCTAACTTATATTTTATTCATGCATTATACACTTGACTTCATGATAGACTAGCTAAGGTTAGGTAGTTGCCTCTACTAGGTATGATCTACTAACACCGAATATGTGTTCTTATTTGGAATGAATTTAAACCTTTTTTAGGAACCATATAATTAAAAATCTATTACATATGAGGGTTGAGTTTTGAAGATCACTAGAGGACAACGCATTTTTATCGTGGAGTAGATATTGATACATTGGGATTTATTATGACCTTATAGAGTAGATTCCATGGGAATTTATATAACCATTCAAACAATGTATTACATAAAGAGTATTATCCTTTTGGACCCATAGGGAATTTTAGGTTAGAACATTTAATATAAATTGGTTTTTGGTTACTTTTGAACTTTTGGGTGGGTTGTGCAGATGTGCTTGGACCATAGTATGTTATGCATGCACATTCAAATATATATTGCATTGTGTTTTGACTTGGAACATAGTGAAAAAATATACCATCGATGGGTAATTTTTATTTTACATTTATAACTATAAACCACATGGAATTTTATGAAATTCCAACACAAACTTATATTATTTATCAATTGGTTGATTAGGTATAGTGCCCGAGACCCACACACCCCAATCTAGTGCTAAAAATGTATTCTTTACATGCTGGATTTGATACCATTTGATTTGATTTAATGTTTACCATCCATAATTATACCAGTAAAAAGATTATTGAGTCACTTATATACCTAATTTTTTTTATGTTTATATATTTAAATATTTAATAAAAACGTTATTTAACATAATCAATATCATTCTAGACTAATGGACAATTCTCACAATATACCCATAGTTTCTTATTACATAAATTTGTTTCAATATCTCCCAAAAACGTTTCTACACATGATTCTATTATATATATATTATTTTAATTATTATTATTTATAACCTATGGAAATGTAAAACTAATAAATTGTAATATCATATGATTAGCTTGGGAAAATATACAATGAAAAATATCATAGAAAAAAATCATAGATACTTGTAATATATAAAAAATAATAAAATTTTCCACAAAAAAAAAATCATGAAATGAGAATATTTCATTGTTTTAAATAGAAATATAAATAATAACATGTGATCATACATTGTTTTTCATCAGTTGAAATTCTTTAGAGAAATTTCAGGTTTCATTTAGTGGATGTGAAAAACTAGTAATTGAGATTTGTAATGTATTTTTGAGTTTTTAAATAAATAGAAGATTTATTTTGAGATTCGTCTTAAGTATTAGAAGGTGTTTCATATATTTATATTATTTTTAAGAGATTTAGACTTCAAAATCTCTATTTCAAAGGAAAAAAATACAAGGGTTTATAGTTGGCAGACAATTAGTGCTAATTGTGGAACCCATTTTTATAGGGCCATGGCTTATAGAAACCATGTGGTGCCATAAGGGAAACCATGTGCCTTGGAACAAGTTTGAAGAGTGACCGTTCATTCCCGGTGAATAAGTTTCCAAACCATTCATTGATACCATGAAAGATAGGGGTGTTCTTGGGTAGTAGCACTGCATGGTTGGCACAACTTTGGTAGACCATGTGAAGAAAACATGTATCTTGAATGTCCATGGATAGTGTCACTAAACTGTTGGAACATAGTTTTATAAACCATGAATTAATATCATGAATCATGGAGGTGATTGGAAATTGGAATCAAATGGTTGTCGTTGGTTTTCCAAACCATACGACCAAACCATTGAGCTCATTAAAGTTTCTAGAAATGATCTTTTTCCCTCCTCCCATTTAAAACCAAAATACCCTTCTTCATCTCCTTTTCATTCAAAAAAGCTACTTAATACCTATTGGGATATCATCTTATTATTTTATTTATCTCCCTTATCTAAATTCATAATTTAATGATTTCCTTCACATTGGATCACCCTTGATAATTCTATCATTCCTCTTCATTCTTTTCTCCATTTATAATGATATTTTTTATTCCATTTCCATGCACTCTAATATTCACTTTATTTAGGGAATTTGTATATTCTTATGATTTATATTGTTGTAGGTCAAATCAATTCCAAATAATGAATCAATGAAACATACAAATAAGAAGTTAGGTGGTCTAAATATTTTAACTTAAAGTTTCATTATTTATAAAATGAACTGTTGTGTCGCATACCAGACTCGCAATGCATTGATCCTAAATTTATTAAATCCTTAAATTAATTTCATAAACTATTAACTAGACTCTCTATGAGTCTAATAAATATCATTAGAGTTTAATACCTCAATCCTAACCACATCATAAGGTGGATTAAATACAATTCTAGTGGTTAACATTCTTTACATGAGACTAAACCACCCCTTTTGGATCTGTTGAGCTTTTTAATTGTTAGTGGAATCCATATTTAAATAAAATGGTAAATTTTAATTCATTAATGGAATTAAGGAATAGAATTTTATTGAGGTATGTATTTAACATTACCTTATTTATCACTTGTAAAATAATTGATAAATGAAATGATCATGATGAATCATATTGTTTTGCATGAAAATTTAACTTGGCTTATGCCTATATTATAGATATAAATTGAATGGAAAAATTACATGGACCTTGTTGAATTGTGGCTTACACTATTGAACATACAGAATCTAGTGAAAAGTGAAAGAAAATATATATACTTATCTTGGATTTTGATAAATAATTAAATGAGAATGATATATAATTTAATGAAACCATGGGAATTGGTTGTTGTGCCATGGTTGAGGGATTTGTTATACATAACAAATCATGATAACTTAATGTGATACATTGGGAGTGAATTACCTAATATTTATTTGATATGGTTGTGAATGGTGACCCTTTCCATTGATCTAGAATGGTTGGGCATGAAATCCATTATCATTCATCTGAGATCTTTCAGATGATTTCCCTTAATTAAATTATGTGTGTTTTATGATATCCTTATATTAATGATTACGTCTTAAGAATCAAGACCTCACCAGTTAATATATATCATTATATATATATGATGGAATGTTTTGAGATTTCCGATCTTATGCAGATGATGGTATATTCAGTTGGGTGTTCCATGGGGAACCTGAGTTGAAATGTGTCATATTTTATTCACTATATTACTTAAAACTATTACTACACATTTCTTCATTTTTACTCACTAATTGAATATGAATTAAATTCCATTGGTGATGTACAATTTAATTTTACTCACAAATTGTGTAGGTTGACATTTGGTACTAAAATAGACATTATAATTTCAATTTAGGAACTAGACTATTCCTTGTGATAGTATTTATTATGGAATAGGTTTGGGAATACATGCTTGAGAGTAATAATTGAGCATGTACTAACCTTTTTTTTGGTGTTGGAGTCTTTTATTTATTTATTCCTTTTTTTAGTCTACCTATTGTATGATATATGCTTGTATCTAGGTATTATCTTGTTCATGCATGGATGTTTGTTTGGAAATATTTTGGTTATTTTAGATTATTACTTTGAAATTGTTATTATATTCAATTTCCTTTATTTATTTATAATTATGATATGTTTATAATAATCCATATGGTATAGTCTCTCCACTATACCTTTAATGCCCCAACAACAAACATTACTTAATCATGAGACAAGTAAATCATTTTACATTAATTCACTTTGAGGAAATTTTCAGTTTTAGAGATTTAAATAATTTTGTCATAACAACTTAAATTTTACATGTAGAAACTTCTAATCTCTATCCATTTTTTTCATAAAACAAAAACTCTTTAAACAGTAACATGTTTCGTTTCATGTTTTAAACAACATGACTTTTCCTTGACCTCGTCCCTTACTCTATTCTTTCTTATTCCTTGTAAAAAACATTTCAAAACATATTATGTGTATAAAAAGCTTCGTAAGGGATACACAAAGAAGGAAAACTATTAGTCTTGGGATAACATGAAGATTATGAATACTTTATCATAAATTAATACTTTTCACCTTTAAGAAGTAGTAAATATATCTCACTAAATATAGTTCATTGCTTACCCTTTTTGTAAGAAATGATTACCATAATGACATATAAAGAAACATATATTAGATAAAGTTAACTTGGGATATAAACATACTTAAATGGAATAACCATATGGTCAACTTCCACACATATCCTTAAATGGAATAACCATACAACTAACTTCAATACCGAATCAATTGGAGGTTATTATGTAATAACCTATCCTTGGTTTATCATGGAACCACCTATTATTTGGTTTATCATGTAACCACCCATCATTGGTATATCACGTAACCACCCTTCAAATTTCCAAGTACCATTACATAATCATAAAACACAAAATCTTGCCAATATCAAAATTTAACTAATAAGATTTCATTTTCAATAACAAGAAATAAATTCAATATATTGAAATATTCAATCCATTTAAAAAACAATTCAATACCAAAACACCAATAAAGTTAATAAGGGATTTCTTTTCCTTTTAAAAACCAATAAGGCTTATAGAGGAAGCCAACTATCAAATAACGACTATGGTGGTAGAGATTTTTTTGTCACCACATATGTTAAAAACATTTTGTTGTTGTTTATTAAAACGATTCCAAGAAAAAATATTCTCTCTGAATGAAATTAGAAGTCAAAGTGGAATATTATACACCGTATAAAAGAAGGTGGTGTATATTATCAAAATATACCTCAATGAAAAGAGATTGAGATGAAGTCCCTTACCTTGAGTCTGACCCATCATGTACGTTTGTTGTTCTTCATGAATAATAATTTTAATTTAATATCTACTTGATTAATAACCTTTTCCATTTTTATTATTCATTTTATATCACTTATTATCACATTATAAACTTTACATAATTATTTATGTTAATATCGGTCGTTTTGTCGATATTCGGTTCTTCAGTAAAAACTGAATTGTTTTGAGGTTAATTATCCATGTAGTAAAAATTGATTCATATATATAATGATATTGATGATTTAAATATAATATATATCCAGTATATATGTATTTATAATTTTCCATAATATTTTAGTTAAAAGAAATTAAATGCACCGTTCATAGAGACGGTAGGTTGTACGTACACTTGAACACTAGTTTCATTTATTTATCATACTAAAAGAATAATAATAAAAAGATATAAATGTATATTATAATACCAGAATTAAATTTAGGTAATTTATATCTCATATGTTTTATAAAACCATCCTTTATACATTTAATGTATATCATGAATGAGTCATATCACTTTGAGGGGGCGGTAGTCTGCACTTCCTTAAATGAAATTATCGTATTAAAAATTCATGGAAATCATAAAGCTATGTTATAAATAAAAATTATATAATCATAGAGACAATAAAATATATATCATATATAAATATATATCTATCATAATGGCCACCTATAGAGGTGATAGGGGAAGATTGAACACTCATTGTTTCATGAGGCAGTAGTTCACCATACACAGAAAAGTATGTTCATATCCATTAGATGGAGGTGTGTAAGTTAAGTTCTAATCCTTACCATAAGAACATAATATTATAATTATGATATTTGTTTATTATTTAATCAAGTAATAATAATATCATAGGGATTGGAGAATGAAGATAACATAATGGAATTTGAGAAAAGACGTTACCTCTAAATCGGGTAACTTCTTTTGATTTGATTGAAAATGCTTTTTTTGGATTGCCTTATGACAAATTTAAGGATTCTATGTGTAAGGGAGGAATTTTGGGATCTTATTTTATCTTTATTTGAATTATCCAAGGGGATTTAGAGGTGTGAGAAAAAGGGTATAAGTGGTGTCTTTTAATAAGAGGTAGGAGGGCCACTTTAGAAAAGTCTTGATATATTAACTTATTATAAATTATATTTCAGTTAAAAATGATTCAAAATTCAGTTAGATTGAATATAAAATAAATATAAGTAGAAATAAAATCATCCAATAATAATTATATAGTATTTGTATATTTTTAAATCCTTATCTTTTTTATTTAACCATATTTTACTCTTACCATTTTGTCAAGCATTTAATACTTTGGGAATCAAAATAGTTACCAAAACATGAAAAATGTAAAATGAAAGAGACATTAATTTTTTTTAAGAATTATCATAAATATTTGTCTTAATAATATATTTTTAGTAATTTAAAATCATTTCATACACTATTTTATATTTTAAAATTTTAATTATGTCAATTTTGGCACAATTCATCTCATGACTTTAAAAAAATGAAAACCACTTGATTCCTTTGAAAAAACTTCATTAATACAAAGATAACATGTCATATGAATCTAGATAATAATTTATGACATGAAAATAATCAAATTATATTTTTTTAATATTCATAATATCATTTACTTAAAACCTTTATTAATGAAGCAATCACTGCATCATTATTGTGTCATTAGTAAATTTATTTATATAATGTCCAAAAATTATAAATAAAATATCATGATGTATGAAATAGATTTATCTTCACAATTACTATTTATAGTCTAATAGATAACTTATATTACCCCAATTAAAAATTATTTTACTAAAAGATACATGTTTATGTTATATTTTCCTTCTCTTTAAATTAAAAATTATAAAATGTCATTTCCCACCCAAGGGGCTCCTTGGGGTCTCAAAATCAACCCAATGATGCCCATGGTCAGACATATCCCATCAAATAAAATTATAACATGTTTCAGGGTAGTTTTATATTATTATAATATTATGTTTACCCTTATTTACCTAATTTACCATTTAACCAAGGTAAGTAAAAATTATTACAGAAGATACTATTCATAATGCCTGATAAAGGAACCTATTTAAAAAATTTGGATCTTTGGATTCCAAATATGGAATCCATTTTTTCAAATTCAATGCACATAATTTTTAAAAATTAATTTGAAATAAAAAATTTCATTTTCAAAAACAAAAAGCGTGTATTTTTGAAGTAAAAACTACCAAAATATTGACATGTGTTTATGTCCAATTTCAATGTGAAATAAATTCCAATGACCAAAATTGGATTAAATGATAAAAATATAATAAAATTTTACTTTAAAACTAATTAAAAGGACAATCTAACTATATAAATAAATTCTATGAAAAGGTCATTTTGAATTAAAATTGAAGTATTTTTTACTATTCATTAAAATATGAATATTATCAGAAAAATATCAGAATTTCATCGAAATTAATTTTTGATGTTCCGATTCTAAAGAAGAATTTTTTGGTCAAATTAAACATATAAAAGTAAAAAAACTATATTTAAAAAGGTTTCCCCATCAAAAGGCGGTAAAACAAGCTTTTAAGAATTTTAGAGTATTTTATGCTTAAAATTGGCTTCATTCTCATTTTAAGACTCTAAAATTTCTATAAAAATATTTAACAACCTTGTATATTAATATTATAGTTAGTTATATTCATTTTCACTAATACAATGTCTAGGATCTAACTACCATTTAAAATAAAAATAATAATATTATTGTATTATTTTTTGGTATAACACAATGTTGTGTGAAATGTAAGATTTCAGAGAAACCTGTTGTTGTGTTTCGCGTACGCTATCGAACAAAGTTTCCTCTTTAACATAAAATTAATATCTTCTTTGAAAATTTTAATTGATATGAAAATGTATTATTCTATATATAACTGGGATGCTACATCATTCCCCCTTTTGGAAATTATGTCTTCATAATTTTATTTACTTATGAAATAAGTGAGGGTATTTCTCCATCATATCATTTTCAGATTCACACATTGCCTCTTAAACCATATGGTTTTATCACAAAACCTTTACCTGATTAATCATGTAATTCCATAATACATGATCTGTGTAGTCAAGAATATGTACTGGTTGTTCCTCACAAGAAATATTCTCTTCCATATGAACTACCTCTAGACTCAAAACATGAGATGTATCTGATATATACATTCTCAACATTGAAACATGAAGAACATTGTGTACCTTGGATAAACATGGAGGTAATGATACCCTATAGGAAACTGATCCAAATTTCTGCAGGATTTCATAGGGTTCAATGAAAAACAGACTCAACTTTCTTTTTATACCAAAACACATCACACTTTTCCATGGTGAGACTTCGAGAAAGACATGATCACCTACCTCGAAAGAAAGATCATTCCTTCGTTTACCAGTAAAAAGTTTCTATCTGATCTATGCTGTCCTCGTGTACTTCTAAATCAACTAATCCTTTTCTGCCATCTCTTACACCAATTCTGGTCCCATAAACTTCCTCTCACCTACTTCATCCCAAAATTATGGAGTTCGACACCACTTTCTATATAATTAATCAAATTGTCCCATCTGTACACTGGAAGAAAACCGTTATTATAGGAAAACTCAACCAAAGAAATATGTTGATCCTAACTCCCTTGGTAATCCATTGAATAAGCACAAAGCATATCCTCTAAGTTCTTAATAGTTCATTCTATCTCTCATCTAATTAAGGATGAAAAGCTTACTAAAATCTAATTTAAATCCCAATGACCTCTAAAGGCCTTTCCATAAGTTAAAAGTTAACCTGGGATCACGATAAGATATAATAGAGAGGGGAACACCATGTAGAATGACTATCTATTTAATATATAGTCGAGAATGTTGATTTAGATACAGAGTATCTCAAACATGAAGAAAATGATCAGATTTATTCAATCGATAAAAAATAACCTAGATAGCCTTATTTCCTCGAGAAGTATTTGGTAATCCCACTATGAAATCTATAGACACATTTTCTCATTTTCACTCTTGTATTAGAAAAGTAAGAAGTATCCCTTTTGGAAACTGCCACTATACGTTAACCTATTAAAAAAAATCAAATACTTCATAGTAAAGTCATCAATATGACTTTTCATTCCATCCCACCATAAATACTCTAGATGATCTCTGTACATCTTATTACATCCAGTCTGAACTAAAAATGAAGAACTATGAGCTTCAAAAAACTAATCTTTCTTTAAATATGAATCACAAGGAACACATAATCTATTTCCAATCCTCAAAACACAATCTTTATCAACATTAAATTTAGGTAATTTATACTTTTTAACCAATCCTACCTTTTTTCTGAAAGTCACTATCTTTTTTCAAAACTTTATTAATTTTTTCGAATAGAGGTGATTTCACTACCACCTAAAAAATAGATGAATTCCCTACACCAAAAACTTCCAATCCAGAATTCATCAAATTAAAAACCGAAGGATCTCATTCCAAACGTAGAATGGTTAATGTAACATTACACTTTCAACTCAAAGCGTCATACACTTTTTTTCCTTTTTTAGACTGTAATGTATGTTATAATGATAACCCTAGATTAATTTTATCCATATCCTCTATCTCATGTTTAATTATTTTTTAGTTAATATATACTGCATAAATTTTTGACTAGAATATATTTCACACTTTAAGATAAAAAAATTATGCCTCCAAATTTTTAATGAAAAAACTATATAAAATACTTCCAAATAATGTGTAGGGTAATTTAGATCATGAGGTTTCAACTGACATGAATCATAATAAATTACCTTATCATTATGAATTTGGACACATCCATGTCTTTTCAATGATACATCATTGTAGATAACAAATTAAACATTCCTGGAAGGCAAGGAAAAAACTAGAGTATTTACCAAACTTATTTTCAGTTCATAAAAACAATAATCACATTTTTTTGTTCAGATGAACTTAACTCCCTTACGTGTTAGCTTAGTTAATGGGCTATATAACCAAGAAATTTTTTAGATACACCTTTTGTAATAACCCGCTAATCTAATATAACAATCAATATCAGTGATATTGGTATGTCTTGGCCTCTCTTCAATACGTTTTGTTTTAGAAGGGTTAACATTTATTCCATCTTTAGAAGAAATATAGTGAAGGAAAAAAATTGGTTGCAACCAAAATTCACTCTTACTAAACATCCCTTATAGTTTCTTTTTATTAATGTTTTTAAAAAAAATCCTTATGTGACTTTCATGTTCCTCTCGGATTTTAGAATATACCAAGATATCATCTATAAAAATAACCACCAAATGATCTAGAAATCGATGAAAAAAATCCATTAATGAGATTCATAAATACAATAGTTTTATTAGATAACCCAAAGGGAATAATTACAATCTCATAATTCCCATATCTCATTCAGAATGCTTTCTTTGGAATATCATCCTCCTTCACCTTCAGATGATGGTACCCAAACCTCAAATCAATCTTTGAAAAATATTGAGCTCCCTAGAGCTGATCAAAAAAATCATCAATATGAGGCAACATATACTTGTTATTAATAGTGATGTTATTCAAGGATCTGTAATCAATACATAGTCTCATAGAACCATGTTTCTTTTTCAAAAATAAAAATGGATCACCCCATGTTGAAGTGCTAGTTCGAATGAAACATTTATAAAGTAATTGTTGTAACTTATTTTTTAATTCCACCAGTTCTACTTGAGCCATTCTATAAGGGGGTTTAGAAATAGGGGTTTCATTAGGAAATAAATCAATATTAAATTCAACCACCCGATTGGGAACAATACTGGGGAATTTTTCAGGAAAAACATCTATGAATTTATTCACTACTGGAATGTCACCAATCAAAATTGTTTCTTTCTTATTAAAAAATTTAGCTAAATAGCGTTTCATTCCATCTTTAATCAATCTTACATATTCTTGGTATGTTATCAAAGGTATTAAATAATTGAATAAAATTTTCTTGGCTTTTTAATCTATTTTATCTTGATAATCTAAAAGCCAATCCATACGCAAAATGATACCAAAATAAACTATGGAATGTTTAACCAGATTTGAAGGAAATTATATCCCACTAATGATAATATAAAGATTCCAATGAATCTTGTATTCTTTAATAATTCTCCCAAGAGTTTTTACGAAGAGTTTTATTTCACTTTCATGAGGTTCTATATCTGATTTACTTGGAAAACTCTCGGAAAAAAAATTATATAAAGATCTAGATTCAAATAGAGTATTGGATTATTTTGAAGAAATCTATAACTTACCTATCACTACTTCATTTGACAGTCCCACATCAATTTTATTAGTTGGAAATTATTTTTCCATGCACTTCTACTTTTGATATTGCTGGTTTCCACCCTAGGTAATCATCTTTGGACAGAAATCGGTAAAATATCCCAACTCATTGCAACTAAAGCATCTTAATACTGGGGTTTTATTACCTACATGATCATCTTCCCTATAGTTACGAGAAATGTAACCAGTATTATCAAATCATAAGAACTTTTTAGACATTGAGAGACATCATCCATGATGCTTTTTACCACACATCTCACAAGTTGGAAAATTGGTTTTCATACCTTCAGGCTTCATTGATGAATTATTCCCCATTTCCTACCAACTTGATCTCTTATTTGGTTTTCTCTCATGGAATACATGATCATCAGAAAAATCCATTTCTACCTTCTCAGCACATCATAAAACTTTCTCATAACTTTTAAACTCACGAGAAGCTAACTACCTTTGATATTTCAGCTTCAACCCTGAGAAAAATTCATTTATCTTTCCATCAATATCACGGATGAAATTTGGTACCTACCTTGACAAACAGGTGAATTTTTTTTCAAATGCATCCACAAAATCTACCTCCTTTTGTCTCCATTACAATAATTTTTTTCCATCCTATGTTGAACGACAATAGGAAATCATTTCTCAAGGAAGATATTCTTAAATTCATCCCATTCCATGGCATCAATCGCTTAACTTACATGAATATTTTTAATTATTAACAACCACTGATCGAATTCACCATAAAAATAATAAATAATAAGACTATCCTTTTGATTGTATGAAAAAACCCATTACATCAAAAATATTTTCCAATGCTTTAATCCACACTTTTGATTCCACAAGGTCAGATGATCCTCTGAATGATAGGGGATGATGCCTCATGAAATGATTTACAATCGAAATATTCCTCTCTAGTTGGTATAATTGATCTAGTGCATGGACACCACCGCCATTTATCACGTGAGTCAACTAATATATTACAAAAAAAATTAGTTCTAATTACGACTATCTCAGGATGCTTATTTGGATTGTTATTACCCTCTTTATGCTTTCCTAACACAACTTCCCTATTTTCTCTATGGAAAACCATTCAGAACAAACATATCCTAGATGAAGAAACATGATAATATTAAAATTCTATATCACTTAAATTTGACCATAAAGTAAAAATAAGTTATGGATATCCTATTAACAATATTATAACTCCTAAAGTTATCTAAATCAATCTATGATAACAACTGTAAGGCCCCGACCTTAAACATTACTTAATCTTGTGATAAGTCAATAATTTGACTTTAATTTACATAGAGTATCTTTTTTAGGTTTAGATATTTAGATAATTAGGTCATAAAAACTTAAATATTACAAGTAAACACCTCTACTCTCTATCCGTTAGTTTTTATAAAACAAAAACTCTTTAAAAAGAAATATGTTTTGTTTCATGTTTTAAACAACATGACTTTTCCTTGATCCCATCCTTGACTCTATTCTTATTTATGATGTGCGAAAAACATTTCAAAACATGGGATTATTATAAAATGATCAGTAATGGATACACAAATAAATAATACTATTAGTCTTGGGATAATATGAAAACCATGAATACTTTATCATAAAGTAATACATTTCAACTTTAAGAAGTAGTAAATATACTTAAATTAATATAATATCATTTCATATCCTTTTTGAATCCAAAATATTACTATAAATCTATACAAAGAAACATAATACATATAATGTTAAATTGGAACATAAAAATACTTAAATAGAATATACATACAGCCGACTTCTACACATATCACTAAATGGAATAGCCATAAGGCTGAATTCCATACCCAATGCATTAGAGGTTATAACATAACCACCCATCATTGGTTTATCATTTAACCACCCGTCAAATGTCCAAGTACCATTATATAATCCTAACACTTAAAATATTTCAAATATAAACATTCCACTAACAAAATTTCATTTACAATCACAAGAAATCAATTCAAGATATTTAAATATTAAATCCATTTCAAAAACCATTTTCAATACCAAAACACCAAAAAAGTAAATAAGGGATTTCTTTTCCATAAAAAATAGTAAGTCTTATAGAAGAACTCAAATATCAAATAATGATTATGGTGACCGAGAGGTTGCTGTCTCAACATACGTTAAAAAATTACTTTATTTGTTTAGTAAAACACTTTATAGAAAAAATACTCCCTTTTAATGAAATTAAAAGTCAAATGGGTTTATTACACACCACATAAAATGAGGAGGTGTATATTATCAAAATATGCTTCAATGAAAGGAGATTGAGAAGAAGTCTCTTACCTTGAGTCTGAATCATCACGTATGATCTTGTTTTTACTGTAGAATAAACATAAGTTAATTTTTACTTGGTTTATAACCTTTTTCATTTTTATTATTCCTTTAATATCACTTATTACCATGTTATAAACAATACATAATTATTTATGTTAATATTGGCTGTTTTGTCGATATTCGGTACTTGAGTCGAAAATAAACTTGTTTTGCGATAAATTGTCCATATAGTCAAACGTAAATAATCTCAAAAATGATATTCATGATTTATATATCATATATATCAAGTATATATTTATTTATAATAGTCTATACCATTTGGAGATAATAAATGAATTGCACCATTCATGGAGATGGTACGTCGTACATTCGCATGAATGCTACTTTATTTTATTTTTCATTCTAAAAGAATATTACTAAAATTATATAATTGTATATTATAATACCAGTAAAATATTTACATAATTTATGTCTCATAGGTTTAATAAAACCATCCTTTATAAGTTTTATGTATAGCATGAACGAGTCATATCACTTTGAGGGGGCGATAGTCCACACATCCTCAAATAAAATTATTGTATTTACGCATCACAAAAAGAATAAAGGTATGTTCTATATAAAAGTTATATAATAATAGATAAAATAAAATATATAACATATATAAATACAGTGTTTTCATAATGGTTACCATGATAGTTGGTAGGGGAATATTGAACAATCATCATTTCGTGAGGCTGTAGTTCACCGTACAGAGAAACAATATATTCATATCCATTGGATGAAGGTGTGGGTAAGTTTAGTTCAAATAATTTTCATAACTAAATCATAGTATATTTAGTATACTATTTTTTTATGTAATCAAATAATAAGAAAAACATAGGGAGTGGAGAATGAAAATAAAGGAAAGGAACTTGAGAGAAGAAATTACCTCTAAATTGGGAAACTTCTTTTGATTTGATCCAAAAGGCTTTCTTGAATTGCCTTATACCAATGATAAAGCTTTTAGTAGAAAGGGAGATATGTTGGGAGATTATTTGATTAGTTTTTTGATGAGACATGTGGATTTAGAGGTGTTAGTAAAAGGGTATAGGTGGTGGATTTTTATAAGAGGGAGGAGGGTCACTTTATGAAAGTCCTGAAATATTAATATATTATAAATTGTTCATGACTAAAATATGTGTCCAAATTTAGTTACATCGAAGATAATATTAATATAAATTGAAATAAAATCATATAATGTGTATTAGATAGGTTTTGGATATTTTTTAATCCTTATCCTTTTGATTTAACTATTTTTTAGTATTACAATTTATCAAGTATTTAGCACTTTGAGAATCAATATAGTTACAGAAATATGACAAAGGTCCAATGAAAGAGTCATTAGTAAAATTTTACACATATCATAACTATTTGGGAGATTATTTTATTTTTATGAATTTAATATCATTAAATAAACTATTTCATATTTTGAAATATGAATTATGTCAATTCTAACACTATCCGTCTCAGGAATTTTTAAGAAATCCACAACAACTTGATTACTTTGAAAAAACATAATTAATTCAAATAAAAAAGTAATATTCATACAAATTTTTTTTATGGAATCAAAATAATCAAATTAACTTTATTATAATATTTATATTATCATTTACTTGAATCTTTTATTAATGAAACAATCACTGCATCATCATTATGTCACAATTAAATTTATTTATTTAATGTATAAAAATTATGAATAAAATATCATGATATGGGAAATAAATTTGGATTTTAATGACTATTTATAGTCAAATATATCACTTATATAACACCATATAAACATTGTTTTACCAAAAGATACATGTCTATGTTATAATTCCCTTTTCTTTAAATTAAAAATTATACAATGTCATTTTTACACCTTGGTGGCTTAATGGGGTCTCCAAATCGACCCATGGATGAAAATTGTTGTACATATATCATTCAATAATATTATAACATGTGTTAGGGTATTTTTTTATTATTTTAATATTATTTTTACCCTTATTTACCCAATTTATCTTATAACCAAGGTAAATAAAAATAATTACAGAAGTTATTACTCATAATGTATAAAAATAAAAGGTAAATATTTAAACAATTTGGACCTTATGATTCCAAAAATATAATCCATATTTCTGAACTCAAATCATAAAAATTTCATAAATTACATTAAAATTAATCCCCATTTTCAGAACCAAAAAGCTTGTTTTTATGAAGTAAAAACTACCAAAAGATTGACATGTGTTTATGTCCAATTTCATTTTAAAATTACTTCCAACGACCAAAAATGTATTAAATGATAAAAAAATTATCCAATTATACTTTAAAACCAATTAAAAGGAAAACGAAAGTATATAAATAAATTAGTTTAAAAGGAAATTTTGAATTAAAAATGTAGTATTTTTCACTATTCATTAAAAATGAATTTTATCCAAAAAAACCAAAATTTCCTCCAACATTAATTTTTATGTTCCTATTCTAAGGAATAAATTTATTTTTTTAAACAAAATATATAAAAGTGACAAAAATTGTATTTAAAAAGGTTTCTCCATCAAAAGGTGGTAAAATGACCGTTTAAAAATATTAGAGTATTTTATGTGTAAAATTGGATTCATTCTCATTTTAAGCCTCTAAAATTTATGTAAAAACTTTTAACAAACATGTTTAATCATATTTTTGTTAGTTTTGTTCATTATTTCAAATAAAATTACTAGGCATTAACTAGCATTTAAAATAATAATAATAATAATTTATTATTTTTCACTATAACACAATGTTGTGTGAAACGTAAGATTTCAGAGAAACCTATTGTTTTGTGTCGAGTATGATATCAGACAATGTGTCCCATTTAACATAAAATTAATATATTATTTTTAAATATTAATTGATGTGAGAAATTATTATTCTATAAAAAACTGGGATGCAACATCATTCCCCTATTTGTAAATTACATCCCCACAATTTTATTTACTTATCAAATAAGTGAGGGTATTTCTTCCTTATATAATTTTCATATTCATACATTTCCTCTTCAACCATATGGGATTTCTAGAAAACCTTTACCTGGTGAATCACCTTATTCTACAATAATTAATCTATATAGTCAATAATATGTAATGGTTGTTCCTCATAAGAAATATTCTCTTGAAACTAAACTACCATTGGACTTAAAACATGAGATGGATTTGGTATATACATTATCAACATTGAAACATGAAAATCATTGTGTACGTGGTATAAAATTGGAGGTAAGTCCAACCTATAGGCAACTGATCCCACATTATTTAATATTTTATAGGGTCCAATGAGCCACAGACTCAGGTTTCCTTTCTTACCAAAACATATCACACTTTTCCAGGGAAAAACATTGAGAAATACATGATCATCTACCTTGAAAGAAAGATCCTTCCTTCGGATATCTGTATAACTTTTCAGCCTGCTCTGTGTTGTCCTCATGTGATTCTGAATCAACTAAACCTTTTCTACCATCTTTTCTACCAATTTTGGTCCCATAAACTTCCTTTAACCCACATCATCCCAAAAATCTGTAGTTCAACACTGCTTTCCTTATAATGCATCAAATGGTTCTATTTATATACTAGAATGAAAACTGTCATTATAATAAAACTCAACCAATGAATGATTTTGATCCCAAATCCCCTGGTAATATATTGAAAAAGAATGTAGCATATTCTACATGTTCTGAATTGTTCTTTCTGAATACCCATCTGATTGAGGATGAAAATATGTACTGAAATTTAATTCAATTCCAAATTACTTCTGAAGGTATTTCCAAAATTTCTAAGTGAACATGGGATCACAGTCATATAAAATGAATAGGGGAACTCCATTTATCATAACTATCTCTTTAACATATATTCGATAAAGTTGATCTAGAGACAAAGTATCTTGAATAGGAAAAAATGATCATATTTAGTCAATCGATCAACAATAAACTAGATTTAATTATTACCTCGAGAAGTATTTGTTAATACCACTACAAAATCTAGGGACACATTTTCCCTTCTCCCCTATATAACTGGAAAAGGTTGAAGCATCCATTCCGATAACTGCCGCTCTACTTTAACCTATTGAAAAATCAATCACTTTGTAGTAAAGTTATCAATATATATTTTCATTCCATCCCACCAGAAATACTCCTGAATATCTCTGTACATCTTATTACTTTTAGGATGAAATAAAAATAGAGAACTATGAGCTTCAAATAACAAATATTTATTCAACTATAAATCACAGGTCATGTATAATCTATTCCCAAACCTAAAAAAAACTCTTTATCAATGTTAAATTTTGGTAACTTACACTTATGAACCAATTCTACCTATTTCTGAAACTCAATGTCTTCTTTTTGTGCTTTATTAATTTGGTCTGATAGAGGTGATTTCACTACCACCTGAAATAAAATAGAATAAGTCCTTGCACCAACAACTTCTAATCCAAAATTCATCAAATCAGAAGCCAAAGGATTTCATTCCAAATGTAGCATGGTTAATGTAGCATTACTTATTTCGACTCAAATCATTAACCACTTTATTTAATTTTCTTGGATGGTAATGGATTGTGAAATCAAAATCCTTAATTAATTCTAGACATCTCCTCTATCTCATGTTTAATTATTTTTGAGTGAATATATACTTCAAACATTTTCAATGAGTAAATACTTCACACTTTATTCCAAAAAATGATGCCTCCAAATTTTTAATTCAAAAACAATGGCAACTAAGTCTGAATCATGTGTAGGGTAATTTAGCTCATGGGGTTTCAAATGACATGAAAAATAAGAAATTACCTGATCATTCTATATTAAGAGACAACCAAGTCCTTTTAATTATTCATTACTGTAGAAAACAAATTCACCATTCCTAGAAGAAAAGTAAAAAACCAAAGCATTTACCATATTCTTTTTAGTTCATAAAAACAATCATCACATTATTTTGTCAAGATGAACTTAACTCCCTTATGTGTTAGCTTAGTTAGTGGGAGATATAACTGAGAAAATATTTCCTCAAACCTTCATTAATAACCAGCTAATACGAGATAACTATGAATCGCTATAATAGTGGTAGGTCTTGGCCACTCTTCAATAACTACTATCTTATAAGGGTCAATAGTTATGCCATCTTTAGAAACAATATGACAAAGGAAATAATTTTTTTGCAACCAAAATACACTCTTACTAAAATTACCATATAGTTTCTTTTCATTTAAGGTTTTAAAAACAATCCTTAAGTGACATTCATGATCCTCTCGGATTTTAGAATATACCAAGATATCATCTATAAAAATAAGAAAAAAATGATCCAAAACTGATGAAAGAATCCATTCATGAGATTCAAAAATATAGAAGGTGAATTCGATAACCCAAAAAGAATAACTCCAAAATCATAATGCCCATATCTCATTCAGAAAGTTATGTTTGGAATATCATCCTCCTTCACCTTTAGTAGATGGTACCCGGACCTCAAATCAGTCTCCAAGAAATATTGATCACCCTAGAGTAGATCAAACAAATCATTAATATGAGGCAAAAAGATACTTGTTCTTAATATTGATGTTATTGAAGTGTATATAATTAGTACATAGTCTCACAGAACAATATTTCCTTTTAAAAAATAAAATTGGAGCACCGCATGGTGAAGTTCTAGGTCGAATGAAACATTTATCAAGTAATTCTTGATATTAATTTTTTAATTCCACCAGTTCTTCTTGAGTCATTTGATAATGGAGTTTAGAAATAGATTTTTCATTAGGAACTAAATATATAGTAAATTCATCCTCCTGATTGGGAACAACACCAGATAGTTGACTAGAAAAAACACATCTGGATTCATTCACTACTGGAATGTCACCAATAAAAAATGTTTCTTTCTTTTCAACAGCATGATCCATGTAACATTTACTTCTATATTTAAACAATATTTTAGCTTCAGGTAAAGTTATCAAAGGTGTGACATAATTGAATAAAACTTTCTTGGCCTTATAATCTATTTTAGCATGATAAACTGATTGCTAATCCATTCCCAAAATGATATTAAATTTCACTATAGAATGTTCAAATAGATTTTTCAGAAAGACTATCTCACTAATGATAATAGGAATACTCTTATAAATATTGGTTTCTTTAATAATTCCACCAGGAGTTTTTAACAAGAGTTATATGTCACTTTCATGAGGTTCTATATCCAATTTACTTGCAAATCTCTCAGAAATGAAAGAATGTGAAAATATAGAGTCAAATATAGTAATGGAATATTTTGAATAAATCTATAACATACCTATCACGACTTCATTTGATAGTCCCACATCAATCGTATTAGTTGAAAATGTTTTTTCCATTCCCTTCTGCTTTCGATCTTGCTAGTTTCCACCCTCAGTAATCAACTTTGGAAAAAAATTGGCATAATTTCCTAACTCATTAAAACTAAATCATCTTACCGCTGGTTTTTATTGCCTACATGATTATATTTCTTATTGTAACAGGCTATATAACCAGTCTTACCACATTAGAAGCACTTCCTGGAATTTGAGATATATTCTCTGGGATTCTTTTTACCACGCTTCTCACAAATTTGGTTTTCTTACCTCTAAGATTCTTTGATAAATTCTTTCCCATTCCATGACAACATGATTGCATCATTTTTTTGCTCTCATGGAATAAATGAATATCAAAAAACTCCATTTCTACCTTATTAACACATCAAACATGTTTCTCAAATATATTGAACACACGAGAAGCTAATGACCTTTAATATTTCAGCTTCAACCCTGTGTAAAACTAATTTATCTTACTATAAATATCCCAAATAAAATTTGGGATGTACCTTGATAAATGAGTGAAATTTTCTTCATATATATCCACCAAGTATTCCTCCTTTTGTCTCAATTCCAATAATTGCTTTTTCATACTAAGTTGAACAATATTAGGAAAATATTCCTCGAGGAATATATTCTTAAATTCATAATATACCATGGAGTCAATATCATCACATCGTATGATATTATTAATCATTGAAAACCAATGATAATCTTGACCTTCAAAATGATTTATATCAAGACTAACCTTTTTATTTTATGAACAACACATTACATCAAAAATCTTTTCCAATTCTTTAATCCACCCTTCAGCTTGCACAGGGTCATATGATCCTCTGAATGATGGGGGGCATTACCTCATGAAATTCTCTACAATTGACATATGACTCTACGATTGGTCTAGAGCATGGACACCACCACCATTTATTTACTGAGTCAATTGAGACATTACTACATTAAACTATTCAGTTCTGATTCCGACCATCTTAGGATATTGATTTGGATGGTAATTTTCCTCTGTGTGATTTCCCAGCATAACTTCCCTATTTAATCTATGGAAAACCATTCTGAATAAACATATCTTAGATGAAGGAACATGTTAATCTTAAAATTCTATATCATTTCAGTCTTACGATAAAGTAAAAATAATTTATGGATATACTATTAACAATATTCTTAGTCATAATGTTATCTAAACCAATCTATGATACCAACTATAAGGCCCTGACCTTAAACATTAATTAATATTAAGATAAGTCAATAATTTGATTTTAATTCACATAGATGATATTTTCAGGTTAAATTATTAGATAATTATGTAATAAAAACTTAAATTTTACAAGTATACACTTCTACTCTCTATGCATTTTTTTTCAAAAACAAAAAAACATTTAAATGAAACATGTTTTGTTTTATGTTTTAAATAGTATAACTTTTCCTAAATCCCATCCCTAAAACTATTATTCTTTATGTCATATGAAAAATTCCAAAACATGAGATGAGAATAATAATCTCATTAAGGGATAGGAAAAAAATGAAAAACTTTAGTATTTGGATAATATGAAAACCATTAATACTTTATCATAAAGAAATAATTTTTACCTTTAAGAAGTAGTAAATATACTTCATTGAATATAAGATCATTTCATACCCTTTTTTGTAACCAAAATATTAACATAAATCCACAGAACACAACATATAACATGTAAAGGTAACTTGGGACCAGAACATACTTAGATGGAATAACCATACGGTCGACTTCCACAAATATCACAAAATGGAATAGCCATATAACTGACTTCTGTACCCAATACATTAGACGCTATAACGTAACCACATATCCTTTTTTTATCATGGAACCACCCATCATTTGGTTTATCACTTAACCACCCGTCATTGGTTTATCATGTAACCACCCATCAAATTTCTAAGTTCGATTATATAATCATAACACATAAAATATTGCAAATACCAACATTTCACTAATAAAATTTGATTTAGAATCACAAGGAATCAATTCAAGATTTTAAAATATTCATTCCATTTCAAAAACCATTTTTAATACCGAAACACCCAAAAAGGGAATTAGGGATTTATTTTTCTTTAAAAAAAAATACGGGTTATATAGGATGCCAAATATCAAATAACAATTATGGTGGCAAAGAGGTTGTTGTAGCTACATCCATTAAAAAATTACTTTTTCCATTTAGTAAAATACATCGTGGAAAAAATATTCCCTTTGAATGAATTTAAAAGTCAAAGGGGTTTATTATATGTCATATAAAATTATGAGGTGTATATTATCAAAATATGCCTCAATTAAATGAGATTGAGACAAAGTCCCATACTTTGAGTCTGAATTGTCACATATATTCTTTGTTACTCCTCAATAATATACTTTTGATAATTTATACTTTAAAAAGAACATTTTTAATGTTTATTATTCCTTTTATAACACTTACTACCACGTTATAAACATTACATAATTATTTAAGATATTATTGGTCGTTTTGTTGATATTCGATAATTGAGTCAAAAATGAATTTGTTTTTAGGTAAATTTCCCTATAGTCAAAAGTAAATCATCTCCAAAATGATATTCATGATTTAAATATCATATATATCCAATATAAATGTATTTATAATATTCCATAACATTTTAAGAGAAGAAATGAAATTCACCACCCATGGAGATGGTATGCCGTACATATGCATGAACGCTACTTTCATTTCCTTGTCATGCTAAAAATATAATAATCAAATGATAGAAATGTATATTATAATACTAGTATTATATTTAGTTAATTTATGTCTCATAGGTCTAATAAAATCATCCTTTATACGTTCCATGGATATCATGAACGAGTCATTTCAATTTGAGGGGGCGGTAATGCACACATCCTCAAATGAAATTATCATTTTTACACATCTCGGAAAGTATAAAGGAATGTTTAAAATAAAAATTACTGAATAATAAATAAAATATACTATATATCATATATTAAAAAATATCCATCATAATGTCCACCATGAGTGGTGGTAGGGGAAGATTGAACAATCATCATTTTGTGAGGTAGTAGTTCGACGTACACAAAAACATTATGATTGTATCCATTAGATGACGGTGTGTGTAAGTGTAGTTTGAATATTTCTCATAAATTATACTAGTATATTGAGTATAATGTATTTTTATGTAATAAATGAATAATAAGAGCGTTGGGAGTGGAGAAAGAAAATAAAGGAAAGGAATTTGAGAGAAGTCGTTACATCCAAATCCGGTAACTTATTTTGATTTGAGCCAAACATAATTCTTGAATTGCCTTCTGCCCATGGTAAGGACTTTAGGAGCAATATAGGGATGTTGGGAGATTATTTGAGCCAAATTTTGATGATCTAATGGTCTTGATATGTGTGATTGAAAGGGTATAGGTGGTGGCCTTTTATAAGAGGTAGGGTCAATTTAGGAATGTCTTGAAACATTAATTTATTATAAATTATATTTCGATTAGATTTGAGTCCAGATTAATTTATTTCTAAGATAAGATAAATATATGTGGAAATGAAATAATACAATATGAATTATATAGGTTTTGGATATTGTTTAATCCTTATCTTTTTGATTTAACCCTTTTTTACTCTTACCAGTTTAGAAATGATTTTATACTTTGAGAATCAAAATATTTTCAAAAACATAAAAAATATCAAATAGGATTTCATTAATAAAATTTTAGACTTATCATAACCATTTGGAAAAAAATTAGGTTTTTATAAATTTAATATTATTTAATAAATTATTTTATAATTGAAAATAATAAGTATGTCAATTTTGAAAACATTCATATCATGACTTTTAAAAAATTCATAACAACTTTATTCCTTAATAAATCTTCATAAATAAAAATATACCTTGTTATATTCATCCAAAAAATTATTGGATTGAATAAAAATAATCAAATTGTATTTATTTTAATATTCATAATATCATTTATTGGAATCCTTTATTAATGAAGCAATCAACGCATCATCAAATTACATTTTTATATATAATGTATAGTAATTATAAATAAAATATCCTGATGTAGAAAATATTATCACCTTTCTATTTATAATTTATAGTCTAATAGATAACTTATATAACCCCACATAAAAATTGTTTTACTAAAAGATACATGTTTATATTATATTTCCCTTTTCATTAAATTAAAAATTATAAAATGTCATTTTCACACGCATGTGACTCCATGGGGTCTCAAAATCGACCGAAGGATTCCCATGGTCAGACATATCTCATCCAATAGAATTAAAATATGTGTTAGGGTACTTTTATATTTTTATAATATAATTTTTTACTGGCATTTATGCAATTAGCCTTTAACCATGGTAAATAAAAATAATTACTAAAGTTACTATCTATATTGTATAAAAATGAAAGGTACCTATTTATAAAAATTGTACCTTCCAATTCCAAATATGGAATCCATAATTCCAAATTCAAAGCACACAATTTTCAAAAATTAATTAAAAATAATTTCCGTTGTCAAAACCAAAATGTGTGATTTTATAAATTAAAAACTGCCAAAAGATTGACATGTGTTTATGTCCAATTTCAATGTGAAATTACATAAAATAACAAAATTTTAATTAAATGATAAAAAATTAATCCAATTATACATAAAAACTAATTAAAAGGACAATATAACTTCATAAAAAAATTATATGAAAAGACAGTTTTGAATTAAAAATTCAGTATTTTTCACTATTCATTAAAATTTAAATTTTATTAGAAAAATACTAAAATTTCATCAAAAGTAAATTTTGATGTTCCTCTTCCAAATAAAAAAATTTATTTTTTCAAATTGAACATATAAAATTGACAAAAACTGTATTTAAAAATGCTTCTCCATCGAAAGGTGGTAAAATGACCATTTAAAAATATTAGAGTATTTTTTTGATTAAAATTGGATTCATTCTCATTTTAAGCCTCTAAAATTTATGTAAAAACATTTAACAAACATGTATAACCATATTGTAGTTAGTTCTGTTCATTCCTGTTAATATAATGTATATGCATGAACTACAATTTAAAATAATAATATAATTTTGGAATTATTTTTCGGTATAACTAAATGTTGTGTGAAACATAAGATTTATGAGAAACCCATTATTGTGTGTCGAGTACATTATCAGAAAAAGTATAATATTTAATGTAAAATTAAAATATACTTTGTAAATATTAATAGATATGAAAGAATATTATTCCATAAATACCTGTGATGCTACAATACCTCCTTTGGAGCCACGCTTCTAGTTTGTATACTCTAGAGTATGCTGAGAAACACTTGAGTCCATGAGGTGATTTGGATCGAGGAACCATCTTAGTGGCTACTGAGTCATGATGTTACAAATTACTATTAGATATTTCTTTTTTTACTTGTCTTTTTGTTCAGGACTTGTATATAGAAGACAAGGAGTGTGTCAGAAATTGGTAAATATATCATGTCTGGTTTCAGCTAGCCCACACATCGGGGAAAGATCAAGTTGATAGGAATGAAACCATTTTTTTTATGATTCTTGTTATCAATGCTGATTATTATTTATTCTTGAGTTATTAATATAATTATAATGGTTATTGATTCATTAGATTTACCTCTTATCCTAGTATTGAAAGAGACATTTGTGTGAATGAATCATTTTCAGAAACATATGACTCACTTGTTATTAACATGCTTATCTATATACCATTATTCTATGATTATATTCCATTATTATCGATATAAAATTTTTGGGTGATTATTTAACATGTTTTTCTATGTATTTTGCTTATGTTTTTTTCTTGTTTATATTCTTGCATTCCTTTCTGATATGATAACTTCCTATGTAAAGGAATTATATATGGTTGGTTAAATAAAGTTTATGCCTAAACCTATCCAACATTTTACCTTAGAACATGATGGTGGAATTATATTTAATCAGTTTGAAAATAGTTAAATAAATAAAAATATTAAAAAATAGCTATTAATTTTTCCTAAATAAAATATGTAAAATGAAAAAATGACTTGGTATTATTTAAAATAATTCAAATGATTGCTTATGGATGTTAGATAAATGATATTCCAACGGTAGCTTATAGAGTAGTTACCTCCATAACCTGGGAATGGATTCCAATATAAATGAGTTCAACATTGAATATTATAGTAGATAAACTCAATTAATAAGTGATGAATTCTAGTTAAATGGTGTGTCAATTGTAACATACAAAGGCTTATACCTCCATAACTTAGGAATGATGTCCAATATAACTGAATAATAATATACTAACTAAACCCTTGTATGTGATATTTTTCATCATATTCATTTGAGATAAACCCACTAAGGGTGTTATGAATATTTATAAAGTCAAATATTGTTTCATTTTATATAAATGAGATGAAAATTTAAATTTATAGAGTGTTTCCTCCATAAATTATAAAATGGCTAGCCATAAAACTTAACCCCATTTGGCATGATGGGACTCTTATAGGTCACCTATCCTTCTTCCTATGACTTGGTAAATAACACATTGAGGGTTTTCTTGTGTATATTGTATGGTTGTCTAATTTATCACTAATAACTTATATGGTGTTGTTTATAAATTTATGGTGGTATCTTATTTTTTCAGTCTCCTTAAAATGATAAAAGAACTTTTTTCTATTTTAAGCACTATTGTTATGAGGAATCATTTAATTAGAATGATAATTACAACCTAAATCATGATTTAATATAAATATTGGAATTTAAATTTTATTTAACCTATCCCTATTTTGAGAACATATATATAAATAGTGGGTAAAAAGGAAATGATAAGATAATTATCCTAAATTTTCATGGAATCAGAAAAATAAAGTAATTTGTACAATTTTCATTAAAAAATTATTACATGAAATATCTTATCAATGATCCTATTTAATGATATAATAATGGTAAATTGTTGAAAAGTGATGAATTAAAACACTCTTGTTATGTAAATAATTAATAACCATCCTGTATGTTGTATCTTTAGTTTTTTCTTGAGAGATTATTTGAACGGGAACAAGAGCATTGCCTGTTGGTACCATTTGACATCTACTTATATTTCATTAAAAAAGTGGTTTTATAGAATATCCAAGTTAAAGTTTATATATGAATATTTCTAGAGTCTATTTTTAATGTAGAAATGAGAGGTTATATCAATGTGGTAACTCCAACGGAAATGGGAAACTATTAGTCTTTTGATTGAAGTTTTGGGCAAGGTAAGTGATGTCTTTTTGTCCGTTTGAGTTGGGCATGGATCTTAAACCATTGACATCAAGGGGATATTACTTTATGTGGATAATATTGAATATAACTCCATATCCTTTTTATATTCATGGTGACTATATCATCCCGCCTTTTTATCACATAAACTTTCATTACTTTTTACAAAACCGAGGATCTTTAAGGTTTAGTGTCTTAGAAACCAGGAACTTAAAACATGAAAACATAAAACATTATTCTTAAACACTTGAAAGGATTCTCCCCATGTTCATCCTAGGTTCATTACTGCATCTCATAACCTAGGTACATACATCAAAAGAAAGGGTGAGCAGAAGGCCCACTAAGGGAAACAAGAGAAACATTTTACAAGTGAACTAGAGATACTTCAATAAGGTCCTGAAAAAACTTTAAGGCATGAGAAAGAAATCATGAGATATATCATAATAAAAAAAATTTAATAACCTGAAGATGTGGCTAGAACATTTAATATTGGCAATAATTTTGTTTCACCATGGTCCATCCCCAAGGTGTCATTAAAAAAATTACCAAGGTTATTCACCAAGGTATCAGTCTAAAAGGTCATCTGTAGAGATTAAGTCTTTACCCAATGCATTGGAGTGCTGTCTGGTCACACCCTTGACATGTCTTTATTATCATGTGAGCCACATATATCATCATCAATCATTTAATAAACAACCCTTATAGCATAAAAGAAATGGGTTTCATTTCATAATCATAACGTTTTAAAAACTGCTTAAAAGACATGATCTTTATGTCACTTTAAACTCATATAAAAGGGAAAGCGGGTTTCATGTATGTAAATACCCTAATTTAAAATAGAATATTTTGATATATATGTGAATACCCCTATATAAATAAGAGCTTTGAGTATTCACTTAATAACATAAAATAATTTTGAGATAAATACGGAGGCATTTTGAGACGAAAACTATGCAGCATAATGTTTATGATACATGGTTTTAAAAAACATTTGAAAGAGAGGGGACATAGGTCACCCACTCAAAAATGATACATAAAACAGTAGGGTAAAAGAATATAAAGTATTTAATAAAATGGTAATGAAATTTGAATGATATACCATATGAAACAAAGAACTTGAAAGGAAGGAAAAAAAATAAGATTTCTCTTATGAGAATTCAGCAGCCTAACGACGTTACTTAAAATTTCCAAAAATGGATTGATGAGGTGAAATAGGGTCTCTCATAATATGAAAATAAATGATCAGTATGATAGATATAGAGATAATACCACAAAATAATAAAAATTAACTTGAAATACTTGACATGATAGTAGATCTTGAAAATGAGAAGGGTGAAAGAAACCCTTAGAAATTTGGCAGCCTAACGGCGTCACTTAAACTTCAACAAAAGTGAATTGATGAGATAAAATAGGGTATCTCATCATATGGACATAAAATATAAGTATTATATATTTATATATAATACCCCAATATAATAAAAAGTAACATGAAATACTTGAGAAGAAAATAGATCTTGAAAATGAGAAGGGTGAAAAAATCCCTTAAAAATTGGGCAGCCTAACAGTGCCACTTAAATCTTCAAAATACTGAATTGAAGAGATCAAACAGGGTCTCTCATCATATGAAAATAAAAGATCAGTATGATATATTTATAGATCATACCCCAACATAATAAAAAGGAACTTGCAAGACTTGATATGGAATTAGAGCTGTGAAAAAGGAGAAAGGTGAAAAAACCACTTAAAAATTCGGCAGCCAAACGACGCCACTTAAAACTTAAAAATATTGGATTGAAGAGATCAAATAAGGTCTCTCATCATATTAAAATAAAACATCAGTATGATATATTTAGAGATCATACCCCAAAATAATAAAAACTAACTTGCAAGACTTGATATTGAATTAGAACTTTGAAAAATGAGAAAGGTGAAAGAACCACTAAAAAATTCGGCAGCCTAACGGCGCCACTTAAAACTTCAAAATACTGAATTGAAGAGATCAAATAGGGTCTCTTATCATATGAACATACAAGATCAGTATTAAAGATTTAGATATAATACCCCAACATGATAAAAAGGAACTTTCAGGACTTGATATGGAAGTAGAACTCTGAAAAATGAGAAGGGTGAAAGAACAACTTAAAAACTTGGCAGCCTAACAGTGCCACTTCAATCTTCAAAATACTGAATTGAAGAGATAAAATAGGGTCTCTCATCATATGAACATAAAATATCAGTATGATAGATTTAGATATCATACCCTAACAAAATAAAAAGGAACTTGCAAGACTTGATATGGAATTAGAACGTTGAAAAATGAGAAGGGTGAAAGAACCATTGAAAAACTCGGCAGCCTAAAGATGCCACTTAAAACTTCAAAATACTGAATTGAAGAGATAAAATGGGGTATCTCATCATATGATCATAAAAGATAAGTATGATAAATATAGAGATCATACCCCAAGATAATAAAAAGGAACATGAAAGACTTTACATGAAAATAGATCTTGAAAAATTAGAAGGGAGAAAGAATCCGTTACAAAAATTTCGGCAGCCTAACGACGCCACTTAAACATTCATAAAACGAAATAATGAGAGTAAGAGGGGATATCTCATTATATGAACATGAAAAGGGAAGTATGGGGAATATAAAATAACCTCCTCAAATATAAGAACATGGAGCATAAAATAAATGACATAAAAGAGATCACTTGAAAAGAAAGAGAGGGGTCAGATCCCATACCTTAAACGTAACTCTTAAAACTCAAAGGTTGGGACCTTGAGAGGCTTGAGGGCACCTTGGGAGAACTCATTGGGAGGTAAATAGACCATAACTTTGTTGAGAATTATTTTGGAGTCCAAAGGATGAGAAAATGGATTGGTATTTATTGGGAAAGTGAGAGGACAAGGCGTTAATGGCCAAGGGACACCTCACAAGTGGTTTTCTCAAAACCATGTGCTCTCCCATGATATTTCCCATGAAGTTAGGACACATGGGGCCCCCAATACAATAATGAATCACCTTTGGTCGTCCAAACCTTAAAATATCTCATGGAATAATCATGACACAGTTATGATGTCATTAAACATACCGAAACCCTAAAACTGTATTTTTAGTATTCACTGAAAATTCAACTTTCTTAGAAAAATCCCAAAATTTCACATTAACCAAATATCAATGTTATGATTTCAAAAACGAACCCCATTTTATAAAAATATTTTTCTAAATATTTTTAATTTAATTTTTAAATAAATACACTATTCACCGAAAATTCATTTTTTCTGAAAAAACCCCAAAAATTACCTTAACCTAATATCGATGCTCTGAGTTCAAAAATGAAATCCATTTTATAAAAATAATTTTCTAAATATTTTTAATTTAATTTTTAATTAAAAAACACTATTCACACAAAAAAACTAATACTTGAATAATAATTTATGAAACCGTTATTTAACCATTTTATTGAATCTCATTACTTAATCAAGGTGTCTAAATTATATTAAAACATTATTTAAGTGAGATTACTAATCCATTTTGTCACATTACTAATCCTAAGCGTAAAATCACTATTCATAATTTACTATTCATCAAAATTTAAGTTGATCTTATTAGAATTTAAATTTCGTACTGAACATAATTGTAGAAGACCATTTTTTGAAAATCAGTACACATTTTTAATTATTTAAGGTTTACATAATTTTTTTTAAAATATCCTTTTTCTAAATTTCATCAAAAATATGCATACTATATTTATCTGGTCATTTGAAAATTAATAAAAATCATCATAAGAATAAATCCCAATTTTTATTTAAAACAAAAGATTACACAAGGTAGTTACGGTCTCCTTAAATAGCCCCTTATCACAATAGCATAGAACCTAAGTGTAAGGTGTTCTAAGGTGAGAGAATCTGAGGGAGGCTCGGCCAACATCACATGAGTAGTAATTTCTATCAGTTTGAACTTCTCGCGAAGGTGATTCCGTTCTAGCTTCACACGATGAATTTCGGCTTGGGTTTGGTCCAGAGTAAAGCCCAGTGGTGCTACCTCATTCCCAAGTTCTGTTAGATGGGCTTCAATCAGTCCATGACTATTAAGTGAGGCCATCAAATCTTCTTTCTATAATAATTAACCAAGATTAATTGTATTTAGAGACAATAATCGAAACGTTTAGTTTACAGCAGTCATATTGACCAATGGTCATATAACAGTCAAAACCCAACGGTCTCATTTTAATTATACTCATGTTATCAAATGAAATTTTTCTTTTGAGTATACAGATAAAATAAAATAACACCTAAAATTAGGAAACAAGATTTATTCAAAATTTCAGGTCGTTACAATCTTCCCCCCTTAAGAAATTGCATCCTCGCAATTTTTAAAATTGGGTTATAAACTTTCATTGAAAGTACCACATCGTAAAATGAGTCAGTAAAACTATTACTTTAAAAGAAAGAAAGGGAAATACAAAGGTCACTCGAGTTAACCCACACTAGGATTCCATGTAGGAAAACATGGACATGGAGGAGAAAACAAAGGGTCAAGTTCTGAGGGAGAGTGATAGAAAACATGATTAGGATAAAGTTAACCATAAGAAAATCCCAAACTTATGATGTGTGTAAATGGTCTTTGATTACCTAGTAGGAAACGTAAACCAACAATGTTTTTGTTTTACGTTCCTTTTCATAATTTAGAGGAATTCATTTACTACATAGAACAAAAACATAAGAAAATATACCTACCTTCATGTAGAGTTTCATCCTTTAATAAGTTTCTACCAAAACTAATCTTTTCTCCAAATGATGAGCATTCAAAAACACTTGGTCTCATCAAAAGCACAAGAATCATCTTCTATAGAGTCACATAATCCACAAAATATTAACTATCTATTTCTTCTATCTTTAAACATTATCCCAAAAACAGAAAGGGTAAGGTAAAACAACTCTTCAAAAAGAAAGAATCCCATAGGAATGGAAACTAATTTTAAATATTAAAAGTTCCATGGTACTACCCAAAGTTCATCATAGACCATTCCATAAATAACGGTCATTAAGATTCCTCAAAATAAACCAAACTAAGATTGAAACCCAAATACAAGAAGGATTTGATAACATAGTCTTCCAAAATAAACTTCATTGTTCATCTCCAAACAACATCAACCACTCCTAACATCTTATAACAAATGTAGCTAACCTACGAATATTTTAACCAAGATAGGTTAATCATTCCCATAAGTAACCTAAATTACTATAAGTCCACCTTAAATTCATCGATTCTTCAAAATATAAGTCAACCTTACTCCTCAATGAAAATACCGTAGTAATCTATTTACCTTGATCATATAGGGTCCCCAAAATAGTGAACATCTTCCAAAATAATAATCATCTTTTAATCCCCTAATCATCTCTATCATATTAACATGGCAATCGTCACATTTCCTATCACATTGGTTTTTGGGACATGTTCTTCCATTTCCTTCCATTAACTATGAAAAGAAAGTACAATTAGGGGATTGAATACTTAGCCAATAATCATGAAAAGGAACTTAAAGCATATAAGGATAACTTGTAGAAGAAAAGTATACCCTAACTTGTGATCCCCTAGGTTACCATCTAGGTTATCCATGATCATATATTATTATGTGAATCTTTATTTTATTTTATATTTTTTCCATTAATAATGGTTCATACTAAGCTTATGAATTTACCAAAGCATATCCCCCAGGAGTGTCGTAACCAAGAGTGCAGCAAGGCCCGTTGTCGTGTACCAGTTCCCATTTGAGTCTAGCTCAAAGCGGTGTTTTCAGGCTTTACCCCTATGTACATCTATGCCAGATCCACCTCTACCTTCTCCTATCCAGACAGGGAAATATTTGCTTGGCAACCCATTACTCAATACTCACCAAAATACCAGGAAGATTTCCTATATATAAACATTTCTATAGGCTTCTTCCTAAAGTCTTCATATCCTAATTCACACAAATAACTAAACCATCCTTTGATACCAACTGTATAATCCCGCATTTTTATCACATAAACATTCATTACTTTTTACAAAACCGAGGATATTTAAGGTTTAGTGTCTTGGAAACCAGGAACTTAAAACATGAAAACATAAAAAATTCTTCTTAAACACTTGAAAGGATTCTCCTCATGTTCATCCTAGGTTCATTACTGCATCTCGTAACCTGGGGACATACATCAAAATAAAGGGTGAGCAGAATGCCCAGTAAGGGAAACAAGAGAAACATTTTACATGTGAACTTGAGATACATCAATAAGGTCATGAAAAAAACTTTAAGGCATGAGAAAGAAATCATGAGATATATCATAATAAAAATAAAATTTTTCATAACTTGAAGATGTGGCTACAAAATTTAATATTGACAATCATTTCTTTTCACCACGGTCCATCCCCAAGGTGTCATTAAAAAAATTACCAAGGTTATTCACCAAGGTATCAGTCTAAAAGGTCATCTCTAGAGATTAAGTCTTTACCCAATGCATTTGAGTGATATCTGGGCACACCCTTTAAATTTTATTATTATCATGTGAGCCACATATATCATCATAAATCATTTCATAAACAACCCATATATCATAAAAGAAATGGGTTTCATTTCATAATCATAACGTTTTAAAAACTGCTTTATAGACATGATCTTTATGTCACTTTAAACCCACTGAAAAGGGAAAGCGGGTTTCATGTATGTAAATCCAAGAATTTAAAATAGAAAACTTTGATATATATGTGAATACCCCTATAGAAATAAGAGCTTTGAGTATTCACTTAATAACATAAAAGAATTTTGAGATAAAGAGGGAGGTATTTTGAGATGAAAACTATGCAGCATAACGTCTACGATACATGGTTTTAGAAAACATTGAAAAGAGAGGGGACATGGGTCACCCACTCAAAAATGATACATAAAACAGTAGGGGAATAGAATATAAAGTATTTAATAACATGGTAATGAAATTTGAATGATATACCATATGAGACGAAGAACATGAAAGGAAGACAAAAAAATAAGATTTCTCTTATGAGAATTCGGCAGCCTAACGACGTTACTTAAAACTTCCAAAAATGGATTGACGAGATCAAATAGGGTCTCTCATCATATGATTATAAATGATCAGTATGATAGATATAGAGATCATAACCAAACATAATAAAAATTAACTTTAAATACTTGACATGAAAATAGATCTTGAAAACAAGAAGGGTGAAAGAACCCCTTCGAAATTCGGCATCCTAACATCGTCAGTTAAACTTCAACAAAAGTGAATTGATGAGATCAAATAGGGTATCTCATCATATGAACATAAAAGATAAGTATGATATATTTAGATACCATACCCCAAAATAATAAAAAGTAACATAAAATACTTGATAAGAAAATAGATCTTGAAAATGAGAAAGGTGAAAGAATCCCTTAAAAATTCGGCAGCCTAACGGCACCACTTAAAACTTCAAAATACTGAATTGAAGAGATCAAATAGGGTCTCTCATAATATTAATATAAAATATCTGTATGATAGATTTAGATATCATACCACAACATAATAAAAAGGAACTTTCAATACTTGATATGGATTTAGAACTTTGAGAAAGGAGAAAGGTGAAAGAACCGCTTAAAAGCTCGGCAGCCTAACAACGCCACTTAAAACTTCAAAATACTGAATTGAAGAGATCAAATAGGGTATATCATAATATGAACATAAAAGATAAGTATGATAGATTTAGAGATCATACCCCAACATAATAAAAAGGAACTTTCAAGACTTGATATGGAATTAGAACTTTGAAAAATGAGGAAGGTGAAAGAACCACTTAAAAATTCGGCAGCCTAACGGCGCCGCTTAAAACTTCAAAATACTAAATTGAAGAGATCAAATAGGGTCTCCAATAATATGAACATAAAATATCAGTATGATAGATTTAGATATCATACCCCATCATAATAAAAAGGAACTTTCAAGACATTATATGGAATTAGAACTTTGAAAAATGAGATGGGTGAAAAAATCACTTAAAAACTCGGCAGCCTAATGGCGCTACTTAAAACTTCAAAATACTGAATTGAAGAGATCAAATAGGTTCTCTCATAATATTAAAATAAAATATCAGTATGATAAATTTAGAGATAATAACCCAACAAAATAAAAAGGAACTTACAAGACTTGATATGGAATTAGAACTTTGAAAAATGAGAAGGGTGAAAGAACCACTTAAAAACTCGGCAGCCTAACAGCACCACTTAAAACTTCAAAATACTGAATTAAAGAGATCAAATGAGGTCTCTCATCATATGATCATAAATGATAATTATGATAAATATAGATATCATACCCCAACATAATAAAAAGGAACATGAAAGACTTTTCATGAAAATAGATCTTGAAAAATGAGAAGGGAGAAAGAATCCGTTACAAAAATTTCGGTAGCCTAACAACACCACTTAAACATTCATAAAACGAAATAATGAGAGTAAGAGGGGATGTATCATTATATGAACATGAAAATGGAATTAAGGGGAATATAAAATAACCTCTTCCAACATAAGAACATGGATTATAAAAGAAATGACATAAAAGAGATCACTTGAAAAGAAAGAGAGGGGTCAGATCCCTTACCTTAAACGTAACTCTTAAAACTCAAAGGTTGGGACCTTGAGAGGCTTGAGGGCACCTTCGGAGGACTACTTGGGAGGTAAATAGACCAGAACTTTGTTGAGAATGATTTTGGAGTCCAAAGGATGAGAAAATGTCTTGATATTTATAGGGAAAGTGAGGGGACAAAGCATTAATGGCCAAGGGACACCTCACAAGTGGTTTTCCCAAAACCATGTGCTCTCCCATGATATTTCCCATGAATCTAGGACACATGGGGCCCCCAATACAATAATTCATCACCTTTGGTCGTCCAACCCTTAACATATCTCATGTAATCATTATGACCCACTTATGATGTCATTAAACATACTGAAACCCTAAAACAGTTTTTTCACTATTCACTGAAAATTCAACCTTTTCAGAAAAATCCCAAAATTTCACATTAACCAAATATCAATGCTCTGATTTCAAAAATGAACTCCATTTTATAAAAAATAATTTTCTAAATATTTTTAATTTAATTTTTAAATAAACACACTATTCACCGAAAATTCATTTTTTCAGAGAAAACCCCAAAAATTACCTTAACATAATATTGATGATCTGAGTTCAAAAATTAAATCCATTTTATAAAAATAATTTTCTAAATATTTTTAATTTAATTTTTAATTAAAAAACACTATTCACCCAAAAAAACTAATACTTGAATAATAATTTATGAAACCGTTATTTAACCATTGTATTGAATCTTATTACTTAATAAAGGTGTCTAAATTATATTAAAACTTTCTTTACGTGAGATTACTAACCCATTTGGTCACATTACTAATCCTAAGCGTAAAATCACTATTCATAATTTACTATTCATCAAAATTTATATTGATCTTATTAGGATCTAAATTTCGTACTTAATATAATTGTTGAAGACCATTTTTTGAAAATCATTACACATTTTTAATTATTTAAGGTTTACATAAACATTTTTAAAATATCCTTTTTCTAAAATTCATCAAAAATATGAATACTATATTTATCCAGTCATTTGAAAATTCATAAACTTCATCATAAGAATAATTCCCATTTTTTATTTAAAACAAAGGATTATACAAGGCAATTACGGTCTCATTACATAGCCCATTATCACACCACCATAGGACCTAAGTGCAAGGTGTGCTAAGGTGAGAGAATCTAAGGGAGGCTCGGCCAACATTGCATGAGTGGTAATTTCTATCAGTTTGAACTTCTCGCAAAGGCGATTCTGTTCTAGCTTCACATGATGAAGTTCGGATTGGGTTTGGTCCAAAGCAAAGCCCAGTGGTGCTACCTCCTTCCCAAGTTCTGTTAGATGGGCTTCGATTGGTCCAAGACTACTGGGTGAGGGCCTCGAATCTCCAATCTATAATAATTAACCAAGATTACTTGTATTTAGAGACAATAATCGAAACGTTTAGTTTACAGCAGTCATTTTGAACAATGGTCATATAACAGTCAAAACCCAACGGTATCATTTTAATTATACTCATGTTATCAAATGAAACATTTTTGTTGAGTATAAAAATAAAATAAAATAACACATAAAATTAGGAAACAAGATTTATTCAAAATTTCGGGTCGTTACAGTGACCTTCTAGGGTGAATTCCCTTATGAGAGTGCTTGGATTGGATCAGGTACTTGTAATATGATGTTGGGTGGGTGGTTCCATCATGCCTATATTGATAGGTTTTGACCCTCATAGATAAATAGTTTCGTTAACACTTTTAGTTATACCTATTTTATAGACATCTTAGAAATTCATTATATTCCATGTAATAGAGGCCGTTAAATGATTTATTGTTCTCATGTGAGAGAATTTAGGGCTTTGTGGATGGACATAATGGCCATGTTTGGAATTGATCAGTGGGGCTAGGTAGAATACATGGAGATCCGTTGTTTTTAATTAGATCCTAGTGAATTATTAATTTTTATATTTATTGAGGAATCTTATTAAATAGGTTTAAATGGGTTTAAAAATTACTTTAAGAGGTGGAGATATTGGTTTTATGCTCATTTCAGGACTAATGCATGGAAGGTGCATGAATTTTGCAAGATAGGCATGACGATGCCATTGGATTTTGAGGAACCACCATGTATGTTCAATATTGAAATTATATTCAATAGTAAGGAATGTTTAAGTGCCTAAAACAATAGACTAGTGGTTGATAGGTAGATCCTTGTATCTTTAAAAGGACTATGTGACGTGGGGGATCATTTGATAAATCATGGCATATGTTGGTGATTAATTTTGATTAGGAGTTGCAAGAGAGCTCTTATGATGTTAAAACTAACTTACCCTATAGTATAGTCAACATGGTTTTTTTGGTGGATGACTCATAAGAGCATGATACCAGTTCTGTACTAGGTGGTATGAGTGGTTCAACATAGTGTATGACAAGTTGAGTTTGCGTTGATAACACATGAGAACTAGTTTTTATGGAAGTTGGTGAGTGGTTGGGTAAGGGAAAAGGATAGAGAAATTCAAATTTGATGCCTGCCATCATGTAAACACATATATTTGGAAGATTAAAGGAAATGCGCCTTTGATGATGGATAATTTGGAACTTAACCTGGTGAAATGAGATATATATCCCATGAGGGGACCATGACAAACATTATAAGAAGATATAGTGTTAGGGGTTAATTAAGACAAGTTTTTCCTGATTATTATGATCATTTTCTGGGAGAGCGATACACACCTATTGATGTAATCTCAGTGAAATCCTTGTTTATAGGTGATCATTCCCCATATATAGACATCATACTAACAACACTAGGTGAGTGTTGGCTATATATCAAGTTACCTAGCCATATTTTTTGATTAGATTGAAGGAATCCATTGGAGTCACACTCATGGAGTGGTATAAGGCAATACATTAGTTGGGGAGTACAAATTTCTACTTCAAAAGTTTGTGAATATTATTTTGTATTGAAATTTAGAAAGCTCCATGAAAGCATTATTGTAATGAAGTAATTGAAATTGGGGCATTTTTACATCAATAATCATAAATGAATGGAGCTGTTTACCATTTCAGAAATTATATCTACGGATGGAAAGGGTGTGGGTGGTTATGTTTTGGGGATTTTTTTTTCACTAGTGTGATATTTAGGATTCTCTTAATGTGTGGATTGGATGTCAATAAATAGCTAAGGAACCTCATGTAATAAGGGCCATGGGACTTTAAGACTGGTCACATGACTATAGTTTTGGATCTCATAAACCATTTGTTTAGTGGAATAATGTATGGGTGGATTTATACATATATTATGGGTAATATATTGGTTATATTATCCTTAACTACGGTCATGGACCTAGATATCTATATAAGATTTGTTTAAATGAGTGGAACATGGATTCTGAAGAAGTAATTCCTTGAAGAGACTCACAAACACTATCTCATTCATCAAATTGACCACCAGGTGAGAGACAACCTTTTTTCTTCGTCAATAGTCACAATGTTTAAACATATCAACTATGTACCGATGTTTCAATTGTAAAATCTAGAGTATTAATTGACTTGGATATCCTCCTTGGACTCTATTAGATTGATTTTGAGGTTACCCTAGACATATAACTGGGTTCAGTTGGTAGTGAACATGTAAATATCCACAACAGATAGATCAGGTTATTCATTGGTGTTCATGATATGGAATTGTAATTTAAATATCCATTAGATGGTTTGATTAGAATACATCACTATGAGTTAATTATAGTCATCAGTGAGTATTATCGAAATGTGATCCATAATCCCTTGGATAATGGATTTTGGAATACAATATTGGTTACACATCCTTTATTAATGATGATAATTTTTTAAAGTAGTTGAATAGATGAAATTATACATGATTCTAATTTAATGTTTGGATGTGGTCATTGAGAATACATGTTTAAGAAACCATTGGGATAAGCTGGGTGCAGTTTAAATGTTGGTTGTTTCTTTTCAAGGACATGTCTGTATAACCAATAAGAGTTGGCTCAATTAGAGTTTGAAAATTTTCAAATAATAAACAACCGAGGGAATTTTTATCATGTGTAATATTTTAAATGTTATTGGATTGTTTCTAGGACACTAAGGACATGTCTTGTTTTTGGAAATATTGATGGTGGAAGTATCACTTTTTAGAGTTAGAAATTGGAAGATATAACATATGGTGTAAATAACTATAAGAGGCTTGATGAAAAGAGAAAACATATTGATCATGTCTCATGTTAGACATGATGAGGTAAGCATTTTCATAGTGTTTCATTATTATAAATGAGTGTTTTAGGATTTTTGTGGCTTATGTACCATATGATTAATGTGATTGTTGGATATACAATGGGAATACAAAAATAAAACACAATTGTTTGAATAGAATTTAAAAACCCATGTTTATTGGGTGGTGTTTTAATTATCTTCCCCAAGACTAATTGGGGTGAATAGTTTTAAGGTGGTAAGGTTGTAACATCCCATGTTTTATAACAGTTGAAATTTATTAGAAGAATTTGAGATTTCAATTTGACTAATAGTAAAAATAGGAAACCAGGTTTTGGAACATAATTACTAGAGTTAGACTACATAAAACTGTTGATTTTGAATGATTTTTATGTTTTATAAGGTTTATGGGAGTGTTTAGATGAGAATCTGGAGCTTTGAGATTCAAAAGATCAGTTTCTATAGAAACAGACATGAGTGCATGGTTGGCATATAGTTAGTCCTAACCATGTAACCTAAACCATATAACTTATTTGTATTGGGTCATGGTTTTTTGAGACCATACAATTCCCTAGGCTGAAGTACATGACTTGGTGCAGGTGTGTAGAGGGACCAAGCATGGTTGGAATATGGTTTTTCTAACTGTGAACTATATTTGTGTGGGGGTAGTGGTGTGCCTGAGTAGTAGCACTCCATGGTTGGTAAACTGTGTGAGGAAACATTGTGGTTTTGATGTTATTAGATAGTGGGACTATATAGTTTTAACATAGTTTTCTCAATAGTATGACCAAATCATGTGGATTTCAAAAGGGGATAAAAATTACCTTTCTGTTCCTCATATTATTAAGAAAACACCCTTCCCCCTCCTCTCATTTTCACACATAGAGGCCACTATATCCACCATTGTATCTACTATTAGGATTTTATAGACTCCGTTATCTAGAATTAGATTGAATTTCCACCAATAACATCGGATCTCCATTAGTTTGTTTATCATTACTCTTCCTTCTTTTCATTATTTATCTTTCCGTATCAGATGTTATTTCCATGTGAGATAATATGACCCATTTTCAAGGAATATGTCTATTATTATAATTTATCTCATTTATAACCAAATAAATCTCTGATAATGGGTGATTTAAGTGTCCCATGTGTGGGTTAGGTGTTATACATATTATGAACTTGATGTTTTGTCATTTATAAAATGTGTATTTGTGCCACATGTTGGAATCTCCCCACATTTCTCTTTAATTTATCAATTCCTTCAATTAACTATCAGGAATGAAAATTATACTCTATATAAATCATTTTGATATCATTGGAGGTCAAGACCCAAACCTGAACCACAACTTATGTTGTTTTAATGAAATTCTAGTCATTTCTGTTCTTTTCGTGATACTGAACCACCACTTCTAGGCATGTTGAGCTTGATATTTTTTAGTGGAATATATATATAAATACAACGGCTAATAAAAAATGATTAATCAAATAAATCAATTGAATTGTATTGAGGCAATTACTTCAATATATACATCTTGATAACTTGTAAATGAATTTATAAATGTAACTATAATGATGAATCATATTTTGTGGCATGAACATTTCAAATATCTTATATCAGAATCATAAAAAAATTGTTTGGATAAATCAATAATCCCTAGTTGAATTAGTAATTACACCATTGAAGAAAATGGATCTAGTGAAAAGTGAAATGACACATATATATATTTTAATTACCTAATTATAAAGTATTAAATGAAAATTATAGATATTTTTTATTTAACAATTTGTATTAGTTGTTGTTCCATGATAAAGGGAAGGTTTTTTCCTGACATTCCATGCTCTATTAAAATGATAAGTTTAGCATGAAACCTTTAATATTTATTTGAGATGGTTGGGAATGGAATCCCTTATCATTTATCTGAAAGCATTGGTCCTGACATCCCATATATTTCATTTGAGATCATTGGGCAAGACATACCATATTTATTGTATGAGACCTGTATGATATCCTTATTTGGATGCATAGGTCATTATAATTGGGTCCTTTTTAGTACATATACATCTATATATAAATAAAATGAAATTTTTGAAGATGTTCTAGCTTTGGTCTAAGTAGTTATAGTCTACCAAATTTTACATGGGGAACCCGATCCAACATATGTTATATTTTATTTGTTATAACACATATCACTATAACTATACACTACTTCATTATATGCAGCCTAACTAGATATGAAATAGATGTCATTGGAGTTGGAATACTGATTTTTACTCGCACATTATATGGGCCTCCATTTGGTAAATGGATAGACATTATGATTACAGGTTTGGAGATAGACTGTTCTCTATGATGTTTTTCATTATAAACTAGGAGTGTGCAAGGGTTCTTAGGAGTATTGGTAGAGCATGTAATCAGGGTTTCCTTCAAATTTAGAGTCTTTTAATTATTTATTCATTTTTGAGTCTATTTTTTTCATAATTATTTGTTATATGTATGGATTATCACATTTCTGCTTGGATGTTTGTTTCAAACTATTTTGATTATTTTTTATTAGTACTTATAATTTGTTATTATCTTCCATTGCCTTCTGTTATTTACACTTCTACCATGTTGACACTGATAAAAAGGGTGTTGTATCACCACTATAACTCCTTTATATTATCACTATTGTTCAGTAGCCTCTTGTATACAAGGAGGTGATCTTGAGGCCATGTGGAGGACCAGCTCTGACCCCAATATTAGTTGCTCATGAATTGGGACATTATAATATGGATAATAATAATTGGATTCATAATGATTGAATGAATATTTTCAAACATCATAATATAACCATCAAGACCTCATCCTATGACATCACATATAAATAGGTAAGACACATTAAATACCCAAACATGTTTATCTCATGAGACCTACCAATGCATAAAGGGAATATGTAATAGCAAGAACCAAACATTACTTATTATGTCTAATTAATTCACTATATGAAGGAAATGAATAAAAATACAATACATAATCATCATTACATGATAATCAATAAATATTTATATTTAATCAAGTATAAAATTTTTAATATTCCCTAGTACATAATAAATATTCTTTAGCTTTTAATAATAATCCATATAGAACTAAAATGTACATAAATTTTTAATGTTTCCCTATTGAATAAATGATCTGTCTTTCTTGGTAAGAACCCCCAAAATTATTTATATAAAATAATTTGTTTACAAAACAAATAATAAAAGATATACAGTTTAGTCAATAATATAAATTATGTAGATTACTTACCTATTAATAAAGAAAATGTACAAGATGTAAATCATGAATACATAATAAATGTTGTTTTTATATAAATGTAATATCTTTTGGAAGACAGAGAGAAAAATAGAAGTGGAATATTGAAAAGAAGCTTCTTAAACATTTGTAACTTTGTTAAAATTTTTATTTGAAAGAATATTTAAAAAATAATATCATGAGATATCAAAAGTAATTTGAAAATTATTTATAATATTAGAATATAGAAAATATACTACACTTCAGTAAAAAAATGTGGTGTGGATGTTAAAAATATACATAAGGGGAATGAAATCCATTTTCAGAACATTTTAGAAAACAACATCCTATTATTTTAAAAAATTCATAGAATAGTGGAAGTTGATAATAATTTTGAAAAAAAATAAAAAATTGAAAATTAAGATAAATAATAATGAATTATCATGATGAAGGGAAAATATATTCATGGTAAAAAACTAAAAAATATATTATTTTCACACTTTTTTAAATGTAGAGAATGGTATATTTTGGTAGTCACTTGATCTGGGGTGGGGAGTTAATCATGTATCTCATTTTACCACATTTTCTTTTATAATATATTATTCCCTATTATACTAAAAAATATTTCTTTTTTATGATATAGGGATATGTTAATTCATGTGGGACCCTCACACAAGTATGAAATGAAATATAAAGAACAATAAAACACACAACAATTTTTACATGGATCGACCTTAATGTGACTTTTTTTGTTTGAATTTTATTATGTATAATGATTTTATTATCACTATATATTTCAACTAATTAAAAGTTTAGTCCAAGTCACACCAAATTTTTAGTAAGGTATCTTCCACTTCTCATATAATTTTTTATTTATAATGGAACCACTAGTTTATCAATATAATTATTTATATAGGTACCACATGTTCTTTTAGACTCTATCATAAACCAATGAATGAGGCTTAAAATAGTATATTTTGAACAGTTTAAATTCAAGTACCTTTTCCATATTATTTACTTGGCCTTACTATGATTTGAAACCATACTGCCTTTCAGGATATCACCTTCAAAGTATTATATTTTTTTATTTAGAAAAATTAGTGTTGAAGGGTTCAATATTTCTATTATAGTTTCAAATTCATTTAAAAAATTGCATTAACACCAAACTCGAGAACTCTCATATTTTTTTATTATGCTACTTGTATAAATCTTTCTTGATATCACAAATTCACAATACTCTTTTCTTCTAAACATTATTTCATTTATATTGATAGTGATACAAGAATATATTTTATCACATTCTTCCCCCTTAAATTTCAAAAAAAAACTCAAAATTTAATATTTATATAATGTTATTCTATAATGATATATGTTTTTAGTATTCCTTTGAAACTCCTATATTCAAATCCCTTTGGCTGACATATACTATCCATATACTTTTTCTATAAAAAAGAATATTTTAAATCTCAAATGATATTGAGACAAAGGTTGTTTTTAATTAATACTATAACAATGAATTACTCTTTTATATATTCAATATCAAATATGTAGCACATATATATCAAATATATAACAAAAATATTTACAATGTGGAAATCTTCCATACCTCATAGCTTCAACATCAATTTTTTTATTATTCTTTTCTTCAATCAAACTTATTTGAATGATTTTTTAAATATTTATTAAATTCCCATGAATACTTGTTAAAATTTCATATCTCACACAATATATGTATATTCAACTTATTATATAAAATCATGAAATACAATAACATTAATATTCTTTTAATTCTCCATAAAAACCAATTTTTCAAGACATATTTTAAATACCCACATCTATGGTAAAATGAAAATTTTCCATGTGTATATTTTTTATTGTGTGGATCAATCCCTCACCCACCGAAACATGTATTAAATTCCATTAAGTATCATCTTATCAATTTTCTCACTTATTTTTAATGATTTTATAATACTTCTCTACTCGAGTTCTTTTATATTATGCCACACAATTCATTTTCCATAGAACATGTAACAACCTCAAAACCCTTTTTATGGCCTTAAATAGAATATTTAAAAAACATGTAATCTAATGTCCTTATATGTTTCCATAAAAATCCTATAAGAAACATCAAAACCAAACTAAAAACATATTGAACATATTTTAAATAAATGAAATACTGAGTTTTGAAATTTAGTAAAGGTAGTAAAATATGACTTATATGGAGAAAATTAAAAATATTCATCTTTAAAATTAGAAAATAACATTTTGTTTATATAAAATGAAATAAATGATTCATTTATGTACATAAAATAATATTAATAAAGTAAAATAAAGAATATGGATGTGGAGGAATAAAATTTCTGATCTAATGGAAGAAATATGGTCAATTTTTCTTAAAAACATTCTTTAAGAATTTTTGAGTACCAAAGAGGGGGAAATGGAAATAATACTATACAACTACAAAAATAATCATTGTATAAGAAAATATATGGGTTATAGGGAATAAGGATAATATATTCCAACAAATAAAAATTTAAACTAAAAAATATTGAATAAAAATGATATTATAGAATAAAACCATTCAGATATTATAACACCTTAATAAAAACCTTTTGAGATAGGAAACATGAAATGAAAATTTAATAAACAAGAATAAAATTAAATCATGATAAAATTTTATAAATAGGTATTACATACATAATATATACAAAAAATAGGTTCATAATACAAAAATTTCTCAAAGAAGGAGATTTGAGAGGATAAATCCTTATAGATTTAGTAAACTTTGAACTAAAACCTCTTGAAAGGGTGGATCTTAAATGGATTAGTAAATTCACATAATTTTCAATAAAATTATCATTAAATTAATTGATGACAATTACATACACCACAAAAGATATAGAAGGTGTAGATTATAGAATATACCTCAATAAGGGAAAATTAAGATGAGGAAACCCTTACAATATTAATATCTTTTGAATAAATAAAACATGAAACATATTACCTTATATTGATTTTTAAAAACATTATATTTCACTAAATTATGATAATAACAATCAATGTAAATTATATACACCACATAATTTAAAAAAGTGGTGAATATGACAAATTTCTCATACAAAATAAGTGATATGAGAAGCCCTTAACCTAACTCGGGACTTCCACAAGATTGATTTAACCTCATGTATAGTAGGCTTATTTATCAAAACAATTTATTTAAGAAAAATATTCAAATATATTACCACTTATAGTCTTCTATTATAATCATTTACTATGCATGTATTTGTTAATTACTGTTTATTTTCATTATTAAATGTTAGTAATTTTTATTATTTCATGCATTTTTTCTAAGGGCGATGTTAGAACTTGTTCTTTGATATAAAGTTTATGATTCCAAGATTATTTATGTTATTGGAATATATGTTTTAGTATTAATTATAATGCTCTAATTTAATTCCATGATATATTTAGTTATTATTCATATAGATGAAATGGGTGAGAAACTTGTTTTTGGGTAATATACCAACATCAATGAGTTACACTATAATGATCATTAATTTATGTGTTATCCATAAAAAAATATTCATGAAAATATTAAATCATAATATTATATAAATAAATATAAAAAATTTAGAACCATTCATTAAGGTGGGGATGAAAAATGAATTACATCACTTTTGGGAGATGATGGTCCCCATGTACACACAAGTGATGTATTCATTTTTTTAATGGATGCAAAGGACGAAAGGTAGATAATAAATTATATATATTGAATAATTATTATTTTATAAATATCATATATATTAATTAAATACATCTATATAACTATCCATGAGAGATGATAATGAAAAACAAAATATATTGCTTCATGGAGGCATTAGTCAGCACGTACACATGAGTGTCATTTTCATTTTTAAAAAAATGGAAAGAAAATAACTATGATAATGATTTATCATTAAATAAACATAAATATTTCAAAAATATAATATTTATTAATTTCTTAAATATATATATATATATATATATTCATTTTAGGTGGTTATGAAGAATGATTTACATCGCTTTGTGGAGGCAGAACTATGCACTTACACACCAACGATTGTTCAATTTTACAATGAATTGGAAATAATTAAATTAGATAATATTTTTCCTTATAGAATCATAATTATGTTATGAATAATATATATATTCATTAAATACATATTTTTAAACATACATGAGTGGTGGTGAAGAAAGATGAAACACATCGGTTCATGGATAAGGTAGTTTGGACCTATGTATGAGTAACATTTTCATTTTCCATTAGATCAAATAGAGATAAAAATTGGTTTTAAAATTAACAAAACTACATTTAAGTATCATAAATATAACTATTTAATTATTTTATGATGGTCATATAATATTTCACGTTGGTTTTAGAAGAAATAACATGATAAATCTTGGTAAGAACATATACCTCTCCCTTGGATAATCTCCATTAAAAAAACACAAGGCTTATTGGATGAGTATTTTGGGAAGAAAAGAACCTATAAGTAATTTATAAGGATATATTTAAGTTATTTCGATTTATATTTTGTATATATAAGGGATATTTGGGTCTTTGTGTGTGTGTGTAGAATTCAGGAGTGGAGGTTCTCTTTTATAAGTGAGAGGTGTGAAACTCATGTGAATAATAAAAAAATTTAGATATAATAAATTTCATTCTTAGTTAAATGGTATCCAATTTAGTAACTTATACAATATAGGATAATTTACTTATTAAATTTACATAAACAAACAAATATTTTCTAAAGACCCATAAATTCCATGGGATTTTTTTAAATACATGGAAATTTTATGAGTCAGCAGTTTCTGACAGTGCCTGATTCCGAGTCCCGGTGTGCCTGGAATCAATTTCTAAAGTTTTGTTCAAGTACATTCAGTAAACGTATAAGCATGACATTATATTTTTTGAACCAGTGTTCAAAATTAAAATATGAGGACACCGTTGAACTCGCAGTGCCAATATTCGCTTAAGGAGACATTTACCGCAGTTGTGTTTTATTGAGATTGGAAGTTAGTTTTTGGGGGGTTTTAATTCAACTGAATAAAAATATGTTTTAGACATATTTTTAACGGAGGTGGTAGTTAGAACCTCCAAGGGGAGTTTATTGGAGGGGTCCACCCAGACATAACCTCCCTTGGGAAGATGTTAATAAGTGGGACCCACCCGAGCTCCTAAACTTCCTTAACTCCCCTTTAACCCCTTGAACCCCCAATTAATGAGGATGGACTCTTCACCTTCCCCCTCCAAATTAATGAGCCAAAACCACATTTTAATTAAGTGATGTAACTTAATGAATTTGAATAATTTTTAATTCATAATTTCAACATTATAATAATATGTGTTATTATATTATTTTAGGGTTGGCATAAACATGTGGTGGAGCCTTGGAAGGATTGAGAGAATATCCTCTCAACGAAGAACACCCGTCTCCACTGAAGAACGATGACACCGTCTTCTCCCTCTCCAACCCGGGTTAGAAAGGGAAGACACTGCCCATGAAGAACGTTGCCAATGATGACGTCATCTCTTCCCGTCATTAACCAAACAACGCCGCCTTCGCACGACTCCGTCAAGCGATCACCGATTACAAGGTAGGGGTTTTGAATTCTTTTTGTACCTGTTCTAAGTCATTGAAAATCTGGTTTGACCACCAAATGAAATCATCGTAGCATGAGGGAATTCGGACCGCACAAACACGACATACTCTTTCACTTTTTGATTTTGTTTGTGGTTGATGATGAGAGTGGACAACGGTGCCCGACATCAGGCCGACCACGAGGAAAATGGCAGCACAAGACTGCCAGGTCACCAGAAAGGCGTGGTACCGTCGTGCCACACGGAGGAAATCCTGGCCATAGTGCCAGCGCACCGCGTGAAAGGCAGTAGGAGGTTGTGGCCAGGGCGGGCTATGACAAAGGGGCGCGGCGCCGTAGTGCCGCGCCAGGGCTACAGGAGACCGCAGCCAGGGTGGGCCGCAGCGGAGGGGCAGGGCGCCATTGCATCACGCCGGTGGTGTAGGACTGTGACCTTAGGCCGCGTCGGTCAGGAGAGGGCGGCCGGCTGAGCCGGCCGCCAGTGCTTGCCAGGCAGGATCTTATAGGTCCCGCAGTTACAAGGGTTGGCGCCCTGTGTCGGCCATTTCGAGAGCCCGGGGGGGGGGGGGGGGTTTAACCCCCCCTTTTTTGTGGCCATCCAGCCACACGGGCTAGCCAGCCAGCCGACCAGCCGGGCGAAACAGCCAGCCGGCCACGTGGGGCGCTGGCGGGTCGGGCCACGCCTTCAGGTTGGGCCGCGCCTTCAGGTTGTACTGCCACTTTGGGTCGGGCCGCTCCCTTGGTTTGGGCCGTCCACTCAGGTCAGGCCGACCACTCTGTTTTGGCCGCATCCTTGTACTGGGTTGGACCCACGGACCGGGTCAGACCCCGGTTCGGACCCGCTATGGCCATTTTCACCTTTCTGCCCATATCATGGGCTATGCGTGTCTGATTGATGAACCACCTATGGCGATGGAATTCCTGGAGCGAGAAGATTCTTCTGGAATACTCCACATGTGGTTCGGACACATTTAGGGTATGGTCGGGTTGGTTTGAGCCTAAAAACCAACCAGGCCCCTTGAACGGAAACACCAATAACTCACAGACCGGGTATCCGATTGACGCATTGTCAGTCGTGTTGGATTACTTATGATGAGACATAACTACGCGATACATCAAATCAAGACTTTTTGGTTGTTGATGTATCGACACTTGGCTCGAGGAGCGGTCCCTCCCAGAATCGAGCATGCTGTGTGCGGGAACCCTATGGATGGCTGCGAGTGAGCTGACAGGATCCTCCATGGGTTCGACAGTGAAGATACTATACCAGGATCTTCCGTGGGTTCGATAGTGATGACTTCTATACTGGGATCCTCCCTGGGTTTGGCAGTGATGACTTCTGTACCGGGATCCTCTATGGGTTCGACAATGAAGACATCTGTACAAGGATCCTCCGTGGGTTCAATAGCGCTGATACTATTTCAGGATCCCACATCGATTCGAGAGAGGAGATGATTCAAAGGCTACATATAATCATCTCTACCCATCTTCATGTGTTGTATACCTGTGTGATCTGAGTCTTTTCTTTAGTTGTTATCATTGAGATGATTAACTTTACTTCCTTGGTGGAATGAGTTGTGCTTGGGCTCGAGTGTTGGAGCTGGACTGTGATTTGTAACTTAGGTATATGTATGGGAATATACCTAAGTACGGTTGGTTGATACTTCAGGATTATATATTTCTTCTGTGGTTTATACTTAGTGGATTCTGGGAGACCTTCGGGGGTCTCGAGGTCCCCTACTGAGTATTGTTAAACTCACCCCTCCACAGGCTTTGCCTTCACCTTGTTGTGTTCTCTGTTGACGACGGTCAGCAGTGATCGAGGCTGGGGGTGACTGATGGGAGACTGGTCAGAGCTGGACAAGATAGGACGTACCTCCGGGACGAGTTCTTCGAGTTCTATACCTACCCTTCGGGTAGGATTCCCCAGTGGACGATCCAGGAGCTGTTTTCCTATTTACTTGTACTTATACTTGTTTTTCAGTTGGGTTTTTATACTAGCCCACTTACTTTCAGCACATCTTTCCTTTTCTATATTAGTAATTTTTGCTTCTACTTCTTGTGTTCAGACTATGTGTGTTACAAGTTTAAAGGAAATTCCTTCCCTTTTTATCAGGGATTTACCTTTGGTGCTAGTCACCAGCCCATGGCCTATGGAAGGAAGACATGGGGTAGTCACAACATGGGCCCCGAGGATGGGTTGTGACAAATTGGTATCAGAGGAGTCGGTTCTACCATAGAACATGGACTCTGATTCATTTAACAAGCAATAGTGTTAAGTGTTTTGGGTGTGGTTAAGAGTTTAGGGAAACCGGTGTTGGTTTGGCGGCCGACATATCCATACACTAGGACTCTAACTTCTGATTTCCGACTCAGTGCATGAAAACACCGACTGTGTGCATGTTTCCTTGGAAAAGTTTTCTTCGTGATTAATTTGTGTTATCTCACCTGGTATATTTTATTGACTGTGGCACACCTGTTTCTTTTCAGGATGGACCCACGAAGGCATCTAGCTAGGGTTCCCAGTTTCGTACGAGATGGTAGCCCACCAAGAGACGAGTCCTCGGTGCAAGGCCACATCATAGAGGAGGTACTAGTGGCACCAGTAGCCGTTGGGCCACTGATACCACCCGCTGTAGCAGTAGAGAGTGCATGCCTTCTGAGTGTGTTGCATGAGTTCCAGCGCCAGAGGCCACCCATGTTCCAGGGAGGGATGGACCCACATATAGCTGAGGATTGGCTAGAGGCTGTTGTGAGAGATTTTGGATTGGTAGGGACACGAGCTGACCTCATGTTGATCCTTGCCGCAAGTCTCCTGCATGAATCAGTAGGCAGATGGTGGAGCCTGATGCTCCAGGTGCATGACGAGGCATCACTACTCTAGGCAGACTTCGAGAGTCTCTTTTGGTCAGAGTTTGTTCCAGCCACCCTTCATGCAGTGAGGATACAGGAGTTACTACATCTACAGTAGGGTAGCATGATGGTAGCTCAGTACTCAGTGAGGTTCACCGACATCTCACGCTACTCCACGGATATGGTTTGAGACCCATTTTTCAGGGCCCAGACTTTCGAGCAGGGACTTTGTCATGAGATCAGGGCTTCGATGATCTCCCTCAACATCCTGTCGCAGGTTGGGGTGCTCGAGTGAGCTCTTCTTATGGAGAGTTTTCTAGCTGATCAGTCACCAGCAGCGAGACCCACCATAGGATGACACATAGTGGATTCTTCTGCAGCCGGCAGTAGAAAGTTGTCACAGAGATCCAAGAAGACCAGGCCGTCAGGTGGGCGACCCCAGGATACAGGTTTGGTTGTGCGGGGAACATGATACAGAGCCAGCCATATAAGGAGCAGGTAGTTTTATGCATGCATCAACCAGGGTCACATGGCTCGAGACTGCGCAACCCGCCATGCATATGAGGAGAAGAAAGTAGAGGTACCTACTAGGAAGAGGCATAGGTTTGACTATGGTGGTCCACCGGGAGTAGGTGGACATGGCAGAGAAGCTGACTTACCAGCTGGTGGTGGACGAAGTTTTGAGGCCCTACCACCACCATCACCAGGAGGTCCACCCCGACCATAGGGAGCTGGTGGACAGAGGCGGGCTCAGCTCCAGGTAGTCAAGGCCTATGACCAAGGTACACCTAAGATGATTCGAGGTACTATCTGTGTCTACTCCACCCTTGATGCAGTACTTATAAACACAGTTTTGATTCATTCTTTTATTGCTGCTGCCCTCGTTCGGAGCTCGAAGATTCCGACGGAGCAGTTGGATCAATCCTTATGACTACAGACTCCTACAGGAGTAGACTCGAAGATTATGCACAGGTGCTAGCAGTGTGAGCTTACCCTAGGAGGTGAGAGCTTCAATTGGGATCTCCTCCTAGCAGCGTCGAGGCCTTACGACGTCATCTTGGGTATGGACTGGTTATCCATAGTTCATGCTCAGATTGACTGTATTAGGTGGAAAGTGTGGTATGTCCATGAGGATGGGATGAGGTTTACCTTCACCGGCGAGAAGGGAGCCTTCTCAGCGCAGGATGGTCTTACCCAGGTGAGGGGCAGTAGATCACACATTAGTTGGATAGCCTCATTCTCATAGCGGTAGATGTGCGGAGTCTGAGTTTTCCTATTGTGGTGGATCAGTACACAGATGTTTTCCCTAACGATGTTCCAGGACAACCTTCTCGTAGAGCGGTGGAATTCTATATTGACCTGTCCCCGAGGACAACACCAATATCTACTACAGCATATCAGATGGATCCCACTAATCTTCATGAGCTACGGGTACTGCTAGAGGACTTGCAGGGGAAGGGATTTATCCAACCCAGGGTTTCACCCTGGCATACCCAATTTTGTTCACCAAGAAGGTGAATGAAAGCTTGCATCTGTGTGTTGATTATCGGTGCCTGAACCAGGTGACAATGAAGAACATATACCCACTCCCGAGGATTGATGACCTCATTGATCAGCTCAAGGGAGCATGATTGTTCTCGAAGATAGACCTTAGGTCAGGCTGTCCCCAGCTCAGAGTTCGAGACGAGGATGTGCAGAAGATGAACTTCAGGTGTCGGTATGACCACTACGAGTTCTTGGTTATTCCCTTCAGCATAACCAACACTCCAACAATGTTCATGAGTCTCATGAACAGGATTTTCTAGTCTTACATCAATCGCATGATCATATTCTTCATCAATGACATAGTAATATACTCTACTACGGAGGAGGAGCATGCCTACCATTTGCGAGTAGTACTGCACACACTCCGAGAGCACCAACTTTATGGTAATCTTTCGAAGAGATAATTCTGGATTCGAGAGGTACACTTGTTGGTACACATCATATCGGAGGCTGGAGTTGCAGTGGATACAGCGAAGATTGAGGTAGTGCTTTCTTGGGAGCCACCCAAGAGTGTGATGGAGGTACGAATCATTATAGGACTGGATGGATACTATCAGATATTTGTACCAGACTTCTTCAGAGTTACAACACCACTTTCAGCAATGATGAAGAAGGGGAAACCCTTCATATGGTTAGAGAGATTCCAGCAGAGCTTTCAAGAGTTGTGGAAGAGGTTGACTAGTGTGCCCATAATGAGGCTACCAGGGGAGGGCGTTGGGTATGTATTTTACTACGACGCATCTGGGACCAGACTCAAGTGTGTCCTAATGTAGGAGCGAGTAGTGATCATGTATGGATCTTGGTAGTTGAGACAACACGGGCAGAAATACACTACCCATGACCAGGAGTTTGCAGTAGTGGTCTTCACCTAGAAGATGTGGTGGCACTATCTTATGGGAAAACGTTTTACAGTCTACACTGACCACGAGAGTCTTAGGTACATCTTCTTGCAGAAGGACCTGAACCCGAGACAACAAATATTTCTTAATTTCCTCCCGGACTATGACTTTGAGATAGTCTATACTCATGGGATGGGGATCATAGTAGCAGATGCTCTCAGAAGGAGATCATGCTTTCAGCTGTTAGGAGAGGCGACGAAGCAGCTGGTCGTGTTGCAGATATCCTTTGTGGATAGAGATGGAGCAACCTTTCTACAGTCTTTCACAGTCACTCCTCCACTTCATCAGTGAGTCAGGGAGGCGTAGTGTGGGGACGTTGACTGTGAGACTTGACATGCTCAAATATCCACCGAACAGGCACCTGATGGATTTTCTGAAGGTGGGAAGCACTTCATTATCTTTAGAGGACATACCATGGTACTAGTTTCACTTCAAGAGGAAGTGTTTAGGGAGTTCCACACATCAACTTTAGAGGTACATCTAGGTGTTTCAAAGATGTATCAGGACCTCCGATGACAGCACTGGTGGCCAGGTATAGAAAAGGCAGTAGTAGAGTTTGTCTCACGATGCCTCACTTGTCAGCAAGTGAAGGTGGAGCACTAGGTTGCAGCAGTCTTGGTTCATCCATTAGAGGTCCCATAGTAGAACTGGGACAAGATATCCATGGATTTAGTGATGGAACTTTCATGTACATATACAGGACACGACTCTATCTGGGTGATCGTAGACCGACTCACCAAGTCGGCCCACATCCTACCGATCAAAGAGTAGGGCTCAGTAGAGAGCTTAGGATGCCCCTATGTGCTGGAGATCGTACGGCTTCATGGTGTGCCATCGATGATCATCTCCGATCGAGATTTCCGTTTAACTTCCCAGTTATAGAAGTGGTTGCAGGAGGCTTTCGGGATACAGCTTCACTTCAACACCAACTTCCATCCTCAGAAGGTTGGTCAGACTGAGAGGACCATTCAAACTCTCTAGGAAATTCTCCGTGCATGTGTCCTCAACTTCGGTCACAGCTGGGAGTATCTCTTACCCTTGGTAGAGTTTTCTTATAACAACAGCTACTACTCCACCATCGGGATGGCACCTTATGAGGCACTGTACGATAGACCTTGCAGATCACCTCTATGCTAGACTGACCTAGGGGAGTCAACACTTGTAGGACCATAAATGGTGTAGGCTATGATGGAGAAGGTAAAGATCATCCAGGAATGGATGAAGACTGCACATAGCATGCACATGTTCTATGCTGATAGGAGACAGAGACCACTGGAGTTCGAGGATGGTGACCACGTACTTCTATGGGTCTCACCTCGATGAGGTCTATGGAGATTTGGCTGAGGTGGCAAAATGTATTTTTGATTCATTGAACCATTCTATTTCCTCAGTAGAGTAGGTTAAATGTCTTACCGATTGGCTCTTCCACCTCAGTTGCCTCGGGTGCATGAAGTCTTCCAAGAATCTCTGTTGAGGAGATACGTGCGCGACTCATCCCACCTCATCGACCATAGGGAGCTAGACATCGATGATGGGGAGACTTTCACAGAGCTCCCAGTAAAGATCTAAGATCAACAAGAGCGATTCCTATGTGGATAGTCAATACCTTTGGTGCGCATTTATTGGTAACACGAGAACCTCCAGGAGACCACATGGGAGCGAGAGGCTCAGATGCGTGCACAATACCCCCTTTTGTTTATTTAGTGTGAGTTGTAGCTTACGAGGACATAAATACATGAGGTGGGGAGAATGTAAAGACCCGAAAATTCCATTGGATTTTTTTTAAATACATGGGAATTTTAGGAGTCCACATTTTCTGACGGTGCCTGATTATGTGGCCCAGTGTGCTCGGAATCAATTTCTGAAGTTTTGTTCGAGTACATTTAGTAGACGTACATACAAGAATTTATATCTTTTAAACCGGTGCTCGGAATTGAAATCCAAGGACACCGTTGAACTCGCAGTGCCTGTATTTGCATAAGGAGACCTTTACCGCAGTTGCATTTTATCAATATTGGAAGTTAGTTTTTGGGGGTTTTTAATTAAACTGAATAAAAATATGTGTTAGCCATATTTTTATTTGAGGTGGTAGTTAGATCCTCCAAGGGGTGGTTAGTGTAGGGGCCCAAACACACATAACCTCCCTTGGGAGGATGTTAATAGGTGGGGCCCACCAGATCTCCTAAACTTCCTTATCTCCCCTTTAACCCCTTGAGCCCCCAATTAAGGAGGATGAACTGTTCACCTTCCCCCTCTAAATTAATGATCCAACACCAACTTTTAATTAAGTGATGTAACTTAATGAATTTGAATCATTTTGAATTCATAATGCCAACATTATAATTAGATGTGTTATTATATTATTTTGGGGTTGTTATAAAATTGTGGTGGAGCCTTGGAAGGATTGAGAGAATATCCTCTCAATGAAAAACACCCGTCTCCACCAAAGAATGACGACACCATCTTTTCCCTCTCTAACCGGGGTGAGAAAGGGAAGACGCCGCCCATGAAGAACGTTGCCAATGATGATGTCATCTCCTCCCGATGTCAACAAAACGTCGCCGTCTTCCCACAACTCCTTCAAGTGATCACCGAATATAAGATAGGGGTTTTTAATTCTTTTTGTACTAATTTTACGTTGTTGAAAATATGGTTTGACAACCAAATGATATCACCATAGCATGGGGGAATTTAGATCGCACCTACATGGCTGACTCTTTTCCTTTTTTATTTTGTTTGTGGTTGACGATGGGAGAAGACAATGGTTGCTGGCGTGGGGTCGGCTGCGAGGAAACCAGCAGCGCAAGACTACCTGGTCACTGGAAAGGCGCGACACCATCATGCTACATGGAGGAAAGTTGGGCCGCGGCCAAGCAAGGTTGCAGCGAAGTAGGCGTGGCGTCGTCGCACCGCGCAGAGGGCAGCAGGAGGCCTTGGCCTGGGAAGGCCGCGGCGGAGGGGCGCGGCGCCGTCGTGCTGCACCGATGCTACCGGAGGCCACGACCAGGGCGGGCCGTGGTGGAGGGGCGCAGCACAGTCGCGTGACGCTAGTGGTGCAGGACTGCGGCCTTAGGCTGCGGCAGTCAGGAGAGGGAGGCCGGCCGCCGGTGGACGCCAGGCGGGACCCAACAAGTCCTGTGGTTACAAGGGTCTTCCCCTTGCGTCAGTCATTTCGGGAGCCCAGGGGGGTGTAACCCCCCCTTTTTCACGGCCAGCCGACCACCCGGGCCAACCGTCCAGCCGGCCACGCGGGCTGCCAGCGGGCTAGGCCGCCACGTGGCGGGCCGCCACGGGCCGGGCCGCGCCTTCGGGTTGGGCCACCCCTTTGGGTCTAGCAGTTCCCTTGGTTTAGGTCATCCACTTGGGTCAGGCCGACCACTCGGGTAGGGCCACATCCTTGGACCGGGTCAGACCTGTGGACCGGGTCAGACCCCAGTTCGGACCCACTATGGCCATTTTCACCTTTTCACCCATATCTTGAGCTATGGATGTCTGATTGACGAACCGCCTACGGTGATGGAATTCTTAGAGTGAGAAGATTCTTTTGGAATACTCCACTTGAGGTTCGGATGCAGTTGGGGTATGGTTAGGTTGATTTGTGCCTAAAAACCAACCGGGCCCCTAGAACAAAAACAACAATAACTCACAGACCAGGCATCCGATTGATGCGTTGTCTATCACATTGGGTTCCTTATGATGAGACGGAACTATGAGATACATCAACTGAAGGCTTTGTGGTAGATGATGTATTGACACTTAGGTCGAGGAGCGGACCCTCCCAGAATCGAGCGTGATGTGTGTGGGAACCATATGGCTCGCTGTGACTGAGATGACATGATCCTACGTGGGTTTGACAGTGACAATACTATACCGGGATCCTCCGTGGGTTCGAAAGCAATGAATTCTATATCAGGATCCTCCATGGGTTCGGCAGTGATGACTTATGTACTGGGATCCTCCGTGGGTTCGACAGTGAAGTCATATGTACCAGGATCCTCTGTGGGTTCGATAGCACTGATACTGTTTCAGGATCCTACATGGGTTTGAAAGAGGAGATGATTCAGAGGCTACATCTACCCATCTCTACCACTCTTCATGTGATGTATAACTATGTGAGATGAGTCTTGTCTTCAGTTGTTATCATTGAGATGATTGAATTTTCTTCCTTTGTGGAATGGGTTGTTCTTGGGCTCAAGTGTTGGAGCCGAACTGTGATTGGTAACTTAGGTATATGTATGGGAATATACCTAAGTAGGGTTGGTTGATATTTCGTGAATTGTAACTTTCTTCTGTGGTTTATCCTTAGTGTATTCTGGGAGACCTTCAGGGGTATTGGGGTCCCCTACTGAGTATTGTTATACTCACCCCCGCACGGGCTTCGCCCCCACCTTGATGTGTTCTGTGTAGATGATGGTCAACAGTGATTGAGGCTGACAGTGATAGACGGGAGGCTGCTCAGAGCTGGACTAGACGGGACGTACCTCAAGGACGAGTTGTTTGAGTTCTATACCTACCCTTCAGGTAGGATTCCTCGGTGGACGATCCAAGAGCTGTTTTCCTTTTTACTTGTAGTTGTACTTGTTGTTCAGTTGGGTTTGTATACTGGCCCACTTACTTTCAACACATCTTTCCTTTTCTATATCAGTACTTGTTGCTTCTACTGCTTGTGTTCAGACTATCTGTATTATAGGTTTAAAGGCAATGCCTCCCATTTTTATCATGGATTCGCCTTTGGTGCTAGTCGCCAGCCCCTAGCCTATGGAAGGCGGGCTTGTGGTAGTCACGGAACGGGCCCCGAGGATGGGTCATGAAATTTATATAAATATTAGTTATATTTGAAGCCTTATCTCTTAATTTAACCACTCATTAACCCTTTTAATCCTTGCCGTCATGACACACTTTTACCATGGTAACTTATTATTATGAAAAAATAAGTTACACATATTAAGTAATATATATTATTATAAGTAAAAATTTATAATTCATTTTATAATATTAAATACCTAGAGGGGATAAAATTTAATTTTAAAAAAATTCCATAAAATGCAATGAAAAATAAATTTTAAATAATTTTTTTTTTATTCACAAGAAAATAATTTTTTTAAAAATAATATATAAAATTTATTATAGTCTAATTAATTAAATTATGAATAATTAAATTTATATTATGGAAATTTAAAAATAATATATAACTGAATTTATCCTTGTAATTACTCAATTATAGAGAAGGATTAAAACATTATTTTATTAGAATAAAATATTACTTTGATTTTAAAATGTCGACCATAGGTTTCTAATGAAAACATAAATTTTAAATTATTTATTTTAATTATTAAATTTATTTTTATCAATAATTTTTTTGAAATATTTTTAAATCATTATCATACAATAATTGTGTAGTAAATGTTTGATTATTTTTCAAATTGGTATTTTACCTTATTCACCAAAAAATAAAAATATTTATAAAAATCATAAAAATTCACCATATTCTATTTTTTACAAAATTAATTTAAAAATGAATGAAAATGAATAAATTTAAAATTATAAAATTTGGTTATTTATCTTTTAAATAAAAATATATAATATAATGGAAAACAAAATTTTTTTAAAAAATGACCCTTTTAAACACTAAGTGTTCTTAATATTATTACATATCAATTTTAGGGTTAATATATTACATATTATCAATTTTAGAAGTGACAAATTTAATTTATTAAAATATATAACACATAAAAAATATTTCCCTTAAAAAATAACTCATTTTAACATTTACTGATTTTAATCATATCACATTAATTATTTATTTTCTAATCATGAAATTTCTTTAGTCAAAATAATAATAATTAAATTTATGTAACATAATTTATAACAATATTCTTATATACTAAAGGGTTATGGTAATATGTCAGTACTCATTTTTTTTCATATAACATAATCTATCAAACATATTATTTTTAAGGTAGAATTACATATTAAAATATCAAATATTACATTATTCAAATTAATAAATTAAATCTTGTCATTTTTAATTTGTTATCAGAAAAATGAGTATATCATGACATAGTAATTAAATCAACTGTTTATTTTACCATGATATATAATTTTTAAACTAATACAAGGAAACTCATCATTTAATAATTCAATATTTCTAAAACCATTTATGTTCTGTCATAAGACTGATACTTCTAAATAGTCTTCCAAAAAAACTGTGATAGTTGAGTGATATTTTTCCACATAGGAAAGAATATATTTAGCTTTCTCTTGATTCATTTTTTGGAATTATTATACAATAAAGATAGATAATTTGATAAAATATACTTACTTTATTTCAACCCATTTCCATGCATCAAGTAGTTTTTCACATCTACATCATCTCATATTCTAAATGATAAAACCCCATGGCAAATTTTACATGATCAAAGAAAAAAACAAAAATTTTAACATATTATAAGATCCATAAAATGAAATAAATTTTTTTCTACCAGTCTTTATAATTTTATTAAAACAAAAAAATGGTTATAGTATGAAAATATAATACCTAATGAAGTATGAATAAACCTTAATATAAAGATATAATAATTTAATATCCAAATCCTCAAAAATAAAAACTAATATAGAAATCTGAACTGGGTAGACCTAACAGTTAACCCTTTCTTTCTTTCCACAATGTCTCAAATGTTCCTCCCCACACACTAGAGGATACTAACTATTGTAAAGGGTCTAACAGATACTATAGGGAGAATATAATTTCATGTTAGAGTTGAATAAAAATATAAATATTAAAAAGAACCACATGTTTAATCATCAGAGTATCTATAATAAAAAAAACATACTATAATAAATTAATTGCATCAAACAATCATAAATACTCAAAGAAAATATAATACAAAGAAAAAATTGGTTTCACACTATTTTGACAAAAAAATATAAGATAAAAAAACTAAAAATAAATACATCAATCTCTACTACTAACCATAATCTAAACTACATACCTATCCGTCATGACTCTTGAGCTGCAATAACCTGATCCTAAGGCTCTACACGGTAGGCCCCACTAAATAATGAAAAACATGGCAACTATCCAATCAAATGCACAACCTATGCTCTATCTATAATTAGGTGTAATGTGTTTATGCATATTTTGGTTCATGTAAGGGGGTGAGATATAAATTTCATTAGGCCACTCCAAATAGTAAACCTATAATTTACCATCATTTATGTAAAAACCCTAACTCCTATAACCTATAGATGTTTTCTTCTTTATTACATTAGTATAACTTACATGTGGTCTCACCACATAGGATCTAACATTTGGTATTCTTTTAGAACCAAATACATATATTATTTCCATATTAAATTTACTATTTTAAATATATAACATAACAAATATTACCACATCCCTAAAAATATTCATAATATCCGTATTCATATCTTGGTGAAAGGAAAAAAATAAAGTTTTTTATATCAAATTCTATGTAAGGGTTATGTATAGTGGAATCTATAATGAGTAAATAAGGAATAATAAATATGTATCATAAAAAATAACTAAAAAAACATTCCATTTAATCAATAACATGAGAAAAAATTGCATCCATTGATAATATCAATATGATAATATTATGGATAAAAATAAATTAATTATCATGAAAGGATAGACTTAATTTTTGAAATCATGATCTAATAAAGCATGTTTACATTAACATCAAGGGATTTTCCAAGATAGTTTAATCAATGGTTAGGTATAATAAATACCAATTTAATAAGTCTAGCTATTTTATTGTCTAATGAGACCATTCGATGAATCGAGAGGCTATCTATAATTGGACCCCACACATCCTTGCATATCCATTGCATTCTTCATTTCTCAAATGATCAGTTTAATTCATAAAAAATATGTCTTATCAATAAATATTCACATCAAGTATATAATAAAAAATATCAATATTTCCACAGTCAATCAAATGACATTCTAATTAAACGACTATATATATATAGAAATGATAAAATCATTAAGACATAATCTCATCCATGATACAAAGAATATGGATGTTTAAGAGTGATACAATTTCAAACAATCATAATAAATTTAATGCCTAAAAAATTTATAAAAAATAAAACATGAAAGAATTTCATAAAAAATATTGTTTTTCTAATCAATTAATGTATTTTGTAAAATAAATGAAAATGAGAGATTTTGTTTAAAAATAATTTCATTAAAGAATTTTATTTTTAACACCATTTAAAACAGATAGAAGAATCTAAATAGAATAATGTAGTTATAGTGATGGGAATATCTGTTAACACTATTTTTGTTAAATAGTAACATTCATTTTGCAATTTATATAATAGAATGTAAAACAATGGACCTTTTTAAAAACACTATAAATATGATTTAAAACCTTTTAAAAAGTAAAATATTATGTAAAATGTTTTTAATAAATTATTTCATTAAATAACAATAAAAGTTTCAAAACAATTTAGAAAAATATGGACAGAGTGTAAAAATATTCAGTGTCAAAAAGATAAATAACATCAAATTTTCTTTTAAAATTTTCTTTTCATGATTAAATTTAAAAATAGAATAAAAGTTTGAATAAAAATTGAAACTACTTAAATATAAATAGTATAATAAAATAGATTTTTTAAGATGGATATATTATAATATTCCTTCAATGAAAATAATTACCATCCAAAAAATGATATTGTAAAATAAATTCTTAGCACATTAGTGACTTTAAATTGTAATCCTATGGAGGAGTAAATATATTTTTATAATTGAAACATAATAAAAAATATATATTCATGTAAAATTCATAAAATGTGGAATATAAACACCATACAAAAATAAATAGATATATAATATCAAATATGTCTTAATAGATTGGAAATTAAGAAAATGTCTCTACCTCAAGTTTCACTTTCCTCATAAGTGCCTTTAATATTGTATTTTACTATATATGAAGTTGGATATATATAAGAGGGGTGAATTTTATGCTTAAAGGATTTCATTTTTAACATTAAAAGAAGCTTAGTTTAATAGTGTTAAATAAGGAATATTCACAACACATCTTAAGTATTTAAATTATTATTGGACTTGGCCATTAAGACTGATAAAAAAATTCATAATCATGTAGATTCAGATATGTAAGTCAGAGGTCATAATGAGAAAATGATTCTATAATAAGATTATATGGAATTATAATCAGTAATACATGGTAGCATATTAAATGTTTAATCGTAATTACATTAAAAAATTAATTAATAAATGTAAACATAAATAGAATTTTAATCACAACTATTATGATAAATTAGTGTATTACAAAAGTATTGATTCTATCTTAAAGTGTATAAAATCATAATCAGAGTGAAACAATTTAGTCATAATCAAAGATATTATGATAAAAAATAAACAAATAGAATGATCTATATAAAATTATAACATTAAATTATATACATTGGAAATAAAATACATGTAATAATACATTTAATACAAATGAATACACTTCTTTTAATCCCATGAGTATAGTGTGCAATAACTTATGATAAAGGTGTCTTATTTTACACTTTATAAAATGTCTATCTTTCCCTTGCTAGAAAAATCTCATGATATTGTGATCAGATTCAATATATATATATCCTCAGAATCCCATGATTCGATGGATCATATTCTATATTACTATCCCCCCAATCCCCCAATCAAGAAGTTCAGATCTCTATGTTCTTATCCTCAGATGACCTAAATCGTATTAACACAATCATACGCAGAAAGCTGTAAAATTTTTTTTTTAGGAGAAAATATGTGTAATGAATCAGACCTCTTCGGTCCATTCCTTCGTGAAAATATGGTGTTTGAGGTGTTCCGAGAGGTCAAGGTGACCTTTTCTTTCCTTTTCCAAAGTTTGAGTATTGTGAAGAGTGTTTCTAGAATGGTGACCTTCTAACTATGACATTTTCTTTCCGTTGCCAAATTTTGAGTTTGTGAACAGTGTTTCTAGAATGGTGACCTTTTCATTCATTTTTCTAATTTTGAGTTTGTGAATAGTGTTTCCATAATGGTGACCTTTTAATGGTGAGGTTCATGAACATAGTCTAATAGTGAGGTTCATGAATAGATCCTAATGGTGAGGTTCATTAATAGTGTCTAATGGTGAGGTTCATGAACAACGTCTAATGGTGATGTTTAAGAACAGTGTCTAACGGCGAGGTTAATGAATAGTGTCTAATGGTGAGGTTCATGAACTATGTCTAACCGTGAGGTTCATGAACAGTTTCTAATGGTGGGCTTCATGAACAATGTTTTTCCTTTTCCAAATTTTGAGTTCGTGAACAATATTTCCAGCTTCTTAATGTTTTGCCAATTTAACGTTTTCTTATGATGTAAAATGCATTAGAGGACTCATTTTAAGGACTCTAAGACCAATTCAATGGCCATAACTCCTATATTAATTATTCCTAAGGCCTGGGATGTTTTTACTTGGTCAAACCGCATGGTTTATTTCGATCCTCTTTTAATGGGAAATCAAGCATATCTTAGACCGCCTCTCTGTTAAATCTTATAAAGGGACAGAATAACTTCCTCCCTAATTCTTTCTCCTTATTCACGGCTGTAAGAATCTCGATCATCTCTTACCATACCATCGGAGTTTCACAATCAAACATTCCTCCTAGGATTTTTTCTACTCTATTTGATGCAACCGAGCTGTATCGGCCAATCATCGATATAAGGTATGTTTTATCATCATTCTTTTGGGGTTTATATTCTCCTGTTTCTCCATTACATATTATAGCATGTTATCTCCATGATTTTAATGGTATTTTCTTTGGTTTTGGTTGATTCGTTCATACCATGGCATCCTCGGGTGGATGTAGTTGATGTGAGAGGAGAATAGTGACCCGTTGGGTGGATAAAGAACGTCAAGAACTATTTGAGGTAGGATATTCATTGCTTCTATTTTCTTTTACATGCAACTGTATTGTTAGCATGTTTTATCCCACTGGAAAACAATGTAATTGACATAATAAATATTTAAACTAGATAAATAAATTGATATCGATAGTATGTTTTTCCCCTTGTTGTCTAGATATTATGATATCCATGCTTGTTTCATTTAGTTGTTTGTTCTTGATGAAAATTTGTAAATAATGTAAAGCAGAATTAATTGATAACTATTCGCTATGGATAAAGAGGCATGTAAATGAATCTTGTTCTTCTTATTTTAACTTGATTTTAATCAAATTGATGTAGTAAACATGTTTAATTAGTTGTGATAGCTTACTGATTAGGTTTCCCAAATTTTGGAACCTACAAATAATAAATCTGTTAATTCCAGATGGATTAAAGAACTAATTATTTCATAATTCCTTGAAGGGTTCTGAGTTACCCTTTTGATTGTCAAGGGGCCAATAGCCCAATTGATGTGATGTCTGTTTTCCTACTGCTTGTGCTGTGATGTGAGCCCGGATGGCTGTTGTGATATGTGGGGGCATGGAGAATTTTGGTTGTGGCAGTAGAAGATGCCTAGAGGGGCAAGATGCATCAGTTTATGAATGTGGGTGTCGGGGAGGACACCAAGGATGATGGAATGGGATGGATGTGATTGTTGGATTCTTGTTGATCCTTATTGGTTGATTATCTGCTTTACTTTTACCCACTTCTCAAGGAAGATGGTCTTGCTTACCCTTCTTTCGAAAAAGGTGAAGACATGTTGGGTATGCCACATGATTTCCATGTTTCGAATCTCAAGGGAAGATGGGTCTACGCTCTTTATATTGGCGGAAAAAACATGAAAGGTAGTATATCTACTCACCGTTTTGAGCCCCTTGTGTTTAGTAGCATAGAATGTTTTTCTAGAATGCCTGGGATTATGGGAATGTATTTCTATAATGAATAATTGAATAAACGGTGTTAACCATGGGGTTGGAGTTTGCTGGAACATAATGATGAGTATTTAATTCTAAAGGGGTAATGGACTTTTCTTGTGATGCTAATGAAATTTAATGTGGAATAGGTCATGGTTAATTAATGTTTAAAGAATTAACTAACTTAAAGTGAAACTGGTAAAAAGGTAATGAAATATTTTTTTAAAGATCTCTAAATGGTTGTGTGTTTATAGGATACCTAGTCTTAGAAGTGGCAGCACAGAGTCCTTGAGACGTTAGCTGTAGTTGAGTCTAGGACTAGGTTATGCCCATAGCGTGGTTGCGAGATTTAAAATATTATGTACTTTCTGTGTTTCTATACGCTACTCCACCCTCTCAGTAAGGGAAACAGACACCCCGAGGATTCTGAGCCCTAGGGGGGGGGGGTGTTTTCCCTAACATTTCAGTGGGAGGATGAATTTCTATCTACCCACTTTGGCCCCACTCTCTTCTCATGGATGATACTTGTGCTGGTAGGAAAAACAGTTAGTTTTCCCCATATATGTGTGTAGATGTTTTTAATGGCTTGTGGATATTCACACGCATTTATTTAGGATATAGATTCCTATGGACTACTATAGGTGTAACGTGTATAGGTTCTGATGGCTTGAGGATCCTTACTCGGTGTATGGGCTGTAATGGCTTGAGGTATAATACCCGACATATGACATAGGTTATGCGAGCTGTGGTGGATCCCGAAAACTACCTAGTTACTTTCATGCTTGGATGTGGTGGTTTTGTTGCACGAGGTTCATATTGTGGTTCTTGTCCCAGGTGTCCGCGGGCAAGACATTTTGGAGGGAGATGCTTAGGATGTGCGACATTGGGGAAAAGTGGAAAACTTGTGGGGAAGTAGTAGCAGGGTGCCCTTGATATTCTTTATTATATGAAATATTCTTGTATGCGTTACTTGGTGAGAGTATCCATGGTGAGTTTGGGAACTTAATATACCTGTTTAGGTGATGAGTTAGTTTCACTTACTGTTCACTGTTCTTTATCATGATTTCTTTACTTTTGCATGAGAGGCTTCGAGGAGGATCTAACTGAGTATACTATTATAATCACCCTATGTATATATAAACTGTATTTTAGGTCACTTGGAGTAGGTTATAGATCAAGCTGGTTCCTACTATCTTGGGTTTTCAGGATCTATTTAGGCTTGTTGTTACTTCTATTTTTATATTCTTTTGGTTACTTTCGGTTTTCCCCTTCCAGTTGCAGAACGTTTTCATGACATTACATATCTGCACTTGGGTTTTCTTTTTTATATTTCAATTCTGAGTTGGAGTTGGTTGGTGTCTATCTTATCTCTCCCTTCTGCAAGTGTTCTCTTCGAGGGTAATGACTCCCATTTGTGTGATTATTATACCCTTTGTGGTAGTCGCCAACCCGGGACCTACTGGAGGTGGGACTTAGGTGTCATTATCTCCCATCTCACACTGCTGGCCCATGAAGGGTACACTTTGTGGGGAGGGGGTCGTGACAGGGTGGTATCAAAGGTCAGGTTGAGGGATATGATGGAGTTTTGAGTTAGGAAGAGGTGAGGTTGCATGGGTTGGTAGGGCAACAGTGTCATTCATGTTTAACAAGTGAGGTAAACACTAGAGACCATCTGAGACATAGGTGTTTAGGCCCCCCTATGATATGATGTATAGACCTTTAAGTTTACAATGGCTACCAAACAAGGTGATACAAGTTGCAGGGTAGAGACCTAGGAAAGGATCATGAATCATTAATCATTGTGCATGTGTTTGAACGGGTAGACCTTGGGATATGTTAACCTAAAATGAATAAAAGAAAATAATTAATTAATTAATGTTGAGTCTTCTATATTCCATGTTTATGATCTCTAACGGTTTGTTATTTTTTAGGTATGGCTCTAGGTCGACATCCTCTTCAGGTTTACGCAGAAAATGTCCAGCAGGCTCTTCCATCAGATCGCCGCAGGGTAGAGGTTGATGACGATGACACTTGAAGGAAGACACTCTGAGAGTTTTTACGACAGAGTCTATAGAACTATGAGGTAACCATTTTATATTCATTCATAGAAGAATGGTTGGAGGAGGTTGAGATAGGCTTCAGTTCGATCCGTGCTCGGAAGGAGAACTAGTTGTCCTTGGTTGTGACAATGCTACGTGGATCAGTAAGGAAGTAGTGGTTCTTATTCCTCAGGGATAATGAGGAGTCTTCGATCTCATGGGAGGAGTTCCATGATAGGTTTAGAGTCAAGTTTTTTTCTTCTAATGTGAAGGAATCCAGTCTCCAAGAGCTTATTACCCTTCTGTAGGGGAGCTCCAGTGTTTGAGAGTTTGGAATCCATTTTAGGAACCTTTTATAATATGTTTCAGACCTGTTAACAGATGAGGAGTCTAGGGCAAGACATTTATTTGAGGATTTGCATCCAAATATCCAGTGCCAGGTCACCACATTTATGCTAAAAAAATATATTGAGGTGCTCGTGAGGGCAGAGGTTATCAGGAGAAATTTGGCTAGGACTGGACCACCATGAGAGGGGAATCATCATGATTCCTCACAAAGTAGAGCTGTGGTTCGGGGTTCTCGGTTTTCAGAGCAGAAGAGTTTCTGTTCAGCCGGGGGTAGGTCCTAGCCCTTCACATCTCATTTCTCCAGAGGTAGAAACTCTCTAGCCTATGCTAAGGGATTAGGTGCTTGTTTTTCTTGTGGTGGTCGTGGTCCTCAATAGTGGGAGATACCAACATTTCAGTGCGGTCATCGTGCACTAGGTGCTCGGCTCCAGGTTCTTATGTTGAAGAAGTTCCAGCCGAGGTAGTAGCAGCAGGTTTCACTAGATTTAGATCAACAGAGGGTAGATGGGACATGCAGAGGATCTCCCCAGGATGCTCCCCATCCATAGAGAGAAGAGCGTGGCCATGGTGGTGGTGGTCATTAGGGTCAGAGAGGTCGTTGAGGAGCTCGTGGTCAGCTTCATACTCTAGCGTTGCCGGCTCCAGGTGATCCAGACGTCATTAGAGGTACCCTTTGTTTTTTTTCTTCACTGGTTTATGCCTTGTTTGATTCAGGAGCGACACACTCCTTTATATCACTTAACCCGGTCCATGCTTTGGGTCTTGAGATAGAGAGGCTTCCTGTTCCCTTGGTGTTGACTACGCCAGTTAGAGACCGAGCTAACTTGTTTGAAGTATGTAGAGACTGTGAGCAAGTGTTGGGGAAACACCGCTCTTGAGGAGATTTACTATGTTTACGAATACAACCATATTATGTCATACTCAACATGGATTGGTTGTATTTGGTGCAGGCTATCATGGATTTCTTCAAGAAGAAGGTTATTTTCATTGGTGTTAATGGAGACCCAGTGGTGTTTGTTAGAGAGAGAGATCCTAGTACAAGTCATAGGCGCATTTTGTCCTATTCATCCATGATGGTTGAGATGATACTGAGTTCTTCAGATGTTCAGTTTTTGGTGTTTCCTAGGGTCGTAGAAGAGAACCCTGATGTCTTTCCAGAAGAGGATGTATCATTACCCCCTTGATGAGAGATCAAGTATGGGATAAAGATAAAACTAGGAGCATCTCATATCTCTATGTCTCCATATAAGATGGCCCCTTATAAGTTACGAGAGCTACGTATACATCTTGATGGTCTGTTACAGTGTGGTTTTGGTTTTCCATGTGTGTTGCCATGGGGTGCACCAGTTTTGTTCATGAATAAGGCTGACAACAGTTTCCGGTTGTGTGTCGATTATCATCGCTTAAACAAAGTGACAATATAGAATCACTATCCTCATCTATGGATTGATGATTTATTCAATCACCAGAGGGGTGAAAGTTGTTTCTCAAAGATCGACTTGCGTTTGGGATAACATCAGATGCATGTGAAGGATGGGGATATCCCGAAGAACGATTTCCATTGTCATCATGGGCATTATGAGTTCGTTGTAATTCCATTTGGCATGACGAATACTCCATCTGTATTCATGGGAATAATGAATGATATGTTCCATGAGTTCCTGGACATTTTCATGGTAGTTTTCATCGACGACATCCTTGTGTACACAACATCTGAGGAGGAGCATGCAGAGCATCTACAAGCCATTTTGGGAGTACTTTGTCAACATCGGCTGTTTGGGAAGTTGTTGAAGTGTCAGTTTTGGGCTCGAGAAGTCCATTTCATGGGGCATGTTGTGTCCCAACAGGGAGTTTCTATGGATCCATTGATGAAAGAAGCTATTGTGTCTTGGGAAATCCCCAATACAGTGTCAGTGGTGTGATGTTTCCTTGGTATCGTAGGCTAATACAGGAGGTTCATAGCCAATTTATCATGAGTTACGACTCCTATGACATCTTTGACCTAGAAGGAACGAGAATTCATATGGACTGATTAGTGTCAAGAAACTTTCTAGTATCTATTAGAAAAGTTAATAAGTGCTCCAGTTCTTTGTCTTCCAGTTGAGGGAGTTCCTCTTGATGTTTTCTGCGATGCTTTGCATTTGGGGTTAGGATGAGTTCTCATGCAGCAGAGTTTAGTTGTTTCTAATGGGTCTCGACAGTTACGTCACCATGAACGTAACTATGCCACTCAAGATATTGAGATGGTATCTGTGGTGTTTGCTCTAAAGTTTTGGAGACATTACCTTATTGGTGAGCTCTTTGTGGTTTTCACCAATCACAAGAGTTTAAGGTATTTTTTCTCCCAGTGATACTTGAACTTATGACAGCATTGGTGGATAGAGTTCTTACAGGAATATGACTTTGAGATATCATATACACCAGGAAAGGGTAATTTTGTAGCTGATGTACTGATTCAAAAGTCACGTAGTGATGCTGTGCGTGAATCCGGTGATTCCTGGAGATTAATGGAAGAGATATCCACATTACATATTGATATAAGAGAAGTTGGGGGTAGAGGGTGTCTTTTTTAGATGATGGTATAGTCATCCCTAATGGAGAAGGTGGAAGAGTCCCATTGGGGGATCTTGAGGTGGAGGTTTGGAGAGACTGAGTTGTTTGTGGTGAGGCCCCTGATGGTTGGACTGAGGATGAACAACTCCAAGAGTTATATCAGGGAAGGATTTTTGTTCCTTTGGTGATGCACGAGACGGTTCTGAGAGAGTTCCATAGTTCGCCTTTTGCAGTGCATCCTAGAGTGACAAAGATGTACCGAGCCTTGAGGAGCCAATTTTGGTTGTCGGGTCTGAAGCGTGTAGTTTCAATGTTTCTGTCTCAATGTTTGGTCTACCAAAAGGTGAATGCCGAACACCATGTTCCTGGTCGTCTTCTCCAGCCATTATAGATTCCTTAGTGGATGTGGGAGGACATCTCAATGGACTTTGTTACTCGTTTTCCTCAAGCTTCGGGAGGACATGATGCTATTTGGGTGGTAGTGGATCGTTTAACAAAATTGGCCCACTTCATAGCGATCAAGGAGTCGAGCTCAATGGATGTTTTTTTGAGGCAGTATCTAGAGGAGGTGGTGAGACTTAATGGTGTCCTGAGGATGATAATTTCTGATTGAGATCCTCGTTTTACCTCCAGTGTGTGGAGAGGTCTTCAACATGCTTTCTATTCTCAACTATGCCTTAGCACAGCTTTTCATGATCAAACAGATGGTCTGATAGAGTGAACCATACAGTCCCTTGAAGGAAAGTTACACTCTTGTGTTCTTGATTTTGGAGGTTCATCGATGAAGCAATTACCCTTGGTGGAGTTCGCTTAAAATAATATTATTCACTCCACCATTGGTATGACACTATTTTAAGTCTTGTATGGCCGACCTTTCTGTTCTCTGTTGTTTTGGACTGGGGTCAGAGAGTCAGCCATTCTCGGATCAGAACTAGTGCAGAATACAATAGAGATGGTTCAAGTGATTCATGAGAGGATTAAGAGAGGACAAGATCATCAAAAATCATATGCTGATCAAAGGTGGAGGCCCTTAGAGTTTGATTTTGGGGATCATGTGTTTCTGAAGGTGACTCCCCATCGTGGATAGCGAAGGTTTAGTCATGGGAGTAAAATTTCTTCATGCATTGTTGGGACTTTCGAGGTGTCAACTCGTGTTGGTGCTGTGGTGTATCGAGTAGAACTTTCCCCATAGATGATTCAGATACATGATGTTTTTAATATATCACATCTCCATCGTTATCTTCATGATGACTCTCACATCATCGATTAGGGAGAGATTGATGTTGATGATGATACAACCTTTAAGGAGTGACCTATGAAGATCCTAGGTTGTAAGGAGATGGTGTTGCATGAGTGTTCTAATCCCCTTGGTTCAGGTCTTGTGGTGACACGATGGCATGGAGGAGAGTACCTGAGAACGTGAGTCATATATACGTGATCAGTACATATAGTTGTTTGATGTTTAACTATTTTGACGTGTCAATGTAGCCCGTGTGGTTATAAACCATTCATGTTTATGAGATGAATTCCTTTTGATGCTTTTGTGGCTTTCTCTCTTTTTAGAGGTATCTTAATGGGTGGTTGTTTGGACTCCATTTCGTTTTCAATTTAAGTTGGTATTGAATTCTTGAGGCGATAATGATTTGAGAGGTATCTGATGTAATGGCCCAGACCTCTCTAGTCCATTCCATTGTGAAAATATGGTGTTTGAGGTGTTCATGGAGGTCAAGGTGACCCTTTCTTTTTCTTTTCCAAATTTTGAGTTCTGTGAACAATGTTTCTAGAATGGTGAACTTCTAACGGTGACCAATTTCTTTCCTTTTGGCAAATTTTGAGTTTGTGAACAGTGTTTCTAGAATAGTGGCCTTCTAACAGTGACCTTTTCTTTCCTTTGCCAAATTTTGAGTTTGTGAATAGTGTTTCCAGAACAGTGACCTTATAATGGCGAGGTTCATGATCAATGTCTAATGGTGAGGTTCATGAATAGTGTCTAATGGTGAGGTTCCTGAATAGTGTCTAACGGTGAAGTTCATGAACATTGTCTAATGGTGTGGTTCATGAATAGTGTCTAAGGGTGTGGTTCATGAATAGTGTCTAAGGGTGAGGTTTATGAATAGCGTCTAATGGTGAGGTTCATGAATAGTGTTTTTACATTTCCAAATTTTGAGTTTGTGAACAGTGTTTCCAGCTTCTTACAGTTTCACCCCTTTAGCATTTTCCTTTGATGTAAAATGCATTTAAGGCCTCATTTTAGGGACTCCAAGGTCGATTCAAAGGCCATAACTCCAATATTAATTATTCCTAAGGCTTGGTATGTTTTTACTTGGTCATTCCACATGGTTTAATACAATCCACTTTTAATGGGAAATCATGTGTATCTTAAACTACCGCTCCATTAAATCTTCTAAAGGGACGGAATATCTTCCTCCCTAATTCTTTCTCCTTGTTCTCGGCTATAAGACACTCGAACATCACATACCATCCCGTAGGAGTTTCACAATCAAACATTCCTCCTAGGATTTTTTCTTCTCTATTTGATGTAACCGAGCTATATAGGTCAATTTTCGATATAAGGTATCTTTTATTATTGTTCTTTTTGGGTTCATATTCTCTTGTTTATCCTTTCTATATTATATCATGTAATCTCCATGCTTCTAATGGGGTTTTCTTGTGGTTTGTTTGGTGAAATCATTCCATGGCATCCTCGGGTGGATGCAGTTAATGCGAGAGGAGAATAGTGATCCATTGGTTGGATAAAGAATGTCAATAACTGTTTGAGGTAGGGGATTCATTACTTCTCTTTTCTTTTACATGCTACTATATTGTCAGCATGTTTTATCCCACTAGACAACAGTGGAATTGAAATAATAAATATTTGAACTAGATAAATAAATTTATATTGTTCATATTTTTTTGCACCTTGTTTTCTAGATAGTATGATATCCATGATTTTTACGTTTAGCTGTTTGTTCTTGATAAAAATTGGTAAAGAACATAAATAGGAATTAATTGATAACTATTGGATATGGATAAAGAGGCATGTAAATGAATCTAGTTCTTCTTGTTTTTAATTTGATGTTAATCAAATTGGTGCAGTAAGCATGTTTAATTATTTGTGATAGCTTACTGATTAGGTTTCCTGAATTTTGGAACCTATGAATAATAAATCTGTTAATTCAAGATGGATTAAAGAACTAATTGTTTGATAATTCCTTGAAGGGTTCTCAATTAACCTCTTGATTGTCAAAGGGACAATATCACAATTGATGTGATGTTTGTTTTCATGCTACTTGTGCTGTGATGTGAGTGTGGATGGCTATTGTTATATGTGGGGGCATAGAGACTTTTGGTTGTGGCAGCAAATGACACCTAGAGTGGCGAGATTCATTGGTTTATGCATGTGGGTGTCGGGGAGGACACCAGGATTGATGTAATGGGATGGATGTGATTTTTGGATGCTTGATGATCCTTATTGGTTGATTATCTGCTTTACTTTTCCCCACTGCTCAAGGCAGCTGGTTTTGCTTACCCATCTTTAGAAAGAGGTGAAGACACGCATGGTATTCCATGTGCTATTCGTGTTTCGTTTTTCAAGGGAGGATGAGTCTACACTCTTGCTATAGGTGGCAAAGACTCGATGGGTAGTACATCTGCTCACTGTGTTGAGCCCCTTGTGTTAGTAGCATATAATGTTTTTCTAGAATTCCTGTGAATGTCGGAAAGTAATTATATAATGAATAATTGAATAAATGGTCATAACCATGGGGTTGGGGTTTACTGGAACATAATGACGAGGTTTTAATTTTAAAGGGACAGTACAAATTGGGTGTGATGCTAATAACATTTAACGTGGAATTGTTCATGGTTAATTAATGTTTAATGAAATAATTAACATAAAGTGAAACTGGAAAAAAGGTAATGAAATAATTTTTTTTAAATCTCTCTAAAAGTTTGTGTGTTTTAAAGATACTTAATCTTAGAAGTGACAGTCCAGAGTCCGAGAGACGTTAGCTGCAGTTGATTCTAAGACTAGGTTATGCCCATAATGTGGTTGTGAGATTTAAAATATTCTGTACTTTTTGTGTTTCTATACGCTACTCCACCCTATCAGTCAGGGCAACTGACACCCCGGGGATTCTGAGCCATGTGGGGGTGTTTTAACCAACATTCAGGTGGGAGGATGAATGGATGACTACCCCCTTTGGCCCCTCTCTCTTCTCTTGGTAGATACTTGTGCTGGTAGGCAGATCGGTTAGTTTTCCCCATATATGTGGGTAGAGGGAGGTAGTGGCTTGTGGTTATTCAAACACATATATTCTAGATATAGTATCCTATAGACTACAACAGGTGTAACATGTATAGGCTGTGATGTCTTGGGGATCCTTATTCGGTGTATGGGCTGTAATGGCTTGAGGCATAATAACCAATGTATGATACATGTTATGCGAGCTGTTGTGGCTCTCAGAAACTACCTAGTTACTTTCATACATGGCATTGGTGGTTTTGTTGCATGAGGTGCATATTGTGGTACTTCTCTCAGGTGTTTGCGGGCAAGCCTTTTGGGAGAGAGATGCTAAGGACGTGTGACATTGGGGGAAAGCATCAAACTAGTGGGGAAGTAGTAGCAAGGTACCCTTGATATTCTTTATTATATGATATATTTTTGTATTCATTACTTGGTGAGGTAGCCATGGTGAGGTTCGGAACATAGTATACCTTATTAGGTGATGAGTTAGTTTCACTTTTTGTTCACTGTTCATTATCATGATTTCTTTACTTTTGCATGAGAGGCTTCGGGGAGGATCCTACTGAGTATACTATTAAACTCACCCTATATATATATAAACTATATTTGAGGTGACATAGAGTAGGTTGGAGATCAAGCTGGTTTCTACGAGCTTGGGGTTTCAGGAGCTGTTTGTGCTTGTGTTTATTGCTATTTTTTACTTTCTTTTTGGTACTTGTGGTTTTCCCCTTCCAGTTGTAGTACTTTTTCATGACATTACATATGTGACTGACTGAAAATTATTTTTTATTAAGATAATCTCCCTTTTAAGGGTAAAGGGGGAAACCGTCATGACATCAAGGACATAAACAGTAAAAAAACCCGATGATCCAAAATTCAATGACAAACAACTCACACTGCATCTGAAAAGCCCATCCCGGCATCAAAACACATAAAATCCAACTTTCACCTTCCACCGCAGATCAGCTAGCTGTCCTGTGCAAAAATACACGGGCCTGGTACCGATGGCCGTAGCCATACCCTCTCAAACATTAAATTCCGGAAAGCGATGGTACAATGGAAACTCTTCCTCTATACCTCATCTGGACCATCCTCAAGTAGACGATTTGATTGCTGAGACCCTTGAACCATAGATCACCAAAGCCAAAGAAGAAGACATCACTGAGAAACCAATCACAACGAAAAACCAACAACTGAAAACCACCACTAATTTTCAACTTCAATCTCACTGAATTTTTGACCCTCAAATAAATTCAAAATCAATTCAAAGCACACCAGAGTGCATCATGAGCAGAAAATCAAAAACCAAAATGCAGATCCCATTAGAAATTAAAGAACACAAAACCACCAAGAACCCCCGTGAGCAGAAGATCTAAAATGGAAACCATGGACCTTGACAACCATCAACTCAGATCACCTCAGATCACCATGAATCACCAGAAGCTCACAAAGATAATTTTCCAAGGAACCGATCGTCAACCGACATTAAATCCTCAACTAGAACTCGAAACCAACAAAAAAACTCAACCATACCATCACCTCACGCTATCACGAACTCAGTAGAAGAAACCACAAACTGCATCCAAAACAATCAATGACAGGAATGAAAATAGGATCAGAAAACCATCACCAATCATGCCAGAAGGAAGTCCCAAAAAAAATCAGAACTCGTCAGCATCAACCAGAACACCTGCGGAAGCCATGAAAAAAATCCAAACACACTCCAGAGATGAGGCAACAACTCACAAGATGTAGAAGCTGGATCTCTGCCACATACCATCACCGCACCACTGTGGGGAACCCAATCTGGCGAATAGGGGATTGGGTGAGAAATCAGGCCAGCAATAGTGAAATAGGTTAAGATGCCAAGTCCGCGGAGGATGCCACCGCCATAGGAATCCACCACCATGAGCTCCAGAGCATGAGGATAGACACCGCGCCAACCCAAGACGAAGGATGGAGGTGGAGGCGAGGGGAAACCCTAGATTGCAGAGCCCCTTACAGGCGCATTGTATTGGACCTAGTAATCTGCATCATAGAATTCAACATTACATATGTGCACTTGGATTTTCTTTTATATTTCAGTTCGGAGATGGAGTTAGTTGGTGTCTATCATATCTCTCTCTTACGCATGTGTTCTCTAAGCAGGTAATGCCTCCCATTTGTGTGATTATTATACACTCGTTGCTATTCAACAACACGGGGCCTACTAGAGGCGGGACTCGGGGGTCATTAACTCGCTTCTCACATTACTGTCCCATGAGGGGTACACTTTATGGGGAGGGGGTCATGAAAATATGATAAGGTTTCATTAATTAAGAATCTACCTAAAGAAATAAAGGATACTAATTTTTTTTGTTCACTCTTTGTACACATTATAAAATTTTAGAGTGAAATCAAATCAGCATCTCAAAACTCTTCTAATGACTGAGTATTTATAGGAATTATCCCAATGGTCATCTTGATCCACCAAAAGTCATATTTTATCAAATTGTTTCATAAGGACTTCGACACTTGACAATTCAATAGTCATATTATAATAGAATTTTTGATTTTGTATTGTTTTATAGATTTATAGTGTAAAAGATATTTTAATACATTATTTTTTTTATGTATTTAGAATTCATCCTTTAGTCAATCCAATAGATTTTCTTTAAAAACATCATTATGATAAATTATATGAGTGTGAATGTAATTTTTATTTGTTCTGACATCATGCCCGATTATGAAGACTATCATTAGTATAAATTTTGTTCAGAAAGTCATAAATACAATTTGATAAGGTGAATCTAATCATTGTCAGATATCTACTCATTATGATAATTGAAATAAATAAATAAGGTTTTTATTTATTAACTCTTTTAAACTATTTCTATGTATGGTTTATGAGTATTTTTTTTCTTTTAAGATGTTCTTTAAACACATTGGACATGAAAGAGTAATTAATTTAGTATTTAATAAAGGTTTTGTGATTTCAAAAACAAATAGAATAGAAAAGCTAAAGGAATAGTTTTGAATAAACATTTTACCTCATGAATAGTAAATTTATATTTATTATAATTAAATAATATAACCATAAAAATATTCATAATTTCATATATGATCCATTAATAAATTATTATAACCCATTTGTTAACAATATTTTATTAATAACAATATTTTGGTTCTTAATTGCTTCATTTTTCATGAGAATTTTACTTCAGTAGTTCTTATCCCGGAAATTTTATTATGGTTCCATCATCTAAAAATTTTAATCATAATAAAAATATAATATATATTCATTATATATATATATATATATTTATATTCATACATAATATTTAAGTATAAAAAAATAATTTACAATATTTATATATAAAGTAGTTTGTACGTATGCATGAACACTATTTTCAATTTTTAATGGATGGAATGAAATAAATGTAAATAACAATTAAAATTTTAATATAAATTATTATATAATATATAAATAATATATATTCATTAAATATATCTTTATTTCTATCTATATAATCTGTAAATGAAAAATGGATCACATCGCTTCATGGAGGTGGTAGTCTGCATACATGCACACAGTGACGTTATTGTTTTCCAATGGACAAGATGATAAGAAGGTATATAAGATATTATAAATCTAAAAGAATAATTATTCTATAAATATAATATATTTTAATTATTTACATATTTATAACTACTTAGGTAAAGTGGTTATGAAAAACTAATTGCACCGCTATATGGAGAGGGTATGCCATATGTATGCACGAGCGATGTTTTCACTTTTTATATGATGAATAAGAGATGGAAAATGGTTGTACCATCTTCATAAAAACCTATAATTATATTTATTATATTTTAATTATTATTTTTGGATGGGAAATATATATTTTGAGTAATTATAAGAAACAATTAATTTGAAAGAGTTGGTGAAGATGATTACGTCTTCTTTGATAGACTTATTTTAAATTACATCCAAAGGACCCTTTGAATAGACATTAAGGAATATAAAAACCAAAAATTAAAGTATAGGTATTTTTATAAAAGGTATTTTCACTGTTTGGTTGATATATATATACCTCAAATTTGTTTAAAGGAAAGAGAGAAGTGTTTTTCTTTTGTTAGTGAGGGGAGAGTCACTTCTGTAATTTTTAAAAATACTAAAATACAATATGGCCCCCTTAATGGAAAAGTGGGTAAAAATTACATGGATAATTATATTAGGAGTACATGATCCTATTATTTTTATATAATGTTTTTTTACTATTTTACTTATCATTTTAAACAATATCTTTTTAGTTAACCCCTTTGTGGATAATTTTTATCATTAACCATAGTAACAACTATTTCAATATTAAATGGTTATAATAGTACTTATAACCAAGAAATTGACTCATAAAATTTAATGGGATTATTTTTTATACAATAAAATATTCCCTTCTAGTTTTTCAAGTTTTTTATATTTTTTAAATAACATAATAAAATATTATTTTCATAAAACATCATTATTGTCTTTTTTGACACAATTCATTTAATTGGACTTTTATGACACTAAGAAAAATATTAAACTAAAATATAAACCCTTAAAAATACTTAATATGTTATATTTATCTATAAAATTAATTTTGATCAATATATCACCCACATAATATTATTTTCAATTTTGTAAAAATAATTTAATGATTTTTCTACAGCTTGCACTATCACAAAATCAGTGTTGTGTACACATTACAGATAATTATTTCATCACTAAAAATTAAAAATAAATTACCATGATAAAAAAGTTAATTCATATTTCAAATAAATATTTATAAGTGTACATTTACCTTTTCATCATTATGTAGGAATTTAATGTTATAAAAGTTATGAGAGTGATATTTTAATATATTAGTTGCATAAAATATTATAAATGTGATTATCAAAGAAAAATGGAATAAAAATTCCATATATTAGAAGTTATTATGAAAATGGTATAATATATAACGTTAAATTAAATAAATTAATGATTTTGTTTAATTTTTCATGCTTTATTAAATTAATTTTAAACATAATTACTTAATTTAGCCATTACCAACTAGATAAATGTTACCACCATTACTATTAACAATGAATAAAAAACAAATGATCTATTAAATAAATATTAAAATTACGAATAAAATTATGGAATCCATTTTTTTAAATAATATTCTTATAATTTCAAGATTTTATTTCAATAACAAATCCACAAAATGGGAAGAAAAATTGTTTTCAAGAAAATTGAGGTTTTAAGCCTAAAAATTAACATATTTAAAAACTAGGTAAAAATATGATTCTAATGTAAATAAAATAGATATTATATCAATTTAAATCCAAATTAATTATATAATGATCATTTTAAATTACATGATTTAAATAAAATAAATAACATCTTTACAAAAATCTATAATATCTATTATTCACTAAAAAATAAATCTATTTATAAAAATTATAAAAAACTTCAGTCTAAGATAATAATGACTTGATGAAAAAATGATACGATTTTCAAATAATAATATTTAAATAGTTTTTAAATATTCATTTAAAAAATTATTATTTTTAAATAAATATATCAAATAAATTATATTTATTTATAGTGGAATATGTCATTAAATCTTGGGGTGTTACATTAAATGCCCTATAAGAATTTTACCCTTAAAATTAGTTCACTATGATATAAAAAAATGTGGATTTTTCATTCTCATAACATCCTCAGGTCCCTACATATCTTTCAAAAAATTATCGTCTTAATATGACACATTGAATATATGAGTGGTCATGTTTCATATCACATTCTCTGTATGATCCATAATATAGACATATTGTTCCTAGTAATATTGATATTTTTATAGTGGTATGAAATATGAGTTTAGTATATGTGAATGATTCATTATTAAATTAATTAGGAGAGATAAATGGAACACATAATGAAATTGATGGGAATTTGGTGAAAGTGGAATGTAATAAACAATCATCCCAATATAATCATGAATTTTGACGAAATTGATATATCTAGGGATCAACTTTCTCTTATATATAAATCTCATATACATTTTCTATGTATATATTCATAGGATTACATTATTAACAACTACAAAATCTATATCTCATTTATTATTTTAATCATAATTTTTTTTTCAACTTTTACTACCTTAATGTGATGTTTAATGGATCTAAACTTATATACCATTTACTTATATATATTATGCCCCAATAGATTTTTTTCTTTAACTTTATCCCAACATGTTAGAGTTTTTCACTTCATTTAAAAGAGAAAATTATACGAAGTAATCTAAATTCTTTAGTGAAATATATTTTGTGATAAAATTATACCAGAGTAAGATTTGTATCCCAACCACCTTTATAGTCCATAAGGAAAGATCTCATCATGTTTTCTAGAGTTTGAATGGCCCCCTCAGACCGAAAATCTATACGAGGATGATAAATAGTACTCAAAATCAACTATGTATCTAGATACTAATGAAGGTTATCTAAATCTTCAAGGTAAACCTTGGAACCAGAAAAAATATTTTTTAGAGTGACACTCCATGAAATCTAAAAACATCTTTAATGTCTAACCATGTATGATGATCAATATATTAATTTTCTAGAATTGTGATGATATATGATGAAACTAAAATAGAAACTGAAACCAAAATAGAATTATTCTCTTTATATTTTTGGTATATTTTGAATAGTAAATACATGATAATTATTTACTATTCATATTATTGTATGGGTAATGGTTGAAACATCACCTTAGACATATATCACTTACCCTTAACTTAAAGACACACTAGTAATAATGATACATCTTATGGAATATACCATTTCTTATTATCCCACCAGAAATAATCTTTCCCATATCTATACATATTCATACATCTAGGTTGAATAAAAAACGATGAACTATCAGATTAATCCAATAATTCATTCTTTAACTCTTGCATTTAGGGAACATAAACCTGTTTTATAAACCTTACCATTCTAACAAGATCATGGTTGAACTCAAACTATTAATTATTATTTTTTAATTATATATGTTCCTTTTATTCCTTCTTACTCCTCTCATGGATCAATGGTTTGACATTAATATGATAAAGATATTAATTTTCCCATTTTACTAATATTTCTAGAACTATATTATATTAATTAATAAATATTGTAATACTTTGAATCCTTATCACAGATAAACTAAAATGTTATTTTTGAATCAGAGCATCAGACACCTTACTTATGTTCCCATGGTTGTAATGTATTAGGAATTCATTATCATTGATCAACTCCAACCATCATCCTTATAGAGTATTAGAATATTTCCATATATATATATATCAATGTTATTTGAATAGTAAATATATCACACCACTCACCATATATATAATGCCTCTATATATTCAGCGAAATATCCAAAATCACGATTCATGTAATTCTACTCATGAAATTTCAATTTTTCGGTGGAATAAGATATAACCATAGCATTCATCATGAAGAATAATCCCAACCCCTTCTTGAATACATCACTATAGATCACAAATTCTTCATCACTATGGGGTAGTTAGAGAAAATTTTAACAGACCAAACATCTCTTTAGTTCCTTTAAATTATCATCACATTCATCTATGCATAATAACATACCCCCTTTTGATCCAATTTGGTGATTTGATTAGTTCGTTGTGAGAAATACTTCATAAAGAATTGGTAGTATCTAGAAAACACAAGTAAATTTTGTATATTAGTTATCATGGGGGGTATAGGATATTACTCAATAACTTTTATCATTAATGGATCCACTAATATGACCAATACCCTCACTTGATATTATAAGACCCATGAATGAAACTTTTTTTATCAAAAAATGACACTTGGTAAATTTACCATACTAATTTTCCTTCGTCATGGTCTTCCACACAATTATCAAATGTTCCTCGTGGTCTTCATTTCTCATAGAATATATAAGAATATAATCTATAAAAACAACTATAAACTAATCAAGGTAATATAAAATTCTTTATTCATTGAATCTATAAAGATAATATTATAAATAGTAAGTCAAAATGGAATTACTATAAATTCATAATGATCATTCCTCATATGGAAAGCTATCTTGTGTATATATTCCTTCTTGAACCATGGATAATAATTTCCTAATAAAAGATCAGTATTGAAAAAATAGTGACCTCATCATTATTGATAAAAAAGATCACTCATATGGGGTATAGGAAACTTGTTCATAATATTAACGTTGTTATGTTCCCAAAAATCAATGCAATGTACCATTGAACCATATTTATTCTTAACAAAAAGAATAGGTGCACCCCATGGTGAAACACATGGCTGAATGAATTTATTAAGTAGATTATCTTAAATATTCTTCTTCAATTACATCATATAAATTAGGTCTATTTTATATAGAATATTTAAAATTGGTGTACCACTAGTTTTGTGAGATATTAAAAACTCAACTTCGTGATTCAAGGGATGAATATGAAACTCTTCTGGAAAGACATAAATAAAATCTCATAAAATTGGTATATATTCAATGATGATTTTCCCCCAACTCTCACGACCCATCCCAGTGGTGCTGGAGCTAAAAATATCCAAGCCGTCCTCCAATATGCTAGAGGCTGGTGACTAGGACCGAGTAGGAATATCACTAACATGGGAGGCATTTCCTACGTAATTACACACACACACACACACATCCACGATCACAAAAAATGATGAAATTTAAAAACCACAAAGTAACCAATCCATACATACATCTATATCCCACAACAAGAGTATGGTAGAAAGTAATGTAAACTAAAACATGACCAAATAAAATTCCACAACAAAGAGTCTATAACAACAAGTCCAACTTGTCTGTGAAGCTACTAGGACTACTGTCTGAAAGCCATAGAAACGCATCTTAATCTGTCTGGTCTTACAAATAATTGTCTGGTCCTGGTGCACATAGGACTCTGTCAAAAAGGTTATTCATCTGTAAAAGACATCAAATGTCCTAGAAATTCTCCTACATGGGTGAGTATAATAACCCTCCGTAGGACACCCCAAAACCTCATAGAAATACAACAATGAAATGTATAGTCAACTCTACCCAAGTATATTCCTACAAAAAATATAACAACAAATATGTAGATATACTATATCCAAGACACATAGTCTATAGGTAATCCACAATAATAGTATGCTACCCTTTGGATTTCTATTCGAAGACTCCATGAAGCACTCATTTGATAGAACACACTTCTGAGTCTGATAGCAATGAAGATATCCATCTGAGAGTTACAACTAATCAAGTATTATAATGAGAATGAGACACTAATAGATCTTAAGAAATAATGATAAAGAGATGAAAATCATAGCTATGTCCATGGGGTGATACCCAAAACACAATCTGTATTAACCCACATAGTAGAGTATCAGCACCCGCGTATTTTTGGTCACATTGATACCAATAACTCCACCTAGAAAAAAAGATGACTAGAGTATCCCACTCTGGGACTCTTAGGGGGGAAGGGGGGTCGAAAATATCTACTTAGGAAGTTCTGTTAAAGGTATTAGAGTTATAAAAGTAGAAAATTATTCTCACCAACCATCAGGAGAATGATAAAGGGAACAATACCCAGTGAAACAAATCCATGATATGATGGATATGAAAATCATGACATGTAGAAAGGGGAACACAATGTGTAGTGCTAGAACACACCATTTACCTTGACCCCAGATACTTCATGCTTAAAATAGTTAATGTCATTGTACACATGTCATGTACAAGTGTACATGACATGTGAATTGGTTACATGTTGTGTCTCTATATATGGGGTCATCTCGTGTTCTCTGGATATGTACCAGTACATGGCGTCAGCCAATGTATCTGTGTCTATGTACCAATGCATGGGGCAGCCCATGTACATTGTCCAAGCCATGCCATATGTGAGAGTACAAATTGTGTAGGCAACCTGTCCACTCTACCGCATGTCTGTGCACTCCTTTAGGTACACACCGAGTCATTCAAATGGGGCTACATGTCATGTAGTTATGTAATATATGTCATTTATATCTGGGTTTTCCATTTTCCACTTTCTTCCTCCCAATCACACCGGTCAAACATCCAACATCCATTTTGTTGGTTAGTTTTCCATGAAACTCTATATCTAAGGTACTTTAGTCACACCATCATTGAATCAATAAGATTTACTACATCAATAGACTTGGAAAATGAGATCTTCACCATCCATCATTACCAACGAAGAAAATAAAATCATCATCAATCATCATTCGATACACTATTGTAACAACCATTATACCTCCATCGAGTCTCACCTATACTAGATCCATAATTTCAAATCATTGCACCAAGATTCGGATGTAAAATGATTGATCATTAAAGAAAAGTCAAATTTTGTGGAAGAATGATAAATGCCACAAAGAATGGTGAATTATGGGATAAATGAACAAATCAAATTGAGAGGGATGATCCTTGATTGATGTTTTTGTCTATTTTCATTCTTCTTCATTAGAATGATGAATGAATCAATCAATATTTTTAATCAAAAAGATTATAATCTCCCAATAAACCTCACAAAAATAACGGATCGCTTGTAATGATTGATCTATGGGACAATATATTAATTGAATGGTCCACTTTTATAATAGAAATCAATATTAGGAAAAATAAAATCAAAATAACATGACCTACCTCAATTCAGTTCGATTTCTATGGATTAACAATCGATGCACTGCGCTCATTAGAGATATCTGTTGAATCTAAGGATATACTGATTGATCAATTCACGATTTGCTACTTCACCATCATTTATTAGAGATAATTATTTAGGGTTTCTCTCCAAATATCCTCCATAGGTTGTACTGGTATGTTTCTAACCCATGAATTCTGGAAAAAGGGATGTATTTAAAGAAAAGGAAACTGATGCATCAACCAAATGAATTGAAATAATATTTTTTAAATTACTTTATTCAATTTATACCCATGATAAATTTTTTACAAACCACCCAAACCGACCAACATTAGCTCACACCAAGGGAAAACCCACCATTATAAACTAACTGGTGCCCTCAAATTTCTGATCCTAGAACCCATTGAATAGTTATTCAACTTTTTAGGGAAACCCCTTGATGAGAGATCGAGTTTGGGATAATGATACAACTAAGAGCATCTCTTATCTCTATGTATACATATAAGATGGACCCTTTTGAGTTACAAGAGCTACATATACAGCTTGATGGTCTGTTACAGTGTGGTTTTGGTCTTACAGGTGTGTCTCCATGGGCTGCAATAGTTTTTTCCATGAATAAGGCTGACGACAGTTTGCGGTTGTGTGTCGATTAACATCACTTAAACAAAGTGATAATAAAGAATCAATATCCTCATCCATGGATTGATGAATTATTCAATCACCTGAAGGGTGGAATTTGGTTCTCAACGATCAACTTGCAGTCGGGATATCATCAGATTCCTGTGAAGGATGAGGATATCCCAAAGACTGCTTTCCGTTGTCGTCATGGGCATTATGAGTTCGTTGTAATGCTGTTTGGCATGACGAATTCTCCATCTGTATTCATGGGAATAATGAATGCTATGTTCCATGAGGTCCTGGACAAGTTCATGGTAGTTTTCATCGATGACATTCTTGTGTACTCTACATCTGATGAGGAGCATTCAGAGCATTTACATGCCGTTTTGGGATTTCATCATCAACATCAGCTGTTTGGGAAGTTGTTGAAGTGTGAGTTTTGGGCTTGAGAAGTAAATTTCTTGGGGTCATGTTGTGTCCCAATAGGGAGTTTGTATGGATCCATCAAAGATAGAATCATTTGTGTCTTGGGAAACCCCCAAGACATTGTCAGAGGTGCGATGTTTCCACGGTCTCGTAGGATACTACAAGAGGTTCATATCCAATTTCACATGAGTTAAGACTCCTCTGACAGCTTTGAACTAGAAGGAATGGGAATTCATATGGAATGATCAGTGTGAGGTAGCTTTCACATATCTAATGGAGAAGTTATTAAGTTCTCTAGTTCTTTGTCTTCCAGCTGAGCGAGTTCCGTTTGATGTTTTTTGCGACGCTTCACATCTGGGGTTAGGATGTGTTCTCATGCAGCAGAGTTTATTTGTTTCTCACGGGTCTCAGCAGTTCTGTACCCATTAACATAACTATGCCACTCATGATCTTGAGTTGGTAGCCATGGTATTTTCTCTGATGTTGTGGAGACATTACCTTATTGGTGAGCACTTTGTGGTTTTCACCAAACACAATAGTTTAAGGTATGTCTTCTCCCAGCAAGACTTGAACTTATGACAGCGTCAGTGGATGGAGTTTTTACAGTAATATGACTTCGAGATATCATATACACATAGTATGGGTAATGTTGTAGCTGATGTACTGAGTCGAAAGTCATGTAGTGATGTTGTGCGTGAATCCGGTGATTCTTGGAGATTAATGGAAGAGTTTTCCACAATAAATCTTGATATGGGAGAAGTTGTGGGGTAGAAGTTTCCTTTTTTAGATGATGGTATATTCATCCCTGATGGAGAAGGAAGAAGATTCATAGTTGGGTGATCTTGAGGCGGAGGTTTGGAGAGACCTAGTTGTTTGTAGTGAGGCCCCTGATGGTTGGACTGAGGATGAACAACACTAAGTGTTGTATCATGGAAGGATTTTTGTTCCTTTGACGATGCACGAGACGGTTCTCAGAGAGTTCCATAGTTCACCTTTAGCGGTGCATCCTAGCATGAAAATGATGTACCGAGCCTTGACGAGCCAGTTTTGGTTACCGGGGCTGAAGAATGCGGTTGCAATGTTCGTGTCTCTATGTTTAGTCTACTAGAAGGTGAAGGTCGAACACCGTGTTCCTAGTGGTCTTCTCTAGCCATTATAGATTCCTAAGTGGAAGTGGGAGGACATCTCAATGGACTTTGTTACTCGTTTGCCTCAAGCTCCAGGAGGACATGAAGCTATTTGGGTGGTAGTGGATCGTTTAACAAAATCAGCCCACTTCATAGCGATCAAGGAGTCGAGCTCAATGGAAGTTTTGTTGAGGCAGTATCTAGTGGAGGTGGTGAGACTTCATGGATTCCTAAGGATGATAATTTCTGATCGAGATCCTCATTTTACCTCCAAGGTGTGGAGAGGTCTCCAACATGCTTTCCATTCTCAACTATGCCTTAACACTACTTTTCATGCTCAAACAGACGGTCAGACAGAGTGAACCATCCAGTCTCTTGAAGGCATGTTATGCTCTTGTGTTCTTGATTTTGGAGGTTCATGGGTGAATAAATTACCCTTGTGGAGTTCTCTTACAATAATAGATTTCACTCCACCATCGGTATGACACTGTTTGAAGTCTTTTATGGACGATCTTTTCATTCTCCATTGTGCTGGGCTGGGGTCAGAGAGTCATTCATTCTCGGATCAGAACTAGTGAAGAATACAACATAGATGGTTCAGGTGATTCATGAGATGATGAAGAGAGCGCAAGATCGTCAAAAATCATATGCCAATCAAAGGAGGAGGCCCATAGAGTTTGAGGTTGGGGATCATGTGTTTCTAAAGGTGACTCCCCATTGTGGGTAGCGAAGGTTTGGTCATGGGAGTAAGCTTTACCCCCGCTTTGTTGGTCCTTTCGAGGTGTCAACTCGTGTTGGTGATATAGTTTATCGAGAAGCACTTCCCCAACAGATGAGTCAGATACATGATGTTTTCCATGTATCAAATCCCTATCATTATCTTCACGATGACTCTAACATCATCGATTAGGGTGAGATCGATGTTGATGATGATACAACCTTTGAGGAGCGACCTATGAAGATCCAAGACCGTAAGGAGATGGTGTTGCACAAGCATTCTAATCCTCGTGGTTCATGTATTGTGGTGACACAGTGGCATGGAGGAGAGTACCTGGGAACATGAGTCATAGATACGTGCTCAATACCTATAGTTGTTTTATGTTTAACTCTTTTGATGTGTCGATGTAGCCCATGTGGTTATAAACCATTCATCTTTATGAGATTACTTCCTTTTGATGCTTTTGTGGATTTCCCTCTTTTGAGAGGTATCTCTAAGGGTGGTTATTTGGACCCCTTTTTGTTTTCAGTTTAGGTGGGATTTGAATTCTTGAGGTGAGAATATTTTGAGAGGTATCCGATGTAATGGCCCGGACCTCTCCGGTCCATTCCTTTGTGAAAATATGTTGTTTGAGATGTTCCCAAAGGTCAAGGTGACCTTTTCTTTCCTTTGCCAAATTTTGAGTTTGTGAACAGTGTTTCTAGAATAGTGGCCTTCTAACAGTGACCTTTTCTTTCCTTTTCCAAATTTTGAGTTTGTGAATAGTGTCTCTAGAACAGTGACCTTATAATGGTGAAGTTCATGATCAGTGTCTAATAGTGATGTTCATAAATAGTGTTTAATGGTGAGGTTCCTGAATACTGTCTAATGGTGAGGTTCATGAATAGTGTCTAAGGGTGAGGTTCATGAACAGTGTCTAACGGTGAGGTTTATGAACATTGTATAATGGTGAGGTTCATGAATAGTGTCTAAGGGTGAGGGTCATGAATAGTATCTAATGGTGAGGTTCATGAACAGTGTTTTTCCTTTTCCAAATTTTGAGTTTGTGAACAATGTTTCCAGCTTCCTACAGTTTCGCCCCTTTAGCATTTTCCTTTGACGTAAAATGCATTTAAGGCCTTGTTTTAGGGACACTATGGTCGATTCAAAGTCCAAAACTCCAATATTAATTATTCCTGAGGCTTGGGATGCTTTTACTTGGTCAAACCACATGGTTTAATGCAATCCACTTTTAATGAGAAATCAAGCATATCTTAAACCACCGCTCCATTAAATCTTCTAAAGGTATGGAATATCTTCCTCCATAATTATTTCTCCTTTTCTCGGCTGTAATACACTAGAAAATCTCATACCATCCCATAGGAGTTGCACAATCAAACATTCCTCCTAGGATTTTTTCCGCTCTGTTTGATGCAACCAAGCTGTATAGGTCAATCTTCGATATAAAGTATGTTTTGTCATTGTTCTTTTGGGGTTCATATTCTCCTGTTTCTCCTTTCCATATTATAGCATGTAATCTCCATGATTCTAATGGGGTTTTCTTGGTTTTTTTAGTGCGATCATACCATGGAATCTTCAAGTGGATGCAGTTGACGTGAGAGGAGAATATTGACCCATTGGGTGGATAAAGAATGTCAAGAACTATTTGAGGTAGGGGATTCATTGCTTCTCTTTTATTTTACATGAAAATGTATTGTTAGCATGCTTTATCCCACTAGACAACAATGGAATTGACATAATAAATTTTTGAACCAGATAAATAAATTTATATCGGTCTTATTTTTTTGCCCCTTGTTTTCTGGATAGTATGATATCCATGATTTTTATGATTAGCTATTTTTTCTTGATGAAAATTGGTAAAGAACATATATAAGAATTAATTGATAACTGTTGGATATGGATAAAGAGGTATGTAAATGAATCGGGTTCTTCTTGTTTCTAATTTTATGTTAATCAAATTAGTGAAGTAAGCATGTTTAATTATTTGTGATACCTTACAGATTAGGTTTCCAGAATTTTGGAACCTATGAATAATAAATCCGTTAATTCAAGATAGATTAAAGAACTAAATGTTTGATCATTCCTTGAAGGGTTCTCAATTAACTTCTTGATTGTCAAAGGTCCAATATCACAATTGATGTGATTTCTATTTTCCTACCACTTGTACTGTCAAGTGAGCGTGGATGGCTGTTGTGATATGTGGGGGCATAGAGACTTTTGGTTATGGTAGCAGATGATTCCTAGAGTGGCAAGATGCATCGATTTATGCATGTGGGTGTCGGGGAGGACACTAGGATTGATGGAATGGGATGGATATTATTTTTGGATGATTTTTGATCCTTATTAGTTGATTATTTACTTTACTTTTCCCCACTACTCAAGGTAGCTGGTGTTGCTTACCCATATTTTGAAAGAGGTGAAGACACGCATGGTATGCCACATGCTTTCCATGTTTCGATTTTCCAGGGAGGATGGGTCTACACTCTTTCTATAGGTGGAAAAGACTCGATGGGCAGTATATCTACTCATGGTGTTGAGCCCGTTGTGTTTAGTAGCATAGAATTTTTTTCCATAATTCCTAGGAATGTGGGAAAGTAATTATATAATGAATAATTTAATAAATGTTGATAACAATGGGGTTGGAGTTTGCTGGAACATAATGATGAGGTTGTAATTTTAAAGGGATAGTGGAATTTGGGTGTGATGCTAATGATATTTAATGTGGAATTGATCATGGATAATTAATGTTTAAATAATTAATTAACATAATGTGAAACTCGTAAAAATATAATGAAATAATTTTTTAAAGCTCTATAAATGGTTTTGTGTATTTTAGATACTTAATCTTAAAAGTCGCAGCCCTGAGTCCGAGAGACGTTAGCTGCAGTTGAGTCTAAGACTAGGTTATTCCCATAATGTGGTTGTGAGATTTAATATATTCTATACTTTTTGTGTTTCTATACACTACTCCACCTCGTCAGTCAGGGAAACTAACACCCCAAGGATTCTAAGCCCTGTGGGGGTGTTTTCCCCAACATTCAGGTGGGAGGATGAATGGCTGACTGCCCCCTTTGGCTCCTCTCTCTTCTCTTGGTAGATACTTGTACTAGTAGGCACATCAGTTAGTTTTCCCTATATATATGTGTAGAGGGCTGTAATGGCTTGTTGTTATTCAAACACATATATTCTGGATATAGAATCCTATGGACTACAATAGGGGTAACGTGTATAGGCTGTGATGTCTTGAGGATCCTTATTGGGTGCATGGGTTGTAATGGCTTGAGGTATAATACCCAATGTATGATACATGTTATGCGAGTTATGGTGGATCCTAAAAACTACTTGGTTACTTTCTTATATGGCTGTGGTGGATTTGTTTCACGAGGTGTATATTGTGGTGCTTCTCCTAGGTGTTTGTGGGTAAGCCTTTTTGGAGAGAGATGCTCAGGACGTGCGATGCTGGGGAAAAGTGAAAAGCCAGTGGGGAAGTAGTAGCAGGGTACCCTTGATATTCGTTATTATATGATATATTCTTGTATTCATTACTTGGTGGGAGTAGCCATGGTGAGGTTGGGAACATAGTATACCTGTTTAGGTGACGAGTTAGTTTGACTTGTTGTTCACTGTTCTTTAGCAGGATTTATTTACTTTTTCATGAGAGGCTTTAGAGAGGATCCTACTGAGTATACTATTATACACACCCTATTTATATATAAACTATTTTTCAGGTAACTTGGAGTAGGTTGGAGATCAAACTTGTTTCTACAAATTGGGGGTTCAGGAGCTGTTTGTGCTTGTGGTTATTGTTGTTTTTACTTTCTTTTTGGTACTTTTGGTTTTCCCCATCCAGTTGTAGTAATTTTTTTATGACATTAGATATGTGACTAACTAAAAATTGTTTTTTGTTAAGATACGCTCCCTTTTAAGGGTAAAGGGGGAAACCGTCATGGCATCAAGGACATAAACAATAAAAAAACCCTAATGATCCAAAATTCAAAGCCAAAAAACTGATGATACATGTGAAAATCCCCTCCTGGCATCAAAACACATAAAATAAAGCTTCCACCTTCCAGCGCAGATCAGATAGTTGTCCCGTGCAAAAATGCACGGGCTTGGTACCGATGGTCATAACTATACCCTCTCAAAAATCCAATTACGGAAAGCGATGGTACAATGGAAAATAGTTGCCTTATACCTCATCTGGAGCATCCTAAAGTAGACGATCTGATTGCTGATACCCTTGAACCACAAATAACTGAAGCCAAAGAATAAGACATCAATGAGAAACCAATCACAATGAAAAACCAACCAATGAAAACCACCACTGATTCGCAACTTCAATCTCACTGAATTTTCGACCCTCAAATAAATTCAAAATCAATTCATACCACACCAGAGTCCATCATGAGTAGAAAACCAAAAACCAAAATGCACATCCCATTTGAAATTAAAGAACACCAAACCACTAGGAACCCACACGAGCAGCAGATCTAAAATGGAAACCTCGGACCTCGACAACCATCACCTCAGATCACCTCGGATCACCGCGAATCACCAGAAGCTCACGAACAACATTTCTCAAGGAACCGATCCTTAACTGACATCAAATCCTCAACCAAAACTCAAAACCATCAAAAAAAACTCAACCAGACCATCACCTCAGACCATCACAAACTTAGCAGAAGAAACCACAAACCGCATCCAAAACAATCAATGACAGGAAAGAAAATAGGGTTATAAAACCATCACCAATCACGCTGGAAGGAAGTCCCACCAAAATTCAGAACTCGTCGCCGCCAACCAGAATGCCTTCAGAAGCCATGAAGAAAATCCAAACACACACCAGAGAGGAGGCGACAACTCACAAGCCACAGAAGCTGGATCTCAGCCGTGTACCGTTACCGTGCCACCGTGGGGAACCCAATCCGGCAAAGAAGGGATTGGGTGAGAAATCAGGCCAGCAACGGTGAAAGAGGTTGAGAAGCCGAGTCCGCAGAGCATGCCACCAAAACAGTAATCCACCGCCACAAGCTCTCGAGTGCGAGGACAGACACCGCGCCAACCCAAGACGAAGGAAGGAGGTGGTGGTGAGGGGAAACCCTTGATCTAAGAGCCCCTTATGGGCACATTGGCTTGGACCTAGTAATCTGCAGCATAGAATTCAACATTAAATATGTGCACTTGGGTTTTCTTTTATATTTCTATTCTGAGATGGAGTTGGTTGGTGTATATCATATCTCTCTCTTCCTCATGTGTTCTATAAGAGGGTAATGCCTCCCATTTTTTGATTATTATACCCTCGTTTCTAGTCTCCAACCCGGGGCCTACTGGAGGAGGGACTCAGGGGTCATTATCTTCCTTCTCCCATTGCTGGCCCAGGAGGGGTACACTTTGTGGGGAGGGGGTCATGACAATATGATAAGGCTTCATTAATAAAGAATCTACCTAAAGAAATAAAGGATACTAAAATTTTTTGTTCACTCTTTGTACACTTTATAAAATTTTAGAGTGAAATCAAATCAGCAGCTCAAAAATCTTCTAATGACCGAGTATTTATAAGAATTCTTATAATGGTCATCTTGAACCACCAAAAGTTATATTTTATAAAATTGATTCATAAGGACTTCGACACCTGAAAATTCAATAGTCATATTATAATAGAATTTTAGATTTTGTATTGTTTTATAAATTTATAGTGTAAAAGACATTTTAATACATTAAAAAATTGTTTTATGTATTCAGAATTCATCCTTTAGTCAATCAAATAGTTTTTCTTAAATAACATAATTATGATAAAATATATGAGTGTGAAAGTAATTTTTATTTGTTCTGACATCATGTCCGATTATGAAGACTATCATTAGTATAAATTTAGTTTAGAAAGTTGTAAATACAATTTTATAAGGTGAATCTAATCAATGTTGGATATCTACTCATGATGATAATTGTAACGAATAAATTTGGTTTGTATTTATTAACTCTTTGAAACCATTTCTATTTTTGGATTCTGAGTATTTTTTTCTTTAAAAATATTATTAAAACACTTTGGACATGAATGAGTAATTAATTTAGTATATAAGAAAGGGTTTGTGATTAACAAAACAAATAGAACATAAAAGCTAAAAGAATACTTTTGACTAAACATTTTACCTCATGAATAGTAAATTTATATTTATTATAATTAAATAATATAACCATAAAAATATTCATAATATCATATATAATCCATTAATAAATTATTATAACCCATTTGTTAATAATATTTTATTAATACCATTATTTTGGGTCTTAACTACTTCATTTTTCATGAGAATTTTACTTCAGTAGTTCTTGTCCCTGAATTTTTATTATGGTTCCATCATCTAAATTTTTTAATTATAATGAAAATATAATATATATTCATTATATATATATATATATTTATATTTATCCATAATATTTAGATATTGAAAAATAATTTATAATATTTTTTATAGAAATTAGTTCGTATGTATGCATGAAAACTATTTATAATTTATGATTGATGGAATGAAATAAATATAAACAATAATTCAAATTTGAATATAAATTAATATGTAATCTATAAGTAATATATATTTATTAAATATGTCTTTATTTATATCTATATAATGTGGAAATTAAAAATGGATCACATCGCTTCGTGGAGGTGGTAGTCCATATGCATGCACGAGTGATGTTATTGTTTTTCAATGACAGGGTGATAAGAAGGTATATAAGATATTATAAATCTAGAAGAATAATTATTCTATAAATATAATATATTTTAATTATTTTCATCTTTATAACTATCCAGGTAAAGTGGTTATGAAAAACTAATTGCACCGCTATATGGAGAGGGTATTCCATACGTATGCACGAGTGATGTTTTCACTTTTTATATGATAAATAAGAGATGGAAAATGGTTATATCATCTTTATAATAACCTATAATTATATTTACTATATTTTCATGATTATTTTTGGATGGGAAAAATATATTTTGGTTAATTATAAGATATAATAAACTTGAAAGAGTTGGTAAAGATGATTACCTCTTCTTCGATAGACTTATTTTAAATTCCTTCCAAAGGACCCCTTGAATGGACATTGAAGAATATAAAAACCAAAAATTAAAGTATAGGTATTTTTTTAAAAGATATTTTTAGTGTTTGGTTGATATATATATCTCAAATTTGTGTAAATAAAAGAGAGAAGTGGTTTCCTTTTATTAGTGATGGGAGAGTCACTTTTGTAATTTTTTAAAATACAGAAATACAATATAGCCCCCTTAATGGAAATGTGGGTAAAAATTACATGGATAATTATATTAGGAGTACATGATCTTAATATTTTCATATAATGTTTTTTTACTATTTTACTTATAATTTTAAACAATATCTTTTTTATTAACCCCTTTGTTAATAATTTTTATCATTAACCACAGTAACAACTATTTCAATATTAAATAGTTATAATAGTACTTATAACAAGAAATTGACTCATAAATTTTAATGGGAATAATTTTTATACAATATAATATCCCCTTATAATTTTTCAAGTTTTTTATATTTTTTAATTAACTTAATAAATATTATTTTCATAAAACATCATTATTGTTTTTTTGACACAATTCATTTAATTGGACTTTTATGACACTATGAAAAATATTAAATTAAAATATAAACCCTTAAAAATACTTAATATGTTATATTTATCTATAAAATTAAGTTTGAACAATATAACACCCATATAATATTATTTTCAAGTTTTTAAAATAATTTAATGATTTTTCTACTGCTTGCACTATCACAGAATCCGTGTTGTGTACACATTAAAGATAATTATTTCATCACAAAAAATTTAAAATAAATTACCATGATAAAAAAGTTAATTCATATTTCAAATAAATATTTATAAGTGTACATTTACTTTTTCATCTTTATGTAATAAATTAATGTTATAAAAGTCATGAGAATGAAATTTTAATATTTTAGTTGCATAAAATAATATAAATGTGATTATCAATGAAAAATGGAATAAAAATTCCATATATTAGAATTTATTATGAAAATGGTATAATATATACCATTAAATTAAATAAAATAATGATTTTGTTTAATTTTTCATGCTTTTTTACAATAATTTTAAACATCATTACCCAATTTAGCCTTTACCGACTAGATAAATGTTACCACCGTTACTATTAACAATGAATAAAAAAGAAATTATCTATTAAATAAATTTTAATTTTAGGAATAAAATTATTGAATCCATTTTTTTATATTATATTCCTATAATTTGGAGAAGATAATTCAATAATAAATCAACAAAATGGGATGAAAAATTGTTTTCCAGAAAAATGTGGTTTTAAGCCTAAAAATTAACTTATTGAAAAATAATTTAAAAATATGATTCTAATGTAAATAAAATGGATATTATATCAATTTAATTACAAATTAATTATATAATGATCATTTTAAATTACTTGATTCAAATAAAATAAATAACAACTTTACAAAAATCTTTAATATCCATTATTCACTAAAAAATAAATCTATTTAGAAAAATTATAAAAATTAAACCTAAGATAATAACGACTTGATGAAAAAATGATACAATTTTCAAATAATAATAATTAAATAGTTTTTAAATATTCATTTAAAAAAATTATTATTTTTAAATAAATCTATCAAATAAATTAGATTTATTTAAAGTGTAATATGTCATTATATCTTGGGGGGTTACATTAAATGCCCTCTAATAATTTTACCATCAAAATTATTTCACTATGATATAAAAAAATGTGGATTTTTCATTCTCATTACATCCTCAAGTCCCTACATATCTTTCCAAAAATTATGGTTTTAATATTAAACATTGAATAAATGAGTGGTCATGTTTAGTATCACTTTCTCTGTGTGATCCATAATATAGAAAGATTATTCATGGTAATATTGTTATTTCTATAGTGGTATGAAATACGAGTTTAGTATATGTGAATGATTCAGTACTAAATTAATTAGGAGAGATAAATAGAACACATCATGAAATTGATAGGAATTTGGTGAAAGTGGAATGTAATAAACAATCATCCCAATATAATCATGAATTTTGATGACATTGATATATTTAGGGATCAACTTCCCCTTATTTATAAACCTCATATACTTTTTCTAAGTACATATTCATAGGATTATATTATTAAAAACTACAAAATCTATATCTCATTTATTATTTTCATCATACTTATTTGTCAACTTCTTACTACCCTAATGTGATGTTTAATGGATCTTAACTTATCTGCCATTTCCTTATATATATTATGCCCCAATAGATTTTTTTCTTTAACTTTATCCCAACATGTTATATTTTTCATGTCCATTAAAAGAGGGAATTATACGGAGTATTATAAATTATTTAGTGAAATCTATTTTGTGATAAATGTATACCAGAGTAAAATTTTTATCCCAACCACCTTAATAATCCATAAAGAAAGCTCTCATCATATATTCTAGAGTTTTAATGGCTCTATTAGACCCAAAATCTATACGAGGATTATAAATAGTACTCAAAATCAACTTTGTATCTAGATACTAATGAAGGATTCTCTAAATCTTCAAGGTAAACCTTGGATCCTGAACAGATATTTTTTAGAGTGACACTCCATGAAATCTAAAAAACATATTTAATGTCTAAACAAGTAAAATGATAAATATATTAATTATCAATAATTGTGATGAAATATGATGAAATCAAAATATAAACTGAAACCCATATATAATTATTCTCTTTATATTTTTTGGGATATTTTGAATAATAAATACATGATAATTCTTTACTATTCCTATTATTGTATGGGTAATGGTTGAAACATCACCTTAGACATATATCACATACCCTTAACATAAAGACACACTAGGAATAATTATACATCTTCAGGAATATACCATTTCTTATTATCCCACAATAAATACTCTTTCCTATATCTATACATATTCATACATCTTGGTTGAGTAAAGAATGATGAACTATTAGATTAAGACAATAACTTCTTCTTTAACTCTTGCATTTATGGAACATAAACTTGTTTTATAAACCGTACCATTCTAACAAGATCATGGTTGAACTCAAACTATTAATTATTATTTTTTAATTATATATGTTACTTTTATGTCTTCTTACTCCTCTCATGGATCAATGGTTTGACATTAATATGATAAAGATATTATTTTTCCCATTTTCCTCATATTTCTAGATCTATATTATATAAATTACGAAATATTGTAAAACATTCAATCCTTATCACATAGAAACTAAAATGGTATTTTCGGCTCAGAGCATCAGACACCTTACTAATGTTCTCATGGTGGTAATGTATTAGGAATTCATTATCATTGATCAACTCCAAACATCAAACTTTGATATTATTAAAATATTTTCATATAAATAAATAAATAAATATATATATCAAAGTTTTATGATTAGTAAATATATCACACCACTCACTATATATATAATGTCTCTATATATTCAATGAAATATCCAAAATCATGATTCGTGTAATTCTACTCATGAATTCTCAATTTTTGGGTGGAATAAGATATAACCATATCATTCATCATGAATAATAATCCTAACCCCTTCTTGAATACATCACAATAGATCACGAATTCATCATCACTATAGGGTAGTTAGAGAAAGGTTTAACAGAGCAAACATCTCTTTAGTTCCTTTAAATTATCATCACATTCATCTATCCATGAAAACATACCCCTTTTTTATCCAATTTGGTGGTTGGATTAGATTATTGTGAGAAATACTTTATAAATATTTGATAGTATCTAGAAAACACAAGATATTTTTTTATATTAGTTATCATGGTGGGTCTAGGATATTACTCAATAACTTTTATCATTAAAGGGTCCACTAATATAACCAATACCATCACTAGATATTATATGACCCAAGAATGAATCTTTTTGAATAAAAAAATGACACTTGGTAAATTTACCATACAAAATTTCCTTCATCATGGTCTTCAACACAATTCTCAAATGTTCATCATGGTCTTCATTTTTCATCAAATATATAAGAATATTATCTATAAAAACAACTATAAACTGATCAAAGTAATATAAAATTCTTTATCTATTGAATCTATGAAGATAATATTATAATCAGAATGTTAAAATGTAATTACTATAAATTCAAAATGATTATTCCTTATATGGAAGGGTATCTTGTGAAAATATTCCTTCTTGAACCATGGCTAATAATTTCCAAATAAAATATAAGTATTGAAAAAATATTGACCTCATCATTATTGATTAAAAAGATCACTCATATGGGATATATGGAACTTTTTCATAATATTAATGTTCTTATGTTCCCAAAAATTAATGCAATGTACCATTGAACCATTTTTCTTCTTAAAAAAATAATAGGTGCAGACCTTGGTGAAACACATGGATGAAAGAATTTGTTAACTAGATTATCTTAGATATTATTCTTCAATTCCATCAAATTAATTAGGTCCATTTTATATAGAATATTTGAAATTGGTGTATCACTAGTTTTGTGAGGTATTAAAAACTCAACTTTGTGATTCAAGGTATGAATATGAAACTCTTCTAGAAAGGAATAAATAAACTCTTGTAAAATAGGTATATATTCAGTGTTGATTCCCCCCCAACTCTCACGACCCATCCCAATGGTATTGGAGCTGAAAATCTCCAAGCCATCCTCCAATATGCCAGTGGCTGGTGACTAGAACCGAATAGGAATATCACATAAATGGGAGGCATTTTATACATAATTATACACACACACACACACACACACACAGACATCCCAGATCACAAAAAATTATGAAATTTTAAAACCACAGAGTTATCAATGCATACATACATCTATATCCCACAACAAGAGTTTGGTAAGAAGTAATGTAAACTAAAATAAAACCAAATAAAGTTACACAACAAAGAGTCTATAACAACAAGTACAACTTGTATGTGAGGTTACTAGGACTGCTGTCTGAAAGCCATAGAAACACACCTTAGTCTATCGGGTCTCAAAAATAATTATCTGGTCCTGGTCCAGATAGGACTCTACCAAAAAGGTTGATCATCTGTAAAAGACATGACATGTCCTAGAAATGCTCCTACATGGGTGAGTATAACAATACTCCGTAGGACACCCCAAAACCTCAGAGAAATACAACAATGAAAAGTACAGTAAACTCTACCCAAGTATATTCCTACAACAAATATAACAAGAATATCTAGATATAATCTATCGAAGACACATAGTCTATAGGTAAACCACAATCATAGTATGCTGCCCTTTGGATTTCTATTCAAAGACTCCACAAAGCACTCATTTGATAGAACACACTTCTGAGTCTGATAGCAATGATGAAATCCATCTGAGAGGTACTACTAATCAAGTACTATAATGAGAATGAAACTCTGATAGATCTGAAGAAAGAATGATACCGAGATGAGAATCATAGCTAGGTCCATGGGGTGATACCAGAAACACAATATGGATTAACCCACATAGTAGAGTATCAGCACTCGCGTATTTTTGGTCACATTGATACCAATAACTCCACCTATGGAAAGAAGATGGATAGAGGATCCCACTCCGGGCCTCTTAGGGGGGTGGGGAGGGGGGTCGAAAAAATCTATCTATGAAGTCCTACTAATGGTATTATAGTTATAGAAGTAGAAAATTATTCTCACTAACCATCAGAAGAATGATAAAGGGAACAATATCCAGTCAAACAAATCCATGATATGATGGATAATAAAATCAAGCCATGTAGAAAGGGGCACACAACGTATAGTGTTGGAACACACCATTTACCTTTACCCTAGATACATCATGGGTAAAATAGATAATTTCATTATACACATGTCATGTACAAGTGTACATGACATGTGAATGGGTTACATGTTATGTCTCTGTATCTGGGGTCAGCTCGTGTTCTCTGGATATGTGCCAGTACATGGCGTCAGCCCATGTATCTATGTCTGTGTACCAATCCATGGGGAAACCCATGTACAGGGTCCAAGACATGCCATATGTGAGAGTACACATTGTGTAGGCAACCTGTCTACTCTACCGCATGTCTGTGTACTCCTTCAGGTACACACCGAGTCATTCAAATGGGGTTACATGCCATGTAGTTAAGGAATACATGTCATTTATATCTGTTTTTTCCATATTCCATCTTCTTCCTCCCAATCACACCATTCGAACATCCGGCATCCATTTCAGTGGTCAGTTTTCCATGAAACTCCTCATCTAAGGTACTTCAGTCACACCATCTCCGAATCAATAAGATTCATAATTCAATTGACTTGGAAAATGAGATTTCCACCATTCATCATTACCACCGAAGAAAATGAAATCATCATCCATCAATATTCGATCCACTATTGTAACAACAATTATACATCCATCGAGTCTCACCTATACTAGATTCATAATTTCAAATTATTGCACCGAGATTCAGATGTAAGATGATTGATCTTTATAGAAAAGTCAAATTGTGTGGAAGAACGATAAATACCACAAAGAATGACGAATTAAGGGATAAAAGAACAAATTAAATCGAGAGGGATGAACCTTGATTGATGTTTTTGTCTATTTTGGTTCTTCGACATTAGAATGATGAATGAATCAATCAATATTTTTAATAAAAAAGATTAGAATCTCATAATAAACCTCACAAAAATAGTGGATCCCACGTAATGATCAATTTATGGGCCAATATATTCATTGAATGGTCTACTTTCATTATAGAAATCAAGATCAAGAAAAATAAAATCAAAATAACATGACCTACCTCAATTCAGTTCAATTTCTATGGAATAATGATCGATGAACCGCGTTCGTTGGAGATATCTTTTGAATCTAAGGATATATTTATTGATCAATTCACGATCCACAACTTCAGCATTATTCGTTAGAGAGAATTATTTAGGGGTTCTCTCCAAATATCCTCCAGAGGTTCTACTGTTATGCTTCTAACCCATGAATTTTGGAAAAATGATGTATTTAAAGAAAAGGAAACTTATGCATCAACACAATGAATTGAAATAATATTTATTAAATTACTTTATCCAATTTATACCCATGATAAAATTTTTATAAACCACCCAAACCGACCAACTTTAGGACACACCTAGGGTAAAACCACCATTATAAACTAATTGGTGTCCTCAAATTTCTGATCCTAGAACCCATTGAATAGTTATTCAACTTTTTAGGGAAACCCCTGCTCACGTGCTATTTAATATATTTAATATATTATAAACATTTATTAGGAGAATACCGGGTCTCCTAATCAGACATCGTGTCAGAACCTGGTATCTAAATTAATCCATATAATACTAATGAAATACATATATTGATTCGAGACATTATATTCTCATCACCTTGGGAATTTATGTCCCCAAAAATCAAAATCAAGGGATACTAAAAAAGATGATAGTAGTGAGGATGAAACTGAGCCACCCACTCCCATGATCTCTCCAAAATATTCATATGCTATAATGATACTAACAGCAATGGAATCAATTTCCCATGAATGATAATCTACTACTGATCCTTGATCACAAATGGATACTTAGAAAAAGTCACTCCATGCTTGATATCCAGCTCGCCCCAGTCGATAACATGCAATGGTTCATGCATGTACATTAATAGGTATGACAAATGGAAGAAATTTTGTACCCGGTCAAACTATGGAGGTAGAGCTTTGTGGTATGGCACCTCACCAAATCAACACCATGTCTTGAAAGAATCGATAAACCTCAGAGATAACTTTCTTCCCTGGCAAAATATCCTTAATGACTATCAAGTTCAAACCTATAGGAACACATGGTATCCTTACTTGAAATCCAAATTCCTTCACTTCATGTTAGCATAAGACTTATGAGGGCTCTGGGTAGTCTTCATCTATTTCATGATTATCTTCACCTTCTCTGTAGTATCTTGCACCAACTTTGGGCCGATGAGATCTGACACTCCTTAGTTAGTCCAACAAGTGGTGACTTGTAGGGCCAAACATAAAAATTCGTGAATGGTTTCATAGAAATGGTGGAGTGTTAGATTTTTTTTGAGAAAACTACACTAGTGGTAGGTGGTCCTTATATCTATAACCAAAGTCTATCATGCAATCTCATAGTGTGTTTTCTAGAACATGAATGTTTTTCTCAGTCTAACCGTCAGTCTACGTGTGAAATGTTGTGCTCAAGTGTATCTTGTTCCCAAATTCCTCCTCTAATCTCTTCGCCAATTCATATGTAAGGTGATAACCATGATAAAAAACTATCATCGATCCAAATCCATGGATTCAAACTAGATCTTGAATGTATAGGTGTCCCAATCTTTTTACTGAACTTGGTTCTTAGGATGCTAGGGAGTGGGACTACATGGTGAGTTGATCAAGGATCACCCAAATGAAATCATGTACCATGGACATATGTGGTAATAACATCATTATTTCCATAGATTTGCCATTCCACTTACATTATATAATGTCAAGGGGTTGAGCCTAACATGCTAGAAATTTGTTCTTAGCCTTCACTTGTTGATAAGTAATGCATCAAGAGAAAAACATTACATTTCCTTACTTCATCTTTGGCCACAAAAACTAATGTCAGAGGTCCTAGCAATTCTTTTCCACAATTATATGTACCTTTATAGGGGATGTATGAAACTCCCGCAGAAACCCCTCCCACAATTTCACTAGTACCATCGCGTGTCCTTGGAAAATAATGATGTTCTTCATACCATTAGAAAATCTATTTGAAGTATAAACTGGGGATATCTCTGCATGTTGGGCCTCAAAGTTAGTATCCCCATGTTGTACCACCCTAAATCACTATAAGAATTAAGGGGTGATAACTATTGACTGGGGTTAATCTAATCTATTTCCATTAACAAAGGATAACTCCAATTAGGAAAACTGCTATGATGCCTCATCCAGCAACTATGAACAAGATATCATGTTAAGAGAATCTGCCACCACATTCCCCATCCCGAGTGTATAAACAATATAGATGTCATAATCTTAGAGGAACTATAGCGATAAACTATGACTCATGTTTAGATCCTTCAATGATACTATATACTTGTGAATCTTGTGATCATAGTAGATGAAAAACCGTTTTCCCATCAGGTAGGGTCACCACATCTTTAAATATAATTCTATTACTACAAACTCAATATCATGGGACACATATTTATGGACATGTGTTATCAAATGGTGTGAACCATAGGGAATCACTTCTCACAATTGCATCAATATACAGCCAATCGCCATTCCTAATGTGTCGTAGAACACTAAGTACTCGAAAAATTTCTCTATCAATCTCTATATTGGGTCACTCATAAAACTCTACCTCAACTACTGAAAATACTTTAGGCACCATTTTTCCACATGAAAGGCTGCCCCTTTCGAGTCAATGTTTTCATTGGTACTAATATCCTAGAGAAATCAGGTATAAATCTCTCATAGTAGCCTACCAACCCAAGGACGCTATGCACCACCATCACATTCATTGGATTATCCCATGTTGACACTGCCTCGACCATGGCTAGGTCCACTGCTACTTTATCCACTAAGATAATGTGTCCCACAAAGTGGACCACCTAAAACTAGAACTTGAACATTCAATGCTTTCTGTTAAGAAAGATCTCTTGTAGTACATAAGAACTATTCTCATGTGTCTCACATTCTCTTACTTGGATGCTGAGTTCACAAGGATATCATGAATGAATACCACCACAAACCGGTCTATGTAAGGTTGAAAGATTCATTTGATGAGTCCCATGAACACTGATAAGTAATTATTCATTCCAAAGGGCATCACCAAGTAATAATAGTAACTATATAGACATTAAAATGTAATATTTTCTATATCCTTGTCGCAACGTCAAAATTGATGATAGCCTAATCTGAGTTCATCCTTTTAAAACCATCATGCCCCTCTCAACTAATCAAAGAGTTCAACAATCCTTGGTTGTGGATGATTGTTTGTCATAGTTACCTAATTTCAGAACTTGTAATCCACACACAACCTCAGGCTCTCATCTACCTTCTTGGAAAAAAATTGGGGCTTGCCAAGGAGAAAAACTAGGTCTCACGAATCCTTTCCACTAAAAGTCCTGCAACTTCGCCCTATACTCATGATGCTCAACGAGAGCCATCCAATATGCTAGTGCGGATATTGATTCCATCATTGGGAGTTGATCAATGCAGAAGCCTATCTCTTGTTAGGGAGGTAAACTTGAACATCTTCAAGAAATACAACATCATACTCCTCCACCACCACAAGAAAATGGGAACTCACAACATCCACTGCACCATGGGTTAGGCTAGCCAACTAATGATTAACCCGCTATATCCTCCTACTCATAAGTATATCATGCACTATTGGTGTCCCATTTTCACTAACAAAGGATAACCTGGCTCAGTCACTATAGAAACACCACACCCTTTTCCTAAAATAGTAAATATGGCCATGAAATGTAGATAAACAATCCATAACAAAAAAGTCATTGTAATGAATCGATGATGCTATTAAGATATTAAAAAAACTCTCACCTCCAAGAATCAGTCACACTATCAACAAATGTGTGTGATCTCTAAGTCTTCTCCAGTACGAGCTTCTAAGTTTAAGGGTCAATTCAACGATTCAATTGGAATCTCTATGTCTCGTAGAAGATATGTGGTAAGAAATTAATGGCTAGTTCTTGTGTCTATCAGTAATGTAGATAAATTTTAAAAGACATAGATCGTACCATGAATCATTCCTCGATCCCCTAGTAAATATGACTTGACAACCTGCAGTTGTCCCCCCCATTTCCTACTAATCACTAATCCTTATGTGGACCACTTGGGTGTTGTGGTGGTAACAAGTCAAAATTTCAACCACCTCCTTCTATTATCCCATCACATATACCACATCCTCCTCAATACGAGTGTTACTACACCTATCATTATCTCTACCTCAGTGGTCCATCCATAGTCTCTCTCCCTCTCAGTAATATATCCATTAGGACAATCTCAAGCAAGATGTCCCATGATGTAACAAGAATAGTTTCTCCACTCTCTATAATAACTAGACCCACCACGGGATCCCAAAAGTTTACATCCCACATATTGGGACCACCTCTTGGAACTTATCCCTCATCCGGGTCACTAAGATCGATTTTGGCTCCCTACAGTTGAGGTATCTACTCCTACATTCCCACTACTCTTCTTCATCATCTGTATCTAGTCAACCAAAGAATCTTTCGACCACTAAATCCATCTCAATCACCCCAACATATGTAGAAATGCTCAATGGGATAAAAATGGATCACATGTCTCTACATATATGTCTCTCAATGTTTCGATCTGTAATGAACTTATCTCAAAACATATCCATCGAATACCTAGAAATGTTGGTATACCTAGATGAATAATGTTCCCCTAACATTCTTACCTTATATAAAAAAGAGGTTCCTATATATATGTACATCCATTAGTGTAACTAGTGATAATTCCTCTATTAGTAGGTGCTCAAAAATTTTCCATGAAATAGTTGTATCATCATTATTTTGGGAAAAAACAACCATCATTCTGTAAAGCTGTGAATAAGGCTCACTACCATGACAAACACTAGATGAGTTGGTGTCCTGATTAGATGAAAAACTCATGTCACCACCTCAATTCGGTCCTCAGATGCCCATGGATTGGGATCACATAAAAAACTGAGGGGTCTCTTCTACTGAAACTCATGAAGCGCACTCCTCCTGCACACCTCATCCACAAGTATTGTGGGTACAATGTGATTCTCTATAGGTGGTGGTATAGATTGTCCACCACAAGGCAATAACATCATAAGAAATGGTCCCTGTATGGAAGCCTTATCACTGAGGGGTTAATCCTCATGATCAAGCTACTTAACCCTCACTAGCATACATCAGAGATGCATCCTGAAAGTAAATATGATGTAACAAATCATTGAGTACATCCAGATACACGAATAAATAAGGGCACAAAAACCAAAACTCATTCTTACATAATTCATGTACCATTGGTTTCCATACAACCAATGTTCTCATGTACTGAGTCAAAAAGAAGGTAATCAGTGTCTTGGTCTTTGGATTCATCGGTTTCCATACAAATACTAGATCCCCTAGCTTGAAATCAAAACTAGAAAGACTTAAAACTATTTCCTCAAACCCATCTCACAGACTCTATGTTCTAATGTAGAACCGAACACATTGATAACACTCTGTCATGACCTTAGACAATGGGGCCCATGCTAAAACTCCCCATGACTTCCTTCAATATGCCAGGGGATCATAACTAACACCATATAAGAATATCACAATCATGGGAATCATTTCCTATGTACCTGTAAACACACAAACATCCCCAATCCCACCAAATTCTAAAATGTCAAAACAACTAAGAAAACAATGCATGAATACATCAATATCCCAGAACCAGATTATGACATGATGTAATGTATAATAAAACAAGTCCAAATACAATCTCATCATAAAGAGTCTGTAACAACAAGTTCAACCTATAAGTAAAGGTGCATGGACTGCTCTCTAAAATCCATAAGAACACACCACAGTCTTTTTGGTCAACCAATGCACAGTCTTGTCCAAGTCCATCTAGGGATACATCAAGAGGTTGATCATCAAAATAAGACAAGACACATGGGGGAAATATCTCACATAGTGGTGAGTTTAAAAATACTCAGTAAGACACCCTGAAATCAGAAACAGATATAAAAAAGGAAAGTACAATCATCTCTTCATAGGTATATATCTACAACATATATAAAAATAATATCTAGATATAATCAATCTGAGACACACAGTCTATAGGTAAACCACAACCATAGCATATGTGCCTTGTGATTTCAGTTCGAGGGTTCTACAAAGTACTCTTCTAGGATAACACACTTCTATGTATGATAGAACTGAAGGCATATGTCTGAGATGTATTTCATATCGTGTAATGTCATGAGAAATAAACACTGATAGATATGAAGAGTATATGATACATAGATGAGGATCACATCTAGGTCCAAGGGGTGATACCAACAACTCAATTTTTCTGAACTCCCTATGTAGATGATCGACGCCCGTGAGGTGTTGGTCACATGGATAACATGATTTCCACCTAGAGCAGAAAGATGAATAGAGTATTCCACTCTAGGCCTCTTGGGGGGATTCCAAAAACTATATCTTGGAAGTCCTACTGAAGGGATCATAGTCCAAGGAGTAGAAAACAATTTGCACTAACATTCGGAGGGAAAATAAAGTGAACTAACCCAAATGAAACTATCCGAGATACAAAGGATAAGAAAATCAATCCATGTAGAAAGGAGAACAATCCATGTCCCATGACCCCAGGTACTTCACATGTAGAACAAATCATGTCATTCAACCTATGTCATGTACAAGCATACATGAAATGTAAATGGGTTATACATCGTGTCCCTATATCCAGGGTCCACCCATGTACTCCGGTCATGTCTCGGTACATGGTGTCTGCTTGTGTATCCATTCTTGTGTACCAGTACACATGGTAGAACACGTATATGGTCTAAGCCATGATGTGTAGGGGAGTACATGTCATGTAGGAAACCCATGTACTCCACCCCGTTTCCCTGTACACCTTCATGTACATGCTGATTCATTCAACGTGGGCCAAATTTCATGTATCCAAGGCTACACATCGTGTGTATTAGGTTCTTATAGAACCTATCTTCATCCTACCAATCATGTTAGAAAATTTTTTATCTTCTGATCCAGTTGTTGTATTTCCATGAAACTCTAGATCTGAGGTCGTTCAGTCACACCATCATTGAATTAGTATGATTTTTTACTTCAATCGACTCTGAAAACAAAATTTCCTCCATTCACCAATACTTTTAAAGAATGTGAAATCGAGACCCACCGTCATTGGATCCACTACCACAACTAGTGTCACACCACCATCGAGTCATATCAATGACAGATACACAATTTCCGATCATTTTTATATGAATAGGTTGTGCAATGATCGATTGTTCAAGAAAAGTAGAATCGTGGGAAGGATCAATAAATACCCTGAAGAACAGTGGATCATGGGAGAAAAGATAAAATCAAATCGAGAGGGATGAACATTGATTGATTTTTATGCTGATCTTGGTAATTCATCATTATAATGGAAAACAAATTAATCAACTATTTTAGTCAAAAAGATTAGAATCTACCAATAAATCCCACAAAAATATCCCATCTTGCATAACAGTCAATACATGAACCAATATATTCATTGATTAGTCTGTGTTCATCATATAAATAAAGAACTGGGAAAATAAAATCAAAATAACATGCCCTACATCGATTCTATTCAATCACTGATGAATAACAATCGCTATGTCATATTCATTGGCGAGATCCATCAAATTTGAGGCTGCATTGAATGATTAATTCACGAACCAAAACATTATCATCATTTTTTCAAGATAATTATACATGGGTTCTCTCAAACGATCCTCCAGATGTTATAGGGTTATCCAGGTAAACCTATAATTCCTTAATAAGAATGTATTTAAAGAAAAAAAAGTTGTTTCTTCATTACAACAAATTAAAATAATATTTATTAAATTATTTAATTCATTTCATTCCCACAAAAACCTTTTCAAAAACGAACTATACCAACCAATGTTAGGTTGTGCCTATGGTAAAACCACCAATATAAACTCAAGGGTTCCCACATATTTTTTATTCGAGAACCCCTTTGACAGTTATTCCAATTTTTACAAAATACTATGCACACATGATATTAAATATATTTATTATATTTCAAGAATTTATTCCAAGAATACCAGGCCTCAAAATCATCCACCATCAGAGCTCCTGATCTTGAAATTAAACAATATAATATTAAGAAAATAATTCATCAAAAAATTAAAGACAATACAACAACCATATAAGATAAATATCACTCATAAATAGGTTGTAAAAATAATATGATGGAGGTAATTTCTGTTGGGAGTTCATATTATTCTATGTATCGATATACTATCATTGTTTTATTTGGAATATCGAATGTAAATTTCTTACCTTAACAATTGATATATGATATATCCTAAAGGAGATAATCTATTTCAAATAATGCATCAAATTCTACTAGAGTAAAAATATAAAGTTTTTTAGGATGCATATTATGACAAACATTAATTGAGGAGGAGTTATAGACACAGGATGCAGTGATACTATTATTTTGGAGTTTTCACTTCCAACTAAACATATAATCATTTTTGTGGTGATGTTATAGTCTTACAAAATTTTCCAAATAGGAAAGAGTGTATAAAACCTAAATCATTTAAAAAAAATTTACATCTAGAGTAGATGATAAAAGTACCTTTCACCAAATTAGTTAGATCTTCCTCTTAGGCTATATTAATTCGATATGTTTGCATCCCCCATTTAATTGAATAGTAAGTTCACTAGATGCTTGGGGCACTAGTTGGAATAATTCCACATAATTTTATTGTTAAAGAACAAAATATAAGTGTTTTATTTCTTTCACTTACATGCATTATCCTTATAACCCTATTCTTTTTTACTTCTAATAAAATCAAGTACCCTTCACACATTTTCAAGAATGTTTCATTACATAATTTTTTCATGATAGAAATTGATTTATTTCCTTCTTATTTAATTTATTTAATTTTTCATGGTGTTTAGATGACCTATTCGTCTCTTTATTTCCCTTAAGGAGAAATGATCTTGCTAATTCATTCTATATCTTAGTTAGACTTGATACTATATCATCAAAAGATTAATTTTTTTTGAAACTAGTTCCCTTTATAGGATCCACATAATCACATCAAAGAAATGATCAATATACATTTCAAGATTATGTGTGTAGTCTAATTTTTATTCCCTTTCTTCCATTAGGAAACATCACTAAATAATTATATACATTAAGTTAACTCATAATCATTACGAATATTGATCATAAAAATATAATAATTTTATTAGTAAAAGTTCTAAAATACTATAAGAGGTTAACATAATTAACATTTTATCTATGTTCAATTATAATCTATTTTTCAAAGTTTTTACTAAATGTTATCTAATTCAAAATATAAAAACCCCACCACTAATAACCCAAATAAGGTGTCTTATTCATTAAATTTGTATAAGATACAAGGTATATCACCACATATGATTGATCGGTTTAGCAGTCTTAAAGAACCATATATAAACATGATTTAAATATTAAATTAAAAATATAAACTATATAACATAAGAAAATAATAAAATACTTGATAATATTGATAATATCATTCTTCATATTCTAGGAAAATGAAAAAAACAAAGGGTGAGGTGAGATGCTGAATAATAGTTATGTAAAATGTAAGTTATCCTGAGTAAATTATATATAATCAATATATAGAGATAAATAATTGATAACACATTCCATTTAATAATTCACTTGAGAATGAAATGAATACATGGTTAACAAGAATGTATAAATATTGTTGATAATAATAAATGAATTATAAATGGTGGAAAATCTTAATATATGATTTAATTATCTAAGACATCATGATATATTTACCATTAAGGCCTTGTTAAAATATAGATTAATCGATGTGTAAGTATACACCCAAAAAACATTTAATAAGGATAGATAACTAATTGTTATCTTGAGACCTGTTGATTCATCTAGGACCTCTCTATAACTAGACCCCACCTGTAACTTCATGAGTTTTAATGAATTATTTTTTTAATAAAGTTAAAATTCAATAATTACTAGCATCGTAAGATACACTATGTTAATCTTTCTTTATACGAAAAACCATGTTAATCTTGTGCTACATGAAGTGTAGAATTTATATTTAGGTACAGACAACACTGATGTTTTATTATGTTATGCATAATACCTTTTTATATTGCATTACACACATCATTAATCTTATCACACATTATACGCAACATTTATTTTAACTGAAACATGAATTATTATTCAAATATTATTATAGTTATTACCTAGCCATTGGAATGACATGAATGAATGGGACTAAATAATTTATAATAATATTCATATATATAGAATGAATTATTTTGTAACCAATTAGTTATAAATAAATATAAGAAAACTTTTAAAATAAAGAAATTCTTATTTTGAAAAACTATTTTTCTATGTACAAACACATTTTACCGAAATTAATTTAATGAACCACTTTTAATGAATCATTTTTACTAAAAATATATATATAATATTCAATAATATATTTAGAATTCAACTTATTTTTTCCTAGATAAGAGATAATAATAAATCTAAATTTTTGCAAAAAAAGATGTATTTTTTAAAAGGTAGTTTTAATGCCTTTTAATGGCACTATTATTTTAAAACTAAATTTTGACTTTATTATACATTTTATTTTAAAAAATAAGTTTTTTTAAATAATAATTTTATAATTACCTCTCAATTTTTTTTGTTCTTATAAGTTTAATTTTTTTTTAAAATTGTGTAAAATACATAATTTCAATTGAAATATGGACATTTGATTGAATTATTTATATAGTTAAATTATATTATAAATTGATTTAAAATTATTATTATATCAGTCATTCATATATTAATACAATTTATTTAATTTAAATCAATTTAACTTTGAAATTTTATATAAAATGTTTTCAACATTTTGAAAAATTTTACTTTAAAAACCTATTTTTTATCCCATCTATGACATTAAATTGAAATTATATTTTTACAATTATATGATTTGAATTAGGGAAAATGAGTCCATATTTTTAATGAGACTAATTTTTAATTTCAAATATGTTTAACTAAATTTTTGACCAAAATTGTCATGGAAAATAATAAAAATTAATTATAATGATTAATAGAAAAACAAGCTTACCGAGGAACTAAACATCAATCATTAGTGGTGAAATGAACCTAAAACATTAAAAAAAACATAGGGTATGGATGTATTTATACCATATCCACTATTTCATCAAAAATGGATCATTATATTTTCCAAAATAGGTAATTTATATGACACACACAATTTATGGGGTGTGGTGAAAATAAATTATAATTTTTTTGTATTGAATCACAGTGGATGACCAGGGTCGTCTCACTTGAGGAGGCTTTCAGTTTGGTTCACTCACTTAATATATTTCACCTAAGAGATATATTTTTATTTTTTTGATTAATTTATGAAAACAATGAAAATAATATTTGGTTTTTTATTAATTTTCTAAGGACATGAAACATGTGAATTTAATCTAACTTGCAATCTAGATAGAATGAGTTAAAAAGAAATAACATGGTCTTGCGGTCAACATTGGATTCAACAATTAGTATCCTTTATGTGATTGATTTCAGTTTGGTATTCCAAATATGAAGTCTCATGTTTTTACTACTATTATTTATTTCGAAATTTTGGAGTATCATTGAATTCCTAAGCACTCTTAATTTCACCTCCTCCTTTAATCAAGGTTGACAAAACTCCTTAGTCTAGGAGGTGTAATATTCCAAGACCTAGAACAATTTATTCTATTTCATCCATTGATTAGATCAACCCCAACATGTGAATAACTAACCAATGGAGAGAGGGAAAATTGATTAAATAAAATAATATAGAAATATTGATTTTTATATCATTTGTGGTCGTTACCACATCGGATACAATTACCCAACACATGCATGATACTCAATTCAATCTAATAACATGAAATTAAATATTAAATCAAATTAATGAACACTTTTAACTCCAACTAAGGACAAGACTCGAGGTTATCCTCTCATTTCTGAGAGTACGAGATTACTTTTTGGAGTGGGTAGAATAATTGAAGAAGAAAAAAAAAGTAAAAAGTAAAAAAGAATGGTGGATGAGAGAAGTTAAATAAAAATGGAAGGGGGATGAAAAGATAAAGAGGGATTGGGAGAGATATAGATAGAGTAAAATAAAATAATGAATGATATAATTTATAATAAATGATAAAATAATAATCATAATCATAATAATAATTATTATTAAATTATTTATTTTGAAAAATAAAAGGGAGGAAGAAATGGATAAAATAATTTTAAAATAAGATTTTTATAATAATAATAATATTAATAATAATAATAATAATAATAATATTGCTAATATTATTAATACTTATAACTAAAATAATAAAATTATGAAGAATAATTGTTGAATGGATGGAGAAGCACAAATGCATAGATTAATGTCATGAAACTTAAATTTAAATTAAAATTGAAAATAAAACTAAAATAAAGAAAACTAAAAAAATAAAGAAGAAAAAATGAGTGAGATTTTTGGATGGCCTACCTCAGTGGAGATCCCCTCCTTGGTTCCCTAGATGATGGTATAGGATGGATTGGAATGGTTTGGGAATGATGAGCTATCATCCATTTATGGGCCATAATTTCCTCATGAAATGTAATATGTGCTATCCCCATTAATGGATCAATTTATGTATAAAATCCTTTATAAATGTTGTTAATAAATGTATTTTGTGTCTCTACTCCAATGTTCATATCATTTGGGCACACTAATAAAGATATATGGCCACACCAAAAGAAATCACCAGATATTTGAATAGTTTTGAAGGGAAAACTTGTGAGCTACTTTTTGGCTTCAAAATAGAGGATTTAGCTTTGGGCCCAGAGTAATAAAATAAAGCCCTGGATTTGAATAATCCTGGAGAGAAATAAATTAATTATATGAAAATATATGATATTTATTCTCCAAAATAGAGAAATAATTTAAAACAGTAAAAATTCCAAATTGGCCAATTTTTGTGATTGAGCTCAAAATAAAACTGAAATAAAAAAATGCGATAATATCCATTTAAATAAAACTTTATTTTCTATTTAAAACATTAAAATTAAAATTAAAATATTGTGAAATATTTTTTCTACCAGTAGATATCCCAATAGTGTTTAGGTTTTTGGTATTTACAAGAATATCACTCCTCCTCCAATATAAACGGGCACTCACTCTCCCCACTTCTTATCATCTCTCAAGCCATTTTCCTAAAAAAACACTTAAAAAATAATTCTAAAATTCTATAATCTCATCTTGTAATCATTTATTTGGGAATAAATCCAACCACATAATATTTTTTGTGCAATCCAAAATGATATACTCATAGAATATTTAATGTTCAATAACAAACATATTTTTTTATTTCTTCCTCAAACCCCATAAATTATTTTTTTACCATGAATATATAATTTCCAAAGTATCTTTAATTTATTGAGGTTTCATTTTGTTAAGGTTAAAAACTAAAAAATTACACACTTCCATAAAATTTGATACTCAACCCTCATTTGTGTGTGTGGAGGACTACCGCCTCAAGAACCGATGTCATTCGTTCTTCTGTTACGACCATTAAAAGTTGAGAATAATGATTAATTTATAGTTTAAATATGATACATAATATATTTATGATGTTATTATGAATGTAATTTTTTTATATAACATATTACATCAATAATTACATTTTGTGGGAATACAATAGTGCCATTTGTGTGTATGGTAGACTGCAGCCTCATAAAGCTATGTGATTCATTGACGCTTTACATGAAATGTATTAAGATTGGGTTAAATATAAATTTTTCATATATATATATATATATATGAGATAATAATTATACTTCAATTATAATATATACATAGATATATATATTTATAATTTACATTTATTTCTTTTGATATGATAAGAAAATAAAAACCATGTTCATGCGTATGAACGACCTACCATCTTCATGAACATTGTATTTCATTTCCTATTCTTATATTTTATAGATTATTATATATATATATATATATTGAAATATATATGATATTTATATCATGTTATAAATTCTATAAATGAGTAAATCTCTATCAATGTAAAAGGACCAAAAATAACAAGTAAGAATACATACAAAAAACAAAGTAGTTTTGATAAAAAATGTAACTTTAATGTGGAATTGTTAATAAACAGGTAATATAAAGTCATAATAAAATAATATATGATATAAAATATATGAATATGGAACTATGGTAAATTTATGATAAACATATATTTATAATACATGATGTTTGATTGTGTACGAATTACGACAAGACTTAAGGTAAGGGGATTTTTAGTCTCACGTAATTTTCTACAAGACTTATGCCATATTCACCACTCATTTAGTTTTTGTGTGTGTTTATACTACACTATGAAATTTGATATCATTAATTACATTTATTTACTAATATTAAATGTTTCAATTTATTTTATTCTTTCATGGGGATCAAAATTCAAAAGTTACTCATATAGTAAGGGATTTCTATATCACTTTTTACTTTTGTGAGACACGTGCTATATCCACCAGCTCTTTCTTATATATTGTGTAAACACTGACCATGAAATTATTTTATGATGAATATATTAAATTTTTTTATTATTTCCATATCCATTTAGGATCTATCTTTTATGTTTTAAAAGTTACCAAATCAGTAAGGTAATTTTGTCTCAATTTTCATTCTTTAAGACACAGGTTATGTTATGCACCTATAAACTTTTATGTTTTTTTACATAATTTCCATTTGAAAATTTATATCCTAAATCACCTTATATTAAATATATTTAATTAATCTTGTAATATAATCATTTCATATGGATTAGGATTCAATGTTACTAAAAGAAGTTAGAGTCTATTGCTACAATCTCATAATTTATCAAGATTCTTTATGATTATTCTTCCATTCGTGAAATCTTATAATCCACCTCTAAAGAATAGATAGTTATTTTATTCTACTATGGTTATTATTTATAACATAATGCAATGGTAGATTTTTTCCACTCCTTGGAACTTAATATAATAAAAAAATGTTTTCATGTTAATTGATCTTTATCTCTCTCATTAGTCAATAAATATATGTTCCTTAAAAAAGGGTTTTTTCTAAAAATGTTTCTAAATGATATTTTATGATTCTTTTCAGGAATTTTTTTTCAACAATTTTTATGTTTTAAAATGGTTTGAAAATAATCTTTTATATGTTTATGATTTATTTTTATAGAAAAATGTTTTATATTTTAAAAAAATTCTTCAATAAAGAAACAAAGGTTTACACAAGAAATGTTTAAAATGATATTTCAAAATTATTTTCAATATATGATTACAAACTTTCATATAATTTATTTTTTATTGGAGATATGATCTAAGGATAACACTATTATTCTTCATATTAATGGTATATGTTTTGATGGAATGATATTTTGGGAACTCATATCCTTTCTATGAGTCAAAAATCTTTCAAATATATTGACATTAAAACCATTTCTTTTATATGGGTTAATCAGTTTATGAGGGAATAATTGTTTTTGTGTTTTTATATAATTATATTAAATCTCTTTGTACTTTACTCATGTTTTGTTCCATGGGAAGTTCTTATACGATGGGGTTGACCAAATAGATTCAGGTAAGCTCATTATATCTTATATGATGCATTGGAAAAGATTTTGTCAAGTAAGATCGTTATAGCCTATATAATGGGGAGACCCAAATAGTTCTAGGGGAGCTCATTATTGATTGAATAGTGGGTGCACCCAGATATAACCCCAAATCAATGGGTAAATATTTATATTGCATGGGGTAAACCTAAATGGAATGGGGAGTGAACACGGTTTAGTAACACATGGTTATAATGCGAATTGAACTCAGCTTAGTAATACAGGTATGAAATGAGATTTGAACCCAGTTTAGTAAATGAATTTTCCAGTTATGATGTCTTTGGAGTGATCCATTACTAATATGGTAATTATTTTCTATGATTAAATTTATTCCATAAATTCCTACCTTATTACTATATTATTATATCATGGATTATTCTCTTGATTACTTTATGATTCATTTATTATTATATCCCAATATTTATTCCATGACACATGTGTATGATCTTTGATATGAAAGTCTGATTATATAATGATATTCTCATGTTATCATACCCTTATGTTTATGTTATGCTTACATATTTCCATTATTTACCATTATTATGAATCTAAGGTCATATTTTCTTATGTTTCCATTCCCTAAGTTATAAATAATGTTTTTATATATAAGTATTAAATGAGAAGATATTTGTGGGAAACATTGAGGATATTCCACCAAGTTAGAATATTGTGTTCTATGTTTCTAAAAACACAAAACTGTTATGGTATTTAAGCATGTACTTTTATAATATGATGAATATTGTTTTAATATTATGTAATATCCTTGTATGATAATATTGGGTCACTATGGATAGTATCAAAGAAAATGTTTATTCACCCTTCAGAAACAAGGTTAAGAAAAAATTAGTGAGATATGAAGGTATATTTCTAAGGATGTTTGTAGGGTTTCCTCTAAGGATAAGTCTAATGATGAGTCAACGTATAGTAAATTTTTCATGAAATTTGGTAAAGGATAGAGGTAGTGGTTTCCTAGAAATATATACATGTTTAGATACTAGAAGTGGATGTGGATATGGAACAAATATAATATGAGGTAACATACACATAAAAATGTATTCAGCTAGACTCAATCAGGAACTAGTGCACGAGATCTAGCCTTGCTGGACACCTAGTTTGACACTCTATGGGGTTACGATTTGGAAATTGAAAAAAAATTTATAAACCATCATGTTTGATTTAAAAAAATATTTCTCTGAATAATATAGTATAAAAAAAAGTTTTCATATATTAAAGAAGAAGGCTTCATGATTTATACATCCCATAAGTAACTTTTCTTGATTATATGGTTTTACATTATATTAATTCTTTTCATAATAATTTTTTTTGTTTTATTATATGGCTGGAATATGAATCAACTTTTTTAACAATGAATTCAATAGAAAATATGATGTTTTTCCTCTGAAAAAATCAAATGATTTGGGACCTAGAATGAAAATTCTTGTTTAAATATTATAATAATTTTCTCAAGTTATGAATCATTTTAATCTTCCACACAAGGAAAAAAGTCAAGAACATTATGTTGAGTCCTTCAGGAGGTAGTGTCCACCTTATTTTATTAGTTCCATTGGACTAATAGTTACTAAATAACGGATTTGTATAACTAAAAATATATTTTCAATTCTTTAGTACTCTGAGAATAAAAATTTCATTTTGGATACTTATCATTAGTAAGGTGAATCATATCAGTGGAAGTCTCTTATTAAGAATGGGGGGAAAAGAATAAATTCAATCTATGTAATATTATGATTTTAAGGGTATATTTTTCTATATTCACTCTCCTAATATTATATAAAAGAATATTGAGAAGGAATTATTAATATTAATAAAAATTATGAAAAATCTATTGGTATATATGAAGCTAATTTTACAAGACATACATAGAACTATTCTGGTTTTATCAGCATCTTTGAAATTAAAAGAGATCAATTATTTGGTGTCTTGAAACAAATTATTTGAAAGTAATTGGATATAAAATATATTAGTAGATATTATGTAGTGGTTTAATGTGAAAAAAGTTAGTCATGGAAATTTTAAATTCCTATAATTCCTTTAATTTTGATAGGAAAAGGAAGTCAAAGTCTTATGAAAAGTAAAATGGTGGAAATAAATTCTAGGAATATGTGTTCCAAAAATATGGGAAAAAGAATCAAGGGAATTTTCTAAATGTATCAATGATGTTATTGAAATATGTAGATCTAGGTAATATATTACATGAATTTAGAAATATGATTAATTTTATAGTTAATACAATGGATGGGAAGAGAACACTAACAAATTAACCACCAACACAAAAATGTTTCATGTGAAAGGAGTTTGGGAATTATATGAATCAATGATTTAATCCAAGGGATAATATCAATGTTAAGACAGAACAACCACTGACAAAAAATGAAAAAGGGAACTCATATACAGTTATAATCAATGAAGTGAATCATGATTATTAGGGTACACTTATTATACCATCCTTAGTTAGTGGATTTCAGATTTTATTATGTATGAATAATCCCTAAAACAAATTTATTATTCACCCTTTAGTGAAATTGCATGTGATTATCTCCCTCTACATGTATTATAGAGTAAAAAAATCACAAATGCAATTCTATTTTTATAATGACAAACCCAAGTTTCCATTAAAAATGTTTTTGGAATAATAAAATAACTTATTTAAGGAATAAATGGTGAATTATATTTTTGATGGGTAATAAGGTTAACCATATAGAGAATGTTTTGATTTGAATATTGGAAAATGTTTTAGAGATTAATGTTTTACATCAACATACGAATATTCATGCATATTGGATAACATTTGATAATGATTTTTCTTTGATTGAATGAATAACATATCGATCTATTTATAAATCTTTTGATATGTTAGTGATTCAGGCATAATCTTCATATTTTGAGTAAGAGATGAAGTGAAAATATCCAAGATGCAACAAAAAGTTGGGATTGTGCATAAGAAATGGAATGAAATCAAGTAGGTATACCTCCTTGTTAAAACTCTACCAATTTTTGAAAGTCATCCATAAATAAAATTCCGTCGTGTTATTAACATTTTTTATGATATAAATGGCCTATTTATGCATAATTGCATTATGATTATATAGAAACTAACCATCTATGTATCACCCACTTTCTTATGATGAGTGATCTATATCACTACCTATAATTATTTTCATTTTCTTCCATGTACAATTATTCACTTCCCACATATTCTCTCTTATGTGGAAATCTCATTATGAGTTACTTTGGTTACTGTTATATTTTTGACATTCCCTCATTAATGTAAGTTTGAGTATTCATCTTTCTATGATGTGGCTTTTAATGAATGGATTTAAAAATATTAAACTATTTATGACTAAGATGAATTTCAAGGGTGAAATTCATTTTAATGGTGTTATAATGTAATACGTCATGTTTTTATGAATTATTTATTTCTAATAAATTAAAAATCATTGACAGCTTGAATTGCACACTACACAATGTTAATATTTTTTATACACAAAAAATAGTTAATATTTCACTATATGCAATGCTTAGTTTATCATGAGGTACATGAAACACCGATATTAAATTTTGTTACATGAAATAACCTATTTATATCATGTTACATGCAACATCGAGCTTCGCTTGTGGTACCCACAACATTGAGTTTAAAAAAACTTATATTATTATTAAAATATTATTATAGTTATCATCTATCCATTGGAATGGTGGGTATTAATGGTATTAAATATATTATGAATATATTCATTTTTTTAAAAATAATTTTATGGAAACTAATTAGTTATAAAAAATGTAGAAACTATTTGGAAATAAATAAATTCATCTTTTGAAAAACTATTTTTCAATGAAAAAAGATTTATAACAATAAATAAAAAACCTCATTAAATGTATGGTTTTAATGAAATTTATATATTTTATATTCCATAATCTATTTGACATTCATATTATGTGGTTTCTGGAAAATATATAAGAATGGGTCCATTTTTAAGAATAATATGTTGAATTATTTTAAAAGGTAGTTCTATGAAATTAAAATGGAACAATTATTTTAAAACAATATTTGGATGCGTTTATAAATTATATTTCAAAAAATAATTTTTTTTTTGAAAGAATAACCTCAAAATTTTTTTAGGGTGAATTCATGTTTCTTATGAGAATTTTCATTTGTATGATAAACAGTGAAAAACACATTTTTTTAGTTATAATATACCTTTATGTTCAAATTATGTATATAATCAAACTATATTTTAAATTGTAATTAAATATTATGTAAGAAACTTGTTTTTGTCACTCAGGCATGGATCCTTTGATATTCATTCTAAATAATTAAGTTGGACCTAATATGAATCCCTAGTGATTTAGTAAAGGTTATGAGTGTGTTCAGGGCCTGTTTGGAGCCCAGAACCCATATTTTTGGAGAAAACAGAATCTGTTCATGGTTTATAGTAAACTGTGTGGAATTCCCCCCGATTTGGAAAACCATGCTAATGGTGGTTTTTAGGACAGGTCCACCTCATACGTTTAGCATACGACCATGCAACCTAACATTGATAGTGCCCCTTTTCCCAGGTATTCATGCATGAGTTACACACAATTTGAAAAATTGTGTAGACCAAACCGTTCAGGAAAATCCAACCAGCATTGTTTGGGCACGGTTTGAAAAACCGTGCGGAAATTCCGGGCGATGGAAAATTATCTCTATAGATTTCCAGTTTGCCCTTAATGATCAAATGAAGCCACCCTTCATCCCTAATCCGACATTACATGGGATTGACCTATTTCTCTCTTAATTTGGGTCTTTTTTAAGATCTAAACATGGAATCAAGATATCTTCATCCTATGACATCTGATGGAGATTCAGTTCACCACATTAGATGCAGAACGATAAGTACTCAAGTCATCTTTATCCTTTATTCTTCTATTTTTCTCTCAACCTAGATATTTCCATGTGAGATTTTTTCAACATTATTTAGATCAACTTTTATTTCAGGTAAATCAGGGGCTGATACTAGATAATAATAAATGTACAACCCTAAGGGGTGTGGTCAATAACTCATTCCTAAATATCGTTGAAATTGGAATGTTTGTGGGGGGGGGGTCCACAGGTTTTGTTGGAAACTATTGTTTAAATTTACACGAAAATTTTATACTTGATAGAATCATATGGTTATGATTATTCAAAATATGTTATTAGATTTATTGTTATTACCTACAACTCAATCCACCTCATGTTGAAGGTTATTCCATTATTGGGTTTTAGTGTTTTGGTACATTTGAGCCACCATATGGGTGTTCCTTTTCTTTACATTTATAAAGTTTAGAATCCTTATAATAAATATCTTTTTATTAATGATAATTTCATAATGGATTGTATTATGTATGCTCTCCACTTAACCTTCATATGGTAAGTGATTAAAAAATATTAAAAAATGTGAAATATGAAATGTGGATTTCTAAGTATACAAAGTTTATAAATTAGACTTCTCAAATGAGTTTGAATAAAGTTTACATGTCCGTAGAACCCCTTTACATGCTAATGGAAGGTAATATGGTAAATCTATCTAACTGATATTCCTTAAGGGTTAATTAATACATGATTAAATGGTTGAAACTCTACATGGCCTATCCACACTAATGGAAGACAAGGCTTAGACCAATAAGTAAATTGATTCAACTCTACATGACCTATCCACAGAAATGGAAGGCATGACTTGAACCAAATGAATTAAAACATGATAAATATATTTAATATTAATGGACTAACTTGAGATCGCCTTGGAATTTAAGAGGAAAATACCTTGGGTCTTAGGAACCCCATTCCAATTCAAGGATGCAGTTTTCTTATGTTTATACCCACCTAGGATCCGGTTCATTTCTATTCCTCAGATGCCTAGTATACTATTGTAGCATCATTTTCATTATTTTAGGATACCTCAGATACCCTCCTTAGATCTATCATAGACTAGTAGGTGCCATGGTGAAAGCCCATAGGACCTTGTCTTTGCATATCCCCATTTTACCTTGGTCGATCAGGTTGGACTCAGTAGGTGCTAACTGTGGAATTACATGGATTACACTCTTTGGATTAAACTCATACCCCTTAACTAGACTCAGATACTACTGAGTTAGCATTCCCTATGATTTATATTACCTTAGTTATTACATGGGATATCCCTCACTGGATATCATTGTTTGGTTTGCTTATTACATCTTGGGACCTTCACTACATATAATATCACAAGATGATGTCAGTGCTGGATTTTCCTCATGTGAACTATTAACATTAAATGGTAATTTCTTAATTAATGAACGAGTTATAGTTATAGACCCCAGCCAGGGGCTGAAGTAGGTACTTGGGTATTTATTTATATTATACTACATTCTTTACTTGTATATACATACGTGGACACTGTTATATTCCATTACATGTGCCAGATGTTATAAACACCGTTGGTTGTGGCCTGCTAAGATTTATCTCACACCCTCTTCAAGAAATGTTGGTACCCAGATTAGATTACATGGTTACAGGTATTGATAAATATAATCATATGACATCCAACACTAGACTATTTGCTGATTAGGATGTAGCTTGATAGCAGTTGAATGAGTTGGATCTTGGGATGCTTAGAGTAGTCTTTTTTTCATTACCTTGTGGAACATGTCATGCCTATTGTTTTGTATGCATGTTTTTTAGTATTCTAGTGACATAACATTACATCATCATTATTTCTATTGATACAAATAATGTTATTCTTTTTTATCTATTTTATCAGTTTTCTTCCGCTGTTTAGTTATATCATTTATATTTTTTTGGCTATTTACTATTCATTTATACACCTTCCACTATGATAAAATATTCTAATGGGGGAATAGTCTTCCCATGGACAAAACCTTATCCCATGCTGCTAGTCGGTAACCTCTGGCATTTGGGAAGATATGCATGAGGCCACGTGGCCCACCGAGATCAGGGCACCCATTAAGTAGAATCCTAGTCCGGGTCATCACAAAGTGGTATCAGGGGTGGTTTCTATTCTTACATTACTATTTTGAGACAATATATTTACGGATTTGAATTCTTGGAACATGGTCACAAGTTATTCTTGGCCATCACAAATCCATGTTCGGGGTAAAATCCAAGTTACCCATAATGCAATTGTTGTTCAATTTTTCCTATTACAGTTGATATTATTTCATCATTAGGTGATGTACATGTTGTGTGGTGTTGTTAATTATTACACCTATTGTGAATTTATTTCATCTTTATCCCAATGATATGAGGGAATTTAGAATTGCTACATGCATTATTATAGGCACCTAGAATTCACATGTCATGCATATTAACATGAAATATTGGTCCATTTCATTGATTGTCATTGCTTGATATGCCTTTAATTACTGAGTGATGCAATAATAGTTGGTTGTACGTGAATTTATTTTGGATTAAATTGAGTGATTACATGTATCAATTCCTTATTTTTATGGGGCCGCATGGGTTGGGATGAGTAATTTACCGAGTCAAGACATTATGCTATAGTTAAATGGGTGTCGTTTCTGGTGATAGGTGTATGAGCATTGATTCATCAGAAATGAAAATCCATTATAAAGTGAATCTGGAAGAATAAAATGAATTGGTTACACATGCTTATCCTAATATTTCATGTTTATGAATGTTAAAGGAGTGAACCTATAAATTAACTGCAAAATGACATGAAACTGGTACTTGAGCACTTACCGATAGAAGGCCATCTAAGCGGTTAGTTTTGGTAGTAGGCATTGGGTAGTGAGTTTTCTTACATTCATCTTCCATTTGTGATGAAATATTACAATTTTATGATCTTTATAAGGTGTTTTATTGGAATTTGTAGACAAATGTCACCACAACGTCCTTGTGTCGTTCTCTAGGAGGGTCGTGGCGACCATGCTCTAGAGATGGCGGGCCATGAGCCACCAGTATTACTTTCAGGAGTGAGACATGAGGAACCACCTATTGTACCTGATCCGGGCACTAATTCCCGGGTTTGTGATACTATCCTATGCCTAATCTTGTCTGTAAAAGGTGTTCCATGGGTTTCACCTACGATTGATGATCTGACCAGCGAGTTCCAGAAATAACATCCTCCAATGTTTTTAGGGGATGAAAGTTTTCAAGCTGCTGAGTCTTTTCTAGAGGCCACACTGTCTATCACTGATCGTCTAGAAACACCTCTATAGTAGAGAGTCTATATTTCAAAATACATGCTTCAGGATTTGTACAAGCATTGGTGGGATGTGGCTACCTATGCTAGTCGTCACCAGGTCATGATATGGGTTTACTTTCAGACTGTCTTCTATGATCAGTTTTTTCCATATGCACTGAGTTTTGAAAAATACAAGGAGTTCATGAATATCAAGAAGGGTTCTATGTCAGTTATGGAATATTCATCATGTTTCACAAATTTATAGTTCATTGCACTGATTCTAGACGATTATGAGCTATCGTTTTCTAGATGTTTTGAGGATGGGCTCTAGTATGCCATCTAAACTCTGTTGAATGTCTTTACCCTTATTATATTTTCGACAAAATTTTGTCATTCCCTTATCACTGAGTATAATATGAGGGATGAAATGAGTCCTAGGATTAAAGGATCGTTGCCATAATAGGCCAGTAGTTCATCAGGTGGCAGGAAATGTTCCCTTGAGGTTTTTTTCAGGGAAGTGGCATCCAGAGTATCTTGTTTGATAGATTTTTTGTGTTTCATAAATGTGGAAGACTAGGGAATAATATTCCCCAATGTAATAGATACCCTAGAGAGTGCTGAGATTTCACCCATATGGGTCATCTTCAGCACTTTTCTAGGAACTTTCCACCACCTTCTAGTGGAAAATTATCTGCTTCAGCTCAACCTTCATGTGCGAGTTATTTTGCACTACATCTGGTAGGGAGATGTAATAGAACTAGGAGGTGTGTCAAGGGTGGAGTTCATGGTCTGTAACGACCCGAAATTTTGAATAAATCTTGTTTCCTAATTTCATGTGTTATTTTTTATACTCAAAAAAAAATATTTTATTTGATAAACATGATTATAAATAAAATGAGACCATTGGTTTTTGAGTGTTATATGACCATCGGTCAATATGACCACCGTGAACAAAATGTTTTTATTATTGTCTCTAAATTTAAGTAATCCTGGTTAATTATTATAGAAAGAAGATTTGATGGCCACACCTAGTAGCCTTGGGCCGATCGAAGCCCATCTAACAGAGATTGGGAAGGAGGTAGCACCATTGGGCTTTGCTCTGGACCAAATCCAAGCCGAACTTCATCATGTGAAGCTAGAACGGAATCGCCTTCGCGAGAAGTTCAAACTGATAGAAATTACTACTCGGGCAATGTTGACTGAGCCGCCCCAAAATTCTATCACCCTAGCACACCTTACTCTTAGGTCCTATGCTGGTATTATAAGGGGTTATGTAACGAGACCGTAATTGCCTTGTGTAATCTTTTTTTTAAATAATAATTTGGATTTCTTCTTATGATGATGTTTATGAATTTTCAAATGACCGGATAAATATTGTATGCATATTTTTGATGAATTTTAGAAAAAGGATATTTTAAAAATGGTTGTGTAAACCTTAAATAATTAAAAATGTGTAATGATTTTCGAAAAATGGTCTTCTACAATTATGTTCCGTACGAAATTTAGAGTCTAATAAGATCAACTTGATTTTTGATGAATAGTAAATTATGAATAGTGATTTTATGATTAGGATTAGTAATATGACCAAATGGATTAGTAATCTCACTTAAAGAAAGTTTTAAAATAATCTAGGCACCTTGATTAAGTAATGTGATTCAATAAAATAGTTAAATAATGGTTTCATTAATTATTATTCAAGTATTAGTTTTTTCGGGGTGAATAGTGTTTTTTAATTAAAAATTTAATTAAAAATAATTAGAAAATTATTTTTATAAAAATGACTTCATTTTTGAACTCAGAGCATCGGTATTATGTTATGGTAATTTTTGGGGATTTTTCTGAAAAAAATGAATTTTCGATGAATAGTGTTTTTATTTAAAAATTAAATTAAAAATATTTAGAAAATTATTTTTATAAAATGGATTTCATTTTTGAAATCAGAGCATTGATATTTGGTTAAGGTGAAATTTTGGGATTATTCTGAGAAAGTTGAATTTTCAGTGAATAGTAAAAATACCGTTTTAGGGTTTCGGTATGTTTAATGACATCATAATGATGTCATGATGATGTCATGAGATCTTTTGAGGGTTGGCCGGCCAAGGGTGATGAATTATTGTTTTGGGGGCCCCATGTGGCCTAACTCCATGATAAATGCCAAGGGAGAGCACATGGGTTTGAGAAAAGCACATGTGAGGTGTCCCTTGGCCATTAATGTCTTGTCCCCTCACTTTCCCTATAAATACCAAGCCCTCCTCTCATCAATTAGACTCCCCACTCTTCCCCAACGAAGTTCTGGTCTCATTACCTCCCAAGGAGTCCTCCCAAGGTGCCCCCAAGCCCTCAAGTTCCCAACCTTTGAGGTTTAAGAGTTACATTTTAAGGTAAGGGATCCGACCTCTCTCTTTCTTTTCAAGTAATCTCTTTTATGTCTTTTCTTTTATACTACATGTTCTTATGTTGGAGTATGTTCTTTTATATTCATCCTACTTCCTATTTCATGTTCATATGATGAGAGACCCCCCCTTGCTCTCATCAATTCGTTTTAAGGATGTTTAAGTGGCGCCGTTAGGCTGCCGGATTTTTAAGTGGTTCTTCACCATTCTCGTTTTGAAGTTCTACTTTCATGTCAATTCTTTAAAGTTCCTTTTTGTTATGTTGGGGTATGATCTCTATATCTATCATACTGGACTCTTATGTTCATATGATGAGAGACCCCATTTGATCTCTTCAATTCAGTATTTTTTTTGAAGTTTAAGTGGCGCCGTTAGGCTGCCGAATTTTTAAGTGGTTCTTCACCATTCTCGTTTTGAAGTTCTACTTTCATGTCAATTCTTTCAAGTTCCATTCTATTATGTTAGGGTATGATCTCTATATCTATCATACTGGACTCTTATGTTCATATGATGAGAGACCCTATTTGACCTTGTCAATTCAATTTTGTTGATGTTTAAGTGACGCCGTTAGGCTGCCGAATTCTCACAAGAGAAATCTTTTTTTCTTCCTTTCATGTTCTTCATTTCATATGATATATTTTCAAATTTCATTACCATGTTCTTAAATCCCTTATATTTTGTCCCTCTACTGTTTTATGGGTCATTTATGAATGTTTGACCCATGTCCCCTCTCTTCTCAATGTTTTCTAAAACCCTGTAACATAGCCGTTATGCTGCAGAATTTTCGTCTCAAAATGCCTCTCTCTCTTTTCTAAAAATTATTTTATGTTATAAAGTGAATACTCAAAGCTCTTATTTCTACAGGGGTATTCACATATATATCAAAATGTTCTATTTTAAATTCTGGGAATTACATACATGAAACCCTCTTTCCCTTTCCGTGGGTTTAAAGTGACGTAAAGATCATGTCTTTAAAGCAGTTTTTAAAACGTTATGATTATGAAATGAAACCCATTTATTTTATGCTATATGGGTTATTTATGAAATGTTTGATGATGATATATGTGGCTCACATGATAATAAAGGCAAATTTAAGGGTGCGCCCTGATAGCGCTCCAATGCATTGGGTAATGATGTAACCACTAGAGATTACAATTTTCACGATACCTTGGTGAATAACCTTGGTAATTTTCAAATGACACCTTGGGGATGGACCTTGGTGATATGTTCATGATTGTCTATGTTAAGTGATGTAGCCACATATTCAAGTTATGAAAAATGTTGTTTTTATTATGAAATGCCTCATGATTTCTTTCTCATGCCTTAAAGTTCTTTTCATGTCATTATTGAAGTATATCAAGCTCACATGTAAAATGTTCCTCTTGTTTCCCTTACTGGGCCTTCTGCTCACCCTTTATTTTGATGTGTGTTCCCAGGTTATGAGATGCAGTAATGAACCTAGGATGAACTTGAGGAGAATCCTTTCAAGTGTTTAAGAAGAATGTTTTTTTTCTTTCATTTATTATGTTCCTGGTTTCCAAGACACTAAACCTTAAAGATCCTCGGTTTTGTAAAATGTAATGAAAGTTTATGTGATGAAAAGGTGGGATGCTATAGTTGGTATCAAAGGATGGTTTAGTTATTTGTGGAAATTAGGATATGAAAACTCTAGGAGGAACCCTATAGAAAAGTTTAATATAGGAAATCTTCCTGGTATTTTGGTGAGTATTGAGTAAGGGGTTTCCAAGCAAATACATCCCTGTCTGGATACGAGCAGGTAGAGGTGGCTCTGGCACATATGTACATAGGGGTAAAACCCGAAAACACCGCTTTGAGCTAGACTCGAACGAGAACTGGTACACGACAACGGGCCTTGCTGCACTCTTGGTTACAACACTCCCGGGGGATATGCTTTGGTAAATTCATAAGCTTAGTATGAACCATTGTTAAAGGAACAAAGATAAAATAAAATAAAGGTTTACATAAGAATATATGATCATGGATAACCTAGAAGGGAACCTAGGGGATCACAAGTTAGGGTATACTTTACTTCTACATGTTATCCTTAGATGCTTTAAGTTTCTTTGCATGATTATTGGCTATGTATTTAAGCCCCTAATTATAGCTTCTTTTCTTAGTTAATGGCGGGAAATGGAAGAACATGTCCCAACAACCAATGTGATAGGAAATGCTATGATTGCCGTATTAATACGACCGAGATGATTAGGGGATTAAAAGATGATTATTATTTTGGAAGACGTTCACTATTTTGAGGACCATATATGATCAAGGTAAATAGATTACTACGGTATTTTCATTGAGGAGTAAGGTTGATTTATATTTTGATTTATCAATGAATTTAAGTTGGACTTATAGTAATTTAGGTTACTTACGGGAATGATTAAACTATCTTGGGTAAAATATGTTTAGGTTAGCTATTTTTGTTATAAGATGTTAGGAGTGGTTGATGTTGTTTGGAGATGAACAATGAAGTTTATTTTGGAAGACTATGTTATCAAGTCCTTCTTGTATTTGGGTTTCAATCTTAGTTTGGTTTATTTCGAGGAATTTTAAGGACTGTTATTTATGGAATGGTCTATGATGAACTTTGGGTATTACCATGGAACATTGAAGATTTAAAATTTGTTTCCATTCCTATGGGATTCTTCCTTTTTGAAGAGTTGTTTAACCTTACCCTTTCTGTTTTGGGATAATGTTTAAAGATAGAAGAAATAGATAGTTAATCTTTTATGGATTATGTGATTCTCTAGAAGATGATTCTTGTGTTTTGATGAGACCAAGTAGTTTTTAATGCTCATCGTTTGGGGGAAAGGATTAGTTTTGGTAAAAACTTATTAAAGGGTGAAACTCTACATGAAGGTAGATATATTTTCTTATGTTTTTGTTCTATGTAGTAAATGAAATCCTCAAAATTATGAAAAGAAACGTAAAACAAAAATGTTGTTGGTTTACATTTCCTACTAGGTAATCAAAGACCGTTTACACACATCATAAGTTTGGGATTTTCTCATGGTTAACTTTAACCTAATCATGTTCTCTATCACTCTCTCTTAGAACTGACCCTTTGTTTTTTTCCTCCATGTCCATGTTTTCCTACATGGAACCCGAGTGTGGGTTAACTCGGGTGGCCTTTGTACTTCCTTTTCTTTCTTTTAAAGTAATGGTGTTACTGACTCTTTTTCCGATGTGGGACTTTCAATGAAATTTCAAAACCCAATTTAAAAAAATTGCGAGGACGCAATTTCTTAAGGGGGGAAGATTGTAACGACCCGAAATTTTGAATAAATCTTGTTTCCTAATTTCATGTGTTATTTTTTATACTCAAAAAAAAAATATTTTATTTGATAAACATGATTATAAATAAAATGAGACCATTGGTTTTTGAGTGTTATATGACCATCGGTCAATATGACCACCGTGAACAAAATGTTTTTATTATTGTCTCTAAATTTAAGTAATCCTGGTTAATTATTATAGAAAGAAGATTTGATGGCCACACCTAGTAGCCTTGGGCCGATCGAAGCCCATCTAACAGAGATTGGGAAGGAGGTAGCACCATTGGGCTTTGCTCTGGACCAAATCCAAGCCGAACTTCATCATGTGAAGCTAGAACGGAATCGCCTTCGCGAGAAGTTCAAACTGATAGAAATTACTACTCGGGCAATGTTGACTGAGCCGCCCCAAAATTCTATCACCCTAGCACACCTTACTCTTAGGTCCTATGCTGGTATTATAAGGGGTTATGTAACGAGACCGTAATTGCCTTGTGTAATCTTTTTTTTAAATAAAAATTTGGATTTCTTCTTATGATGATGTTTATGAATTTTCAAATGACCGGATAAATATTGTATGCATATTTTTGATGAATTTTAGAAAAAGGATATTTTAAAAATGGTTGTGTAAACCTTAAATAATTAAAAATGTGTAATGATTTTCGAAAAATGGTCTTCTACAATTATGTTCAGTACGAAATTTAGAGTCTAATAAGATCAACTTGATTTTTGATGAATAATAAATTATGAATAGTGATTTTATGATTAGGATTAGTAATATGACCAAATGGATTAGTAATCTCACTTAAAGAAAGTTTTAAAATAATCTAGGCACCTTGATTAAGTAATGTGATTCAATAAAATAGTTAAATAACGGTTTCATTAATTATTATTCAAGTATTAGTTTTTTCGGGGTGAATAGTGTTTTTTAATTAAAAATTTAATTAAAAATAATTAGAAAATTATTTTTATAAAAATGACTTCATTTTTGAACTCAGAGCATCGATATTATGTTATGGTAATTTTTGGGGATTTTTCTGAAAAAAATGAATTTTCGATGAATAGTGTTTTTATTTAAAAATTAAATTAAAAATATTTAGAAAATTATTTTTATAAAATGGATTTCATTTTTGAAATCAGAGCATTGATATTTGGTTAAGGTGAAATTTTGGGATTATTCTGAGAAAGTTGAATTTTCAGTGAATAGTAAAAATACCGTTTTAGGGTTTCGGTATGTTTAATGACATCATAATGATGCCATGATGATGTCATGAGATCGTTTGAGGGTTGGCCGGCCAAGGGTGATTAATTATTGTTTTGGGGGCCCCATGTGGCCTAACTCCATGATAAATGCCAAGGGAGAGCACATGGGTTTGAGAAAAGCACATGTGAGGTGTCCCTTGGCCATTAATGTCTTGTCCCCTCACTTTCCCTATAAATACCAAGCCCTCCTCTCATCAATTAGACTCCCCACTCTTCCCCAACGAAGTTCTGGTCTCATTACCTCCAAAGGAGTCCTCCCAAGGTGCCCCCAAGCCCTCAAGTTCCCAACCTTTGAGGTTTAAGAGTTACATTTTAAGGTAAGGGATCCGACCTCTCTCTTTCTTTTCAAGTAATCTCTTTTATGTCTTTTCTTTTATACTACATGTTCTTATGTTGGAGTATGTTCTTTTATATTCATCCTACTGCCTATTTCATGTTCATATGATGAGAGACCCCCCCTTGCTCTCATCAATTCGTTTTAAGGATGTTTAAGTGGCGCCGTTAGGCTGCCGAATTTTTAAGTGGTTCTTCACCATTCTCGTTTTGAAGTTCTACTTTCATGTCAATTCTTTAAAGTTCCTTTTTGTTATGTTGGGGTATGATCTCTATATCTATCATACTGGACTCTTATGTTCATATGATGAGAGACCCCATTTGATCTCTTCAATTCAGTATTTTTTTTGAAGTTTAAGTGGCGCCGTTAGGCTGCCGAATTTTTAAGTGGTTCTTCACCATTCTCGTTTTGAAGTTCTACTTTCATGTCAATTCTTTCAAGTTCCATTCTATTATGTTAGGGTATGATCTCTATATCTATCATACTGGACTCTTATGTTCATATGATGAGAGACCCTATTTGACCTTGTCAATTCAATTTTGTTGATGTTTAAGTGACGCCGTTAGGCTGCCGAATTCTCACAAGAGAAATCTTTTTTTCTTCCTTTCATGTTCTTCATTTCATATGGTATATTTTCAAATTTCATTACCATGTTCTTAAATCCCTTATATTTTGTCCCTCTACTGTTTTATGGGTCATTTATGAATGTTTGACCCATGTCCCCTCTCTTCTCAATGTTTTCTAAAACCTTGTAACATAGCCGTTATGCTGCAGAATTTTCGTCTCAAAATGCCTCTCTCTCTTTTCTAAAAATTATTTTATGTTATAAAGTGAAGACTCAAAGCTCTTATTTCTACAGGGGTATTCACATATATATCAAAATGTTCTATTTTAAATTCTGGGAATTACATACATGAAACCCTCTTTCCCTTTCCGTGGGTTTAAAGTGACGTAAAGATCATGTCTTTAAAGTAGTTTTTAAAACGTTATGATTATGAAATGAAACCCATTTATTTTATGCTATATGGGTTATTTATGAAATGTTTGATGATGATATATGTGGCTCACATGATAATAAAGGCAAATTTAAGGGTGCGCCCTGATAGCGCTCCAATGCATTGGGTAATGATGTAACCACTAGAGATTACAATTTTCACGATACCTTGGTGAATAACCTTGGTAATTTTCAAATGACACCTTGGGGATGGACCTTGGTGATATGTTCATGACTGTCTATGTTAAATGATGTAGCCACATATTCAAGTTATGAAAAATGTTGTTTTTATTATGAAATGCCTCATGATTTCTTTCTCATGCCTTAAAGTTCTTTTCATGTCATTATTGAAGTATATCAAGATCACATGTAAAATGTTCCTCTTGTTTCCCTTACTGGGCCTTCTGCTCACCCTTTATTTTGATGTGTGTTCCCAGGTTATGAGATGCAGTAATGAACCTAGGATGAACTTGAGGAGAATCCTTTCAAGTGTTTAAGAAGAATGTTTTTTTTTCTTTCATTTATTATGTTCCTGGTTTCCAAGACACTAAACCTTAAAGATCCTCGGTTTTGTAAAATGTAATGAAAGTTTATGTGATGAAAAGGTGGGATGCTATATGGTCATAGTAGTCTGATCCTTGATCACTAGAAGTGAAAGAATAGCAGTCATGATGGTGGTAGCCCATCTATCACACAGGGTCATGGATCAGGTGAGTTGCATGCTTTATAGCTGATACCCTAAGGATTAGGCTGCAAGACCATCTACAGTATAAGGTACTATTCTAGTAGCCTCTATTATTGTCTCTAGTTTGTTTGATACATTTGCTTCAATATATTTCATTTATCTATCTATTGTGTAATGTTTTGGATTATAGGTGAAATATCACAATGGTGTAATTTCCCTCGATACACCTTTGGGAATACAGATAGAGGGCATACACCAGTGCAGGGACTGTCTACTTGTGGTAGGAAGTTAACCTTTCTTGTGGAATCTCTTTTTTATCAATATGACATGCTTCAATGTCATTTTCAGGTTGGACTAGTTATTCCACAATCACACTATTGTAGAATTCTATCACAGTAGGGTCTCTTTTACATTACTAGAGGGAAACCGTTACCTTTTCACATGTAAGTGGGATGTCCAGGATGGGAGAGCCAAAGCGAAGCATCATGGGTTAATTGGAGTGACTGACTAGATTAAATATCTTTTCATGAAAAATCTTGGTTTTAATCAAACTGATTTCCCTCCAGTAGTTGATCATTTCTGGGAAGTCCTTACATATGACTTATCTGGATTAACTACTAAGTGTGAGGTAGAGTATACAATTTTGCTTGTTTTGGGAGCAGCTCTTGTGTCTGTTCCACCATACATAATTTAACCTACTGAGATTTAATAGCCCAAGTAGTAGATAGAGGACCTAGAGGTCAAAGTCTTTATACAACCTAGTACATCTTCTTGGGGACCACCAGTGCTTTTTTCTAAGAAGAGAAATAGATATATTCTTTTATTCATGGATTTTAAATTGTCGAACCAACTTACAATCAAGAACCGATATCCACTTCCTCGAATAGATGATCTCTTTGGCCAGATCAGAGGAGAAAAGATGTTCTAAAATATCCACCTAAGAGTGGGTTACATTCAGGTTCAAGTCTGACCATCAGAAATACCTTCTATAGATTTCAATAGTCAGTATGGCCTATATGAGTGTCTTGTTATTTTGTTCAGCCTTATGAATAATCCTTCTGTTTTCATGGATTATATGGATAGTGTTTCCACCCCTATTTGGACTCTTTTGTCATGGTCTTTGTGGACAACATCTTGGTGTACTCTCGCACTCGTAATGATCATATGAAGCATCTTGAGATCATTTTGAGTATAGTGAGAGAGAATCATCTTTTTTACAAGAATTCTAAATATGACATATGGATTGACAAGGTCCACTTCCTAGGTCATATAATTTTAGAATCATGAGTATCTATTGACCTGGAAAATGTTAGAGTTGTAGTTTTCTGGGAGCATTCCCAAAACGTATTTGATATCAAGAGTTTCTAAGGGATCTTCAAGTATTACAAATGTTTCATACATAATGTTTCATGCCTTCATTTACAACTTACCAGACTTCCAAAGAAGGGTGTTAAGTTCTTGTGGTTAGAAGAATGTGATAAATCATTTCATGAGATGAAAGGGAGGATTATCTCGGCACCTATTATGATTCTTCCATAACCCGGTAAATGTCATATCATTTTTTGCGATGCATCAGGAATTGGTCAAGGATCAGTGTTGATGTAGGATTAAAAATTCGTTGCGTACAGATCTCAGAAGTTGAGACCTCACGAGAGAAATTACCCAACCTAAAACCTTTATATAGAAGCAGTTTTACATGCCTTATGTTTTTGGAGACATTATCTATTGGGTGAGCACTTTTTGGTGTATATGAACCACAAGATCCCCATGTATATCTTATATTAGCTTGACTTGAACCTCAGACAGCAGAGACATGTCAAATATATACAATCCTTTGATTTTGAGATTTATTATATGGATGGAAAAGGCAATGTGGTCATTAATGATTTGAGTCAGAAAACTCAAACCTAGGCCATACAGATATCCCTTGATGGAAAATTAGAGTAGACAAGCCAGGTTCTAGAGGATAGGCTCTGAGCATGTGTCTTGGACTTCGGCGATTCATTGGAGAGCATATTACTCTTGTTGAGTTTGCTTATAACATATATTTTCAGGAGAAAATTAATATGGATAATTTTTAAGATTTATATGGTAGGCCATTCCGTTACCCCTTGTGCTAACTAGAGGAAAGTGAGGCATCCCTACTGGGTCTTCATCTCATTCCGGAGGCTTCAGAATAGGTCCAGCTGATCTGGAAGTGTATGACTACTTTTGAGTCTAAAAGATAATCTTATGCCGGTAATTGTTGATGACCTATTGATTTTGAGGTTGGGGATCATGTTATTCTTCGGGTATCACCCAGGATAGGGCATAGACAGTTAAAGAAGCAGGGAAAGTTGCCGCCTCATTACGTTGGGCCTTTTAAAATTCTAGAGAGAGTCAGGATAATATCCTTTCAATTGATACTACATCAGAGGTAGTATTCTAGGAATGATATCTTTCATTTCTCACATCTCCACCAATATCATTCTGACCCACCTCTTAACTCTGATCATGAGTAAGTTGAGTTAAATGTCGATGCTGCCTTTGAGTATTATCCGGAGTGCATCATTGACCGATTCTCGAAGGTTCACTGAGGAAAGTCTTTCCCTCTCATACGGGTGATTTGGAAGCATGAATGAGTATAGGATGATACTTAGGAGAGGGAATCCAATATATGTTCCATGTTTCTAGATTTTTTCTCTAACAGTGTTTCTTTTCCCTTGGAAGAAGAACTCTGGGGGAAAGTCATTTTAAGGGGGGAGATTGTATGTACCAAATTTGTCACTCAGTTGTCCATCCTTTAATTTTCAGTCTAAATCTTTACTTTGGACCTAATATGGATTCCTAGTGAGTTAGTAAAGGTTATGAGGGTGTCTAGGTCTTTTTTGAAGCCCGAAACCCATCTCTTTTGAGAAAACAGACTCTGTGCATGGTTTAGAGTGAACAATGTGGATGATGTTTTTTCAGATAGATCCACCTCACACAGTTGGCACACGACCATGAAACCTAACCGTGCAAGCGCCCATTTTTCCAAGTATTCATGCATGCATATCAAATGGTTTGAAAAACTATGTGGACCAAACCATTCAGGCAGTGCTGACCTGCATGGTTTGACAAACCATGTAGACAAACCGTGCACTCGCTAATTTTTGTGTGTGGAAATTTTCAGTTTTTTCTTTAATGATCTAATTAAGTCGCCCCTTCCTCCCTAATCTTAGTTTTTGTGGGATTGAACTATTTATCTATCAATTTGGGTCTTTTTGAAGATCTAAAATATGAATCAAGAGATATCCATCATCCAAAATCCAATCAAGGTTCTGTTCATCACGTTGGATGTGCAAAAGTACGTACTCAAGTCCTATTTATCCTATCTTCTACTCTTTCACTCCATACCTAGAAATATCCTTGGGAGAATTTTTCACCATTTCATAGATCGTCTTCATTCTGAGGCCAATAAAGGGCCGATTCCAGAGGAGAAATATCATACTTCTCTAAGGTGGGTGGTCTATACTCATCCCTAATTTTCGCTGATTTTAGAATGTTTGTGTGTGGCCAATCAATTTTGTTGCAAACCATTTCCTAAATTTACATACCATGATTATACTTGATAGAATCATATGGTTATGATCTTTCAAAAATATGTTATTATTTGATAGTGGTTACCTCTAAAATTCAATCCGCCTCATGTCTAAGATTATTTCATAAATGGGTTTTAGTGTTTCAGCATGTTTGAGCCACTATTCGGGTGTTATTTTTCTTGACCTTTCTAAAGGTGATACTCTTTATAATAAATAGCATGTTATTAATGATAATTACATAATGTCTTGTACTATGTTTTCTCACTACCTGACCCACATAATGTATGTGCTTACAAATGATTATTAAATGTAAAATATGAAATGTGGAAAGACAATTATACTAAGTATATGACATGGCCTCATCAAATGAGACGGAATAAAGGTTACATTCATGTAGTACCCCTTTCCATGGTAATGGAAGGTAGTAGAGTGAATCTATCTAATTGATATTTTTTATTGTTTAATTAAGATTTTATTAAACAGTTGCAACACTACTTGGCCTATCAACACTAATGGAAGACAAGTCTTGGATAAGTATGTACATGGTTTCAACTCTACTTGATCTGTCCACTCTAATGGAAGTCAATTTGTGAACCGAATGAATTACTACATGATTACACTATAGAATAGGAATGTATGAACTCAAGATCTCCTCAGATTATGAGATGAGAATACCTTGTGTCTAGGGAATCCCATTTATATTCAAGGATGAGGTTTTCTTAGGTTGATACCCACCTAGACTAAAATTATTATCTATTCCTCAGATGCCCAGTATACTATAGTAAGATCATTTTCATTATTATAGGATACTTCGAATACACTCCTTGGATCCATAATTAACTAGTAGGTTCCATGGAGAAATCCCATAGGGACCTGTCTTTTCTTATCCATATTTTACCTTGGTCATTCTCTTTGGACTCGGTAGGTGCCTTATTGTGGAATGCTTTGTATTACGCTCCTAGGAGTACACTCTTACCCCTTATCTAGACTCAGATACTACTAAGTTATCATTTTGCATGATTTACATTACCTTAGTTATTACCTTGGAACCCCCTCACTGGATATCTTTATCAGTTTTCCTTGTTACGTCTTGGGACATTCACTACTTATACTATCACAAGGTGATTTTAGTGCTGGCTATGCCTCACATGACCTATTAACAACAAATGGTAATTTCTTAATTAATGAACAGCTTACATGTTTAGACACCAGCCAATTGCTGATGTTGGTACTTGGGTATTTAGTTATACTGTACTATTTTTTTACTTATATATGCATTAATGTACAATTATATATTCCATTATAGGGACCAGATGTTATAGACATCATTGGCAGTGGCCCACTGAGATTTATCTCACACCCTTGCTAAGCACCATTGGTACCCATTATAGATTACATGGTTGCTGGTATTGACAGAGGGAAACATATGGCTTCCAATAATTTATTGTTTGCTAATTAGGATGGAGATTGATAGCAGATGATCGAGTTGGATATCAGGATTCTTGGAGTGGTCTTTATTTTCTTTACCTTCTGGAAAATTTCATGCCTATTGTTTTGTATGCATATTTTCCAGTTTTCTAGTGACATGACATTACATCACCATTGTTTTAGATGATACAAATATTTTTTTTCTTAGTTATCTATTGCATCAGTTTTCTTCAACTATTTATTTATATCATTTATATTGCTTCCAATGTTTCCTATTCATTTATACTCCTCCCTCTTTGAAAATCTCTACTAATTAAGGAATAGTCTTCCCATGGACACACCCTATTCCCTCACTATTAATCAGAAACATATGCCATTTGGGAAGATATGCTTGAGGCCATGTGGCCCACTGGGCCAAGGGAACCCGTTAAGTTGAATTTGAGTTTGGGTCATCACATTATAATTAGAATAATTATACATCTATTAATCCAATTTATTCCATTATAATCAATTACAAATTGAAGTTAAATATAAAATCATTTCAAACTGTGGAACATTTTCACTTTGTAACCCTATTGTTTCATCCTTAGCATTGGGATTATTTCTAAATTAATATTTTTCCAATTATGTGATTATAATTTGGAAAAATGGATTACATATTTTTTAATCAAAATAATTTCTAATTTCAAAATTTGTCAACATCGTTTTTAACCAAAATGATTATTGAAAATAATTAAAATTAATTACAGTGATTAATAGAAAAACTAGATTTCTAAGGAAATTAAAATTAAAATTAAGGGTGAAATAACCTAGAAACTAATGGAAAACAAATTAGTTTTCATATTTATACCATATAAAATCTTTTATATAAAATTTTTCATTGTTAGTGGAAGATGAGGTAAGGGATACTTCCCAATATTTTTTTATCTTTTTGGTATTTTCAAGAATGGCACTCCTCCACTATAAATGGGCACTTACTCTCCCCTAATTTTCACACATGTCAAAACATTTGAATAAAAAAACATACCATAATTAGAAAAAATCCCTCCTTTAATCCAATAAAACATAATTATGGCATAAATATATCTAAGTAATCCATTCAGTAAAAATTAAAATGTGAAACCCGAAGAGGAGTTAACATTCATTAACAAACATTTTTGTTATATTTTTCCTTAAAACCCTTTAAATTATATATATATCATTATTATATAAAAAATTAATAATATTAAATTAAATAAATTTTTTTATTCTATGGGTATGACCTAAAACATCACACAATTCAATAAAAAGGGATACACAATCATTGTCTGTGTGTACGGTGAACTGCCACCTCGTGAACTAGTGTAATTAGTTTTTTCATTACCATTTTTTGTAATAAGGATGTATTTATATATATATATATATATGATATATATATGATATATATATATATATATATATATATATATATGATATATATGATGTTATTAATATTTTAAAATTATTATATAACAAATTCCAACATGTTTTCCATTTTTTAGGAATATGATACCATCATTCATGTTCATGACCTACTACAGCCTCACAAAGCGATGCGATTCGTTCTTGCTTTACATGGAGTGTATTAAGAATGGATTTAATATAAATATTTGATATATATGAAATAATATTTCTACTTTAATCATCATATATATATATATATCATTTAACCTTATTTATTTTTATACGACAAGTAAATGGAAACAACATTCATTCATACGTATAACCTACCATATCCACGTATAGTGTATTTCATTTAATATGTGTTGCTTTCATTAATTAGAATAAATACATATATAATTAATATATATGATATTTATATCATTTTCTAAATTATTTAAATTTTTAAATCACGATCAATGTAAAAGGTTCAAAAATAATAAGTTGGAACATATACGAAAATCAAAGAAGTTATTACACAAAATGTAATTTTAACATTGAATTTTTTAAAAATGGGAAATATAAAGTCATAATAAAATCATATATGGAATTCTATATATGAATATAGATTAATGGTAAATTTATATAAACTTATATTTATTATAATGTAGGTTTGAATGTGTAGTAAGGACCTCAAGACTTATGGTTAGGGGATTCCCAGTCTTACATTTATTTCTGAAAGATTTATACCATATTCACCACTTTTTTCTCTTATGTAGTATATACATACTAATGACTTGTAATAATACGAATTTTGTTTTTTTCATGATTTTAAAAATTTCAATTTATGTATTTTTCATGGGTATCACAACTCAAAATTCACTCAGGTAGTAGAGTATTTTAATCTCATTTTTTTACTTTTACGAGAGACATGCTATATTTTCCTACTATTTATTCTATGTAGTGTATAAAATACCGTGAATTTATTATTTAATGATTTTAATATAATTAATTATTATTTAAAAATATATTTTAGTATCTATATTTCATGGGGTTTATGGTTCCAATGTTACTATATAAGAAATGATTTCTGTCTCAATTTTACTTCCTTGAGACACATGTTGTGTTATGCAACAATATTATTTTACAAGGTCCATATATTTACCCATTGATATGTTATATCATGAATCCCATTACATTAAAGATATTTTAGGCTTTATTTAATTTTATTATTTCATAGGGATTAGGATTAAAAGTTTCCAAAGTTGTATAGTTTATTGATATAATCTTATCTTTTATCATGATTATTAATGATTATTATTCCATTGATGAAATATTATGATATATCTCTCAAGAATACTCATGGATCTTATTATCCCTAGATTATTAATGATATATTCGATTAATGGTACCATTCTTACACTCATTGGTATGTATTATAATAAAAAAAAATGTTTTTAAGGGAAACTTCATTTATCTCTCTCTTTATTTGGAAATATGTGTTCTTCAAAAAAATGTTTTCTAAAAATGTTTTAAAAATGTTTTTAATTCATATTTTAATATTATTTTAAAGGAAATGTATTTTTTAAAAATTTTATGTTTTAAATTGTGATTAAAATTGGTTTAAAATCATCCTTTACATGTCTTCAAAGTTATTTTTAGAGAAAACTGTCTTCAAAATGCTTTTTGTTTTAAAAATAATTTTGAAATTTTAAAAAATATTTTATTCAATAAATTTTTTAAATGATCTTTAGAAATTATTTTGTACATAATATGATATAATTTTATAAATTTATGTTTTACTTGGGATATGATCTACAGATACCATTCATATTCTTCCTCTAAATGATCTATGCTTTGATGGAATTATGTTTATGGAAACTGATTCTTTTACATGGTTCGATAATGTTCCTAGATATTGACATGAAACCCATTTCTTTTCCAGGAGTTGATCATGTTTTGAAATAATAAATTTTTTGTTAATATATTGTTATGACATTTGGTCTCTCCTAACTTAATTTATGTTGTGGTTCATTGAAATTGATTATATGAGGGGTGGCATATATAACATCCAGTAAGACTATTATACATTATATGAATTGTGGAATATATAGCATTCAGTAAGACAATTATAACTTAAATGACAAGGTGGCATAGATAGCCCTGGGTGAACCTATTATATCTTACATGATCAATGCACCCATATAGTACTCTAATGAATTGGGTACACATTTATATATTGTGAGATTAAAATGAAGGGAATATGAATTGAAGTCAGTTCAGTAATATAGGCCTAGAATGTTATGTTAACTCAATTTAGTAATATAGGTTAGGAATGAACTGTTAACTCTGTTCATTAAAAACATTATCTACTTTGATGGCCTTATAAGTGAGCATTTACTAATATGGAAATGATTTCATAAGTTTATGCTCTTAAAAGAAATTACATATCCTGTTAATATATTATAATCTCATGTATTATTATCTTGACTCAGTTATGATTCATTTTTATGATATTCTAATATTAAGGTAAAGACTCATGTGTAGGATCCTTTAAATGTAGTGTGCAATCTTCAAATTTTATGCTCATGTTTTAATAACCTTATTTTCATGTTATGGTTATATATCTCATTTATTTACCCTTAATGAGAATATGAGATTTCCATTTATTATTTTTCCTTTCCATAGGTTATGAAGAGAGGTCTTAAGTATGACTACTAAATGGAAAGATATTTATGGGAATCATTGATGATATTTCACCAAATAATAATTTTTCATGTTTCCAAATACACTAAAATATTATAGTCCTTGGGAATGTACTTATGTAATGTGATAAATATTCATCTTATATTATTTAATATCCATGTATAAGAACCTGAGTTGCTCTACCCCGCTTCACCGCATTTCCAATGCATTCCTCATATTTTAAATGATTAATTTAATTCATAAATAAAATTCCCTATAAATATTTTTTTGAGTAAATAATATGGAATATCAGGTTTCCACATTCAATTAGATGACTTAAAAAAAATAATATATAAAAATAGTATACATTTTAGGAAATAATTATATTCATGATACAAATAATATGGATATTTAAGTGAAAATAAATGTATAACAGTAATAATAAATTCAATGTTTTAAGAGATATTTAATGACTAAAAAATTAATAAGAGATAAAACATACCATCGATTCATAAGAAATGTAGGGTTTATAATAAATTCATGTCTTTTAGAGAATAAATGAAGATTTGAGAAAATTATCAAAATATGTTTTCGTTAATGAGTATTAATTCAAGACCACTAAAAACTTTTAGAATAAGCTAAATATCATAAATCAGGTATGGTGGTGGGAAAATCTATTAATGTTTTATACATTAAAATGAAACATTCCTTTTGAATATTTGTAAATGAATGTAAAAAATTGACTTTTGAAAAAATATTATAAATATTCTTTTCAAACCATTCAAAAATTAAATGATAACATAAAATATACATTAAAATAATTTGATTAAATAAAAATAACTTTTGTAATTTTTTTAGAAAAATAAGGACATAGAAGAAAAATATTCTTGATAAAAAAGAGAAATGAGATTATCTCTTCATTTAAATATTTTCTATCTTGATTCAAGTTCCAAAGTGTGGAAATTTTGGATAACACTTTTTCATCTTCTTATATATTAATAGGATAAGAAAATATATGGAATTAATGATGTGTATATTATAAGATTCTTTCAATGAAAATAATAGAAATAAAATATTAGATTGTAAAATAAATTCAAAAAATTCTTGTAACATTTAAATAAGAACCATTTAAATAGTAAATTTTAATTTTAAAACTAATCACCATTAAAAATATATATACTCATGTCAAATACATCCAAGGGGAATTATATACATAACATAAATATAAATGAGTTCATAATACCAAATATGCCATAGTAGAGTTGAAATTTAGATGAAATATCTTTCCTCATAAGTTCTTTTAAAATCTTATATAATACATAAATATTTATTATAATTACATACCAGAACAATATACATATCTATAGTATAATATCTGATATGTTTAAAACATATTATCATCTATTTGTTAAATATATTTTATTACTATTATTGTTAAATTTATCAATTTCAATTATTTTTATAAAAATTATGTTTCGGTAGTTCTAGTAATTGTATTTGGATTATTATTCCATCATGTCAACAATTTGATTCAGAAAATAAATTTCATATATATTCATTGTATATATATATAGTATCATCCATAAAATGTAGATTTAGAAAAATTAATTACACCATTAATGGAGATAGTAAGTCCTATGTACACATGGACATTGTCTTCAATATTCAACGGATGAAACAGGAGATTGGTAAATAATAATACAACTTTAAAAAATAATTATTATATAATATATATGTATATATATCATTTATTCATTAAATTTATCATTACTACCATAAATTTAACGAGGAAATGAAAAATGAATTATATCACTTTGTGGAGTTGGTAGTACACACATATGCATGAGCAATGTTATCATTTTATAATTATTTATAAGGTAAAAAGATAGATATGATATTATAATTACAGAAGAATATTTATTTCAAAAATAAAAAATATATATCTATTTGTTTTGTATTTATAACCATCCAAGTATAGTGGTGATGAAAAAAAAATTATAATGTTATTGGGAAACAAAAAGTCGTATGTATGCACAAGCAATGTTTTCACTTTACTGAAGAGGAAAATGAGATTAAAATTGATGTAACATAATCACAATAATATATATATATATATATATTTATGTTACATGTTTTAGTATTTAATGATAGTTATGACAGATTTATAGGAAGTATAACAATAATGAATCTTTAATGAGTCAGTAAAGATAAATACCTCTTATTCGGTAGACATCCTTTTATTTTCATGGAAAGAACTTATAAGAGTCTTCTAATAATACATGAACATATAATTTATTGATATGAAATTTGGAAAGATAATTACTAGGTTTTTGTTCATATTGATGGATCAAAGTAGTGTAATGAAAAGAGAGTGGGAATTTTATTTTAGAGGTGAATGGAGGGCCACTATTATAACATTTAAAAATATGAAAATATAATAAAGTCACATTCATGGCCAAGTTTAATAAAAATTTCATGGTTTAAAATATAAGGACTATATGGTCCTAATATAATTCCAATAAAATTTATAATGGTTTATATTTTATTTTGAACATTATATTGTTGATTAATCATTTCATTAACTATTTTGATCATGAATTATGGTAATAAAAATTTGAATATTAAGGGTAATAATTTTACTTATAAGGTGAAAGTTGGATAAAAAATGGTGAAGGGATGAAATTTTAGACCATATATTATCCCCCTTTTCCTATTTCATGTTTTTTATGATATTAAAATAATTTAAAATAATATTTTTTTTTCAGAAACTAACATTAATTTAATTTTTGACACTATTTAATTAATTTGACATTAATGTCATAAATAGAAATGTTAAATTAAAATATAAACCTCTAAAACATCTCTAATATATTATATTTATCTATTTAATTTATAAGAAACTAAAAACAACCAAAAAAAAGATTCCTTTAGTGCTTTTAAAATCATTTACATAGTTTTCATACTCCTTGAAAATGTATTGTGTTAATATTGTGTATTCATTTAAGGTAAGTATATCATCTCTAAAAAGTAAAAGTAAATTACCAGGATAAAAAAATTAATTCATATTTTAAAAAATATATTGAATGAAAATTATCATGTTTTTATCCTTATGTAAATTATTTGAAGATGTTAAACCTATGAGAGTGACATTTTAGAATTTTACGTATGAGAAATAATATAAATTTTACTATCAAAAGAAAATGAAATATGAATACCATATATTTAAATTTTGGATTTATATGGTCACAATAATATCATCAAAGTAAATAAAGGAAAGCGTCAGATAAAATTTTATGGTCTTTTTAAATAATTTTTAACCTTAACTCCCTAAGTTTTTCTTTACTGAGGAGATAAAATTTTCTATAGTTAATATTCAAAATGCTTGAAAATAAAAGTGACCTATTATAAAAATATGAACCCATGATTCCAAATATGAAATTAATTTAATCAATTTAAATTCTTATGATTAATAGAAATTAATTTAAAAATAAACACACAAAATGCGATGAAATAAAAATTTCAAAAAAAATTGTTTTAGGCCTAAAAAGTTACTTAAATAAAAACCGTGTAAAATTATGATCCTAATGTAAATAAAAGGGATATTATATCCCTTTAATACCAAATAAAAAATAGACTGGGGATTTAAAATTGCTTTATTTAATGACAAGATATGATTGTTTTATAAAGATGATTATTTTTCAATATTCACTAAAAAATATGTCATTTTAGAAAAAATATTAACATTTATCCTAAGATAATAATGAAATGAGGAAAATACTGAAATAACTTTTACAAAATAATATTCCAATCAATTTTTTTTGTTCATTTAGACTCAATATTTCATGTAATTCAAGATATCAAAGAAATTATATATTTATAAAGATGGATATATTATAAAACCGTATGATGTTAGCATATAAAAGTTTTTATACATGGATATGACCTACCAAGATTAAATATAATAATATATAGAAGAAAAATAAAATGGTTCTAAATAAGATAATCTGACCTCATATTCTAGAAGAACATTTACGATAAATCTACAACTGATCTATCCTATTCTAGAATACTTATAGCACAAGGATAACCCCGCCATAGGAAATTCGGTTTGTCCTCTAGATATATATAAGATATCTAAGATGAATAAATATAGAGGCATGAATACCATACCCCTAGGAATAACAAAGGTTTCCACATGAAAACACACAACTACCAAGATTTGGGGCCCCAATAACATGATCCTAAGTGGGGATCATACTCTACATTAGACCCTAGAGAACATATAATGTTCCAAAAGTCCTAAATAATAAATAAGGCTTCAAATGAGGGATCAAGAATTTACACCTCTATAGGAGAACCCTCTAACTATTGTACCAACTGACATACTATCCAAGTGGTCCAATCCATCAATTTTCTTAATAGATGCATTATCCTAGATGTCGCATAAAGATGAATAGGATAACTCAACATCCATAATAGATAACCAATATCTGATGTGTAACTCTCAACTAGAGGGGTGATCAACTATATATCACCCATTAGATTCCAAATATTGTCTAAGGATGAAATATCAAAAAAGAATTGAACTAGATTAATGCTGAAGGACAATTCCTAGTCCATGATATCTCAATGGACTCATAATATAATAATGTATTGGGGAGAAACTACCTCAAAAATATAGTCCCAAGGCCTTTATAATGAGTTTGGATCCTACTCTAGAACCCACTATCCAAAATAATAAACAACAACTCTGATCAACTATTGACTAAAGGCCATATAGGATGTGGGTATATCCAACTCTTGAACACATTATCCAAAATGATTCACTAGAAGAATCAATCATGTATTGAAACATAAATATATGGACTCCCTTTCTCCCAAGGGTCACTGATTAAATTGACATCCAAATAGTGAATCCTCAGCTATAATAGATCTCTCGATGCACACCCATCAAATGACCCTCAAATTTAAAAAATTCCAAAATAAGAGAAATACACCCTGTGAGGGGTTCCTCTATCTTATAAAAATCATTGAACATGCTTGGCATGGAAATATCATAAATTGGTCTTCAATTGCCTCAAATGGATCCTCAATCAACAATAAATATTAAAGTGAATCGAAAATCTAGATCATTCCTTTAAGGTCATTCTTAACATTCTTAATGAAAGCATCAAAAATAGGAAACAAAGTAAGGGAACCTAAGAAAATATGAATCGTTGAAGAAAATACCATTTTTGGAAAATCTATTCCTGAATTCTTGATAAAAAACCATCCTCAAGTAATGCCTTTCCTTTAAGGGAATCCAAAAGGACTCCTTAAAACAATCTCAACATCAAAAAAGAACCCAGATATAACTGCCATCCCATAGATTCCACCCATACTAAATTGTCGAAAAAATTTGATTCCTAAAATTTCTTCTAAAGCTCAACTCCACTAACCATGTTAAATTGGTCTCAATATCTAGTGATATATCAAGGATAACGTCAGAAATACTACTCAATCCAACCTTCTAAGATTCATTCAAAAGAACCTAAATCAAAACTAACCTAACATTTAAAGGAAAAGTCATATAATGAGCCAGTGACCCTCAATCAAATCTTTCATCACACAACCCCACATACTTGAGTATTATAGATCCAATTATCAATGAAAATATCCCACATATACTTTACCAATCAAAAAAATCAACAAAATGATCAATAAACAATAAAAGGATACTAGCATAGAAGTCTAGGTGATAAAACACTAAGACCAGACTACTCACATACAGAATTAAGAATCCAATTTAATGAATATTAAAAACACACAAAAGAATAAAAATTAGATGAAAATTCCATTTGGTACCCAAGATGTACACTCAAAGGTCCCCTCTAGCCATGTGTCATAGACATATCAGTTTGTAATCCTCCCAAGTACATGGTATGTCTTCCCCATATACTATGTGTTCCCCACATGGTGTGTCCATCCATGAACCTATCCATGTAACCCCACTCATTGTATGTCCAATAATAGCGCATGGACACTAAATGTGTGAGTCATATGGGGTTTGTTATGCGCCCTACACGACCATGTGCCCTGACATGGGGTTTTTGGTTATTCCCTACACCAAACCTCGAGTGACCCCAATATGGTGTGAGCTAAACATAGTATCTATGAAACCTAATATTCACACCATAACCTAAATTTAAAAACATGTAGTGTGTGTTATCCAAACTACATGTCATTAAATGGGGTCTCTAAAGAAAAAATTCCCTATAAAGCCCCCAAAACCCATGTTTTTCTCACAAGTACCCAAAATAGACACACTAGGGTCCCAAAAACACCCATTAAACGATTTCGAAATCCAAATAAAAATTCCTAGGGAATTTAAATAACAAACTTAAAAACATGCCTATATTTGGCATAAATCATCGGTGTTTCACATAGAAACCGCCACCTATAGTATTTCACTCCAACATGGGCTATGAACAAACTAGTGATGGCTAACCCTATTACATATCACTATTATATACTTCTCCCATCTTCAATTTTATGATATAAGATCCAATAGATATGTACATAAGTATCCAAATGGAATAGAAGAAAAGAAAAAAATGAAAAAAGGAAAAAAGAAGAAGAAATGAAAAGATACTCAAACATGGACCCAATTCATGTGATAGGTTTATTGCTAACCTAGAAAAAAATACCCATATAAACTCAACTATAGGGAAAAATCTTAATACATAAATCTTTTTAAAATATATCATCGAATGAACACACACAAATAAATTTATATTTAATTAATTAAATATTAAATATTCCTAGAAAATTGAACAACAAATATTTCCACAAAAATCCTTTTATAGTGTAACCACCCTATCACAAGACCAATAGCATGGTCAGAAAAATTATCCAATATCATATAAAATAATAAATTACAATTCCCTCCAACACTATTAAGAAAAAAGGTCAAATTTATTTGGATTTTTTACAACCAGTTAAGAAGGTGGGGTCAACAATAACTGCCCTTTAAACATTTTTCTCACCCATAAGAATCCTCTGTGGAAAACTAAATGAAAATATCTCACTCCAATACTTGGGGTACATGAATCTATCTCGACCATCCAATTATCAGTCTATCAACTTCAATAACTCTATGACAACATGAGAGGAATTACTTTGAGATCGATTTATTGCTCCCCACCACAAGAGTGTTCTTGTCATTTCCACACAACATAAACAAAAAACCACATGGACCATTATATATACATCACTAAAAATAATGAATATACATATCCAAACCACTCACACTTAATCACAAGCATTAATACCCCAATAACTAATGATCATTCCCAAATGACCAGAATCAATAATCTCTAGAAACAAAATACCACATTTAATGAGGTTTATGACCTTAAATGGATTATAGTGAGATTTCTACTAGAATTAATCCCATAACCACTCTCAAATATGAATCAAGACTCACACTCTCATGGGCCAAGTCTAATGAAGCTACGCTAAGTGCCTAAAATAACTAACCATACTCCACACATAGATCAATTCCAAAAAACTAGATCACCCTCTAAATGATTATTTTAAATTGTGGCATCTCCCTTAAGAAAGGGTAAGCCACATGACCCCCCCTAAACTCAATAATTGATCAAAATCCACATGTTTCTATCCATTCTCTCACTATTATACACATTGAGAAACCATAATAAATAGGGTCAGGATTCCAACCAAACCTAACCAATTGGGCCAACCATGATACTAGGAGCACTCTAGGTTCTCCACTTTTCAAAAAATAGAAATCGGTAAATATAAACACACCCTGACGATAGTATACCTAAACATACCTTTCATGTAAGAACAAACACACTAACCTAGGCCATCGATAATGATGGCACACGGGCTACACTACAAGGCCTAATGAAATACTCTTAGTAAGAACTACTCCCTCCAAAGAAACTCGATCCTATGAATTTAGTTGAACCAAAATATCAGGTTAACTCAGGCCTAATAAAAATATCAATCAATTATCCTTTCCCTTATCAATACAAAAACATGTAACCTAGATCCCAAACTGACCCAAAAGGGTCTCAAAGCATTTCTCGATGAAGGGACTACATCTCCATCACTAGAATATATCCCACCACAAGATTCACAAGACCTGTCATCAGAAAAAATACATTTGGTTTAGTTGATTAAAATTTTCCCAATGACCTATATGTGTCACACCATATAGGTCACTTTATTAACTTTAAACAATTTAACCTCTATTTTTAGTGAAAAATAAAAAAAAACAAATTTCATGTGAATCCTATGTGCTTAAAGTGATGTATGAACATTTTCATCATGATTATAGAATAAGAACGAAAAATATAATAATTAATAAATAAAAAACCCAAGTACATCACAATTTATAAAATCATAGAATTATAAAAACACAAAAAAAGTAATCCCATGCCCTGGAAACTTAGACATCATATCGAAAAAGGATTTCAAAACACATTAGTTTGTTATCATTTATAAGTTCCAATACACTCCTAGATCACTGTTATAACAAGTACCCAAATTATAAAACCATCCTCATATGATACCACTTTTTTGTGATCTAGCCTATTTAAACCAAACATGTCACCTATATGTCCCACCTCAAGGTCTAAAGTGTGCCACCCCGTATATGAGAGGCTACATACTGACAATGAGGGTCCAAAAAAGATATTGTGAAGAATATACCCTTTGGTCAGAGTAGAATAAAAACATAAATAACCAAAACATTGAAAAGTATAAACATCTAAGTATGCATAAGAAATGTACCAAAACAAAAATATGAAAAAATAAATGAAACATAGTATACAATCAAACATACTCAATTAAAAATAAAAAAACTATGTTCAATCACCCACTCGGTCATCAAATAATGTAAATTAGTTTTTTTTGAAAATCAATACATTTAGGTCTATTTCAGACTTTTATCCATATCACATACCTGGTATCCATAACTCTCAAGCTGCACATACTTGATCCAAAGAATCCATATGACTGGCCCCACTAGATCGAGAATTTCTAGTCCACTTCCTGATCCACTTCACAACTTGTGACTCATATGAAAGAAAAAATAAGGCACACACACACACACACATAGAGGTGTATATACATGGGGTGAGAAATAAATCTCATTGGACCAATACCAACTGTGAACCTAAAATCTACTATCTTATACATATGCATACACGTGTGATATGCTCATCCTAGATGAAAACTAATATCAACTTGAATAAAAACAAAAGGGGATAAAATAAATAAAATAGACAACCATGGGTTTTACCCTAACACCCAATATTAACTTTTCCCTTCTTAGTCCCATTATATAGAATTTATAGTACATTACTCCCCCCATCACATGAATTTAGAATATCCGCTAGAACTAAAAAGGATCTCCAATGATTATAAACACAAAGGAATGAATGAAGGACCCTTGGGAATAACCACATGTGTCCAAGCAAAAATAAAAAACTACCAGGATATAGGACTCTATTAATAAAATCCTATACAATGATAGGACACTACACTTGACCCTATAGTATTTTTCATGTCTCAAAGGTCTTCAAAAAAAATTAGGATCGAAATGAGGGCCTGATAGAGTAAACCACTATAGTGGATTCATTAAAATATAGGCTAGAGATACACACTATCCTAGAGGTACAATAAATATTAAGTTGTAATAGATACACTATCCATGTGGTTCCATCCATATAGTTGGGAGCACTCATCACCTACGAACGAAAACCTCCATCTAGTGTTTAACTATCAACAAGGGGATACAACCATCATGATATCCCATTAACTTTATAAGACCATCTAAATATAACCAAAAAACTATAGAGAGTACCAAATAAAATATTAAAGCTAATGATCAGTCTGAGATATCTAAATTTTCTGCTCATAAAACAAAGTCCATAGTAGAAACAACCTCAATCATCACATCCAAAGGCCACAAGAACGTGGTTTGATCTAACTATATAACCCCTTATCCAAAATGATGAACTAATAGTGATGATGAAATATCTTCTAAATTCCATCTAGGATTTGGGTCGATCTAACTCATGAATACATCCCCCAAAAAGATGAACTAGTATTATCAATCAAGTCTCAACTCCTGAAACTCAGGGCTTCCACAACCCTCAGGGTTACAACATAACCAAACAATTTACTAGGGACTTCCGTGTTAAAATAAAAAACATAGGCCACACCCCTAAAATGATCCTATAATGGATAAAATACAATTTCAATTGAAGGAATACCTATGAGGGGTTCCATCATGTCATCTGAATCACAAGACAATTACAATGTGAAAACCTCCTCAAGCAGACCTTAGTGACCTCCACCTGATCCATGACCAAAATAAACCCATAAGGGAATCTAAATTCCTGATAAATCCATAATGGAATTCATGATGGTCCTCATGACCAAATAAAAATTAATAAACTCAATAAGGGATCCTCAGTATAAGGGAACACCTCAAGGAAAATCTCAGTGTAAGAAAACCTCAGTTGCATTCCCTAGAAAACAACCATACTCAACTACTATCTCACCCATAAGGGTTTCTAATCAGGTCCCCTAGACCCATATCAACATAAAAATGAAACCAAAACATGACCTCCATCCAATGTAATGAACCCATATCTAATTATTTAACATTAATGATCCTCAAACTCAAGATATAAACTGCAAATTCCCTATCCTCAAGCTATCAGTCCTGATATCCAGGGTAAAATCGGTGATATCTTTAAAGATACTTCTTGACACCACTTTAAAATATCTATATGAAAGAACCTAAAAATGATCTTGGAATCCAGAAGACAATTATTTTAATGAAATCATTAACCTTAATTGGTTCTTGTGTCATTCAACCAACCCCATAAGAGGAGTTTGAGTCCAAACCTCAAATAAAACCCTATAAATGCTTTCCTATTAAAAAACATATAGACAACCTCTAAAAACTAAAAGGATATGACCATTATGATCTATGTGGAAAATTATTGGAATGGACTAATCATAGTCCAATTCTAAATACAGGGATATTAACATGAAAAACATTCTATGGAAGGAAAAGTATACAACATGTATTTCGGGTACATGGTGTGTTCCCCTAAAGGTCCTCCCTGGTGATGTTCCACAACCTTATCAACATGTAATCTCCCAAAGTACACATAATGTCTGCCTAGTAAATGACATGTACACCATAAGAGGTGTCAATCCATGTACCTGACCATTTACTCCCGCTCAGGGACTAGTCAACAACTCTACATAGTCATTGGTCATGTACCTCACATGGCCTTTGGTCACATGCTCTAAATGGACATGTTCCTTAACATGTGATGTCTTTCCATACCCCCATCCATACCTAGAGTCACCTGTACACAACATTTCACAAACACACATAGTTAGTGCAACCTATTCTTATTCACCTCAACCAGAAGTAATAATACAAAAAATGTGTTCTATAAATGATACACTATGTAATATTTATAGTAATGCAAATTCCACGGGAGGCCCCAAAAACCGATAATTTCAATAAAAACCATATAATGACCCTCAAGGGGTTCCCAAAAAACCATAAATTATATTAGACATAAAAAACTACTCTATGGGGATTCATGGGAATAAATGGGCATACCTCCAGGCATAAAGCACTGAATCTTCATGAAGAAAATGACATATGTAGTTGTTGTACTCAAATATGGCTCTCAGATAAAACGATATTTATAATTCCTTGCCAATTTCATTATTATATTGTTATACCTCTCTTTTTCATGTGATAGAAAACCCCAAATGTCCATTAAAAATAATAAAAAGGGAAGAAAGGAAATGAAAAAAAAAAGATAAAAGAAAAAGAAAATAGGTCTGGGCATAGAACTAACAACTATGATGGGTTTATGGACCACCTAAGAAAAGCCACCATTTCAAAATCAACCATGGAGACCAAATATCTATCTAACAACCCATTTAAAATTCATCACCAAATTAACATTTATGAATAAATTAACATTTAATTAATTAAATATTAAATATTTTGTGAAATTCAAATGGATCATATTCCCACCAAACTTCATTCCAAGGGTAAATACACTATTATGGTACCAGTAGAGTGGATAGAAAAATTATTCGACATCATATAAAAAGATAAGATAATGTTTTTTTTCATTAAATGGCTTCTAAGAACAAAAGGTTAAACTCTCTCCAGACTTTCTACAACCTGTGATGTCACAGATCATCACACCCATGGTTCAACCTAAATAATTCAAAAAATAATTAATAAGAAACAATTAAAAATAATCTTGGCGAAATTTTCATCCTAAAAATATAAAATATATATTAATGCATTCTCTCAAAAATAATATTTTCCTTTAACTCATAAAAAAATCAATAATTATTATAAATATTTAAAAAATTATTGAAACCAATGATTCAAGAAATATTTTAATCTATCATAAAATAGAATTAATCACCTTGAAATAAAATTACTCTTCAATCCCTAAGGTTATCCATAACAATCAGGTTACATTATAAGAAAATCAATTATCCCATTACCCCCATTAAATAAAATTATTCCAATATCACATATAAAAAACATATAAAAATCCTTTATAATCGTTTATAGAGAGTATATGAATTACCAAAGAATATCCCTTTGGTGTGTCTAACCAATTTTGTTTTTCGGTCCACTTTATTTACACCGAGTGAAGATTAATAAATCACACAACGACCCATTTTTAGGGTTATTACCCACAACTGGATCAATTTCAAATCCCATATCATCATTTATGTATCCGAAAAATTACATTATTTTTAGGAAATCACACAATATTTTCTTTTACAAAATTTTATGGTGTTTTCATAAAATTAGTCTTATACATAAGTTTTTCATTAATATATTCCCATAAAAATTCCAAAAAAAAACATAAAATCTCATATCAATTAATATCAAGTCACATATATACCAAAAGGATTATCTAAACTTAAATCATCTCCCATTACTTCATTAATCACCTTATAATCATTCATGCATTACCTAAAAAGGGTATCTATTACTTTGAGCATATGATCAACCTAATACTTTCTAACCCATAATGGTATCCAAAATTATTATATTATCATAATATGATATCTTCATAACCTAAAAAGATATCTAACCCATGCTATGATACAAAAAATAATTCCCCTAATCTTTACTCACATATTTCATGTTAAGAAAACAGTCCACATTCTGGATTTGATACCGACTAAAGCGACCTTATTTCTACAATCTATAATTATAAAATCAATATAATTGTTGAGTTTAATATATATCCAATAAATTTTTAATATTAGAGATTTATATAATAATAAAATATATTACTTAGCATAAGCCATATCATTCTCATCAAATGTACGTTTTCCACTATACCTAGATCTTATTATTCTATAATAAGTTTTTTTACATATCCCAAAAAAATTCCACACATGATACAATTATAGATATATCACATTTGTTAAACTTTTTCATAACTTGGGGAAATGGAAATATATGTAATGGTGAACTCATGCGCTTTGTAAGGGAAAACATACAATGAAACATATCCTAAAATATACAAGGAATTAAAAATATGATAGATATATATAATAGTCAAATATGACATATATCTAATATCTCGACAGGTAAATAAATACATTGATGACATAAAAAATAAATAATAACATGGATAATAATAATTGGTTACATCATTATAGAATTCGTAATTCTAGACATCATAATATTATTATCAAGGCCTCTATCAAAGACATCATATATAAATAGGTTAGGCATATTCCAAATACCAATACTAGTTTATCTCACGAGTCCTACCAATTAATCAAGGTACTATTTAATGTTAGGCCCCCTCAACACTTAATAATCCAAATACATTCAATATGTGAAAAAAATTATTATCAATACAAAACATAATCAACTTACTCTCAAATATACAATTATACACATTCAATCAGGTTTATAGAAGACCAGTTTTCTATAGTACATGAACAACCCGTATTTGTAGTTAATAAACACCCCTATCAAACTAAAAAGTACAAATATTTTCAATTTTCCCCATTAAATAAATAAGATATACTTCTTGGTAAAGACCCCCAATCTAATTTATGAAAAAATTGTGTGTTTACACAATAAATAGAAATGGGTATACACACATGTCAATTACCTAGATTATGTAGAATACATACATGAAAATAAATAACATGGACGTCATAGAGACAATAAATACATTATAATTTAATTGTTTTAATTAAATTCCACTCTTTAAGAATATATATAGGTAAATGAATGTAGTGACCCCAAATCTACTAGCTCATAGATGGTGTCCACATTATTACATTTTAATAGTATAAAAGGAATCACAACCCAATTGAATGAAAATTTTAGTATTCATAGTAAACTAGATACATACATGAGTTTTACATTACATTTGAAAACACAAATTACAATATAATGTTTATAGAAAAACCTTATTCCCTATATCAAGTCCTATCATATCAAACATAATAAATTTCATGGTCTCCTAGGGATGGGAAAAATAATGGTTAGCTCAAATTCTCCATAAGGGTTATGTACAGTGGAATATATGAAGAATTAATACTAATAAAAAATATGGAAAGGTATATAACTGAAACCCATTCTATTTAATTAATAACATGAGAATAATATAGAAGAATAAATAATGAACATGTAATGCCTTATAAATAATCAAATGATCACAAAAACATAATAATTGCTATTCTAAGGAATTTAATAATTACATGTAATATAAATAAATGAATTCATAATGATGGAATGCATAATGATGGATGTTTGAACTATCAAGATCTACCCACAAGAAAATTACTATAATGATCTATCCTTAAGATAATTTAAAATTTTGCATATAAAACCATCTAATTTTGATAAATAATTTCTCTCATGTAACCTTTTAATTCATCATGGGGATATAATTGGCCCCACCCATTATATAATATGTTTGTTACATTATTCACATGAAAGAGAGAAACATAAACAACATAAAAATTTATATTAGAAAACATTCTTAAGAAATGTGAATACTTTCCTAAATCAATAAACATAACCATAAACCACATATATTAATAAGTATAATGGTATTAATACAATATATACCCATTTGAGTAATAATAAAGGGGTTTTTTCATTTATAAAAATAAATAATATAAATTATCTTCAAAAACATTTTTTAGGAAAAAATCTATTTATTTTGGGAATCAAATTTTAAAACATAATAATGTTTCAAAATAATTATATTTGAAAATAAAATTGAAAACATGTAATGTATTATTTAAAAACATAAACTTTATACCACTATAAAATTATATACATGTTGTGAAATTTAAAATGAAGATTCCTTTCACATTTTTGGTAAATGAAAAACCTAATTTGATTTTAAAATGATATTAGGACTCATTTGATTTTTTTTTATAAAAAGTAGAAATAGGAAAAATTTACTTTAATAATTTTTTTAAAAGGTTATAATTATTTTTTAAATGATTTTTAGAAAAAATTGTTTTAAAAGAAAAATAATTTCCTACCTTGGAGAAAATTGAAGCAACATTTTATTAAAACATTTTATCAATTAATTTAAGTACCATAGAGTGGGAAATGGTATTACATTATAAAATATCACTAATAAACAAAGGATATGATTTTTATAGGAAATTTTGAAATATCTTCCATCAAATAAAATTTAATATTAAATAATCTCTATTAGAATGAGACTATGAAATAAACCATTACAATGATCAAAACATTGTTCTAATAATTAATAAATGAATTAATTATGTGTTTAAATTGTAAATACACATTAGATAAATTGTAAATAATTAAAAAGAAGTAATTATACTCATAATCTTATAATTTCATAATCAATGAGGTGGAATATTCACCCAATGAACAGAAATTGAGTGAAGAAATCACTGACCTCACACGTCGTTTTTATTGAATGTGATTTAAAATACAATATAGTGGTTTAAAAAATGCTATTAACTTATACCAGAATCATATTAATATTTATAATATCATATATTATCCCATTATAACATTTTAATCCCTTTTATTAATAATCATTTGTTATACTTATTGTTTGGGTTGTTATTTTTCTAGTTTTCTCATGTGTGTGTCATCATAAAAGATTTGATTATTTCACATTTTAGGTTGTTTTATCATGTAAAAAAAATAAAATGACAGAATTATCATATTTTTAAATCAATTTTATTTTTTAAACCATTCATTAATAATAATTATGAAAAATGATGTATGTTAAAATCATGGAGACAGTTGGTCATATGTACACATGAGTAACATTTCCATTTTTCAATGATCATTATTGAATGGTGGTACGTAATATATTTACTTTATAGAAAGATCATCACATAATTAATAAGATATTATATACTTATATATATCATCATTGTGGTTTGGTAATGAAAATAGTGTCACATCACTATGTGAAGGCTATAATCCACACGTACAGAAACAACATTATCATGTTTAAGTATAAGAAAATAAAATGACACATTATATTTTAATAAAAATGAATTTTTCATGAGTATATTAATTATATCATGTATATAACCTATAATCATTAATATTATTCCATATCACATTCCATGTAAAGCATTAGTGAAAGTTGAATTACATCACATCGCGTGGTGGTAGTCCATTGTACACACCATTAATGCTATCTTTTATCACACTGAATGAAATTTAATAAGGTACATATGATATAATAAATAAATAGGTGTAATTATGTTATATATTTTAAATATATAATTTATTTACATCATAATACCCGAACATAAGACGTTCAAATGAAGAAAATGACATCGGTTTGTGAGGCGGCAATCCGCTATACACGAGAATAATGATTTTGTAACCCATTTGATTGGAGGGGAGATGGTTTTAGGTCTTTATATTATTATAAAAACATCCTATATTTTTAATATAATTTTTTATTATATAATAATGTTTAAAAAAAATTAGGATGTTTTGAATGAAGTAAAATAAATATTCTCATTGAAGAACAATAGCATTTTTTGGGGTATCCCCCTTAGGTTATCAATAAATAATTTTTTGGTTGAATTTTCTATCATAGTAAGGCTTATAATATGATGGGATGGAAGTTGAAAAGTGATTTTTTATGTTTTTTTTAGAAAAGTATCTTTAGAGGTGTGATGAATGTGCTAGAGTGAGTTAATTGTAATAATTGAGGAGTGATATTAATTAAAATACCCAAAAGTATTCTCTATTGGGAGGTCTCCCTTAACTAATGTCCCTGAAAAAAGTTAAATATTGTACTTTATGGTTTATATTTTCAAGATAAACCTCTAAAATAAAAAATAAATAAATTTTATCATTTTATTTCTTAGTCATTATGTTTAATCAATTTTACCTATTTTAGTTTTTTACCGTGGGAACTTGTATATTTTTATTTAATAATGTAATTTATCCTTTAAGACTAAAACTAAAATTAGTTTTATCAGATAATTTATACATAATTATTATAAAAGTTAAATAAAATTTATTAAATAAAAATCCTATTTTTCTGTATAATCAATTTTAATAAAAATTCATGTAACCCACAAAACCATGTTTTAAACATAATTAACGTAATTAATTTTAACTATATTCAATAATAACTATGATCAATGATTATTTTTACATTATTAGATAATATAAATTATTCTAATTCCAAATATGGAATATATTTTTCTATATTCAACTAATAGAAGTTTATAATTATAAATTATATTTATTTTCACATATTGGATGAGAAAGCTGTTTTTTAAAAAGAAAATGTTCAAAAATATTCAATTATATTTATATCAAAAATCAATATTAAAATGATTATTATGAATAAAAATTGTAATAAATTATATTAAATTTATATAATTTTATTTTAAAATCAATTAAAAATATAATTTAACATTACAAGTTATTTAATCACAATGGCATTTTTTAATTATAATTTAGTATTTTTCACTATTCATCAAAAAATGAATCTTCTCAAAAAATACCAAAAATTAACCCTAAGCTCATTTTTGTATTGTGATTCAAAAAATGATGTTTATTTTATCAAATTAAATTTATCTAATTGGTATAAATTAATTATACTTTATGAACACATTGATTAGCTAAACCATGTATTAAGAAAATGTTGTTTTTTATAAAATATTTCATTTTATTTAAATAAATTTTATTTGATTACTAATAAATAGAAAAATAATATAATTGCGTAAACTATATATTTCCATAATTTAATTAATACCATTCATACCCAACATTCCAATGGCTAGGTGATAACTATCATATTAAATAGTAATATTAATAGTATATTGTTGTTCGGTAAAACTCAGTCTTCCGTGTAACATAAGATTTTGAAGAAACACATTATTATGTGTGAAACGAGATAAAATTTGTGTTCTGAGTAATAAAATATAAAAAATAGATTGAATTAACATAAAATATTAAATATATTAGAAAGTACCAAGGTATTATATTCTCTTCTAATCTTGGTATTTCATGTCAAATACGCTATTGAGTAACATGTTATTTTTTTAGAATTTCAAGGTGTTAAAATAGAGTTGGAACTTTAAAAATAAAATTACAAAAAAAATTACATATTTACCAAAATGGAGTTAAAATTAACTTCTAAAATAATTTTCATGAGATGTAAAGTACTAATTTAAAAAATTATTTTCCAAATTATTTAAAATAATGGAACATTTAAAGTAAAATAAACTTAATTAAGAAAATGTAATGTAAAATATAAAATATAAATAATTGGAATGAAATACCACGTCAAACATCTTATGAAAATACTCTCCCTATATTTTTAAATAATTTTTATAATAATATTAATAGAAAATAATTTGAAAAACCCATAAAAATGTAATGTAAGGAAAATAATGAATAATGGTCATGATTGTTGGAAAATTCATTCATGTGGAAAATGATCAAAAAATATTATCTTTACACATTGGTAATTAATATAAAACATGTATTATACAAAAAATATAAAGAAAAGTACTTTTATAATTTCAAAAAGTAAAATAAAATTTTATAGAAAAAAAATTCAAAAATCAATGAAATATAAATATAACATTTTTGAAGTAGAATAAGTTATCTGGATTTACAGAAAAAGTATTCTCTCTCTAAAGGATGAAATAAGTACTTCTTTACTTAAAAATATTTTTTCGATATCTTGAGTAAAAAATGGGATAATTTCAAATAATACTTGAAAACAAATGAAATACTCAAATAATAATAAAATATATGGGTTTTTGTAATAAAATAGAATATAATTCACCAAATGTAAATTTAATCATACATAATCATGATCAAAATTTTGATTGTAAAATAAACACACAGAGATATTATAACACACGTATCAAAACTTCATAAAAATGGGAACATGAAGAGGAATTTAAATTACTATGAATAAAAGGTTAATCTGGTTAAAATATTCCAAATTTGTAGTAAATACAATAGATACAAAAAATAGCTATATAATGTGAAACATATCTCAATGTAGAAGATTTTAGAGGATAAACCCTTGTAGTTTTATTGAAATTTGAATTAAAACTTATTAAAAAGGGGAGAATTATATGAATTATTAAATCAAAATAAATTTCATGAAAATTATCATAAAATTAATTCAATAGTGTTATATACATTACAAAAAATATGAAGTTGGTGGATCTACAACATATATAAGAGAAGGTAAAATTATATGAAAAAACCCTTATAAAATTTTCATTTCTTCAATCGAAAGATCTTGTATGATAGACCTTGAGATGAATTTTAAAAGAATTTTTATTTCATGAATAAAAAATTAAAACAAATTATTAAATTATATACAAAACACAATATATGACAACTGTTGAATTTTGAATATGTCTTGAAAAAATAAATGTGAGTCGATATGCCCTTAACATAACTCACATATTCCAAAAACTAGTTTAACATCTTATATAGTAAATATAACTATATCATTGAATTATTTTAAAACCTTATAAATTTCAATTACCTTTTATATTATTTCATTAAACTTATTTACTAAGAATATATTAGTTAGTAATTGTTTATATTCATCATTAGATGTTAGTAATTTTGATTGTTTTGTGCAAGTATTGTAATGGAAATACCATAGCCCATTATTTGATTTAGAGTTTATAATTATTAGATTAGATAAAGAACTAGTATAAATGTTCCATGATGATTAATATTTTTATAATTTAACTACATGTTATTTTTAGTTAAAATTATTGAAAATAAAATCAGTGATGATCTTGTTTTTGAGTATTTTATCAGTATCAAAGAGTCACTTTATAATGATAATTAATTATTTGGTTATCCTTATAGAAAATTATTCATGAAATATATTAATATATAATTTCATATATATTAATAAAATATATTTTTATAACCATTCATTTATTGTTCTGATGAAAAATGAATTACATCAAATTTTGGAGGCGGTCGCCCGCATGTACACATGAGTGATGTTTTCATTCTTAAATAGATTAAAATTAAGGAATATAAATAAGTATTTATCGAAAAAATATAATTATGATATAAATATAATTTAAATTAACTAATACATAAATATATCTATTCATTTAATATGGGGATGAAAAATTAAATATATCACATCATGAAAGAGGTAGTCCACACGTACACATGGGTGACATTTTTATTTTTTAATGGTTATAAAAAAAGAAGGTATACATTTATTTGTATTTAAATATAATTATTTATTTCATAAATATCATATTTATCCATTTATTTTATACATATACCATGAAATGGTAGGTAGTGATGAAAAATAAACTACATCGCTTTGTAGAGGTGGTCGTCTGCACAAACACATGAGTGTTGTTTACATTTTCCAATGGATGAGGGGTAAAAAAATTAGAAAATATTTTATCATTATAGAATCAAAATTATTTCACAATAATCATATATATTATTTAAATATATATTTAAAATCATCCATAAATAGTGTTTATGAAAAATGAAACACATCCCTTTGTGAACGTGGTAGTCCACATGTATGCATGGGCGATGTTTTCATTTTCCATTAATGAAAAATGAGATATAAATTTTTTTTACCCATGATATAAAAACATCAATGTATATTAAATATAGTTATTTTATTATTTCAGTATGGCTGTAAGATATTTGAAAGATGTTTAAAAAAAATAAACATTAAAAATATATGTAAGAATATAGAAATATTCCTTGGATAATCTCCCTCTAAAGAACATTACGTATTATTTTATGGGTATATTGGGAATAATAGGTCCCCCATGCCCGGGAAAGTTATATCATGATGGTATTTTGGAATACATTGATTCACATAAGAAAACTTTTATATGTTTGTATAAGTGAGGAGAGGAGGTTCCCTTTAATAAGAGAGAGGTGTGACACTCTTGTAAATATTATGAAATTTTAAATATAATAAGTTTCATTCAAAAAGAATGTAGAAAAAATAATTTATAAGATTTAGAATATATTATAATTTATATTATAAAGTAAATGCATATAATAAAATTTATAATTGTTTTAGTGACATTGGAAACCTTATATCTAATTATAATCCCTTCGTTAACCCTTTTATCCCTTACTGTTGTGACAAAAGTTTACCATGGTAACATATTTTAATTCCAATGAAAAAAGTTGAACTCATTAAATAATATTTATTGTTTTATTTAAAGAATTTAAATAGATTTTAAAATATAAAATTCCTCTAGGTGGTGAAAATAAAAATTTTAATATAAGTATGAAAAACGAAATGAAATATAGTTTTCAGATAATTTCTTTTTTAAGCATACTAATTTATTTACACACAAATCAGCTATAACACTGGTTATTTTGAAAATAATTTTTTTCTAAATGAATAAATTAGTGATTTATGTGACCTAAAATCCAACCTTAAAAATTATGTAAAACTATAATTACTTAATTAAATAAATAGATAAAAATAGTTTTTTTATTAGAATAAAATATCACTTTGGATTTAAAATGTTAATCACATACTTCTAAATTCAAGATAATATTTTCAAATTATCTTTCTGCTTAATGAATATATTTTTATTCTATAAAAAATATTTAAATTTTTTAAACATTCTTATACCATAATGATGTTGTAAAAGTTATTGTATTTTTAAATTCATTATTTTATACTATTCACCTAAAAATCAACCTTTTAAAAAAACAAAAAAGTTATTATAAGATAATTTTTAAATAATAAAATAAAAAATTATTCTCAGTTAATCAAATTAAAATTATAAAATTTCAGAATTTAGATTTCAAATGAAATATTTTTTAAAGGAACACTATTTTCACACAAAAAATTACTCTTTTAAACTCTCAATATCTTTAATATTATTTAATTTCATTTTTATTGATGATATATCAAATTTTATCATATTTTTAAAGAGATAAATTTAATTTAGTAACATACATAATTTTTTTAAATATTTATTTGAAAAAAAGTCTGTTTTTATTATTAAATGATTATAATCATATCATATAAATTAATTATTTTTTAAGAATTAAAATTTAATCATTCAAAAAATTGGGAAATTTAAGTATCATAATTTATTAATATCTTTATATTTAAAAAATTATTACTCTAATATGTGGAGACATGTTTTAGTTCAATGTTGCGTGTAACGTAAGATATAAAATTTTAAAGAAACCTACGTTAAAGATGACATAAATAATACATAATCACATGGTTTAGTTCATATATCTTATGAATGTATCATAATACAATGAACTAAAGTTTTTTTGTATTTTAAATTTTCTAGACAAAAATCCTATTTTATTATACATGTGAACATTTCTCGATAATCATTTTTCTCTTAAAAAATTTATAGATGTCACAAAATATATAATCATATTTGTATCATGGGGATTGAAACATATGAAACGCGTTAGATTTTATAAATATTAAGGAAAAAACATAGCATAACATGAAGGAAATGATGGGGGAGACATAAATATCATAATAAATGAACAAAAGACATTAGATAATAATCATAAAATATGTTAGAGTTACATAGGGTCATAAATTGATAACTAAAGAAGAATATAAGATATGACCTCTTTCGATGGATCTCACCTTGTATGGTCTGACAGGGGGTGATGAGGTTCTTTTTGAAGTTTGTTTTTTCTGTCTGCTTCCTTTTTGTCTTTAAAGAATTTTGTAAGCCTTCGGGATTTGATTTATGGAAATCTGTGCCCTTTTCATGTAATGGGTTTCCTCTTCTCCTAGTCCATTTAAGAGGTTGTTTCTTTATGGTTCAATAAAGAGGGCCTCCCCCCTCAACATTTTATAAAAAAAAAGATATGACCTAGCTTAAAAGAAATCTCAATAGTCATATAACATGTGAGCATGACATAAAATAGAAAAATACATAAAAACAATACCTGATAGTGAAAACATGGAATTCCATAGATATTAAATGCTTCTTGAAAATATAACATAACCTGATGAACAACATGGAAATGTGTCACAACCATAAGAATAGGAAAACCTATGTGGGAAAACTCATTATAACCATGGTTATTTGAACAATCTCATTATGTCTATGCCTGAAAATATGAGAAAAACCATCATGCCCCTGAATTTTTGAACAAACACATTATATCCATGTTTTAATATCTCGTAAGATGTAATCATATACCAATGCATTGGAGGGTTATATAACCCCCCACCCATTATCATGCATATATATATTTTCTACTTAAAAATTGCATCATATCTTAATTAAATCATAAAAAATGTGTGGGTTCCTTTAACCTTCTGAAACATCACATATCATAAACATCAGAAATCATATGATATAAAAAATTTTGTTTCACAAAAGTAATAGTATCATAAAATAATATATGGTTATATGAAAATTAATTCATGTAATAAAACCCTTATAGGGTAAATTTGTGTTAAAATAAAAATGTTTTCGAAACACATTTTAAAACATAGATGTAATATTTATTTTGTAAAAAACATTTAAGAAGGGAAATAGAAGAATTTTGAAAATATCATTATAATTTATCATAATAAAAGGCCCTTTAATATAAATAAAGGTTTTAAAAAGTATAAGTTAAAATAATTTCATAAATATTACTTGTAAAAATATATTCAATAATGGAACCTTAAAAGGGTTATAAAATTATCAAAATGAAATGTGGAGTAGATGCTAAGACATTTTATTTTTAAATGATGGTTTTTTTTGAACATTTAAAATTAACCTTATTAAAGGAAAAAATCATTAAACATACTATGGAAATTTGATTAAAATGAAGAATGGGGGAAAATGATAACTGGATAAAAAACCATTCCATTTTCTATAGGATAACATATATTATTAGTTTGAAATAAAAAACATATATATAGATGAAATATTAATTTAATAAAATGAGAATTATTCTTATCAAATATATATATTAATGAATCATTTTAATAGTCAAGAAAGAATATTTTGGTTTGAAACATGGTTTACCTATAATATAAAATATAAATAACTCAAAAAATAATCACATGTTACAATAGATTAATCATTAAATATAATATACACTAAAGAGTGATTATGACACGAGGAAGAGAATTGAGTTAGGAAACCCTCTTAAGACATTAATAGTTTTTGGATCAAATATCCTTGGAGACTTAATAAGATATTTTATTAACGAATATAATGAAATAAATTATTTATTATTTCAAAATACATTATTGGGAAGTATAAACACCATTTAAATAAAAATATGATACACAATATTAAAACATGTCTTAATGAATAGAGGTTGAGGTGGAAAACCCTACCCTTGTTTATTTTATTAGTTGATATCACTATAATATCTTATATAACATATATATAACTGAATAATAGATTTAATAAAATTATTCATATATTTTTATTTTCATTTCCCTTATTTTTAATTGTCTATTTTTTGATATATTGGTTAGTTGTTGCTTATTTTCACCTATAAAATGTTAATAACATTTACAATTTCTGCACATTCTATAATGTTTATATAATTAAACAATATTTTATAATAAGTTCATAATTAATATATAAATAAAGATAATAAAATATATAACCTATATTTATTTTTTATCTCTCATACAATTCCATAACTGTTTTAGTTACACTATGAGAAAGTGGAATCAGTGTTGGAAAATTTCAAAAACTTTTTTTGAATGAAAAAGATACAGTAATAACAAGTTAAAAAATTAATATAATATTTAAATAACTATATATATATAATTATTATCTTATTATATTATAATTATTTTATTTTTAATGTCCCCATAATCATTCATAATATAGTTTTATTTCATTTTTCATGTATGTGGTTAAACAGATGCAAACATGACCAGGATTTAACTTGATTAGTGAGTATGGTTAAAAAGTTGATTATTTTGAAGTAATAACATTATTATAGAATAATAATGATATTATTTTTATTATTTATTCTTATTAAAAATATTGGTTGATATTTGGAAAAACAATGAAAATCTATAGGAAGAAGGAAAAACAATTCTTCATAGAGGCATTTGTCCGTGCAGACATATGGTCTACATTGGTTTGTTTTTCTAAGTGGATATAAATGTATAAAATAAGGTTTTCTTATTAATGTAGCCAAATATATGTATGATAATGATAGTAAATTGAAAATAATATTATGGTTACAAGGTATTTTTGGGAGTAATATTAAGAATATGAACATGAGAAGGAGATATTACTTATGTTGTAGACTGGATCCTTCCTTTGATATCCCCTTGAAATTAAAGGACTTGGGATATCTATTTATGACCATGGGATTATTTTCATTTTATTGGGATGTCGGGATAGTGAAATTTCATAGTTTTATGTAGTAATTTTAATTATTGGTGAGTATTGAAGTGGTCTAAAAGTTAGCTTTATATAAGTGAAGAGAAGCTTGGTTTGGAAATATAAATTGAATTTAAATAATATAATTTCACTGTTAAAGGTTTGAGTAATTAAAAAATGGACCAATGAGGAAATGGGGTTATTTTTTGTCAAGGAACACCTCGAACATCCATTTGTAATCATTTTTTATCCTTTCCCCTTTGTAAAATAATTTTTACAATTTTTTTTTCTTTTTACTAGTTAAATAATTTTTATCCTAAATTTTTAATTTTAATGAAAAGAAAATTATATTTTTCCTAATTAAAAATTTCACCCTTCGTATTTAAAATTTTAAAACTATTTTAATGAATAAAATTTCGATTTGAATGAAAATTTAATTTTAAAATAGAGAATATTAAAAATGTAAAACCAGTTTCTTTTAAAAATAACAAAATTTATATTTTAAAACTATATATGTTAATGTTATCATGGTTACTAATTTTAGATACATTAGTTGAATTATTAAAAATTTAATAAATTTTATGAGGATTATAGGGTAATAAAAAAAGAATCTCAGTTTAAAAATACTTCATTTAAAGAGAAGATAAAAAGTAGTTTTGGAGTATATAAACACCTCATTTTTTGTTTAGTTTTAAAAATGATTGTAATAGGTTTTACAAGTACAAAGAATATTAAAAAAGGAATAATTAGGTTTCTTAATTTCATATTTTATTGATTTAAGGGGTTTGAAATCTTATAGGTTATGCTTACATGGGGTTAAAACCATAGAAATTATATTTCTTATAAATCCAACATTCTTCAATAAAAGTCACCCATTATAGAATATGATGAATAATTAATCATCATATAATATTACCGAGATAAATCTAATAATTACTTAATTTATTTATATTCAAATCCTTAAATTTATAAATTTTATTTTTAATTGAAAACAAAAAATGGTGTGAACACATTTTTTACAGAAAAAAATCATTTGATATATTAAATATTTTTTTACAAATTAATAATTAATTTTTTTGTTTATATATCTTTTTATTATTTATTAAAAGTAAACATCATTTCTTGAAATAGAATTCCAATTCCTAAATAAAATACATTTTTATGAATAAATATAATTTAGAAAAAAATACACTTGAAAAGTATATATAGTCAAGATATATATATATATATATAAATATTTTTTTTTCACATTTTGATATAATATTATTTTCTAATTACATAACAACTTATAAACTCCATGTAAGTATTAATTATTTGTCAACATATAGTTATATATTTGAGTAGTGGTTCACCATGTATATATGTTATGGAAATCTCTAGGATCTTGAACTTCTCCTGTATATGTCTTTTATGAATCTATAATTGGTTGATTTTAGATTATTAGTGGTCAATGGAAAACCCTAGAGGAGATGAATCCATTTTGAGTTCAAAAAAAAAAAGAATCTATAATAAATACTTCTTCTCCCAGATTCCATTTATTCTCAATTTTTTATTGGTTTTTTGTAATGATTAATTCAATTATTACTAGCTAATTTAATAGCTATGTTTAAATGATAACATCGAATATTTAAAAAATATCTTGGATTTTCTCTTTTATAATTGTTTTCATTTGAAACCTTCTATTAGAAAAATATTTATTCAGGGAAAAAATATAGTGGAATGTCTGTTCGTTGCTTTGTTCTCCTTAAATAAATTTCATCCTCACAGTTTTAATGATTACTTACTAACAATGTTAGATAATGGTATTTTTATGAAGACATGAAATTTAATATTCTAATGAGGTATAAATAATGTATTTTTTTATAATAATCATAATATAAATATTGTGCTTCTTCATAACCATTTGTGTTAAATCCCTTTATTGGTTTGGTATTAACACCGTTATTATTTCCCATTGAGTTCCTAGATCATACCTATTGTGAAATATTATCATATTTTTTATGGAATGAAATTTTATTTCTTCTTTTTATAATAGAAACACTAGAGACACACATCGATCATATCCCATGGTTCCTCAACATAGCTGTGTCAGTGGAAAGCCGAGGTCGAATGATGACGTAGAAAATGAATTCTCATCCACGTTATAATGATCATTGAGATACAAGTTAATACACCCCTAAAACATTGTGGAGTATTTATCTAAAATTCATTGGCCTTCACCCTCTTCATATTATCTCTAGAATTAATTTCAAACTTGAAAATATTACCAATGATAACTTTGGTTTCTTATTGCACCATACCTAGTGATACCTGGTATATAAAACACTCTAATATAAATGTTGTAGATGGATTAATTCATCAACATTTCTTCTATGGGTGGAAATTAATGTGACAATATAGGTATTTATAAGAATAAAATTCATTCCCACACATGTCACTAGGGATCACATGCTCTAGCGGATCAAACCTAAATCTAGAACTACTCTCTGACCTCAGATCACTAGGTGGATTCTTTTTTCACCGGAGCACCATGTTATGTGGAACTTGTGGTAGAAGAGGGGGTTTATATTCTATATCCACCATAAGAATGGTTCTTTAAGATTTTATGTATATATCTTGGCATATACATGGTGGCTTTGTATTAATAAATGAAGAAAAAGATGGGTTTTTGGGGTCATATTCTTTTGAAGTGCTATTAAGTTATCTGAAGAGTATCTAACCATTACATTATCAATCACCATCCATTTTTTGTAGTGATTATGTTGTTGGTTATCTATCCATGATCTATAAATATTAATTCTATTTTGAAATAGTTAACCCATTACATCAAATCATTCTAAAGGAGGCATACTATTATATATCTCATAAACATAAATTTCAAAAAGTAATCATCATAAAACTAAATATTTTATTTTATAAAAACAACATCAGGATGCTAGTATATAAAACCATATAGATGACATATATTAGTTGGAATAAATATCCCTTATCAACAAATTTAAATTTAAGAATTTAGTTATCATAATCCCTGTCATTGGAAGTCATTAACCATGATCCATCATTTTTAATTGTTTGTGGTGGTTGTTAATGATAATAATTCATATCCCCCATAGATTTATGAAATTGACTTGGGTAATGTCTATTATTTAAACACTTAAGACATTGAACTGTTAGAGAATCCTTTAGATTTATGCTTTTTAATCCCATCATGAAAACCGAACACTTCATTTTCCTATTATAGATTATATTTAAATGACCCAATATTTTATAAGTAAATTATCTTATTTTCCCCTTAAGGAAATTACCCTAGTGCTTTTTCAAATATTTTATACATATATAAAATTAATCATTTTTCCATCACCACATTCTTCACATGATATTTTCAGACACCCCATCTTTTTCTTTTTTTATGTTCATTAGAATTCAACTATGTTTTCATTTTTAATAATATTTTGGAATAGATAGTTTGGAGTAATCATAAGGTTTCTCATTCCATCTCTTATTCAGATGGGTTATTTGTTGACGTAATTTCCACATTGTCCCTTCCACCCATGGTCCCTTATAGTTATTTTCTTTATAAATACTATAAGGGTTGACATGAATGAAAAAATATTTATAATATAATTATATTATCAAAATCATATAAATTAATTCAAACATAAAAATTATTCTTCTTTTACATTTTCACACTGTCTCATTCATCATTTAGTTGACCCTATATCAATCTTAGTTTGATCTAGTATACCTTTAGTAGGGTTATCTTATGATAATCAATATAACTAGTAAATGAATATTTCCTGTTGGTTCACAAAGAGAATAAGATCAACCAAATAACATCCCTTATGAGTATCAATCCTTGTGTGAATTTAGACATCATTATCATGCACCAAGTAAAAAATGAGTTAATATAAAACACAACCTTTCCAGGGTTGTTACCCTTTGGCATATAAGTCTTAGAGCCACCATCTACCTATATCGTCAAGATATGGTTGTATTAATAGTCAAACCAATCTACTCAAGATGTTACTAATATTCCATGATATCATCCTATACATAGAATCAACTCTAGGGGTTTTACCAAGCTTCTATAACCCTAATACCAAAGGTAAAAAAACTAATCACCCAAAATAAAGAATATAATCTTAAAAATAACTATTAATTTCTTATTCTAGCAGTAATATTTTTGTATAATCATGATATAAAATATAATAATATCATGTTTTATATCTTATATCTCACAATAATCGCATAATTCATGGATGTAAATGTTTTCAGTCTTGGAAATTAGCATCCTAAATAACATATTTTACTAAAACTGTAAAAAAATTCTCCATAGTCATGCTCCTATAAATCCTTTTCAATATATTAAATATTATACAATAATCTTAATAAAAATGGGTTTTGAATCATGAAAATGGGGTGATATCAGATGCTCAATGAGGAAAAAACATATCATAACATGAAGAAAAACACGAGGGATATATAACATTCATAATAAAGAAATAAAAATACCATAAATGATAATACTAAAATATTTTAGAGTAAAATAAGATCTAAAAAATATCACTAAGGAATCCAAAATGATATGACCAAGCTCAAAACACATCTTAATATTCACATAAATTTTGATCTTGAAAAAAAGTGTATAATAATGAAATAACTAATACATAATCATAAAAAAATATTTTCATCAAAATGAAATTCATCATGAAAATTTAACATAACCTGATGAAAAACATGGAAATGTGGAAAACCAAAAAGAATATAAATTTTTTTATGGGAGATCAGTATTTATTTTCTTATGTGAACAAACTCATTATGTACAGGTCTATAAATGTGACCAAACACATCATGCCCATGCCTATGTGAAAAAAATCATTATTTCCATTCCTGAATATCTCATGAGATAAAAACAAAAAACAATTAAATTGAGGGAAATATAGGACACCAAAAATCCTTATCCATACATATGTGTGCTACTCAAAAATAATAATCATCGTATATTAAATAACCCATTAAAAAATATTTTTTTTATCTAAACTCTCTAAAACATCACATACCATGAACATAATAAATCAAAAGATATAAAAAATATTGTTTTCCAAAAGGAATCATATAATAGTAATATATATAGGGTGAGAAAGATAAGTCTTTTCAAAACATGATTGTAAAGATTTCCAAATAAATTTTCCTTGAAAAACATAATTGTTACAATAAGGGTAAGATAAATCAAATTGAAAATTTGAAGATAATATTTAATAACGAAACCTTTAAAAATACATAAATGTTAATAAAATAAAATATTGAGTTGATGATAAAATAATTTATTCTGAAAGGATGGAAAAAAATATAATCATTTTGAAATAACATTTTTGAAAAACCAAATCCTTAAGGGGATGTTGAATCCTTTATTTCAAAATGAATAAATGGTGGAAAAGTATCATTTTACATAGAAACCATTTGAGTATCCACAAGATGAAGGATAATATTAATGCAATGTAGAAAAATTATATGGAGAAAAAATACACTTAAAGAAAGATAAACTTTTCTTAACAAAAATAAATTTATTTTTAACATTACTATAAAAGAGGAAGAGAATTTTTACCTATTCAATAATGTTTATATACATCCTAAAATAATCATAGGTTTTACTTTATTAATCATGAATGATAATAGACAATGTAGAGAGAATATAACCCATGAAAGAGAATTGAATCATGAAAACCCCTTATAAACTCTATAGATTTTTAATCGTAAGTCATTGGAATCCTGAATATCTTATGGTTATATAAATAACATGAACTAAATAATGTATTATTAAATTTAAATTATAGGGAAGTATATAAACTATGAAAATTAAAAACTGGATCATAACTATAAAACATATCTTAATGAAGATTACATTTGATGAAAATCCATTACCTTGATTCCTTTTGTTGTTGATGGAAAACTAAATTCCTGAAAAACATAAATATCTATTTTAATAATATATTTCGTTAACTTTTTCATCTATTTTACCTTTTATATCACTAATTTATAATTATTTAGTGTGGATATATTGGAAATTTATATCTTATTTTCAACCATCGATTGTTAATAACTTTTACAATTTTTTCACATTATATAATATTTATATAATTAAAAAATACTTTATACCATGTTCATAATTAATATTATATTAATGAAAATATAATATAAGACTTATAACTATTTTTATGGCTCTCATACCATTGTATATATTTTTGTTATGTTTTGTGATAATGGAATAAGTGTTGGCTTAATTTAGTGATTTTAGTGAATAAAAAAGATTCATTATTATTAAGTAAAGTAATTAATATGATATTTATATAACTATATAAAAATAATGATTTTATTATTTTATTATAATAATATTAAATTTCATGTTCCTATAGTAATTTATAAATTAGTTTCATAGCATCATGAATGTAGGTTGTTAGACCAACCCAAACATGAATGTGGTTTAACTCGATTAGTGAGTTTGGTGAAAGATGTGTTTCCTTTTAAGAAATAAAATTATAAAATAATAATATTGATATCATTTTTATTTTTCTATAGTGGTGAGCCATTTCTTATGATGTTTTGACAAATAATGAAAAACTCTAAGATAAAATAAAAAACTATTCTTTTGGATGTGGCAATCCGCACACACACCCAATCGATGTTCCATTTTGTAATAAGTAGATAGAAATGAATAAATAAATATTTTTCCAATAATAGAAATAAATATTTTACCAATAATATAAATAAATATAAATCTAATAATGTATCTAAAGTCATATTATTATTATGGGGATAAGTTATTTGGATATGTTTAAGAAGAAAATATTAAGAAAGAGATAATACCTACGTGAAGTTTTGGTGGTAGCTGAGTAGTTAACACACCTCGTAATCCTACACAAAACCAAAGATCAAATCCTAATGGAGTATTATTTCTAGGATACTATAGAATAATTATTGAAATACTATTGTAGGTAGTATTGCAATACTATAGTAACAGAACTGTTCATCCAATTTAAGCCATGGTGCTACTGGTTTGCGCATGTGGGCCACTATAAGCCTTTTGGTGATAGAGAATCTGGATGAACTCATGCCACCAAGAAATGGTATTTTGTTCCATAGGACCTATGATCCATGAAATAGTTAAATCAGACCACACAATATAAGTTCTTAGAAGACATATCATAGTAATTAGTAGCCACCCAAGTAGAACTAACCAAATTAGAAGGAAGAGGGTTTGGAATTAAACATTATTAGGCCACATGAATTATTTAATGGAAAACATCTAGCCAATAATCCAAGTGAGGTTGAGATATAGGTTTCATTGATAAATCATATGCGGTGGAGGGGTAGTTCCTATAGAGTCATGGTCACTGGGTAACTAGTTCATGTATTGGGCATTGTACCTATAGACCTTCAAGTTTTTTTAATACTTCTACCTCTCAGACTATGGGACACATAAGATTTACCTCTAAAACTAGTAAAAAAGTTGGATTATTCAAAAATAAATAAAAATATAAGGCTTTTGAGCCACTCAACTAGATAATACTTTCATTGGTGACTTGATTTTAACTTGGAAGTCTCATAGAAATATAAGGGGTTAAGCTAACTATATGTGATCAGGGGCTTATGTTTTTTGGATAGATTTATAGGGAGAGTAAAATGAATCATTATAAATGAAATAATTAAGGATAGGTGATTCTTTAAGTGGTGTATGTTTTAACTTTTTTTTTCATGAAGAGAATGATACTTTTGGAAATACCCATTGAATTTAAAAAATTAATTTCACTATTAAGGGTTTAATGTATTAGAAAAGGAAAAATGGGTAAATTGTTTGATTTATGGTAAATCATTACCTTGAATATTAATTTTTAAAATTTTATTTAACATGTTTTGGTCTTTATGTCTTAGAAAAAGACTTTATATCATTTTTACTTTTTTCTAGGGTAACCAATTTTTATCCTTAGTAAAAAATATTTAGTGATAAAAATAAAAATAAAAATGATCATAAAATTTTAACCATACAATTTCATATAATAAAATAATTTTATCATATAAAATTTCTATATGTATAAAATTCTTAATTCAAAATAAAAACACTCAAATGATAAAATACCATTTTTTGAAAATAATATTATTAATATTTTAAATTTATATATAGTAAAGTTATCATTTTTACTTATTTTAGAGACATAATTTTTTTATGAAACTATTAAATGGATTGAGGCTTCCAAGGAAAAGTTAAAACTAAACCTCACCTAAAAATACTTATTTTAAAAAGAAAACCCAAAATAGGTTTTTCATTATATTAATGTACCAATTTTTCATTAGTCATAGACATGTTTGATATATGTTTTATATTTACCAAAAATATATAAAAATAGATAATTTTACTACCTATTTTGATAGTTTAATTATTTAATTGTTTTAAAATCTCTGATTTTATGCATAAATATTGATAAAATCATAGAAGTTATAATCATCGCATATCCCGAATTTTTCAACTAAAAGTTATCCTTTTTTAAAATTTATAAAATATTAATATTAATCTAATATATCCAAGATAATCCCAAAAATTATGTGATGTTTTTTTAATATTTTCATCCTAAAATTTATAAAATTTATTTTTAATTAAAAACGTAAACGTAGGGATAACTGTTTTTATAAAAAATGTCATTTGGTATAGTAAATTTATTTTCTTGTAAATTAATAATTAATATAGTGTTGATATATGTTATTATTATTCAGTCAATGTAAACCTAGTTTATTGATAGAAATCTAATATTTCAAAATAAAATACATTTTTTAAGAATATAGTGGATTTAGAAAAAATGACATTAAATTTTTTGTAAATTCTTGATAGATCATTAAATATAATTATTTTATTACACTTTTATATAATCCTATGTTGCACTTACATAACATCATCTAATCACTAAAAAAGAAACAATCTCAGATAAGGCATGTTTTATGTTTCAGGTTGCAGTTTAGCTAGCATGGATCATAAGAAATCTATAAAAGCTTGTAAATCTGTCATATGGTTTTTTCTAAAACCGTAATTACTTGAGTTTATATTAGTCTTAGTTAGTTTAAAAACCTATAGAATATACATCCATTATGAGTTTGTATAAATTGGATTAAAAAGGATGTCTTTAGATTATAGATGAAAATTTTGATTTATTAATTTTTTTATACAATTACCTCAATTTATTTTGGCCAAATTACTAAATATGTATTAATGGCCTTATATATTATTAAAAATATGTCAATATTTTTTCTTAATATTGGTTTTTCATGTGAGACATGATATTAAGAAAATATTTATTTAAGTAAAATATATAGTGAAATATCTGGTTATTACAAACTGAAAATTATTTAATGTACAATGACATAATGAAATATGAAGGTCATATATTAAGTATTTGGGTGGGTAAACCCTATCCCCTGAGAATTATATTATCCCTTAGTGTTCATTTTAACCTTTTATGATTCAGATGTGTTCTTACAGTCCTGTATTAAACTAAAATGGGGTCGTATGGGTAAACCAAGTTATGTCATTTACAAAAGGAATATGAATTACTTAAGGGATCTTATGTATTGGAATGAGAGTGAAATAAGGGTGGGACTAAAGGAGATTAATAATTAACCCATAAATATTATTAGCCAAAATAATTAAAATAAGCTAAAATGGGTGGTTTAGATTCCAATAACTTATTTATGATGATGTATTCCTTTCTAAATAATTATCATACATCAATAGAATATATGAATAAGTATTCATAGATAGGATGGAATTGTTGTTCTTTCTTGTGGTTGTATCCATACTATTAGAATCATTTGAGTATTATATTATTAAAAACCTCATTAATAAATATATAGTAATTATCTATTTATTTATTTATTAATGATAAATAAGTTAGTATAATTTATTCAGATGGTTCAGTTACTTATTAATATCACATTATATTAAAATTTTCATGATTACCTACAAAAAATTAATTTTAGTTTATTCTATACTTCTGAAGACTATTTAAAACTGCTAAAATCTAAAATATATAATTGAATTTGGAACCCAGATATAACACTTAAAAGTTGTTTTAAAATGATAAATCATCAAAAGGGGATTAAATTGGAGAGGGAGAATGAGGATTTTAACATTACTAGAATAATGTATATAAAAATGTAGATATCCATACTCAAATGAGATTTTATATGAGTTAAATATGTCAGTTTATAATATTTTTTTCATCAATACTTAGAAAAAATTATGTAAGGGGATAATTACATTCTTCACTTTCTAGGTACCATATTGATCCTCAAGTCCTATAGTATCTCACATGGCTATTGCAGGTATATGGGTAGGTATTTTCATGATGTAAACCTATAACTATAAATGGTATTAATTATTTATTATTTCATCACCCTCCTACATTCTAAGATGATGTATTCATGCATGAATTACAGGAGTAGGTGAACTTAATACATTGTATATTTGAGATTATCGAGAATCTAGGACAACATAGAGTTCATCTAAATACCTCCAGGCTATAATGTGTTGGATATCCATGGTTGGATGTTATGGATGACGAAAATAATGATAAAATATTGGATTATAATGGCTTCTTGAATATTTTCTTTCTAAAATTATATCACGATAATCTTCACTATGTGAATGATCAATAATTTATATAAATTTGGTAGGTATCAATATTTCTGATGGAGTATGCTTCCAAATTCTCTAACCAAATTTTCTTCTCTCCATATATTAGCAAGGATGAGGAGTCTAAAGTGAGATATTTTGAGATAGGGTTGAGGGATATATTCATTACTAAGTGGTGGAATTTAATCTCTTAAATATATATGATGCGTTGATGGAGGAAATGTTGGCCAATAATGGTTCCAATAGGGGAATGGAATCTTGTGGTGAATCTAGTGGTCAGAAGTGATACTAGGAAGTGGAAAGTTAGGGTGATTCGCAGTTGGATGTCATGGAAAGAGCAGAATTCCTCATTGATTTCCAGAATATTTGATTCAATTTTTCTAGTGTGATCATGTAGGGTACTCCAAAAATATCAATCCTTCCAAGGTAAATGAGTTCCACCATTGTTGTAGGTGCGACCATTTTCAATGGTTTTTAATTTATAACAAATCCCAGAGTCTGGTCCAATTACCCTAAAAGATAAATACATTATAGGTTTAGGTTGATGGGGAATCTAGGGGAGGGTTTCAATCTCTTTATAGTTAATATAGATAGGGTAACATATGAGTAGGGAAGAGGCAATAGTTAGTGGAATAAAAACTAGGTCATGGATCTTTAGAATAAAGTCATTATAATTGATCTGGAAGGGTATATTTAGCTAATAATTCAATACACTATGATGATTAGGTCCCTTCAATAATTAGAGGCACTATTCTAGTATCTTCTACCCTTTATTCACTCTATTTTATATAGTGCTTCTAACTCACTTATTTTTTATCATCTGGTAACTCATTTGGGTAGGAAACTAGAAATAAATAATTGATTACTCTCTGAATATCTTATATTTGGTACCTTTTAACACATATAATATTTTATTACACCTGACATAGACATATTTGATCTTATTCCAAGAATGGAATATTTAGCCCAGTTCAAAGCTCTTATCGACTTCTATAAGAGGAAAGTATCATTATTTTTTCTCAATAGATCACAGTGAAATATTATGGTCAAATGATATTATTATTAATATATAGGTTGGTTGTTTATATAGAATGTTAGAACCCTAACCTCAAAAATGACATGTGTAGTTCCAAAATTAGTTGAGACAAGAAAACTTGAGGAATTATCTCATAGGATAGGATTCCTTCCATATATGTTTTGAGGGTATTTTTCGGTTTTCCTACCAATATAAGGTTGAATTTCCAAATGAGTTAGTGATCAGAGTTGAAGAAATTTTTATTTCTCCATATTTAATGTTAGTGGTAGGCATAAGGGAATTGAATGATTATCTTAAGGAGACATATTAGTAGTATTTTAAATGCCATCAATTCTCCATGTGGTTATCTAGTTATCTACATTAAGAGATCCAATGGATGTATATATCTCTCTGTCTATTATTCAAAATTGAATCATGTAAGTATCAAAAACTAATATCCATTACCTTTAATCAATAAATTATTTGAATTTTTGAAAGGAGATAAATGGTTTTTGAAAATTTAATTGAGGTCAACGTATCACCAAATTTATGTGAGAACTGATGATATTTGTAACATTAGTTTACAAAGTAAATAAGGTAATTTCAAATATTTCATTATCCCATTTGTCTTGATGAATGCCTAAAACATATTCCGGGATATTATGAATAGGATATTTTATTTTTTTTAGATTCATCTATAGTGGTATTTTCCAAAAATATCATAGTATACTCTAATACCCATTATAATAATTGAATGCATCTTCATGTGGGTTTGGGAGTGTTAATAAAAAAATTTATTTAAAAGGAGAAATTTTGGATTTGTGATGTTAAATTTATGAGTCATATGTTAGAGTAATATAGGTTGTGGTTGTTACTAAGAATATTGAAGTGGTGATGTCTTGGTATGTTCCCAAGAACATTATTTAGGATTAAATTTTTTTGTATCTAGGTATTTTATCATTTCACATAGTATTTCTCTTGTATAGCTTCTTCCATGTACATGTTAATGAATAGAGGTGTGAATTACATTTTGTCTATGCATTATGAGACGGTATTTCAAGGAATTTATGAATAGCCTTAAATAAACACTAATTTTTATTTTCTTAGATTTAGAAATGGGTTTTTAGGTATAGAATAATGTTGATTTAATGGGTATGGTGTGTGTAAAGATGCATGACCATCATGTGGTAGTCTATGGTTCTATATATTTATACCCACATGAGAAAACTACCAGAACCCTGGTTTTGATCTAGACATGGTGGGGTTTGATTTGATCTGTTGAAGGGACTACGTATTTATTGAATGATTCATGGTATATAATGATCATAAAATCCTCAAAAATTTCGTTTCTTGAAGAGATATAAATTTGAATTAGTATCAATTGGTTGAGTATCCCCAATCCTTCAATGTTTCTTTTTGTTCTCTTGGAATGGGAAATGTCAGAGAAGATTCATGAAGAAGAAAGACTATACCCTAGAAGGTTTCAGAGGCTAAAAAAATGGGAACATTTTCAGATATTATCTAACCATTATAAAGATATATCGTATGATTGAGAAGAGGTATTACTCTAGATTGTTAATCTTATGTCATCAATAATGGAGGGAGTAAATGATTCTATGATTTTTGAATATAACTTTATCATCAAGAGAGACACATTGTTGGGGAGATCTTAGATGGATTTTCTTGAGATCCTAACTCTTTTATCCATATCAATGAGAAGCTGGTGATTTATAATATCCTACAAGAATAAATGATGAGAGAGTATCACTCCTCCAATTGTGTTGTACACTAGGAAATTCCAATGTTATACCAGGATGTGTGTGGACTAGAATGAAATAAGAGATAGAGGGTTTTTGTCATGATGTATTACATATTAGTAGGTCTAGGGAATTCAACAAGAACCTATGAAATAACAACAACCAATTTCTATACCATTTCATAAAATGTATAAAATAACAATAGATTTTATAACAGGCTTTCCCTGCACTACAATGGAAAGGATGAAATACGGGTGATTTTGAATTTCTGAATTCAGACCATTCTTTTTATACCTATTCACAGGGCATCCTCAAATGATGAATTAGAATATATTTATGTATTATAGATTTTTTATAATCGACATGGTGACAATGAAAATTTTATATGATTGGGGCATGAGGTTTACATCTTGTATTTGGAAAGGGTAACAAAATGATTTCAAATCATAGGTGAAGCTAAGAACAACATATCATCGCTATATGGAGGGTTAGTCGCAAGGGACCATTCATATTTTTGTTGATATGTTATAGGAATTTATCCTTAATTTTGTGGGCTCCAAGGAGATTACTTTACCTCTAGTTAAGCTTTCCTATAATAAAATATATCAAATGTCATCCTATATTATATTGGACTGAGATCATAGATGCAACATTGATCAATCCAATAATATTCCAAGTGGCAATTGAGTGAGTGAGGTTAATCTTGGAACAATTATCAATGACAAAATGTCAAAAAAATCCCATGCCGATTAAATTCAACGAAATTAGAAATTTTAGCTTGATGAAAATGTATTCCTCAGATTATCCCAATAGTGAGGACAAATATAGATGATATTTTGAGGATGTATTTTTTCACTTGTTATTAAATCATTTTAAATCATAGAGCGTGTCAAATATTTGGAATATCAGTTAGTTGTTCCTCCTTGATATAACATAATTCCTGCTCTTTTTCATGTCTCGAGGATAAAGAAATGTGTAATTAAACAAACTCATATTGTTTAATATTGTTATATAATGTTAGAGTCAGATGGTACATTTTTTGTGAAACCCATATCTACGATCGACTAGAATATAGAAACCCTATCATTATATATATATTATATTATTTCATTTTTAATGAATAATTTTCCATTAAATACAAACCTAGGATTGAAAAGTATAGTGTCTTTAGAATAGTAGGTAAATATTTAGAAAACATGAAACTAGAATAAAATATCTTTTTTTAATATCCATAATGAGATACTAACCCCCTTTGAGTTCCTAAAACTTCCTTAGATAACCAATGGAATACATAGACAAAAGGGATTATATAAATGGTATAGTGATAGAATAAACATGTAAAATAAGAATAACATGTGAGTTTTATGGCATAAAAAGACATCATAAATGGAATGGAACATGGATAATAATATAGAGGAATAAAATATTGAACATGGAATTATATGATCATGTCAATAATGTAATGTGGCATCAATAGAGAATAAGACATAAACAAGAGTCCTCGATAATTTGGAAGACAATATCACAAGGAAGACAATGTCCCATAATAGATTAGGTCTGCTCCCTAATCCAATAAATAACGTCTCATGAGAAAAGAATTACCCAATTCACTATAGTGATATCTCGATGCACCCATAATAACATGTATATAAATATGTGTTCCACATAAATAAATCAAATATAAGGAATAATCATAAGGGTTACCCATGGAATGAAATGGATTTCATTATCTTGTCATAAGGAAAACCCAAAGGGAGTATCATAATTATATCCATGAGATAGTGGATTATATCATTCTTCTAAATTAATAATGTTGGATTATAAGAACATATCATAAATAGAAATGTCCATCTATAGTCAAAAAATGAGAAATAATTGTAAGGAAACTTTAGAAAGGCGCCACATTAGTATCATTTTAGATAAATGATTGATGATTCATTAAAAGGATAAAGGAATAATTATTTACATAATACAAAAAATGAAATAACAATTTTTTAGGAAAAATGATTTATCTTTTAGAAATATGGTTGTATAAAAACATTTTATGGAGTGTACTTGAAATGGATATGAAACATAGAAGTTCCCTTTTATCAGGTTTTCTTAACAAATTGAATTGAGAAGGGATCCTTTTAAAACATTTATTTCCCCATAAATTAAAGATTAATTAAGATATATACATATGTGTGGAACATATATACATAATATAGGAAAATTATATATGAATAATGAAGAATTAAATTTTTTCAGGAAGAGATAAATCTTAACCCAGAAGTAATATAGAGGTTCATAGAGACCTATTACTATATGTTCTAATGTGTTTTTCACAATCACTTAGTTTCCTATATAATAAAATTAAAAGTGTTAATAATGTAATTAATAAAATATTCCACATATATATTATTTATTATAATTTTATTGTCTTCATTTATAGTCATTTAAATGAGTTATAAAGATTAATTTTGTCATTACAAGAGTATTCTTTTTACGGTTTCTTCATCTGGTAACTTGTGTATATTTATAGATGTTCTTATAAAATGGTAATTTTAAAAAATAAATGAAGTTATATGGTATTAATTCAATTATATAATTTTAAATGTTCCTATATATTATTTTTCTATCTATTATAAGGATAAATAATATGATAAAACATTAATGATAAATGTTTAGTTTATTTTCGATGTTTTTTCCAACATCAGGAAATAGTTTCATTTCATGCAATATTATTACAATCTTATAGTTCTAGAATATAAAAAAAGTTATAATATACCTATTAAAATATTATTTAACTAGAATATTAATTTTATGACACATTTTTAAATAGTTAACGAAAAATGAAAAATCATTATGCACTGAGACAGTTAACCACAATAATTTAGAAAATTGTTTTGTTTTGTTGAATAAAAGGTGATGAGAAGAGGGAATGATAGAATATATTCCATTTTAAATATAAAATTTTATAATATAAATGTTACTATAGTTTTTATTCATGGATGGATGATGGAGGTAAGGATAGGGTTGAAGAAGAAAAGAAATTAAGAGTGGTGGTTTGAGAATGTTACCTCTTGAATATCACCTCCTAGAAGGACCCCATAATAGACTTAAAAATGGACTTTTGTTAATAATATGCAAACAAGGAAGTTTGGAGATTCGTTATGAGAGCGTTTATAAGAGTTTATTAAATATTAAAGGACTGTAAGGTATGAGGACAAGGAGCGGTATTTATAAGTGGATGATATGGGTATTCTTGATTATTATATTCATTAGTTAATTTTTTTAGTATAATAAAAAAAGTATTCATTATTTTGAATATATTGAGTAAATTTTGAATTTTAGCTCACAATAATGGGTTCTTACATCATTCATGACATTAAAATTCATATATTTGGTTGAAAATGCAAAATACTGTAAATTTTCTTATTTCACCATTCACAAAAAACTAAACTATTTTAGAAAAATCCAAAAAAAATTAACCCTAACCACTTTTTGATGTGTAGATTATAAAAATGTAATTTATTTTATTAAATTAAATTTTGAAATAATAAAAATGTAATTTTATGATGAAATTCTCATTTATTTTAAAATTATTTATTTTAATATTATAATTGAATTTATGACCCTTATAGAAATTATTTATAGTCTCCTAAAATTATCTTATCATCATAATAAAACTTAATATTGATTTATAAATCCATTTTATGTAATGGGAAATTAATTTAAATAATTATATTTATTTGTAGAGAGTGATTAAAACACTTATATTTTTATAAAAATATAAATACATAATTTATCATTTATGAATTATTTATTTTATGGTACAATGTTTTATATATATTAAATTTTTATTTTATATTATACATAAATATTATTATTCATTTCCAAAGGCAAGGTAACAATTATAATGGAAATATTATTATTTTGAATGGTCATATTATAATTCCAATGATCTGGTTAGTATTCTAGTGGTCAACATAGTTTTTCAAAAACCTAATCTATATCATTTTTGTGAGTGACATAATTTTGGTGGATCAAGTAGATCCAAATTATACTATTCTCATTTTCTAACTTTATATTTATTTTCCTTCTATAATATTTTGAATTCTTATTATTTTATTTTTTTGAAACATATATCATTTTATATTTATAATAATAGTGTTTTGTTGGTTTCTCTATCTTATTTTACTGCTTTAAACTCTATAAAATAATTATAAGAAGCGAAATTCCATTGATACTATTTTGGGACATTAAATTCTTCCCCATTATGAAATTTCACCCTAAAATTTTAGTTTTTCACACTCTTATGAAAACTGGTGAATGTACTTATCCTTCATTTGTTTTTCCTGTTCCCATGTTTTCGCATGAAAGTTATTGTTCCACCAAAGTACATAGACCAGGTGAGTAGTCTTGTTGTGTAGAACATTATCTCTGTAGTCCATGATCTTCAAAAGATTCTTCTCGTAAGGGATATCTTTTTTAATCATCATGTACTTATGATATAGTTCGTGGAAGTGCATGTAGATACACAACAACTTCTATGTGATCTAGAATCTCAAATAAGTCCATGTAACTATGACTTATATTTCCATTATTCTCAATCTGATTATTCTATTCCATGAAGATATATCGAGGAATAACTTATATCCCACATCAGGCTCTAGGCCCCATCTTTGATTATCTGCATAACTGTTCTATCAACTTTGGGATTCCCAAATGTGATGATGAATTGTAACAACCAAGGATTTTATGGTATATATTATTTCTAATTTCATTAATGTATTGTGTTGTACACAACACCAAGATTAGATAGTCCTAAATGCTACACCGAATTAGCTTGTAGTATACTCAACACTATTCTTGGCTTATGTTGCACACAATTTGAAGCTTTTTTGATAGAATTCATTTAACACAACACTAATTATAGATTTTGTTCAATTTATAAGATAATTAAGTTTTGATTATGTTATAAAAACACCAAAGGAAGCTTTCACTACACGCAACACCGACTTGTCCTGCGTTACACGCAAAAGTTACCTTCCTCGATAGCTTGCGTTGTACGTGATACCGAGTTTCACTAAACAATGATATATTATTAAAATATTATTATTTAATTTGATATAAACTGGCCTTTATGAATATTATTAACCACATCATGAATTTTATATAACATTATCATTCATCTTACACATGATATTAGTAAAAATCAATTTTTCTGATAAAAGAATTATTTTTCAAAAAAATGATGTTTACCACCTTTTTATGGCCCACCCATTTTAAAAAATGTATTTTTACACTTTAATAAGTAATATTTGACAGGATATACTTCTTATTCATAAGTGGGACATAAAATTTTACTTTGAATAAATTTTTGATATTTTTCTAATAACATTCATATTTTGATGAATAGTAAAAATATGTTAAATTTTAATTGAAAACAACTTTTTTAATCAAAATAATTTATATGGTTAAAATATATTAATTAAAGATTTTAAAGTATAAATATAATATATTTTAATATTTTAATACAATTTTAGTCAATGTAAATAATTTTACAATGAATTCATATGAAAAAACATTTCATTATTTTCCAATATTTTAAACAAAACCCATTTTTTTCGACAACATGATTAATTTTATGTTCATTACTTCTAATTCAGTGTTTGGAATTTGAAAAAATGGATTCAAAATTTGGAATAATTATTTTTATTTTTTTTAAATATGTACGTTTTATATTTTGACATTATGAATAGTAACTTCTGTAGTTATTTTATTTACCATGGTTAATGGGTAAATCTGGTAAATGAGGGTAAAAATAATATTATAATAATATTATACTATGTTAACATAAGCCATAATCCTATTTTATGTGATATTTACGAACCTAGGAATCCTTGGGTCGATTTTGGGACCCCATGGATTTACTTGGATTTGAAAATGACACTTTATAAAAATTAATTTAAAGTAAAGATAATTATAAACTAAGAATATATCTTTTACTAAATCAATTTTAATATGTGGTTATATAATAGAACTATATGTCTGTAAATAGTTATTAGAAAGCTAAAAATATTTCCTACATCATGGTATTTTATTTATAATTTTTATAAATTAGATAAACATATTTATTATTGACACAATTATGATGTAGTGATTACCTCATTAATAAAGGATTCGAATAAATTAATTTATAAATATTAAAATAAGATAATTTGGTTATTTTGATGTCATCAAAAAAATTTCAAGATGATATTGACGTATTATATTTGACATAATTTCATTTATTTGACGTGATAATGTTGTTATGTTTTTTTAAAAAGTCAAGTATGAATACTGTCAAAAATTGACACAATTCATGACATAAAACATAAAACAGTTTATTAAATGATATTAAATTCCTAATAAACGACGATTTAGAAAAATGGTTAATATAATTCTAAATATGTCATAAATTACATTTTTGGGTCTTTTTATATGATATGGTAATTAAATTAACCCACAATATGTAAATAACATGATATCGTGGTAAGACAAAAAAAGGGTAAAAAGTGTAAAACCAAAAAGATAAGGATAAAAAATCATACAAACACAAAAACAAATTATTGGATGATGGGTATTCAAAAAAAGTCATCATTTATTAAAATTAAATATGTTTTGGACCATTTTAAATTGAAATTTAATTTGTAATAAATTAATATTTTGGGACATTCCTAATGTGCCCCTCTCCTCTCTTATAAAAGGGTACCTCATCCCTCTCCACATCACTAAAATTCGATCCTTCAAGATCAGCCAACCCCAACCCATTTCTCTTCTAAACATCCATAGTTACACTCTTGATGTTCTCGTGTTCTCAAAATACCAACTATTGTGCCCTAAGTATAAATTTAAAGAGGGACGTCAAGGAAGATGTAATCTCTTCTACTGATTCTTTCCAATTTATTTCTTCTTCAACTTATTCTTTTTAATTGTTTTGTTATAAAGTAATAACATAATTATCAATAATATTCTGATATGTTATTATAAATATAAGAAAACCCTATGTATCCTTCTATCCATCCTACGAAATAAGAAATCATCACGCGTGCGTTTGTAACGATTACCGTCTCCATGCTGTGGTGTAATCTGTTTTTCACCACCACATTAAATTGATGGTTATAATGGTGGAAATAAAAACTATATTTAATTATTATAAAATTATAATAATTATGAGATATTATACACCATCCACATTAATACCATTCGACGACTATGTGAATGATATTGTCGCTCGGGCATACATACGAGTTAACTTCTCCATAACGCGATGAGATTCATTCTCCATGTTAACTATTCAAGATTTACTATAAAGTATATAAAACAATAATAATGAAATATATAACATAGTTATTCTATTTTATTTAAGTGTATATATTTCATTTACTTACATCAATTAAATTTAATAAGGAAACAAAAATAACGTTCAAGCGTATGTATGACCTACCATCTCCATGAATGGTGTATTTCATTCCATTTATCGATATATTATATATATTTATATATACTGATTATATATGATATATAAATCATATTTTACATTCTTGATGTAATTAAATCATTATATAGGTAATCATGTGAAAAATAACAAGTCCAAACATGTATGATAAATGAAACGATTATTACACAAAACGTTGCTTCAACAAGGAATTGACAAATTAACATGTAATATAAAATAATAAGTGAATCATATATGATATCATAAATATTATTTTGGTTCTGTTACAAGTTAATAAATTTTTTAAACCCACTATATAAAAGTTTCAAAAGCATACATCATAAATTTGACCTATGGAAAAGGATAATTTTTTTAATATCATTTTTATCTAAGAATGATTATACCCAAGTATTTTCTTGGGATATATTTATCATCTGTGTACCTATTTTATAACAATACTTTCATAAAATGATTACTATTCTTCTATTTATTTTGAAAGTAATTTTTACCCATTTTTGACTTTTACTACATGGTATGGAATGAATCATTCTTTTATTTAACATATGAGGTACTTTTTGACTTTTTTGGTAAAACTACGAGGAGAATGTTTTTTTAAGTTATACTGAATGAACAGATTTTTACATCTTCTTAACTCCTTATTTCCTTGTATCTTCCTCTATAAATTTTCAAGTTTAATTTCAACTAATTATTTTCTTTTAAAATTTCACTACAATTTGTGAAAAGAAAATGTTTTTAAAAAAGAAAGCTTATTTTCTACAGGAATTAAGTTCAAGTATTTTATCAAATTTATTTTACATCTAAGATGACATAGTGTAATGTTTCTATCCCTATAATTATATTTATTTGATTATTTTTTTTGGAATTATTTTTACAAAGTCCATTTATCTTATTTGGATTATGATATGATGGACTGATGTTTAAGATTCCCATTTTATTTCATGGGTTATTCTATGTTGAATGATTTAGGATTTTGTGGAACATGTAAGAAAGATTTTATTATGAGATGGGTGGGACCTATATCTCCCTCTAATTCATTAGGTAATGATTTATATCTCATGAGATAGACATGACTGGAATGGCAGGTAAATTTGGTTGAGTAATATATGGCTGGAACAACAAGTAAACTAGGTTCAGTAATGGACTTTGTCTACTATGATGGTCTTTGAAGCATTGCCGTGAATTCTATGAAAATAATAATATTTGATTAAGGGTTTTCCACAATTCCATGTTTTATTCCCATGCTATTTTATCATGATTAATGTTCCTTTATGATCTATGACTTACGTACTGCCAACAATTATTTCATGACTCATGATTCTTGTGTTTGAACATTATGATCTTGTTTTTACATTCAAATATTTATGGTTTGTTTTATACACTCCATGTTTACCCTTACTGAGCATTTTAGCTCATGCTTTCTATGTTTTCTTTTCCCCAGGATATAAAGAATGTTTTATATAGGAAAAAATAGGGAATATCATTATGGGAGATGTTGAAAGTATTTCACCATGATTAGAAGATTATGTTCCATGGTTAAAAATATGCTAAACTAATATGGTATTTGAAAGTATTGTTGTGTCATGTATTTAAGTATTATGAAAAATAAATGTAATTTCCACATATTTTAATATTGGGTTTCTGTAGTTGGTGCCAGAGCAAAGGTTTAGTTAACCTTTGGAAATTAGGGTTCCAAACCTGTAGTGTGATCCCAAGAGATATTACTATGGTTATTCTAGGGATGTACCTAAGGATAAGTTTAAGTATAGGTTACTACCCAAGAATTATGATAAAGATCATGAATAACCTACGATTAAACCTAAGATGTTAGAAATTTAATGTACTCTCCCTTGATTATGTTGTTTTCCCAGTATGATTTTTTCATCTCAAACTATTCTTTTTAGGTTTTAGACAATAAATGGAACTTAAAAGAAAAATATTAATTATTAATGCACTATGAAATGAAGTTTTTTTCCTCCTGAACAACCAAACGTTATGCGAGATAGAGTGAAAAATCTAATTTCTTTACATACACAAGCTATGAATCATTCTGGACTTCAAAATGAGCAGAGAAGGGAACATTATTCTATTGAGTCCTTCATGAGGAAATGTCCACCTTATTTCAGTGGGTCTTATGATCCACTTGTTCCTGAACAATGGGCCAATACCATTGAAAACATAATTTCTATACTTACCTATTCAAAACAGGAAAAAGCTATTTTGGCTATTTACCAATCAGAAGGTAATGCAGACCAGTGGTGGACTCTAATTAAGAATATAAGGATCCAAGATGAAATTAAATCCATGGAATGGGATGAGTTCAAAAAGATAATTTTCAAAGACTACTTCACTCGTATTCTTTGAAAAAATATGTAAAAGGAGTTCATTGATCTTAAGAAAAAAGATGATGAATCTTTTGTTATGTAGGAGGTGAATCATACAAGACTTTCAAGTTGTGATTCTGGCATTATCATCCAACCTAAAATTAATGTTGATTGATTATTCAGTGTATTAAAACCAGTCTTCGAAGGGAATTAAATATAAGATACTTCTGTAGATATGAAGAGATTGTGCATTGTGCTATCAAGGTAGAATTGGAAGTTGGTGTTACATATCCATCTCATGGTTTTGAAAATAATTGAATGATGGAGTTCAAGGGGAAATCTAAAAATAAAGGTGAAAAGAAAAAAAATGTTTCATTGTGTTCAAAGTGTGGAAGGAAGAATGGTGTAGATTTTATTAAAGTTACTATAAAATGTTTTAGGTATAGAAAATAAGTCCATCAAGTAGTTGAGTGCTGTTGTAATGGGAAAAAGGTAGCTACTAATTTGAATGGAGAAAAGACTACAGAAAACGCACCACTAACACTTAAAAGATATATGTGCAAGGAAATGAGGCAATATACTAACCAATTCCCTAATCGAAGGTTTAATAATGATCGACATCAACAACCTCTTAATGTGAAAGGCAATAGGAAGTTACATGTGATAACTATTTGCGATGTTGACTGTGACAACGAAGTAGTATAATGATTAATAGTTTATGTAATGTGATTTCATAATATTATTGTGGATTCTAATTTAAATTATTATGGAATATTGGAATATCAATGTATTGGCCTATTATTGTTTTCCATAATTTATGGTGTCTGTAACCATGAAAAGTTATTGATTTTTTTGGAATACAGATTATATGTGCATAATGAAGGGATAAAGATAAAATAACATGTTTGATAGTGTTAATGAGATCATGATTGATAAAAGGACAAAGTGATATCATGGTTTGAGTATATAGAAAGAGTTAATTTTGATAGAATGAATGATGTCACTATGGTTCCACGACAATTTATGTTATTATCAACGTTCAAGATAATTCATTATGAATTCATTCAAATATTTTGAATGAGATAAACAAGATATATCTTTTGATATATGGGGTATAAATGATAGTATTCACATGCTTTTTATATGACCTTTATGGTAATTGTTTTCATTGTACTGTGATATTCTACGTAAGTATTTTGGATAAGCCTAAATGATGGAATGGATTATATTAGAAATTAGATAGTATTGTTAAGGCTATACCTTTATTCATATTATTTCTACAATGTTATAAGAGTATAGTTTTAGAAAAAGGACATCCCGCAGGATGAGCGACAACCCATCGCGTTAGACAAGGAAGCGGGAATTAAACTGACAAGTGAAGTGTGACCTGCCTTTATAAGCTACCACTAGCCTACATAAAGTCCCTGGTTAGTAAAAATTAGTTTTATTTTATTTATCATTATGATAGATGAAGTATAAGTCCATTTCTGAAACCATATATGATTAATATCACCGTAGATAGACTTATGAATTTTTAATAACTTGTGCTAAACTTTTTTATGTTAGAGGCATATGGAATGACTTATCATTCCATTGAATGATATATTAACACTTCAAGGATTCAAAATTTTACTTCATTTCATTAAATAAGAAATGAAGTCCAAATTGTTCAAGGCACGAACAATGGTGAAATTGTACCAAAATCAAGTAAGTATTTATTCTCATTAAAAATTATTCTACTTTAGGGAAGGGATCTTGAAAAATAAAAAATTTAATCCTAGTACCTTATTATTCAAGGAATCAGATAGTCCCTTAAATCATCCCAGATTTATGGATTTCTGGTAGATAATTTTCTCCAAACTTTATTCTCTATCACTATCCATAAAAACTTGATGGTTAGATTTCTCTTCCATATCCATAGCTCTACTTTCTCTATACATACTGGTAGCATGAAAATGTATATGGACTTTCGGGATCATTATTGGCGAGATAATATGAAAAGGGAGATTGCTGACTACACGTCAAGGTGCCTGGTTTGTCAGAAATTGATAGTTGAGTGACAACTTCTTAAAGGGGTATTGCAACCACTACCCAAACCAGCATGGAAGTGGGAAAATATCAATATGGACTTTGTCACTGGTGTCCCAAGAACATCCAAAAGAAACAATGTGATATGGGTAATTGTGGACCGTCTCACCAAGACTTCCCATTTTATCTCTATTCGGGAAGATTTATCTCTTGATCAACATTCTAGGATTTACGTGATGGAAGTGGTAAGGCTACATGGAGTTCCACTTTCTATCATATTTTATTGTGATCTAAGGTTCACATCAAAATTCTGTAGAAGTCTGAAAAAATGTCTGAGCACTGAATTGAATTTTAGTATGGCCTATCTCTCCCAAATTGATGGCCAATCTGAAAGGACTATTCAAACACTCACGGACATGCTAAGAACTTTCTCAATAAAATTCAAAGGTGTATTGGATCATCCTATCTCTTTAGTGGAGTTCTCTTACAATAATAGCTTCCACTCATGCATTCAAATGGCACCCTATGAAGCTCTATATGGGAAACGATGTAGAACTCCTACTTGATGGGATGAAGCTGGTGAGAGAAAGCTTCTTGGGCATGATCTTGTACAAGAGATTATAGAAAAGGTCTATTCCATCCAGCAACAAATTAAGGCTACTCAGAGTCATCAAAAGAGCTATGCCGACAACAGTCTATGGGACTTGAAGTTTGATGTTGGTGAAAATGTATATCTGCGAATTTCACCATGGAAGAGAGTCACGAGGTTTGGGAAGAAAGGGAAGCTCAACCCTTGGTATATTAGCCCCTATGAAATCCTTGATTGTGTGGGAGCAGTGGCCTATTAGTTTTAACTTACTCTAAATGTAGCACAAGTTCCGGATGTCTTCCACGTATCCCTCTTGAGGAAGTACATAGCTGACCCTTCAAATATACTAAATCCAGTGCTGGTACAACTGGAACAGGACCTCTCTTACGAGGAGCAGCTGGTAGAGATCTTGGATCATAGAGACAAGGTTCTACGCAACAAGACTACCCACCTTGTTAAGGTGTTGTGGAGGAACAAAAAATGTTAAGAAGCCATGTGGAAACTAGAGCAGTCTATGAGATAGAAGTACCCATAGCTTTTCCCATCAAAGGGTACGAGATAAAATTTCAGGGATGAAATTTCTTAAAGGGGGAAGAATTTAATGAACCGAACTTTTTAATCATATTTTTTCCTTAAATTTATGTGCTATTTTATTTCATACTCAACAAAACTACATCCTTTAATTAAGTAAGTGGGTATAAATAAAATATGACCTTTCGGTTTTGACTGTTAACTGAAATTTGGTCAGTTTGACAATTGTAAACTATAATAATAAGATTTTTATATAAATATAGTTATCTTGGTTAATTAATATAGAAAGAAGATTGAATGGCCTCATCCTGTAGACTCGGGCCACATGATGCCCATCTGTCAGATCTTGGGAAGGAGGAAGCATCACCGGGATTTGTTCTAAACTAATCCCAAGCCGAACTTCAACATATTAATCTTGAAAATAATCACCTATGGGAGAAGTTAAACCTGGTTGAAATCACCACTCGGGCAATGTTGTCTGATCCACCCCAAGATTCTATAATCATAACACACCTTACACTTAGGTCTTATGCTGTTGTTTTAAGGGGATATGTAATGAGAACTTAGCTGCTTTATGTAATCCTTTTATATAAATAAATTTTAATTTCTACTTATAGTAAAGTTTGTGAATATCAAATATCTGAAAAAATAGAGGATGTTTATTATTAATGAATTTAGGAAAAAAGGGTGTTTTAAAATATTTTTGTATTCTTTAAATAATTAATAATGTGAAATTATTTTCAAAATATGGTCTTCTACTGTTATGATTAGTGAGAAATTTAGAGTTTAATAAGATCAACATGGATTTTAGATAATAGTAAAGTAGGAATAGTAACATACCCATATGAATAGTAATGAATAGTAAATTGACCAGAAAAATAGAAACTTCACCCATTAATGTATAAATACATTTTACACATCATAAATGTGAAAAAACGATCATAGTTTATGTTTTGATATTTTTGTATGTCATTAAAATATTATTTATAATTTAATAATTAATTTAATAATTTAAAATGGAAATGTATTTTCATAAAATTTAATCATAAATTGTTACTTTATTGTCATATAGTTATACGATAATTTTATGGGACCTTGATTACGTTTTTATGGTGTTACAAAATGAGTTATAGTTTTAAAGTTGTATTTTTGTAATAAATAATGATTTTATTAAAAAATTAAACTAAAAATATTTAAAAAATTATTTTCATAAAATAGAGTTCAATTTTGAATTCAGATAATTGATATTAGGTTAGGGTGAATATTTGGGATTTTTATGAAATAGTTGAATTTTCAGTGAATAGTAAAAATGTAGTTTTGAGTTTCGGTTGTTTAATGACATCCTAAATGATATAATAATGATTTAAGATTTCTATGAGGTGTACCAAGTGTCCAATACTATGGTCAACCCATGGTTTTGCAAATACCATCGATGAGGTGTCCCTTAAAAATTAATAATTTATTCCTTCACTTTTCCTATAAATACAAAGCCATTACCCTCATTCATTTCATTCCAAAATCATCCTCAATGAAATTCTACTCAATTTACCTACCAAGAAGAGCTCCCAAGGTTCCCTCAAGCCTCTCAAGGTCCCGAACATCATGCTTTCAAAGTTACTCTTCAAGGTAAGGGAATCTTTCACCCTCCTATTTTAAGCCATGACTTCCTTTATGTTGTGTCATCTTGTTTCCATCTCTTTATGACGAGGGTATGTTTTTTATATGTTCTAATTACTATCCAATCCATGTATAATTTTTGAGAGAACATTTTTTATCTCATCAATTTTTTTATGAAATTTTAAGTGACGTCGTTAGACTGCCGAATTTCTCGTAAAAGAAACCACATATTCTCTTTTCTTTCATGTTTTCTTTTCATGTGGTATGACATTCGAATATACATACCATGATATTATTATGTACCCATACCTTTTTATGAATGATTTATGAGTGTTTTACCATTGTCCCCTATCTTTTAAATGTTTTTTAAAACCACATTATATAGCCATAATGCTGTAGAAATTTCACCTCAAAATTTATATCTCTTTCTCTCTAGAAATTCTCTTATTTTATTTATGTGAATACCGAGACCTATTTCGTTTATATGGGTGTTCATAAATATAAAAATATGATATATTTGATTCTGTAATTTACATACTTATAACCGTCACTCCCTTTCCATGGGTTATAAATGACATAATGAGCTTATTTTTAAGAACTTTTAAAACATCACGATTTTGAAATGAAATCCATTTTAGTTATTCTCTATGGGTAATTTATGAAATGTTTTATTATGATCAATGTGTCTCACATGAAATTACAGTCATATTAAGGGAACACCCTGATAGCGCTCTAATGCATTGGGTAATTAATTAATCTCTAAATATGACATGTTTCACGATACCTTGGTGAATAACCTTGGAAATTTTTATGAAATCTCGTGGATAAACCATGGTGATATGTTCATGAATGTCTAAATGAAAATTTGTAGCCACATATTCAACATATTCAACATATTATTTTTATTATGATATTACTATTCTTCCATTGATCATTCCTTTATGACTTTTATTATGTTCTTATTAATGTTGCTTAAGATCACATGTCAACTGTTTCACTTGTTTTTCTTACTGAGCCTTCTGCTCACCCTTTCCTTTGATGTATGTCACCAGGATATGAGATGTAGTAATTTTACATAGTAAGAACCTATTATTAAGCCTTAAGAGTGGTTTAGAATAATTTTCTATGTTGTTTTCATGTATTATATTCCTGATTTCCAAGACACTAGACTTCAAAGATCCTCTATTTGTAAAATTTAATGAAAGGTTATGTAATAAAAAGGCAGAATTCCAAAGAACCATCTAATCCATACAAAGTATGACATTTATTTCTATCATATCAAGTATTAATAGGTCCCATAAGATATATTATATATCTAACTTAGGGTGTAGTCCCCACATTGGGGTATTCCCTCAGACTGTACACCTAATGGTGTATTCGGGGTCATCATGCCTCAAAAGTAAATAATTTCTAGACCAATAATTTCTATGGTTGATAAAGAGATAAAATAGTTAGAAGAATATATATCTATTAATGTATATATAATAATATAGGCTACTATAATAGTACCACATACAATAGATAGACCTACACTCTGATCCTCGGGTATCGACTATACAACATGAAACTGTCCTTATCCATTTCCCTGAGAAACATTATAACTATCCTAAGCCATGCCACATTACTAGAAAAGATAATCATAATTCTAACTACCATTTAAATTAAATACTCCTTTTCATATCCTTCCTCTGTTACTCTAACTCCCTTTATGACATGGCACAACCGATCTTTTCCCAACGGTGGATCTTTTATAGATCCTCCTACACTAGAAGTAGTCAGAAATATGTGATAGAATATCTGATGATGCCCCCTAATACATAAAGAATTATATTCATAGGGGTATCTACCAAAATAAGGCTTTAATATCCCATAACATCCACACATATTTTATATAATGAAGCTTCTTGTGCAGATACTCTGTCCACCACTACTCTGACAAGAAACCACAGGGCTACACATCATCCTACCAGAAGAACTACAACCTTATCTCGACACTGAACCTCTATGCCTTGTATTATCATCTTCTATAATATTTTTACTAGTGATAATATCTTAATTTATGATATCAAAATGCTAATTAGGCTAAAAACATTCACCTATTATTGAATGGAATACATGATCCCATCCACAAAACCCCTTACTTTTGATATCTCTCACTAGCTAGAAGCAATGAAATGTTTTGAAACTTAGTAAAACTTGCTAAATAGTCCATAGAAGACATAGAAACATTATTCAAGTGCATGAAATATCAATATCTATCATCTATTAGAATCTAAATGAAAAAATGTAAGCATAGAAGGTTGTCTGGAAGTCCACCGAGACAATGCCCCAATAACGACCAACCTAAGTAATCACTTCCCAAAAATGTTTGGAGATATCATGAAGTATACATGAGCAATTATTGACCCTAATCTATGGAGGTATATAAAAATGATTTAAGATAGAAGTTTTTTCCTCAAGAAAAAACCTAGAATCATGCAGACTACCATCCCATGGGAAGATAAGAGGACGCTGTTGCCGGAACTCACAAGTTAGATCAACTATTGTAGGTGGAGGTAGTGGGGAAACCTATATGGACTACAAAAGAAGTTAAAAACCCTCTATACGATGATTAAATGTTCCTAGTTTATTCATAATATGCAGTGTCTCATGTGGGAATTCAAGAGAGATCATTGGTGTATTACGCCCCACCACCTCCAGAGCTTCATCGTCACCACCCTCCTAGCATGTGACTATAGGACTTCATGTCGGTATATATCTAAAAATTCTATGAACACACCTTAGAACATGATTTGAGATAATATAGAAGCACTATAAGAAGCATAACATAAGGAAAAAGTCTCACTACCCATGATAATACTACAACTACCTTCTTAATAAGATAAGGTATTGATACGTGTTCGAATTTAATTTATAGAGGTTCTAATAAGTGAAAAGAAAATTAGAATTTGCTACCCCGTTTATTGGAATCAAAATAATTTTATAGGCCATGTATTGTATTTAAATCTGTATTTTATTATTTAAATAAATAAAGGTTCGATTAAATGGATTGTTTTTCAAATATAACAATGGTCCATACACTTTAAAACAAATTGTGAAAATCATTTATTTTTTTAAATCCCTATATATTTTATCTCAGAATGTAATGGGTAATATATGATGGCTCGAATTAGTTAATTACTAATTCAAATTCATGAGTGCCCGTCCACCTCATAAATTGATACTTTTTGTCGCTCAATAACAGCCTAATCCCAGTTCATGTAACAAAAGGTTCATTGATGACATGAGTAGAAACTAATTTTTTAACATTAAAACCTCAAGCTATACTAGAAAAAACTATATAGATTGGTTTTGAATAATTACATGACAAATTACCTTACCCATAAGAATATTCTTGAAGCACGTGAATTTATATAACAACCATGGATCACCTAACAATCATAAGAAACACAAGAAATAAATATAGTAAAATGCAATGATATGATAGGGAATATGAATTTAATGTGAATTCTAGGTGCCTATAATGATGCATGTAATAGAGATCATTATCCTACAAGGCCATGGTTAATATCCATAAAGCGTATCAAAATAACATAGTTCATGTTTATAACCAAATGGTGAAAGGTTGTCAACTGTAATAGAATGAATATAGAATAACAATTTCTCATTCCCAGGAAACATTGTATTTACTACAAACATGGGTTAGTTACTCCAAATAATAAATAATAACCATGTTTCAACATGTTCATATTATCCTATAAATATTCCCAAAAAATAAAAAAATAAAATAAAACACCTCTGATACCTCTTTATGACATATTGACCTAGGTTCTACTCAATGGTTCCTCAACCTCAGTTGGCCACATGGTATCATGAATGCCTCCCCGTAGACTAAGGGATATCGACTAACAATGAGGTCCTTGAACGTTTCAACAGATAGACTATTCCCTCACATCATAGTGGAGCATAACAAATATATAATAATAGATTTATAAGGATATAAGATGTATAATAATAAATAAAAAACTATATGTGGAGATATGTATAATAAACCATTAATAACAATAAAATAAAAATCTAGATACCAAATAATATACCAAATGAAAATGTCATTTCAAGTATCTAAAAAAATATGAAAACACGTATAAATTGTACCAGGTAGAAAATAAATTTCATTCTATATAAAATAAAAAACGTTCAAAAAACTATCCAAGCATACTGAGTTCTATCCCGATCATATTATACCATGCTCCATCCTAATAATGAATTAAACTCTGGTGTCCAAGGAAGGACTCTTCCCCGTGTCCATACTTTCAATATAATAATCTTACTAGGTACCAATATTATCAGACCATAACCAATAAAATCTATACAATCCTTTCAGTAAATATAAATTGATAGTGTTCTAGTATATATAAATTTAGTGTAATTCCAAATAATAAAACTTACATTCTTCAACATCAGCTAGCAATGTCTACGAACATGAGATCAGTTAATTAATTAATTTAATTATAACGTATATTGATAAGTCATGAAAATGTTTCAATGAAAATGAAATTGATCATAATAATAATAATAAAAGGAGGATATAAAGTGTAACCAAGGCATCTCTGACCTTAGGGGTCAACCAACTCATAGTAGTAACTCATGAAATATGGCAGAAAAAGGTGCCTATGGGTAATCTAAGGGACAATGTACAAGACAATCCATTGTAAATTATTATAACAAAGTCCAAGGATATCCTCCAAGGTAAAAATGGTCTAATAATGATTGGTCCTGATGAGGAGAATCCATGGAACCATGTGTCTGAAGACATCAAGTTAGATCCAAGGAGTTTATTTGTGGAATCCTAATACCTAGAAAGAGAGTGAAGGCATACTACGACATCATACTGAGAATATGTAACATCCCAAGTAAGTAATGAATAATATATATTTTTATCTATGTCTATTAATTAATTAGATAGTATTTTAGAGGCTTAAAATGAAAATAAATCCAATCTTAAGCATGGAATACACTAATATTTTTAAAAGATTGTTTTACTACCTTTTGATGGAAAAACATTTTTAAATCTATCTTTTGACAATTTTATAAGCTATTTTTGTCAAAATAAACTTATTCTTTATTATTGGGACATCAAAATTTACTTTGTGTGAATTTTTTGTATTTTTCCGATAATGTTCATTTTTTAATGAAAAGTGAAAATGTTGTAATTTAATTCAAAATCTATTTTTAATCTAATTTATTTATATTATTAGATTATATTTTGAATTGGTTTTGAAGTTAAATTAGAATATATTTTTACCATTTAATCCAATGGTGGTCATTGGAATCAATTTCACTTTAAAATTGGACTTAAACTAGTGTCGATCTTTTGATACTTATTATTTCATAAAAACATGCTATTTGTCATGACAATGGGAAATAATTATTAAATTAATTAATGTAACTTATATTATTTTAATTTTGTAAAATAGACATCATTTTTGAATATGGAATATCAAATATTTCTTAGGGTGAAATTTTGGTATTGTTCTGAAAAATGTCAATTTTTGATTAATAGTGAAACCACTAAGTGGTAGTTAAACAAACTGATTTTTCGTTTAAATGAAACTTTTCCACTTCTGTGATTTGATTTTTGAAAATCCGACATAAATGGTTGTCATTAAGAAGTAAAATTTGGTTCAATGAGATTAAAATAATTTTTTGGTGAACAGTAACTTTTATGTTATTAATCGCGATTAGAGGTAATTTGTGTAGTTTAATGTAAAAATAATGTTTTAATAATATGAGATGAGCTTGAAACATGTCCTACCCTCATTGGATGTGTCATGGCCGACCAATAAAATCCATGGGTCAACTTGGGGACCCCATGGAGCCACTTTGGTTCGGAAATGACATAAATAACTTTTTATTTAATGTAAAAGTAAAAATGACACAAACATGAGTTATTTTACTAAAACAATTTTTACATGGAGTTATACAAGTCATATTTTTTATTATAAATAGTAATTGGAAAGATAATAAGATTTCCTACATCATAGTATTTGTTTTATAATATTTAGACTTTAAATAAATTAAATTATTTATGACATCACGATGATGCAGCGATTACCTTATTAATAAAGGATTTAAATAAAATGAAATGATAATGTAAAATATAAGACCTACACATGTCCAAAACTTATTGGATGGGTGGCTTTAGAACCCTTATAACCTTACCCTCGAATTATATCAATGTGGGACCGTTTGAATCCGAAACGCATTTTAGAATAAAGTAACATTTCTTTACTTTCCAAGAGTGCCCCTCCTCTCCTCTTATAAAAGGTCCCCACCTCTACCTCCTTACCCACACTTCCAAAGCCTTTGTCTCAGCCAAACCCTACCCATTTTGTCTCTCCACATCCCTCTCTTACTCCTTGAAGGCTCAATTTGGTCAGAAGTCTTCCCAAGGAAGCCTTTGAGCTCAAACCAAAGGGAGTTACCCGATTTTAAGGTAATGTCTTCACTTGAGTCCTTTTGTTTTATTTTACTTCTCCATCCCCCTAAAATCTTTTTATACATTTATTTTTTAACAGCTCCAGTATCTTCAATATACTAGGATGTTGTTATAAGAAGTATTATAGCTACACTTACACACACATACATCTAATGGGTAATGAACATACTGTTTCCGTGGATGGCGAATTTCGGCCTCCGGAAACGATGATTGTTCAACATTATTTTAACACCTTCAAAAGTGGCCATTAAGATGACAATATATTTATATATGATATATAATATGTTTATGTTTTCCTTAAGCTTCTTTATTTTTTATTTTGTGCATACCTTTATGGTTTCCATTATGGTTAAATGCGATATCTTCATTTACGGAAGTGTGGACTACCGCCCCCTCAAAGTGATTTGATTCGTTAAATACCATATGTGGGACGTATAAAGGATGGAGTTATGATATTATATATGATATTACACTGGAATTATAATATACCTTTTTATCATTATGATTAAATTATATAAAATACGAAATACAAATGAAAGTAGCGTTCATGCATACGTACGACTTACCGTCTCCATGAACGGTGCATTTCATTTCTTACCTCTAAATGATTATGTAATATTATAAATGCATGTATATACTGGATATATATGATATATATTATATATACATCATGATTATAATTCTGGATATAATGGATACATGAACAACTTGTAATTATATAGGGTTTATTTTTGACTCAAGTACCAATGATCGTTAAAATGAACGTTATTAACATAAATAATTACATAGTGTTCATGACATGGAAATAAGTGATATAAAATTAGTAATGAACTTGAAAAAGGTTCTTAAACATGTAGAAATTAACTCATGTTTATTATTCAGGAGATTAAATAATGACCGAGTCATGTCAGACCTGAGATATGGGACTTCATCTCAATCTACTTTCATTGAGGCATATCTTGTTTTATACACAACCTTCTTTTATATGGTGTATAAACCCCTTTGACTTTTACATTTATTAAAAAGGAATCTTTTTTATAAGAATCGTTTACTAAACGACAAAAGGGAATGTTTTTGTCGTACGTATGCGGCGACAACGACTTCTCCGCCGCCGTGACCATTATTTAAGTTTCGCCTTCCTCTACAAGTCATACATTTTTTTTAAAAAGAAAAATAAATACCATGTTTTATTTTTCTTTTATTTTGGTATTGAAAATGGTTTTCATAATATTTTTATATCAATGTGTTGTATTGATATCTTTTGATTGAAAGGTGGTAATGTTATGTTTCCTTTATGCATGTTTTATATGATACAATTATGTTGAGGTTCCTGGGAATTATTATGAAGACGAGTGGTTCCGTGATAAACTAAGGGTGGGTGAACCTAATATAGCTCTCCAATGCATTGGGTAACGTGAAGGAGTGAAACATTAAGGTTTCTTCGAAGAGATTTAGGGAATATACTGTGATAGGTATTCCAAACGTAACCAATAGGGTTACTCCTTACGTAAAAATGTTATGGATGCCTCAAGTTACCTTTATGTCTTATGATTTCTATGATTTATTCATGATTTGATGAGGTATGTTAAAGTGATTATGTTTTATGGGTAAAGTATGATTTCATTCTTATGTATATATAAATTCATGTTTCCTTACCATATTTTTATATCCCATACTGAGCTTTTTATGCTCATCCCAAGTTTTGTTTGAAATGTTTTCACAGGTCAAGGGAAAGGTACATGATATGATGATAGTGTCAAGAAGGGTCAAGAAAGAATCCATGTTTTATTTTAAATATGTTACCATTGATGGGAAAAAATGAATACTATATTTATGTAACCACTTTGTTTAAATGTGGAATGTAATGCAAGTTTTATGTTCTAATTCTCTAAAACTCTAAACCAGAAAAGATCATCAATGTGTAATCTTGTAAAAACTCAAGATTAAGTAAGGATTAAGGTCGGGGCCTTATAGTTGTATCAAAGGTTGGTTTAGATAACATTAGGAGTTAGAATTCTATTAAATGATTATATAAAAATATTTTTTTATGGTCAAATTGAAATGATATATAATTTGAAGATTACCATGTTGCTTCATCTAAGACATGTTTGTTCAGAATGGTTTTCCGTAGAGGAAACAGGGAAACAGTGCTAGGAAGGCATGCAGAAGGAAATAACCTTCTGAATCAGCATCCTGAGATGGACGGAATTGGAACTGAACAGTTTGTTGCAGTAATAGAACAGTTGACTCAATCGATAAATGGCGGTGGTATCCATGCATGAGATCAGCCAGATCAACCGCAGAGGAACATGTCAGTGGTTGAACATTTCATTAAGCAACATCCCCCATCATTCAGAGGGTCATCTGACCCTGTGTTAGATGAAGGGGGGATTAAAGCACTAGAGAAGATTTTTGATGTCATGGGGTGTTCAGACAATCAAAAGGATAGTCTTTCTATTTACCGTTTGGAGGGTGAAGTAGATCAGTGGTGGTCTATGGTTAAAAATATCAGGGACGCTGATGAGATTGATGCTCTCGATTGGGATGAATTTAAAGGTATGTTTCTTGATAAGTATTTTCCTAAGGCTGTTTGACTTAGGATGGAAGAACAATTCTTGGAATTGAGGCAAGAGGAATACTCAATGGCCGCCTATGAAGAAAGTTTCACTCAATTGGAAAGGTATGATCCAAATTTTATCCGAGACCTTGATAGTAAAATCAATTGTTTTTACTCAGGATTAAAGCCAAAATATCGAAGGGCATTAGCTTCTTGTGAGTTTAAAAGTTATGAAAAGCTTGTTCTATGTTCTGAGAAGGTGGAAATGGAGTTTGCCGATGACCAAGTGTTTTATAACAACCAACAGAAGAAGAGACCGAGGTGGTCGGAGAAAGGGAAGAACTCTTCAAAAAAGTCTAAAGGTAAGAAATCTATGTTTCCAGTTTGTGATATATGTGGCAAAAGGAATGCTGGGGAATGTCTTCTGAATTCTGGAATGTGCTACTGATGTGGTAAGATGGGACATAAGGCTCGTGATTGCACTGAAAATGATCAAGGTGATGGTAAGTTCAAATTTTATTTACAGTTAGTGAAATATTTTAAGTGCAATGAGATGGGTCACTATGAAAACGAGTGTCCGACAAAGAGATCGAGTGATGGGAAGCAGTTAGACTACACATAGAAAGGGGTGGGGAAATCCTTTGCAACTACTTTAGTAGATGTCGGTCCATCAAATGAAGTTGTATCAGGTACTTTGTTTGTTTTTTCAGATTATTCCAGTGTGTTGTTTGATTCGGGGTCTACACATTCCTTCATCTCTGAAACCTTTTCTAGTAAAATGGGAATACCATCTCAAGAAATGACTCCTGAACTTGTGGTAAAAACACCTGGGAGAAATGTTGAGGCAAAAAGAATTTATAAGAATCTTCCTATCCTTATCCGTGGAAAGAACCTACTTGCAAACCTTATTGTTTTACCTCTAGTAGAGTTTGATTTTATCCTGGGTATGGATTGGCACTCTATTTACCATGCTAAGATTGACTGTAGAGATAAAAAAGTTTTTTTTCAGAAAGAATTTCAGTTTGTGTACAAGAATGAACCCTTACTGTTGATAACATATCAAGAGGCTGAGAAACTTGTAAAATATGGAAATGAATGTTACCTTGCACATATTGTTGAAAACAAGGTAACTGTTCAGATTAATGATGTGCCAGTGGTAAATGAGTATCCTGATGTTTTTCCTGATGAGTTGCCTGGAATAATACCAGATCGAGAAGATGAGTTTACTGTTGACTTAGTTCCTGATGCTAAGCCAATTTCAAAACCCCATAATAGAATGGGTCAAATTGAACTTTTAGAGTTGAAGGAGCAATTGCAAGATTTATTAGAGAATGGTTTCATTCGACCTAGAACATCACCATGGGGTGCTCCTGTTTTATTTGTTAAAAAGAAATATGGTTCTATGAGACTTTTCATTGATTATAGAGCCTTGAATGACATCACTATTAAGAAAAAATATCCTTTGCCTAATATCGATGATTTGTTTGATCAGCTCCAGGGAGCACAATATTTTTCAAAGATTGACCTGATATCGGGGTACCATCAGTTGAAGGTAAAGCAAGCAGATGTTCTGAAGACTGCGTTTCGTACAAGATATGGCCATTATGAATTTTTAGTAATGACTTTTTGGTTAACCAATGCACCTGCTGTATTCATGGACATAATGAATAGAATTTTTCATGAGTTCTTGGATAAGTTTGTTGTGGATTTCATTGATGATATTTTTGTGTTTTCTAAAAGTAAAGAGGAACATGAAAGACATTTAAGGGTTATTTTTCAAACCTTAAAAGAAAATAAATTGTATGGGAAATTCATCAAGTGTGATTTTTGGTTGCAACAAATTTCTTTCCTTGGTCACATTGTTTCTAAAGATGGGATAACTGTTGATCCTGCAAAAAAAATGTTGTTGAAGAATGGCCAAGACCCACAAATGTAACAGAGATTCGTAGTTTCCTTGGTTTGGCAGGCTATTACCGAAGGTTTGTTAGAAATTTTTCACGGTTATCTAGTCCAATGACTAAGCTAACTCGGAAGGGTGTTAAGTTTATCTGGACAAACGAATGTGATGATTGTTTTCAGGAGTTGAAAAGAAGATTGGTGAATGCTCCAGTTTTGGAACTACCTTCTAGGAATGGTGAGTTTGTTATCTACAGTGATGCTTCATTGAAAGGACATGGTTGTGTCCTAATGTAGAATGATCAGGTAATTGCTTAAGATTTACGACAGTTGAAAACTCATGAGGTAAATTACCCTACACATGATTTGGAATTAGCTGCTATTGTTTTTGATTTAAAAATTTGGAGGCATCATTTGTATGGAGTCAAGTGTGAAATATATACTAATAAAAAAATTTTAAAGTATATATTCACTCAAAAAGAGTTAAACATGAGACAGAGGAGATGGCTGGAATTAATCAAGGATTAGGATTGGACAATTCATTACCATCTGGGAAAAGCAAATAAAGTGGCCGATGCTTTGAGTCGAAAAATTAATTATTTATTAACAATGTTGTGTTTGGAACGTGATCCTTTGTTTAAGGATTTGATGAACTTTGGCATAGAAGTTGTTGGTGCAGGAAGTTATTCTGTTTTGTATCAGGTATCAGTGAGATCATCTCTATCAGACAGAATCAATCAAGCACAGAAGCAAGAGAGTGAGTTGCAGAAAAAGTTAGAGCTGGTTCAGAAAGGTAAGTTTCCTGAATTCAACATTAATAATGATTGCATTTTGAGATTTGGGAAGAGATTGTGTGTGCCTTGTGATTCACAGTTGAAGAGAGAGTTGTTATGTGTAGCTCATAGTTCTCCGTTTTCAGTTCATCCTGGCAGTACTAAGATGTACAGAGATCTACGAAAGTATTACTGGTGGGATGGAATGAAAAGAGATATTGCTGATTTTACTGTGAAGTGTTTGACTTGTCAACAGGTCAAAGCAGAGTGGTAGTTACCGAAAGGGATGCTTCAGCCTTTACCAGTTCTAGAGTGGAAATGGGAGAATATATCCATGGACTTTGTTGTGGGGTTACCGAATACATCTCGAGGTAATAATGCAATCTTGGTTATTGTTGATCGTTTGACTAAATCTGCTCATTTCCTTGCAATATGAGATAATTTTTCCCTAGATCAACTTTCCCGTTTGTATCTTAATGAGATAGTCCGGTTACATGGAGTTCCTCTCTCCATTGTATCTGACCGTGATCCCAGGTTCACTTCTAACTTTTGGAAAGTCCTTCAAAAGTCGTTGGGTATTGAATTAAATTTTAGTACAGCTTTTCATCCGCAATCAGATGGCCAGTCAAAACGAACAATTCAGACCTTAGAGGATATGCTACAAGATTGTTCTATGGATTATCAGGGAAGTTGGGACCAACATATTTCTTTGGTTGAATTTTCATATAATAACAGTATTAATTCCAGTATACAGATGACACCATTTCAGGCATTATATGGGAAGAGGTGTCAAACTCCAGGTTTTTGGGATGAAGTGGGTGAAATGATTTTGATGGGACCAGAATTGGTAGAAGAGATGGAAGAAAAAGTTCAGCTGATTCAGAAACACATGAGAACAGCTCAAAGTAGGCAGAAGAGTTATGCAGACAACAGGAGGAAGGATCTCTCTTTTGAGGTAGGTGATCATGTTTTTCTCAAAGTATCACCATGGAAAAGTGTGATGCGAGTTGGTAAGAAAGGAAAGATGAGTTCAAGGTTCATTGGACCATATGAAATTTTAGAGAGAGTTGGATCAGTTCCTTACCGAGTGGCTTTACCTCCGAGTTTATCTCAGGTACACAATGTTTTTCATGTTTTGATGTTGAGAAAGTATATGCCAGATCCATCTCATGTTTTGAGTCCAGGGGTAGTTCAGCTGGAAGAGAACCTATCTTATGAGGAACAACCAGTCCAGATTCTTGACCACAGGGTGCAAGTGTTACGAAATAAGGTGATTCATCTGGTAAAGGTTTTGTGGATAAACCACATGATTGAAGAGGCAACATGGGAATCTGAAAATGCAATGAGGGATAAGTACCCCTATTTATTCGATAAGTAAATAAATTGCAGGGATGCAATTTTCTAAAGGGGGGAAGGATGTAACATCCAAATTAAGTACTGAATAATATATATTTTTATATATGTCTATTAATGAATTAGATAGTGTTTTAGAGGCTTAAAATGAAAATGAATCCAATCTTAAGCATGGAATACACTAATATTTTTAAAAGATTGTTTTATTGCCTTTTGATGGCAAACCATTTTTAAATCTATCTTTTGAAAATTTTATAAGCTATGTTTGTCAAAATAAACTTATTCATTATGATTTGGACATCAAAATTTACTTTGTGTGAATTTTTGGAATTTTTCCGATAAAGTTTATTTTTTAATGAAGAGTGAAAATGTTGTATTTTAATTCAAAACCTATTTTTAATATAATTTATTTATAAGATTAGATTATCATTTGATATAGTTTTGAAGTGAAATTAGAATATATTTTTACCATTTAATCCAATTTTGGTCATTGGAATCAATTTCACTTTGAAATTGGACATAAATTAGTGTCAATCTTTTGATATTTATTGTTTCATAAAATCACGCTATTTGTCATGACAACGGGAATTAATTATTAAATTAATTAATGTAACTTATATGATTTGAATTTTTTAAAATAGAAAGCAATTTTGAATTCGGAAAATCAAATATAGCTTAGGGTGAAGTTTTGGTATTGTTCTGAAAAACATCAATTTTTGATGAATAGTGAAACCACTAAGTGGTAGTTAAAGAAACTGATTTTTCATTTAAATGAAACTTTGCCACTTCTGTGATATGATTTTCGAAAATCCGACATACATGGTTGTAATTAAGAAGTAAAATGTGGTTCAATGAGATTAAAATAATTTTTTGGTGAATAGTAACTTTTATGTTTTTAATCGCGATTAGAGGTAATTAGTGTAGTTTAAGGTAAAAATAATGTTTTAATAATATTAGATGAGCTTGAAATCCTACTCTCATTGGATGTGTCATGGCCGACCAAGAAAGTCCATGGGTCAACTTGGGGACCCCATGGAGCCACTTTGGTTGGGAAATGACATAAATAACTTTTTATTTAATGTAAAAGTAAAAATGACACAAACATGAGTTATTTTACTAAAACAATTTTTTAATGGGGTTATACAATTCAGATTTTTGATTATAAATAGTAATTGGAATGATAAAAAGATTTCCTACATCATAGTAGTTTTTTTATAATTATTAGACTTTAAATAAATTAAATTAGTTATGACATCACGATGATGCAACAATTACCTCATTAATAATGGATTTAAATAAAATGAAATGATAATGTAAGATCTATGACCTACACATGTACAAAACCTATTGGATTGGTGGATTTCGAACCCTTATCACCTTACCCTCGAATTATATCAATGTGGGACCTTTTGAATCCGAAAATCATTTTATAATAAAGTAACATTTCTTTACATTCCAAGAGTTCCCCTCCTCTCCTCTTATAAAAGCTCCCCACCTCTACCACCTTACCCACACATCCAAAGTCGTTGGCTCGGCCAACCCCTGCCCATTTTGTCTCTCTACATCCCTCTATTACTCCTTGAAGCCTCAATATGGGCAGAAGTCTTCCCAAGGAATCCTTTGAGCTCAAACCAAACAAAGTTACCCGATTTTAAGGTAATGTCTTCACTTGAGTCCTTTTGTATTATTTTACTTCTCCAACCCCCTAAACTCTTTTTATTCATTTCTTTTGTAAAAACTCCAGTATCTCAAATATACTAAGATGTTGTTATAAGAAGGATTAGAGCTACACTTACACACACCTACATCTAATGGTTAAAGAACATACTGTTTCCGTGGATGGCGAATTTCGGCCTCCCGAAACGATGATTGTTCAACAATCTTTTAACAAATTAAAAGGTGGCCATTAAGATGACACTATATTTATATATGATATATAATATGTTTATGTTTTCCTTAAGCTTCTGTATTTTTAATTTTGGGTATAACTTTATGGTTTCCAATATGGGTAAACACGATATCTTCTTTTAAGGAAGTGCGGATTACCGCCCCCTCAAAGTGATTTGATTCGTTAAATACCATATGTGGGACGTATAAAGGATGGATTTATGATATTATATATGATATTACACTGGAATTATAATATACCTTTATATCATTATGATTCCATTTTATAAAATACGAAATAGAAATGAAAGTAGCGTTAATGCGTACGTACGGCTTACCGTCTCCATGAACGGTGCATTTCATTTCTTACCTCTAAATGATTATGTAATATTATAAATGCATGTATATACTGGATATATATGATATATATGATATATACATCATGATTATAATTCTGGATATAATGGATACAGGAAAAACTTGTAATTATAAAGGGTTTATTTTTGACTCAAGTACCAATGATCGTTAAAACGACCATTATTAACTTAAATAATTAAATAGTGTTCATGACATGGAAATAAGTAATATAAAAGGAATAATGAACTTGAAAAAGGTTCTTAAACAAGCAGAAATTAACTCAAGTTTATTATTTAGGAGATTAAAGAACGACCGAGTCAAGTCGGACCCGAGGTATGGGACTTCGTCTCAATCTCCCTTCAGTGAGGCATATATTGTTTTATACACAACCTTCTTTTATACGATGTATAAAACCCTTTGACTTTTACATTTATTCAAAAAGAATATTTTTTATAAGAAGCATTTACTAAATGACAAAAGGTAATGTTTTTGTCGTACGTATGCGGTGACAATGACTTCTCCGCCGCCGTGACCATTATTTGAGTTTCGGCTTCTTCTACAAGCCATACCTTTTTTTAAAAGAAAAAATAAATACCATGTTTTACTTTTCTTTTATTTTGGTATTGAAAATGGTTTTCATAATGTTATTATATCAATGTGTTGTATTGATATCTTGTGATTGAAAGGTGAAAATTTTATGTTTCCTTTATGCATGTTTTATATGATACGATTATGTTGAGGTTCTTGGGCATTATTATGAAGACGGGTGGTTCCGTGATAAACTAAGGGCGGGTGAGCCCGATATAGCTCTCCAATGCAATGGGAAACGCAAAGGAGTGAAACGTTAAATTTTATCCGAAGAGATTGAGGGAATATACTATGATGGGTATTCCAAACGTAACCAAGAGGGTTACTCCCTACGTAATAATGTTATGAATGCCTCAAGTTACCTTTATGTCTTATGATTTCTATGATTTATTCATGATTTGATGAGGTATGTTAATGTGCTAATGTTTTATGGGTAAATTACGATTTCATTCTTATGTATATATGAACTCATGTTTCCTTACCATATTTTTATATACCATACCGAGCTTTTTATTCTCATCCCAGGTTTTTTTGAAATGTTTTCACAGGTCAAGGGAAGGGTACATGATATGATGATAATGTCAAGAAGTGTCATTAAAGAATCCATGTTTTATTTTAAATATGTTTCCATTGATGGAAAAAAATGAATACTATCTTTATGTAACCACTTTGTTTAAATGTGGAATGTAATGCAAGTTTTATGTTCTAATTCTCTAAAACTCTAAACCCAAAAAGATCCTCAATGTGTAATCTTGTAATAACTCAAGATTAAGTAAGGTTTAAGGCCTGGACCTTATAGAATCTTCTAGTAGAAAAGAACCATATTCCAAGGTGAGTATCTCCCTTGGATACCAAATCCATGAATCTGAATGGAATCCTCTAAGTTATCAAGGAATTCATTTAGGAATCCATAGGTGGATCATGTTTAAAAACAACTATAAATATGAAATAGTCAATATTAAATAGTCACCTTATTAAAGTTTTATTATTTAATTTAGGCCATGTAATACTCATTCCATTTAATAAATCATTTGGTTAATTCTATACCTTTACATAATGTTATAAGGAATATCATGGGAATGTAACCATTTATCAATTTAATTACATAATCAGTAATTAGGGGCATTTTTTACCTTTCATTATACATGTTATGGAATTATCGGGATATGAAACCAGTATCATGTTCAATTTCATAGTCATTTATTAGTTTCATACGGATTCCTTTCTTTTAACATAACAAGTTGATTTATAGTCATCCTAAAAACTAAACCTCAATTCATAATTTTAATTGGACAAGTGATAACGATGAAATACATTATATTAAAAAATTAAATGATTCATTATTTGATTAAAACATTTATTTTTTCAATTTCAGTCCATTTCATACCTGAATGGGGGTGTAGATAGTCATAGAAAAGCCACTAATGGAAAAACTAATGAAGTACACAACTTGGGGTATTTGGAATTAAGACATTAACCTCCAATAAAATGAAGAAACACAATAAAAAGGCACTATAATACATGAACAATGATTATAATTAATACATATTAATTTACTAAGAAACACCTAGTGAAATTTCTGTGTGAAAAAAGATATAAATTTATAAATGATGTTACATATAGGGAAAATTCATCGACCACCTACCTTAGGTCTCTAGCACTCTCCTCATCCTATATCAGTTCATAGTTGGGTCTGGATCAAATGAAAAGATATGAAAGGGTCAATTCCCTAAATGTAAGGAATATGAACATGCATCAAAATGGCATTCACAATTAAAATAAAAATGAAGAATGGTGACTATGAACTCAAGAGCATTCCTAGATGAATCTAATGTGATGATAGGATCTCAAATCATAGTTTGGATAGTGAAACGAGAAAAAACCCTAAGAAGAGGGGCTTGGGATCTTCTAATGTGAAGGAGGATGGCCTTTTATCGCCAGAAAAGGGAAAAAGAAACAAGGGGTTGAGTTAGAAGAATTTATAAGTGTATTTTGGTCATTTTACCAAATAACTACAGGCCTCATGGTTTTGATACATGGTTAGTAAAATCGTTTTCCATCCTTTCACACATCACTACCTCAATAATGGACCCCCATGTTTAGGCCACATAGTTTTAGAAACCACGAACTAGTCATGCTATATTCTTCTTCTTAAAAGTACAAACAACCAACAGGATCATGTGGCCCTGGGAAGATAGTTAGTGTATATTTTTCACCCATATTTTACTTATTAAATTACCCTCTTGGTTATGAGAAACCATTCTAGCTGGAATGCATGGTTTCTATTAAGCAGACGACCTAGTAGTTACTTCCCCTATCCGGGGTTATGAGCTCTAAATTGGACATGAACACCCATAAAACTTCAATGGCCTCATTAGGAAAAAATAATAGGTACAAAACAAAAACATTAAGTAGACATTAAATTATATTTACCACATATATCACTTTTTTCTTGCAGTTGGTGTAGGATTTATATAAATAAAACCAATCCATGACCAATATATCATCAAACTCCACCAAAGAAATTAAGAAAACATTTATTAGAAGGATTAGTCCCGAAATATTTACTGGGGAGGAGTTATATACTCTAGATGAAATAATTTACCCTTTCACTATCCTCATATATTACCTTTCCTTCATATTTTGAGGGGGTGTTGGAATATTTCTATTAACTTTGAAAGATATGAAAGAATGTTTTGTACCAGAATGCAAAATTAGGTTTTTAAATATTGAATGAATATAAATTGTACATATCACCACATAATTATAATGATAATCCTCCAAAGTAATAATAGAGTATATCCATCTTGGATTCTATGGTGTTTGTTTTCATTTATTTTTATTGAAACCCCTTGACTTAGGGCATTGGATTACATAAAAACCATGTTCCGTGTAGTTGAATCACAATAATGTATACTGAGTATTAATTTAAAACTTTATTTATTCTTTCATATTAGTGGGATTATTCATATCCATTTCAAAATTATTATCATGATGCCCATATTTTCTCACATTTTAAGAATCCTCTAGTTTCTTTTAGGCAGTTTCTAGGATACTTCTTCCCACACTTTTGACATGTGGGATGTTGGTTTTTCTTTTCAATATGGGATTTATCTATTGGTAATCCCATATTAAACTCTATTTTTTTTTTATTTTTTTCCTTGATCAGATGATATTATTGAGAGTCTCCACTTTCTATATCAACCTTAAGAGAGTAACATAAAATTTCATCCTTATATTCGAAGTCTAAAATCACCAAACAAATATCATAGAATAAAATTTAATCAATTAACCATGTGATCAAAATTACATTTGGTATTCATGAAAAAGATAGATGTGTATTTTTCAGACCTTTTAAATTTTACCTCATATGCCTTGATAGTGTCATGTCCCTTTTTCATCAGTTTGAGTAACTCCCTATACATCTCATGGGATGTTTTTTTTTCTAATGTGGGTATTGATACTTATAATTTAATATAATAATTAATATATATTAATATTCATATCATTATATATATTGTAGAAACCATGATGGAATATGTAAGTGGAAAAGTAAGATAAGTTGGGTGCATATAGAGTGATTTTTCATTAATGAATAATTCAAGAAAGAATTTTCCGATTTTTTACTTTAATGAAGGTTGTTATCATAAGAATTTTATGTTAATAAAAAAACAAAACAAATCCATGTACATGGTGTTCTATAGGGAGGTTCATTTTTTGGAATGTCAACAAAGGAATCATCGATCATATAGGTTGAAGGCAATAGCGTGCAACACATTGATTAGAGATATCATGATAATGGGATTATATTAAACATTAAGTGTTATTATTGGTATTTATGTCACTGATATGTTAAATAATTTCTCCATGGGTTCCTTGGTGTGTTTATAGATTTTAAGCCCATACATTGGGTGGCTCCAATTAATAAAATCAAGAATGTGGCATAGTGGGTTACACCCTAAGTATATGTAGAACCTCAGTGAGATATCAGTATTATTTAATAGGTTGAGTATCATATACATGTTTTAATAATTATTCATGTTTTCTTGGTCACACATATCTAGTAACTAGTTATTCTAGATAATATTTTTGAGAAGAATATTTTATAACTATTTATTTTCTACATAGTGAATATAATATTTATTTATTTATTAGTAAATAATATAGTGGGATTTATTTATTATATAATTATGAAATATTCCAAGACTAATAACTATTTTAGATGAATGGAAGACTGATTTTAATTGTCCGGTGAGACATTATATTTAATAAATAATTTTTGAATAATTTTCATTCAATTAATTCAATAAATATTATGTATTTATCTTTTTGGTTTTGTGCATGTCAATAAATAATAATTACTATATTTTTATTATTGTCATAGGGTTGGGAAGGGATTAAGTAAATAATAAGGGAATGTGTGTAATTAATATTTGTAACCCCAATATTATTTAAAACCAATTATATTATATTCAATAATAACAATATCCATTTTGGGTTGTTGTGCACAACAACATCTAGAGAATCCTCTCAATCCATAGAGAGTTCCTCTCCAAGAATTAAATCTGGAATGAGGAGAGATATTCTTACACCACCCCACTCGATTATATGGATTACATGGAGATCCTTTCTTTGAATTGATTCGCATGGGGATCATAGATGAACATCATAAGCATTAGGATCTTCTACCATATCACTAAAAGATTCCTACAACATCACTCAAGTGTTCGTGGTACATGTGTGGATCACAACTGGAAGAAATATAAAATTTATTCTTATGCATCAATGACGATATAATGTATAGACATTGTTAGAATGAAGAAAAAATAAAGAATTATTTATAAATTAATTATTTAACTTCTTAAATTAATTATAAATCATTATGTGATTATCGTTCATTTTTTGTTTTAGTATTGTTTTTTCAAATAATAGTTTAATTAATTACACTATTCATGAAATTCTATGTCATGTGAAACTCAAAATATTCCTTGATTATAACAACAAGAAGATATGGTCATGCTCTACTGGTTTTTATGCTACATCCTGTGTCCTTTATCATAAACCCCAAGGGAAGTGTTATATATTTTTATTAACACTATGTATATTATTGATATATTATTAATCCAATATTTTAAAACATGTCCCTATATCTTTATAATATCCCTTAGTGTTCATTATAGCATTTATCAGTTTGGAGGTGTTCCTGATGTCCTATTATTTCCCAAAATAATTCCATTCATGTATCCCAGATCGAGAACTTACAGAATCTTTTTCAAAATGATGTTTTGTATATTACTAAAGTTTATAAAACATTATTTTGATATATTATTAAAAAAAATGGTTATAATAATGTATTTGAGGAAGATAAATTAATTATGGCTAATGGTGGGACTTCTTATGAAATGGATATCTATATTATAGATTATTTAAATTGAAAAAAATAGTTATATAAAGGAGTCTTGTAGTTTATAATATAATTAGGACCCATTAATTATACAAAAATATTTATTACATGAAAACAAATAAAATTATTACCTTGTTTAAATAAAAATGACCTTATATGTGTTATATACCTGAAAACTAAAAGAGTAAGGAAATCATTTTATACTAGAAAAAGGAAAAGTAAAATGATATAATTAATAGATATTTATGTAAGTCATTTTCATTTTACACCATAAATACGAAATAAAAATATCATTGTAACTTTCATTGATTTTTTTGCTAAACTATTTAATGTTTCCCTTTTACATTCCAAAGATAATATTATAGGTAAATATATTATTATTAAATATGAATTTAAAAATAAATAGCGTCTCACAATTAAATTCCACATATATAATTGGAGATGATAGTGTTATTTTATTTTATACTTTTAATCCTAAAGGATCATACATTATTTTACATCTTCATACGCATCTCAATAGAATAATGTGACTGAATAAAATAATAGAACATTAATGGAAATAATCATTTCTATGATGTTTTTATTAGGTATTTCATGAGGTTTTTAGGGATTGGAATTATTAATTTCATTCCAAATACTAAGAATGGTTCTAAAATGATTGAAGGACATAAATCCATATGAATTATAGAATCGTAGGAAACTAAATTTAAATTATTTAATATTTTTGGGTTGTTAGAAAACAATAAGAGTACATGATTCTAAAAAAGAAAATTTGGGTAAAATAGATATTGAATATATATTTTTAGGATATGCATTGTAATCAATATCTTATTGAATAATAATAGTAGAATATAATGATTTATTATTTACTAATACAATTATTTATGAAGTGATTCTACATTTTATAAATCAAGGTAAACCATTTTTCCAAAGAAATTTTAAATTGGGGAATTTTGAAAAATTAAATTATTAATTAAAAATATAAATATACATGTTCATAATGTAAATGATGTTAGATACCCAAACATATATATTTGGATTCTAAATATATTAGTTTCATGAAACCAATGATAGTATTATTACACAAAATCTGGGTTTTGAAAATATTGATTCAGATCATAAAACATGAGATGACTCTATGTCCTCTTTTAATAATTCACATTGGAAAGAATATATAAAAACAGAAATGAAATCTGTAAATGAAACAAAAATAGTTATATTTGTTTATCTTCTCTAAGGATAAATATTAATGTGTTTCAAATGGGTATTTAGAAGGAATGGAGTAGTTAGAGATACATTTAAAAATATAGAACTGTATTGGTACAAAAGTGGTTAACTAAAAATTAATGAATCATTTATTATAACATATATTCTTTTACAACTAGAAGTCCTTCTATTAGAATATTTCTCACCTTATATTCCACATGTCATTTTTAAATTCACTAAATAGATATTAATAAAATACTTCCAAATGATTAATTGGATGAATACATATATATTGAATTAGTAGAATTATTTATTGTAATATAAAAATAATGAGAGGTTTTTAAATTATCTTGATAATAAAATTGTTTAAAAGTAAGATTAAAAAAAATGGACAGAAAAATTTAATGAGGTTAGATTTTAAAAATAGTTTATAGTTAACAAAACATATAAATTTTTTTATAGTGGTTTCCATAATATTTATGGTGTTGTTATTTTTTTATATATTGAAAGAACATTAATTCTTGAGACTAATTTAAATTAAATAAATGTGTCCATGTCTATTTTATCTCCAAATTTTGATATGCAATACTTAGGTGATGAAAGTATTATATTTTTCTTGGCACCAATAATTGTTCCTTTTACACTTTTTCACCGATGATTTGAGGAATTTGATAACCACGAAAAACATCAATGTAATTTTCATTAAGAACATGGAAATGAAATATATAAAGATTTATTCTAAATCTAAGGGGATATGTTTTGGATCACAACTTATCTAATAGATTCATTATATCCTACACCATTCCTTTTCCAAAAAAATTATGGCTTGCCACTAACCAGCCAGGCCTACTCTACCACAAGCCTATGTGGGACCAGGGGTCAAGCATGCCCAGTGGGAGTCATCCTGGGCCAACCACCAGAGGGATATGGGAAAATAGCTCCCATAGGATGTGAGTAGGCTGGTGTATAGGGCTTGTTGTCAATGTATTCAGTGTGTAATACCCCAGTGGTCAATAGTTATGTGAAGGATATTTGAAGAGTATGTATCCCATTCACAATGGTGTGTTAAGAGTCCTCAATAAAAGTCCTTTTACATGATGTAGCATCAAGAGACAACTTTATTTCATGCACATGAGTCTATCACATCATCCCTTAGATATCATGTGGTCTTTGGGACAAAGTCTCAACAAATGACTCTTTTTCATAAGGATCTAAGGATAAACAATATTAGTCTCATGGTGTAACACCTTCCAGACTCACTGAGAAGGATTTAGGTTGTGTGGCTCATATATCATGTATTCCTCACCATGAAACCTATACCATTACACATGCACATGGAGGCTTGGATGCACATCCCCCACACATGTCCACATCACCCTCCACAAGAACTCATTATGATCAGGATAATTACATTAATTATGGATCTTAATACAACTCCATCATGTGGATATTCCCCAGCATATATATCGACTCAACCTAGTGGAGAGTTTATAAGCAAAATCATCCAGGTTCATGGAACCCTTTTTCTAAGAAAATATTTTCCTATATGAACTTGTGTAATGAAACCTTTGAACATGAACCTTTGACATTTGAAAAAAATGAAAGACCCTAAACACATCATAGAAACCATGTCTTGTGACTAGTTTCTGGGCACTTGATCATAAAATTCATAATGGTAGTTCTGATTTCGTTGGGCTGTATGGGATGTGCCACATTGATCATGAGACATGCCTCACATAAGTTATATTGATATCACCGTAACCCCTTGACATGTTACCATTGTCATGTAGTGACCAAAGGACAAGCCAAGTTAATCAGGCGACATTCCTTTGACATGACTGCATTGTCATAAGACATGATCTGTACAAGCTAGTATTACCTCATGAAACATCATTAAAATTTCTTCATGATCATGTGATATCCCCTTGACATGTCACCATTTTCACGTGATGATACCAGGACAAGTCATTTTGATCATCCGACAGCGCATAGTAATGTCAAATTTGATAATGAGTAAGACCCCATATATGTCTACTCAGATTATGAAAAGCATATCAGACATTTCCAATTCACTCATGAAAAGGAATCTAAGAAAATTTAGTTGATTTTGAAAAAGATCATAGATATTAACACTTTGATCATTCAAAATATCTTATACATTTTTAATAGGTCATGAATGATATCAAAATCCTGTTGGGTATTCACCTCTAGATGTGTATACCATAACATATTGACACCCTAAAAACGTTGGGTAGACAATTGAGACATGTCCAAAAAAATCCAAGAAGTTTTAAGAAGATCCCTCATGACATTCCAACCCTATCTGGAAGACCTTCTTATACTCATGCCATATGGACCCCATCCTAGATCCGTCACCCCCATTCCCATTTTATATGGTAAGGTTTATCACTGAGCTAATTTTATGAACTTATGTGACCTAACATTGTCATGCTCTCAGATATACATTTTACAGTCATCACCACCTCTCTTTATCATTCATAATATAGAGAATGAGTGTATTAAAGGAAAACTACATTTTATAAGTCTCAATAAAAAGGGAATCCATCCAGGTAAAATCCCCTATTAATCCAAGAACCTCAAGGATAACAATATTTTCATTGAGAATGATCATCCACCTTAGGCCATCAGTAGGTTACGAGATGAAGTGAACTATGAGAAATCTAATTCCTAGCATAACCAAGATACATATGACGCCTTCCTATAGACAGAGCTCTAATGGGAATCCACTTTGGTGTAATTCCATACCTTTCCAAAGGGTTCTTAACTTATGGGATTAAATTATCCAATAGGTATTTTATTATGCCTCATCCATCATTGAATGAGAAGAGGACTCATACACATGTATCATTTTAAGTAAAAAACATTATCATTCCCTCACCTACGTCAAACCCATCATCATGTTGGGAAAATTTTGAACTATAATGAATCTAATTACTATTATCAAAAAGGAGGTGTATGACACCTCACAAAGGCCTAAAATTCATACCATATCCTCCATGAAATGGGTAATCATGCCTCTCAAAAGGAAACTTCAATGTGTAAACCTTTTTCATATATGCTAACATGAAATTCATATGAGCTACCGCTATCTCTTGTTTCTCACACCGATTATGGATAAAATGGGATTATATACCAAATATGATTATATTAAAAGCATGTTGGGATTTCTAAAATTATGAGATTATCATTGGGATGTATATTTGATTACATCTCATCTCTATTCAAAGGGACATATTCCCAAAGAATCGATCCAGGGTAGTCTCATATTCAAAAGTCCATCTTATGACCTCTATGTTCATATCTCTCATGACAAGGATTGCCACTAAAATAACTACATAGACTTAGATTCATATTTAAAATAGGATGTATAGGATGCCTCAGAGAGGTTCAAGCCTGATATTCACATCCTTACTGTGTGATGTTAAACTGCATGGATGGTTCTTGTAACATGACCCTAAACTATGATAAACAAACTATTTGGATTTTGAATCATGTTTCCTAAGATATTTAAGATTACTCATAGAGGTTCAATTCCATCTCCAAGACACCAAACACCTCTCTGGATGATAATAAACTCCATAGTTCCTGAACATGACCACATCCAAATAGACCATAACTAAATAATAGATCAATAGTGAAACCATGATATGCATTCCATTGTTCATATCAATGTATTTTCATAATCAAATCTATGAAATTGGGGTAACTAGCCTTGCATTAGGTTATATAAAGGATTTCATGAATAGATCATAAATCTATAAGAGATCCCTATAGTAGGCAATAATTCCCCCAACAGTGATTGATGAGCTAGACCACCCATCCTCTCAAACAATATAAGTTCTTGGTCATCATTAGGCGTAAAACCGAAAAACACTTTATAACTTTGAAAGCATGTTCATACTCGGTTATAGATGTTGGATCTATTTGGAGTTTATATGAAAGGGTAATCAAATGAAAACTTCGATGCGAGTGATTATTCAAGGCCTTAAACAACCTTGTAATCAAACTATTAGGTGAATCCCATTACACATCCCATATCCCAATGAAAAAAATGGTGAACATAATGTGAAATCCTTTAACATTCTCGTCTCTTTCACAGGTAAAATAGGATAGGTTTTCTAGTGATCTTCAGGCCAGTTTATATTGTTCTTTTTGATCAAAAAATAGTGAACCCGACATGTTTATTTTTCATAGTAAACCTCAAATAAAAAATAATGGACTTCCTATTTATCGAGTAACTATGATAGTTGTGGAAAAAACATATACTCTTATATATGATGTTTCACTGATAAGGTTCCTTATTTGGTTCTCAGGATTGCTAAAGATTCATTGCAGTCAAAATGACATCATCAAATATTTCAACGGATTCTATGATCATTGGACAAGATACTTTTTCCCTAAGGCCTCGACATATGCTATCACCAACACAACACTTTCAATATTGGTTAGTGTACATATTGGTCTAGGGATACCACATCAAAATCACAATAAAGACTCTAGAAAAAGCACATGAAATCCTTTGGATGATGAGTTCCCACTGGCTGTTTCTCCCAAAACAGGTCACAAGAGAGGATGTTGCCATTGTTGTCGCATTCACCTACTCTGGGAGCCTATCGCTAGAGAACAATAGTTAAAACCATTCCTATCATAGAGAGCTAGATTAAGAAAATTATCGAATGAACTGAACCACCCAAGAGTTTCCTAGGAGGGATCCCACATGTTTTATCATCATTATCATCATCATGTACCCATGACTCTAGAAGGTGATGTATAGAATGTGGTGCCTACATAAACTATCCATGTTGGGAAACCTGGTTGGGGATCCTACTTGGGAATCAATTCCAGATCATCTGTAGGTAGGATCCTAAAACTTCATCACAACCAGTCTTGGTGAATGTGGGATCCTAGAGAACACCCCATCCCATAGGTATGGGAGAACATTTACAATATATTACCCTATTATTATCTTAAATAAGGGAGAAAACCCCTCAAAAAGTATAACAGACATTGGCCCATCAAATGGGATGCTCTATCAAAGAGGACCACCAGACTACCTGTGTCTCATTCAATATGATATCAGTCAGATCTAAATACTCCTCACCATATTGGGATAAGTACACTCTGGTATAGTACACTCATACATTCCTACAGGTTTTTGAGTCAAAACAAGTTGCAATATCTTCTACCTGTGAAAAAATAGTAGAAAGGATTTGTGGTATCCCCCATGAATCTACATAAGGTGTCATTGATCATGTTGGTATTCCAGAAGGTAATTAAAATGAAGCATATAGATAGTGGAAGTAGTGGATTCAATCTTTGGGATCCAAGTCAACATTCTCATCATCATATACTCATCATACAACTAAGAGTGGAAAGGGTTTTTTCATGGCCCCTGCCGGCCATCCCCTTGTTGATGATAAGGAAATTTCTACAGAATGACAGTTCTCTCAACTCCAACAACAGAATAAGAGTCCCTGGGAGATAAATTTTTGGATACTCCTTATATCTATGCCTTTGGGTGATGCACTTGTCTCTGCCTATGAAATACCTCTTTATTGTAAAGTACCCAACCCAAAAGGATGGGGGAATTTTTATTTTGTATCCCCTCATTAGGAAAAATACAAACACTATTCCACCTCACCCTGTCCCATTGTGTTGGGGGAATTTTCACATTCATCACCTCATTATCAGAGATATTATATAAATAATATACTCTAATATATTTCCCCAAAGCCTTGAGAAGATTCTAGACCTTTTAATCAATGGGAAGCATCTCCATCCTCCAAGACCCCCATTCCTTCAACACCTACCCACAGACCGATAATGACTAGGTCTCTATACCACTGACTCCAGACCCACCCATGCACCCACAAAAATGTTGGCGTAGGTAACATGCTGGAGTAGTTTGGTCACCCATATCTTGAATACAAGCAAAAAAATACCCCATCCAAGAAAAACATGTTCCTAAGTACTTTAACTATTCAATGGAGAATGTTTTTATAGATCTCTCAATGATGAGAAAGCCAAGTGAGGTCGGGTTGATAGGACATGAAAACCATTTCCCCTAACATTGAAATCTCGGTCACAAAATAAAATGTTTCTTTTTTCAATTAAAGACTGGATTCAATTGTAGATGACATGGGTATATTTGAACCACAGACACCCAAATCTCTGCTCCGTTCATCTCATCACTTAGAATAGGTTTATATAATTTTGCAGTAGAGGATGAACCACCCACCTCCTAGGGAGAAATGACTATCTATCAATAAAAGATTGAAAAAAACTTATTCCATACACACAAAAAAGGTCTCTATATATTTTTCTTATGTAATGGAAAATGTTTTTATGGAGCTACCAAAAATGAGGAAATTTAGTGAGGTTGGGTTGATAGGACCTGACAACCGTTGCTGCTACCATCGATATATCAGGAACACAATTGAAAGTTTTTCTGTCATGAAAGATCAATATGAGGAACATGAATATAAATTATTGTTATAGTTTAAGAATCCAAAAACTCATGCAATATGAATAATACTTTTCCAACCTTTTTTAGAAGATAAACTCTCATGATAAGTTCTTCCCTATAGTCCTTACCAAAAGATGTTAAACTGCATGAATGATGTCCTTAAAAAAAGTTAGAAAAATTCATGTCCATATCTTTAGTACAAGACATTAAACTAAAAGGATCCCATCCTCACCAAAATACATTAAAATACTTAGATGATTTCCTTATAGAAATACACTAAATTGCACAGCTAATGTTCTTACCATAATACAATTAAATACATGGACATCTACTTTACCACAAAACATAAATTGCATGATTTATGTCCTTACCACAAGACATTATACTACACGGATCATGTCCCAAATGCCTGATGTTAAACTACATGGAAGAAATACGTACTGGAAGACCATAAACTACACAACACCTATATTTAATATGTGATGTTAAATAGTATGGGTTTATTATAACTAAGTATGGATTGATTCTCATTTCTAATGAGATATATAAAGATTCCCTGATCCTATATCTTGGCCAACCACCACATAATACAAAATTTCCATGTCCTACACTTTATTTCCTCTTCAAGATGAAATGATCCATTTTCATTCCTTATTTCTCACACTGAGCATTGCTTACATGAGATTAGGAATTTCAGTAAGGGTTTACCCTCCAAAAATTAGCATGGAAGCTTCCAATAGTTTCATTATGGTAATGAATGAAATATTATAAAAGGTGTACCATGATTATATATCATATAAAATTAAATTACATGGTTAATGTCCCTTACACGACATAAAACTGTACATTCCTATAGACCTCACTTGAGAGGACCATCTTTTATGTTGTTGTTCTACTACCAAAACTGCATTTTGGAACTACGTGCAGCTTTATTCTCTTCCTAATTGGATATGTATAGACACTTAGATTATATATCTTAGAAGAACCAATTATATTAACACCATTACTACATGATGAAAAACTATACAGAAAACGTCATATTCATTGGATGATAAACTTTACAGCATCTCAATCTCTGTGAAACATCATCAATATAAAATGTAATGGTCGGTATACTACCTGGAGACAACTCCCCATTTGAAACATGTAGAGCCAGATATGATGATGAAGATTTCTTTAATAAGGGAGGAATTGAACTAATGGAGGATGATGATATACAGGTTTGAGCCCTTAATGGATTTGGAACTACCCCCTACGAATCCCCAGAGTATGATCAACAACAACTATGTGTTCCCCATAAGTCTAGTTGAGATAGAATATCTACTGCCAAAGGTATATTTCCCTCCATTCCTTAGTGGAAGAATAAGATAAAATCAACTGTTGAATCTCTCTATGAAGACTCACATAGAAAAGAATGATGATGTTGCTTCTAATATCCTCCCTCACACTTATTGTGGCAGAGAAGCCCCCATATTACCATCTACTTATAAAAATGCATCGACATAATCAAAATTGGAGTAAGATAAGGACGATCTTGTGAACTTCCTCAAACATTTGAGTAAGGTTTCTCCACTACCATTGGTAATTTTATAAAGATAAATATGGGAATAGAAGGAGACCCATGGCCAACTCTGATTAGTGCCACCATTCCCTTTGTAAAGAAAGATATGAAAAAAAAAATTAATATATCACCGATATGTGTTCACCTGGATTACAAAAATGATTAGACTGAATCCAAATATTAAAATGAACAATCTCAGACTACTCGATGAGCATCAAGGATTGAAGCAAGAAACTCGGAAGATGGAAACCTCTCACGACACGAATGAAGGGGTCAAAGTTAACAAGCTGATCAAACACCACTTTTTTTGAGAAGTAAAATACCCATGGTGGCTTTCCAACATTATCCCTATCAAGATGGGAAAATGACTGTAAATAATTCTTTGATAGTCTCAAGAAGTAATAGTTTTACCTAGACGTTATGATGCCTTTGGTGCAATGGAGGACATTCATCTTGTATGTGACTGCCATGAAGTTCTCAATGGGAACCCTCCTCACTGAAAATAATAATATAGGATGAGATAATTGCATCTACTACCTAAACACAACGATTCAAGGAACTAGTACCACATACTCTAATGTCGAGAAGAACCTCCTAGCACTCATATTTACTATAAAAATGATGAGGCATTACTTTTAGCACTACGAAGTCCACATGGTATCTCATATTGATCTACTCAAGTAAATCCATGGACTTTCTATGTTGACTAGGTTCTTGGCCCGATGGTTGGTCATTCTAATGAAATATGAAAATTAATTTATATCCCCAAAGTTAGTGAAAGGTAAATACCTATATCGTATCATCATAGAACATCCAATCCTATAAAATACATCAAATGACACAGATCTTATAGATGATGAGGTCTTTTACTCCCATGGAACTCCCTGGACATTCGATATGTACTTTTATGGAACTTAATGGAGTTTTGTTAGAATGTGGATGGAAAACCCAAAGCATAATCAGGTTGGTGTAGGGAATATATTTCTATCTCTTGATAAAGTAGTTCTACTCCACTCTTTATCACATACTTAATGATCACAAATAATGAGGTTGAGTATCTAGATCTCACCACTGGATTGGATCTAGAACAACTTTTTTTGAAAATCCTACCTGAATATTAAAGAGGATTAAGAAATGCTGATAATGTTGATCGATGTGGAAAAGAAGAACTTCCCCCCTCACTTGCTACATTAGAGAACAAATGGAAGGGTTCCCTTTTGATCCCACATTGCATCATGTTCACCAATAATAAAGTATTCACACCAACAAATTAGCTAATGTAGCAACCATATTGACCAACCAAGATATAGAGGAGGTAATATTATGTATCACATATCGAAGAATGGTATGGGAATCCACATTAGTGTAAGTCCCAAAATGCATCCTTAACACATTTTGATAGACTGTATAGATCTCATCCTGACCAAATAAAGTTAAACTATATGGATTTTTTCCTAGACACATGATGCTAAAATATATAGAACTTGTCCTAGATACATGATGCTAAACTATACAACCAATTTCTAACAACAATCTGTTAAACTGTATGGTATACCAATTTATCACCACAAGACGTTAAAATACATAGATCCCAAACCCCTCTCCTCCTTCATGTTGGGTAACCCATCATTGTTACTGCATGATGTTAAATTGTATTGCCAATGTCCTATCCACATTACATTAAACTGCATTGTTTTCTAGATTTACGTATAAATTGATTCCTGCCAATGTAAGATACATAGTGACACCTAGAACTCTAGTTTTGTGTCCAGTCACAATCTAAATATATATTATTCACATCAGGTGATCACAGTCCTTACCATAAGACATTAAACTACATAACTAACATACCGACCACATGACATAAAATTGCACAGCCCATCTATAACTATGTATGGCTTTATTATCAATTTTTTAGTTTGATACGTAGGGATTACTCGATCTTATATCTTGGTCCATCCACTATGTGATACTAAATTCACCTGTTGTACCATCAACTTCCTATGTATTTTGAGTGGGAACCTTTATACTACTTGTTTAACACACCGATAATAGATCATGTGGGATTTGGAATTTTAATAAGGACTTCCTCATAATAAAAGGGCATCAAAGTACACAATAGGTCCAATATAGTCGTGAATGAAAGAGCATAAAAGGAACTCCATGCTTCCATGAAACATGATGTTAAAAAACATGGTCATCATGATTTTCAAATAACATTAAACTCCACATATCCATAACATTCTACTTAATTTAGGACGATTCACTATGTCCTTGCAGCATGATGTTAAACTACACGGTTCTTCAAGAACTATATGTTGTTTGATTATCATTTTCATGATATATATAGAGATTATCAAACTTCTATCCTTAGGTCCAACCACAAAATCACTAATATTTAGCAACGGTCCATCTCTATCCTTGTCACGTGTCTTTAAAATGTTTAGTTCTTGAAGAAATATTTGTGGCTAGATTTTATCCTCACAAGATATAAAGTGACGCATGGATCTCCAATCCTGGGCCCTGATACAAAAATTAATAGATATAATTCCCACCTCTACATATGGGTGAGAGCTATGTAGAATATTTCCCACTCAGGAACTATATTGGACTTGATTCTTATCCTTCCATGATATGTAGTGACGTCTGGTTTTCAAACACAAGGCCCAATCATAACAAATCATTATAAATATGCCCACCTCTTCGCATACAGTCTCGACCTACGCATGAAAAATCGTTAATAACTACTTGTGGATTGATTCCTATCACCATGGGATATATAGTGACACCCGTAATTCAATTCATGGGCCCAACCACGATACCAATATTTCACGTCGAGGGATCCATGTCCTCACTACATTTGTTAAACTTTATGGGTATTTAGAACATTGTGTAGTTTGATTCTCATTTTCATGAGATACATACTGACACCCAATCTATCAAACATGGGCCCAACCACAACATTTCAATATATTCAATGAAGTTTCTATATCCTTACCACATGATGATAAACTAAACTGAGGTACGCCATTACATCATGACTTTAAACTACAAGGAAAATGTCTTAGTCACATGAAATTAAAACTGAACAAAAAATACATCCTTACCAAATGATTATGAATTTCATGGAATACTTCATTATTGTATGATGTTAAAATTCATAGAAAAGATCCACACTACATGAAAATGAACTATTCAATCCATCACCCAACATCAACCCCTATCAAAGGACAATAAGATCCCTGCCCTAATCAACTAGAGTATGGGGTTCTTCCCCCATATTATTGATCACCTCAATCTATATACCACAATTCATGTCTTGATAACCTCAGGTCATCGCAAACCATTCATGGTCCTTGGAAAAGAAAAGATATCTCTCAGTTCAAACTTGTTATTGACATTGAAGGGCTTGATACCCACCAATTGTCCATATCTTAGTCCAATATAAAGGGAGTGCTAATTCTTTTTATCCCTGATGAACCCAAGGTGAAACCTAACATCTCATTATTTTATGGGTCATACTCAACATGTCTTTCCAATATCATTACTCATGACTTAAGAACCTGAATACCTGATTTACAACATTTCTGTCTCCCACTTAGAAAGATGATGGAGTGATATTGAACTTGGGTATCCTAATTAGGATCTTGGGTAACATCTACCATATAAGGTCCATGTGATTCTTGACCATGAACTACATGCAGTTTGGTTAAAGCTATATGACCATAAGCTATAGCCTATGATGGTCCAAATCACAAGACCTTAAACTGCTAGTGAATGTGAAAGAAAAATTGGAAGGTTAAAAACAAATAAAGGGAAACCATATAAAAATAATAATGACTTCTCTAGATAAACTCTTCATCTCAAGAGTTTATGCATGATTTATGGTATAAATAAATATGGCATAATGATAACAGGGACTAAATTGGTGCACTATTATAATCCAATATTAGACCGTTGGACCCCTTGGTCCAATAAAATGTTAATGTAGTGATTTTTTACACCTCATCACCATGAGAATATGTCCACTGGGCGGTGACACATTTTTTAGGGTTCTTAAACCCTTCCCAAATCTTACATTTTTCATTAATCCAACATCATGATTTAATGTATGTTGTATCATCAAAAACCATCCCTATTTCATAGAAATAAAAAGATATCTCTCTGTTCGACAATGAATTTGATGTATAAGGGATCAAAACCCAACAACGTGATTCATATTTGCCCAATATAAAGGGATATTCAATCCCAATGAGCACAATGTCACCGTGATGGAAGTAAACACTCGAGGGTATTTTGGTTCATCCTTGGTGTGATTGTCTAATAATATCTTTATGATGTAAAAAATATTGATCATGATTTAAAAAACCCATAAAAACTATATGAGTGGATTATAGATCTTTGATGTTGTGTTGCCATGTTCTATACCCATTTTCAAAACAGTAATGAAAAACTTTATTGCTAATCCTTTGGATAGCCAACACATCATGATTCAAAACCATAGGTCATAGGGCTCTAGCTTTCCAATGATGAGATTAATTTCCCAATGGTGCAATAACCTTCCCTAGATAGCTTTCATTCCACACCAAAGATCATTTTATTAATTCTCGAGTCTTCAAAAATCATTCATAGCCATTGGAAATGAAAAGAGATATCTAGGTTTGGCCGTTCAATTGATGTAGAAGGATGTATACCAACCAACTTGTGACATCATGGCCTATATAATGTGATTTATAGTCCTTATAATCCCCAGTGACACTGTGGAAGAACCTAAATTCTCAAAGTGTGATGGGACATGCCTGACATGTCTCCCCATCCCATATCCACATAATCAGTCTTTTCGATTATGACTTATATCACCAACACTCCAACTATCCAGGAAGACCTAGCCTCCCAAGTATTTATCCCTCACCCATATTACTTCCATAAATCTTCCATGAACCTTGGAAAAGAGTTTATATCATCTTTTCATGGGAATTATGTCAACGCATACGGGATTCAACCAACCAACTAAAGTCATCTACTCCTTGAAAAAGAGGATCTCTAATCCTTGTGAGCCCTGGAAATACCATAGTGCAACTCATCACCATATAGTGGGTTGAGTCATCCCCAACCTTCCAACCCCATATTATATACAGATCAACAATTTTCAATATCGAAGACCTTAATCTAAATCACAATAAATGTTCAGGATTAAATACCCTAGACTAAAACACATCAATGGTCTGAGCTAAAATTACAAAAAATAAAGTACAAAAAAGATCTAAGATAAAAGACTCTAAAATACAACAAAATTATTGTCTAGCATAAAGGCGTTAAAATGTTAAATAGACATGATACTCATGATTATGAACACCCAATATGGGAATCCTGGAGATAATTCATGTCTCCTCTCATGGGAGAAACACATTCTATGATACATGAAATGTTGAGAAGATATAAAATAGAAGAGGTAGAGTAACATATCATGTCATAACCCATAAGAAGGCAATCTATGAAAAATTAAAGGTTATGATAAGTCTTCCATCATATTAATAATTGGTAAAATTTAGGGAAATCAAATAAAAGTATACAAATCTTGTGGGGATTGTTATATGGCCTTAGAAAAAATCACTTTGTGCTCGATAAGTCACCTGACCTAGGAAAAAGATAGAGTATTAGAGAAGGATACCATGTCCAAATTATCTTTATAAATTAAACAATCTCAAGATTACTCGACTGGGCACATCAATGAATAATTTCATGTTAGTGGGAAATGAGGAATTTCTCTCAATGAGTAATAAGTTGAATTTAAAGCTCTCAGATCTAGGGAATTGGATCTGTTTAGTATTACACAATGTATGTGAATCATGGATGATCTTAGTAATGGATCCACATGAACATGGATATTTACTCAATATTTCATCATAAAAACAATGATATTTCCCCTCAAATATATGGGCTTGATCTATATAAGGACATTGATCATATAGTTATTTATCTATGAACCTATGTTTCCTATGCATGAGATTGATCTTTCTAATGATATATTTTAGAACTACGGGTAGATTGATTCCCATCCTCATGGGATACGTAGAAAAATCCAAGTTCGTTACATTTAATCCAACCAAAAGTTCCATTTCACCATATCCCTATTCAATTATGGAATTCATATACATTTAAATGTCAAGTTATATGTTCACTAGGTCAAAGCTACGTCTTATATTAGATTCAACCAAGAATTTGTGGTGAGAACTATCATCTCTATAACACTTGAGAGTTCCCCAATCAACACCCAGAATAGATCCTCTCAAGAATCCAATTCTCATAGGCTATTAGATATTTAGTTAAGAGGAAAATTGATCTATTATTACCTTAGAATCACATTTTTTTCATTCTGAATAAATCTCTTTCTAAGAGGGGTATTTTCCTGGCACCCATAATCTTGAATTTCACAATATTATGCCAAAGATTTGAGGAATTTAAAGGAAATTTGAAATATCAAAGTAATTTTCATAAAGAACTTTGGAATTGAATATTTGAAGATGTAGGATTGGTTTATGGGGATATTATTTGGATCCTTACATATTTCAGAGATTAATACTATGTTTCACCTTTCTCTTTCCAAACAATTATGGCCGTCCACAAAAAATCTAGGATAACTCTACCATATTCCCATGTGGAACAGGAGGTCGAGCATACCTAGCGGAAAATAAGCGGGCCCGGGTATACCTAGATAGGGAATGGCTAAGGGAGCATTTCTACTGCAGAAAATAAGCGGGCCCCGGTATAGGGCATGTAGTGAGTAGTGATGATGTCATGCATAGCATTGGAATAAAACCCTCAAGGAAAAAATAGGGTGGAAGTGATGCATGTGGTATGGCCACCGACCCCGTTTCCATATAGAACCAATAAAAATCACGGAATGCGTTATATACTAGAGGGTGGCAGAAAAAATCATTTCGAGGTAGGATGGAATTATTTTTTTGTATACAGATTCGAACCTTTCGAACATGCCTCCCAATGATCTGTGTCATCCGATCGCACCATCCCTTGATCTTAGCCACCCAATTCAGTACCCTACATTTCATATACAAAATAATTGTCCAACACCTCCCAAATTCAAACTCATCCAATCTCGTGCAGCACAAGACCTCCATCTTCAACCTCCGTCTTATCTACCACTCTCTGAGGACTATTGGATTGACATAGAAAGATGTCTCCCGTATGATCACCTGATGATTACCATATCCACAATCTGCAATCCATCGCCAATATCCGAATAAGTCCCTGGAAACTAGAATGAGCCACCGTGATACCCAGTTGTGAACATAAATGGCCCACATCAAGGGTTCTCGCAATATCATGGGTAATTATTAGAATTTAAAATTATCATTTAAAATATTTCATTTTTGTTTAATCATATATGGGACAACCATAGGGTGGGACAAAATGGAACCCAATATCCAAAAATGTGAGAAACTAATGCTACCATTTAAAGTAGAGAAATTTATGATTATTTAAAAAAGATTAAGTATGATATAAAAATCTTGTGGGGATAGGGATCCACAAAATACATGTGTGCTCATATTTTATTAATTAACGGGTCATAGTTTTCAATTAATATGAGTAAATAGTGTGAGTTGTTTATGGGTGTGTTAATTTTTTTATGGATTAATAGGACTATATATATATTGGTCTAATTTAGAATGCGTATGTTTGAGGGGTCAAGCTATTTCACTAAACATGTACATCCTAGATCAATGTTCTAACCAGGAATGTTCTAATATAAACATTCATACACATATTGGATATTATCTGTGCCACATAATCAATTTTTTGTGATATGAAAACTAGTAATAAAATTAGTATGATATAACTCTCTATAATAGGTGTTTACCGAATCTAAAAATGTATAATAACTTATATTAAGGATTATCCCCATTCTAATAAGATGATGATCCATGAGAAATGAAATAAATTCCCAAGCATTCCAAACTCATCTCAATAATTTAGATAACATCTTCTATATTCCAACATCATTAACATGACATTATTCCAATGCAATAAAAGATTATTCAATTTATCCCTTGTTTCCAAATCTCCATTATGGGTAACACTCCACTAAGTATGATGTTGCACCCACTGGGACCCACTAGGACACCTGGACTAGGAACCCCAACGATATGGCCCCACAACCAGCTGCAGCGGCAATCCCCCAACACTTCGCTGCAACTGGGACCCACTGGGACACGTGGCCCAGGAACCCCATATATAAGGCAGGTTGTTGCGAACAACCGGTTTCGAACCCGGGTCGCCTTTAACACCAAGCCCATGGAACATGATGCCAACCACTAGGCTGCAGCTTAGTGGTTGGCATCCAGTTCCATGGGCTGGGTGTTAAAGGCGACCCGGGTTCGAAACCGGCTGTTCGCAACAACCTTCCATATATGTGGGGTTCCTGGGCCAGGTGTCCCTGTAGGTCCCAGTTGCGGCGATGGGTTGGGGGATTGCCGCTGCAGCGGGGTTGTGGGGCCGTATCACTGGGGTTCCTAGGCCAGGTGTCCTAGTGGGTCCCAGCGGGTGCCACATCAAAGTACTAAAGTTGATTAATGAAAAAAAAAAGTTATAAAAAAATTATTTTCTTATAATCCATAGTACTATCAATTTGGTGAGAGTTATTATACTCTTATAGAGGGTGATTTCATAATAAGACTCAATGGTATCCATCTAATATTATCTAATTAATATTTTTATTCCATCATTATCTACCCATATCCCTAGTAGTTATTCCTCATCACTTTGATTATTCATGTAAATATTTTTAGAATTTTAAATTATTTCCATGAATATTAAATTCATTTTTAGATAAATAAAAAAAATATCAATATTGAATTCTATTACTATCATCAAGAAGATCACTAACCACATGATTTATTCTTTATCTTCATTATTGTAAAGTGTCCTCCTTTAATGCAGTACATGTTTTTTTGGCTTGTGAGAAGAATGGATAACTCTATTAGGTTATATGGTTATTTGTATTCTTCACATCAACATGGTTAATAGATTGTTAGAACATCACTAATAACCAATACAAACCATATCATGGTTAGGTAGGTCTTGAAATTCATTGTTTGTTCCATGAGGACGAAATGTCAGTTTCGTGAGAGCTCATCATTCAACCAACTACGGATATAACTATTTTCACCTAAAATATTATTGGTTTATTATTTTGTGGTTAGTTAGATAGCTGCATGAATATTTTAACATGCTTCAGGAAAGTTCCTATGAATAATAAAAAAAATTGTGTAAAAACATTATAAGAAAATTACACTAAAAATAAAATATATCATATCTGTTATAAATTATAACTATATATATATATATTAAATTCTCTAGAACCTATATATTATACATAACAACTAAAATATCTTTTTATGTGTGTGTGTATGAAAATAATATATAAAAAATAATATATATATATATATATAATTCTTATTATTACTAGATTTTCATACTAAAATATGTACGTATATGTTAAAAAAATAACTATATAATATATAAAGTAAATTTATATTATATTTACTTTATAAAATATAATTAATTATACATTATAAACAAAATTTACATATAAATTTTATTATATTTAATAAAAACAACATGTATATATGTATACATATTAATATTTACATATATTTACCTATATTTTTTTATGAAACGTAGATGAAAATTAGAATCACCTTACATACAAAGTTAAAAATATTATTTGGGTCTTCATGTTATGTTCATAGGATATGAAATTAATTGCATTATAAAAATTACCTTAATAAAATAACAAAACTAATAATTTTTACAAAAAATATATTTTTATCCGCAAAATGAATAATATAGTAATATTTAGCTGTGTCTTAACATTGAAGTACCACAAAAACATAAAAATTATTTTTTATAAAACCCTTTAATTACATACACCCACACCTACATAATTGTTTTCCTTAAATAATAACCTCTATTATTATTCAAAAATTATGTACAATTCTGATATTTTAAAAGAAAACTATGTTCGATATCATACACAACATGCAACACCAAGCTTATAAAACCACCAAAAAAATTATTATTTAAATATGAATATTATAACATACTCATCAAATTGGTGTATGTGAATAGGATTAACCATATTATTAAATATATTGAAAATTTTTCATAAATAAAAATTTAATAATTAATTCTTAGTAAATAAACACTCAATTTTTTGTATGTTCATTTTCTATATTTTTGTCGAAAAGGATTTTTATTACTTTTTAAGAGAATATAGTGTAATAAAAATTTTCCACTTTTATAATAATTAATTTAATAAAATGAACGAAATTTATGAAATTATCAAAAAAAAATTAGCTTTGGGGTGAAATTTTCATATTATTCTAAAAATATTTATTTTCCAGGGAATAGTTAAAATATTGAAATTTTATGGAAACTTTTTTTTTAAAACATTTTAAAAGTAAAATTTTATTTTAAAATGGTTTTCAAATTATATTATATTGTAAATAATTTAATACATTTAATTGCAATAAATGTTATTCTAGAATTTGGAATAAAAAAGTTAATACACCCGGGGAATTTTTTTAATAACTTATTCTCATTGCATTGTTTTTTATTTAATTTCAAATATAATTATTCCAATTATATTTTTTAAAATTTTAAAAATGAAATCATAATTTTATTTTTTTATGTCCAAATTTAGTAAATTGTTCTATTTTATTTTTTCTCAATATGAATTGTAACCATAATAATTTTTGATAGCATGGTAAATTGTAAATAAGGTAATTAATGTTAAAAAGATAAAATAAAAAGGACCATAAAATGAACCTAATATTTTTATAAATTTTATTTAATGATTCCATTTTTATCCAATGGTTTTTGGACATGTTATTTTTTCATTTTCACACCTTATATTTTAAGATTAACCACTATGTAAACTTATTTTTCCATTAATCATTGTGATTAACATTAACAGTTTTTACAAATAAAATTGTTTAAAAATTATGTTTAACAAATTAGAAATTATAAAATATTATAATTCCAAATATAAAATCCATTTTCTAAATTCAGCCCATATAAGTGGTAGAATTTAATTTAAAATTTATTCTTCAGATGTGAAGACGAAGAGGGTCTTAAATATGAAAATATTCAAAGGTTTGAAATGTTTTTATAACAAAATTTACTATTAAAATGATAAAAATTACATAAAGAGGATAAATATGTATATAATTGATCTAATTTCACTTTAAAATAATTTTAAATATAATATTAATTTAGAAATTATTTGGATGAAAATTCAATTTTCAATTGAAATTCTGTATTTTTTCACTAATCATAAAAAAACAAAACTTCGTAGAAAAATAACAAAAATTTATATTAAGATAATTTTTACATTAATATTTAATAAATTTATTTTAAATTTTCAATGACAATTTATGAAATTCTGAAGCTTTATTTTTTAAAAAAGGTCACCATGAAAATGTGGTATTAATTCCCTATAAACAAATACAACTGTTATGCGTAAAATTGGATTTTTTCTTATATTTTTCCTATCAAACATATTTTATGAATATAAATTTTTTCTTGAATACTTCATATATAAATTTAAGTAATATAATTCGCTAATAGTGATTAAGATAATTAGTTAAGGTAAAACTCCTTTAGTGCATAATTATTGTTTCTTATAAAAATATATCCTTTATATTAAATTGGGTTTTATATTCATTTCAAATTATCGGGTAAACAATTAATTCATACATACATTTTTAAAAGTTAGTTATTTATATTCATAACTTTAAATTTAACGATTATACGATAATTGGAATTTTATATAATAATATAAATAATATCACGTAAAACTTAGTCCTGTGTGTAACACAAGCTTTCGAAGAAATTCATTGTTGCGTGTAAGGAAATATAACTCAGTTTTGCATGAATTAAAAGATATATAATAGATTTAATTTATTCAAAATATTAAATATATTTTAAATTATTAGGTATTTATATTCCTTTCTATTTTTGTTGTTGAATATTCGTACATGATATTGAATAAAATGTTACCCAATTGAAATTTTTGAGGTGTTAAATTATCTCCACCTCAAATAAATTGCATCCTAAAAACATAATCATTATCACAGTAATCAAGGGTTTAAAATTTAAATATATTTTTTTGCTGAAAAAACCACATCATAAAAGAGTTATAAAATATCCTCTTCATTATTGGTAATTTGAAGTAAAAAAGTTAACATGGAATAACATATAACTAAGTTTCTAACTAGATGAAATTTAGAGGAAAGTGAAGATATAGACATTGAGGAAAATAATAAATAATTATAGGGATTTATTTTATTCATTGATCAAAATAATGTTAAATATCAATGGAATGTGGAGGTCCTCAAAAATTTCAATCTAGAATGTTTGAAAAGGTCATTAATGTCATCAGAACTTGTGGTAATTGTATAAAATTTTACTTCTATTCCATTTTCCTAAAGTTATCAAATTCTCATACTATCATTGAATATAATAATACATACTTACTTGATATGTTTCTATTTCAAAAGATCAATTCCATCCTTTGGCTTCACTTCGATCAATTTACAATTCATCACTTATTCCAAGAAATAAATCTCTAAATTTTTTTTTCATGAATCAAAAAAGTCCCCTTTTAAAAGATTGTAATAACCATTAAATAATTCTTTAAAATTGTCTCTAACCATTTTAGTAAACCAATATGTTTAATATATTAGTTTATAAACCTGAAGACTATTATTATAGGTTTATCATGAATATTTATTCCTCATATTTGTTTTACTAAAAACAATTAAATATTAACTAGGAAATTTTTAAGACCAGTGGTAGGTGATAAAACCTTATCGTACTTCAGTCATGGGTTCAAGCCCCACCACCTTTTCGAATATGACCAGTTGTAACCCTACATGTGGTTCTTCCTTTTTGTAAACTATAATAATATGTTGATATAATTTTCTAAAAAATATTATTAATATCCATGAAATACATGTTATCATTAAATAACCATTTTATAATGGTTTTCAATAAAAATTATTTTTTTTCCACAAATTATAACACTAATATTTTAATAAAATAATCTTATTAACCTAAATGTTATAAATAATTATAAACATATGTCTATAGAACAGAAAGAAATTATTTCTAAAATAAATTTTCAAGAAAAACATATAATTTTCATAAGTTTCTCCCAAAATTTTCTTAATCATGGTAGAATCTTATCACATGAATCCTAAAAATTAGAGTTTTGTCTTTGAACTTATATGAAATCTGAAACTCACACTACTAGAAAATGAGGCTACTACCCATAACCTATAACCATAGTTATAAATCAGTTACTATATGTGTCTGTAGCCATGGTTCGGTGGCCTATAGCCATGGTTTTAAAATTGTGGCTATAGGCAGGTTTCCCAGGGCATATTGACATAGTTTTGAAAACTGAGGCTATAGGTCTTGGCTATAGCCACTGTTTTCCAAAACTATGGCAATATGGTTCCCGCGCATCGGCAGGAAAAACATTTCACGCCAAAAATTTGGCAGGAAGACCTACCGCCACAGTTTTTAGTCTATATACATGGTTTATATTAATATATGTATCATTATATATATATATATATATATCCAAACTGTCATGAGGTTTAGTGGTTATATGCTGGTTCATAAAGAGGAGGTTCATGGATCGAAACATGCTTGTGAAATTTTGTATTTAGGTTATTTCCATAGTTTACTGAGGCTATATCCACAGTTAAAACCATAGAAATAGCATCTTATATCCACAGTTTATACCATGGCTATAGGTCAACTACCACGGTGGCAGTTTTTGAGGCCTAGTGCCATGGTTAAAATCAAGGGAGTAGGTTGTGACCTAATGCCACAACGATAGCATTCACAGTTGGCCAAAACCATGGCCGTAGGCTATGGCCACGTTTTTTGGACCTATTTCCTAGTTTTCTGATAACCCATTATGGTATCCATAACTCTTAAGTTAATGAAGACACAACTGATTAAAAAATATTTCACAATCCTTATATTTTTCAGGATTCTTCTAACCAAAATACCATTGGTAAAAATAATTCTATACTTTAATTCTTGAATCCCAATACATAAAATCTTCATAAATTTTATTTAGACATAGGTAATTCATTGAATAGGGTCTTCCCATAGAAATATTTTTTGTGAAGGCATTAAAAACCCTTCAGTTTGTGAGAGTCCTCATGATGCGATCAGGGATCACTTCATCCAATGGATCACCTATGGAGGTAGGGAACTATAGTTTTTAGCTACTATTATTTCTATAAATCTATACTCCCTTTAATAATATGTTTGAGTCTATTTCATAGCTATAAAAAGTATTATATGCTTTTTGTGTTCATTTTTTCCCATCTACATTTATTCTACCAATGTTATAATTTTAATTTTTTTTTCTTATTATACTTTATAGGATCATGGGTTGATCCCCTAATTCTGATAAGTGGTATAAGATAATTTATATTAGATAGATCAATGTGTTTTTAAAACTATACAATTGAGGGCATGATATATTCATATTTTTTTGTGTCTATATTATTATATATTTGATATTTGATAACATATTTGTTGAGGGTTTTAATATGTTATGAAAGGAATATAATATTGTCAATTTGATCTGGAGGGAAAATTGTGGAATGGTTATTGGATAATTATTAAGTGCTTTTAGTTGTGAAAACATAGAGCATCATTATTCTCTACCTAGAATTATGGTAATGCCAGGTTTGGTTTGAAATTATATTGTAAGAAAATGTAATGTTAAGAGTTTCCATAAAAATTTAATGTCATGTGAAACAAAATTATACCAAGTATGTCATATTGATGTTAGGTGTGGCATGCTATGTGCATTGTTAAATAATAACATGCAGATAGAGAATCACATGAAATTTTCAAGCATTATCATATTATAAAGTTATAGTTCATGGTTTGAAGATGTCATGAATGACATACAGAGCTAGTGGGTGTGTTAATATAATTAAATGCACTTGTATCACACATGGGGTTTAATAGTACCCTACCGAGCATGTTCCACATCATGATTTACCCCATATTGGTCTTTCTCATTACTTAGGATACACTTTAGGTAGTTGTGAAAATCTTCTGGAGCTTACCCACTCCATTGTTCTATAATAAATCATTTTACTATGCCTTTATCCATTACCTATCACCATAACACACTCATATATATCCTGAAATAAACTAAATTCATATAGTTTTACACTCATTGATGGATATTCTATAGATAAAAGGTGGTATGGATAGAGTAGCTAATTCTATCATTTTTCTAGATAAATCAAATATGATGTTTTTTAAAAGTAACATAAGATTATTATGGTTTATAAAAGAGTTCTAAATGAAAATTTTAATATTTCTAAAGTTTCTATTATAATCCAAAATTAATATATATATCTTATTCTCATATATTATAATTTAATTATATATGATAAGTGCTAGTCTTAATAATTTTTTTAAAGGTCTATTTCAAATATAAATAATCATATTTATTTATCATATTAAAAAATGTGTTTATTTAATTTTTTTTCATTATATTAGTCAGGTTTATAAATTTCTTATAGAATGTGAATAATGTGTATATTTTATTTACATGATAAATTACTTCTAAAATAAATACACTTTAATTTCATGATATGTGTGATTATAAAATTTAGTTTTTTAGCTACCAAAACCTTTTCCTTTTATTAGAGTTTTCATCATTAGAATAGTTTTTAATATATTTATTTCATATTAGGTGTTAGGGATATTAGTTATTGGATTCTATCTTCAGAAATGTTTCCCCAGGGAGGGGGACTTAGGGTTGGACTACCTACTAACTTGGAGGTTTATGACATGTAATAGAAACTTGAGTGATTGACTATCTTTCACTCTAAGATTAATCAGGTGGATATAAATATATTCCCTTATATGAATATTTTATTTATTCTTATTTTTTACTTCATACTTATCCATTCAATTATTTTTGGAAATCCCAAAAAATTCTTTAATTATGTTTACTGAATCTTTATGTACCAAGTGTTTTAGAATGTTTCTGTAGAAATAATTATCTATTAATATGCATATAAAAAGTTCTAATGTATTATGAATATAAATATATCACTCTTTATTTAACTCAATAGACTGAGTATGAATCTATTTAATGGAATTACCATTAATTAGACGAGAAGGTAGACTTTTTTCTTTTCAATCACACTGAAAATATTTATCATCATCAGACTGATTCTAGTACCTAAACAATATGAGAAACTCTAATAAGTATTATCATATTAACAATAGATAAGTAAGTCCATCGAAATGACCTATGTTTATAATTATAATACATATACCAATTTATATTATAAGGAATATATTTATCACTATAATGGTGTTAAGTAAATACAACTTAATATATTCAGTTATGCCATAACATTGTGAGATGTCAAGTTATAACTATCTGAGGGTATTGAAACTAAAAATTGAAATATGGCAATTGAAGAATTGCCTAAAAATAAAAAGGAATTTAAAGAGATTGGAACAGATCACATACACAACTCATGTTTTTCAATTATTTCTATATATGAACTTATCTGTCCTACTCATTATAATACTTTATACAGTTGGAAGTTCTAAAGAAACCTTTTTAGTGTTATTTACTTTAGAATGGTTTTTATTTTGTTGTCTAATCTGATAATTGTTACGATCGAGGGATTCTAGGGATAGGAAGATTATGGATATTATCTATCAGATCAAGGGATTATAGGGATAGGAATATAGTTTTCAATCATTGTATCGAGGACTTCCATGGATATAAAGATAAATATTATTCTGAATATCATATAGAGGGCCCCCCTGGTATTGAAAGAAAAACTTTACAGAATTTATAAAATTGTGGATACCTTTATTCAATTTTATTGACTACTACACTATTATGGTTAAAAGAGTTAAATCTTTTACTGTAGATTGTATCTCATTCATACCTTCACAAGATATTGTATAGCTTTTTTCTACAAGATTTCTATTCCACTATGTATATAATAGAAATTGAGACTTTGTATTAATATTATTATTATATTTTTTATGTCACTATAACTCTGATTATTATAAAAACACTCCAATATAAATTCATCAACTATGATTCTGATCTTCAATCCTGTAATCAGAATAATTCTGAGTATGATAAATTCACTTAAATAGGTATTGTGTTTAGTCTTGTTTTATGATTTTTTAAACAACAATTAACCCCCTCTTGTAATTATATCCATCTAAGATAATCTTACAGTCCTATAATTGGTATTAGAGAGTGTATCTACTTCTTTTATACTTACTATATTGTTTTCTTTCTTAAATTATTCCATATTATTTATGTTTTCAAATAATTTATTTATAAATGATGTTACACTAAAGTGTACTTTTAGAAGGATTTTATAATGTTTTATGATGAAAGGATTGAATGTTGGATCTCTTGATAACCTAAATACTAGTTGGCCACTGATTTTTTTAGGAATGACTATGAATATTGGAGAGACAAAATGAAAACTTTTGTGATCCACACAAGAGTTGATAACCTTTTGATTCTTACTGGAAAATATAATAAGCCGGAAAAGGATGTTTCTTCTTCAAAAAATATCAATAAGTCAAAATATTAGATGATTTAAAAAGTCATAAATACTTTATGATGTTCTATGATAAGTACTATATATGTTCATATATCATCTTGTGAAGCGGGAAATACTATTTCGAGAAAATTTGAATTTACTTTTTCTCGTATATCAAAATTGATGGAAACCAAAGGAGCTATACTTAGATATGATTACCAAGCCTTAGATTTTCTTGATGGAGAGTCAGTTATTGAGATTCACCAAAGGTTCATAAGAATTTTAAATAGATTATAGTCTATTTGATAGAAATGTATTTATGATGATATTTTAGTTGAAATGATTATTTATATTTCCCAATGAGTGGGAATACAAAGAAATGATGTGGATGACTCATGGAAGTTAACCAATCATACTCGTGATGAGTTGATTGGTACCCTTATGCTTATAAGGTATGAGTTAAGAGAGATGATATGAAATTTTAAAAGAAAAATGTTGTTGTTTATTTTTCTACAACATCTATAGTACCCTCAACTGTTCATTTAGTTGAGAAAGCTAAAAATTCTTTGAGTAAAAGGAATGTTATTATTCAATAAAATTATAATTTATAATAGAATTCATAGAATGAGATAGTTAATCTAGATAGAAATATGAACAAGATAGTTTGAAATAAATAAATTCAATACATATATAAGAAAGGGAATAATTATAAAAGTAAAAAAGAAATATTATGAGGTCAATTTTTAGTAATATAAGAAAGCTAGATATATCTGACAAGATTTTCCAAAGTTGAAAAGGAAATGAAAGAAGGAAATAAATTCAGAAATAAATTCTAAGAGGTAATATAATTTTAAAGGAAATAATGTTTTGATTTATTTCAACATGTGGGGTGCTAACAGTGGATATTCTTCTAAAAGTTTATTTGATAATGAATTTTAAAAGTAGATGAATATTTTTTTTTTTTCTAATGTACCCATGTTAAATCAATGTTTCGTGGATAAGGTACATTCCACTGAATCTATTATAAAAATTTAAATAAATGATAATTAATCTAATGAATAAAATTAAATCCTACGATGATGAATCTTACTTGGAAAGAGATAATACTCTTCCAATTTAGGATGAAGTTTCATAATTTGTAAAACTTTTGGAAAATGAGAATTGAAATATTTTTAAAAACAAGATAATGATAAATATAAAATTTTTAAGGAATATTGAAGAATAAATCATTTAACAAATTAAACAATAGGCATTTTAAAAGATGTTTGAAAATACGTTTTCTGAAAAATATTCAATTTCAAAGGATTTTGAGATTGATGTTTCTGAGAAGAATAATTTACAAAAAAATTGAAAGGCATAGTCTCAATACTATTACCCATGACGATAAGTATTTAGTTGTAAAACTAAAATCATAATTCTATATATTAATGTAACTCTTAGAAAATTTTACCACTCATAAGAAGACCTTTTACATGATGCATAATTAATCTCTTCCTTGTAGTGATAATATTGGAAAGGGTCATATATATAATGAACTATTTTTAGTAATAATATATTTATTCCAAAAAGTACACCATTCATTACAATGTGCTTGAGGTGTGGGCCTTGGAAAGAGAGTTATTCCCTAACTAGAGTTCAATCTATTTTTTTCAATAGTATTAAATTTTACAAAAATGAACATTTCCTAAAACAAGTTCAGATAAAATTAGATTACTAATATTTTATTTTCTAACAATAAAGAACTGAAGATAGTTTGGGTTTTAAAACATTAATAATTTTTATTTCCAAAAAAATAAATATAGTAACAAAAAAAAAATATTTGGTAAATTGATAATGGATTTTAGTATAACATGACTAGAAAAAATTATTTATTCAAGAAGATAATAAAGATGATTGGTAGTAAAGTAACATCTACTGATAATTCACAATGAATGATTACTGGAAAATGTAACCTTGTTCTTTTTGGAAAATATGTTATTTCAAATGCTTTATTTATATATAGGACTTTAGAACAACCTTATAAGAATAATTCAATTCTGTGATGAAGGTTGCCTTATGAGATTTAGGAATGATAAATGTTTAGTAAATAGTACCAAGGATGAATTTATTATTTCTTCTAATCAACATGATAATTATTACACAATAAAATTAAAAGAGGTAAAAATCTAAGACATAGCTTGTCTTAGTTCAGTGGAATATATTTTTTGGTCATTGAATAGAAGTTTAGGGAACTACAATCTTATAAATATATCTATGTTGACTAAAAAATGACTTTTAATGGATGTACCAGAATGTAGGTTTAATAATTCAAAATTTAGTGACCATTGTTAATACTGAAAGAATCATAAGTATTTTTTTATATCTATTAGTGATGTATCAACTTATGATGTTTTATATTTAGTTCACATAAACATATTTGGTCATATAATAACTAGAAGTATTAGTGATAAATATTATATATATGTATTAGTTAAGGATTATAATAGATATAACGGGGTATATTTTCTTACAAATAAATCCAAATACTCTTTTTATTTTAAAACTTTTTTATCCACTATTAAAAATGAGAAAAAACTCTTCCTGATAAATTTACATGGTTATTATTGTGGAGAATTTAAAAATTATGGTTTCTGAACTTTTTACAGTAAGAAATATATTGAACATGACTTTTCAGCACCGAGAACTCCCCAGAAAAATAGTTTCCTTAAAATAATAAATAGAATTTTTAGGATATTATTAGAACCATATTAATTGAATATGAAATAGCTAATCATTTTTAGGATGAAGGTATTCAAGAATTTGATTACACTATAAATAATATTTTAATTAGACCTTTTATTTATAAAACTTATTATGAGTTGTAGAAAAAAAGAAATCCAAAAGTTTCTTACATATTTTTTTGGTTTTCAAAGTATTAATTCGGAATAGTAAAGATAACATACATAAAACTTCACCCAAATTCGATGATGTAATATTTTTAGGTTATTTCACTAATTATAAGTCTTATAGTGTTTTTAATAACAATTGTTTTACCATGAATGAAATATTACATGTTATGTTTGAAAAAACTGATCCCTTTGTTTTCAAACTACCTAAACCTATATCTTTATTTTTTTTATAAAACTAATTTTCATTATTTTTTATAAAGACCTTATCATAAAGAAAAAACTCAAGAGGATGTTGTTAAATATTTTTGTTAATATTAGTTTCTACCTATTATTAAAGGGTATACTTATAAATACCTAATAAGTAAGTTGTTTCATAGGAATCATCCTAATAAAAGTATCATTCATGATGTAGATCAAACAATTAAGACTATAAGTTACTTAAGGAATGAGATTGAATATCTATCATTCTTATCCCAATTTGAAATTAAGTATCCTGATGAAGGTTTACAAGTATAAGATTAGATTAATGATATTCAAGATGAATTAAATGAGTTTTGAGGGAAAACATTCCAGACAATAGATGAACAGCCATTAGAAACATCTATAATTTGATAAAAATTGGATTTTTAGAATGATTGTTACGAAAATGGAATAATAGTTAAAAATAAAGCTCAAATTGTTGAAAAGGATACAATAAACATAGGGGAATATATTATGAAGAAACATATTCACCCATATAAATTCTTGAAACTATTACAATACTTTTATACTTTGTAGAATTATCTAATTTCTAACAATTAAAAATGGATGTGAAGTGTTCTTTTATAAATAAATACATTCTAGAAGATTTTTCTGTTCAATGAAAACCTGTTTTTGAAAATTAAAAACATCTATAAGATGTTTATAAACATACCACATATATATATAGACTTAAAGAAAGCCTCTGTATCTTGCTATTATAAGTTGACTGGATTTTTGATTCAAAAAAAAATGTTAAGAGAGTTGCAGATCCAACTATTTTTTTTGAAAAACTAAATAAAAAACCTTATGGTTATAAATAATTATGTTGATGACATTATATTTGGTTCAAATAAAAGATAATTAATATATTATATTGTATATCTTATGAATTTTAAGATTGAAATAAGTATGATGAGCATGTGAACATATTTCCTTGGTTTTCAAACATCAAAGAAAACATGAAGGAACTTTTATATATCAATAAAATTATATAAAATATCATCTTAGGAAATTAGGATATGATAATACTAAAATTATTATTACTCCCATTAGTATCTATAATACTTCATATCTTAATGAGGCTGGGAAACTAGTTGATCAGAAAAATTTTAGTGGTATTATATAAAGTATACTTTTATTAACATCTTGTCATCCGAATTTAGTTTTTTCAATATTATTATGTGAAAGATATCAAAGAAATCCAAAATAATCTCTTGTTAAATCTATAAAAATATTTTTTTTCTTAAGGAAACTATGGATTTTGGACTTTTCAATTCTTCTATATGTATATTTTTTTTAAAAATAAATTGGATGTTGAATTTGGTGGATGTAGAATGGATAGAAAAATTACATATGGAACATGACATTTATTTGGATATTCATTAGTTTCTTAGCCTTGTAAGAAAAAATAATTAGTAGAAATTTCCACTACTTAAGTTGAATATATACAAGCTGGAAGTTGTTGAGATCAAGTGTGTGGATGCAAACACTCATAGTCAACGACATGTGTTTTACTAATACTCAAATACATTTTGATGACACAAGTTCCATTTCTTTATGTAAAAAACAACCACATCACTCATGCACTATGAAAATAGATATAAGACACAATTTTTTTCATGAACACACATTAAATGTAGATATAATTTTAAAAATATTTGGAATGTAAAAAATAGATTATGGGCATTTTTAATAAACCTCTTAGTTCTGATATATTTCAATATATTAATAGAAGTTTGAATTATCAATGCTAAATAATTATTTATATCTAATTCATGTATATTCATCTTTTTATATTTTGATAATATTTTTATAGGGTGAGTATATATGTTATATATTTTTTAATACTTTTAGTTTTCTCTATAATATTTTAGTTTCAAAATTGGTTGATTTTCTAAAAAATAAAACATAATGATTTTTCGGAACTCAAAAATTTTATATAAATTTTCAAATTATAATTCTATTTTTTTCTGAACTTGAAATTTGTTATTATTTTTTAAAAATCAATTTTTTTTGGAATTATTTTAGATTAAGAAACTATCTTATTTAGAATTCTATAAAAACTATCATAATTATTTTTCATAATAAAAATATTTTAATCATTCATTATTTTAAAATTTTCACAATTTAACTACAAAAACCGAGAAGAACAAGTTAAATATACTGATTAAACATTCCACTATAAAAGGTACTCATCTATTTTTTTTTTCTGTTTTTAATTACATTAGGTAAAAAAATTTATTTTATTATTATTCTAGTTTTTATAACAAATTATATTTTTTACAATATTTTAAAAAAATTTCTAATCAGATGGATGCTCACTTTGATAAATTTTTTAAAACATTAAGATTTCAAATAAACATTAAAAAATGTTCTTCACATAAATTTCATCCACCAGATCAGAAGGGTTTTAAATCTAAACTAGTGGTTTTATATGAAATTTGAATTGGTGCCCCCATTATATATATAATGGTGGGTCACCCTGTTTCCCACATCCTTTTTTTCATACTTTTCACACCTGATTTACTACACCCTTCAAATCCCATAGTCTAATAATCATTCATTAAAATTTTTCACTAGTCTATGACCCTGTACAGATGGAAAAAAAGAAAGATTATCCTAAATGGTTTCTATTCTGAGAAAGGTTTATTGAAAGGTTTTAGTTTGAGAGGTACGATTCAACTATCTAGAAATTTATTTCTTTTCAATGATAGGATCTTGTTTATGTTGAGAATCTTGATAAGAATTATGATATATATCTTGCATTGGTAGTTTTTTAGTTTTATGCTTTAGTTCAGCTTATGAATAAGTTTGGTAAAGATTAAGTATGACTAAAAATTTTAGTTAAGGGTACACGATTTCTTGTAAATGTGTTAGAAACATGGATGGACTCCCATCTATTATTGATGCCTAACTACCCTCACATAAGCTACCAAATACACCTTTACTTCTGATAATAATAAATCAAATTATTATCTATTTTTTAATTATGATAAATTAAAGAAATTATCTCACATAACACTAGATTATATAGTCATTTCTCTATAGATGCAAGGTTATTTGATACCTAGGAAATGTTATTGGGAAAATATTATGGTTTCATATTTGTTTATACTCAATTATTTGGTGAACATGGAGAACATTAATTTGATAATGTTTTTATTCATCATGGTGGAAAACATAAAAAATAATTCAAACAAGACAAATATTATAATGTTTTTTCTTTCACAAGTATGTTGGTTGGGAAGTGCATGGTGATTTTTAATATAGAAAATAAACCGTATCCATTCATGGATAGAATTTCATTCATCAGTGTAGATATGATGTTAAGAATGATGTTGATTTTTGATGTCAATTAAAAGAAGTTTGATGAAATTTTTAATGGGGATAATTTTCATTCCCAACCAATATGGAATGTAGATGAGGTTGATAAGAATAAAATGAGAAAGTTAGAGACTTCACCAATGGTAAAACAAGAAAAATTAGATATCAAATGAAATTTTTGAAATGTAAAGGAAAAGTAAATCTCAAAAGAATATAAAGGATCTAGAGTTAAGACATAAACCTATAGTGGAAAAATAATTAACTATTTGGATTATAGGAAGAATATAAAAAATATAAACAATGGAAGAAATTAAAAGAATCTAGAATATGTGATTTTTTTTGAAATATTTAGAAAGGTCTTTTAGGAATTTAGTACTTCCAACATCTTACAATAATCATGTTATATCAGAATATAGTTTAGTACATCATGAAACATCTATTGTCTATGGTGGGATCCTTTATGTGGTGGATAAGCAAAAGAAAAACATTGTTTAGTAATAATTATTTATAATATTCTTGAGAAACAATCTGAAATAGTGTTAATAGGAAATGGAAATATGTGGAATCTAAGATATTTATAATAATAACATAATAAAGAAGTTGGTAAAAAATTTGATAAAGAAACCGGAAAAGAAGAAAAATAATATGCAGAAGTTGAATACAGGGAATAATTTGTAGTGTAAGAGGAAGATGAGGAGGAACATGAAGGAATAGAAGATGACGTGGATGAAGAAACCAAGTCATAAAATGATTCATTGGAATCATCCTCATCTTTATCAGGTTTACCATATAAGTCCTTAAAGGATAAAAATATCAATATAATCTAGAAGAATTATCATCATTAGAAAAATAAGAAGAATCATCATTAAATAAATAAGAATTAAATCAACAATCATATATGAAAGTATCTAGAAAAGAAGAACATGATTAGGATGTGGAAATTCTAGAAATTTCTGATGAAAAAAGTACCTATAAAAATTTAAAAGAAATGAATAGAATTTGATAATGTAATGGGAAGGATTAAACCATCCAAACCTTCTTCAAACTAACCTAATTCAATGTTTAAAATAGTACATAAAGTCTTTTATTACATAATTTAGTCCTTAAGGATGTTAAAAGATATACTTCATTATTTTTATAACATTGAGGAAAGGTATCAACTCATTCAGAAAAGTCACAGTGGGAAATCAGAGTCATTAGAAGTTTTAATAAGATCAGAGATTCAGATTGAAGATGAATTGAAACAGTTTCAAGAATGTTCCTAAACTGACAAAATAAAATGAAATCAGGTGGTTAAGTTGTTTAAAAATGTTTATTTTGATATTCATTTGTATGATGATCATTTGGATGAAGTAAAACAACTCTTCTTAGAATCGTATGATTCCTTCCACTAGTTATCATTAGATATGACAGATATTGTAATGTTTATTAAAGAATTAAGAGATGATATTGATTAAAAGACTGACTATGTGAATGTTTTGATAGGAAAGATGCTAGAATTGTAGATAGATATGAGTTGACTTAGTTCATGTGTGGATGAAGTGATCATATTGAGATACTATAACAAAATAACTTTCTAAAGATGTTAGAAGTCTAAAAGATGATGTTTGGAATTAATCCAACCATGTAGATTAATTTACAAAGATGGAAGTAGATCAGAGTGAGTTAGTGAAGATGAAGGCCATTGTAAATACCTTAATGAATAAATAATGATTATTCCCAATTTGAAATCTTAATGTATTGTTGTAAAACATTTCAATTATTTTAATGAATTACATTTCATTCAAATCCATTATTATTGAATGTTTTAAAATATTGATTGGTTATATATTTATTCATATATAAATGGATGAAAAGATAGTTCAATATTGTTTTGTATGTTATTTTTCTAACATTTTAGGAAACATTACATTCATTCACATTATTTTCAAAAAATCACAAAGGGGGGGGGGGAAATCTTATCAAAAGGGGAGTTTGTTTCATAGGGGGTTGTTTTGAAAGGGGGGATGTCATAAAAATGGGGAGAAGTATTGTTTACGAAATAATCACTATAATACTTTCCATTATATTCAAAATAGTTATAAACTCTAGGTAAGTGAAATTTTATTGAATATCTTCAATGCTCATAAATGAACAAAGGGCTGTATGTTTTTGGAAGTTATTGTTTTTATTAAAATATTTTGGTTATTCCTCATAAAAAATGGGGAATATTTTTGAGTAAAAATATTTACTTATTATTCTCCATTCCATTAGTTTTGAAAAAAACATCAACTTTATCCTAATATATTTACAAACTTTTTCAATCCCAAGTGTTTTGATAATTTTTTTTAGGAAACATTATCTTTTACTATATATTTAAAAAAGTTCAAATGTATTAAGAATATAAAAATATCACTCTTCATTACATTCATCAGAATGAGTACGCGTCTAATTGTAAAAAATACCTTCAATATGACCAGGATTTATAATTTGGTCTCTCCCATCATGGTGACAAAATATACTACAATCACACTGATTCTGGCACCAAAATAATCAAACTAACTCTCATAAATATTATCATATTGAAAATTGATAAAGATGTACATTGGACTATCTTGTTGTTATAATTGGAATATATAGTCATATTTATTATGTAGAGAATATATGTATCACTGTGATAGTGTTAAATAAAAATGACATTGGGGACTCATTTACACCATAATGTTTTGAGCTATCATGTGTTAGTTATCTGAGGCCATTGCAAAAGTCTAAAAAATATAACCATTTGAGCTTCATCTATAAATAGATGTTCATTTTAAGAGTGTGGAGATGATAACAATCACAACAAAAGTGTTCAATAGATTACGGTACATGAACATGTCATTCCTAGTCATTTTAATATAGTAAGGAGTTTTTAGTTATAAGGAATCTTAATCAAGGTTGCTTCAATTAGAAATGCTTTTCTTTTGTAATCGAGTTTGATCATTATTACAATCAAGGGATTATAGGAATATGAATATAGTAAATATGATCCTTCAAATTAGAGACTTATGGGGATAGGAAGACTGTAACCGATAATCGTATTGAAAGATTCCAAGTATAAGAATTTTGATATTATTTTGATCCTCGTATCGAGGGATTTACAAGTAAGGAACAACCTGATTTTAATGAAGTATAAAAATGTGGAAACCATTATTCTAGGTTACTTACTACAATATTATTAGGGTTAGATTATTTAAATATTTTAATATAGCTTTTAGATTATTCTAATTAATATTATCTATATTATAGCTTGTTTTTAAAATCTCAATTTCACTATTCATATAATAAAATGTTAGTCTTTGTACTTATTTTTCTATTATGTCTACATTATTGTTATAACTGCGATTAAAATAAATATGATCTGATATAAACCAGATCCACTATGATTCTAATCTTCACTATGAAAATCAATCTATGTTTGAGTATGATAAATTTACCATAATAGGTTTTTTCTCTGTATTTTTTATATGTTTTTTAAATATTTTTAAACTATAATACATCCCCCTCATGTAAGTATAACCATATAAGATAATATTATGATCCGATATAGTTCATCTACATTATTCATGAGATGAATTTGGAAATTTATGAATATGCTTGGATTCTATTTTTGGGTATGTTATGCAAACATGTGGGAAATGTAAATCATTAGACATTAATGTGATGTGAACAAAATACTTTATAGAATAGAATTTGAATTATGAAATCTAAATCCTTAGAAAAATATTTAATAAAGGAGTATAACATGTTATGAAAAGGGTTTTTCTACCAAAGAGATAAACAAATTCATTTATCCTCATAAACACTCTTTTGGAATCATTCTTACATTAAGGGAGAAAAATGAAATAAAAACATGTTTTTTTAAATAACTAGAGGAGAAGAAAATTCTTGGGTTTCATGAGTGGTAGATCATTAGATCTACACATGGGAAAAATAATAATAAATAATCATAATGAAAAAAGATATTGTAACATTATGATGTTACTAATTTGGTTTATTTTGAATCTTAAGCCTTATGAAAGTAATAACATTATATATATATGAGTATCCCACAATTTTAATGTGAAGAATCATAAATTACATTAATAGTATGTAAATACACCACAAAAAAGACACATGAGGTGTATAAGGAATGTTTCTATCTAAAATTAATGTTATACACAAATCCCTTACTACTTTAGTAACTTTTTAATCATAATCCCCATTAATATAGGTGCAGAACAAAACATATGTCCAAAAGAAGATTATTTGAGAAGAAATTACCTTACATTAAGTATAGACTTTCTTCACCCAAATTAAATCCCCCAATATAAAAAATATATGTTGATTATATATATTTTAATGAAAATAAACATATTTATCTTACCATATACATTTTACCTTTAACATTTTGTTACCATTTTATTAACGATTGCATGTTAAAATCATGTTTCAAATAATAATACATTAATTTTCCATGTATGTTTTTGTTAGGTATTTATTGTCATTTGTGAGGGTCTGTCCCCTGAGGCCCATGCCAGGACTACCCCAATCCTGCCTCTAAAATACTATGGGATGAAAACTAGCACCGAGTAGGAATATCCCACAAATGGGAGAAATTTTCCTATGGACCTATACACATGAAACCAACTCTAAGACACATGGTCTCGAGAGTAAAAATAGTAATAAGGAAAATTCATACATACCACTACAACCCAACAACAGATTATGAAAAAAAAGTAAAGAAATATAGTACAACCGGGACATAATACAATTCCTCTAAAATAAATGCAACTGCAAAGTCATACTTATAAACACTGGTACTAATACTGGTGTCGGAAGCAGGAAGAAGCACCTCAGCTCATCTGATCTCACAAGTCATCATCCAGTCCTAGTCTTGGTCATGCTCTACCTAGGACTCCACCAAAGCATTGGTAAACTGCACAAGACACAAAATGAGCAGAAAAATCACATACAGGGGTGAGTAAAACAATAATCAGTAGGGGACCCTAAAACACAAGGTAATAGACAAAAAAGAAAACACCACCAAGAAAGTACAATCAGCTCAACAAATGAGTATGTCAACAACACATATAGGAAGGACATCTTTGTATTCTCATAATGTATTCAAATATGCAATGTCTCATCTAATTCTAGCTATATGGTTCTGCTCAAAGCACACTCAATTCTGGGAGATCCCACTCCTCAAGCTATCTGAACGTAACCACATAAGAGAAGTATAAAAAATGTATCTAAGATAATATATGGTCTCGATACATAAAAAATATTACCTGATAAATCCATTATCAGTGAGACAAGAAGTCAAATATCATAGCCAACAACTTGGTCACAAGATTCTGGTCAACATATGCTCATTTTGGGATTCCCACACCTCAAGCCTAGATGTCATCCAGGACTCTTCCAAGAGGTCCCACTGAACATGGGCCCTACCTAAAGTGAAAATTCATATCAAAGGTCCTAAAATATAGAAAGGGTATTCTAAATAATACCATGAACCCAATCGGTATTACCTCGTACTATGTGGGATTCTAAAAGAATACCATGAACCCTTTGATGCATCTCATAACATAGGGGATTCTAAAGAATACCATGAAACCTATGATACATCCCACTAGATGGAGGATTAACACCCTGTACATAGAGGTCATGTTAGTACCCAATACTATCCACCTGAGGTGATAGATTATCAATCTAGTTCCAAGGAGGATTTACAACTCTATACAAGACTCGTCTCTCGAGGATATTTCCATAAAATGTTATAATGAACCCCAGGGGGAAGAACCAAGGGGATAATATGCACCTATAACAGTACTTAATAACATCCCAACAAGAAATATCAATAGGACCGCCTCATTGCAAGGGTCCCAACACAATAGATTACTCATCAAACAAACTTATGGTTTGAAAGATATGGCCCTTTTTGTGAAAGGGGCCGGTGGGGTCTGGGGCTAGTCAGACCTGGTCGAACTGACCCAACCCATCCCAGTCTGGGGTACGCTGACAGGACCCACCCAACTGTGGTGGCCCGACCCACTGTTCCGACCTGGATAATGGTGGTGGGTGCAACCCTAGGCCGACCCACCTGACCAACCTGGGCCCCAGGAGTAGGCTGGTCTTCTCCGCCTAAGATGTAGAGGGAATGACATCCCACCAGTGGTCCAGCTAGACCAAAGTCTCCAGTCATATCTACTGAACTGCATATGGCCATTGTCTGTGGTTTCTGATCACCACTCACGACAGATGCGGTCAACATCCTTCACCACCGACACTAGTGTCGGTGCGCCAGTGTGGCCATCCGTGGGCCACTGGATGCACTCAGGTGGTCCATTCATCGATCTGGAAGACATTCAAGAGTCATTGAGTCACATTCTTTATCACCAAGGGTTCAAAAAATGCAATTATCCCTCTCGGTGAAATGTCTATCAAATAGTGATATATCATGCACCACCTCAATCTGTTCCCCACCGTCATCATCACACCATGGTCGTGCCTTGTCCATCCTAGATCTAAGATACCATATCATTGGACTAAGGATTGATTTCACAATGATAGATCGATCTCCCAAATTTGATTCATGGGCTAAACAAATAATTTTATTGGAAACCGAACAAATGAGGGAGGAATTACATGAATCAAATAAGGGATGAACCTTGATCCATGTTAGTGTCGATCATGGTTCATCACCATTAGAACATAAATTGAATTAATCCAAGAGTCTAACATATGAGATTAATCAATATTTGATAACCAGGATCAATCTTCCATTAAGACCCCGAAAATAAAGCTCCCTTCTCATAAGAACTATTGAACCATAGGTCATCCAATTTATGGGTTAATCTATGTCTGTCATTTAATTATATTTATTGGGAAGGACAAGATTCAAAATAACAACCCCTACATAGAAAATAAGATCTTTTGGAATCAAATTTTGATCATTTTTGGCTATCCATTGAGAGGTCTTAAGCTCTGTCGTCGTTGGTGATCAATCATTAATCACTCATCAACGAAATTCCTCCAAATCCTTTGAGGAAAGTCTCAGGTCATCCTCTGATTAATGGAGGAAATGTGTTTTAGAATTATTGTTTCACTTTGATGCAGTTTCTACCTACTACTTCATTTATTATGGAGAATGGATGGCTTTGTCGTTGTGTCACAGTTTCACCACACTTCAAAATGTTAAAAGGAAATAAAATAAACTTCTTTACCACTATTTTCTTCTCTTTTAAAAGGTCCAGAAATTAAATTTTTCCCTCAACGTGCACTAGTCAAGTTTAGGCTCCTCCTAAGGATAATGCATCATCATAAACTCAACAATACTCTTGGATTTTCAGTCCGAGATACCATTTATGAGTTTTAAGGATTTGAATAATAAAATAATTTTATTTAAAATTATGCCATTTTCCAGTTTTCTCACTAGAGACCCATGCCGACTATTGTTAAGACATTAATACGGTAAACCCGACATTATGAATTGAATGGTTCTATCATATTTTTGATCCGGGAAATTGTTTAAATGTTATTCTACTTTTTTTCAGGAAAACTGCTCACACGCGGTATTTTAATAGTATGAAATTTTGTATGGATCATTCTGGGAATTTTAGTCCTGAAAATTTCATTATGCATCTGTGCCTGGTCTCATAATTTTCCCAATAATTTTATAAAAATAGAATTTGGAAAATAAGAGACATTTTATTCTCCCCAAATTAAGGCTTTATGTCCTCAAAAAACTAAACACAGTTTACTAAAAAAAAAGTGAGATGGCCGAGCACGAATCTCAGTCTCCCACTCCCATGCTCGCCTCTTTAATCCCCATGCTACCTCCAAACACACACCAAGGGAAAAGATCATCCATGAAGGATCCTCGATCTTAATTCATCATTTAACAAAAAGACACCAATGTCGATGTCTAGCTCCCCCAAGATTATAATGTGAAAAGGGTTTATGCATGAATCTCTTCAGTTGAGACGTGTGGATGATGACGTGTACCTGGTCAGACTACAGGGTACAATCAAGTAGAATGTTATCTTACCAACTCAACATAGAACCAGAAAGAGGTACTATTAACCTCATATATAGCTGTCCACCCGGTCAAAAATCTTTATAACCCTCTTCAAGGTGAGACCTAAAGGAAGGAATTGTCTTCTTCCGCAAACTCTAAAGGTATCCTCCATCAGCCAACTCAAAACATCAGACGACTCTGTGCATACTTCTTTTTCTCCAAGATGACCTACATATTCTCCACAGATGCCTCATGTTATCCCTTCCAATACTGGGATGTAATGAATGAAACAAAATTCTAAATTATTCATTGATGAAACTCCATGGATTTAAAATATCACTATCACATAGAGGAAAACCAAATCCCTCAACAACACTCTTCTCTTAGGTAGTTAGGAATTGGACCTACTCGGGGAGTAAGTCAATGATCAACCAGATGGTATTGTGTATCCCATAAATATGTGGTAATAATTTCATGACATCCATCAATATCTCATACCACTTGCTTCATTTTACCCGAAGAATGAGAAAGAGTAACCTCTTCAATGAAACGGGTCTTGACACAGAGAGTCTATAACCGATGAACCTAATTCGATTATGTAGTCATCTTATATTTCAACAGGAAAGCATATATTGAACCCATTCCACCATCCTGGGTGTCCTCCTTGACACCCATGTACATATCCTGATGCATCTCTCCACACTAGGCATCTAATTCTATAACTGTGCATCTCTTGAAAATAATGTGTTACCCACATTTTAAATACCCATATGGTGCATTCCTTATGGACAAATGATCACGTAAAGCCTCAAAGCTGGTATCACCAAACTATGCCTCTCAAAATCATTTAATTGTGGAAGGGTAACAACCAATGACTATAGATAAGCTTATCCATCTCCATCCATGAAGGACAAAAAAAAGAGGCCAACCACTCTAACACCTTGTTCAATAACTACTAACTGAATTCCTTCTGAGAGCATATTCTTCTATGTTCATTATGTCTAAAATCAATGCAACCCCAACCTCTGAGATTCCCTATCCCAAAAAGGGACCTTCTGATTTCAGGACATACACTTAAAGAGTGTTCTGTTTAGCGGGTGCTCCTAAAGTGGGTCTAGAACCATCATTAAGTGTCTCATGAGCTCCTCCTCAGATGCTGAGTACACTAAGATTTCATCTATAACGACCCCCTAGGGCTGCTGAGGGTGGAACACTAGGTCTTACTAATCCCTTACTCTTCGCGTCCCCCATCTTCACCCCCATCTCGTTAAGATCTTTGGGATACATCTGATATGTCTGTGTAGATTTTGATGTTGTGTTGAGGTACAGGTAAATCAGAAATCTACCGCCCTACAAGGAGGTAGTCCTGGAACATTTTTCATAAATATGTCTTATACTCATCCACCACTATATTAAATTGATGTCTCATCTCATTCACTACACTAAGGGTTATTATAGACAACTAAAGAGTGATTGGTTTTACCATTCCATGCTTGAGTCTATCCCGTGCTAACTGGGAATCCTTTTTTATAGTCCAAGGGAAATCCAATTCGGTATCTATGGACATACCACACCCTTTTTCCTAAAAGATTCATGTTGAGCATATACTATGGATGACCAACCCATCCCCAAATGAACTTCATAAGCCCTTGACACAACCACCATGAGGTTCCAACCAAAACATTCACCTCAAGGATCAGATCACCCCATCGGTATAAGGGTCATTATCGAGTATCCTCCCATAGGAATCTCTAGATGTATGGTTCATGTAAATAGTTTAACAAAAACACTAGGTATTGAAAAATATTCAAGACATGAAGGAATGATTATCACATCTCTATATTAATACAAAATCTATGTGTAGAAACAGACTATACCCCAAATCATTCCTGGAGCCCGTGGGTCATATGCCTCAACCACATGTAGCTACCCCCTTCCCATGTCCTCCAACTCCCTAATCCTGGTGTGGACCACATTGGGGTAGTGATTATAACATACTGAAATGCATACCAACTCTTTTTGATCCCCAAGATTCTATGCCATGTGTTCCTCCCTACAGTCCATCTGTTCATGTCACTATCTCTACCTTGGTGGCTCATCCACCGTTTCTCTACCAGCACCCCGACGGTCTAGAAAATCTATAGCGAGTTTCCCTCATCCATATCATGAAAGGTATTGTATCTCTCTAGGATGATTGAACTCACCCTATGATCCTTGAGTGATAGACCCTCTATTGTAGGACCTCTTCTCAGAATTTCTCACATGTCTAAGTCCTTGATACTGATGTTTTTTCCTTCTTCTGAGGTCTCTTCTCCTGCTTTCTCATTGTGGACATCCACTATCTATATCCACTCAGCCAATGGATTTTCAACCACGATGGTTTTCTCTATCACCCTAGAATAATTATAAGGGCACAACGTAATAGTGCTTGATTGGATGTCCATAAACACACCTCACTTAGAGGTTTAACCCCTGAAGCACTCATTGAATCGTATTCATCGAGTATCTAGAATGGTCGGTATGCATTGATGAATACAATGTTACCAAAATGTATTCCTGCCAAAGTTATAGAATCTCTTGGGCACACCTATCCCTTAACATTTATAGGGAGAGACCATTATTTGATAAAGTTACTCAAGCTATGTCCACCTAAGAGTCACCTCATCGTAAGTTAAGGTAATCTAAACCACACCATCAACCTAATGAGCCACATAGAATGCTCAATGGAAGGACTTACATCTAGTATAATAGTGTCCTAACATGATGGCATACTCTGTCACCACCTCAATCCAGTCCTTCGCCACTTTTGATCCGGGCTCCCCTTAGAACCTGAGGGGTCTCTTTTACTAAAACTCATGAAGTGCACTCAGCCCGCACATCTCATCAGTTTTTTACTATGTGTACCATGTGTTTCTCCATACGTGGTGGTATAGCTGGTACACCACTAGCTAGTTCGGTCTCTACTATGAACAATTATACCCATATAGTCAACCCACAAATCATACTCATGAACATGTGGTGGAATCCTAGCTGGCTATCTATATGAAAAAATCTTGAAACAAAACAAGATGTACAACGATCAATTAAGTATAACAGATGAGTTTACTCATGAAGGACACAGAAAACTCAACCCCTTCATATACGATTCATGTTCCATTGTTTTTATTGAAACTAGTTTTTTTATGTACCAATTCAAAAAAATAGAGTTCAGGTTCCTAGTGTGTGGATACGTCGGGTACCAACCTAACACTGGATTCCATGGCCTGAAATCCAAACTCAAAACAATTAACACTATTTCCCAAAACCAAACTCATTGAAAATGGGTTCTTAAGGTAAAAATGACCTCGTTTGATATCACTCTGTCATGAACCGTCCCCCCAGGTTGGTTATGTGACTACCCCTAGCTGGTATTCAATAGGCCATGGGAAAATGACCAGTATCGAGTAAGAATATCCCCTAAATGGTAGGCATTTTCTTATGAACCGGTGCACATGAACACCCTAATCCAAGAAACATGGGACGGAGAGTAAAAACACTAATAAGGAAAATGCATTCATACCAGTAGAACCCAACAATAGAGTATGAAAAAATTTAACAAAATAAAGTGCAACATAGCTAGAATACAAGACAACTAAAAGAAAGACAATATCAAAGTAGGACCTATAAACATGGGTACTGAAGATGCCATAGGAAGCTGCCGAAAACACCTCATCTTATATAATCTCACAAGGCACCATCCAATCTTAGTCATGGTCCTACTACACCTAGGACTGCACAAAAGAATCAATCAACTACATAATACAGGACACATGCGACAAAAACCCGTGCTTGGGTGGGTAAAACAGTACTTAGTAGGGGACCCCGAAACACAAAGTAATAGACCACAAAGGAAACACCACAAAGAATGTACAGTCAACTCAACACAGGTATATGTCAACAACACATATAACAAGGACATATAGGTATAATCATAATAGATTAAAACACACAATGTCTCATTTACTTCCATCCATATGGTTCTGATCGTAACGTGATCGATTTTTGGAGATCCCACTTCTCATGATATATGAATGTAACCATGTAGGACAAGTCTACCAATATTATCTTTCTGAAAATACGATCTCAATATGTTATGAAGTTTCCCTGATATGTTTGGTCTCACTAAAACAGAGTCATGATATCACAGCCAAATCCTTGGTCACAGGATTCAACTAAAGTTATGGTAATTCTAGGAGTCCCACTCCTCGAGCCATGATGTAATTTATAACTCGTACAAGAGGTCTCATTGAATATGGGACCTTAACAAAGAGAAAATGAATTTCAAATGTCATGAAATACATATAGGGGGTTTTGAAGAATATCGCGAACCCAATTTGTATTACCCTGCACTGTAGGGGATTCTTAGAGAATACCACCAACCCTTTAGTGTGGATTGTAATGTAGGGGATTCCGAAGAGTACTGTGAACCTTACGATATGACCCCTAGATATATGATCAATGAACTATACATGGAGGTGATTTCAATACCCAATTAACTATATATAGGGTGATAGAGTATCACTCTATTCCAAAGGATTATTAACAACCTTATACAAGACTTGTCTCTTGAGGGGATTTCCAGGAAATATTTTACCGAACCAAAGAGGGAAGAACCAAGGGGATAATACACACCTATAACGGTTCTTCATAACGTCATAAAAAGGTATCTCAAAAGGACCTACTCAATGCAAGGGTCTCAACACTACAAATAACTCATCAAACGAACAAACAGTTTGAAAGATATGGCTCTTTTTGTAAAAAGGGGGTAATGGAGTCTGGATCTGGTCCGACCGAAACCGACCCAGGTCTGACTAGGTCTGCTGCGTCTGACCTGAACCACCAGGTTGAACAATTCTATTTTCCCGGACCAGAATGGATGGGTCTGACTAGGCCCGATGTGCTTGCTCGTGTAAAGACCCGTAAATTTCAAGGAAATTTTTTTTCTTAATTTTCTTTGGAATTTTACAAGAATGCAGTTTCTGACGGCACCTGATTCCGAGGCCCGGTGTGCCCGGAATCATTTTCTGAAGTTTTGGCTCGGGTACGTTCAGTGAACGGACGAGCGGGTTTTTCTAACTTTTGATCCGGAGCTCGGAATTGAAATCCGAGGGCACCGATGAACTCGCAGCGCCGATATTCGCTTAGAAACGCCTCTTCCGGAGTTGCGTTTGCTCGGGTGTGGTTTTTAATTTTCGGGCTTAAAGTTAAGAAATAAAATAATTTTGCGACAACTTTATTTTATTTCGCTTAAGCCACTTGGAAGCCACTTGAAGCCACTTAAAGGCGGCTTGAACTGAGTTGAACTGGATAGGATGCTATCCAGAAATATCCTACCCCTTGGTAGGATACTTGTGAGGTGGGGCCCGCACGAGCCCCGCCGTTTCTTTCGCTAAGTAACGCACCCGCGAAAACCCGTCAAAGTAACTGAAAGTCAACCGACGCGTTTTCTAAATTCTTAACAGACCATTTAATTGGGCGGTTTATTTCGTGAATTAAATGGGCTGTTTCTTTCGTGAATTAAATGGGTCGTTTCTTTCGTTGAATTAATTCAACGAAATGATGGATCGTTTCTTAATCTTTTTTTTCAAATTCGTTGTCGTATTAATAAAATAAGACCAACGCTTAACCTCTGGTTATTTTGCGCTTGAGAGCTTTTGGGAGATTTTCTTCTTCTTCTTCAACCTTGACGAAGAACCTTCGAAGAACGAAGAACGCGAAGAACGTCGTTCTTCAACGAAGAACTTCTCCGCCGAAGAACACGATCCATCCACGATGCGACGTTCTTCGGCGACGCCTCTTCTTCCGCGGCCGATCCTCGTTCGGCAACTAAGGTGAGAATCGGATCTTTTCTTCTCCTTTTTTTTAATTTCAATATCAACGGATTTAAACTAATTAAATCCGTTTGATCTTGATCCGGAGATTGGCGACGCGACGCCGGATACCGCGTCGACGCGACGATCCCCCTTCTTCCGCGACGAGCAATCCCGCGACGACCTCTCGTCCGACGACGACGACAAGGTAGGGGTTGTCGATTTCTTTTGGTTTCCTTATTTTATTCTTGATCGTGATTTTATCAAGACTATCGTGTGACTTGATTTAATTTTGAGTTGCGTTATTATTTTAACGTGAGGGGGGCCAGACCGCACGAACACGGCCGAACCCCCCCTCCATTTTTGTTGTTTAATTCTTGCGGTGGAAGCAAGTGGCGTGGTGCCGTCGCACCACGAGGTTGATCGTTCAATTAATTTACGCAACGCCGTCGCGCCGCGTTGGAAGGGATCATGGCACGGCGAAAGGGGCGCGGTGCCGTCGCACCGCGCCGGACGAAGAAGACCGCGGCCGGTTCCGGGCCGCGGCGGGACGAGAAGGCCGCGGCCGGTTCCGGGCCGCGGCGGGACGAGGAGACCGCGGCCGGTTCCGGGCCGCGGCGGAAGGAAAGACCGGCGGCCGGGCCGCCGGCGTCGGAAGTAGAGGGCGGGACCGGAAATTACGGTCCCGTTGGTAAAAACCGGCCGGCCAGCTGGCCGGCCGGATATCTTAAAAACCGGGGGAATAAAACCCCCGGCCGGTTCAATAAACCCCCCTCTTAATGAGGGGGGGCGGTTCAATTAAAGAGGGGGGGGGCAACAGCCCCCCCGGTTTTATCAAGCCGGCCCCCATTTGCGGGGGGGCCGTTTTTGGCAAAGGCACGGCTCAAGGCCGTGCCGCTTGAAGAAAAACGCGGGGCATAGCCCCGCGTGCCAATCACGTGCGGCGCCCAGCGCCGCCGCCGCGGCCCGCCGCCGGCCGCCGCCGCCGCCGCCGCCGCCACGCGGCTCGCCGCCGCCGCCGCCACGCGGCCCGCCGCCGCGCCGCCCCCGCCGCGCCGCCGTCGCCGCCGCCGCCGGCCGCCGCGCCGCCGCCGCGCCGCCCCCGGGGGGGGGGGGGTCGGGCCGTGTCGGCCCGGACCCGGACCCCCCCGTTTCGGACCAGATTCGGTTCTTGGCTCATAACTTGAGCCTCGGACCTCCGAATGACGAACCGTCTGCGGCAACGCGATCCTTGGATCGAGACGGTCGTTTCGGTATATCGCACTCAAGGTTTCGGGTTACTTTGAGTTCGGCCGGGTTGGTTCGTTCACGAAACCAACCGGGCCTTCGGAGCGGAAACGCTCATATCTTGAGCCACGAACGTCCGATTGACGCGCCGTCAGTCGCGTTGTGTTCCTCTTAGTGAATCGGATCTTTTGGCATACTCCGCCCGAGGTTTGGACGCAGGTGGAGTACGGTCGGGTTGGTTTTTCCTTAAAAACCAACCGGGCCCCGGAGACGAAAATGCCAATAACTCACAGACCGGGCGTCCGATTGACGCGCCGTCTGTTTCGTTGACTTCCTCTTGATGAGACGGAACTTTTGACATACTCCGCCCGAGTTTTGGATACAGTCGGAGTATGGCCGGGTTGGATTGTACCCGAAATCCAACCGGGCCCCTGGAACGGGAAAGCTGATATCTTTCAGACAGGACGTCCGCTTGACGAGCCGTCAGCGGCGTTGATGGTTACGTTGAGTAACGGTCCCTTTGAGTTTACCCTATGGGAGTTCGGGGTACGGTTGAGATACGGCCGGGTTTGGTTTCGCTCACGAAACCAACCGGGCCCTTGGGACGAAAAGGCTAATAACTCACAGACCGGGCGTCCGATCGACGCGCCGTCTGTTGCGTTGAGACCCCTGTGACGAGACGGTTCTTTGAGACACTTCTTCGCGGGACCTTGTGATACTTGGAGTATCGACCAGTAGCTCGTGGAGCGGACCCGTGGTACTTGACAGTAGTGGTGCGCTTGGATGCAGCAGCAGATCCTTGGCGGTGGAGCGCTTGGTTGTAGCGGCGGACCCGCGATACTCTACGGAGTGTGAGCGCTTGGTTGTAGCGACAGACCCGCAACGTTGGAGACGAGCGTGCAGAGTACGGAGACCGTGTAGCCGGCTGAGACCTGACGACTGCTTGACCGACTCGACTTGGAGTGAGTCGACTAGCCCAGTGGACGGAGCGCCCGGTATTTGGCGGCAGACCCACGGCGGACGGAGCGCCTGGTAGTTGGCAGCAGACCCGCGGTACTCGACAGGAGGAGTACCTCAGCAGGCTATCCGGGTAGCGCCCGGTATTTGGCGACAGACCCTCAGCGGACGGAGCGCCCGGTAGTTGGCCGCAAACCCGCAGTACTCGACAGGAGGAGTACCTCAGCAGTCCTAGGTTAGTGAGCGGCAGCCTCGGAGTCGTGACAGGACCACTGTACACTCTAGAGACGGAGCTCTTCAGCAGTTACGGTTTCGATAATGAAAATCCTGGTTTGAGCTGAGACTTTTGACCTTTGTGTTTCCTCATGATTGAGATGGGTCGCTTGATAACTTAGGTATATGTATGGGCATATACCTGGGTGATGATTATCCGTTGATTTCATGATTTTTGTGTATCCTTGAGATTGGATGGGTTACTTGATGACTTAGGTATATGTATGGGCGTATACCTAAGTAGAGTCTGATGTTACTTCGTGATTGCTTCCTTTACTTTGTGGATATCCATGTTGGATTTAGTGAGACCTTAAGGGTCTCGGGGTCCCTACTGAGTAGCTTATACTCACCCCTGCACGGGCTATGCCCGCACTTCGTTGTGTTGGTTGCAGACGACGGACAGCGCAGATCGCAGTTGAGCCTTGCGGAGCAGGTCAGTACCCGGAGGTGGACCACTGGGCGGACGTACCCGGAGTAGACGACAGGACCTGTGGAGTAGAGGAGCTATCTGTACCTACCCTTCAGGTAGGATCCGTGGTGGACGATCCAGGAGCTGAGCCATCTGTACCTACCCTTCAGGTAGGAATCGAGGCGGACGACCCAGGAGCCGCTTCGTTCTTCCAGCTGCTGTTTTTCCATTTCGAGTTGTACTTTACAGTTGGGCTTGTATTTCCGGCCCCCTTTACTTTTCTGCACTTGTAGTTACTTTCCGCTTGCTGACTCTGTGGTGGTTGTTACTTATAAAGGCAATGCCTTCCCTGTTATCGGGATTTACGCCTTTGGTGCTAGTCGCCAGCCCCTGGCCTATGGAAGGCGGGCTTGGGGTAGTCACGGCACGGGCCCCGAGGACGGGTCGTGACAAATTGGTATCAGAGGCGGTCGGTTCTACCGCAGACTCTGATCGTCTTTTCTTTCTATGTGAAGCAATAGTGTTAAGGGTACCGAGTGTGGTTTTCAGTTCAGGGAGTCCAGTGTTGGTGCGGGCGGCCGACGTATCCATACACCAGGACCCTGACAACTGATTTCCGACTTTGTGCGCGAAAACACTGATTGCGTGTGTGTTTTCAAAGGTTTCCCCCCTTAAAACAGCTCAAACCAGGTCAGCTCACCAGGTATAATCGTTTGATCGTGTTACGTTGTTTCTTTCAGGATGTCTTTTCTTGGACGACCAGCTAGAGCCCGGAGGGATGAGCGTGCTGACAGTCTGTCGAGCGACGAGGCTTCGGTACAGGGCCCTCTTGCAGTTGAGGCACCAGCGGAGGCACCAGCGGTACTACCATACGTTGGGCCACCGATGCCACCAGCCCCAGCAGTAGGCGGTGCCCGCTACTTGCGCGCACTGCATGAGTTCCAGCGCCAGAGGCCACCCAGGTTCGGGGGAGAGATGGACCCGCAGGCGGCTGAGGATTGGCTGGAGGCCGTGGTGGGAGTCTTCATGCTAGTGGGGACGCCGGCAGACTTCATGGTGATCTTTGCTACCAGCCTCCTTCAGGCAGCAGCAGGTAGGTGGTGGAGCCACTTGTTTCAGTTTTGCGATGAGATGGACTTCGCATGGGAAGACTTTGAGACCTTCTTCAGGGTGGAGTTTGTGCCAGTAGCTCTACACCCCGAGCGTGATCAGGAGCTGCTGCCTTTGCCACGTGTTTCTCGATCAGAAGCTGAGTCATCTGTGGGCAGTAGACAGATGATGCAGAGGCCCAGAAAGACCAGACCAGCAGTTAGACGGTCTCGGGTTTTACGACCGGTGGTGCAGGGCACCCGGAGTGGGAACAGAGCTAGCCGTGCAAGGAGCAGGTTGTGTTACTCATGCCGCGGAAAGGGTCACCTGGCACGTGACTGTCCGACTCCTCGATCCGCAGGCTTGGAGGGAGCCACCGAGGTTGAGGCAGCGACAAATGCTGGAGCTCTGGGAGCAGGTGGACAGGGGAGGAACTAGTGGATACGTCTCTTGTACTTCTAGTTCCTTGTTGATGTTGCTTTTGTGTAGCGTCTTGTATTATGAGCTGCAATAATAAAAGACGCACCCTTGTGATGTTTTCATTCCTGTCCTCTTTTGTGATGTTACTAAGAGGTTCCAGTTGACTGTTGACTTGACCCTCACTTGTGAGACATCTACTGGAGGAGACCAGTTACCACACACTGATGCCGACAGTGTGACTCAACCCTTGGAGGCGAGAGTAACGGTTGGATCTCTTAGTAGTAGCGTCGAGGCCTTACGACGTCATCCTTGGTATGGATTAGTATCATCCATGTTAGGATTGACTGTTTTAGGCAAAGAATGTGGTTCATCCAGGGGATGAGACCAGGTTTCTCTTATCGGCAAAGAAGAAATCTCGCAGCTCATGTGGGACCAGAGATGGTCCGGGCCACGTCAGAAGAGGTCCATGTCATCCAGGAGCGGATGAGGAAAACACAGAGCCGGCAGAAGTCATATGCTGACAGGAGGTGGAGTCCACTAGAGTTCGAGGATGGCGACCACGTCTTCTTGCGTGTCTCACTCGACGTGGTTTGCGGAGATTTGGCCGAGGCGGCAAGTTGTCTCCCCGCTTCATCGGGCCTTTCCAGGTCCTCAGCAGAGTTGGCGAGGTGGCTTATCGCCTGGCTCTGCCACCTCAGTTGCACCGGGTGCACGACGTCTTCCACGTATCCCAGCTGAGGAGATACGTGCTCGACCCCCTTCGCATATCATCGACCATGAGGAGCTAGACAGTGGCGATGAGTGTCTTATACGGAGGTCCCGGTGGAAATAGAGGATCGACAGGAGCGGGTCCTACATGGGCGATCGATTCCTCTTGTGCGCAACAGATGGCGGCACGGGAATCTCCAGGTGAGCACATGGGATCGGAAGGCTCTGATGCGTGCTCAGTACCGCTTTGTTTCCCTAAGTCTGTGGTGAAGCTTTACGGGGACGTAAAGCCCTGTGGTGGGAGTAATGTAAAGACCCGTAAATTTCAAGGAAATTTTTTTTCTTAATTTTCTTTGGAATTTTACAAGAATGCAGTTTCTGACGGCACCTGATTCCGAGGCCCGGTGTGCCCGGAATCATTTTCTGAAGTTTTGGCTCGGGTACGTTCAGTGAACGGACGAGCGGGTTTTTCTAACTTTTGATCCGGTGCTCGGAATTGAAATCCGAGGGCACCGATGAACTCGCAGCGCCGATATTCGCTTAGAAACGCCTCTTCCGGAGTTGCGTTTGCTCGGGTGTGGTTTTTAATTTTCGGGCTTAAAGTTAAAAATAAAATAATTTTGCGACAACTTTATTTTATTTCGCTTAAGCCACTTGGAAGCCACTTGAAGCCACTTAAAGGCGGCTTGAACTGAGTTGAACTGGATAGGATGCTATCCAGAAATATCCTACCCCTTGGTAGGATACTTGTGAGGTGGGTCCCGCACGAGCCCCGCCGTTTCTTTCGCTAAGTAATGCACCCGCGAAAACCCGTCAAAGTAACTGAAAGTCAACCGACGCGTTTTCTAAATTCTTAACAGACCATTTAATTGGGCGGTTTATTTCGTGAATTAAATGGGCTGTTTCTTTCGTGAATTAAATGGGTCGTTTCTTTCGTTGAATTAATTCAACGAATTGATGGATCGTTTCTTAATCTTTTTTTTCAAATTCGTTGGCGTATTAATAAAATAAGACCAACGCTTAACCTCTGGTTATTTTGCGCTTGAGAGCTTTTGGGAGATTTTCTTCTTCTTCTTCAACCTTGACGAAGAACCTTCGAAGAACGAAGAACGCGAAGAACGTCGTTCTTCAACGAAGAACTTCTCCGCCGAAGAACACGATCCATCCACGACGCGACGTTCTTCGGCGACGCCTCTTCTTCCGCGGCCGATCCTCGTTCGGCAACTAAGGTGAGAATCGGATCTTTTCTTCTCCTTTTTTTTTAATTTCAATATCAACGGATTTAAACTAATTAAATCCGTTTGATCTTGATCCGGAGATTGGCGACGCGACGCCGGATACCGCGTCGACGCGACGATCCCCCTTCTTCCGCGACGAGCAATCCCGCGACGACCTCTCGTCCGACGACGACGACAAGGTAGGGGTTGTCGATTTCTTTTGGTTTCCTTATTTTATTCTTGATCGTGATTTTATCAAGACTATCGTGTGACTTGATTTAATTTTGAGTTGCGTTATTATTTTAACGTGAGGGGGGCCGGGCCGCACGAACACGGCCGAACCCCCCCTCCATTTTTGTTGTTTAATTCTTGCGGTGGAAGCAAGTGGCGTGGTGCCGTCGCACCACGAGGTTGATCGTTCAATTAATTTACGCAACGCCGTCGCGCCGCGTTGGAAGGGATCATGGCACGGCGAAAGGGGCGCGGTGCCGTCGCACCGCGCCGGACGAAGAAGACCGCGGCCGGTTCCGGGCCGCGGGGGGACGAGAAGGCCGCGGCCGGTTCCGGGCCGCGGCGGGACGAGGAGACCGCGGCCGGTTCCGGGCCGCGGCGGAAGGAAATACCGGCGGCCGGGCCGCCGGCGTCGGAAGTAGAGGGCGGGACCGGAAATTCCGGTCCCGTTGGTAAAAACCGGCCGGCCAGCTGGCCGGCCGGATATCTTAAAAACCGGGGGAATAAAACCCCCGGCCGGTTCAATAAACCCCCCTCTTAATGAGGGGGGGTGGTTCAATTAAAGAGGGGGGGGGGGCAACAGCCCCCCCGGTTTTATCAAGCCGGCCCCCATTTGCGGGGGGGGCCGTTTTTGGCAAAGGCACGGCTCAAGGCCGTGCCGCTTGAAGAAAAACGCGGGGCATAGCCCCGCGTGCCAATCACGTGCGGCGCCCAGCGCCGCCGGCCGCCGCCGCCGCCGCCGCCGCCCCGCGGCCCGCCGCCGCCGCCGCCCCGCGGCCCGCCGCCGCCGCCGCCCCGCGGCCCGCCGCCGCCGCCGCGCGGCACGCCGCCGCCGCCGCCACGCGGCACGCCGCCGCCGCCGCCACGCGGCCCGCCGCCGCGCCGCCACCGCCGCGCCGCCGTCGCCGCCGTCGCCGGCCGCCGCGCCGCCGCCGCGCCGCCCCCGGGGGGGGGGGGGGGGGGGGGTCGGGCCGGGTCGGCCCGGACCCGGACCCCCCCGTTTCGGACCAGATTCGGTTCTTGGCTCATAACTTGAGCCTCGGACCTCCGAATGACGAACCGTCTGCGGCAACGCGATCCTTGGATCGAGACGGTCGTTTCGGTATATCGCACTCAAGGTTTCGGGTTACTTTGAGTTCGGCCGGGTTGGTTCGTTCACGAAACCAACCGGGCCTTCGGAGCGGAAACGCTCATATCTTGAGCCACGAACGTCCGATTGACGCGCCGTCAGTCGCGTTGTGTTCCTCTTAGTGAATCGGATCTTTTGGCATACTCCGCCCGAGGTTTGGACGCAGGTGGAGTACGGTCGGGTTGGTTTTTCCTTAAAAACCAACCGGGCCCCGGAGACGAAAATGCCAATAACTCACAGACCGGGCGTCCGATTGACGCGCCGTCTGTTTCGTTGACTTCCTCTTGATGAGACGGAACTTTTGACATACTCCGCCCGAGTTTTGGATACAGTCGGAGTATGGCCGGGTTGGATTGTACCCGAAATCCAACCGGGCCTCTGGAACGGGAAAGCTGATATCTTTCAGACAGGACGTCCGTTTGACGAGCCGTCAGCGGCGTTGATGGTTACGTTGAGTAACGGTCCCTTTGAGTTTACCCTATGGGAGTTCGGGGTACGGTTGAGATACGGCCGGGTTTGGTTTCGCTCACGAAACCAACCGGGCCCTTGGGACGAAAAGGCTAATAACTCACAGACCGGGCGTCCGATCGACGCGCCGTCTGTTGCGTTGAGACCCCTGTGACGAGACGGTTCTTTGAGACACTTCTTCGCGGGACCTTGTGATACTTGGAGTATCGACCAGTAGCTCGTGGAGCGGACCCGTGGTACTTGACAGTAGTGGTGCGCTTGGATGCAGCAGCAGATCCTTGGCGGTGGAGCGCTTGGTTGTAGCGGCGGACCCGCGATACTCTACGGAGTGTGAGCGCTTGGTTGTAGCGACAGACCCGCAACGTTGGAGACGAGCATGCAGAGTACGGAGACCGTGTAGCCGGCTGAGACCTGACGACTGCTTGACCGACTCGACTTGGAGTGAGTCGACTAGCCCAGTGGAAGGAGCGCCCGGTATTTGGCGGCAGACCCACGGCGGACGGAGCGCCTGGTAGTTGGCAGCAGACCCGCGGTACTCGACAGGAGGAGTACCTCAGCAGGCTATCCGGGTAGCGCCCGGTATTTGGCGACAGACCCTCAGCGGACGGAGCGCCCGGTAGTTGGCCGCAAACCCGCAGTACTCGACAGGAGGAGTACCTCAGCAGTCCTAGGTTAGTGAGCGGCAGCCTCGGAGTCGTGACAGGACCACTGTACACTCTAGAGACGGAGCTCTTCAGCAGTTACGGTTTCGATAATGAAAATCCTGGTTTGAGCTGAGACTTTTGACCTTTGTGTTTCCTCATGATTGAGATGGGTCGCTTGATAACTTAGGTATATGTATGGGCATATACCTGGGTGATGGTTATCCGTTGATTTCATGATTTTTGTGTATCCTTGAGATTGGATGGGTTACTTGATGACTTAGGTATATGTATGGGCGTATACCTAAGTAGAGTCTGATGTTACTTCGTGATTGCTGCCTTTACTTTGTGGATATCCATGTTGGATTTAGTGAGACCTTAAGGGTCTCGGGGTCCCTACTGAGTAGCTTATACTCACCCCTGCACGGGCTATGCCCGCACTTCGTTGTGTTGGTTGCAGACGACAGACAGCGCAGATCGCAGTTGAGCCTTGCGGAGCAGGTCAGTACCCGGAGGTGGACCACTGGGCGGACGTACCCGGAGTAGACGACAGGACCTGTGGAGTAGAGGAGCTATCTGTACCTACCCTTCAGGTAGGATCCGTGGTGGACGATCCAGGAGCTGAGCCATCTGTACCTACCCTTCAGGTAGGAATCGAGGCGGACGACCCAGGAGCCGCTTCGTTCTTCCAGCTGCTGTTTTTCCCTTTCGAGTTGTACTTTACAGTTGGGCTTGTATTTCCGGCCACCTTTACTTTTCTGCACTTGTAGTTACTTTCCGCTTGCTGACTCTGTGGTGGTTGTTACTTATAAAGGCAATGCCTTCCCTGTTATCGGGATTTACGCCTTTGGTGCTAGTCGCCAGCCCCTGGCCTATGGAAGGCGGGCTTGGGGTAGTCACGGCACGGGCCCCGAGGACGGGTCGTGACAGCCCGCTTGTCCAACACGGCTCATTGGAGCGGGTCGGTCTTCTCAGCCTAAGACGCAACATGCACCATGTCCCACCCACACCCATTGCCATAGGTTTCCACCACGGTCCAGCTAGACCTCACCCATAAGAACCCACCACCAAACTATATTTTTCCATTTTCAATGGCCTCTGATCACTGCTAGCGGCATATACTGAAGACCTCCTTCAAAGCCGCTTCGCACTGCCGATGCTGCTGTGCCGATGTGGCCTTCCACTGGCCACTAGACATGATCTGGTGGATAGTTCTTCAATCCAGAAGATATTTTAGAGTGATGGGGTCACAATATCCATATCTAGGGGTTAAAAACTATTCCATGATCTTTCCTGATGAAATTTCTCATGCACGATGATATCTCCTACACTCCCTAGATCCATTCACCACTGTCATCGTCGCACCTCTGTTGTGCCGTGTCCATCCCAGATCTGTGATACCAGATCATTGCACAAAGGATCAATTTCACAATGATCGATCAACCTCCAAAAGTTGATTCATGGGTAAAACTAAGAATGCCCACAATTAACAAATAACAGAGGGAGGAATGACATGAATCAAAAAAAGGGATGGACCTTGATCGATGTTTGTGTCGATCATGGTTCGTCACCACTGGAGTAGATATTGAATTAAACCAAGAATAAATCACTTTGGATTAATCAAAATTTGATTTCCAAGATCAATAGTTTGTTTAAATACCATAAATAAAACTCGTTTCCCACAAGAACGACCAAATCTTGGGTCATCCTATTCGTATGTTGATCCACGTTTGTCATTTAAATCTATGAGTGCTGAAAGACAAGATTCAAAATAATATCACGTACCTAGAAAATAGGGCCGGTCAGCATTAGGGTTCAATAATCATTGGATATCTATTGAGGGAAATCATGATCCATCATCTATCAATGTTATCTATCACCAAAAAAATTCCTCTAGAGCCTCTGAGAAAAATATCGGGTCGTCCCCGAATTAATTGATGAAAAACATTAATGAGTTTCAGTGTTACTGATTCACATTGAAATAGCATAGCCACACTGCTTCATTTAGGAAGGTTGTACAAATTTCTCCATCACTGCATCGCAGTGTCACCACACAGTGAAATGTTAAAAGTAAATAAAATAAACTTATTTATGTTTATTTTATTCTCTTTTTAAAGGACTAAAATTTAACTTTTTCCCTCGACCCACGCTGGTTGAGGTCAGGTTCCACCTAAGGAAAACACATCTTCACAAGCTTAACAACACTATTGTATTTCTAATCTAAGTTACCATTTAAGAGTTATATATATTTTAATATTAAAATAATTTTATTTCATTATTTTATTTACCGTTATGCCATTTCTTGGTTTTTTAACTGGAGACCCACACTGACTAAAGTTAGGACATTACTAGGGTAAACCCACTATACTAAATTCAACAGTGCCCTCATATTTCTGATTAGGTAACCCGTTTTAGATTTATTACATACTTTTAGGAAAATTACTCATGACTGATATTTAAAAACTGAACAATTTTATATGGATCTATCTAGGAATTTTCCAAAAGTTTTTCTAAAAATAGAACTGGGAAAACCTGAGTTGTTAAATTCTTTTACATAGATCATGGTTACATAATATCCATAATTCCTAACATTATTAAAATATCATCTATATTAATAAATAATTATTCATAGTAATCCATTAATGTTAGAGGAAAAATGAATAATACCATTCATCTATATGATTGGTCGTACGTACACATGAACACTATTTAATTTTTATCAAATGATGGAATGAGAGGAAGTTGAATAATATATCACCATTATAGAGTCATTATGTTGTCATATATATCACATATATGGATTAAATATATACTTATTACCTTATTTGTATTGTGTATGTGTGAATCACATCAAATCGCTTCACGAGGTGGTAATTCGCCATACACATGAGCGACGTTATCATATTCACAATTAAGGGAATGTATGAATCTGTAAGATATATAATTATTCCAAAAGAATAATTATTTAATAAATATCACATAAATTGGTTAAATCCACCATTATAACTATCCATGAGATGTAGTGACAGAAAATGAATGACATCATTTCAGGAGGCGGTAGTCCTCCATACCCATGATTGATGGTTTTATTCCCAATTTGATGGAAGAGGAGGAGGATATAGTTTATTTGATTTTAAAAATGATATCCCAGTATATATTAGAAAATATTGTTATTATATAATTATAGTTAGATAATATTTTAAGGATGTGGAAGGAGAAATGATATAAAAAACATGTTTAATAATTTACCATTTCATTAGACTACCTCCTTAGTTTAAATAAAAATTACTTCTTTGGTGGGTATCCTAATCAAAATAAGGCCAATAGTATGCGATTAAGTAAGTAGATAATAGATTTTGGTTATTCTATTATGAACCAATTAGATTCTATTTTTTATGAGGAGACGATAGGGGGAGACCTTTTATATGTTGGGAGAGGACACACATGGAATTTTTGTAATGAAAAAGTGTACCCATGATTTTATCTTTCCACAAGGATCCAAAATTGTTCATTATAAGACCATAAAGAGTATATGGGAAAAATATTTCTAGAAATTTTTAGTTGGGGATGTTTTTTGTTAATTGTAACCATTATCTTTTTATTTTAAACCCCTGTAAATCTATTCTAGCCTTAATCCTGATAATTAATATTTAGTGATTTTACTATTAATTTTGAAAAAAAATTAATTTGATATTATTATATATTATTAATTATGATGAATAAAAATATGGAAACTATTTTTTAAAATTTCATTAACAGAACTATATACTTTTAATTAAAAAATAATCCCACAAAAATATGAAAAATTAGTTTTCTAAAGAGATATTTCTCATAAATCTAGAATTTTTTAATATCAAAAGTTAATATGATTTAGAATAAAATTATCTAAATTATATTTATAATATAATAAATAAGTGAATTTTGTTTTGAAATATTTTTATCAATTTGAAACCTTTTATATTATTTTAAAAAAATGAATATTTTAATAAAAGTCAGTATTTTCACTATTGACCAAAAAATTAATCCTTTCGAGAGATTATAAACAATTCATGGTAAGATATTTTGAACATGTTGATTACAGAAATGAAGTTAAATTTTTCAAATTTTTATTCAAAAAATTCTAAAAATTATTTTTATCACATTTCAAAAAACATTATTTGAGAAAAAAGTATTTTTGAATCATATAATATATTCCATAATGATTATGTTATAATTTAAAAATATATTCTATTTATCTAAAAAATGTATTCATAATTTAAAAAATATGGTTATTCCTCTTCATACTTCCTATTTTTATATCTATTTTATAATGGTCAAGTTTTAGTAACAATATTTAAAGTATATCAAGGTTCTTTAAAATTCGATGTTGTGTGTCGCGATAGATATAAAAGAAAATCTATTATTAGAAAAAAAATTCATAAAAAATTCATGGTGTTACATATATTCCACTACATATGGAATTCATGTATGATATAATTTTTTAGTGTTCATTGTTTCTCTTGAAGATTGTTCTTATTGAGGATGGATTTTCCTTATATTTTGTTTTTCATTCGATTTTTTAAATCTTATTTTTAAATAAAACCTAAACATTGAAGAATGAATTCATGTTTATATTTGGTATTTCTTGGTTTATTGAAAAAGTAAATATAGCATGATGATTTGGTATTTAACTCAACATAAAATAGAAGATTATATCGAATACGATGGAAATATTTTATTATCATGGATCCTAGCTTTCACGGGGTTAACTCGAATCATTTAGGAAAATTGATGTAATGGATATATCTTCTCCATAAAAACATGTAACTTGTCTCATAGATGAAGATAGATAAGTGTATGATAAATATATCTTAATGAAATATATAAAAAATAGATAAAATAATGTTTATTTCTATATCTACATGAGTGAATAGGAAGATGAAAGTGTTTTTGACTATGCATAAAATAAAATGAATTTATATATCCTATATATTATTAAAAATATGGGAAATTTCAAATTTTCACTGGAAGGATAAGAAGATGAAATAATCCCAACTATATAGAAAATAAAAATAATTAAGAATGAAGGGTAGGATAATATTAGAGATGAATAAAGTGCATTGGCACTCATAGAAGATCATTCCAAAGATGAATTTTTTTCCACGATGAAATATGGAAAGTTGATGTTGTTCATGTGATGTTATATATAGGATTACAATCAGAAAACACGTGACAATCAAGTATATTGCCCTATATCCAATGCAACAACAAAATAGCAGTTACATGTTTTGTCATTGGAATGTGTTTCCAAATATGGAATTATTTTTTGAGTAGTGACCATAGGATTAATGTAAATGGAGTTCCTATTATATAGTAGTGAACTAAAAAAATAATATCATTAAATATAGTTATCATTTGGGGGATGTGAACCAACATTAAATCTCACAAGGGGGTGAACCTAGGCTTAATAATTTTATAGAAAAAACCAACCAACAATTATTTCAATTATTTAATTCTGGTTTAGGACACATCACTATTACGTACTCCTTATAATATCTCAGTTCATGTAATCCCAGTAAAATAATTCCATCCTTTATGCATGCTTGGTTTATATTCTTCATAGAAAGATCATTTAGTATGGGCTAGGTAACCATATATAAATATGGAAATGGTATGGAATAGTAATATAAACTTTGGATATAAATTTATGGGAGAGTGAAGTTCGACATTACTAATACTAATGTCTATATCATCTAGGGAAAAGAGAGTATTTGAGGATATTTTTTTCATATTGTGAAATGTTCTATACCGTAATCTAATCCCCATCTTAAGGAATCTCTCAACTATTTCACTAGTGGGTCCTAAAAATATAACATGAATACAAATATATTATTTTTTCACATTTTAGGTTGTTACATCAATGAGGTTGTCCCTCTGATAAAATTTTCAATGGAAGAGGACTCTTGGGGAAACTGATCCTGATGTTGATAATGATACAATAATAAAATTATTTAGTAAAAAATATTTTTATTCCATAGTAAAATTTACTTTTATTCATCATTTATTTATATATATTTAATAGGGTAAGCATTATGTTAAGATATGAAAACATATAGAGTATTAGCGACATATTACTACACAAAGAGATGATATATTTCAGTGTGTTTTAGAGTATGAATGTCCTAAATACTCATTGATATTAGACATTGGTATCCCATAATATGCATTTGTTACATCACATGTGATACATCATTTCATAAATATAGGGATTCACATGAAATCTATGGTAGATTTTATAGTGTAGACCATGGAGCTCAACATGAATTCTTAGATTCAATAACTATAGTTAGTATGTGATGATAGATTATCAATGTTGTTATAAAATTAAGACAAGGTGATGACATAGAGTGTTTTTGATAGTGTATATATGTGAACATCACTAGTAAAAATATCATTTATACTCACATATATTTTTTTTTGTGATATTGTTATATATAGTATTTTTATATGTTATAGACTCTAAATATAGCTATTGGGAGTCATCAAAATCCATATGTGATTAAGATTTAGATAAACCAGATTCACGAGGAATGTTTCATTACATATTTATTATCTAATGTTTAAATTAGATATATATTTCAAAAATATATTTTTTATAATGTGTTTACAATAAATATAAACATGTATCTAAAACTATAGTGTCCCATTGGACTTTTAAAATATGATATTGAAATTTCATTAAATCATATGACAATGATAGTAGATTAATTAATAAAATAAATTCATTGACTCCACATCAATTTGAGTTACAATTTTCTCTAGATGATCAAAACATCATTTTTATCTTTTTAATAATCTAAAACGTGCATTTAATGGTTAAAACCTAAACAAAACAATTGATATGAAATTATTGAAATTTATTTAAGTTATTTTTAACAAATACTAGATTTTGATGTGTTAATCTCAAATAAAATGTTACCAGAATGAGTGAATACATTGTTTTTAAATATAGTAATGTCATAAAAAATAGGTGTACAAGGTTAAAAACTATGAAAATAATCTCATTTTGGTGTTAAATCATAGCAAAATTATTATGGAGTAGATTTTAAATTTAGAAACTAACACTACATAAATTTGAATTTTCGTTTTCTTATGATAGTCAAATAAATTTTATTTGTTTTTTTAATCTCAAAAACATATGTTAAATTGAAAAAACCAAGAAAATAAATAAATATAATCTAAAATAATGGGAAAAATATTTTAAATTTTTTATATGTGTATAAAAAGACTTCACATTGATCCAACATGTAGTGTTCTCACAATAAGTGTTTTTTAAGATATTAAAATCTTAGAAAACATGCATCTGAGTGTCAAAAACATGAAAATGATCTCATATTTGAATGAATACTTATGAAGATGTCCAAAATATTACATCTTAAATGTAGTAATTTATTACAGATGAATCAAATTTAATGTTTTCTTGGGTTTGTTGAAAAACATATTTTTATGATGTAAAACTCTAAAATGTGCGTAAGGGTCAGAACCAAGTAAATACCAAAAATTGTCATGATATAATTTTTTAGTGATCATTTAATAATAATTACATGTTTTGGTACATATAACATCAATATAATATGTGGATAAAAGTAATTTTAGAGATATTTATTTTTGAAAAAACATTTTCTTAAGAACTAAACCCAAAAAATGACCACAGATTGGAGGGAAATAATAGTAAAATAATTTCTTATTAATATTTAAAATGTAGAAATTAATTCCCCATCAATAAAATTTATATCATTATCTGGATGACTAACAAAATATTGTTTTGGAACCCTAAAACATGCATGTAACTTTCAAATCCAATAAAATGTTCAACAATTAACATGAAATCATATGAATAGATCCCAAAATTATTTTATATGTATATGAGTGTATATAACATCAATATGATGTGTGGTTTTCTTAGAATGAGTGAAAAACGTGCTTTTAAATATATTAAAATATTTAAAATCATAAGTCCAAGGGTCTATATTTAGAAAAAGAACACAAATTGGTTAAAAATTAAAGGACAAACATTTTTTTTTGAAATTTATTAACTAAAAAAATGTCAATAAATTTATTTATTTTTGTGAGATGACTATAAATGATTTTTTTGAAAATTTAAAACATGAATTTAATAGTTAAATCCTTGTAAATGATAATTAATTTATTTGAAATCATTGTACAATGATCACTAATTTATTTTTGATGTTTAATATTATTTGATTCAACAATAGGAAAATTTAATATACATGTGATAAATGTATATATAAAAAATATTTAATTATTCCAAAACATGTGTTTGAGTTTCCACACCGAAAAAATTTCCTTTCAATGGGTTAAAAATTATGGATATGGTTAATATTAACATAAAAAATATAAAATGATAACTTGTCAAAATGAGTTCTAATTTTATTATGATAACGGAAAACATTTAGTGTTTTAAACGTATAAAACATATTTGTAATGTTAAAAATCATGAAATAACCAAAAATTAAAATGAGATCATTAAAAACCCGTAATTGGATTATTTATAAAATGTATGAGTAGAATACACGTGAATACAATATGTAGTGTTCTTATAATTAGCAAAAAAAATAGTTTTAAGGAAATAAATGATTTCAAAAACATCAGTATGAAGGTTAAAAATGATAAAAAGACCGTATATTAGTGGGAAATATTTTAAAAAATACAACATATTAATTTCTAAAATATAGGATATGAATCAATGTTAATCTGAGTTTTGGTTTTCTTAGGATGACCAAAATTTATTTTAATTCTTTTAAAACACTAAAACGTAGGAGAAAGTTTGAAAAAAATAAAAAACAATAATGAATTTGTGTTAATTCAAGTGAAAAATATCATAGAATTATGTTTGATTTGTATGAGTTGATTACATGTCTATTAGACATGTGGCGTACTTAGAAGAAGTGGTAAAGTAGTTTTGAATATATTATTGTTCTAAAAAAACATGCAGTTATGTGTAAAAATAGAGTGAAATAACTCAAATTAGTGTGAAATATCTTTCCAAATATCAGTGATTAATTTTATAAATTTATGGAAATATTACGTGTCAATTTTAGTAACATATTACTCAAGATGACTAAAAATTAATATTATGTGTTTTAAAACTCTAAAACTCATGTTAAATGGTAAAACCTAGAAAATGACCATGAATTGACATGAAATCATAGAAAAATGATCATCAATTTATTTTTTTAAATTTATTTGTTGGATGAATGTCAATTCAGTACATGATATGCTTAGAATGTGTGAAAAAATTTCTAATGCTGTTACATTCATAAAAAATGTGCATTTCATGGCCCAATCCAAGAAAATGATCTAGGATTAGTGTGTAATCTTATGAAAATAACAAAAACATAATTTCTTAATTTTTGTAATTTACTCCGCATAAATATGAGTTAAAATTATCTCAGGATAACTATTTTTTTTATTTAAAATTTTTAAAACGTTCATGTAAAACTCCAAAGATATCAAATAACCCGAGATTAATATAAAATATCATAATAATGGTCATTGATTTATTTTTTACATGTATGAGTATTATTGTTACTAGATAGTGATATATAAATATAAAAAGGGGGTGGGGTTAATTTTTTGTCCTTAAAAATCTAGAGTTAATAAATTTATATTGTATAAATTGATCAAATAATAAATTAAAAAATTAAATTAAAAATAATAATATATTATCATGATAAATAAAGAAATTACACTATAATTATTATAGGATCATATATAAATAATGATCCTATATATATTCATCACTTCTATCTACTCAGTGAGTAAAATGATACAAACAAAAATATAGTTGACTTATGAATGGTAGTTACAACCCTTTACAAACTTCTATTTCCCGAATCCAATGCACAACTAAATCAAAAACAAATCCTTCCCTTTTCCACACATGGAGGTACAAACAATTACCATATCCTTTTTCAATGGGAAAAAACATAGGATATTTCCTTTTTTATGTATATATAATGAAGACTAACATTTTATTGGGGTATAATTGTGTGTGAGTTGAGTGATTACAACTCATTAACATTACATTACAGGAAAAATTACATCACAATAAAATATATAAAAATTTAAACCATAAAATTATAATGAATAAGTTATTACTAGTGTGGAAAATATCATCTCTAATATTTCAATGTAGTTAACAATTTATCTTAGGGAATTCAATAAGTTAATGTAGAATAGATAAGGTATAATAAAATTTAGACCCATTCTGTAATTGTAACCCTTTTTTAATTCGAAAAAATATATATCTTCTATTACACTTCTTATACCATTGGATTTGTATAATAATTCTCCAATATCCACTTCCTCTTCAATTCAAACTTCATAACTAATTTTTACAAAGATATACCATTTAATCTCATAATCGACATATACAATAATTATAACAATCCTAATAATAAATGAATAAAATTTTTACCATAAATATCACAATAATATAGGATTTCGTTACAATAAATATTTACTATGATAATTCTCTCTATCTCTATAATAATTTATATTTTACATTAGACTACTCCCCTCTTTTCATAAATATCTACTAAATCCAAGATGGTAAGTATCATGGTATGGAATTCATCATTTCTTAGTTTAATATTTACCATGAAGTGTGGATATGAACACGGGAATGTGAATCACCATTTTAATCCTTTAGTACTCATAAAATATAAAGGTAAAAATTATGAAATAATGTTTAATATATAGGTAGTAAATATTGTTAAAATTCAAATATTGAATTTTGTAAGATTATTGATACTTAATAAATAATTAATAATAAATAATGTGTAACATAATATTCAAACAATGTAAATATTTAATATAATTTACTAAAAAATTAATTATACCAGACATAATTTTTCAAAGTAGATAATACGTATGATAATGTACTTTTCAAAAAAAATTCTAATATGTAATATGATTTTTCTGATTCTCAAAGATACTAAACATATTGGGATTAATCAAAATCATAAAACCCTTCATTTGAAAGATATTTTAAAACACTTAATGGAATGTGTAATATAATTCCCGTCATTAAAATATAATACAAAAGATACATTTGTTGGAGAAAATATCTCATGTAACATGTATTTATAAACACCAAGAAGTACATATGATATTTTATTCACCCATATATTTAGGAATTACAACTATTAGATAATTTATAAACTATTTCTATCATGCATAAAAATTTTCTACTATAAAAATTTTCTCTTCTAAAAAAACATATGGTTTTCAAACCGAACATCAAAAAGTTAGTTTAACTCCCAACATAATAGAACAATAATAGTAATAATGAAAAATAATATTCATATTCAATAATAAAATTCAATGTCACTACCTTCTAAAAGCATTGAAAGCTTATAGAAATGATTCATCAGTTCCATACACAATGAATAAGAAAAACAATAGATCAAAAATAGTTAACAACAATGAATTATTGAATATTATAGAGAATAAATTTGTGATAACCACCATATATATTATTATGTGAGGGATTTAATTATAAAAAAATAGAAAAATAAATTTATGAATTATAATTATCAAAACACATACAAAGTGGAAATGGTCCATGTAATATCTCTATAAAATTACAAATAATTTTTATAATTTTTTAATGTATTAATTAGTAATATTTTATTAAGTTATATTCACTATAAAAGATATTTCCCAATTTTATGGACAGATGGGAAACCATATTATTTCTAACCCAAATGGATTTTCATGAAATATATAGTTTTTTTACATCTTTATTAATAAATTATATATTTTTAATTTGAAAAAATGAAATTCGTTTTGGAGTTCATCATGTTAATATTACCTTAGGATAATTTTTTTTCATTTTCTAAAAAATTGATTTTTCAATGAATAGTGAAAATACTTATTTTTATTCAAAATTGTATTTAATTTTAAAATTATTATAAATTAAAATTCTATTTTAAATTATTTTAATTATTTAATTTATTTCTTTTTATCTAAAATGGTATAATTATTTTATTTGAAATGAATATTATGCTTGACTTTTGTATTGAAACATATTATATTTAAAAAAGGAATTATTATAAGAAACTATTTTTCATTTTGTTTTCTGATTTAATTTTGAATTAAATTATGAAACTTTTATGTTTTGATTTTATAAAACTAGATTACATATTTGGAATCAGTGAGTCGAAATTTGGTAAATAGTTTTTATTTATTTTTGGATAATATGAATTGTAACTAGTTATTCTTCAACAATGGTAAATGGTAAACTAGATATAAAAAGTTAAAAATAATGTTATAAGGATTATAAAATGACCCTAAAATTTGACCACTTTTTAATTTTAAGAGTCCATTTCATCCATTATAATCAATAATTAGTTTATTTTACATTTTTTCCTTTTTTATCTAATTAGAAACATTATAATATTTTATTTAATGTAAAATAAAAAAAATTCATGATATTGTTTTAATTAAAATAATAATTTTTACATGAGAAAAACTACCGGATTTTTTTGGCTATAAATTGAAATTATATGGATGAAATATTAAACTTTATCAAGGTAATTTATTTTAATTTTCTAGGGGTGAAATAATTTGTATTAACATATTATTCAATGTAATTTTTTTTAAAATTCAATGCGATTATTTTGACAACAAGCCCTGAGATGGAACGTAACTTTGAGGCCAAGACCGGTCAGAACATATTTTTAAATTTTTTTGAGCTTCATTAAATAATCATGTGAGTGGGATTTCTTGACATTTAAACTACTTCCTAGATCAAAAATCTTTATGCACCATTGAAATCAAAGTTCTGATATTCTCTAAGAAAGGGCCTAACATTGGCCGGCATGGGATAAAAGTGGAAGTTAGTTTTTGGCCGTAAATAAAATAATAATGTAATAATTATTTAATTTTCAAATCCTCATAACACATAAATGGTAACATAGATTGGAAATATGAGAGTACTGTTGAGCTCGTGTGGCCGTGTTCCCCTTAGTTGGAGCTTAAACTCGATCGGTGTGGGTCGAGGGTGAAAGATAGTTTTTGTGAATTTTAAGAAAAATTAAAATAAAATAAACTTTGTTATTTTATTTCTATTTTTTACATTCAAAATTGATGCAATGAAATGAACGTGTAACTCAACAAAACTAAAGAACTGTTTCATAAATGAAATATCATAACAACACTACAATATATCGGTAATAGAAAATTGTTTCCTCCATTAATGATTTAATCGGGGGTGCGTCTTTCACACATTGGGAGAAACACTCTAAATATCTAAAGGATTTCCATTGAAAAATGGAAAACGATGGTCACTAGAGAGTTGATAACTCTCCCTCATCATTGAGGGATCCCTCCCTCGACGACGGGTCAAGGACCTTCACGGAAGGATCGCCTTTGGTGATGGATTTTTTATGTGATTGAACTCCAACCAGGTAGGGGTTTAAATTCATTATGAATTACTCTTTTTTGGTTCTCCCCTCAAAATGAAGAATGCATATCAAATATTCAACATGTTGATCCGTGGATGGTTAATATTTTTGGGGATGGGGGAAATAGTTTTGGTTTGATGCTGGGATGAAATCTTAGTGATTTATAACTCTATACTTTTTAATCCTGCTAACTACAACAGTCCCCAGTCAGAACGAACAATGAACAGGTTGTTCAATTTTAGTGTTCTTTGGGATCCCCTCTATCCCTCTCTGATGTTGTACTTTGTGCTACAACATATGGAGGTGCAATGGTTGTTGAGTCATTGATGAGAGATCGCGACACCCCAGATGCGACCTCATATGGGAGGTGGCATGTTGGTAGTAGGAGGCGCTGACATGGAGGCTGGGGGCTGGGGAATCGGCCACCCGACCACATCAGAGGCACACGTGGTGTTGAGCCACGGTCTGCATACTGTGATGATATGTTGGACCCGCGACCGATCTAGTCCGCATGAGCGGACCGATGGAAGAAGATGGCGCCATTTTGGAGGAAAGGACTACCTATTGCAGGCTGGGACAATGGCACGAACTAGCCCGCTAGGTGGCCTAGGATGGAAGGAAGATGGCCCACCCTTGCGGACCAGGCTAACGGGGTGGACACAGCCCCTGGACGGCACAGACTGTGGGTAGAACTGGGATGCCAGTGCAGGCCGGGCAGAATGGAACCGGGTCATTGGTAGACCCTATGTTTTAGATCCACATTTGAACTAAAATAGGTCCAGCAAAGCCCAATGGGCCTAGCCAGTGGACCAGTTTGGCCCAAACCCTACTGGGATGGGTTGGGTTGGCCATACCGAGCCAGGTCAGTCAGGTCGGTCGGACTGGGTCGGACAAAGCCCAAGCAGTACAATCCCCTATTTACTAAAAACCTAATTTCTTTCAAATTTGGCGTTTGATTGATGCTCAATCTGCGGCGTTGGGTCCCTTGCGAAGAGAAGGTACTTTGGGAATACTATAAGTGAGATTTCATGGAAATTGATATATGATGAATGTATTTATGATTTAAATATTCCGGAATCAAGAACGCTTCGTACAAGATTCGCACAGTTGGATGATACCCAATGATTACTAATGAGTAGGTCTAAGTGGCCCTGTATGCCTAGATAATAAGAGGCCCCATGTGGACCAGCTACAAGAAGCTCTATATAAATTAGCTATAAGTGGAACTATATAAACTAACTATAAGCGGCCCTATATGGACCAGCTATAAGCGGCTTTGTGTGACCCAGCTATGATTACCTATGTGGGGAGAATCTCTTATTGACCTGAAAGATCCACATTGGGGAGTGGCTCTAAGTGGCCCATTAGTCCCATGATACTCATCAAGGATGAGTATCTCAGTAGTCTAATGTGTTCATCATTACGACTGATAGTCTTGTTTCCATACATTATATTATACCTTGTTTGATTTGTTTTTCTTTGTGGTTATGATTTGTGGTCTTTCCTTTGTGAATTTGTGTCCCTACTGAGTATTTTGTCACTTACCCCTAAATGGGATCCACCCGCACGTATCATATCAAGTGTAGATGAAAAGAACTTTGGCATACACCTTGGTGTCCTAGGACTAGGTGGTTCCCAGTGAGATACGATAGGCAAGACATACTTATACAACTTCTGGTTGTAATTCCCTGACTCTCGTTACCCAGAGTCAGTTCCTTATTACATAAAATTGGAAGGATCACAAGATATCTAGTATTGAAATACTGATTAGTTTAGTATCATTATATGTACTAGATACACACATAATTTTTTACATTATATCAGGAAATAAAAAAAACATTGTGTCCCCTTTGAACATGCTAATATCCTTTGGCCTATCCCTATAGTTTAATCATAATATACTTCTTCAAATTCTGGGAAAAATAATACATAAGAAAGGGGTGATATCATATGCCCAGTAAGGATAACAATATAGTTTAAACTATCATAAAGAACGATAAACATTTAAGGCAATGTATAAGACTAAAAAACAATCCTTTTAAACATAAACTTCAACACAGTTTGACAATGATAAATCAAATAGTTCCATTTACTGTTTTAGATGGATATTCTACGAGTCGAATAGTCACATATAATGTAAATATGTAATTTCATAATGATGCAATGCATAATGACAGACATCATAACTACATAGTCAAGGCCTCAAACCAAGACTACAAATAAGGTTTTTTCAAGGACTTATGCCAAGACACTTGTTTGTCTCATGAGACCTACCATTGAATCAAGGAGCTAAAGAGGGATACACTTGTCAATTACTAAGCCCAATGAATTCCTCGTATGAAAATATTGTAACATAACATAAACATTCATATTAATACTACCAGACAAAATGTTAATACCTTAACCATAAACCATGAATGGTATAAAAATAACACATCAACAGTCAAACATATCCCAAAATCTACAATAACATATGGAAGATTATATAATAATAAATCATCATCAAACAAGTGTAAAATCCATCAAATCATGTTAACATAAATGAAATCAAATATATTTGATAGAAACATCTCTTTCTATTTTGAAATCATTTAATAGTCACATAATTATAAAAGAAATCATTTATTTTGAAAATATTCTTATAATCTTGCAAGGGATGATTCAAAGGTGTTATAATGGTGTAAAATAGAAACACCCAAAATATATGTTAAAAAAATTCTTACCTTAATTTTGTGAAAAGGTTATAAAGTACATTGTCTAGAAAATAAAAGAAATATTCCTTTCAAAACATTTCCAAAAAAGTCAAACAAGGGTAAAAATAACTTTAACCCATATTATAAGAAATAGTAAAAATGTTTTGAAGTTCATTATTAAAAATCAATAATGTGGATGATAAATAATTCATTGAATATAATTACATATAAACAACCTCAAATAATAAATAGATTTTAAAATTAACCTTTACCTTGCACTTTTTTTAGTCGAGTGAAGGTTAACCTCCTCTTCTTCGGGTGCTTCATTTTGATTTGATCAAAATTGATCTTTAGGTTGGCTTTCTAATCAACTTAAGGCCTTGAGGTTGAATTGAGGGTATTTGGGAGGATATTTGAGAAGGGTTTGGTTGAGAAAATAGGATTTGTGTTTGTGAATTTGAGAGAAGGGTAAGTACTCTTTTATAAGAGAGGTGAGGGTCACTTTAGGAAAAGATTGAAATATTATTTTTTTTATAAAATCATTTTTGGTTTATAATGGCTATAAATGGATTTATTTCAAGGAAAATGTGGGGATGGGTCGAAATAATCTCATCCAATTGGTGTTAGTAATGTTTATGTCACCATATTAAACTTATCTTTTAGATTTAACTCTTAGTTAAATAATTTAACTTTTACCATGTCTTCTTGTATTTTTATATGACATGCTTAATAAACATACAATAAAATGCCAAGAGAACCTCTTGTTGTTGATTAATGATGTATCTATCATTATATAAGTCCTTTGGATGAACCATAGATTTTTAGGAACACTATATCATTTAATAATATTGCATTTGTTTTAAAAACTCATTTGTGTCAATTTTGACACTATATAGTACTTGGTTTTTGTGAAAGTCAAAAAAAACATGATTAATTCGAAAAAAATTACATTAAATAAATATAAAAATGTCATATTAACCTAAAAATTAGTGTAATGAATCAAAATTCTCAAATTACATTTATTTGGATATTTATAATATCAATTATTTTAATCATTCATTAATAAGGTAATTACAGAATCCTCACTGTGTTTTAAATAAATTTAACTATTTAATGTATAAAAATTATAAAAAATTACCATGTTTTAGTAATTTTTTTAACTTTATAATTAATATTTATAGTATAATTTATCTTATGTATAACCCCATATTAAAAATGGTTTAGTTATTGAACTTTTAATTTAACACTTTTTACACTTCATTAAATAAAATTATAATAAATGTCATAATCTAATCCAAGTTGATCGAAGAGGATCATATTTTTTTCTAAATGTTTATTTTCATTGAAAAACACTTATCCAATAGAATTAAAACATGTGTTAGGGTAATTATAATATCATTTTCATCTTTAATTAACCTATTTATTTAAAACCGTGATAAATAAAATTCAAAAGTTACTATTCACCAAAAACTATTTTCATCATATTGAACCAAATTTTAGTTAATTATATAAACTGTTTATCTCAAATTTTTGATACTCAATTCACTGAAATGGAAAGATTACGTTTTAAACAAATTTGCAAATATGCATAGATTGTGGGTAAAAGATGTTAAAAAATTCAATAAAATTTTATATATCTAATCTTATTATAAAATGACTACAATGAATTACATTGTAATAATATAGGTATTATGTATCTATTTTTAATTTAAAATAAATTTTAATAAAAATAATTATTATTTAATAAAAAGTTTGTTTTTATATAATATGTAGTATTTTTCACTATTCATTAAAAATTGAATGTTTTCAGAAAAACACCAAAAATTTACCCTAAGTTAATTTTAATATTATGATTCCAAAAAAGATGTCCATTTTAACCAAATTCAATTTTTATGAGTGTCAAATATTACTTTTATTGTTGTTCACAAAAGGACATAACAAGTAGTTCTTTTAAGAAGATGGTTTTTCTAAATATATAACTACTTTAAAAAAACATATACATTTTAGTATAAATATGTATTAGTTATGTGAAAACATTATAAATAATAATAAAAATTGATTTTTCACAATTCATATCGCAAAATTTAATTGATATATAAATATATCGTTTAAAGAATTATAATACTAATGAGTTGTTTCACAGAAACTCAATCTTGCGTATAATCCTAGGCAAGTCGGTGTTGCGTGTACTATAAGCTATTAAATTACTTTAAATATATATCTTACTACGAAATATTGGGGTGTTACATACTCCACTACATTAATAAATTTCACCCTCAGAATTTGAAATTGCTCTTCAAAAATAAAAGGTTAATAATAGAAAATACCATTATAGAAAACCCACATAAAAAATAGGGTTAATCAAATTTAGTCTTGATAAGAAGGAATGGGAAATGAAAAATCTACCACCAAATTAGGATTTATAATAAGAGAACATTGGTGGAAATTTGAGACACATAACTGGAGGGAAAACGTAAATATCTATAGGGAGTGATTAAGGTCATAAATCACAAACATGTGAACAATAAATACAAAATTTAGGGCCCCAAAGCCATAAATCAATGATGACTAAAAATATTATTGGTTCCTCAAAACATAATTTATTAAGACTAAAAATCATTGGTTTTAATATATCTTCCCTAATGTTTAATAATTAATTTCTTCATAGAATAAAAAAGAAATACATGACATGTAGAGTTCAATCCATTAACTAATTTCTACCACAAACTCATCTTTCACTCCAAAATATAATAGAACTCAAAAATATTCTATTTATCCTAATCTAATAGTGTTTCAATAAAATTGAATTTATTATTTATTTTTTAGATCAGTGAAAAAAAACTACATTATATATACCAGGACATCACGTAGGCCAGTGGTAGGTGATGCACCCTTTTCGCCCTTTGGTTGTGGGTTCAAGTCTCGTGGCATTTCCAGATGAGACGGGTTATCACCCAACATTCAGGTTTTCCATTTTATAAAAAATCCAAAAATAATATTATGAAATATTTTAACCTTAAACCATAGTATCCAATTTCAAACATAATCCATTCCAATATTTAGGCTAGTCCAAAATACATCTGTCCAAACTGATAGTCCAAAAATTTATAAGGCCAACATAACATAATGAAGATCTCTTTTTTCCAAAGAATAATATGTTAGTAACTTCATCATGTATTCTCATAAAACATGGTAACACTCTGAGTTACCATAAATCCTTATTGATTACATTTCTTGCTCTCTTATTCCTTATAAAAAACTAGATATATTCCTTAAATTTGAAAATTTTGAATACTCCAAAAATAATGGAATAAACAAACTATTAATCAGTTCCAACGTAGTCAAGAATATCCAATATAATTTATCCAAATCAACCATCTCTTAATCGAAAATCATTAACTCAGTGTCGAGACCATATTAAGGTTTATCTTTCTATCAACTATGTATTTTCTAAAAAGTTTAACTTTCTATTGAGTAAAATTTTTTAGTAGTATATAATCTCAAATACTTAGTGAAATCGTATTGCAATACAATCCTTATTTACTTCCATAATTAATATAACCTTATATCGTTGATACAACACTTGACTGACATAATTCATTAATAAAAATATAAGAACACAAATTATTTCTCTTCATCTGCAGTGGAATCATAACATTATTATTATCCCATGACATCATTTTGGGTATATTTTGATGATTTTGACATTGATTTTCAATGTGTCCCAACTCCTTCCAGATGAACCTTTGTACATTTGAAACCTTTTTCTTACCCTTGAAATCATGTAACCCGTTTCCTTTTTCTCCACACTTATAACAAACTCTTATTCCCTTAATGAATTTACCAAGGTTATTCTTTCCATAGTTATCACATATGGGAAAATCCTTATTTTCTTTTGTTCCCTTTATCCGTCTTTCTATTTACCATCTTTTTCTTTTAGGACTTCCCTTCAAAGCCATAGGAATCATAGAATTATTTGGTTATCTTATTAACACATGATACTATTTTTTCATATAAATATTTTACATGAGAGACTATTTTATTTCTAAATGTTGGCTTAAGACCATGAATGATACAATCCTTCATACTTTATAGATCATGCGTATTGCTAGAGTTCTCATTCCATATACTCAGAATCATTTCTAAACAATGGCATACCCTAGGATAGTTTATGAATCGCAATGCGTAATTCCAAACTTATAAAATACCAAACGTAAATTGAAAAGTTTATGCATATAATCCATACTCATAAAAAGGTTTTTTGAGGTAGTATCAACTCAAAAATCCTTCATAATGGTTTGTAAAGAAAATGTGAATTATCCTAAGAATATCCCCTGAGAGTTTAAATACCAAGAATGGAAAAATTCCTATTGGTGTATACCAGGATACCCTAGGTCATACCCAAAACTCCTTTTCAGAGTTTTCACTCTTACATACATCTGTGCTAGAGCCAGCTCTACCTATTTGTATCCAGACATGGATGTATTTTCTTGGAAACCCCACATAATATTTGAACATCCAAATTTTTGGGATGTTCTTCTATACTAATCTTCAACATTTATCTTTTTTTAATGTTCTATAATCAGGGTTTTTCTAAATATAGTTTCCAAGGTTTGTATTAAACTTCCTCTGATACTAACTGTAACTCCCTGACCCATGTTACCCAGAGTCGGTGGATTATTACATAACATTGGCATGACAAAAATTGATCATGTCTCGAAAGATTTATTAGTTTAGTATACTTGGATGTAAAATATACATAAATAATATATATATTACATCTGGAAATTAAACAACAAAAACATTGTGTCCCCTTTTAACACACTCATATCCTTTGGCCAATCCCTGTAGGTCAATTGTAATATACTTCTTCACATCATATGAAAAAGAAAATATAATAAAGGGGTGAGCTCAGATGTTATGTAAGGTTAAAAATATAAGTTATAATATCATTAATAACCAAAAACATATATGTAAATTCATAAGACTAAAACCCAAGACTTTTATAATTAAATTTAGCGTAATATGGAAAAGATAAATCAAATAATAACATTTACTTATTCCCATGAAAATTCTACTAGTCGAATAGTAACATGTAATATCAATAACTAATTTTATAATTATGGAATTCATATTATAGGGCATCATAACTACATAGTCAAGGACTCATTCGAAGAATACAAATAAGATTTATTCAAGGTCTTGTGCCAAGACAGTAGTTTGTCTAATAAGACCTGCCGTTGCATCAAAGAGCTATAGAGGGCTCCACCCATCACTTACTAAGTCAAATGTATTCCTAATATGAAAAGGTTGAAACATGATATAATCATTATTATTAAAACAAGAATATGAAATATTAATACTTTAACCATAGATCATGAATGGTATAAAAATAACACATCCACAGTCAAACATATCACAACAAAATCAATACAAAATGGTAGATTGTATCATAATAAATCAACTTCAAAAAGTGTAAAATTCATCAAAGTATGTTGAAAAAGATGAAATCCACACTACATGAGAGAAATACCACTTTCTATTTTAAAATCATTTAATTGTCACATAATTATAAAAGAGAACATTTATTTTGAAAATATTCTTATAAGCTTGTAAGGGAAGCTGTGAAGGTTTTATAACAGTGGAAAATAGACTCACCCACCATATAAGTTAAAAATTATTCCTACCTTTACTTGTTGAAAAGTTAATAAAGTACCTTGTTTGGAAAACAATGGAAATATTCCTTGTAAAACATTTTATAAAAAGTCAAACAAGGGTATAAATAAATTTAACACATATTCTAGGAAATAGTAAAAATGTTTTGAAATACATTTTTAATTAACATGGATGTAGATAATAAATAATTATTAGAAGATGATTACATATAAACAAGCTCATATAATAAATATATTGTAAAAATAACCTTTACTGTGCACTTTTCCTTAGTCGAGGTTTGGTTAACCTCCTCTTCTTTGGTGATTCCATTTGATTTGATCAAAATGGATACTTATGATGGATTTTTGATCAATGTAAGGCCTCTAGGTTGAGGTGATTCTATTTGGGAGGATATTTGAGAAGGTTTGGTCAGGCCAAAGGTCTTTGGATTGTGAATTTTAGAGGTGGGTAAGTACCCTTTTATAAGAGAAGTGAGGGTCACTTTATGAAAATATTGAATTATTATATCATTATAAAATCATTTCCAATTTATAATCGCTCAAAATGAATTTACATTGATGATAAGGTGGTTATGGGTCTAATTTCTCTCAACAAAAAGGTTTTAGACAAGTTTAGCTCACCATATTAACCTTATATTTTAGATTTAACTCTTAGTTAAACAGTTTAACTTTTACCGTGTCTTCATGTTTTTTTATATTACATGGTTAATAAAATTACTATAAATTTTCAAGAGAAGCTCAAGTGGTTCATTAATCTCATGTTTATCATCATATAAGTCCTTTTGCAGAACCATAGATTTTTAGGAATAATATATCATATAATAATATACTATTTGTTTTAAAAACTCATTTATGTCAATTTCGACACTATTTAGTATTTGGTTTTTGTGAACGTAAAAAAAATTATTACTTAGAAAAAAAAATTAAATCAATACTAACATGTCATATTAAACTATAAAATTAGTTTAATGTATCAAATTTATCAATTTAGATTTATTTGGATATTTATAATATCCATTATTATAATCTTTCATTAATAAGGTAATTATTACATCATAATTGTGTCATAAATAAATTAAATTATATAATGTCTAAAAATTATAAATAAATTACCATTATGTAGAAAATATTTTTATATTTCTAATGAATATTTATAGTTGCATTTATCTTATGTATAACCCTATATTAATAATGGTTTAATTATTAAAATTTTAATTTAAGACTTTTTACTCTTCTTTAAATAAAATAATAATAAATGTCATAATTTAATCCAAGTGGATCAAGATAGATTATATATTATTACTATGGTTGATTTTGGTTGAAAATAATTTATCAAATAGAATTAATACATGTGTTAGGGTAATTATAATATCATTTTCACCTTTAATTACCATATTTCCTTTTAACTGTGGTAAATAAAATTAAAAAGTTACTATTCACCATCAATTATATTCATCTTATTGAAAAAAAGTTTACTTAAAAATATCAACTATGTCTCACAAATTTCTTAAATTCAATTCACAGAAGTGGTAAAATTATATTTTATACAAATTTTCAAATGTGCCAAGAAGGTGGGAAAAAGATGTTAAAAAATTCAATAAAATTTCATATATCTTATCTTATTATAAAATGACTCCAAGGAATAAAATCGGACTAATATAGGAATTATGTATCTATTATTACATTAAAATAAATTTAAATAAAAATAATATTTATTTAAATAAATTTTTTGTTTTTATGTACACTGTAGTATTTTTCACTATTAATCAAAAATTGAATGTTTTCAGAAATAACCAAATATTTACCCTAAGAAAATTTTGAAAATCCAAATCCAAAATCAAAGTATATTTTACCAAATTCAATATTTAGGAGTTTCTCATATTAATTTTATTATTGTTCACAAAAGGACCCAAAATGTAGTTCTTTTAAGAAAATAGTTTTTTCTAAATATATAACTATTTTAATAAAACATATACATTTCATTAAAAGTATGTTTTATTTACTTGAAAACATTATAAATAACAATAAAAATTTATTTTTTACCATTCCTATCACAATATTTAATTGATAAATAAATATATCCTTTAAATAAATATAATACTAATGTGTTGTTTTGCAGATACTCTATATTTCGTATAACGCAAGACAAGTCAGTGTTGAGTGCAGTATAAGATATTGACTTATTTTAAAGATATAATATACTATGAAATATTGGGGTGTTACATTGGTTTCCAATCCATGCCTATCCTTTAGATAGGGTTCTCTTATGGATGACATTTTTAAAAATCTATTGTACTTTCTTGTTTTCAGTTTTGCTTTTGTTGGGTTTTTATTCTGACCCATTTGACATACAACGTGATCCTTTACATAGTGGTAGTTTTAGTGGGATGAATGTTTTCCTTTTCAACTTTTTTGTACATGTTTGTGTGTGTCCATGCATACAGATATTCATGAAAATTTTTCCCACTCATGGGATAATGACTTCGATGATAGTTTCCATTACTTGGTCTTTAAGAGTCGAGCTTGAGGTTGTCACAGCACGAGCCCCGAGAGATGGGTCATGAAAAAGTGGTATCAAAGGAGTTCATTTCTACTATAATAAATATGTTTCTATAAATTTGGATGGGGCCATAGTGTTAATTGTTTCGGGATCAGCTTTCAGGCCAGGGAGTCTAGTGTTGGTGCAGCGACCGATGTATCTGTACACTAGGACCTTGAATTCTATTTTCCAACTCAGTACACGAAACCACTAGTTTAATGCATCTTTGAGTGTTTTATAACGATATTTTTAGAAAGAGTCAGATCACCATGTATAATCTATTGACTATGGTGCATTATTATCTATTTCTGGATTCCTCCAGGCACATAACCATCCAGGATTCTGATACATGACCGTGAGGACATCCCACCAAGCGATGTGGAGTCAGTTCTGGGACTGGTGGAAGAGATGGACCCACCTGATGGTGCACTGGTTTTTCCACCACCCATTGATTAGTAGTTACTATTATCTCTACCAATAGGGGATTCTCATAGGATCAGTGCTTTGCACAAGTTTCAGAGGGAAAGACCTCTAAGGTTCAGGGGTGAGACTGACCCCTAGGTAGTCGAGGATTAGCATGAAGAGGTTACACAAGTCTTTCATCTTATGGGGACGCCTCTAAACCATATGGGATCTCATTTTAGTGGCATCAATTCCTTATGACATCATCTTGGTTATGGACAGGTTGTCAACAGTCCATACTCAAATTGTCTATTTTAGGCCCACAATGTGTTGTATACACAGATATGTGAATAGGTTTTCCTTTGCTGGTGAGAAGGAAAATGGAGTAGTGCAGGATGGAATCACACAAAGGAGGGTGAAATCGATCACTCATCAGTTGGTGATCATGCCCCTCGATGTAGTGGATGAGATGAGTCCACAGTTTACTATAGCAGTGAACGAGTATGTGGACATATTTTCAAAGGATGTTTCAAGACTACCTCATCATAGATAGGTAGACTATGATATTGATCTATACCCCAGGATGAGACCAATATCTACACCGGTATATTGGATGGCTCACATAGAGTTATAAGAACTATGTTTAAAATTGGAGGACTTACAGAAGTATGTGTTCATAAGGCCCATCATTTCGCTAGGGGTAGCCCTAGTGATGTTTTCCAAGAAGGTAGATGAAAACTTGAGCATATTCACAGACTTTCGGTGCCTAAACTAGATAACTGTGAAGAACATGTATCCTATACCAATGATTTATGACCACTTTGATTAGCTGACTGGAGCGAGGTAGTTCTCAAAGATAGGCCTTAGATCAGGCTATCAACAGCTTTGAGTGTGGGATGGGGACATCTCAATGAAAACTTTTAGATGTTTCTATGGATGATACAAGAACTTAGTGATGTATTTTGCTATAAAAAATGCCCTAGATGTGTCCATGGGACTCATGAACTGGATCTTATATCCGTACCTAGAATATTTTGTAGTGGCCTTTATTGATGAAATCTTAGTGGATCCAGCGTCAACGGATGGGCACATGATACACCTACAGATGGTTTTGGACACCATCTGAGAGCCCCATAATTACAGTAATCTCTAAAAGTATATGTTCTAGATATGAAAGGTCCACTAACTAGGGAATATCATCTCATAAGATGTATTTGTAGTGGATCCTACGAAGATCGAGGTGATGCATTATTGGGAGCCACCCAAGAGCATTACCGAGGTGTATAGTTTCCTTGAGTTGGCTTGGTATTATTAGAGGCTAGTACCTGACTTCTACAGAGTATCTGAACCCATGATGGAAAATAATAAGAAGGTAAGACCCTTCGTGTGTATATAAATATTCTAGTAGTGTTTTCAACAGATGAGGAAGATCTTCGCAAGTTCTCATAACTTGAGACTTCTAGAGGAGGGTGTCGACTGCGTGGTTTAATGTGACGCATTTGGAACTGGGATTGGTTGTGTCTTGATATAGGAGAAAATAGTGACTGTATGTGAATCGTGATAGTTGAGGCCACAGGATAAGAACTATGTGACTAATGACCTTGAGTTGGTAGTGGTAGTCTTGGCACTGAAGATGTGGCGACACTACCTTACGTGTGAACAATTCGTCATCTACTTAGAACAAAAGTGTCTCAAATATATCTTTTCTCATATGTATATAAGTATGATACAATGTTGTTGTCTAGAGTTCCTCTAGGACTATGACTTCATGATATTCTATACTTATAGAATGGGGAACATGGTGTCAGAGGCTCTCAGTAAGAGACTGAGTTCAAATTTACTGAACGAGGCCTCGGAGTAGTTTTCCTCGCATTAGATATCCTTTATGGATAGATTTGAGAGAGATTATCTATAGTCAATGGTATTTTACCCTCCAATATTACAACGGGTCAGAGAGGCACAACTTGAAGGTGCCTGTTGTGAGACTACATGTGCCCAGATGTCCATAGGGCATTCCCATATTGGATATTCGGAAGGTGGGAATCATGTCATATTTTTCAGAGGACACGTAGTAGCCCCTTCGACATTGTTGGATGAGGTTTTGAGGGAGTTCCATACATCCCCTTTGGATTTACATCTCGGTGTGGTGAAGATGTACGAGGACATTCGATGTTAGCACTGGTGGTCGTTGATGAAGAAAGATGAAAAAGAGTTCTTCTCAAGATGCCTCACTTGTTAGCAAGTGAAGGTTGAGAACCAGGTTCCCATAGGTTTCAAACAAACTCTTAAGGTACTGGAGAAGAAGTGGGATGGAATATCTATGGACATTGTGATTGGTTTACCATGCATATCCAGGGGGCACGATACCATTTGGGTGTTTCTAGACCGACTCGCCATGTCGGCCCAATTCCTAGCCATTCGAGAGAAGGGTTCAGTATATAGCATGGGAAGACTCTATATGAAAAAGATATTTTGACTCCATGGAGTCCCTTCAACAATAGTATCAGATCGTGATGCACAGTTTACATCCCTGTTGTGGAAGGGATTGCAGGAGGCTTTTGGGACTCATCTGTGCTTGTGCACATCCTTTCACCCACCAACTTATGGTCATACGAATCAGACCATAGAGACCATGGGAGACATGATTTATGCTCTCATCCCCAATTTTTTTTTCATATTTTGGAGGGCCACATACCATTGGTGGAGTTTTCATACAAAAACATCTACAACTCCACCATCATTATGACACCATTCGAGGCACTGTACATATGACCATGCAGGTCAACATTATAATGGATAGACCCAAGGGAGTCAACACTCATTGATCCATAGATGCTATATGCTACCACTGAGAAGGATCTGGTCATCCAAGAGAAGATGAAGGCTACATAAAGCTGACAGAATTCCTATACCGATAGGCGGTAGAGACCCTTGGAGTTCGAGGACGGGGACCACATATTCATATGATTTTCTCCTCGATGAGTGATACAAATATTTGGATGGGGAAGCAAGTTATCTATGAGGTTCATTAGACCTTTCATGGTACTACATAGAGTGGTAATGTTGGTGTACCGCTTGTCTCTACCATCGTAGTTAGAGAGGGTGCACAACGTCATACACATATCCTAGCTGAGAGATACGTGCACAACCCTTCTCACATCATTGGCCACAACGAGCTGGATATTGATGACAAGGAGACATTCACGGAGTACCCAGTGGGGATAGAGGATAAATAGGATAGTATCCTTCATGGATGGTAGATTCATCTAGTGCATGATTGTTCGTAGCATGTGAATATCTTAGAGATCACATGGGAGAACGTGGTTCAGATTTGTGCTCAGTACCCCCATTAGTTTGATTAGACCTTATTTTGGCTTACGAGGACCTAAATCCCTAATGTTGGAGTAATTTAATACCCCATAATTACATGTAATTTTTTTTGAAAATTAAATTGGGTTATTTCGATACCATGCCTTGAGACAACATGTAATTATGAGGTCTATATTGGCCGAAATGTATTTTTGAACATTTATTGAGGTTTATTAGATAATTTTGCAAGTTATATTTTATAACTTTTTAACTGGTGTCTTGATCAAAAATTTGAGGGAACCATTGAACTAATAGAATCCGGATTTACCTAGAAAGTTCCTAACATTAGCCAGCGTGGTCCAACAGTGGATGTTAGTTATTGGATGTAAAGAGAATGATTATGTGACAATTAATTTAATTTTCAAGTCCTTATAACTCATAAACAGTAACTCAGATTGGAAGTATGAGATTACCATTGAGCTCATGATGGTATGTTCCCCTTATATGTAGAATAAACTAGATCAACGTGATTCGAGAGTGAATGATAGTTTTTGGAAATTTTTGGAAAAATTAAAATAAAATAGACATTATTATTTTATTTCTATTTTGAACTTTCGAAATTTTTGCCACAAAAAAGAACTATAACCCAATGAAACCAAAACACTGTTTCATAAATGTAATATCATAGTTACACTATAATGCAATGGTAAGGGAAAATTCTTTCCTCATTAAATGATTTAATCAGCAGTTTCATCTTTGGAACGTTGGCACAAACACATTGAATCTCTGATGGATCATCGTTGACGACCGATGAAACATGATCGCAAAGGACTTGAGAAATATCCCTCTTCTTAGAGAGATCATTCCATCAATGATGGATTGATGACCTTCACTAACGAATCACCTTTAGTGATAGATTCTTCCTGTGAGTGAACTCCAACTAGGTAGGGTTTCAAATTCATATTGAATTGTTATTTTTTCATTCTCCCCTATAAATGAAGAACATGTATTGAATATCTAACAAGTTGATCTATAGATGGTTAATATTTGTCGGTATGGAGAAATTTTTTTGGTGTGATTCCAGGATTATGTCATAGTGATTTATAACATTATACTTTGTGATCCCACAAATTAGAACAATCTCAGGCCGATATGAACAAAGGTTAGGATGTTCAATATAGAGGTTACGTGGGAACCCCTCTACCCCTCTATCTATTTGATTATAATGGTGTAATGGACGGTGGAGAAAATACCATTGAGGCACCGCTGAGAGACCGTTGCACTCGGCTATGACACCCCGGTTGTGGCACGCCGGCTGTGGCAACAAGAGGGAGGTGGTAGCAGGAGCCACCGACATGGAGGTCGGTGTTTGGTGGTAGGGTCATGGCCACCCGACCTTGTTGGAGGTGCATGCAGTGCAGAGCCGTGGTCTACAATCCATGGTGGTAGGCTGGAGCCACGGAAGAGGCGGTCTGCGTGAGCCGACCGATGCAGGAAGGTGGAAGCACGTTGGAGGAGCGTCCTTCCTGTTGCGGTTCACAGTGTGCTAATGGAACGTTATCCTCATAGGACCATGTGCGAAGAGGAGGAAGTTGGCCTCAGCCGGTTTCTAGCCTCACCTAGCCGCGCGCAGTATGAATCAGACACCCAATAGGCATTCGCGCAGGGGCATAACTGGCCTTCCATGCAGCTCGGTCTAGTGTCATGAAATGGGCCACAGGGCAGCCCAAGATGGAAGAAATCCAGCCCGACCTTCTTGGTAGGCCGATAGGGTGGACTGGGCCACTCGGTGGCCCTACCTGTTGGTAGAACCGGCCCACCGGTGCGGGCCAGGCTGGATGGAATTAGGTCACTGGGTGACCCAGTGGGCTGGTACCACGGGCGAACCAGGTAAGGTCCAGCAATGCACAATGGGCCTATCCAACGGACCAAGTTAGAGGAGGTCGGCCCAGACAAAACTGGGTCAGGTCGGGTCGGCCGAAATGGGCTGGGTCAGGCAGGACCCCCGAGCTGTTCTGGTCAGGTCGGTCCAACCGTGCTTAGACACAACCTACCACTATTTACTAAAACGCTAATATCTTTCATACTGAGAATCCAATTGACATTCCATCTATAGCTTTTGGAGTCTTGCAACTATATGGTCTATTAATCATACTCTGAGTGATATTTCCGAGGAATTAAGATATAGATTTTGTCTTGAGTATTTGATTATCACAGAATCAAGTGTGCTATGTCTGGGATTCCTGCGGCTAACTAAGACATGAAGACTGCAGGAGAATGTTTCTAAGTGACCCTTCATGCCTAGATGATAATCAGCCCTATGTGGACTAGCTACATGTTTCTCTATGTGACCATGTATAAGCGTCCATATGCGGACTAGCTATACACGTCCATGTGTGGACCAACTATAAGAGGTTCCGTGTGACCCATCAAAAATTGCCAAAGTAGGGAACGTCTCTTAGTAACCTGGCAGACCCACGGTGGGGAGAAGATCTTAGGAATCCAGTGGAGCTAATGATACTCACCGCGGATGAGTATGACAATAGTCAATGGTTTTTAGTGTTATGACTGATAGTCTTTTTTTCCATAATTTACATTATACATGGTGGGAGCTTTATTTCTATGTGGTTATGCTTTGTGGTCTTTACCTTGTGGATTGGGGTCCCTACTGAGTATTGTGTTACACACTCCTTCACGGGCTCTACCTACACATATCATGTCTGGTGAGGACGACATGCACTTTGATAGAGACCTTGGTGCCCCAGGACTAGGCAGTGCCCAGTGTGATATGACAGGAAAGACGTAATTCTATGACTTTCGACATCCACTCCTTTCCTACCATTCAAGTGGGGTTCTCGATCAAATTACCTTTTCAGAGATCTTTTATAAATTCTTAATTTTCCTTTTGTTGGGATTTTATTCTGGCCCATTTGACCTAAAACCTGTATGTTTACTCAGTGGTTGTTTTATTGTCAAGGATATTTTATTTTCTAGATTTTTTGTATGTGGTTGTATGTTTGAGTTCATACAAGTACTCATGAAAACGCCTCCCACTCGTGGGATAATGCTTTTGGTTCAAGTCTCCAGCTCATGGACTTTTGGAGGGGGGATTGAGGCAGTCACGACATAGGCCATAGGGAATGGGTAATAAAATAATTATCCCAAATTATTACAAAATGTAAAAGGATTAATTATTAAATTATTGGAAAAAATAAATTTAAAAATTATAAGAATAAAATAATTTGAAATAATTTATTTTATCCAGAAACATTTAGATAAATATAAAAAGTTATTGATTTTTTAATTTATTATATTCTAATTCCTTAGTTGTCATGTTGTTAAAAAATCAATGTAATTAAATAGTTCTAAAATTTCTATTATTGGTATTTTATGAAAATAATATTTTATTAAATTATATAAAAGTTTTAATAATATCATATTGGGACAATTTAATGGAATTTGGATAATTAAATAATTCATAGTTAATTTAATGGACTTTTTTAATTTTATAGTAATATTATTAACCCTTAAATTGTATAAAATTTTAATATTATGATAACTTGAAAAAGTATTATTAAAGGATTAAAAAGGAGATAAGGGTATAAATGTGACCAAAAATTGTCCAAGTTTTATTATATGATAGGATTTAGACTCATTATTATATTATGATAAAATATAATCCATGTTTTTCCATGTTTACATAAAAACTAATTTAAATTAATTCGAATATTTTAATGAATCTCTACAGTTCCCCTCCCCTCTTTTGTGAAAGGGAACTTGTACTTATCATTCCTTCACACACAAAAACCTTTTTTCCAGACTATCACTACCAAAAGACAATCCTATACTCCCTCCCATCATTATAGATGTATTTTTCATGTATAATACCAACATTATAGGGATTAAGGTTTCAAGAAAATGTGACTTTACAATGAAGTTTTATATCTTTTAAAACCATGTTTTATATTTATTTCCTCCCACACATACTTAACATATACCCTAACCATGATTATATATTAAAAAAATTAAATATAATGATATGTTTTTATGTTTTATTCATAAAATATACCTATTTATTCTTAAATAAAATGTGAAATGAAACCATTATTCATGTGTATGGTAGACTACCGTCAAATGTATCAATGTGAAATTTTTTCCATTAAAAGATAATATATCATTTAGTTTATTACCTTTCTATCCACTAAAATATGATATTGTCGTTTATTTGTACATGTGGACTACTAGCTCGATAAAGATATGGGATTTTTTTTCATCATCCCATTTGATGGATGACATATATAATTATTATTAAAGAAATATCATGGTATATATAATATTATGATAAATCTGAAAACATTATACATACCTCCTTTTCCAGAATGATCATTAAAAAATGTAAGTGTTACTCATGTGTATATAGGACCTATTTTCCCCAATATTGTAATGTAGTTCATTTTTCATAAAAATAATTCATAATTTATTTTAAAATAATAATATTTGTATATAAATAATAATTATTTCTTGATTATCATTTTATATATGGTGAAATAAAGATCTGTTTGACCATAGTCGACGTACTACAACCATTTTGGACTAATGACATGCAAATTGTCCAAACATCAAATGAGAATTTAATTAATTATATATTTAAATACATTATGGTGAGATATAAAATAAATTTAATAATAAAAATGAAAAATGATTTTAATGAATTAAAAAATTAATATATATTTATTATTTATGATTATAAAGAACATATGTTAACAGTCAGTCTCAAGGTAATGGACTTTTAAAAAAACTCCTCTTTTAAATATCACTTAAATTTTTTTTTCTTCCATATCAATATTTTAAAATTATTTTATGAATGTATTTATATGGATATAAGTAAATTATAAAGGATATTGTGTGTATATTGTACATTCATTCAATGGTTTTCAGAAGGATTTATTTAATGAATGTTTTTATGTCCATTAAAAGGACACAAAAAGAATTTTCTATTGAAAAGTATAAAATGATAATGAATTTTTTGACCACAATTTATGATATTTGATATTTTTAATACCTTAAAATATTTCATGTTTAATTAAAAGAAAAACCAATTTTCCTTAATTTATTGTTATTCTCAATTTTTTTAAAGTGTATGTAATATTTCAATATTCTGAAATATTTTCTTATAGGTACAAAGAGTTTTCATACGTTGAAAAATTTTACATATTCTATAATGGTTCCTCAGTGTTTTTTATGATAATGGGGGCTTTTATTATATACCATGGAGGGGTGATCCTGTTATTTAATTCATATTAATTGGATATAAAGATAGAGTAGAATGATTATGTTTATCCTAAATGATTATGGTAATATACTATGATGTTTCTTCCAAATATAACCTTTAATATTATTCTACATTTAACTGTGATGGTTAATCCATGTATAACAGTGATAATTATTTTATTTTTATGTAAGAATTATACAAAAAAGATTGTTTAATTTACCTAAATTATTTATTATTTATTTCAATGAGTTTTTAAGAAAATCCTATTATTTCTCAAGGTAAAAACATTAATGCTACTTTGAATGTTTGATAAGTATACATTTCTAAAAAAACGTTTTTATAAGTTTTTAATGAATAAAGAGGAACATTGTGAGTTTTATTTTTTACTTTAATTTTTATATTGAATTGTTTTATGAAAATATTTTGGTAGATAAGGAGATTTATTAGGTAATAAAATGTCAAATGTGAGCCCAAGGATTATTTTGAAAATGGAAATATTTTATAAGTCTTCCTGGACTAACAATATATGTTTCTTATTTTTTATGTATCTTGTTAAGATATTTGTTCTCCTCCATTTTTTTTTTCAAAAAATTATTGGGTTTAAGGATTTTTAAGTTAATGTATGTATTAATGTGGATTGTCTTGATTTTTTTTAATGAAAGGAAATCAAGATTTATTTTAAATGTTATAAATTGTGAAAAAATGGATACTTATTAGATGTATTGAATTTATAAAATATGATTTTTATGTAATATTTATAATGCAATTCAAAAAAAACTATAAACCCAAAATATCATTTGGAGTGTATGAACATTATTTCTAGTTTTAATCCATTAAAATAAGACATTTTTATGGTCATGTCCCTACTGTTGGTATCAGAGAAAATATTAGATATCTTTAGAGGTTAGGATAATGCTAATAGAATACCCTTAAGAGATTCAAATTTATGGTTATATTGAAATGATTTAGACTTTTAATATTATCATTTTATTTCCCCAGATAAATTTATATTCATAATAAGTTTTCATAGAGGGATCAATGAAGTTTAATTACGAAAGTAAAAAAGGAGGATATCCATCTGAATCAGAAACATTGAATATTTAGAACTGGAATAGAGATGTTTATTTTTTAGATTGTTCGGTTGATTTAGGATATAAATGTTGTTGGTATCTATTCAAGAGATCAACCATATATACATTAAAGGAACACATTGATAGTGGAATATTTTATGAGTAAACATCCTTTAACATTCAATGGATCTTCTATTCCAATGATCTCTAAATAGTGGCTTAAATATTTTGAAATTATATTATATGTCATGTGTCATTTTGAGTATCAAAATGTAAGTCTTTCTATTTACAATTTTGAAGGTGAAGGAGATAAATTGTGGAAATGGTTAAGAATATTAATGAAAATTAAGATATTGATAGCATTGAATGGGTTGAATTTAAGAATATATTTATATGATAAATATTTTTATATGTTTGTTAAATATAGGATAAAAATGAATTCATTTAATTGAAGCAAATGTAAGAAGACTAAGTGGCCATTTATAAAGAAAAACTCTCATTATTGTCAAGGTATTCACCAAATTTTATCTATGATCCTGATAGTAAGATTAAATAGTTATACTTATGATTAATGCCAATATATAAATGGTAATTCAAATTTTTAGGAAATCAAAATTTATGAGAACTGGTGTGTTGTACCAATAAGGTAGAAATTATTTTTTCTAATGATCATGTGTACTTTATAAACCAATGGAAAAGGTGGTCCATGTGGTAGTAAAAGGGGAAGAATGGATCAAATAAAGCTAATGGTAATAAATTTATGTTTTCCATTTGTGAGAGTTTTGGTAAAAATAAAATTGAGAGATTAATTATAAAGTCTTGTAAGTGATTCTTATGTTTTATGATTGGGAATAAGGATTTTAATTTCATTGAAAAACATAATGGTAGTGATATAACCAATTCTGATAAATAGGTAGTATGATATCTTAAATGTACTGAGAATGTTACTTATTCATAGGAGTGTCTAAATAAAAACTTAAATGATGGGAACCAAACATACCATATAATTATAAAGGTGTGGTGAAATATTTCATTGATACTTCAGTAGATGATGTTCCATCAGATGAATTGGTATCAGTTATATAAATTTTTTATTGATATTATGCTAATGTTATGTTTTATTTGGGATCAAAACATTATGTAATTTCTATGTAATTTTATAGAAAATTTGAAATTTCATCCTAATAAATGAATAAATCACTTATGGTAAAAACTCTTATGGTGTTCTTATGAAGAAAATAAATTATATGAATATTAATATAATTTAATTTGGAAATACTTTTCCTGAAAATATAATTTTCTTTCCCCTAGTAATATTTTATTTTATTCTAGGTAAGGACTAGCTTTCACATTACTGTGTAATGATATATTATAGAGCTAAAGAAGTTAATTTTTTGGAATAAATATTATTTTTCATATAATAATTAATGAATAACATTGATAACATATCAAGAATATGAGAAACTGTTTATAAATGGAAATGAAATTTATTTTTCACATATTTTATAGAATAAGGGAAATTTATAAATTAATGTTGTGTTTGTAGTACAATAATCATGGATATTATTTCTATTCAATTTCATGGTGATATACCAAATTGTGAATATGAATTTACTATTTACTATGTTCCAAATTCTAATCCAATTTCAAAACTGCCATATTGAATGGAGAAGTAGAACTTATGGAATTGAAAGATTAGATGCTAGATTTCATTGATAAAGATTTTATTTTGTGATTTGGAATGAGATTATGTATCACTTTTGATTATCTATTAAATAGATAATTGATGAATGAAGATTTTAGTTCCCTATTTTCAATTCATCCTTGAACTACTACGATTTATAGAGACATTTTGGAGTATTAAAAGGGGGGTTGAATAAAAATAGATATTACTTGTATTACCATGATATATTAAATTTTTCAATAGGTTAATATAAAATGAAAATTATAAAAGTGTATGATTAATACTTTTCCAATTATTGTGTGTAAATGAGAAACTATGTCTATATATTTTATGGTGGGATTACAAAAAAACTAGTCTATGTGACAATACAATTTGGGTTATTGTTGATTGATTAACAAAATCTGTGAATTTCTTTCCCATTTGAGACACGATGTCATTAGATAAATTAATTGGAAATTATGTTCAAAAGATATTCATTTTACATGGATTTATTATCTTTATTGTATATAACTTTGATCCCAAATTCAAATAATTTTTTAAGGAATTTATAATTCATTAGGTACTGAGTTAAATATTATTATGTATTTTCATCCTAAATCTGATAGACAACCAGAGTGAATGATTCAGGTCTTGGAATATATTATCTATAATTATTAAATGTATTTCCATGTAATTTTAGTTAAATGTGTTTCATTAGTTCTATTTCCTTATAATAACTGTTTGGATTATAGTATATATAGGGAAACTTTTGAGGGATTATATAGAAGGAAATGTTAGAATAAATATTTTTATGATGAAGTATGATAGGGGAAGTTTATTGGACTATAATTGGTTAAGGAAATGGTTGATTAAGTGATGGTAATTCGACAACATATGAGGATACATTAATATATGTATAAAGGTTATGTAGATAACTGAAAAAATAACAATATTTCGAGGTATGTGATTATGTTTTTCTTATGGTATCTCTATGGAAAAGAATTATGTGTTTTGGGAGAAAGGGGAATCTAATTACATGGTTCATTTTATCATATCAAATCCTTGTGAATTTTTGACAAGTTTCCTACTAAGAGGATCTTTCTTTGAGTTTATAATGTATTTAATATTTCAATGATAAAAATTTATGTTCAAGATACATCTCATGTTTTGAGAACTGGGGTAGTTCGTCTGGAATAAAAGATTTCTTATGAGGAATAACCTGTTCAAATTCTTGACTAAAGAGAAAATTTATTGAGAAACTAAGTAATTCACTAGGTTAAGGTTTTGTAGACAGACCACATGGTTGAAGATGCAAAATCAGAGTTTGAAAATGCTATAAGTGAAATGTATCCCCACTTGTTTAATAAGTGAATATTATTGCAAAGATACAGTATTCAAAATGAATAAACAATGTAACAGTGATATAAATTTTTATATAAAATATTTCCAATTAATTTTTGGTCAGATTTAATAGAGTTATACTCTTATAAAAATATTAAAAATATTTATAAAAAAGGAAAAACATTATTTCCAACAAAAAAGGGTATTCATGAATTATATTTTCTTGTTAAAAATATTTATTTCAAAATTATAGAAATTTAATTTTTAAAATAATAATAATTTCTAATATTACAACGTCAATTTTATCTTAGGATAAATTTTAGATATTTTTTAAAACATTATTGGTTTTCAATGTATAGAAGAAAATATAGATTTTTATTGAAAACAATTTTTTATTTTACTTTATTTATAATGTTAAATTCTATTTTAGATTAGTTTTAAATATTAATTTTTCACATTTATTTAAAATTATCTAATTATGACTTTTGAAATGAATTTTACAATTAAATTTAGCATAAAAAATTCTTTAAAAATAAAAAATTTCTAAAAAACAGTTTAACATTATGTTTTTCTAGTATAGTTTTGAATTAAATTATAACAATTAGTTTTTAGAAAATCATAAAATTGGATTCCATATTTGGAATTAGTGTCTCAAAATGTTATAAACATGTCCCTTTTATTTTTATCCAATTCTAATTGCAACCTTAGTAAATTTGGAAACCATAAAAATATGTCAATTAAGTAATTAATGTTAGAAATTAAATGATAAAGACAATATAATAAAACTATAACTTTACAAATTTTTTTATTCCATTTCCTCCATAATCTCCAAATATTCGGTGTTATGACATTTTTTGGCCATTTGGATGTTAATATAACCTATATAATATTTTATTTAATGAAAAGTAAAAACAATTTAATACTCATTTTTTTAATAACTATAATATTTTTATCAGGGGGATCAAAAGGAGGATATTTTCAGTTATAAATATTCATTTTCAATTTAAATAACATACATTAATCATGTAAATTTTATTATAATTTATTTGTAAATAAATTATTACTATAAATGCTTATAGAGTGCTGACACGATAATTATTCAATTAGCATTAACATAAATTAAATAATATTAAATTATTAAAAGTAATATAATTTAAATAATTAATGTGATTCAATAATTTTTTAAGAAAAAATAACATGTTATTAATATACTAATTTATTATATTCAAATTTTTATGTTGTCTTGGGGTTATACAAAATCAAAGTAATGAATAGTTTTAAAATTTACATTATTGACCTTATATGAAAATAATAAATTTTAAAATGATATAAAATACGTAAAGAAATTAAATATTACCAAAATAAGGGGATATGGTTAATTGAATAGTCTATATTTCATTTTTTGGACTTTATTCATTTTATGGTAACATTATAAACTCTTAAATTAAAAAATATTAATATTGAAGTAATTGTCAAAAGGATTAAGGAATGGTTTAAAAATATAAGGGTAAAAATGTTATCCAAATTTATGAAAATTTTAATTAATGAGATTATTTCATCAAGAAATCATATTCTATTTTAATATTATCAATTTATATGCATTTTACTGGATAATTAATTTATTTTAATTTAAAATTTTACGAAATCCCAAGAGTTCCCCACCCCTCACTTATAGAAGTGTACCTCTTATTATAATTCAGTTACACTTCAAAACCCATTTTTTCCAATAAATTACCAAATAATTTCATAGAATCCCTCCTCTCATTCTAGATGTATTTTTTAAGAATAATACCAACCTTAAAGGGATTATTTTTTAAAAAAATGACACTTTCCATTGAAAAGTTATAGTTTTTAACCATATTATTTAGTTTTAATTCTTCTTCCACATCCATAAAACCATTATTAGACATGATTATATAATAAAACTATTACCTTAATTACACTATAATGTTTTTATGTTAATAGAAAAAGTAGTTTCCATATCCTCTTACATCTAACTGGAAACAAAACCAGCATGTGTGTGTATAAAAGACTACTACCTTGTGAACTGATGTAATTCATTTTCTATCACCATTTCTAAAAACTACTTATAATGATGAAATTAATGTCTTCATATGATATTCATAACATATTTATTATTTTGATAAGATAATATATCATTTAATTTCATAATTCTCCATTCAATGAAAAATGATGACTTCCTTTGTGCGTATATGTGGATTGCCACGTCCATGAGGCGATGTGATTCATTTTTCATCACAATATGACTTGGATGATATATAAATGTATAGATTAAAAAATAATATTATATTTATGATATGATTATAATTATGTAAAAATTATTCTTACATAATTTCCATAATGATCATTGTAAAATAGTAACATCACAAATTTATATGTATTACCTACCTTCTTTATGATTGTAAGATTGGTTATTATTCATAAAAAATTTTGATAATTGATTTTAGAAGTTTAATTTATATATATAATTTATAATTATTCCATTTTTATTATTCTTTACATGATTTAATAATGATAATTTACACACCAAAATTGTTTAAATTATTATATTTATTCATTTCTAGGGTTTAGATATTCTGTTGGAGGTTTGGGTTGAGTCGTAGTTTGAATTTTATAGTTTTTATAGAAAATATGGATTTTGGGTTTAATAGTAGGTGTTTCATAGTTGGATCATAGTTATGGGAAACTTTGAATGAATTTCAAAGAAACAGTGTGGTGAATTAAAATTTTGTATAATGGTGACTGCATAGTTGGTGCACAATTTGGAAAATTGTGCAGAATAACTATGTGGTGTGATCTTATTTATTGGTGAGGGGTGTATAGGTTGCATGTTGTCTGGTAAAACTTGTTATAAACCACGAGGGAAACCTAGATCATTAAAAGTGTGAAATTACTTTTTCCCCACCACTGTTTTAACCCCAATTCCAGATTTTCATCGCCCATTTGAACTAGGCAGACCATGGGATCCACCAAGTTGCTCCTCCTTTTCCCTCCTTCTATTTTTGAACCTCCTTAAAGGTTCAAGGGTATGTGTTTTGAGGGTTGGGTCAATTTTTTTATATTCAATTTCTCCTCACTCGTTCCTGGTTCTTATATAATGGGTTTTCTTTTTTGGAATAATCGTATGGGTTAGGGTTTATCTGTGCTTTAAATTCATAAATTTTTTGGGTGTATGGATTGTCTCATGAGTTTGATTCTTCCCCCTCATAAAGTTTTATTGCATTTTCACATTTCTATGGTACGTGTTTCTTTTTATTTTCTTTTTGAAACATTCTATTTGATGACCAATATTTCTTAAATGGTTTAAAAATTTGATTTTCATGATTTTGATTTCATAGTATGAATTGTTTTTGTGTTTTCATTATAGAAAATGGGTGAATAATTGTTTCTTATGGGTTTATTTGATTATGCCTTTAATTAAAATAAATCAAGGTGTTTGAAGAAATGAATTTTTTTTTCTAAAATTTTAACGAGGAACTTGTGGTGTTATTTGGCCTTGATTATGTTTTGGTGGATTATTAAAGTGATAATTTGGCCATAATGTGTGGTTAGGATGCCTATTAGGGATTCTTAATTTGTGGAAAATTTTTTGGAATGGGTTTTTTGGTTATTAAAGACTTATTGGTGATATTTTCATTGGGTGACTTGTTCTGTTAGTTTAAATTCAACTTGTGTTCCTTGAAAATTGTTTCCGGATGATTTCCTGCACACTTGAAGTATTGTATTCAATGTTCTCAAGACCATTGGTCCACACATGTATGATAATTCACATGATGATGGAATTTAAAAAAATATTCTTTCCTTGTGACTCAGTTTTTCAAAATTTGTCTCCCTTCTTCCTTCTTCTCTTTTTCTTAAAATGGTTTATTGATTACCAAATGCTGGTGTGTCACTTAAAGTGACATAAAAATGTGATTCTAATTGTGTTCCTTGATACTTTCCATGTTTGAAATTATTTTATGTGATTTGGATAATATATTATTTCTAATGTCCCATTTAGAAACCAACATAAGTTGTGTGTTTCGTCTTGGTTATGTCATTGTGTTACCTAGTTGGAACATCAGATATTATTAGTGTTTTTTTAAACGTATATGATGTGAAAGATCATTTGTTTCTTTTTTTCCTTGGGAAATATGTTTTTAATGTGATGTGATGTGAATGACTGAGTGGATCATTGTTTCATATTTGGTAAATTGGTTTTGGAACATTCATGATGTATGGGCCTTGTTGGAATGTGGGAATGTTTTGGAAAATGGGTGGAAAACATGGGTATCATGAACCCTAGATGATATTTTATTATGATTGAGGAAGTTATTTTTGATGCTAAAATGATGTTATGTCTAGATAGGCACTTGTGGAAGAATTTTTTTAAGTGATTTGTGTTGATTGGAACATATTTTGAGACCACTGGAACTTTGGGTTAACTTCTCTCTAGTGGACCTTACATGGGAAGATTGTCGGTATTGAGTCCATCATCACTTGGAATATGTTTCCATTTTAACGTATCGTGCATGAGGATTCTATTGGTTTTGGTATCTATAACATGTTATTATAATAATAATAATTATTATCATGGGATTTCTGAGAGTCATCTAGAGGGTCGAGTGACAGTTTCTTGTCGACCCTGAATAAACAATTTGGTACCCCCTTTAACCTGATGGGGCAAGGTGAGACATTCCACTAGATTGGCTAGTTTATAGAAGTTGGTTGGTTATTGACTTAAAATCTGCACCATATTCTAGCAGGTGGGACCAATATGTGTACATCCATGTATTTCTGTTGATATTTTTAGGTAATTCCAAGGATTAACTATTTGCATGTGTTTTTTCATTTTTTTGGTGTTGGTTATTATTCTTTCTGGTTTGTTTTATTTTTAATTTTTGGCATAGGTATTTTTGCCCTGTATGTTGTAGTTGTGTTTTTACTTGGGGGTTCTGAGATGGATTATGGGAATATAAAACCATTTTGAAAGAAAAAACAAGTGTGTTGTTCTAAAAGGGGGACTTGGAGAAAGCTGTACCTTTCTAGGTATGGCTGCTTATTGGTTTCCTTTATTTTTAAAAAATCCTAATGATTTTTCTAGTATGGAATGATAATTTGGTTTTTTGTCAAATGTAATTTTTTAATGGAGGAATCATGTTTTGAAAAAGGAAATATTTTACATGTGTGGTTTTTAAAAAGGACATTTGTGTAAATCATTGTTTACTTGCTATAATTATTTTACAAAAATATTTTTATAATATATTTAAAACTACTGTTTAATTGAATATTTCATGAATACAAATGCATGGAATCTATGGTGCGTACCTACTCTGCTATTTAAGCTCACAAATTACTTTTTCCACTCATCATCAGTAGACCTGATCTGTTTTATAGGTATATGTTTCCAGGTCAATTGTGCCTTTGAAGTGGGCTGGTCTTGTTGTGTATGGTGAGCAACAGGTCATGTAGAGATCATGTAACCATGGTTTGGAATATGTTTTGTTTTTTGTTTCATTTTTGGTTTATTCAGCGATTATTTTATATAGATTTAGTTATATATATATATATATTCAAATTTTTTGGCTATGTTGTGTGCTTAATTTTTTTAGTGGATCATAGTTTTCATTGGGTTAAATCATTCCCCTAAGCTTATTTTTTTCTTCACCACTAGTTTCCAGCATGTGGGGATCGAGAATGCCCTTCAGTCCAAGTCTTGGACTAGGTTGGGTATTGGGTTGAATGGAATATATTCTTGGTTTGCGGAAAACACATTTTCCATAGTTTACTAACCGAAATCATTTTGGACATATGAAATAAATACTTTCAAAACTACTGACATCAAACTGATTAATTAAATAATTAAATATATCATGGTATGAGAAAAAATATAATGAATAATATGTAGGATCGAAATATAGTATGAGATGCTCAAATACAAGAGGGGGTGAATTGTATTCTTTAAAAATTCCTTTGGAACCTTTAAAGTTAGTTAAGTATAACTATGTTTTCCTTAAGAGAGGGAAAGAGCTAAGTTTTACAAAGTTAAACTAAGCAAATTCACAACACCTCTAACTCCAAATGAAAACTTGGAAAGAGATTCCGAAAGTAGGTTCCGGAAATATGGTTCTGGAAAATTGAAACTTAAAAAAGGATTTCAATATGAGATTCTACCTTAAAGCGTATAGAATATAAATTAAACAGAGTACAAGTAAGGAAGTATAAGAAAGTTATACATTCCTTATAATAAAAAATGCATCGGAAATAAAACAAGTAGTTAAACTACAAGTAACAAGATATAAGTCTTTTAACCCAAAGATAAGGGTATCCAACAACCTTGGATAAAGGTCCCTTGATTTATACTTTCAAGCAAGTTTGTCTTACCCACACCAGGGTAAGCCCTCGATACAAAGATCGGAGTCTCTGTCTTGCTATCCCCGCAAGCCCTCAACTTCAAGGTAGTTGGCAACCTCTGTCTTCCTTAGCAAGAAAGCCCTCAAACTTTAAGGTAGTCGGCAACCTCTATCTTCCTATCCCTAGAAGCCCTCGAATGTAATCACCAACATTTGGAGTCGCACGAAGCTTTTGATAGTTAATAAGAGCCTCTCTCTCTAGAAATCAATTCAAGCAAATTAGTCAGCCTTTCAGCACTTTCATCCATCAGCTATCAGCAACAACCACAAGCTCTTTCAAATGAGCTCTTATTTATAGGTAAGGTCGGCTCCTTCTCCAACGGTCATATTTTCCTTAAAGATCGGAGGGGCATGTACACGTGTCACTTAGACAACGGTTAGTTTATAACAAAACAGACGACATCATTTTATAACAAAACAAATGTAACAGAATGTACGACATCGTTTTAAACTCTAATATAAAAGTTCGTAATGAACACTTCGGAGTGAAAGTTCGGAGTGTACAGAACAATAGTAAAGAGTAGAAAAATTTTATAAGTGTAAGTAATATAGAAGTTCGGAGTCTAAAAAAGATATTTTTCGGAGTCTGAATTAATTCAGAGTGTATAGAACAAAGATAGTCAGATTCTATTTAATAGGTGAATTTGGAATGAGAATTCGGAATAGGAATTCGTCATCAGAAATCGTAATGAGAATTCATCATCAAGATTCGTAATGATAATTCGTCATCAGAATTCGTAATGAGATTTCATCATTAGAATTCGTAATGGGAATCCTTCATTGGAATTAGTAATGAGAATTCGTCATTAGAATTCGTAATGGGAATTCTTCATTGGAATTCGTAATGAGAATTCGTCTTCAGAATTCATATCCTAAATCTAGAATAGAACTTAGTCAGAGTTCATATCCAGAATTCGGAATGAAACTTCCTTATAGTTCTTATCCAGAATTCAGATCCTAAACCAGAATTCTTTATATCAAAGTTTCAATGATTCCGAGAAAATGAATCTGAATCCCATACTTAAGAAAAATATGGATGAAAATATGATAAGGATAATTTTTCTTATAAAAGCGGTTTTCCTTAAGAAAGAAATTTTCCTTATAAAAGCGATTTTCCTTAAGAAAGAAATTTTCCTTATAAAAGCGATATTCCTTAAGAAAGCAATTTTCCTTATAAAAGCGATTTTCGTTAAGAAAGAAATTTTCTTAAAGATATGGTGTTTGTGATTTTCAAAACAAGAAGGAATTGAAAAGTCATAAGGAAAACCTTATTGACTCAACAATCTCCCCCTTTTTGGAAATCACAAACATCCTTATGAAAAAGCTATTCTAAGAAGAAAGAAAAAAAACATTAAGGCTTATCTCCCTTTGCTTTAAGGATATTGATGAATACGACTAACTCCCCCTTAGGCTTTGAAACTCTAAGGATCATATTCATATTTCCGGAGTGATGGATAAGAATGTCTTTTTTAATGAAAAAGCCCCCCCTTAAACAAACTCTTATTAGAGTTTTTCTTTTTCTTAAGGATCTTCTTCTTCTCCCCCTTTGATAAACTCTTATTAGAGTTCTTCTTTTTCTAAAGAGTCTTTTCCTTCTCCCCCTTTGTAATTTTCAAAAAGAATTGGAGGGAATGGAAAAACTTAACAAAGTACCTGAGATATTAGTAATGACAACAATAGAAACAACAAGTACAACTTTCATTAAATTTGAAATCTCGACAACAAAGAAAAAATTACAACAAAAAGACCGGATTAGGTTATTTCAGATCTTTTTCCTTCGACATGAGCCCCTTTAGAATAGTCTTGATCTTCTTTAGGTCTTTATGATCTTCTTCAGCTTGTTTCTCTAAGGCAACTATTCTTTCGGATTGAGCTTCAATTTTTTCTTCCTGGGCTTGCAGCTTTTCTTCCTGAGCATTAATCTTTTCTTCCTGAGCCTTCATCCTTTCTTCAAAATCAATACGATTATCCCTTTAAAATTTCCAATTCTGAGAGACGGAATTCAGCTTCCCATTCAGATCTCTCACTTCTTGAATCTGGAAGTTCTTTTCTTCTGTCAGCTTTTCTTCAAAGGTGGAAGTCAGCTCGTTTATCTTCTTGTCCTCGGTCTCAAAGGCATCTTTAACATTGTCTTGAAACTCATCAAATAGCCTCATTTCTTCCACAGTTTTCTTGATACGGAGTCGATATTCTGATTCAACGCATGTTGGAGCATCTAGCATCTTGAGTCAATACTAGAGAAGGTCGGAATGGTTCCCACCAACTTCTTTAAGGACTGAACAACAAAGTCATGCCCCAACGAGGATGACACCGAATATGAAATCTTGCTTGGAGAGTTTTCTTCCTCAATTAGCTCTAACTTTCTCTTTGTAGAACTACCAGCTTCCTTTCTCTTCCTTTATTCTGAGCTCGGAGTATCAGCATGAATTTGCTTCCCCTTATCTTTTTTCGGAATAGAATCCTGTTCCGGAGTTTTCTTCTCACTATCGGAAACTTGGACAACAAACTCTTCCTCATCAGCAACTTCTTGAACACCAGCCTCTACGTTTTTCATCTGAGAAATATCATGTAAAAGTTGTTCTTCTTCTCCATGATAGGCAACTTCTTCTTCTCCTTTCTCTTCTTCCATTGGTGGAGTAACTAGCTTCGAATATTCAGCATCAGAAGTTCGGTGTGATAAGTGTTCCGAAGGTGTTCCCTTGTAATCATCTACTTGTTTCAGCACATCTTCGGTTTCACCACTTCCTTCAGCACCCTCTTCTACTTGTTCAACTTGCTCAACTTGCTCTACTTCCTCAAAATTCTTAGTAACAGCTTCTTCGGGAGCAATAAGATTTCTTCCTGGAGTCTCAGGTAGAGATTCCAAGGAGAAATATCTCGGAACTAGAATAGTTGCTGAAACCATTTCATTGAATTTTAACAAGGCCTGAGCTACCTCAGCCTCAGATATCTTCTTCTTGAGCTTCTTTTGCTTTGCTTGTTTTTCCAGCTCATCAGCAGTTTTCTCCTTCAAAGCCTTAGCCTCCGCAAGGTCCAATCCGAACTGCGGATCCCCTTCTTTCCTCTTCTCTTTATCAGCTCTCCACTTTGTAACAACCTCATTAGGATAGGCTTTTTTCTTCTTGGGATTTGGAGGTGTGGAGTGGACTTCCTTAGACTTAGGATTCTCTGCTTCGACTACTACTTCTTTCAGCTTTCTCTTCCTTACCGGCTTAGTGGATTCCGGATCAGCAGCTTTCGGAACGGTTTCTTCTTGAGCAGGTAGATCAATAAACTTTCCAGACATCTTGTCAAAAGCTACATCCATTCTTTTAAGAGTGTCATCACTAACCAACAAAATTTTGCATACCCTCGGCTTAGATCTGCAAGCTTCCTTGAAAGATTCAAGGCACCGAACTATCAACTTCGACAATATTGCTGGGTACATTACGATCTGTGCTTTGGGATTTCCTTTCTTAATATTTTCAATGGTTATAAGAATATGCCTCATGAAATTGAACTTCCTTAGATTTATCAGGAAATCTAGGATATAGATCTCACTCTTCTTCAAGCTGTCTTTATCGCCTTTCCTCGGTACGATAAGTCCTTGCACCCACAACTCTAGAATCCGGAAGTTTGTGGATAGACTTGGAATCTTCGGAGCCTTTTCATCAGCCAGTCCGAGAGTTTCTAAGGCTTTTTCCTTGTCGAAGCTACCCTTAGAGTCCGGTAAAATGTGCGAAATAAATTCTGGTTCTCCTTCATAAGACAATCCTACCAAGCTTGTAGCCTTGGTGTAAGAAAGATTGTAGGTGTTGCCATACGACATGAAAGAAAACTTCTCCCTATCATGTTCCTTAAAGAAGGAAACTGATTCATAAAACTCGACAAGTAAATCTGAATATACTTCATCTTGATTCCTGGTTTTTGACACCGCAACATCTTCCCAGCCATTCAACTTAATATTCTTCGAGATAAGGGAATCATAGTTGTTGAAGAAATCCGGATGGAGTAATCGTTCTCTGTAAACTAACCATTGAGAAATAGGCTTGGTTGAAGACATTTCTTGAGATGCTAAATCTGCAGACATTCAGATCTGTAATCCTCTGAGAAGTTCGGAACGGAGACAACTGTAGTTCGGAACGGCCTTAAAACAGAGGGTCAGAGCTTTAGGACGCAAGAGCTTGAAACCAATGTGGGACGAGAATTTGGGTCCCCTTTATATAGGCTACGAGATGACGGTTAACCTTCTACGGTTGATCTAACGGTTTAGAATGAGCTACGATCAGATCTGATGGTTGAAAGCTTGAATCCGATCTTTTTGAGGTTTTTATTAAAACAAAGAATTAAGAAAACTATAATCCGAAAACATAGTACAAGAAAATGCCAGCAAGTAAATTATGACTACGAAAACATGAGTAAGGAAATCATACCTTTCAGATTGGCTTAGGGGATTATTCGTAATGGCAGATTTCGAAAAAAAATTTACTATGAAAAATAAACTTAGTACGAAAAACAAACTTGAGAAAAAAAAAACAGTACGAAGAACTTAGTACGAAAAATACATTACGAAACATTTGGTATGAAAATTCCTTTATGAAACTTCCAGTACGAAATTTTCATTCCGGAAATTTTCAACATGAATACTCCCATTTCAGAAGTGTTCTGTTCGAAAATGTCCATTCTAGAAAATTGTGGTTCCGGAAATTCCATTCCGAAAATCTTCGTTCCGAAAAGTTTTGAAAATAAATTTTGAAAAACTTTGTTAAACAAACAATCAAATGTACTCCCCCTATGAAAAGGAGTTTATTGCTGTAAGGAGGGTTTTTCAACAGAAAGTTATTTTAAGGAGGATTACCTTACGATTATCATCCCTAACTTCTGTTTAATATATTCAAATCTATCAGAAGGCAAAGATTTTGTGAAAATATAAGCAAGTTGATCTTGCGTTCCGATAAACTGAAGGATAATATCTCCTTTGAGTGTGTGATCTCTAAGAAAGTGATGCCTAATATCTATGTGTTTTTCACGGGAGTGATGTGCAGGGTTCTTACTGAGGGCAATGGAACTTGTGTTATCACACAAAAATTGAGTTTTAGTAAAACTCTAGCCATAGTCTGTGAGTGTGTGTTGCATCCACAACACTTGTGCACAACAACTTCCAGCTGCTACATATTCAGCTTCAGCAGTGGAAAGTGCAACAGAATGTTGCTTCTTGCAGGACCAAGAAACTAGAGAATCTCCTAAGAAATGACAAGTTCCGGATGTACTCTTTCTATCAATTCTACATCCACCAAAGTCAGCATCAGAAAAACTTTTTAGAACAAAATCATTTCCAGAAGTATAAAATAATCCTAGATCCATGGTTCCCTTAAGGTAGCGAAAAATTCTTGTTACTGCCTTTAAGTGAGATTCCTTTGGATTGGATTGATATCTTGCACATAAGCATACTGAAAACATTATGTCTGGTCGACTAGATGTTATGTAAATTAGACATCCTATAATACCTCTAAAAGATGTTTGATCTACTGGTTTCCCAGCTTCGTCAAGATCTAAAGAGTTTGAGGTACCAATCGGAGTACTTATACTTTTAGTGTTGTCAAAACCATACTTTTTAAGAAGATATTTAATATACTTATGTTGAGATATGTAGGTTACTTCTGGTTTTTGAGAAATTTGAAAACCAAGGAAAAATGTTAACTCACCCATCATACTCATTTCAAACTCAGATTTCATTAGACTAGCAAAAGAGTCAGTCAGATATTACTGAGTTGAACCAAATATAATGTCATCAACATAAATTTGAACAGTCAAAACATTTTTCTTATCTTTCTTTATAAAAAGGGTTGGATCTGCATTTCCCTTAACATAGTTATTTTGAAGAAAAAATCTAGTGAGTCTATTATACCATGCTCGTGGGGCTTGTTTAAGGCCATACAAAGCTTTGGTAAGTCCAAAAACATGATCAGGATGTTTTGTATCTTCAAATCCAGGAGGTTGTTCAACAAAAACTTCCTCTTGAACATAACCGTTAAGAAAAGCACATTTCACATCCATTTGGAAAAGTTTGAAATTAAAGAATGCAGCAAAGGCAAGTAGAATTCGGATAGATTCAAGTCTAGATACTGGAGCATAGGTATCTTCATATTCTATTCCTTCTTGTTGATTATAGCCTTTAGCAACAAGTCTAGCTTTATTTCTAACAATGACTCCATTTTCGTTGCATTTATTTCTGAAAACCCATTTTACTCCAATAACAGAAGTTTCCTTAGGTCTTTCAACCAAGGTCCAGACTTTATTCCTTTCGAATTCATTTAGTTCATCTTGCATAGCTTTAATCCAATCATCATCACCTAAAGCGTCGTCAATGCTTTTAGGTTCTAATTGGGAAAGAAATGCTAGATGTTCTACTTCATTGCTTAAGGAACTTCTAGTCCTTACAGGTTGATTTACATCACCAGTGATACTATCACTGGGATGATTCTTAAGAAAACACCTGATTTGGGTTTTGTAAAACCTGTTCATCAACATAGGGTAGAAAGTCTTCTGGGGTAAATGTTTCAGAAATATCTTCTAGAACAATTTCCTTATCAGAAGGTTCTTCTATCAAAGGTTGACAATAAGTTTTTGAAAACACATCCGAAGATGTAAGTTGGGATGGTTTAAAAACAAAAGGATCAGACTCATCAAATTTCACATGTACTGTTTCCTCAACAGTACAAGTATTTTTATTAAAAACTCTATAAGCCTTAGAGGTTGTGGAAAATCCTAAGAAAATTCCTTCATCAGACTTTGGTGCGAATTTATGTAAGTTATCTTTAGTATTCAAAATGAATACTTTGAAACCAAAAACCTTGAAGTAGGAAAGTCTTGGTTTTCTACCATTCCATAACTCATAAGGAGTTTTATTAAGAAAAGGTCTAATCAAAACTCGATTTATAGTATAACAAGCAGTACTTACAGCATCAGCCCAGAAATGTCTAGCAATAGAATATTCACTCAACATGGTTCTAGTTATCTCTTGAAGAATTCTATTTCTTCTTTCAACTACACCATTCTGTTGAGGAGTTCTAGGTGCTGAAAAATAGTGAGTAATACCTTTCTTACTACAAAAAGTTTCAAAATCTGAATTTTGAAATTCTCCTCCATGATCACTATGAATAGTTTTCAATGGAAGGTTTTTTCTCATTTTTAACTTGAGCTCTAAAACTTTTGAAATAAGAAAAAGCTTCAGATTTCTTTGCTAGAAAATAGATCCAAGTAAATCTAGTGTAATCATCAACTAGAACAAACACATAGTATTTGCCTCCAATACTTCCAGTTTGTGTTGGACCAAAAAGATCAATGTGCACTAACTGTAATGAATCAGTTGTTGAGACTTCACCGATAGACTTAAAACTAGATTTATGTTTCTTACCATATTGACAAGGATCACAAACTTTAGAAGAATCAAATCTAAGCTTCGGTAGATCCTTAACTAGTTTCTTCTTAGAGAGTTTACATAGGTTCCTAATATTACAGTGTCCTAATCTTCTATGACATAACCAAGAATGATCTTCCATTGCGCTTAGGCAAGGTAAATCTTGGCTCCTGAGGTCTTCTAGGTTCAAAGTGTAGACATTCTCTTGCCTATTGGCTGAGAGAATAAATTCTTCCTTGGAATTGTGAACTAAGCATTTATCATTCCTAAAATTCACAAGGTAACCTTCATCACATAACTGACTTATGCTAATGAGGTTGTGCTTAAGACCTTTAACAAAAAGAACATTTGAAATCAAGGTTTTACCAATAAAAACAATATTACCAATACCAACAATCTCTCCCTTAGCATTATCTCCGAAAGTTACCTTTCCTCCTTTCGTTTTGATAATCTTTTCAAAAATGCTTTTGTTACCAGTCATGTGCCGGGAACATCCACTATCCATGTACCATGTATTGTTGCTGATACTTTCTTTATTATCCTGAAATCAAGAATAAAATTAGACTTTCAGAATCCAAACTTGTTTGGATCCGAGATTTCCAGACAATAAAATTTTAGGAGCCCACATTTTCTTAGAAAAGTATTCTTTGTGAAATCCTAGAGATTGGGTTTTGTTTAAGGAACAATTCTTTTCCCAGTGACCACCACATTGACACTTGGTACAGAATGGGGCACTTTGAGGAACAAAATAATTGTTACGGAAAATAGGTTTTTCATGGGTATAACAAAATCCAGATTTATTTCTTAAAGGTCGTATTTGGGAATACATCTTATCAAAATTTTCCTTACCATGGGTAAAGTTTGATAATCACTTCTTTAAGGAAAAAATTTCAGACTTGAGTTTTACAACCAAGTTTTTATCCTCAAAATCATTAGTTTTAGAACTAGAGTTAGGCTCGAAAACATTTTTATTAGAAATTACTTTTTCTAATTCTTTAGAAAGTTTGTTCTTCTCAGAACTTACTTCCTCAAGATTTTTTGAAATATTTTTAAAATCAGCATTTTTATTATCAAGATCTTTAGAAAGATCTGATATCTATTTTGTAAGAATAGAATTCCTAGAGTTTTCCTTATCAAGTTTCTTGTTGAGTTTGGAATTCTCAATCTCAAGAAGTTCAGCAAACCTAGAGCCTTCTTCATAAGTAGGTAAAGTATTTTCTTCATCAGAAGATGATTCTTCATCAGAAGAGTTATAATACTTACTATCATTATAATTTAAAGAAACATTGGTCAAAGATTCAACATTTCATACCTTAGCCATAAGACAATGAATATCAATAGGTAATCTGGCTATAAGACCAAGATTCTTCTGTCCTGAAGATTCATAATCAAAAGATTCATCTGAAGAGTCACCACCACTAGCACTCCAGGTGTCATTAGCTTTCAGAACATTCTTAGATTTATCTTTATAATACTTCTTCCTATTCCTGTCTGAATGTCTATCCTTCCTTTCTTTCTTTTTGAGCATAGGGAAATCTGGTCTAATATGTCCAGCTCTTTTGCATTCATAACAAGTAACTTCTCCATCTTTCTTATCCTTCCTATCCTTTTTATTATACTTAGATTGAAAATTTCTCTGGCCAGCTATCTTGTTCATCCTTCGAGCAAGATTGGCTAATTCATTTTCTGAGACTTCACTCTCACTAGATTCAGATTGGAAAATGACTTTCTTAGACTTGGATCTGGTTACTCTCTCAGGAGTCTTAGCTTTCATCTGATTTGAAGTTATAGTAAAAACAACAGTACCATTTCCATTCTTCTTCTTGATGTTGTCAGCATCTCTCTTCATTATTGTTTCATGTTGTATAAGAGTTCCAAATAATTCATCAAGAGTAATTTGAGTGACCTTCCTGTTCTCATCTATAGCTGTTCTCTTGGATTCCCACTCATTGGGCATAATGTCAATTATCTTGTCCACAAGAGCTTCATTATCTAAACCTTTCTCACCCATAGATTGTAGACTGTTGACAATGGTCATAAATCTTTGTTGAACATTACATATAGGTTCTCCATAAGGAAAATTGAAGCCATGATATTCAGCTCTAAGCATAGCTCTTCTAGTTTCAATCACCTTAGAAGTCCCAAAGTGTGTAACCTCTAACTTCTTCCATATACAGTTAGCTGCTTCACAAGAGGAAATTTGGCTATATATATTTCTAGTCATTGAACATGTTAAAGTGTTGCGTACCTTATAGTTTAGTTGATATTCTTGCTTTTCCTGGTTAGTAAAAGATCTGACTTCCTTGTCAGGAATTTTATAATCACCAGTAAGCATAACAAAGTTGTCTACTCCAGTATTGATAACAAAAGTCTTCATACAATCTCTCCAGTATTCATAGTCATTACCATCAAATATATGTGGTCTTGTTGGATTTAGATTGTCAATTGAACCAACATTAATTCCTGCCATACTAGAAATAACTTTGCACACAAACTTGTTAGTAGCAAAAGTTCGTAATCAAAAAGTTCGGAATGGGAAAAGTTCGGAATGGGAAAAATTCGTAATGACAAAGTGAGCAAGAAAAACTAGTATGTGAGTACAAGTATTTCAGAGACCTCCTCTGATACCAAATGTATGATTGGTATAGAGTAAGTGGTTTCCAAGCTCTGATACCAATTGTAGGATCGAAATATAGTATGAGATGCTCAAATACAAGACGGGGGTGAATTGTATTCTTTAAAAATTCCTTTGGAACCTTTAAAGTTAGTTAAGTATAACTATGTTTTCCTTAAGAGAAGGAATGATCTAAGTTTAACAAAGTTAAACTAAGCAAATTCACAACACCTCTAACTCCAAATGCAAACTTGGAAAGAGATTCCGAAAGTAGGTTCCGGAAATATGGTTCCGGAAAATTGACACTTAACAAAGGATTTCAATATGATATTCTACCTTAAAGCTTATAGAATCTAAATTAATCAGAGTACAAGTAAGGAAGTATAAGAAAGTTATACTTTCCTTATAATACAAAATACAGCGGAAATAAAACAAGTAGTTAAACTACAAGTAACAAGATATAAGTCTTTTAACCCAAAGAGAAGGGTATCCAACAACCTTGTATAAAGGTCCCTTGATTTATACTTTCAAGCAAGTCTGTCTTACCCACACCAGGGTAAGCCCTCGATACAAAGATCGGAGTCTCTGTCTTGCTATCCCCGCAAGCCCTCAACTTCAAGGTAGTTGGCAACCTCTGTCTTCCTTATCAAGAAATCCCTCGAACTTTAAGGTAGTCGGCAACCTTTGTCTTCCTATCCCCGGAAGCCCTCGAATGTAATAACCAACATTCAGAGTCGCGCGAAGCTTTTGAGAGTTAATAAGATCCTCTCTCTCTAGAAATCATTTCAAGCAAATTAGTCTGCCTTTCAGCACTTTCATCCATCAGCTATCAGCAACAACCACGAGCTCTTTCAAATGAGATCCTATTTATAGGTAAGGTCAGCTCCTTCTCCAACAGTCATATTTTCCTTAAAGATCGGAGGGACCTGTACACGTGTCACTTAGACAACGGTTAGTTTATAACAAAACAGACGACATCGTTTTATAACAAAAAAAATGTAACAGAATGTACGAAATCGTTTTAAACTCTAATATAATAGTTCCGAATGAACACTTTGGAGTGAAAGTTCGGAGTGTAAGGAACAATAGTAAAGAGTAGACAAATTTTAGAAGTGTAAGTAATATAGAAGTTCGGAGTCTAACAAAGATATTTATAGGAGTATGAATTAATTCAGAGTGTATAGAACAAAGATAGTCAGATTCTGTTTAATAGGTGAATTCGGAATGAGAATTCGGAATAGGAATTCGTCATCAAAACTCGTAATGAGAATTCATCATCAAGATTCGTAATGAGAATTCGTCATCAGAATTCGTAATGAGATTTTGTCATTAGAATTCGTAATGGGAATTCTTCATTGGAATTCGTAATGAGAATTCGTCATCATAATTCGTAATGGGAATTCTTCAGTGGAATTCGTAATGAGAATTCTTCTTCAGAATTCATATCCTGAATCTCGAATAGAACTTAGTCAGAGTTCATATCCGAAATTCGGAATGAAACTTCCTTATAGTTCTTATCCAGAATTCGGATCCTAAACCAGAATTCTTTATATCAAAGTTTCAGTGATTCCGAGAAAATGAATCCGAATCTCATACTTAAGAAAAATATGGATGAAAATATGATAAGGATAATTTTTCTTATAAAAGAGATTTTCCTTAAGAAAGAAATTTTCCTTATAAAAGCGATTTTCCTTAAGAAAGAAATTTTCCTTATAAAAGCGATTTTCCTTAAGAAAGCAATTTTCCTTATAAAAGCGATTTTCCTTAAGAAATCAATTTTCTTAAAGATAAGGTGTTTGTGATTTTCAATACAAGAAGGAATGGAAAAGTCATAAGGAAAACCTTATTGACTCAACATAATAAACTTGAAAAATTATATTAATGAAGTTAATAATTAACACATGTTCATTATTCAGGATGATAAAGAGAATACATGATGATTTAGAGTCAAGGTAAGTGACTTTCTTTTTAAAATCATCTTTTATCATTCCTTAAAAAACACTAATTTTCTTCAAAATCTATATTTTGAAAATTATTTTATGCATTTATATATTTGGGTATAATATAATTGTAAAAGAAATGTTATCTATATTTTACTTTTTTTTAAAAAAAATTCAAAGTTAACATCTTTACTATTTTTTTACATTTTTATAAATTTACTAAAGGAATGATTCATTTTCATGTAAATGGTGACAATGAAATTTTACCCCACCATAGATGTTATTTTATATTTTACATCGTTTAAAATCATTCATGTTTTTTCAAATAAAAACCCTTTTTTGTTATGTTTTGATTATCCTATAAATGGTTATTAGAATGTAATGGATATTAAAATATATAAAAAATATTTTCTTATTATTACAAAGAATAATTTTAAGATGCAATATTTTATGAAACATTTTATGGTTCATGGGAATTTTTTATGATAATGTATTATAAGGGAGAAGGTTTCATATATATGGATATTATCTCATTTAGATGAATATTAGAAACATTATTCAAAATCATGCCTAAGGACCGTAATATTTTATTTCCATTGGAAACATTATAAATGTCTTATAATAAGGTGTATTGTCCTGAAATTTTCCAAAAAAGATCTTCATATTTAACATTATTCACATACATACCCTGCATAAAACCTTTATTCATAAATTAAGGAAAGGAAATATAATAAAGTTATGCATAGTAAGGGGAAACAAGTGACATATTTAAGCATAATGAATATAATGGTATAAGAACATGAGAATAATGTTTGAAAACCATACCCTACACATCATATATAATAATTAATAGTCATGGGATACATATTAGAAATTAATAAGACATGAATCATAATGAAATCAATGAACATGATCCATGAGAGAGTAACATTGGAATAAGACATGGAATTTGTGTCATAAAAATATGTATAGAAAATAATTTACATAGTAGTCACATATCGCAACCATGTCTATCTTATTGGGATGGGTTTATTCCACAATCCATCATAGTAGTCAAGGATCACTCCCAAGACCATCATAGTGGATAAATTTATTTACTAAACTGAGGCCACTCCTTGTTTCAATATCATCTAATAAAATTAGGTTCACTACCTATTCCAGTCCTATCTTATGGAACCTTGTTCACTCCCTATTCTAGTCATATCAAACTAAACTAGGTTAACTCCCCATTCAATTCATGTCATATTGAACAAGGTTAACTACCCATTATAGTTATTTCATAATAAATTGGGTTCACTCCTAATTACAATTTTGTCTATATCATGAGATATAAATATTTACCCGATACATTGGATGTAGATATAGGTCTCCCACAACTTTGGTTATAACGTAACCACATCCCGTGGTTATTAAATAACCACTGTCAGATAATAAAACTCACACACATGTGTTTCACTAGATCATATAAAATTATTTATAACACTACCCACAAAATTAAATTGGTTTTATAAAAATTTCATCATAATATACATGTTGATAATAAACGATTTTCATGTTAATTTCATTGTTTCATCAACGAATAACCTATGTAAGAAGAAGTGGGTTTCATTATAATTGTATAATGGCATATCCTGTGGAAGAGAAATGGGTTTCATGATCATATTTTCATCATAAAATTATAACTTTTAGACAATGAATAAGAATGTAATCCTTGTATCATATCCCCAAAAATTCATATATAACATCAAATAATTTCATCTTAGATGGAAAATAATTTTAAATTCTTTTTGGGGCATTTCTTAAAGAAAATATCTCTTCCTTGAAAATAATTTTTTTAAACACAGAACATTATAAAAATCTTCTCATTTAATAATACCTTATAGAATTTATAAGAGAATATTTTAATAAAAATAATTTAAAATTTTTCTTGAGGTAAATATCAATTCCTCTTTGATTTGATTTTAAAACAAAAAACAATTTCAGAATCCCTTTTCACTTTGAAATCATTTATTTATAATATTAAAATTTTTTCAAATATAAAAGAAATTATTTTATTTTAATAGAAATTTGAAAAATTGTGATGAAAGCATGAAATCATTGACTGTTTAAGACAGTGGGAAATATTATCTATTTCATCCATGCTAATAATAACACATATTTTCACATTTCCATTAAAAGATAAATGGGTACTATTTGAAAAAATACATTAATATTGTTTGGATTTTTTTGTAAAAAGTAAAAAATCCATATAAATATATTTTTAAAATAATAGGATAATAATAAAAAAATTGAAAACATTTTTAGAAAACATGATATTAGAAGAAAATAAATTTCCAACAGAACAAAGAAATAATTTCAGATGTGTTTAAATTTTTTTATTAATTAATTTTTTAAAAAAAAAATGGTACAATAACTTGATAATATAATTAATAACAAGAGTAAAAGAAAATTCAGGAGTTTTTAGAGATAAAATTAGAATATCTTATCATTTTATATATAATCGTAAAAAATCTCAAGAAACAATGAGATCATAACATATAATATTTACCAATTTGGTAAAATAAATCGAAAACCCTATGAAGAAATAACTGAAAATGGAACATAAAATAGCCTGAGGATAAATAAATTCATGATATTACATTTAAAAGGGTTTATATATAAACAATTTTAAATTATATAGGATCATAATATAACATACATCTCAAAGAATGTAAATTGAGATAAAAATCTCTTACAGATTAGGTATATTTTGAACCGTAAACCCAAAAAAGAGATATGATAAAATTGATATGAAAATACTAAAAAATTTAATTATAATAATAATAGTATATATTCATGAGAAATATGTACACCACATAAAAGAAACATTTGGTGAATATGTCTTATGCCTCAATGAAAATAGAAGTGAGACGGAAATCCCGTGCTCTAAGACTTTACTTCCTCCATACTCATTCAATCCTTTTATTTAATTAATATAAGATTATTATAAATATATTACTGAATTAAATTTATATATATCATACCATATATTATTTCTATTACCTACTATTTCCATTTTATAATCAATTCAATATTAATAGTGTATTTCTGGTAGTATCCCATTTGTTTTAAATATATGTTTTGATTTGTTATATTTTTTTTCCCCTACTTTGATCATGGATCCATAATATATATAATGTTAACCATGATATAAATATCATAATTTTTTTTTATATATCAATTTATATTAATCTATATTATTTAATTTTAGAAACTGAAATAAAATGTTCATTGAGATGATAGGTTGTATGTATGCATGAACGTTATTTCATTTTGTTATTGGATTAAATGAATGAAAGGTAAATGATATATTATCATTCAAAAAATATTTTTATGTTGTATATATGTCTAATATTTTAACTAAAACCATCTTTAATATGTTCTATGTAAAGGGCGAATGAATGAAATTACCTTGCGAGGCGGTAGTCCGCCATACAGACGAGCAACGTTACCATATTCCCACAAAATATAGAGTATTAAGGTATGAATGATATAATAATTATTGAATAATAATTAGAAAATAAATATCATATATATAATAAATAAAAACTATATATTTCATTACTTCTATCATTGAAAGGTTGTAATGGAGAAACTAATGACATAGTTTCATGAGGTGGAAGATCAACGTACACACAAAAAATGATTTTAGAACCCATTTAATGGAAGTGGATATTGTTTTGGTCATGAAATTAACATAAAAAATATATGTTCACATAATATATATATATATATGATATTATATATTAATTATATATTAAGAATATAGTAATATAGATAATGAACTAAAATAAATATACCCGTTGAAGAACAATACCTCTTCATTGAGAATTCTACTTATGATTTCACTGAAGCCTTCATAGGATAACTTTCTGCAAACTATAATCCCTCCAAGATGTGGGGAGGGAGTGTGGGAAGTTAATTGTTAAGGTATTGTCTGAAAAAAGTTCTCTAAATGTGTGAATAAGGGAGGAAAGGGTGTGGCTTTTATAAGTTGGGGAGATGACACACTTTGTATTTTTTTAAGAGAATCAAGTGCTCCGAAGTTTTTCATATGTCACAAGGGACCAAAATTGACCATTATCTAAAATTATAGGTTTAATGGCATAAATTTAGAAATAAAAATTTTTTTAGACAAGTATATAGGTTAATTTTTACCATATCCTTTTATTTTATCCCATCATACACAATCTTTTTTCATTAACCGTGGTAATTACATTTTTTACTTCAATCAATATATATTTTTGTCAAAAATTATGGTGAATTTTTTATATATTATAAATTATTATTATTTCAAACATGGAATCTATTTTTTCAAATTCAATTCATATAATTGTAAAATATAAATTTAATATTAATCATATAGACATGAGGAAAAAGTGGGTGTTTAAAGTGAAAAGGTACAAATGCTTGAAATATTTTTATATTCAAATTAAATATGAAATTGATTCAAATAAAAAATTGGATTAATAGAAATAAATTTTTTGTATTTATACTCTAATACAAATTCAAAATACAATTTAACATTATAAATAATCTAAACAAAAATGTTGTATTTAATTCAGGTTCCATATTTTTCACTATTCTAGAAAAACTGAAACATTTCTGAAAAATCCCAAATTTTCATTCTAATATAATTTTGAAATTATGATTTAAAAAAATTATGTTATAAAATTAATATTCTCGTCGTAGGAAAATTTTATTTCATTACATGTACATAAATGTGTCAAAATTTCTATTTATAAAAATAAATTTTTTAAGTGTAAAATTGTATTTATTATTATTTCTTCTCTAGAAAACATATAATATGAATGTTAGAAATTTGATTGAATATATAATATATATATTTAACTAAAATCATTAACAAAAATTTAATTTATTAATTTATTAGTAGAAAACATCCTTTGGCACGTAAAAGTTTGTTTTTCAATGAATTTTTTTCTTTTATATTCAAAAGAGTTTTATTTTCATTTATAACATATTGGTCGCAAAATAATTATTTTAAAATAAATTCATAAGAAATATTTTCATAATTTAGTTATTATAATTCATAAATTTTATTCCAACATCTAGGTGACAACTATCATATTAAATAATAATTTTATAATAATATTCCATGTTATATTTAAACATAGTGTTGTGTGTAATGTAATCTATTCTTAGTGTTCGATCATGTGGAAGAATTGAGGCAGTTTTGGTTTTGAGCCTCCACATATTAAACTATGGTTTATTTTTGTTATTTCCACCCTCCCCACACCATTTTAAGCTTAGTGTTATGTGAACACAAGACAAACTCAGTGTTTCAAGTAACTCACACTAAACTAAGTGTTTTATGTAATATAATATATTGAAATGATTATGTTAATTTGAAATAAATATTTCCTAAAATCATGGTGTATTACATTCTACCCCCTAAAAATAAATTTTATCTTTGAAATTCATATCATTAATTTTTTTTTACCATTTTAAAATTACTTCATCGAAACCCACATCACACAAATAAATAATAAAACATTTCTAAAAAATATAATGTAGGAAACGAAATGTTTACCTAATGTAACTCATAATTAGGATTCCACATATATGAACTTAATTGGGAAGTAAATATTTAGACATGGATGAAAATTATAAACAATTATATAGAATGATAAGGATCACGGATCATAAGATAATAGGTGATCGTGATAAGATTAGGGATCATAAAATAAAACAAAAAAGAATCCTGAAAAAGGTCATTAATATTATAAAAAAATGGTGATAAAAGGAAACTATTTCATTTCAAGACCCTTTTTTAATTTTAAACAACTTGCACAAGTAGATATACTTACTTGATTTAATTCCATTTCATAAGCACAACCTCACCCATTTTTTTTTGCCTTGATAAATTTTCAATTCATCTCATACCTTTTTAAATAAAGGTGAATTAGTTATTCCAAAAGAACTAGTAGATTAGAAGATCCATAGAAAGGGTGATAAGTCATATTGTATATCTTTATTTATCAGAAAAAAAGGGTTATCACAGGTTATCGAATATTATTAAATATTTATATGGTGAAACAATAAATTAATCTATAAAACGAAATTCAATGTTAAACATAAACCATTTAATAAATGGTTATCCTTTTGAACCTTAAGAATGATTAAAATCCAAAACATTATAAATAAGGTCACTACATTTCCTAAATGACAATGTAATTAATCCTCCAAACATCACGAAATAGTTATGAATTGTCACATACTAAACATGTGAATATCTTCATTATGTATTATATTGAAACCATAATTTATATAAAACCTATAGGGAAACAATAAAATTTCCTCAATCCTTGGATAAATGCACTTATTAAATAATATATTCCCTATATCCAATAATGTTGTAAACTCCATCAATAATAACTTAAACTACTATTACAAAAAAATCCTTCATCAGTTCTAAAGACATTGATACAATCCAATTTACTTTTTCCATTTAAATCATCTCTTTATACAAAATAAGCACCATATTCTCAACATTGGGAACATATTAATTCATGCCTTATCATAATTAAAATATCACCTTACAATTAAATCACTTTTTCAGTCAATCAGTATTATTCAAAATATTTTTTCAAATCCATAACAAAAAATGTATATTGATCAATCAAAATTCATTTAAATAATCATTGAATTCCAATACAAAAATACTTCATTAACACCACTACCTTCTCAAACAAAACAAAAAATACTTAATTATCTTATTAATTAATACCTATTTACTTTAAAATGTCTTTTGAAGTCTATTCATCAAGATTAATATCAAAATTAATCATACAACCTTTCTAATTTTCTTCATGAAATTTCCCCATAGGACATTAATTTTCATAATTCCTATATGGTCCACATTTAAAGCATCCAATAGTTGATGATATATTTGGGATACCATTATTAACATCTCTTGTGTTGACCAAAAATTTCATTTTCCCTTTATAGTTTCTTGTTTTTCAACATCTGAAAATTAGACAAAACATCTTCCCATTCCTCTAAGACATCAACTTTAATGCTTCTTCTTAGATTTTCAACCCATATGGAACTAAATATTCTATACATCATGGTCTTCAATACCTGAACTCAAAGTGATATCTTTCCTTCCCAAATTTGGTGAGTATTAGATTTTTTATGGTATACCTACTTAATAACATTCTATGAAAACCAATTAGGAATAATGAAACATCCTTCACTATATTCACTATCCCATATCGATGTTCATAAACAAATCATCCTTTACATTAAATATTAATCCAGTTCTTTATGGTTCCCACTGTTGAATAAGACTAGATTGCATAGTTTTAGCAGCAAAAATCATAATGGAAAATCACATAGTTTGAAAAATCATTTTGGAGGTCTAAATCAAGACACAAAATTTTTAATCAAAGACACATTAGGTTTATCCTAGGTCATTAATATTCACCATAAATTTAATATTTTCACAATAGTTCATAAACAGTTTTTTAATTTCTAATGCAAATCGCTAATGAGTGTCAATCTAGGTGTCTAGCAAGGCTCGTCGTTATGCCAAGTTCCTAACTAACTCTATATTAATACAGTGTTTTTAGGATGTTACACCTAGGTACATCTATACCAGAGCCACATACACTATTAGTATACAGACAAGGATTTAATATCATGGATACATATCACTGCATCATTCACTGAAATTATAGGACATTTTTCTAAACTTTTAATCATTTTTTAACTTATCCATAGAAAAATCCCAAGAAATATCACTAAAAATATCACTTGGTACATCACTAATGTTTTCCCATTCTTATTTTCAAAGGATAACTAGTAATTTTTTTTGATAACAACTATAGTAACCCTAGACTCTCATACATTGATATTACATACTTTTAGATGAATATTCGAAACATTACATAAAAATGCACCTAAGGACCAGAATGTTTTAGTGACATTTGAAACATAGAACACAATATTCTAATATGGAGAAAGATATTTAATGTTTCTCACAAAGTGAATCTAATTTTTCATTTTTCATATGCATGCGCTACATAAAACATTTATTCATAACCCAGGGAAATGAAACATAAGAAATAGTTTTCTCAGATGCTCAGTTAGGGTAGACAAGTGAGATGTGTGAACATAAATTTAACATACGGGTATCAGAACATGATACCCAACATTTCAAAGATTATAATCTACTATCATGGAATAAATATTGGAAATTCATAAGACATGAATGATAAGAAAATAAATAAAAACAATCCATGAGATAATAACATAGGAAAAAGTCATAGAATTTTTGTAGTACACATAAGCATAGACAACCGATTACATATTAGTCAAGGAAAAATTCTAGGGCTATCATATTGGGTTGAGGCCACTCCCCATACCATAATAGTAGTAAAGGTTCTCTCCCAAGACCATCATAGTGGAAAATGTTTCTTTTATAAACCACATTCTCTCCCCATTTTAGTTATGGATTATTGATCCCAATTTACTCCTCACTGTTTTCTTTTCATACAAAAACAGGTTCACTCCCTACTCCAGTTCCAGCTTACTAAATCGTATTTATTCCATGTTCCAGTACTATCTTATTGAACTGGGTTCAATCCTCATTCAGGTCAGGTCTTACTAAATTGGATTCACTCTCTATTCTAGTCTTATATATCTCTTGTTATATAAATCTCTATCCAATGAATGGGAGTGAGATATAGATCCCACTCTCCATTGGATATAAAATAAACATCTTCCTTGGTAATAAAATAATCAACGTCATATAATGACAATAATACATATCTGTTCCATAAGATCGTAAAACATTCATCATAACAAAAACCATGAAATGAAATCGGTTTCATAAAAAACTCATAATACAGCCTCTGGAAAATATACAGGTTTCATAATCATTTTATTGTTATATCAAAGAATAACCAACAGAAAAATAAGCGGATTTCAAAATCGTTTTATCATGCTATAACCCATAGAATAGAAATGAGTATCATGAAAAAAATTCATCATAAACATAAAGCATTTAGAGAATGAATAGAAATGGTATTCATGGATCATATCCATCAAAATGTATAAGTAACTTCAATGAATGTCATTTGAGATGGAAAAAAATTTTAAAAGACTACATGGAACATTTCTTGATGAAAATTGATTTTCTTTGAATGTGATTTATTAAAACCGAAATCATTTTGAAAATTCTTTTATTTAAAGATATCCTTGAAAAAAATAGAAGGGATTGTTTGAAAAAATAATTTAAAAAATTAATGTGGAAAATATAAAACACTTTTAAAACACGTTTTCAATTTGAAATCATTTATTGAAAATAAAAAAATTTAACAATCATTAAGAAAATGATTTTCTTTAAAAACAAATTTAAAATCATGTAATGGAATCATAAAATAATTTAGAGTTCATGAATGTGAGAAATTTTCTTATACCACACAAGTTAAAAACAACAATTCATTCCTTATTTTCAATAGAATTAAAATGGGCATTTTTTGGAAAACGATGTGAACATTCCATTCAAAATTTTATTATAAAAATAAAACATGGGTATAAATTAATTAAAAAAAATCATTGGATAATATTAAAAAGATATGAAAACATTTTTAGAAATCATAGTTTTAGATGAAAAAGGATTTTCGACCGAAGAGAGAAATAAATGAATATTTTAAAAAAAATCACTACAGAAAAATGGGTATTAACGGCAGTGAAGGGTCTCGTCGTAAAAAGTCCATCAGGAGGGGCAATTTATGACCGAACCCTCTACCCGTTACAAATAATTAGTTATTTTCAATGGGTAGATGGTACCCATCACCAATGGTTAGGTGTGAGTTGCACGCCAAACTACAGAAAGGGTGTTTGCGACGAGCAAAAAATCCCGTTGCAAATACCCAACCGTTTTTTAGTATTTGCGATGATATTTATCTTCAGCAGCAAATAATATGGCGGCCAGTTGGTATTTGTGGCGAGACCTGTCAAAAATATCTTTTTAACCACTACCACTAATTAATATGGGGGTTAGTATTTACGACGGTATTCCCGTTGCAAATAATGTACCCTCTATATACCCCAATCTGTTTTCCTATCATTCCACTCCTTTCTCCTCTCCTCTCTCCCTCTCTACTTACATTTTCACTCAAAAACTTATGTAAGTTAATTTTTTTAAATAGGAGAAATATTCGTTTCTTAAATCCTCCAAAATATTTAGTTTTAGTGTATTTATTTATTTCATTTATTTTTAGTTAATTCATTTTATTTGATTTAGTTATAATTATTGTCAATTAGCTGCAAATAATTTAATTTGAATTAGATCATTTTATTTTTCATTTTTTTACAAATATGTGTGATGAATATTAATTAATAGTTATATAAATTATTATTAATTAGTAGACATTAGTTCTAATTAGAAAAAATATTAACAATCGTTAATAATTAGTCATAATTAGTAATAATTAGCGAAAATTAGTAAAAATTAGGATTAATTTGTAATAATTAGTAATAATTAGTGATAAATAGAAATAAATAGTAAGAATTAGTAATAAATAAAAATAATTAAAAATAAATAGTAATATATCGCAATAAATCATATTAATTAGGAATAATTAGTAATAAGTATGAACAATTAGCAATAATTAATTATAAATAGTAATAATATGTAATTAATAGTAATAATTAGGATTAGTTATTAATAATTAGGATTTATTAGTAATAATTTGGATTAATTAGTAATAGTTAAGAATAATTTGTAATAATTAGGAATAATTAGAATAATTTGTAATATTTAGTTATAATCTGTAATAATTAGTAATAATTAGTAATAAACACTAAAAAATAGTAAAATATATATATAAATAGTCGTGAATAGTAAAAAATAATAATAAATAGTAATAAATAACAAGAAATAGCAATACATTGCAAAAATTAGTAAAAATAGTAATAAATAGTAATAATTAGTAATAAATAGTAATAAATAATCGTAATTAGTAATAAATATTTATAAATAGTAATAAATATTAATAATTATTAATAATTAGTAATAAATAGTAATAATTAGAAATAATTAGTAATAATTAGTAATAATTAGTTATAATTAAAAATAATAGGTTATAATTAGGAATAATTAGTAATAATTGTTAATAATTGGGATTAATTAGTAATAATTAGGATTAATTAGTAAAAATTAGTAATAAATAAGATTAATTTGTAATAACTAAGATTAATTGGTAATAATTAGGATTAATTAGTAATAATTAGGATTAATTAGTAATAATTATGATCAAATTGTAATAATTAGGATTTATTAGTAATATATGGTAATAAATAGTAATAAATATTAACAAAAAGTAATAAATAGTAATAAATTAAAATATTTAGTAATAATTAGTAATTATTAGTAATAATTAATAATAATTAGTAATAATTAGTAATAAAAAGTAATAAATAGTAAATAATTATCATAAACAGTAATATATAGTAATAAATAGTAATATTTATTAATATTTAGTAGTAAATAGTAATAATTCATAATAATTATGAATAACTAGTAATAATTAGAAATAATTAGTAATAATTAGGAATAATTAGGAATAATTTGGAATAATTTGGAATAATTACGAATAAGTAGGAACAATTAGGCATAATTAGTAATAATGAGTAGTAATTAGTAATAATTAAGAATAATTAGTAATAATTATTATTAATTAGTTATAATGTCGATTAATTAGTAATAACTAGTAACAATTAGGATTAATTAGTAATAATTATTAAAAATAGTAATAAACAGTAATAAATAGTAATAAATAGTAATAATTTGTAATAATTTGTAATAAATAGTGATAATTTGTAAAAAGTAGTAATAAATAGAAATAAATAGTAATAAATAGTTTTAAATAGTTATCATTAGTAATAATTTGTAATAATTAATAATAATTAGGATTAATTAGTAATAATTTATATTAATTAGTAATAATTAATAATAATTAATAATATTTTGGATTAATGAGTAATAATTAGGATTTTTAATAATTTGGATTAATTAGTAATAATGATAATTAATTTGTAATAATTTGTAATAATTAGTAATAATTAGTAATAGTTAGTAATAATTAGTAATAATTAGGATTAATTATTAATAAATACTAATACTTAGTAATATATTGTAATAATAAGTAGTAAATCAAAAAATAGAAATAAATAGTAATAAGTTGTAATAAATTTTAATAAATAGTAATAAATAGTAAACAGCAAAAAAATCCTCATACCACCTTTCTCTGACTCAGTAGAACATTTGATATTTCATTTACTGCATTAAAAAAAATCTTGAGGTCTGGTATAGTTTTGATCGATGTACGCATTTGAGTGATGGATGCAGAAATTGAAGAAGAAAGTACATAAAAAATCATCAGTTGAAAGATCAATTGTAGAAGCTTATTCGCAATATGTAATTTTTTTCTACTCTCATTATTTGGAATCTCAATATTCATCATAACAAAAATATATTTTCCGTAATGATGTAAATGTTGATGATGATATGAGCAATCAATTATCAGTTTTTAATCAGCCCAAACATGGCTTCAGTGGAGTTTCAGAACGATCGCTTTCAGATGATGGACATCATAAAACTCAAACATATGTTCTGCTCAACTATCAAGAATTGACACAATTTGTACAATGAGTGATCGTATCACTTATTCTAGTAAATATTTCACATTAAATAAGTATTATTTTATTTTTAGGTTATATGATAATCATATCATGAATCAAATTCCATAAATTATAGCAACTGTTATTGAAGAATTACGCCAAAATAATTTTTCCACTGGTTTCAAAAACTTGTAACATAAATTATTTTTGGTTTAACATATAAAATCAATTTATTTTTTATTATATTGTTGACTTTGTAACAATTTTTTAGGTATATCAACATGCTGATAAAATTGATAATTGATTGTGTGTGTCTTGAGTAACCCACTACCCAAAATGGTTAAATCATATAATGTATATGTCATAAATGGTTTTCGATTTCATACATGTTCATAGAAAGATTAAAAAATGAATAATGGAATCTTCTTGAGAGGATATCATCATAGAGAAAATGAAGATAAATTTTAAGACATACTTGAAGAAAGTGTTGCACTATGTAGTCTGGGATAGAATTACAAAATGATGTTTAAATGTCAGTTGTTGGACACCACGATTGGATTGTGTGTTCATCCCAATCATGGAATTGTTAATGTTAAATATAAACATATTATTATAGTAAATAAGAAATTTTATTGGCTAATTAGTGACATAAAATTTATTATAAAAAATAATGGAATACTTTAAAATATTTGGGTGATTCGTGGAGAATAATCAAAAATAAATCTTGGGAAAATCAGTTTACTCAAAGTGAATATGGTCCTATTGATGTGAAAGGAATTATAAATTTTCATGTGATTGCTCCAAATTTATTTTTTCACAAAGATATATGAATAGTAATGATAAAAACCTATAGTTAGGGGTCGATGGTGACAATTATGTTGATTATGTTATAAATGAATTTGAAAAGACAAGAGATTATGAAACTAAACTCATATAGAAATTGATGAGGCTGAGGAGGAATATGTAGACATTGACATCGTCAGATATGAATATTATGATACAAATGATGATTGAAAAGGTTAAATGTTTTTTATAATCATATATAATAGATATCTATATATAATATTTGTTTTTTACTATTTTTATATGAATATTAATTTCATGTTTTAGATGGACCATGATATGTTTCATCAATTGTAGAAGGATGATCTACCATTTGATGAGAAGGATGTTAGATCATCTGACCCTTAGACTACTGAATTTTAGGGAGGACTCGGAGGGGGAATCATCATTCTTGTTTGATGATTGATAACACTATATCAGAGCAACTTCCAAATCTTGGCTTTGATCTACACATGCAGTGGTTTTTTCAACTGTGTATTTTAGTTAATTTTCATAAATTTATTTATATTTTAATTTTATGATTATTTTTTATTTTTAACTACTTTTCACATATAGTTTTTGTATAGGGGAGTGCTATATTTCATAGTTATTTTTCTGAAGCAAAGTTCAAATGGGATGAGATCTCCATTGATGTTCATCACTACACATTCTATCATTAGCTAGTACGTAAACAACTAATAATTTTTTTGAATATTTTCGAATTAAAAACATGATATTATAACATATTTGTATTGTTTATAGAATCTCATCGATTAAATAATGCAAGGTGATATTTGGAAGGCATGGATGGGGTTTATGTGTGAGTGTTATTGTCATTTTCTGTACAATTTGAGAAGGAACACAATGATGAAAAGAAAGTGACATGGTTTGAGGAGTCTGGTCATGCTTGATGACCTAATTACATTTCATCTTAGGTTTGGGATGGATTATCTTCACATTGGTTGGGTGGATGTTTTCATAGGTTATAATTGGTAGGTCGAAAAAACTGTTGGATATAGGAGGTTGACACATCAATCGAGTAGTTAAACATTTAGTACACATAGGGAACATATTATATGTACAATTATTATACAATTTATATAACATTAAATGTAATGGTTTATTTTATATTCAAATAGGAAGTTGAATAGACTGATGTTATATAGTTCGATCTTTATAATAGTATATAATGTGATGTGGTCATTGGTGAGATTATAGGTGATCACTAGCATTAGATTCTGGTTACAATAATTTATTTTTGAGTTTTAAAATTAACTACAAATAATATTTTAACTATTTTAATTTTAAATTTAAATTGAAGGAGGCATATGAGGCCATAATGTCTTAGATAGATACAAAGAGTCAGGATGAGGGTTAAGGTCAAAGGAGTGATCACAAATTTGAAGAGTCAATATAGATGCAGTTGACCTAGTATGCCTTTGAGGAAGGTCGAGTTATTGTTATCAACTCTCTATTGATTCCTGAGAGTTATTATGGTACTGTTGAGATGTCAGCTTCCAGTTGTAGATGAGCTCATAGAGAGTCATCATCATCTATTGCACAATATTAGGATCATTTTTCATCTCATAGTGATCTTATAGATAGTATTTGTAGGGAGCATAGGGAGATGTGGTAATGGAAGTAATAGGAGAAGCACCAATGGCAGTAACAACATCATGAAGAGCTCTGATGATTGTAGTAGTAGGAGGAGGAGATGCGTCAGTGACAGCAGCAACAACATGAGAAGATGAAGTACATGTGACGTTTGAATCATGGTTTAGGGATGGATTTCCATTCACTATCTCTACCAGCTCTTCTAGAGGCCCCATAGAGATATATTTGTTTTTTATGATAAACATTTGAATGATTTTTTATAATATTAACTATTTACATTTCTATATAATGTGTTTTTATATTGTTGTGATTATTTTATTTTTATAATTTTTATAATTTATTTAATTTATAACTTTTTTATTTTTTTACTATTTTAATCATTTATTTATTATAATTATTTTTTTATATTTTTACGAATATTTAGGATTTTCTTATTTTATAATTATTTTATATTTAATAATATTAATTTTAATATCTAATTAATAATTATAATACAATTATTATTATATTACTAATATTATTAATAATATAATATTATTAATATTATTATATTATTATTATTATTAATATTATTAAAATTATTATATTTATATTATTATATTAATAATATTATTAATAGTACTATTTAATTATTTTATAAATTTTATTATTTTATTTTTTATTATTATTTTATTAATATGAATAATATGAATATTATTTTATTATTATTAGTATGTTAATATTATTTATATTATTAATATTACTATTTGTGTTATTATTATTTCCCAATATTTATTTTAGTATACTTTTCAAAATTATATCATTATTATATTAGAATAATATTATAGTTTTTTTAATAATATTATATTATTTATTTTTCATTTTTCATATTTTTTAAAGATATTTATGATTGGACCTTTTGGGAGGGTAGGTCCCCGTCACCAAAAAAAATCTTTTTTTCGATGGGGTGCAGTCCCAAATAGTCCAATTTTCCAGTAGTGATAAATTCTCAATTATCTTATTAAACAAAGAGTGAAAAAAGGGTAAGATTTCTTAAAAATATCATGGATATAAAATGGAGAACAAAATAAATGATTTTGTTGAATGATTAATCATAATATCTTATATTTGGAAACATAATCTTAAAAATCATGATAAATAATGAGGTTGTATCCTAAAATCCTTAACACATTGGTAACATTGAATAGTAAGGCCCATGATGGAATAAAATAAAATGGAACAGAAAATATCATGTGGATAATTAAATTCATCATATCATATGTGAGATAAGATTTATATACACCTCATGAAATAATATTAGTTCCTAACATAACGTATTTCTAAAAGAAAGAAAATTGGGGCAAAACCCCCATACCTATTTGGTAACTTTTAAATTTTAAACCCCATGAAAGAGAGATCCGAAAATGGATTTGTAAAGAGTAGTAATATTAATTATAGTAATTATAATTTACATTCATTGGATGAATATAGAAAATATAAAATAAACATGTGCTTAGTATGGCTTTAGTCCCATAGAAATTTAATGTGAGATGAAAATCTGTTACCTTATGTTTTGACGTTCATCATACTCTTTAAAAAATTAAATAAAATTAATATAACATTATTATAAATTTATTAAATAATAATTTTCATATATGTAACTCCATATATTATTTTTATGACATTTTATTATCCATTTATTAGCAATTCCATGTTAAATTTATATTTCAAGCAATAACTACTTTTTTTCATATGTTATTCAATTTGATATTTTTTCCATCAAAATATAATCATTGTTATATTATATCCATAATTATAAACATGCTGTAAATTTAATATATATTAAGTATATATGTTTTTATATAAATTTATAATATTTAGTTATTGAAAATAAAATTATCATTTATGGAAATGGTAGGTTGTATGTATGCATGAACGATATTCCCATTTTTTTGTTAAAAATAAAGAAAGTTAAATGACATATTGTCATTAATGAATAATTGCATGTAATACGTATCATATGATATCTTTAAAACCATCCATAATATCATACTTGAAAATCATGAATGAATGAAATCTCTTCCTATGGCGGTAGGTCATCGTACACATGAGAGACATTATCATATTCCCATATAATGGATAGTATGATGGTATGTGTGATATAATTTTTTTAAAGGATGGGGTCAAAGCCTAATTTATTATTTAAAGAAAATACCTCTTTCAAACTAGGTAGTGGGATACCCATTACAAAGCCCGAAGTCCCAAGACAAAGTGGTCTAAATACAGGGCCTCAAAAGCCCATTTTACCCTAATGGGTCCTTTGGTGAATAGTACAACTACAACACCCGGGCTGCTACAATACTTGCTATAGTACCTCCACCGCTATAGTCTCTACTATAGTACCTCATCTACTACTGTTCTACTACTCCTGCAATTCTACTTCTACTATAGTACAATGCTTCATTGTCACTATAGTACCCCCAAAAATATTTCCCTACCCAGTTACGATCCTGGGTCTTTTGGATTCCAAGAAATAGAGTTTACCACTTGGTACAAGATCGTTGGTAGTATGTGTGATATAATAATTTTATAAAATAATAAAATAATAATCTCATATATATATATCAAATATAGATATTAAATCAATAATTATCTCGAGTCTCAAGAGGTGGAAATTATGAAACAAATGACATCGGTTCGTGAGGCGGTAGTTTGCTGTACGCATGATCGATGTCATCATATCCCATTTTATGGAAGTGAAGATGGTTGTTGGTCATGAAAATTACATAAAAATATCTCATTATATGTATTATAATTATGTTATTATATAATAATGATATAATAAGAGATGAAGAAGGCATAGAAGGAAATAAAATAAATATGCTCTTTAAAGAACAATACCTCTTAATTGAGTATTCTCATTAGGAATTCAATAACAACATCCATGGTAATATTTATGCTAAAAATATGCCTTCTATAATTAGGAAATTGATTTTTTAAGATATTTTGGTAGGTATTATCCAAAAAATAGGTTTGAAGGTGTGATTAAATGAGGAGAGGGTTGCCTTTTTATGAGTGAGGGAGAGAAGTACCTTTGGATTTTTGAAAAGAATTGAGTGGTCCCACAAATGTAATATGTGAAAAGGGTAAAAAATGAACCATTCTAGAACCTAAGAGGTGTAATATCCCAAATATGTCTAGAAAATTGTTTTTAGACATGTTAATATTACATTTTTACCCATATCTATTGATTTTTAACCCTGGTAAACCCAATTTTATTTTAACTATGGTAGTAAATTTTTACGATATTCACTATTCATTTTGGTAAAAAAATAAATATATTTTATTAGAAATTAGAAATTATTTTGTTTCTAATTATTCAATATATTTATCCATATTCCTTTCACTAAATTAGGAAAATTTAAATTTAAATTAATCTTGCAGACGTGATGAGAATTATGGTTTTTAAAGAGAATAAGTTCAATGGATTGAAATGTTTTTATATAAAAATTCAATATTTATCTAACTAAAATATTCTAAACTGAAATAATTGATATAAAATTGAATAATTATAATTTTAAAGTAATTGAAAATATAATTATTTATTAAAAATAATTTAATCTAAAAGGTTATATTCAATTAAAATTCAGTATTAACCACTATTCATAAAAAATGAAACATTTCAAAACAATACAAAATATTAAGCAAAATATAATTTTGATTTTTTGATTGAAAAATTTATTTTATTTCATAAAATTTATTTTATAAGAGTTTCAGAAATAAATTTTATTATATGTATAAAAAAATGATCTTAAAACTTTTTAAAAAATATAGTTTTTTAAAGTAAAGTTTGATTTAATCTTATTTCCTATTTAAAAAACATATTAGATGAATGTTAAAATTTTATTGAATATATAATATATTAATTTAATTTAAATAATTAATCATTTTTTATTTGGTTAATTTATTGATATAGAACACACTTATGCATATAAAAAAAGTTTTCTAGAAAGATCTCATTTTATATTCAAATAGGTTTTATTTTCATTTATAATTAATTGGTGACAAAATAACTCATTTTATATAAAATTTTGAATCATAATTTTCAGAATTAGTTAATATTATTTTTTACCAACATTCTAACATCAAGGTGGAAAGTTTCACATCAAATATAAATACTTAAATAATATGTCAAATTTTATTTAACCTCAATTTTACAGGTAATGGAAGATAAGATTGGTGTTACATATATGTAATGATATACTCACTTGTTATATACCTCAAGAGATACTTAATTTTTTGTGTAACAAAAAATATAAAAAAAATTTAATATGTTTTTTTAATAATTAATAAAATCTTGTGGTGTTACATGGATGGTAACAATATAAACCAAAGTCTAGTAAGCCCATAAAAGATCTCCAATTAATTTGGTATGGGGAATGAGTTACCCAATTATGATTTTACATAGATATTATTGGAATATACTATGATGATTATTAAAATTATAATCATCATAATTATTTAAAGTGAAACTATGGTGCATACTTTTAGTATAATCGCAATGGTTATTCCATGTGTAAGTTATAGTGATATGAAATTGATTCCTCAAGTTAACTGTATGATTTGTCCACTTTTTCATTGAGTTTTTACAGAAATATTATTATTTTACAAGGTAAAGGTAATTATATACTACTTATTAAGGATGTAAAGTAAAGCATTTTGAAAAAACATATTTTGAGTTTATGCTGATTTCAAAGAAACCCTATGTGTTTTATTGGGAAGATAATATTTCTTATTAAAATTTTTATGAAAATATTTTTGACAGGATGGTATTTTATTAGCTAAGAAAATGTAATTTTTGAGCCTAAATATTATTTATAAAAGGCAAACGTTTTATAAGTATTCTTAGACTAACAATTTATTTCTTTATTTTTTATGACCCTTACTATGGTTTTTGTGCTCATCCCATATTTTAATTTTTTTTCACAAGGTATAAGGATTGTTAAGGGAATAGAAGAATCCAATCTGAATCTCTTAATGTTTTTTAATGAAAATAAATCTTGATTTGTTTTAAAAGGCTAACACTGTAAAAAATATTGACACTGATCAAAAGTGTCCACTATGTAAAATATGGTTTTTTATATAAGATTCCTAACCTAGTTCTCTAAATATCTTAACCTAAAATATTTTTGAAATTTGAAAAAATTTAACTCAAGTTTAGAGTCACTAGAATATGAAAGTTTTATGGTTGAGTCCTTTTAATCGCCTCCTTCACGATAATTAAAAAATCGAACACAACTACAAAATTCTTCCAATTTTTGTAGTTGATTACAATATTTAACGATAATGAATTAATCATGTAAATTAAATATTATCAAACATGTCTCCCCTAAAAAATAACTGCTCATGAAAATTAATTAATAAAAAATCAATATGATTGTAAAAAAAATAAACTAAAATTCTCAATAATTGAAATAATAATGATTGAATATGATTAGGTAGTTGAATCAGATTTCAACATGACATAGAAATATGAAATTGAAAATATTTTTATTAAAAATATATCCCCATAAATTTATTTATTCTAATTCAACATAAAATTAAATAATAAATAAAAAACATAAAGGATCCACTTCAATAAAATATTCTATTCCTTCGTAAAATTATAAAACAATGAACATTGAATTCGTACTCCTATTATTTAAATCAGAAAAGTACTAAAAAAATCCACAAAATAGGTTTAATGAAATTAAAATTAATTTAGAAAAGTATTAAAAAGTATTAAAATAAAAAAATATTAAATAATATTCTAGTAAAAAAATTATTAAATTTATTACAAATTCTCATTTTTATATTAAAAAGTCACATAATAACCTCACTCCAATATACCAAATGATAAAAATATGAACGAGTATATATGATAGAGATAATGAAAAAATAAATAAATTATCTTTGTATTTAGACTATTTTGGTCTAATAAGATTTGTAACGTGCATTTTTAAACCCAATCTATTGAAGGATTATACACTTTAACGTTGAAATAAAATATAAATATAAAATTATTCTTATGATTACGAGATTAAAAAAAATAATGGAAAATAAAACACATAAATACCAAATTTTCACCATTTAAAATAATTATCAAATGGAATACCTATAGATTTACCTTTCATAAACATAATTATGAACACTATAGGAATATGTCCATCATTGTAAAGACCATTTTTAGTCATTTTCTTCTAAGATATCAACTAGTAAAACATTTATCTTCCTTGGACAAAAGTAGACAAATTTTTTATAATACTATCTATATTATCGTTTAGCTTATCATTTTATATTTGAATAAAATCTAAATTTTTACCAACAATTCCATTTAAACTATAAATAGTGTTCCAGAATTATTTATTTTCATCCTTTAAATTTTATTTTTATTTATTTCTTTCAAAACATAATAATCAACATTATTTTTCATCATAATTAATCTCATATTATTTACCATTAATTTTCGTTAAGAATCTATAATTGTAACAATATTTTCTTTCAAATAATCAACTTTATATTTCTTATTTTTAACAGTGCTCATGCGATATTTAGATTTAAAATTAAAAATAGAATAAAAATTAAAAATTTAATCTTTGAAAGGATATAAATGAATATTTTTATATTTCCTAACTTATTTTCCAAAATAACATATTTAATATGAGTGAAAAGGTTAGAAATAAATATTAACATATTTAGTCATAAAGTAAGGATTACTATTCTCCTTTACACATTCAGATTTAGTACTTGAATATGATCTTTCTGAATAACTCAGAGCATCCATAGATTTATTTTCTTTCATTTTTAAATTATTTTTATTTTCCATCCATATAAAATCAATTTTTTCATTTATTCCTAAAATGAAAACTATATTTGTAAAAATTTGAATAAATTCCTTATCATCCTTCATAAAATTATTTTATTCCTTTATAGACTAATTCCTTTTTATTTCATGCAAAGAAACCATTTACAACCATAAAATATTCCATGTTCCATCATTTGACAAATCTGAATCATCATAATAAGAACTTGTTAAAGTGATAATAATTTTAAACTAAATAACATTATTATTTTCAATAACTTCATTCTCTATGTGCTTCAATTACCATTAAAATTTAAAAAGTATACCAATGAATTTATCAAGAGTTAATTCATTGACATTGTTATATTCTTTAATATAAACATTCTAAATTTTCACATATTTTGTAGATATATGATCACTATTTCTACTATAACTATATTTTCTAATTATACTCCAAAAAACCTAATCGCATTCTAATTCCATTCAACCCATGGGATATTATTTTGATACATTAATTTAATCCCATTTTGATTCCTTGGTACTCATCTTAAAACAAACATGTTTTTAGTTTATCTATATTACATTGAGTAACATGGAAATTTGAAGAGATTTCATGAGTATCTTTACAAGAAGAAACATGATTGAAAAAACTACAACTACTACCATAAAAAACAATATTCGAGGATTTTTAGTTTATAACATATTTTGTTGTATCATTACTATTAATAACACCCATGTCTTTCTTACGTAATATATATGTTTTTTATAGTGTTCTAGTGTTCAACATTATTTTCCTTATGTGTGTATTCTATTGTTACTTTTCAATAATCATATTCCATTAAATCAAACAAAATAGGTTTCTAATGAATCCAAATATCAATTTAACCTTTTAATGCAATCATAAAAATATCATTTCATTAGACTTTTAAATCTATTTAGATATTAGAAAAGTTAAATACCTAATAGAACCAATATTATGAAACAAACTATTAAGGTTTTAGGGTAAAATAAATAAACAAAAACACTTAGATGGTATGGTTCTTATTCAAATTCCAGATCCTCAATAATGATATGGTGATAGAAAAGAGGTGGTGGGAGGGGTTGAGTCAATAATTCATAAAAAATCAAGGTTAAAAAGTTTATAATGTATAATGTTATTAGCCTATGAATAAAAAACTCATGTAAAAATAATAGTAAATAAAGTGATAATGAACATGATAACATGTGGATTTTTATAGTAGTACTCAAAAAACAAGATCCTATGTGTACTCTTCACTTATCTCTACTCAATTATGGAAATAAAGGACAATATTATAGACTATTAATTTCAAGGGGAGACACAAAACATCACAACCTACCTTTTCCTAAAACCAGGGCACAAAAAAATAGAAACAAAACCCAATATATTAACAAGTTATAGAAAATCCATAATTATTTCTTTTTCTATGGATAAGAAACAGACCATGATCCTAGTTTTTGTTTAGGTTAGCATAACGAAGATATTATTTTTATTGAGACACAATTATGTGTGACTAGAGTGATTAAAAATTGATAAACATCTTAATATATGGGAAAAAAATAAAGAAATAAAACTCATAATAGTAGTTTAATAAGTGGATAATGGTGTAGAATAAGTTAGATTTGGACCTTCAATATATTTTAATAATTAAACTTAAAGATATATAGAAAGGTAGTGTAAAATAGATTAGTTTCTAAAATGATTCGTCTCTTTCTAAAATTGAAACTATTTTTTATCTTGAAGAATGTATATCATTTATCCCACTTCTTATTGCTTCATATTTATATAAACGATCCCCAATAACTAATTCCTCTTTAACTCCAAACTCAGAGACTAATTTTTGTGTTGATATAACCTTAAATATATCAATAATCATAAAAACATATTTAAATAGAACAAATAATACAGGTGTAGAATTTTTTTCATAAATATCAAAGAAATCTCAAATTTCATTATAAAAAATGTTTACTATGATTATTCTCAATATTTCTATAATAATCAATATTTATGCTCTTAGAATGATCCCCTTTATATATAGATATCTAGTAAATCCTATTTAAATAACACTATATTGAATTGTAAATCTTATCCATATTCCATATTCATGATGATGAGTTGATCTTTACATAGATGTGGGACTTAGTATGATAAAACATCAAGATAAATAAAATATATAAATAAAACTTTTAAAACATAAATTTTTTCAAAATTCTGATACTGGTATGCATATGATAATTGATAAGAAGAAACATTTAATCATAAGAAATGTGAAGAATAATTTTTAATATAGATTTTATACATAACACAATTTAATTTGATAAAAATATTTTTAAATATAATTTTTTATACTAGAGAATACAAAAAATGATTTTACATTTCTAAAAATATGATACTTAATATAATATTTTTGATTCCTTGGGATATTTTATTTTTCCAAGGAACAATGTAAACTATTTGGTCACCTCTCAACTAGGTATTTCTTTATTACATTTAATATATTCACATAATCTAACACATGAAACACCAAATTACTTATATAAAGGATAGTTTGACATATAATTTGTAATTAATTTATATTTAGACAAAAATTACCTTAGATTAGAATTCATTACTTATTGTTGAATTGGTTAACCAATAATTTCATGGTATTCCTGCATTAAAGGATACAAGGGGAGAATTCTTTTAGTGGTGTACAAAAATACAATATAAATATCAAAATTTTATAGATGGAAAATTAATTATTGGATTTTATGATACGATTCTATTACATTGTTCCCCATTAGTCACAATAAGAATCATTACACCCTATAAATAATTTGTCTTATTCTCTAGATCCTTGAGAGAGAGAATGATGATTTTCAGTTTGTATTATTGGTAGAATTTTAGAGAATTTATCTATATGGTTATAGAAAATTATATTGAGAATTTATTATGCAAACATTCTATATCATTTCTAAAATAAGAAAATAGTATTTATATAATTAGGTCAAAAATTAGGTTTTTCACGAAGTCCCTTAACCAGTCTCTTAATTCTATTTAAACCCCATATAAAATAACAAAAATAAAAATAGTAGTATTAATATTATTGTTATTTTCTTAATGTGAAAAAAGATAAAAATATTTATATATCATTTATTAAATAAATTATCTAATATTTGTTTGCATGATATTAAATAAATATATCTTTTTTACCCAAGACCCTTAATTTGGTCCACCAATACTCCTTAACATTTATAAAATCATGAATAATAACTAATTTTATATATATATAAATATCAATAAATTATTCATCCAATTAATAAATAAATATTATATTAATCAAACATTCAAATAAATATTTTTCTCATATTCACATAAGAAAATAAATAATTATTTGTCATATTAATAATAAAAAAGAGAAAAATAAATTTTACATATTCTTATAACTAAATTGGTACACTATGAATAAATTTCTATTTAATATCAAACTCAAATATATATATATTATTCTAAATAAATGTTTATTGAATTTATAAAATCAATAGAACCCAAATAAATATTAAACCACAAGTGGGGAATAATCTTTATTAAAAATATTATAATCAATTTTAGTTTAACTATGATTATAAAAACATAATGTGTGTAACTCTCTAGGAATCATTCTTTGTGGAATTAAGATAACTACTATAAAGTCTAAGATTAGAATCGTGAAACAAGAACAGGAACACGTAGAGAATGAAGTTAAATATACCATGTAAAATAGCCTCGTATATATTCTTATTGTGTAAAATAATCCCCTTTTCCTGATATCATATCAATATGGTTTCATACATTATGTCATCAACATATATGCCAGATTTATCTTTCTATGACTTTTGTAAAATTTACAAATCAGAATATATTATTATGTCCATTGATTTATTACAAATCTCAATTTCAATCAAAGGGATAGAGATATATACTTTCACTATATTAGAAAGAGAAAATCCTTTATCAAATTATTCATTAATGTGATATAACTTGTGAAGCATGAAATGGATCTTACTTTAAAAAATGTATATGTTATCAATGTTTTCATCGGAATATTTTAGTATGAGACTCATGATATGAATTAATAATAATCTCTCAACTAAGGACCAATATGCACATTTACATATATGAATATATACTGTCATATAAAACATGTGGAATTCCTATGGGTTGGTTTTTTATCATAACCTCATCTATAAAATATTACCAATGTAAACCAACAAAAGAATATGTACAAATGTATTATTTGTAACATCAAAGACCTAGATGCCACAAAATAGTCCTCTGAGCCTAATTGGATACATGGCCCCAAGTGCATCTCCACAAACTCCATAGGCTTCTGACTAGAAGTGAGGTCCTAGGTGTGTTAGTGCAGATACTATTCCCTCATTACTAGTGTATAGGAAAATGAATAACAATAACATATCAATAGTGAAAGCATATAAAATGGTAAGGAAATTAATAGCATAATAATATAGGAATATCTGAACAAAGACATTAACAATTTCATAATTATATAATGATAATGATACATGTCATATATCTAATAAAATAACCAAAACATGTACACAATAGAGTATTTAAATACATATATCTAAAACCCAATAGAAAAATGTGTTATCTCCAAATAGAATCATGGCCCTCATATCATTCACATGCTCAACTTATCTTAAGCAACAATCAACAACATTTGTTAGGGATCTTGCACTTATTATTACCTGTAATCATATAATATGTTTGGGTTCCCTTTATTGATCCCAGATTGGGTGTTAGAAAAAACATCCCAATAGGAAACCACCCAATTCCTTTACATTTCAAACTATGAAAAATAATAAGCTAAAATGGTAAATAGTAAAGTTTAAGAAAAGTAAGAAAATTGGAGTTACCATGGAACATCCACTACTATGCTAGTGTTACAAACTAGCATCTCAAGGATCCCTATAAAACAAGTATCAGCATCTGTATCCAGGAAACTATAACAATAAAAGTAAACCACATGGCCTTGTCATACATCCATGCATATCAAATAACCGTTGATTTTCTGTACACTCTAAGTGAATCACATTCCTATGGACACAACATAATAACTAAAGCATTAGACCACAAATGTTGATATCCAAAGATTAATGATCAATGAATCCTCACCAAGTCTTAGGAGCATCTTAATGAAGGCTAGGTATAGACACTGGTTGGAGTCCTAGGAGCATTCCATGCCATTCAAGTCTTGTGCAATTTCAAGAAAGTCAGATCCAAGGGTAGCAAGGCCCAAGGCATCTTATGTAATCAAGAACTATGGTTCATACTAAACCTAATGCATCCATTATCATTTTCAATATCCATGGAGAGAAGTCTGTGGAATCTATAAAATCATACATAAATTTAATATCATTCAATTATTCTTTACATATGAGTCTACCAACTCATAAAAAAAGTTACATTTAACTCCATACAATGAGTATTCCCACACTTATATCACATTTCATAAAAATCCATATATCATGAGTATAGAAACTCATTCATTCCAATTCATATTAAAATATATAATGAGTATACCCACTCCTTATTCACATTTCAAAAGAAAAAATTTTAATTAGAATACCCACTCCTTTATCTATTATTAATATTATTTTATTTTTATGAGTGAACCCAATCATTAAAAAAATGACAAAAAACCGATTATGTCATTCCCAGTGAAATATAAACCATTTAATAAAATAAAAAAATAACCAATTCGATTGAACATTTAATAATAAATCAAAAGTGGAAACCCATTACTTGATCAAGTAAGTTAATTAGGTTTAATCATAATTAAATTTCATTTTTTATGAAAACATGAGAACACATCCCATGGATGTTTTAATAAGACATAAAAATGGAAGATCCATTTTCACACTCCATGGGTGACCATGGTTGGGGAAACAACCACCATTGCATTTCAAAGGAACCTAAGGAATCCCTAATAGTTCAATGATCATTTAATTCAATTATCCTGTTTGATTTCTTGGTCGTGATGAAAAGTCCAGTGCATGACATAATGTCTTATAGCTCAATGAATCAAAAAAAACTTAAAAGAAATGTATAGATAACCTGCCTTTTCTTGTTAATAGAGTGATCATCTAGTATCAAATATCGATCCAACATGATGAATGAGTAATTAAGGCATATGATCCTAATTCCAAATTACGTGTCTGATTGCTAGAAGAATGAGGAATGGATAAAATGGAATTATGATCTTATTGTTGTGAATCCAATGAGAAAAATAATTCATAAAACAAATATCATATGAATGATCTGGGTCAAATTAAATGTTAGTCTTCAAAGAGGGCTCTCAAAGCTCTCTATATACATATATAGGAAAGTACTCAAATATGGGTTTAGAAGGAAATTTATATAATTTAAAAACATTAAATATATAAAAATAATAGGGGTTCCATGATTTAGGGAACACAGTTTAGAAAACAATGCACCAACCATGCATAACATCCGATAGGCCAAGGGGCACCCACACAGTTTACCTATAACATTTTCCAACCATTTAGAAACCCTGAAAATAGTCACTATCATCTTAAAAAAAGATGAAGATCTCTCCACATGATCATGTTCCTCCTTTTCATAGTTTTCTAAAACTGTGTGGCTTGTATAACCCTCTATTCAGCCTCACACGATTTAGTCAAACCGTGCGGCCTGACCTGCACGGTTTGTACAAATAATGTGATAGGCTAAAAATACTCTCGAATATGGGTTCTGGGCTCTGAACAAGCCCCTGAATCCCTCTTTACATCCATAAAATCAAAGGGTACTCATATTAAGATATATTTAACCATTAAAATTGAAAAAATGCAAGATAATCACCTCAAACAAAAACCTAGGTTTTTACAATCCTTCTTCTTTATAGCAATAAATCCCCAATTTGTTCTCTAATGGGTGGTGAAGACTCATATGAGAACAACTATGTCCTATGAGAATGTATGTCAACCTCTCACTCCCAAGTCTCATCCTATAAATAGTCATGCCTTTATAACACATTTACTAGAGTAACTAACTGACCTTATAGAACCTTCAGTCTCATGTCAAATATATAAATCAAACACTCATCAAAGGATTCATCTATCTATAGATCAATCTCCTTAGACTCCAATATGTGAGACATGTACGAAATATAGAGGCACATATGAGATATGTGAATGATTTTGTGCATGGAATGGTTCATTTAATGTTACCAAAATTGATATACTACCAACCTAAATATCTCTAGAATCTTGAATGGTCTGACTTATTACAGTTAAAGCATACCCTATCTCCTGATCTATCTGTGTCCCAACCTCAGTGAAACATGTAGGAATAACCAGTCCCTGAACCTTAACAAAAGAGGCCTTTTTTGGAAATTGGTGTAATACTTTTATCGAGACATTGCAGTAGTAATCCACTTCTGAATCAACTGAACATGCTCAGACGTCTCCTACTTGAGATAGTCCCAGTAAAGCTGCCTCACCAACCTCAAGCCACCACCTGGGTGATCAGAATGGCCAATTGTAAAAATCCTCATCATATTCCATCTATATCTTCACATGATAGCTATTATTGTAGGTGAATTCATCTAGGGGTATATGATTCTCCCAAGATCCCCCAAAATAAAATACTCCCACCCAAAACATATCCTTTGGCACATGTATGATACGTTCAGAATAACCATCATTCTGAGGGTGGTATGATGTGCTAACAAGCACATATATACCCAACACCTTTTAAAAACTCTTGTAGAAACGAGATATAAAATGGGTGTCCCTGTTACAAACTGTAGTGAACAGGTCCCCATGGATTCATACAATCTCATGGATATACAACCTACTAATAACATCAACACTGAAGATATCCTTGTTTAGTAGGAAATGGGAAACCTTCAAGAGATTATCAAAAAAGCCCACACAAAATCTTTACATCTAGGTGACCTCAAAAAAATGATCATAAAATCCATCACAACATCATCCCATTTATACTATAGAATAGGAAACTATTATAAAATCCCAGCTGATTGTTGATGTTCCACCTTCACCTACTGATAGGTGGAACACCTCATATAAAACTAGCTACCTCACTCTTCATACATGGCCACCAGTATTGATGCCATAGGTCATGATATATATTAGTGACTCCATGATGTAAAACTAGTATTCATGAATGAAATTATGACATTATCTCCTCATGTATGTCCACTGGAACACAAACAAGACCATGGGTATAAAGAATATCATCTTTTCCTATGGTCCAAATAGAAGGTGGATCCAAAATAACCACCCTTTCACATAGAAATAGGCCTCCATAATCTAATATCTTCCTCATATTCACTCTATCTAGTAGGGTAGAGGTCGGAGATAATAGTGATAGATAACTCTATCCATGTCTTTCAATAACCTCCAATTACAACATAGAGAAAAAATATAGGAGCTGCTACTCACTGCTGGTCTTCTAAACTTCTTGTATCTGAGTCATCCTAGTTAGTGCATTAGCCTCTACATTTAACTTCCCAGGCATATAGGAAATCTTGAATTAAAAAAACTGTAGGCACTCTAGCCACCTTTACTGCATCAAATTTGGATCATGCAATGTAAATATTTACTTAAATATTTTGTTCTCCATATATTCCAAAGAACACTATCGCTGCAAATATTTCCTTTAATAGTGCAATTCATGAACTGCTACAACTAACTCGATATCGTGAGTTAGGTAATTACTCTCTGGTGGCCTCAACTACCGAGACCCGTAAACCAAAAATCTATCCCCCCAACATCATCACTAATCCTAACTCGATAGCTGATGTATCACAATACATTGTGTTTTTCTGGCCTAATTCATGAAATATCAAGACGGGTGATGAGGTAAACCTCCCATTTAACTCCTCAATGGCAATTTCACTAGAATCTATTCATTAAAGCTTCACATCATTCTTAGTAAAACCAATTAATGATGCTTCTGAGAATTATAATTACTACATTAAACACCTTTCATAAATAAATGTCCCTAGAAAAACCCTTATATAATAAAGTTCTTTGGATTCCCACAGGAAACCAAAGCTATCCCCTTCTCTTTGTCCGTTGGTACTCCAGTCTCTTAGACGATGTGACCCAGTATGTGAATATGATCCATTTAAAAGTGTCACATTGTGATCATAGCAAATAAATGATTCTCTCTCAGTGTATCCAAAATGATCTCAATATGTTTGGCATGGTTCTATCGATTGTGTGAATAAAAAAAGATTTCATCCACCAATCAACTTCAAATGAATCTAGATAAGTATGGAAAACATTGTTCATCAATTCCATGAAAATTTCGGGTCCATTCGCAAGACCGAATGACCTAACTAGATACTAATATAGACAATACCTAGTACTACGGTTTGTACAAGGTATGTCTAAAGGTCAAACATTTACCTAGTGATATCTAGACATCAAAATAGGTTTTGTGAACACTCAAGATCCTAAAAGATGATTAAACATGCCATTTATACATGGAAAGGAATATTTGTTCTTATTCATTAGCTAATTAAACTTATTATAATCCACATATAGTTTTACGACACTATTTGAATTTTATGAAAAAAGGACTAGTCAACCCCACTGAGAAGAAATGGATTATATAAACCACATTACTTCCCAATATTATAGCTGTAGCTTGAGATCTTGCAACTTTTCTGTAGAAATCCATTAAGGAAGAATGGATACCAGTCAAACCTTTGAAACTGGATTGATGGGTAACACAACCTCTCACTCAGGAGGTAAAATAAAAAAGTTGTTCGGGAACACATTCCTAAAACTATAAACCATTGGAGTAATGTCCATCTAATTCACTCCCTAGTCATCCAGATACAAACTACCAATATGTTCTCTCACAATGCACAAACAACTATGTTCCAGTCCAACTTAGCTCACCTAAACATCCCATTCACCCTTGTGAATATACATTGAACCCTCTGGGTATGTGAAAGTCACCCACAAGTGATATAAGTCAATGTATGATCAATAATCCATAAGACAGTATATCCTATGTATGACGTCAAACACTATCATCTCAAGGAAATAATGATCTTAGATGTAGTGACACCCACCAACATCAAGGGGGAACTCCTTTCACTAGTTCACATTCTCCATTCTGATTCCTAATATTGTGTCTATAGTCAAAACATCCTTAGAAGATAGCAAGATAGGCCCAATGATTTTCACCACTAGTGAAGATATAAACATTATGATAAACCTCTACAAAAAATAGAAAATTCAATAGTATAGGGTAATAGGATCATACCTCTCACCATAGACAGACTCACAACCCAATCTTTAGGGAAGGTTGTATAGAATATAACTGTCCTGCACCCCAACCTGGGAATATAGCCTCACCACATGGAGTAGTCCCACTCTGATGTCTCGATGTAGCTGGTTATTGGATTCCTCCTCAATAAAAATCATTGCCATGTCCTGATCAAATGGAACTGCTCCAATTCCCTACCAAACATATATATGAAGAACCTTCTCCTAAACTCGGTGTTGGATATGACCCCCAACCACTCACAGTTGGAGGGAAGGTCTTGTAGAAACACTACATGTGGCTTATGTTTCCACAAGATCAACACTCGAATAGGTTGTGGTCCCACTGATTCTTTAAGTGACCTAACCTATCAAACTGGTAAAAAAACATTGAGCTAAAATTTCTCATATACTGACTGGTGCTCATCTCATGGGAATCCTCAAGATGGAACTTCCTACCCGAAAGTGTTTAACCACTAGGTTGAGAATTAGCACCTCCATTCTCTACACATCCTGTATCACTCATGTTTCTCTATGTAATCAGCACGTGATTAACAATTTTAGTGATTGATGAATACCTGAACACATTAACCTGATCTTTGAGAGCATGTTGTAGACCATCCTGTAAGACTATTTCCCTACATATCTCATTAGTAAGGTATTTCAGTATAAAGTGATGCATCTCTGTAAAGTGTATCGATTAATCCATAATAGTCATTTCACCCTTCTCCAGACGCATGAACATGATAGCCCACTTTTCCCAAAGAGTATCTAGGTAAAGAAAGTAATAGAATTGGGTTTGTAAATTAGACCAACCCATATATCACATCATTCCATCATGGATAAACACATCCCACAAATTCATTGTTTCCCCACATAGCATATATTTCATGATATTTATCCTCTTTCCAAGTGGTATCTCATGATTCCCTAAAATCGCTAGAGTGGTCTCAAGACACGACTCAGTAGAATGTGGTTTTCCATCCCACAAAAACATGGAAGGATGCTATTGCTAGAACAACTGCATCAACTCATCCGCATACAAGACAGGTTATGATGCCCCGTGATAAGTCTTAATGAAGCAAAAGAAGCCCTTTCAAAACTCTTCCTCAACACCTATGTCTAGAATAGTAGCTGGAGGGCTGGTGGAAGTAAAATAGGATTGGTTTGTAGACTAATGGACTACTACCTCTAAAGTGTGTTTGTATCCTCCCTCAAGATGTATGAGTGGAGATCTTTATGGTGGAATTCCTCTAAAATGATAAACTCACACCTCATTGAAGAACAAGATCAATGGTTATAGATCAAAATCATATTATAGTTCAAAAAAATACAAAAACCCATTCAAAACCTCATTACCTCATCTTATAACTAGGATATGTAAAAAATAAAAGTCAATAAAAACTATAAACACAACCTTTTCCCATTTAAAATATGGGTCAGGTTCATGTCCTTATTTAACCATTCAAATTTTCATTTTAATTTTCATTTTAATTCAGGATCATTTAAATTTATATATCAATTGAAATTAATGGATGGACCATGGATTTCTAAATTCTAATCCATGAGGACCCATAACTCCTCATGAACCCAAATATGGTGTCCACCTATTCCATACCAAATCAATTCAATTTAATAATTGAAACAAGGTGTGTTATTTTCCAATCCATAAGGGCCCATAAAAGTTTTGAACTAAAATGAGAAGTCACATCCTCTATCAACTGCACAAAATCAATCAAAATATTAGGTAAATATATCATATTAACTATCACAATAAAATGAATCGTGTAATTTATCCTAAATAGCAATTCATAATGCATGGAAAGTGATTTATAACATATACCTATATGATGCATGGGATGGAATACCCTCATCTCATTAGGTTAAAACTTAATGGAACCTACAATCACAATAATAATAACGTCATAAATTAGGTGTATCCCCCAATGGTGGAATGAAATCATCTATAAATGTCAAAATCTAGAAAATAATAATTTATTGTGAGGAAATTTGGCGTTTCCCTATACGCGAGGTAGCTACCCCCTGAAAAACACATTACCAATAACTATTCCCTTTATATCTCTATCTATGGTCATCAAAAAGTTATAAAAACCATAAAATACTTCTCCAATACCACTTTTTTATGTCTTGGACCCAAATGCCAATCAATAGTACTCTGAACCTGGTTCGTTAAATGCCCTTAAGCATATCTCCCCAAACACTAGAGGGTCTCTACTAGAAGTGAGGGCGTAGGTGTGTATGTGGGGAGACTATAAACTCATTTCTAAAGCATACACCAAATAATATCAATAGAATATCAAGATAATAAGCAAATACCATAAGCATAAAATTAATAACTAAAAATGTTAGGAATATAAAAAAATACATAAACGATTTCAAACTTAGATGAAAATTATGATACATTCCCTATATATAAGAAAACAACCAAAACATGTACACAGTAGAGTATTACAATACATGTCTCCAAAAAATAAATGAAAAAGAGGTGCTATATTCAAATAGCGTTACGAGCCTCAACCCAGTCCCATGCTCCCCTACTCCTAAGAAGCAACCAACAACCTATGTAAGTGAACCTTCCCTTATCATTATATACAATTATATAATTTATTTGTGTACCCTAAGGGAGGCCCAAACAGGGTGTGAGAAAACATCCCAGTAGGAAACCACCCAAGATCTATACATTTCAAAGGGTACAATATAATAGGCTAAGCACGTAAATAGTAAAGCAGATGAAAAGTAAGAAAAGTTAATTTCTCATGGAATGTCTAGTATTAAGTACATGATATTAACTATCCACTCATGCCTCCCTATATCTCAGAAACTATAATAACTTAAGTATACCACACCGAGTCATTATACATTAGTACATATCAAATCCCCATGCTTCATCCATATAACCTAAGTGAATCACATTCCCAAAACCACACTGTAAAGTCTAATGTATCATACCACATGGGGTTGGATCCATGGTTTCATGACCATGGAATCCTTATAGATTCATAGTAGCATCCTAATGAAAACTCAATATAGGAAATGGTTGGATTCCTAGAAGCATGTCTTTCTGACTAGTCATATGAGAGTCCAAACAAGCCGGGTCGGAGGGGTAACATGTTCAAGGGATCCTATGAAATAAAGACGCAAGGGAAATAATCAACACAAGGAATCCAATACCATGTCAAATATCTATGGATAGTTATATGTGTCATCTATTTAATCATTCGTAAATTTCATATAATTTAATAATTCATTAACATATTATTCTACTCACTCTTATAACCAATTATAATCAACTCTATACAGTGGTTATAACAACTCATTTATCACATTTTATAACCATAAACATCTCATGAGTATACCCAATCATTTATTTCAATTCAAATTAAAATATTTAAGGAGTAGGCCCACTCATTATTCACATTTCACAAGTAGGGAATTTAATAAGTATACCCACTGCTTTATCCATTATTCATATTATGTTACATTTGATGAGATCTCCTAGTAATTAACCAAATTTCTAAAAAACAAAAAAATACGATCCATGTGAAATATAAATAATTTCATTAATTAAATAATTATCCAATTCTATTCAACATTTAATAATAAAGTAAAATTTTAAACCCATCACCTATGAAAGTAACTCAGTTACGTTTAATAATTATTAAACTAAAATTATGTAGAAAAAAATGACAACATATAGAATGTATTGTTAAACATGGAATAAATAAGGAATGTCAACTAGGCACAACCCCATGGGTGACATTGGTTGGTGTAAAATCCACCACTACACCTCAAATAAACGTAAATAATCTTTAACGGTTCTATGTTCATTTAATTTGATTAGCCAGTTCGATTCTAGGGCCACACCATAAAGTATGATTGGTAGTATAATAGTATATTTCTTTATAAAGCACCAGAACATGAAAGAAACATATAGACTGCATACCATATCTTGGTAGTGGAGTGCTAATCCTGTATCACATCCTGATTCAACTTGATTTATGAGAAATTTGTAGAATGTACAAAGAATGGTAAATTAGGGAATATGATCCTAAATCCAAACAATGTATTCAATATCCATAATAACAAGGAATGGTGAAAAATAAATTTATATCATACAATTATATATTTGGTGGGAGAACCCACACTTAAAACGGAGATTGGATGAAGGATATAACTTAAATCCTAGGTTATGAATCAAAGAGCGATCTCAAAGCTCTTAGTTGTTGTACATCGGGAGGAACTCAAATTAGGGTTTAAAAATAATTTAATTAATTTTAAAAAATTAAATTTATCAAAATAGTAGGGTTAACATAATTTATGGTGTATGTTTTAGAAAATCATGTTCCAACCATGTACGGATTCCTGTAGGCCAAGGGGTACCCACACGATTTTCAAACCATGCGAAAAGCCACTATCAAGTTCTATAAGAACTACCAACCTATCCACACGACCAAATGTCTCCTCTCACATGTTTTTCTCAAACTATGAGGATTGTGCACCCCACTATCCATCCTAATATGATTCAGTCCTACTATGCAGCCTGCCCTACATGGTTTTTACTAACCATGCGCTAGGCTAAAAACACCCCAAAACCTAGGTTTTGGGATCCGAACTAGCCCCAAATATGCTAGTTAAACCGGTGAAATAAAAGGGTATTCACATTAGTTCATATTTAAGCATTCAAATTGAAAATATAGGATTAATACCTCATATAAAAACCCAGGTTCTTACAATTATGATCCTCTACTATTGATAGCATGTATCATATGTATCTATTCGAATGATTTCATCTTACTATAGATTATTTATTAAAGTATTTCTTCATAAAACATTAAGGTTTTCCTCATAGAGGGTAACTATTATGACATTAAAATAAAAAATATACTATATGGACCTTATCACAATAATGTTATATATAACAATACAACTCACCTGATAAGACATTTATTAATAATCAGTACCTTGAATATACCAGTAATCGAATGTAAAAAGTTAGTTTGTTCAAGGGAAACTACTCTAAAAGACTCTCACTTTAACTACATACAACATCTAAACAAAATGGTTAGCCTCACATATTGAACATTATATTTATGAGTATAGTTATAACTTCTGAGCCTACCATTTTTTGATGGCTATTATTCTCACTACAACTGCAAGTCTTTGAAAAAATTTAAAAAAGAGACCATAAAAAAATTATTTAATTTTAATCATTTTTCACGCATAACATATTATGTAATATTATAGTATAAAGTTATTCAAAATTTGATCAATCTTTATTAACTTTTTATAACACAAAAATGTTGAAAAAATATCACTAAATCTTCAACTTAATCCACCTAATAAGTTACAGTGTACTTTGTATTTGTAGACGTAGAAACCATTGAATATAATATGTTTTCTATTTTATATTACCATAGCCTCACTAAGATAAAAGAACAATGTAATCTAAAATAATAATCGTTTTATATCCACTTAATAACTAGTTTTTTATATCTCTATATACCAAGAAATCATCTAATTGAACATTTTCAAGTACTGTAAAAAAAATTCAACTCTCAAACATTGCAGCTACCTTGGATGTTTGATATTATCCCATTATGCTTTATATATATGTAATATATAACCTTAATAAATATCATGGAATTTGAGGTATATTTCCAAAATATACTTTGGAATTTGTAGTCTATTAAAAGAATCGCCTTTTGTGATTTCACACATCAACTAGGAGATATCTCATGCCATTTGGCACTAGAAATATTTTATTTTTATTATTCAATATTTTTTTAATACCATAACTATGTATATACTATTACTTACACTAAGAAACCCCATTTATATATTATAGTATATCATGTTCCATATTTGTATGTTTTTTATTTAGTTATCCTTCAAAAAAATATCATCAATAGAATAAAATAACTATAAGACTAATCATATGTTTTATATATGTTTTCAAACATATTTCTATTAGAAAAAATTGTTCTTACCCTAACCACTTATATACACATGGGAATATCTTCTTTCAAATACATATTCTTTGTTCATAATTATTTTTTCAATCCATAAATGTATCATTGAATCTTTTATACTTTAATGAATTCTTATGGTATCATCAAATAATTATGGTCAAGTCATATAGTCATGTTCCAAAAAAATTCCTCAAAATAATATTCCCTTAATATACAAAGAACAATATAATGATCCTAGAAATTTTCTATGAAAAGTTTAATTCTTAATGTTTTTAGCATGATTACTAGAATAAGGTTTTTTCATATATTATAACTAGAAATCATGTAATATTTTAGTAAATAGTCTAAAATTTTTAGTACCAACATAAATTATCAAGGTATGGTTTCTCTAAAATACCCACCAATGTACATATATAAACAAAAGAAACATTAAAAAAACAGAACTACATTTTGGAAAATGGAATCCATCTTAAATACATTTTATGTTTCAAATCATAGCTAGTGTCTCATTACTTCACTATATATGATTCATTTTTAATATTAAATAATATATCTCCAGTATTGGTGAGTATAACATCATTACATGGTTTTGACTCTCATAAATAGTATGGTTATTAGGAAAAATTATATTCACTAAGACATGTAGAGTTTATCATTCCTATGGAAACAAATTTTCATCAGAAGCTAAGAATTCATTTACTCCATCTTCCCCAAACTATCTCCAAATCAACATGATTTCATCAAATAAATACCTTTTAATATTATAGATATCAATATACTCAATACTTTTAGGATTATTAACCATTATTCACATTTTATTTCATTTAATTTTCTTTTTTATCTTAACTAGTTTAAAATAAGAAATTCCAATCAAACAACTGAAACTATAACATAATGGTATACCATAATATTGTAACTTATATGATATCCATAATCCAATTTATATTGTATATAGTTAGTTGTTATATTTATTTATTTTGTAACATTTTTATAAAAAAATTATCGAATAGATTATATATATATATGTATACTCCCCTTTGATATTCATTACTCTATGATCAACTCTTTGACATGGATATTTTAATGTGAGTTTAAGAAAACCATTGCTCTACATTTAGATTTTGGATGAATACTTGGATAAGATATACTCCAATATGTATTACCAAATTATCCTATATCTTTTACAATTTGAATTCAATACTTTAATCTTACATTCTTTAAATCACATAAAGGAATATCATGATGTAAAAGAATTTTCCTTTGGATTATCCTTATAATATTTCCATGGTAAAGATGAATGATCTCTAAAATAATTTTATCTTAAAATTATGTATAATTGTTTTTTTTCTAAAACAAGATACATATGGAAATTTTGGGGTTCAAAAATTATCTATTGTTATATTCAACTATGAATTATATTGAAAAAACACGATATGGGTTGTAAATTTTATCTTCATCATTCATAACAATTATTTGATATATATGAATCAATTATTACTGATCTATAATGAATGAAGTACCATAAATACATTTATTTAAAAACAAATAATGTCTCATTGTGTCTAACGTGGAACCATGAAAAATGTTTTGGTAAAAACCATAAATTTATATATTAACTAGAATCAATCGATTGGGGAATTTAATGTCATTTTATTATCAGAGGTGAAGCATAAATCACATTTCCCCAGGTAGATATATAGTTCACAATATTTCATAGAATGTTTATGTACATCCTAATTTTCTTGATATAAATAAAATATATTTAATACTAAAGAATTAAAATAAAAATACTGCATACAATTATGAATACTCTTAATGTATAATATTTTATTTTTTTCTCCATTATTACTTGTAGTTCCTATTTTAATTAACTTTCTAGTCACATGAAAAGAAAATGGCCTCATAATCACCCATATACCTCTTGATCTTTTTTCGCATTGAATGATGTTGTTAAGGTAGTATCAAATTTGAATTGGTCATAGGATTTTCAAACTAGTATTTCATTTCATTCACAATAAGGGATGATGAACCATGTTCCCATTGATCATTATCTTCCCAATGAGTCATATTTTAAAGATGCTTGAGTGCCTTCCTCATAAAATTCATAATGTAATTCATGATGAATAAATATAATCTTGTGGGTAAGGATGATTATATAAGATAATGGATAATTTCTTATATATGTAGAATCCCAAATTCACTAAATGATTATTTTACATAAATATATTTTTTGGAATGATCACTAACTAGGTACCCCTCTTCCAACCTACACTAGTATAATGTAGTAACAATCTCATTTATCTTAAGTCCCTATTCTCTATCTAATGTGATAGGATATGAGATATCATGGTATATGAATCTCTCCCTTTATTTTATATTTAAATCCCCAGACATAGCTGATATCCTGTTTCAATGGATGGTATAAACATCCTCTATTTATCTTCTTATATGTATCCATTTTACCTCCACTCAGTCGTAGTGGTTGATTATAAGGTTGGATGAACTTGAGTACATAGTAAACATTTTCAAGTAGTGGTTTTGTGTATAAATGACAATACCACTCTAAGAAATAATTATGGGTTAGGACATAGTATTTTTCTAATGGGTATTTTAAAATTTCCCACAATAAATTATACTATATTTTAGTACTTTATCTTGATTAAAAAAATTCTATGAAATAAATATTATTTATTTGAATTGAACTATTATATAAAATCTTAATATTTGTATGCATATGATCTATCCTATCATGTAACATTCATATTCTAGTGGAAATCATCACAATTTCTCTTATTATATCCAAGAAAATATTTTGGTCAATTGATCAATGGTATTTTTGTTGGTGAGTATTACAAACTCTTTTAACATATAGTTTCATGATATATAGAATAGACTCCCATATTCATGAAATCATGGATTTTTATTTCACAACACTTTCCTTCAAGTAATACCATGTTTAGACAATAAACTCCCCTTATTTTGAAATTGGACAAGTTGACCTAGAATATTCATTATAACTTCTCAATAAATGAAATTCTATTGTAAGGCCTAGTCTAAAAGATAAATATATGATTTTAAACTAATCCATGTAATGGAAGATGATATGAGATTTAATATTTACTTTCCTAGAGTTTTATATTTATAAATAAATATTCTTTATTTCATCCATCTGTAAGTTTTTTAATATTATGAATATATTATCTATTTAATTAATAATGCCTCAATTTATTTTAATTCATCTTCTATGATTATTAGTACATTTTTTTAATTTTATCATGAGAATGAATCCAATAAAAATAAATAATAAACTATGCACTAGAAAAAGATAAGATAAATTAATGTGGTATTGTCAAAAGAATTACTACTGGTCAGTTTATTGAGTGGATTATAAACTAACTTTTTAACCTAGGTGAATAACTATGTTAAATGAGCTTGGACCGAGTTACCAAATTCCACCTTCCCACCATTGTATCTCTTTGGTTGGTTTCACCTCAACTCTACCTTGAACCACCACCAGTTTCCTGGGAGATCCTTCCTTTTCTTATAATTACACACAAACATGTGATGTGAATCGAGGGTATGGGGTTACATAGAGGATATAATGGACACACATTCTTATATATAATAAATATAAAGGGATAATGAATAAACAATCATTTTAATTTAACAAAACATTTATAAAAACCCTTGAAAAAATAGATTAAAATTAATATAACATGTGTACTGGTTAGTTACGCTCATGATCAATCACACATGCAATGAAAATACATTAAAAAATAAAAAAAATCAATTAAATTCATTCTTTATTATGATAAAATATCTTAATTGATAAATTAATAAATTATTAATTTATTAAATAATTAATCATAATATTCTATCGAAACACTACAGAATATTCCCATCAACTATAATTCTAAATAAATTAAATTTGATAAATTTATATTTAATTAGATCGGTATATGACATGTACCCTTTTTGTCACTTTTGAATTCCATCAGGAATTATAAATGACATATACAAGAGGAAACCCACCATCTACCCCTCTTCACTAAATGACACGTCATCAGCTCAATATGCTATTTTTTTGTATATTATGTACTTACACAATATCTAGAATACACAAAGTATCATGATATTACATGATGTATAGTTCCATGATTCAAGTCATGTTTTCAACATGAAATTTATGATAACATAGACACTCCATTAATATACATGATGGGAAATTCTATTAATACACATAAAGTATATAACATGTACGATGACCATGCATGGTTTATAGTTCAATAAAAATATGAAAAGTAATGACGTAATGAATTTAATTATAAGAAACACACCAATATCACAAGATGTGTAATTCATCTAGAAAACACTTTCAAATATCTTATACACCTGCTACATGTCATGAAATTTTCATTGTTACCACAATTAATTTTTATTCCATAATAATTACTTCATATTGTGTATATCCTGGACCGATAAGAATTCTGCGTGAACGGGTATGAGTCTTATGATATCTATGGTTTGTAAGACACCATATAATCCATTACATAGCTGATATTGAAGTATGCCAAAGGGATCAATATATAGTTTATTTGAGATTTTATATGATACAATGTTTGTATGTAATCTAAATTACATGTAGTTACAACTTATTGTTTTGATTTTTTATGTAAATACATTTCCTGGTTTATATATATGTCACATAGATTGATTACACAACTTTCTAGATCCCTGTAGAGCTAAAAAATATGGAACTACATTACGTGAATTCCAGCTACAAAATATGTAATCCTTCAAGACTTGTTCTAACTAGTTTTTGATTTCAGTCTCTGTAATGATGCAATGTACTAGTCTCTCACATGTTGTGTAGTGATTTATGTGAATTGTCATTGTTTGGTGAAATTGGGTATACAACATGTACTATTCAATTACATGTTGTGTATCCCTATTATCTTTCTTGAATATCTAGAACCACTAGATGGTATCTTCATTTTTTCATCAAATTTTTTTTTTCATGGATATATGAACGTGAAAGAGAATGATATTTCATCTTTTAGATTAAATAATGAAAAAATAGTAATATAAACTAAACAAATGTATAATTTGTTCGGTGATTAAGGAAAAATTATAAATTAATATGGGACCACTCTAAGGCATCGTGATGGTGTCAAGATGTAGTGAAATTAGGTTAATAAAATTTCTAACAATGTATTTTCATTTATTTGTTCAGATATGTCCTCAGGATTGGATTAATCCAACCCTAAATAATGAAAGAGTGAATATTTTAATATATAATTTATAATTAATTTATATAGAGGTATGTGTTACATTATATTTGAATCATTACATCATCGGTGAATCAGTTTACCACTCTAATCCTACCATTATTAAAGTATAAAATGGTATAATTGTAATTCCCTCACCCCAGAAGCTTCAAGGCAGTGAATTATTTTAAAGAATTAGCATAATTACAAGGAATAAAATCCTAACGGACCAATCAGTTTAGCAGATTGGAAGAACTAGATTAAAAAATGTTCTACATTACATTTTGAACTGAAAAACAATATAGTGTATCCTTGGAAGACACCCATATCCCTTAGACAATCCCTATAGTCCATTAATCATATATATATTCTCATCCCAGAGAAAAATAAAACACAAGAAATGGGTGATATCATATTCTCATTAAGGCTAAAAAATATAGCATAAGATATCATAAATAAGAATAAACTTTTAAGGCAAGGTATAAAAAACCTAATCTATTAAAATATAATATTAAGCATAAGATATTAAGAATTAATCAAATAGTTCCACTTATATTTTCACATGGATATTTTGCTAGTTGAATAGTAAAATTTATTATCATTAAATAATATCATAATTATAGAATTCATAATGTCAAAAATGATAATCCCATTGTTCATTCCACATGCCATGACCATACTTATATGTGTAAAATATTATGCAAAACCTAAAATAGTTTGTCTCGTGATAACTACATTACATCAAGGGGCTTTAATTTAATGGTCTCCTACCCAAAAGAATTTCATTAAGTAGTACCCAACCCATTACATTCTATGTCTGATGTATTCCTTATATGAAAAGGTGAAACATAACCAACAGAAACAATCTAGTTAAAACTATCATATGAGATTTTAATAATTTAACTATAAAACATTAATGGTATAAAAATAACACATCAACAATTGAACATATAATTAACCATTAAATAAAATATTGAGTATTGTATCATAATAAATAAACCTCAATTATGAACAAAATATAACAAAGGTTGTTGACTAAGATGTAAATAATCTTATAAAACCACAAAAAAGTTTTGATATAAATAAACTTTTTTTAACATTGAAATCATTTAAAAGTAATTTATTTATAATAGAAAAAATTTCATTCAAAAATAAACTTATAATATTAAAAGGCAATATTCAAAATGATAAGGAATAATGATGGTGGAAATATCTACTCACGTCATGTATGTTAAAAAAAATTCTTTACTTAATTTTTCAAAAAGGTCATAAAGTACCTCATTTAGAAAACAACAGAAAGATTCATTTAAAAAAATTATAATAAGTAACACATGGGTAAAAAAGTCTTTAAAATTTTTTATATAATATTTTTGAAATTCATTTTTATGAAAAGTGGACATGGATGATAAATGTTTTCCAGTATAATCTTACGTATAAACAACCTTGAATAATAATGAGATTGTGAATTAACCCTTACCATAGGTCTAATTTCTTCCATACATGTCAGAAACTATTTTATATTTTTTAAACTTATTATTATCATGTTACAGAATCATAAATATATTTAAGATTATATAAATGATTCATTTAAGTCTTTATATTACCCATTCATTTAACAATTCCATGTTAATGCAACGTTTCGAGTAATAATTTCTTTGTTTATTGTATGTGTTTTGAATTTTTATTTATGATATTTTTACTAAGATCATAATTTAATTTTATAAAAAATATAAAACATGATTTATATATCAAATATATTCATTATTTAATATTATATAATATATAGATAAATGAAGTAGAAAATACCTTTCATGGAGACGATAGGTCATACATATGAATGAACAATGTTTCAGTTATCTTATAATGTTTAATGGAAGCAAGTAAATGATATATATATATATATATATTATTCAAGTGTAATTATCTTGTAAAATATTTTATAATTATTCATTATATATATATTTATAATCATTCATTAATGGTTAATGTGAATCATGAATCACATCATGTGGTAAAGATAGTAAGCCATGCATATGCACAAGTGAAAACATAACTTCCTTATTGATATAGGGGTATGAAAATGGATGTTATTATAATTATAATGATGAAATATCATTTCATATGGATAATTTATATCCATTATATTCAGTAATATACCCAGTGAAATAATTTAGTGATGAAAAATAAGTTACACTACGACGTAGAGATGGTAAGTTGTACGTATGCACACATGGTGATATTATTTTTGACAGGATATATAAAAGAAGGAATATGGTTGTTCTCTAATAATAATAAAATCTCATAATATATTATATGTTTTATTTATTACATTATTATGGAAATAACTATGGAAAAGGAAGTAGAAGAAGAAATGAACTTTGAAAGTGTTGGTAAAACAATTACCTCTTATTCTAGTATTTGTTTTTGATTTGAGCTAAAAGGCTATGTAGGATGGATTTCAGCCGAAATTATGGCCTCTATTATATATTAAGGTATGTTTGGAGGATAATTTGGCATATTTTTCATGATGAAAAATTATTTATTTGTGTGAATAAAATATAAGGAGAGGATCCCTTTTATATGAGATAAGGGGAACTTTTAGAAACTCCAAAAAACAAAATAATTTAAAATAAAATTACATTTGATTTAAAATAGCTCAAAATTGAGATATTTAAAGGATAATATAATGAAGGGTATACATACTCTAAACCAATGATTTTAGGACAATTTTAGGTAACATAACTTACCATATATTTTGGATTTAACCCTTAGTTAAATTGTTTAACTCTTATCATGCTTAAATATCTTTTCATAATATAAGGTTATTAAAGATACTATAAAATGTAAAAACAACCCCATTGGGATCACTTATGAAATATTTAACACTATAAAAGTTCTTGTTTCTATGGATATATTTTTATGGATTTTATATTATTCAATGAAATATTATTTATTTTACAGTATCATTTGTGTCAATTTTGAAACTATTCAATATTTTCATTTTTTAAAATATAATAAAAACATGATTACTTCAAACCAACAAATAAAGTATTTTAATAATATGTATATGTTATATATAAAATTCATGCCAGTTATTTATTAATTCAATGTATTTTTATGTTAAATTTTTAATATTATTATTTGATATTTCTATTAAAGAAATAATTTTTGCACCACTATTGTATCATCATTGATGGAAATTATTTAATCTATAAAAATTAAAAATAAATTAACTTGATTTAGATAATTATTTTATATTTTCAAATACTATTTATGATAAATGATTTATCATGGTTAACTCTATGTTAAAATTATTATACTTATAAGAGTTGAGTGTGTGAATTTTGGTCACATTCATTGATTTTAATAATATTCAAGTCATATTCATGGAAATGTGTCCATTAAATGATTAAATTTTGAAACACAGATTATAGGGGTGTATTTTAGTCACAAAATAGTATTTTTACACATTTTATGGTTATTTTATAATATTATTTTTACATTTAATTACTGAATTTTCCATTAACTGCAGTAATAAAGAAATTAAAAAAGTTACTACAGATAATATCAAAAATAAAGTAACCTATAAAATTTATTTGGACACAATGATTATAAATATGGAATAAATTTTTGAAAAATTTGAAACAAATAATTTTCAGTAAATAATTTAAAATTAATTCCCAATGAAAAAAAAACGAGAAAAGATGTTTTTAAAGTATTAACCATCAAAATATTAACATGTGTTTATATCAAAATTTAATGTAAAATTACTTACAGTGATAAAAATTAAATTAAATGGAAAAAACAGAATCTATTTATACTTTAAAATCAATTTATAAGATAATCTAATAATATAAATAAATTAGATGAAAAATAAATTATTAATTAAAATGCAGTATTTTTCACTCATCATTAAAATTTGGAAGTTATTAGAAAAACACCAAAATTTATCCAAAGTATATTTTTATACCTTTCTTCCAAATAAAAATTTTATTTTTCCAAATTTAATATATAAAAGTGCAAAATATTTTATTTAAAAAATAATCTCTATTGAAATGTGGTAATTTTTTTAGAAAAAATAGTCTTTAATGTGTTAGATTGGGTTAATTATTATCATATAACTATAAAATAATTTGAATAAATATTAAAAAAATTAGATTAACTATATAATATATAAATTTCATAATTTTTTTAATTCTATTCAAAACCTATTTTTAAATGCCTAGATTGATTTGTCATGGTGTGCTCGAAATCAGTATCGCCTGTAGTGTTAGCTATTAAATTATTTAAAGTGAAGTGTACCATGAATGATTGTGGTCTTAAATTATTCCCTCCTTCAAAAAATTTCATCCTCAAAATTTAATCTTGGCATTTAAAACTAGGGGTGTGAAATTTCCAAATATCTTTGTTGATATCCCATATCATAAAAGGATTAATAAGACCCCAACATTAAAATAAATAATGGGAAGTGTGATATTCACTAGAGTTAAAACATATAGGGGTTACATGTAAGAAAAAATTGGTAAGAAAGAAAAATATAACCATAATGTTCTGAGTGAGAGTGATAGAGAACATGATTTGGAGAATGTTAACAATATGAAAGCACTAAATATGTGTTGATATAAGGGATCATTTGATTCATCAGAGAAACTACAAGGATATCATTATTCATTTCAAGAACTTTTCCCTAGATTTTAAGAATTAATTTAATACATATAATAAAAACACAAATAATCATAATTTCAAGACAAGTAGATTTTCATCCTTTAACTAATTTATACCACAAACTCAACTTTCTCATCAAAAGATAATAAAATTAGAAAATATTTTATTTATCTTAATCATATTAGTTTCCAAAAATGAAATTATATCATTTAAATAAATTAATCTTTTTTATACTAACCATTGAATTCCTATAATCCATTGGTCTATTATAAAGGCTTATTGTAGATCAGTTGTGGGTTCGAATCCCATAGCCTTGTTCAACATGACAGGTTGATTCTCGACCTTGAGGTTCTCCTATTTCTAAAAATATAATTTTATATTATTATACAAATAAAATTTTTATTTTATAAAACAATGAAATATTTTATCCTAAAACAATAATATCCAATGTTCAACTAACTCCATTAGAACATTAAAACTCGAACAAAATACATCCATCCAATTTTGTGTCCAATAAGATTTCTGAATTTCTAAAATCAATCATAACATCAAATTACATTAAAACATAATGTAGTTATCATTGTCAAATAAAAAAATGTTTCATCACCGTTAAATCCATAATGAATAATTTTATGCTTCAAAATTTTTAAATAAAAATTACTGTAGTAAAATCCTTATATATATCATGAATCTTATAACCATAGAACCATTGATTAAATAATTATTGAATCCAAATACAAAATAATTATAACAATTACACTTCAATAATTACATCCTTCATTAAATTTAACTTTTTTATTCTCTTCATCATGAACTGTATAATTATTTCTTGTATAAACTTAATGATTCTAAAAATTGATGAAAACTCAAATAACAATGTGAGAAACAATAAACATAGAGATATAGCCACAAATAATCATTTATAGGATCTCTAAATGATGCCAACTTATTCTCAATCCATAAGTACATAAGTTTAATCTAGGTTATCAATTACCAAATCCAAAGGATGATATCATATACTTAGACTTGTCCTCAATTTCATTGAAAGGGTAATGTTTTCTAATCATTATTTTCTAAATATAATTTCCAAGGTTATTTCTAACCTTCATTTGATACCAACTATAATTCCCTGACCCTAGATGCGTGAAGCTAATGTATTATTTTAATATATTGGAATGATTACAAGGAATCAAATCCCAAAGTACTGGTTAGTTTAGTAGTCTTGAAAAAGCTAGATACAAACATAATTTTTAACATCATATTTTGAAATGAAAAACAACATAGTTTCTTCTTTAAAAAAACTCATATCCCGTAGATTATCCCTAAAGTTCAGTCATAATATAATTCCCCTCATCCTAAGGAAAAATGAAACCTAATAATGGTTTGATAATAGATTCTCATTATTGGGAAAAAATATAGTAGAATCTATTATAAATAAAAATGAACTTTTAAATAAAGGTATAAAACTGAAGCACAATCATTTTAAATATAATATACAGCATAACATAGAAATAAATAATCACATAATTGTATTTAAATTTTAAAATGGAAATAATACTAGTTGAATAATATGATTTATTATCATTAACTAATATTATAATGAGGGAATTCAAAATTTTGGATATCATAATCTCATTTTCAAGTCCATGAGATAAGACCATAATTATGCTGGTAAGACATTAGTCAAAAACCAATATATTTTGTCTCATGAGAACTACAGATTCATCAAGAGGATTTTATTTTCCAATCTAGAACCCATAGGAATTTATTTAAGCGGTCCCCAACCCATCAATTATTATGTCTAATGCATTCCATATATGAAAAGGTTGAAACATAACCAACATAAACATTCATATTAAAACTAGCAAACAAAATTTTAATACATTAACTATAAACAATGAATGGTATCAAAATAGCACATCCACAGTCAAACATATCATAAGACATTAAATAATAAATTGAAGATTGTATCATAATAAATCAACATCAATTAAGAATAAAATCCAACAATGGATTTTTACATAAATGAAAATAATCTAATAAAATCATTAATACTCTTTGAGAGAAATAACTTTTTTTTACTTTGAACTAATTTAAAAGTCACATAATTATAAAAGAAAACAATTCTTTTAAAAATAACATTGTAATATTATAAGTTAATCTTCAAAATATTAAGTCTTCATGAAAGCATAAATATCCCCTTGCACAGTATAAGTTTAAAAAACATTCATTATTTAATTTTTTTAAATGGTCATAAAGTACCTAGTTTCGAAAATGATTAGAAAGAATAATTTCAAAATGTTTTATAAAAAATAAAACATTGGTAAAAATTAATTTAATACATTTTTGATAATATTTTGAAATAAATTTCTATGAAACATGGAAATGGTTGATAAATGTGTTCTAGTAGATATATATGTATAAACAACCTTGGATAAAAATGAGATTGCGAAATTAACCCTTAACTTATGTATGATTTCTCCTTTAATATCTGAAACACATTTTTAATGGTTTTAAACAAATTATTAACTTTTGAAATATTCTTAAAAATATTTATGATATTATATATGATTAATTTATGACTTATATTAACTGTTTATTTCAAAATTTGATGATAAATCAAAGTTCTGGGCAATAATCGATTTGTTTATTGTACGTGTTTTGACATGTTATTATTGATCTTATTACAGAGATCATAATTTACATTCTTCTAGAATGTAAAAACTTATTTATATATCATATAATTTAAGTATGTAAATGTATATAATAGATAGATAAATGAAATGGAATACACTATTCCTGGAGACGGTAGGTCATATGTATGGATGAATGATGTTTCATTTTTCTTATAATATTTAATGAAAGAAAGAAAATTACACACACACAAATATATTATTAAAGATGAATTATTATATCATATATCTCATATTTATTTATTATATATATTTTATAATAATTCATGAATGTTTAACGTGAAGAATGAATCTCATTGCGTCGTGGAGGTTGTAAGTCGTACGTACGCACAACCGAGAATATCATTTCTTTAATGGTAATGGGGTAATAAAATGGATGTTATGTTAGTTATAAAGAATAAATATCATGTAATATTTATTATTAATATCAATAATATTTATCATTATACCAATTGAGAAAATGTAATGATGATAAAAAAGTTACACCATGGTGTGGAGACGGTAATCCTTAAAAACGCACGCATGCTGATTTTATTTTTTGTAGTATGGGTAAAATGAGGGATATGGTTGTTAAATAATCATAAAAATATCATAATATATTAAATTATGGTTATATTACATTAATATGTAGCCAAATTTGTAAAATAAAGTATAAGAAGAAAAGAACTTTTATTGAGTTAGTAAAACAATTACCTCTTTTTCAAGTACTTCATTTTTATTAGAACAAAATGACTCTGTAGGATATATTTCTGCCAAAATTATGGAATATTAGATGTAATGAGGGAATTCTGGAGGATAATGGGTTATATTTTGGTAGACAAAAATGGATTTAGAGCTGTGAATAAAAGAGAATGAGAGCCTCCCTTTTATAAGAGATTAGATTGGAATGTTTGGAAACTCCAAAACTATTAACTTAAAATAAAATTATTTTTGATTTAAAAACGTTCTGTAGTGATTTATTTATATTATAAGATAATTATGGCTCTAAATCCTCTCAAAAAATTATTTTTATACATTTTAACGTCAAAAAAATCCATATCGTTTGGATTTGACCCTTAGTTAATCAGTTTAACACTTACCAGGTATACTTGCCTTTTCATAATATTGGGATAATTTAGTTTCTATAAAATAACAAAAGAACCCCAATTAGAAAATTTATAAAATATTTAACATTATACATGTTAATTGTCCTATAATTATATTTTTATGACTTGCATGTCATTTAATGAAATTTTATTTATTTTAATGTATCATTTATGCCAATGTTAATGCTATTCAATTTTAGCTTTCTTAAAATTATAAAACCAGCATGATAACTTACTAAAAACCAATAATATGTTCCTAAAATTTCTATCTTATCTATAAAATGGATTTATTTAATTTATTAAGTTAATGTATATTTATTTTATTATTTTAATATAATTATTTAATATTTATATTAATAAAATAATTTCACCATCATTATTGTGTCATCATTAATGGTAATTATTTAATCTATAAAAATTATAAATAAATTACTATGATGTATATAATTATTATATATTTACATAGAATATTTATGATCTATTTTTTATCTTTTTTTATCTCTATATTAAAATTATTATACTTATAAGAATTGAGAGTGTGGCATTTTGTTACATTATGGATTTTAATGATATTCATGTAATATTCATGGAAAACTACCCACCAAATGATTCCATTTCAAAACGTAGATGATAAATTTAAAATTCAGTCATCAAATAGGATTTTATAGGTGTTTGTGTAATTTTATAATATTATTTTTCCATTAATTTCCACATTTACCCTTAAACGTGGTAATAAGATAATTTCTAAAGCCACTATTCATAATATCCATAAAATACATGTAAGATATTAACATAATTTGGAAATAATGGTAAAAAATATGGAATCAATTTTTAAAAATTTAAAACAAAGAATTTTTAGTAATAAATTTTAAATTAATCCCTATTGGAAAAAAATGAGAAAACATGTTTTTTAAAAATAAAAACCGTCAAAAGATTGACATGTGTTGATATCAAATTTCAAAGTGAAATTACCTATAAGGAAAAAAATTGGATTAAATTATAAAAACATAATATAATTATAGTTTAAAAAATTTTTAAGGACAATCTAATAATATAAACAGATATGATGAAAACTTAATTTTGAATTAAAATGCAGTATTTTTCACTATTTACTAAAATAAGAATGTTTTTAGAAAAAACAACAAAAATTTATCAAAATTAAATTCTAATGTCCCAATTCAAAATAATAAGTTTATTTTGTAAAATTAAATATATAAAAGTGTCAAATATTTGATTTAAAATTAGTTCTCCATTAAACGATATTAAACTCATTTTTAGAAAAAAACAGCCTTTTAATGGGTTAGATTGGATTAATTATTATCTTATACCTATAAAATAATTTTTATGGATATAAAATTATTTGATTAATGTTATAATAAATAAATTTAATAACTTGGTTAATATTATTTATAACATCTTTTTTAAACAGTTAGTTGATTGGTTATAGTGATCTTTAACTTGGTGTTGCCTGTAGTGTAAGCTATTGATTTATTTGAAAAGAACCTTACCATGGAATCTTTGGGTGTTAAAATAATTGTTATAGTGATGTACACAAATCTTAAATGAATCTTGTTATGTCATTATTTGAACTATTGGTGCTAGCAGGGAGGATCCAAGCCACATCATTATTAACCAATGATTACAACATGAATCCTTTCACCCTTGGAAGACACTGTCCTATTATTTTGACCCTTGAGAGGATGTTTGAGGGTCACCACTATATAAAATTGAGACCATTAATTAGATATTTTATCTTAGATTATAGTAAATTTTCACGAAAATTTAATATTTTAACATTCCTTATCTAGTCTAAAATGGTATAACATTATTTATATACTTAGTTTAGAGAATTGGTTATTATAGAAGGTACCTCATTGAATATTTTAATTATTGTTGAATCTGAAATGAAATATTAATAGTATGTAATTTTATTAATATTACAATGAGAACTGATAAACTCGGAAATATTTAATTATCAATCCTAAAATAAATAAATATTTATTTATTTAAATTATATTAAATAAATATGTCATTTTTTCCTAAACCATTGACTCATTCCACAAATCCTCATAGAAATTTATTGAAACCTTAATATTAAATATTTATTTAAATAAAAAAATATAACTATATTTTTCATTTAGTAAATAAATAAAAAATATATTAACTAAACTTTTGAAAAAATATTCGTTTAATATTCACATAACCAATTAATCGATTATTTATTTCCATGTGAATAAACAAGAGATAAATAAATATTATATATTCACATAATTAAATAATTTATGTAAGAATAAATATTTATTTAATATTTAACTCATATATATATATATACTCTTTTGAATAATTGGTGATTGAATTTATGTGATCAATAGAACCCAAATAATTATTAAACTAGAATACATGGATAATCATTATTTAAAATATTAAATTCAAATATAATTTAATATATTTTCTCGATACACTTTGTGTGTGACCCTCTAAGAATCTTTCTCATTGGAATTAAAATAAATTTATTAATCTCTTATGTTATCATCTAGTAATATTTCCAAACATCAGAAAAGAAAAAATATAAATGTTGTGATGAAAATAGACTATAACATATGCTCACTATATAATAAATTCCCCTTACCTCGATACCGATTCAATATGATTTCCTACTGGTATGATCTGACCATTTATGAATAAGATTACCATTCACTTAATTGAATGTATTCTGGATATATAAATCATATGCCCTCATTTTGTTTTATAATATCCAATTATATTTAAATGTCTATTAAACATCCATGCCATTGATAATATAGCTGTTGAAAAGTAGTCACCACACTAGTATAAATATTGTGTTTTAACAAATCCTTTTGACATATACAAATGAAGTGATGGAATCAACTAGTGGGATCATACCCTATAAATCCCATTTTCTAGAGACTCTAAGGGATAGAACATTTCTCAAATTTGACCTAGACCAATCCACATTTGAGATCAAACATCTTACGTATGAGAGAAACCATTTATGGGAAAAGTTCATACTCATCGAGATCACAACCCAACCCATGTTCCCCAAGCAACCCCATGAAATCCCCACCATCACACACCTTACTATTAGAAAATATGCTGGTGTACTAAATGGATATGTAACAAGACTCTAGCATTATCTGCACTATATTTATATAGAATAATGAATATACTTTCATTTTTTATTATTACATTGTAAAATATTTTTAAATCACTAATAATTTTTTAGTTAATATTAAAATTCAATTAAGAAATCTATTTCGATGAATTATTATATTTTTGAATTAACTAATATTTTAATAAAATATTATTATAAATTTGTTTTATTAAACAAAAATTATCATATACTTTTTATGAAGACAATTGTAATTTTTATTATGGGTTGAAAACTATTTTTTACAAAACCCGTTAATTTGCAATAAATGTCAGTTTTTATCTTAAAAGTGAAAATTAAAATATTTTGACAATTATTTATATAACATTAATTATATTTTGGAATAAGGATGTTGAAATTATCCAACAATGATTTTTTCATTATTTTTTGAGACATTCGGAATTTTGGGTAAAAATTAAATACCGTATAAATATATAATGTGTTTCATGACATCATAATTACCCAATAGTGAAGTAATAAAATACAATAAATGTTAAATTCAGACAAATATATGTTTTTAATTTAAAATAATGTTATAAGAAAGGGAAATATTTTAATATATTCAGCCCTTATACCATTATAATAATTTATACCACTCCCATTTTCTAGAAACCATGGGCAACAAATATGTGATGTTTTTTGGTTTTTTATATTTTAGTGTGTAGTTTCCTAAACCAAAATAATAAAGAATTCCCACAAAATTCCTATATAAACCCACACAAAAACATATTTCTCTTCACTAATGATCTTATAAGATCAACCAACCTCTTCCCCTACTACCTAGAGTCCTCCCAAGGTTTCCCCAAGCTCCTAAGAATCCTCCCCATGCCTTTGGGATCAAACATCTTAGTAAGGGGTATCCCTCTCTCATTTTTCTTCTAGCACCTCTATTATGTCATTCCTTTTAATTTCCTTTTTCTAGAATTTGTATGGGTTATTCCATAAATCATTACATTAAATTTGATGTATACATCATGTTATCATCTATTACCTCCCATTAATTCCTCCTATGATCCTTTAAATCAACTGGATACTATGTCAAAATTCAATAAAGGATTTCTCTATTCCCATTTCAATTCAAGATTTTATTTTATATTATGCCACTAAATTAATTTTTACATATTGGGATATTATATTTCATGATCCCAATACTTTTTAGACTATTTATAATTGATTATAGACCCATTTTTCTCTCAACAACCCAATTTATGAATTTTTATATGACGTCGTTATGCATCCAAAATTGTTCCATGATTTTCCATGTCAAAATCATCATGTAATGAATACCATATGCATTACACTATCAAGGGTATTCAATTTTATTCATACATACCTATTTAATTGGTACTTACATTTATGAATTATGGATTTCATTTATTGTTGAATAAATTATTATGTTGAATTAATCTATATTATATGATCTATGTGGCACACTTAAGCATGAGATTGGAATGATTATGAAGGGTGTCCCTGATAGTACATCAATGCATTGTATAATGTTTAGTATCACAATATGTCATGTTTTGACAAGGGTTTAAATGATTCTTTTAGATGAATTTTATCCACCATATTGCAACATGGGTTTATATGATTCCATTATGTTAATGATGCAATGTTTTATGTTGTTTCCACATTTCCACATTACGATAATCATGCTCTATCATGCTATTATGTGCACGTTACTCTTAAGATCTATTGATATTCTTATTTCCTAACATGTAATTTATTCTTCATATTATTCCTTGTTTACTACCTTACTAGGATTTATAGATCACCTGTTTCTTATGTATGCCCTCAGATTATCCCATGCAATGATAAGTATGAAGGATTGTTGTGGTCATATAAAAGTTGTTTTCAATAAAAATGTGTATTTCATATTCTAAGTTGTTATATAATGTTTTTATTCCCAAAAAATATTAGACGTATCAATATTATAAGTTGTATTAATTTAATGTTTTTGTAATAAATTATTATTAAATAATGATCCAGGTTGTTATAGTTGGTATTAGAGGACAAGTTATGTTGTTTTTGGGATTAGGATTAGAAAACTCAAGTGAAATAATTGAGGATAATATTATGTTTAAGAAAATAATCACTAAATGTTGGTGAGTAAAGATTAAGTGGTTTATCATGAAAATACATCCATGTCTAGATATGAGAAAGTAAACTTGGATCTAGCATAGCTGTATATAGGGGTATAACCGAAAAACATTGTTGTGAGGTAGACTCGAATGGGAACTATTGAACAACAATGGGCATTGCTAAACTCTTTGTTCGTCACTCCTAGGGGATATGATTTGGTAAATTCATAAGATTAGTTTAAACCATTTTTAAGGGATCAAAAAAAATACTTAAGAATGAATGTTAGGGAGTAGATCATGTATAGCATAGATTAAAGCATATAAATTCATAAGTTATAAAGATAAATGTAATTTATAAGTTATAACTTTTTATTATTGGATTCCCCATTATGTGTTTAATAGTTTAAAATATTTACCCCTAATTTTCCTTTTATTCTAGAAAATGGCTCGTAATAGGAAGAATCATGTGAACAACCGATGCAGTGATCAATGTGATGAAAAATCTAATGAGATACCCATTCTAATGTAATTGGGAATAAAAAAATTTCCCATCATACTTTATTAGTTTACTAATGTTTTGAATAGAAACATGGATCTAGGGGAGTGTCCACCTCCCCTAAGAAAGAATAGGTCATAATCAAGAGCATCATAAGACAAAGGCCTCCTACATTCAATGGATCATCTGATCCTTAAATCACTAAACAATCGATCAACTCCATTGAAAAGGTATTCTTTATCCTTTAATGTTCTAAACAAGATAAGGTTCTTTTGGCTACTCATCATATTTGGGGTGAAGAAGATCAATGGTGGACATCGATAAAAAATATCATTCCCGAGGATGTGATCATGGTAATGGGATTGAAGTATTTCTGAAAAATTCTCTTCGATAAATATTTTCCTCTTACCCTCCATCTTAATATGGAATGATATTTCCTTGCACTTAATGATGAAGGAAATTGAATCTATTGGGGAATTTGAGGAAAAATTCACCAATCATGAATGATACACATGTGGTATTGTCATTACCCCAAAATATGGGGTTTTCTTCTTCTTTGGAGGGAAAAAATGTAGCCTATAAAAAGATCTGGTGATCTGTGACTTTGACATCAATGAGGAGATTATTTGATTTTACCTTAAAGATGAGATGGAGATCTGTGAATCTTTTTGGTATCATGGGTAAAAGACACAAATAGTGAAATTTAATTATAGTGGTAGGATAGAAAAATATAACAGTGCTAAAAAATTCCATCACCCCACTTGTCAAAAGTCTTGAATGAAGAACCTTGGAAGTTTCCATAAGGGGATAAGGAAATACATTAGGTTCCGAAAGGAAGGGAACCTAGCTAGTGATTTCTGGAAATAAAACCATGATACTACAATAGATTAATAGAACAATCTGTTCGATCCTAAATGCATTTTTTATTGCTAAATATTCAAATAATTAAGGAACTTTTTGAACTGCTGCCCTATGATAAGGGTTTTCATAGGCAACCAACCTCCTCTTTGGATCAAAGGGCATGATTTTTCTATCACTACCAGCGAAGCGAATCCTGAAAATGAAGTGGGGATATGTATGCTAGTTTTTCATTCAATAATAGTGAATATACTTTTTGATTATGGTTCTACACATTCTTTTATATCCCTAATGTTTATTAGAACAATCCAAATACCAGCATAAATCATGGAAGTAGAGATGTTGGTGAAGAATGAAAATAGGTAAATTATAACATCCCTTGCATATAAATCCCCCCTATCAGAATTTGTGCGTTGAACATCTCAACATACCTCATCATACTTCCCTTTATAGAATTTTATTAAATTCCTGGCTTGGACTTACTTTCCCTATATAGAGAAAAAATTATTTTCCATGAGAGGTAAATCACTCTTTATTTGGTGAATCGACCCCCAATTCAATAAAAGTTCAAAGATGGTGATAAATATTCTATAGAACCATCATCTCAGGCATAGATATTACTGCCCTGTAGGCACATGTATCTTTCACAGATGATTTTTTCTAAGGATGGAACCATCCTTAAAGACATTCACATTGTGAGGGAATTCACTAATGTGTTTCTCAAGGAATTTTCTTGTCTTCCACCTAGAAGAGGTGTTGATTTATAGATTGATCATATACATGGGTAATTTCTATTATTTAAGATTCCATATTGAATGGATGTTTTGGATCTTGAGGATCTAAAGAAAAAACTACTGGAGAATATGGATAAAGGGTTTATACACCCATGTGATTCACCAAGGGGTGAACTAGTCCACTTCATCAAGAAGAAATATGGGTCAATGTTCCTTTGAAAGGATTATTGTGAGCTCAATAAAATCATGATATAGAACAAGAATCATTTTCCATGCATTGATGACTTGTTTGATCAGATACATGGAGCACATTACTTTTACAAGGTGGATCTATGTTTGGGATATTAACAAGTATGGGTGAATAAGGGAGATATCCATGAGACATATTTTTGTACAATATACTAGCATAAAGAATTCATTGTAATTCCTTTTAGAATCAATAATTCTCTATAAATATTCATTGAATAGATGAGTAGAGTCTTCATAGATTACCTCGATAAATTTATGGTAGTATTTAATGATAATATTCTAATATACACCAAAACCAAGGAGCAACATGGAGAGTATCTAAACACTATTTTAGAGACCTTGAGAAAGGAGAAGCTCTATGAGATGTACAACAAGTGTGAGTTCTGGTTGAATGAAATCACATCCTTACGGAATATCATCACAAGAAATTGGATATCTATTGATCCTTCCAAAAAAAAGTAATTGATTGATGGATGAGCTGTAAATCTGTGATGGATATCTGCAGCTTCTTGGGGTTAGCTTGATATTATCATCGATTATAAAAAAATTCTCATGATTGTCAAACCCTTTTACCTAGATAACATGGAATAGAGTCATGTTTTATTGGAATGATTAATGTGAGGAAAGCATTATGGAGATGAATAAGAGGTTTATCACTACCTTTCTGGTCCCATCACCCATAAGTGGGGAGCTTTTTTTAATCTTAATCAATGATTCAAAGAAGTTCATGGGCTGTGTGTTGATGCAGAATGAAAAAGTCCTTGATTATGCCTCAAGGTACTTGAAAACTTGTGAACAAAACAATCAACTCATGATTTGGTGTTGGCAGTTGTGATCCTTTCATTGAAAATCTGGAGGCATGATCTCTTTGGGGAAATGTGTGAAATATATACAGATCAAAGAAGTCTAAAATATATACTCACATATAAAGAGATTAACATGATCGAACGATGATGGTTATTGTTCATCAAGGATTATGAATTCTCAATCCATTACCAACCTTTGAAAGTGAACAAGGTGGATGATTCTGTTTGTAGAAATGACCCAATAATTATATCATTAATGATTATTGAAAAGGATCCAATCTTCTTAGATTTGATGAATATGGGAATGGGAATAATAAATAAGAGAACATCATCAATTCCTTAAAAAATTATTTCCCAATCATCTATTTTAGAAAGGTTAAAGTATGCTAAAAAAGATGATGTGGGAATTTAGAAGAATGTGGAAATAATCAAAAAAGGGAAATACTTAGAGGTCAATGTTAATAATGATGGAATTGTGAGATTTGATTCAAGACTATGTGTTCTATCAAATATTATGTCAAATAAAGAACTGATGGATAATGTACATTGTTCAAATTCCTCGATTAACCAGGAAACATGAAGATGTATCAAGAACTTCAGGAGAACTGTTGTTTGGATAACATGAAGAAGGAGATCGATAAATATAGATCAAAGTGCCTGGTATGATAGCATGTGAAGGCTGAGAGGTAGTAGTATATATCGATGAAGCAAACATTACCCATACAAACATGTAAATGGAGAAAATCACCATCAACATTGTAATTGGAAATCCAAAAAAATCATATGAAACAATGTAATCTCGGTTGTTATGGATCGTCTTATAAAGACTGCAAAGTTCATTACAGTTTGATAAGATTTATCACTGCATCAACTAGCATGGATATTTATTAGAGAAGTGGTAAGGATGCATGGTGTACCACTATCAAATGTTTCCAATCGAGATCCAAGATTCACCTTTATGTTCTAAAATAGTCTCCAATACACTTTAAACACTGATTTGAACTTCAACACAACCTATCACCCTCAAATTAATTTCCAATATAAGAGAACTATCAAGGAACATGATGAAATGTTGAGATCATTATCTATGGAATTCAAAACTAAATAAGACTTACATATTACATTGGGGGAGTTCATTTACAACAAAAAATTCCAATCAAGCATTCAAATGTATCCTTATAAAGACATTTATGGGAGGAGGTGCAGAAAACTAGCATGTTGGGATGAATTTGGGGAACAAAAAATTTTAGGTCTAGAAATGTTCAATGAAATGGTGTAGAAGATTAAGACCATCTAACAACACAAAAATACTGCCAAGATTCAACAAAATATCTATCCTAAAAATTGTTCACGAGACCTAGAGTTTGATCTTGGAGACATAGTATTCCTCCACATATCTCCATGGAAGAGAGTTCGGGGATTTTTGAAGAAGGGAATGCCTAGTCTTTGTACATCATCCCTTTTGAAAACCTTTATTTCATTTGAGCATTGGCCTATCACCTATCACCACCACCTAACTGTCTCTAGTACATGATTTATTCCATTTATCACTCTTAAGAAAGTACATACAAGACCCATCACATTTACTCAATCCAAAGGTGGTACCATTAGATAATAACCTCTCTTATGAAAAGAAGCTTGTGAAAGTCTTCAATCATAGAGAAAAAGTTGTAAAAAATAATATAAGTCCCCTCATCAAAGTGTTGTGGAGAAACAAAAAGTTTGATGAATTGATGTGTGAACTAGAGTAAGTGATGAGGTAGAGTTACCTTCATCTGTTTTAGTGTGGGAAAAGGAAATTTCAAGGGAGAAATTTCTTAAGGGGGGAAGGTTGTAACGAACCAAACAATTATGAATAAAAATCACTTTCTTTTAATTAAATTACTTTTGGATATAGAAACCACATTAACTCCTTTTGTTTTATTATATCTAATTGGATCTAAATGACAGTTACGTATCAATACTATTGACAATATATCTGTTGAATAGTGATCACATGAATAGTATAAATATAGGGTTTTAAAAATTCCTTTTCACATAGAAAAATGGAGTAATGACCTCAACCAGTAGGATCATACCCTATGAAGCCCATTTAACAGAGCATCCAGGGGAGATATCATTTATGGACTTTCCCCTCCACCAATCCCATGATGAGGCCCAAAAAAATAAGCCTGAGTGAAACTATTTACGGTAGATGTTCAAGATCATAGAGATCATGGCCCAAACCATGTTCATCGAACGACCCCATAAAATCCCCACCATTGAACACAATACTCTCATGGAATATGATAGTGTAATAAAGGGATATGTAACAAAAACCTATAATTATGTGCATCGTGTTTTTATAGAAGTGTATATAATTTCATTTTATTATGGTTACATTGTAAATGATTTTTAAATCCCCAATAATATTTTTGGTTAATATTCAAATTCAATTAAGAAATCTATTTTAATGAATTAATGGATTATTTAATTAAAAATATTTTAATAAAATATTATTCTTAAATTAATTTTATTAAATATATATTATCATATAATTTTTATGTTGTAAATTGTAATTTTTATTGAGGTTTGAATTTTTTTTTATAAAAACCCATAAATTATAAATAAATGTAGTTTTTAATTTTGAAATTGGAAAGTCAAATATTTAGAGTATAATTTATATTTGATGAACATAATTTTTGGAATTAGGATGTCAAAATTATCCAACTATGAATTTTTCCTAATTTTTTTAGACTTTAAAATTTTTAGGTAAAAATTAAATACCGTATATGTATAAAATCTGTTTTTTGGACACCATAATTACAAAAAAGTTATGTAATAAAATACTACAAAAGGTATCTTCTGACAAATATATTTTTTAAATTTAATATAATGAAAATTTGTTTTATTTTATTTATTTTTTAAAGCCTTCATGAATCCTCCAAGACCTATAAAATATTATATGAATTTGAAATCATTTCATTAAAAGTGTGACTCAAATCTAAATAAGAAAGGGAAGTATTTTAATATTTTCTTCTCTTATCAATTTAAAATAATGTTTACCACTCCACCTTTCTAGAAACCATGGGCAAAATTCATGGGATGCTTTGCGGTTTTGAATATTTTAGTTTTTGGAGTCCACAACCATAATAATAACTAGTTCCCCCATAATTCCATTATAAACCCACCCAATCACCCATTTATTTTCACTAATTATCTTTTAAGATATACCAACATCTTCCCCTACTATATAGAGTCCTCACTAGGCTCCTCCAAGCTTCTATGAATCCCTCTAAGCCTTTGGGATCACACATCCAAGTAAGGGATCTCCCTCTGTCCTTTTTCTTCAAGCACCTCTTTTATGTCATGCCTTTTATTTTCCATTTGAATGATTTATTATATTTTTCACCATAAATCCTTATTATAAATTTGATTTATAAATTATGTTATCTTCCTTTCACTTCCATTAATCCCCCCTATGGTCCTTTAAACCCACCAGTTAGTATGCTGAAATTCGGTAATGGATTTCTCTCTTCTCATTAAAATTCAATAATTTATTTTAGATTATGCATCTAAATTCCATTTTGAATTTTGGGATATTATGATCCATGATCCCCTTATACACTATATAATGTATAAATTATGATCTACCCCTTTCTATCTCATCAATCCAATTTATGAATTTTCATATGACTTTGTTATGCTGCCAAAATTGCACCATGATTCTCCATGTGAAAATCATCATTTAGTGAATACCATACCCATTCCTCTATCAGTGGTATTCAAAATCATGCACACATTCTTATATAATTGTGAATTACATGTATGAATTATATATTTCTTGGTCCTGGAATAAATGATGATGTAAAATGAATCATTGTTACATGATCAATGTGGCACACATAAGCATGAGATTTAAATAATTATGAAGGGTGAGAACTGATAACACTCCAATGAATTTGGTAATGTTTAGTATCAAGATACATCTTGTTGGAATAGGGGTTTACCTGATTTTTTAATAGTAATTTTTTCTACCATGTTGGGATAGGGTTTTACCTGATTCCTGTTTGTTAATGATGAAATATTTTAAGTTTGTTCAACATTTCAATGTAATGATAATCATGATATATCATTGATTTATGTTCATGTTACTATTATGATCCATTAATATTCCTATTGCCTAACATGTATTTTTTTATTCTTGTTATGAATTGTATACTCCCATACTGGTCTTTATATATATCACCTTTTTCTTATATATGTTTTCAGGTTATCACATGAAATTCTAAGTACAAAGGAATATTACGTTCATGTAAATATTAATTCAATGAACATGTGTATTTTGTGTTTTAGGTTGTTATGTAATGTTTCTAATCTCAAAATACACTATAAATATAGATATTTGGAGTTCTATTAAGTGAGGTTTTATGTAATCAATCATTTTTAAATAAATAGTAGGGTTTTTATTCCTACTATGTGTCATACACCTATATTATTTATTTAATTTGTTTTTATTCCCTAAAATGAACATGTCGTTATATAATACAATGACCATGGATTTATCGCATAGTTCCATTCCAATCAATGGGTGATAGAAATCTAATTGTATTAATATGGAAGGTAAAAATCCTTAATTGACTTATTCAATAATTTCATATCACATATGACACACCCAACACATCCAACCTCACCTTGAGAATATGTCAACATGGATTTTTTCAATAGATATAAGTATGTGAATCATGATATTCGTTAATAAAAATATCAATTATAAGGACCAATACTCGCATATGAAGATAAGATTATTTATCATAACAATAAATAAGTGCAATTACCATGGGTAGTTATTTTCACATAACATCCACTCTGTGAGATTAAAAATGGTGAAATTCTAAAGAATAAGTCTCAATGTCTTATTATAGCGAATTGAGATTTAACTTTATGTTTTCCTTAAATAAATATTATGTATGATTTCCTGCTCTGCATGAACACTAAAACTAAAATGAAACTACTATACATTTATACCTTTAAATTTTTTCCATTAAATTAGTAGTTTTGAAAATTATTATCCTAGTTATGAAATATCTAAATATATATATAATGGTTATTTTATAGCATTTTAAATAATTCATTGTTCTGTTTAAGAATCCATATTTTATTTTATTTAATTTTTTTATAAAAAACCTAATTAAATCATTCTTAAAATGATCATTTTAATAAAATAAAATATTTATTAATTAATTCTAATGTTATTAAATTTTTAATGAAATTAAAAATAATAACTACTTGTATTTTACAAATTTAAATAAATATTATTTTTTATCTATACTTTATAGTTTTATTTTAAAGAAAAATTATATATTATATAATAATAAATTGAAAAATTATATATTATATAATAATAAATTGAAAAATTAAAATTTATTTTTCGATTAATCAATAAAATTATATCTTAGACATTTTTTTGTCTTTTTTCAATGAAAAATGATATTTAGTGGAATAATGAAAAACATATTTTTTACAAATATCATGACTTTTATGATATTATTAGTATATAAGTGGGAATTAAAAAACCATGTAACCCTTTTCTATGGATAAATATTTATTTTATAATTTACTTTATAATTTTAAAAATTCTTTTTGGAATTAAAAAAATATTTGGCCTTTTAGAATTTAAATTATTTTTTTCAAAAAATAGTTTTTGTATTAAATTATAAATTTAGTATTTAAGAATTAATTATTATCACTTGTATAAATTTAATTAAATAAAACTGATTTCAAATTTTTAATTATTATATTTCAAATATGTAATAATGTCTATTTTGTTTTTTCTATAATGTATAAGTTATCTTAGGTAAAATCTTGTCACATAACTAAAATCTAAAATGGTAAAAGTAAAGAATCCAATATTAAAATACCCCACACATGAGTAAACAATGATTGAGAGTTTTTTAGGACATTATCTACATAATAAATTCTTCATAAATTTTTTAATTTTAAACCACTTCTGTTGAGAGTGAATTCTCATAATTAAAATGTTTTTTGGATTAACAAAATGACGTATTTTTTAAATTAAAAAAAGGGATCTCATATAATCACATACCTAAACACCAAAATACCATTATTTAAACCCAAAATATACATTAACACCTCCTAAATTATCCTATAAACCATAATGATGTTTTAGTCTTTTTAAAATACCTCCCCTAAATAGTTTAGTCCCCCATTCACAAAGGTGAAAATCTAAGAAGTGAGGTATAAATTTATAACCACACATGTCTAATTTTTATTTCACTATGTTAACATATTATAACAAATATTATTTTAAACCATCATAAAATGATAAAATGGTTTAATTAATATACATATATTTTATTATAATCATTTTACAAGCATTAGCCACTTTCACCTTAATAAAAATGAAACCTTTATTCATGTGTTGTGTGAATAACAACCACCACGAAGGAACACAATTAATTTTCATTCACCAACATTATTAAATAGTAATTAAAGTTAATTTAATATATAATTATAAAAATTATAAAAAAAATTATTCTTAAATGGTAAAAAATACTACTTGTTATTTCCAATATATGGAAAAGGAAATCATCATCCATGTGTATGTGTAGACTACTTCCTCTATTTAACATTATATTCTGACATTCATAGAAACATTTAATGGATGGTAATATGAATGAGTTTAAAGTATAAATATTATTTTAATGAAATGATTTATGTTTGTTTTCTGGAAAATTAGATATCTAATAAATGATATGAGCAACAAATGATCATTATAAATTCAACCTTTCAATACAAGCATATTAAGAGGAAAACAATATCATCATTTCATTTAATAGATTTTATATTTATTATATTATTCTAATAATTATTTAAAATTACAATATATAATACTAATAATAGAAAATAATATTATAATACTTCCATTATAATGATATTAAAACTAAATCACTTCAATACAATTCATTAATTATGGTATGTTCTTGTTTGGGTTTTTTAACAAAATAGCTGAATAATGCTATAAATTTATATCATGTATGCCTTTGGGAGTGTAATTTATTATAATATATGATATAAATAACTAAATAATGAGTTTATTTTCTTATTTGAAGGTAATATAAAAATTTAAATCATTATTTAAGAAAACAACATTCGTTCAGTAAGAATAATCTTATATGAGAATAAAAAGAATCATATTTAATGATCACAATAAAAACATCCATAAATTTAAATTATAAAAATATAAAAATTATAAAAAAATACCAATACATTTTACAATATTTTAATAATTATATTTTTTAGAAGAATGAATAAAAACAAAGTAATTTGAAAAATTGTTCCAAATGACCAAGGTTACCCACACATGATATTGAAAATAGATAATAAGATAACAAATTAAAATAAAGAGAATAATTATAAAAGAATTTTATAAAATAATAAATCTATTAAAATGGTTATTAAATATATGATTAATACATTTGTGTCTATTATACAGGATTTTAGATTTCATTCAACTATGCTTGGAAACAAGGTAAGGGATTCATTCTCTCATTTTCAACATCGTAGGACATGATTGATTTTGTGCACCGTAAATTCATTTATATATTGTATTCACTATATAATATAATTTAAATATAAAAATATATTTCATTTAAGGATATTGTTTTGTCTGTTTCTTTATCTTACCCAAAATATCATATTATTATTATGTTACCAATTTTGTGTGTGTTTAACTGACTACATTTTTAATTATATTGGTTATAGTATTTCTTAGATGAATATACATATCATGTTTACATTTATCATAAAATCAGATATTTCTTTATGAAACTTTGTTTTCATATATTGGAGAAATTTATTCCCATAATTATTAACCATTCCATTTATAAAAATATTTCCAAAATAAAATTAAGACATTGCTAAGATTAATTACCAATCTTACCAATTAATTTTTTCTTCCATATCTATAATTACATTACTAAAAATGTAACACCCTGACTCTAGAAGCCCAAAGTTAGTGCATTATTTTATAAAATTGTAATGATTATAAAGAATCATGTCCTGATGGACTGACCAGTTTAACAATCATGGAAATCCATATTACATACATGATATCCAAATTACATTTGGAAATAGAAATTGAAAACATGATTCAAAATTAAAATAAATAAAATTAATCCTAGAGATCTTATTCAATGATTTCTTCTTCATAACATGGTGAAAGGAATCATAATAAGGGTGATATAAAATACATCGTAGGGGTATGTAAGGCAGAAGCAATAATGGATTAGTGAGAATAAATCAACATCTAAATGCGAAAAATTGAAAACAAATTCCATTCAATAACTAGATAAGAAAAAATTAATATTACATGGTAAGAAACTAAAAAATATGCCATCTAGTCAATAAACTCATAATGAACTATATCTATATAAATATCAATTCATAATTTAAGAGATAAATAATAACAAAAACTATATAAAGAAAATTCTAAATTATTGGATGTCATGTCTTAGGAACATGAAAACATATACCATCAAGACTGGTCACAATATGGTTAAAACTATTGATAGAAACTTATTTAATTTGGCCATAATATCTATCTAATGAGAATATTTCATTGCATCAAGGAGATATATTAATTATAAGAACCCCATTATTTCAAATCAAAATTATTATATTTATATAATAGTTCAAATAAATAATATTCCATATCAAATATTTTTATTGAATTAATAATAAATATTTATCAATATTTCTCCATAAAAATCAAATAACATTCAAAGTAGACACTATATGTAAATAGTATATGGTTAAGAAACTAAAATTATAAATTGTATGATAATATGTATATTAAAGTAAATATACAATGATAAATGATTACAATAGAGGTATTTTTTCAAGAGAATGATAAAAATCAAAGAAGGATGTGAGATTGAAAATAGTATCATTAAGAACATTCATAGGGGGGATAATATTTAAACATTAAAAAGTGTCTCAAACTACTTTGGAACATTTAAGTCATAACCCCTATGAAGGAATGAAATTAAATGAAGATTATAAGGATATTCATGATATTTTGTGTAAATGGTAGTATACACACCATATAAAAAACTAGGTGCATAACTAAAAATAAGTATCAACGTAAATAAATTTATACAAAATCCCTTACCTTAATCACCATTTTGCAGTGTGGTATTTTATCCTATTGTATAATGGTTTAAAATAAGTTAATAATTTTATAAAAACCATAATAATGTTTATAATATCATATATTAACTTTTTACACAATTTATTATATTTTTTTATTCTCATTAATTATTTTTACTATTTTGTGTGTTCATTGCCTATTTTTCTCAAGTATGTTTTGCCTTTTTATTTGATACACCAATTTGATAGGTTATGATTTAATTATCTCAATAATATTACCTGTGTTATAATTATCATATAATTTCAGTACATATGTGTTTAAAATAGTTTATGACGTTTATAGATAAGAAATGAAATTCATCGTTCATAGAGACTGTAGGTCATACGTACGCATGAACATAAATTTCAATTATTTTCCGTATTAAGAGAATGAAAATTAATTTATAAATATGTATATAATGATTAAATAATCAAATCTATGTCATATAATTTACATAGTTTTGTTAATATCATCTTTTATATATTCCATGTATGGAGTGAATGAGTCGCATTGCTTTGAGGAGGTGGTAGTCCATACTTCCACAATGATGTTATCATACTTACACAAAATAGAATGTATATATGTATGTGTAATAGATTAATTAATGAAGCATAAATACATTAGAAATATCATATATATCACATATAAATATAGTTTCTAGTATAATTACCAACATGATATGTGGTAAATGAATAATGAACAATCCTTATTTCATGAGGTAGTAGTTCATTGTTTACATAAATAATATATTCATCACCAATTAGATGGGGGTGTGTGTATGTGAAGAAAGAAATATTAACATTAAAAAAATCCTAGTATATTAAGGATACTAGATTTTTTTATGTAGTCTTATAATAACAATATTTCAGTGGGTGGATATTGGAAATGAAAATAAAGAGCTTGAGGATGTATGTTACATCTTAACCGAGTCACTACTTTTGGTTTGTACCAAAAGGTTTCCATGGATAGATTTTGGAATAAGGTTAAGAAAATTGTATGATGGGAGGGATTTTGAGGTGCTATATGGGAATATATTTTTTGAGAAAAACTTTCTTTATATGTATGAGTAAGTGGGAGGAGAGGAGGCCCATTTATAGTGGAGGAGAAGTGACACTCTTATAATATTTTGACAAAGGAATTCCATACAAGTTGTCCACATTGAATTTTTCTCCAATAATAGAACCAATTAGTGAAAATTGATGGTAGGGTTTAAATATGGATATGAAATTTCTTTTCATAAATTTTCTATGTGATTTAGTCCCATAAGAATGATGTTTATTCCCTTAGTAAGCCTAATTTTATATTGTTAATTGTAAATACTTTTAATTACTTTCAATAACATTTTTGTTCAAAATATATGATAAAATTATTATAAATTATAAATTAAAATGATTCAAAATATGTAATCTATTTTTATTAACTCCAATAAAATAAGTGACAGAAATTAATTTAAATTTAATCCCATAGATGGGATGCTAATGTGAGGTTTTAATGTAAAAACATCCAAACGTTTGTTATGTTTTTATACAAAATTTCAAGGTGAATGTTTTCAAATTAACTAAATTGGTTTAATTGATAAAAAAATTATATAACTAAACTTACAAATAAATATTAAATATAATTCAACTTTATAAATAAATAATATGAAAAAACAATTTTGAGATAAAATTCAGTATTTTTTACTATTCATGAAAAAAATGTAACTTCACAAAAATACCAAAAATAAATCCTAACTGAATTTTTATATTCAACATAAAAATATGAAGTTTATTTTGACATATTAAATTTTAAAAAATGTCAGAAATTATATTTTTAATGGGTTATCCTTTCAAATACGGTAAACTACCTTTATAAAAATATAGCATTTTATGTGAAATATTTGGTTTGTTCTTATCTTAAGCCAATAAAATATATTTGATGAACTTAAAGAATATTTGATTTAATATAAAATATATATATTACATTAAAACCAATCAATAATTATAATAAATTATAGTTATTAATGTAAATCACCTTTGTCAATATGAAATTAATAAAATTTTCCATTATATTATTTCGGTATTCATATTTTTTTCTAATTTATTTGTAATGGATGAATTCATTTTATATTTTCATAAAACATTAATTTTAATAAATTAGTTTACCTTTTCACAAACACTAATAATATTTTAATTATATATTTTTATTTTCTAAACCTTGGTCTCGCGTGTAATGTAGGGTTTCGATGAAAGTCTCCCTTACGTGTAACTCAAGAGAACTCAATGTTGTCTGCATTACCAAATATAGAATATATAAAATATATTTAAAACATTAAATATATTTTAATGTATGAGGATATTAGATTCCATTAAATGCTTGTTATCTTGTGTCGTGCACTATATCGAATAGAAGGTTCATATATTAGAATTTGGTGGTGTTACATTCTCCCCACCATAATTATTTTTCATCCTTTTAATTTTAAATTGAACTTAGTAATAAAGGGATTGATATAAATTATTATTGAAATTCCCACATCATAAAAGGGTTTAAAATCAAATCTTCTTAATAAGATAGAATGGGAAGTACAAAAGTCACAGAACTATATTCCCTAGTAGGAGAACATAGGTGGGAAATTGAAACATGGATATAGAAGAAAAAATATAACATTCATATTCTAATTGACGGTGATAGAGAAAATTTTCAGATAATGGGTTTTAACCAAAAAACCATAAACCATAGGTGTGAATAAAGATCATTTATATCAAAAATGAAGATAATATTATTTAAATTTTCTATCAAAACACTTTTCCTAGAGTTGAGGAATTCATTCACTATCTTTGAATATATGAAAATATACATACCAATAAACATAAACATTTCCTTTTATTATGACTTAAACTATTTCGATATAATCTATTATCACATGATACATCACATGGTGTATTAATGCTTAAACCTCCACAACCTTTTCTAATGATCAACACAAACAATTTCATAAATAGTTAACCTTTACAAAATTTTATGATCCGGCACATTAGAATGAAGGTCATTGAATTTCAATAATGAATATATCATTATCCTTTAATCTACATTAAGTATCTCTATAATCATCACATATTGAATATGGGAACAGCTTTATCATTTATTCTCATTAAATATGGTAATATATTGAATTATCGCAATACTTTATTGGGATCATGCATTCTATCTTGTTCCTTAAGTAAAATGAATGTTAGTGGATATAGTCAATAAGTAAAAAATTATTTTAAACTCCATAAGTGATAACATATACAACTTGTCAAAATGTATTTAAATAGAAATTATGAAAAACAATTATTTCTTCATAATTATATCAACACCATGAACATGTTAAGGGTTTTCTTTCCCTCAATCACATTTTTTCTAAAATATTTAACTTTCTACTGAATAACATTTCTTTATACCACTCAACATTTGATCTAAAATACCTCAAAAATGTATTGTAGTACAAAACTAATATATTTCATAAACATACGATGAGAACATCAAAAATAAAATAATTTTACAACATATTTAGTTGATCCAAATATAGAAGAATATTAATTATTCCACATCATTTGTATCAAAAACATATTTTTGACTTTGATCCCTTATCGTATTCAGAGGTATATGTCCTTGATGCTTGGGGAATTCATTTGTATAGTTCCCAACATATTTAAAATTTTAACACTAAATATCAGTTTTTTCTTTCTTCCATTTGCATTATTTTTCCAAGTGACCCTTTTCTCAGAACTTATAACAAACTCACAATCCTTTAAAGCATTTAGAATGGTCATTCTTTCCATAGTTATCATAAGTTGGAAGATGTTTATTTCCCGTCATCTTTACTTTATAATTCAGTTTTTCATGGTGTTCAAAAGACCTCTTATTCAATTTGTTTCCCTTGAATACATAAGACCCTAATAATCCCCATTCATTTTTTATTTAACATAAAACTATCACTTTTTAGGATGAAAAATACGAAGAAACCAGTGCCCTTCAATGATTTGGATAAAGATCAATAAATAAGTTGTCAATCATAAACTCTATGTTGCATATATAATCTATAGAATACCTATATGACCTTGTAAAGTTAGATTCATAATCTAAAACACTACATTTTTAATTTGTCATTAAACTAAGTAGATTTCTCTTCATCTCAGTTTGTTTACCCCAGTGGAAGTATTTATCAAATAATGTCTCCTTAAAAGTACTCCATTCTATGATTTAAATTTCTTCTTATTACTTTGTATTTTTTATAAATGACCACCAATAATTAGAACCACCTTAAATATAATAGACTATAATTTCAAACTTTTCTATTAAATTACTTACAAAGGCCATAAAAATCTTCTCCAATGATTTCATCCATTTATCAATACACAATAGATCAATAGTACCACTAAATGATGGAAACCGCTATCACAAAAAACAATCCAACATTTGGTATTCTCTCTGAGGAGTAGGTTTATCCATTTTGGAAAGGTTATTTGTCATATCATGATTAAGCATACCTAATATATCCATATATTTCTTAGTTCTAATACTAGCTACATTGACTTTCTCCTTAGATAAATCTCTTCATTAGGCAAGAGTATAAATACCGTTCCTCCTTCTAGACATCATTTGTAAAAAATGGCATATAATAGATTATCTTATGATGTTATAATATCTATATGAATCTAAATATGTTATAAAACATAAAATAAATGTATGAATCATAAATCCCAGAATCATAAACATTGGTTACATTTTGGAAATATTTACTTTCAAATACTTCTTAATGGTAGGTATATAAAATTTGAATTATAAAAAGTCTATCCCATAGAAGTGTCAAAAAAGTTGTGAATTAAGTCTCATTATCATATACTAGGTCACACTATGTCAGGCCCGACATACCCTGTTGGAGTTATTGTTCTTAGTTACATCTATGCTAGTACCACATCTACATGTATTGTCTAGACAGGTGTGTATTACTAGGAATACCCTCATAATCTCTACCTTCAAAAAATTATAGGATGTTATTATCTAATTACCATCAATGTATATCTTATGTAAATGTTACTTAATCTATATTTTCTAAATCTAGTTTTCAAGATTGATACTAAACTACCATTGATTCCAATTGTAACACCCTGATCCTTAAATCCTAGAGCTGTGCAATATTTTATTACATTTGAATGACTATAAAAAATAAAATACCAAAGGATCAATCATTTTTTATGTATTGGAAAGCCATATTATATACATAATACACATAATACATTGGGAAATATAAAATACAATAATGATACATAATTATATGAAATAAAATTTTTCCACTAATGCTTATTCAAATATATCATCTTCATAACTTGGATAAAAGAAACATAATAAGGGTGAGATCCAAAACGTAGTATGGGTATGTAAATTTGAATAAATAATGAATCATTGAGAATAAATAAATATGACAAGGTTATTAATTTAAAATATATTTCATTAAATAACTATAAAAGGATAAAATCAATATGTAATGGTATGAAACTAAAACATATGTCATCTTGTCATTAAAATGTGAATGAACTATATCCACAGAAACGACGATGCAAAATTCCATGGATAAATAATAACTAAATATATTTTAAGGAAATTATAGGATAATGGACTTCATTTACAGGTTATATTAAAAACTATACTATAATTACATTACACAAGATGGTTAAAAATACGGATTGAAACCTGTTTAATTTGGCTAGCTTATTTGTCTCACGAGAACCTGTCGATGCATCGGGCATCTAAATAATGTCATGGATCCTCCCTTCATGGAATTACAAAATAATTCTTCATATATAATATTTTAGATAAATTATATACCTTATTAAATATACATATTGAATAAAGAATGAAGAATAATTAGTATTTCCTCAAAAAAAAATCAAATAATTTTAAATGGAGACACCGTATGTAAAATGGAATATAGTTCATGAAATACTAAAATAAATTGTCTATGAAAGTGGAAATTCATGTAAATTTAAATTTAAAAAGGATAAAAATGAATTTATTGTTTCATGATAAAGTTCAAAATAACAAATAGAAGTGATATTTCACAAACATTCGTTAATAACATTATTGAGGAGAATAAACATTAAACAATCGAAGGTGTCCCATACAACATTGAAACATTCGAATCAGAAACCCAATGAATGTATGACATTAATTGAAAATTATAATATCACATGAATAATTTTATTCATGAAATTTTTTGTCAAAGGAACAAATAAAAACTATATAAAAGAAACCAGGTGCCTAACTAAAAATAAGGCTCAATAGAACGTAAACCGAGAGGATATACATTATGATAACCTTTCTTCTATTGTGTGTTATTTTATCCTCATATACCGTTGTTTAAAAAATGTTACTAACTTATAATATTACCATAATAATCTTTATTATGTAATATATTAACTTCTTACACTTTTTCTTTCCCATATCCTAACACTCGTTCATTATTTTAACTATTCTTTGAGTTAATATCATAGTTTTCTCAAGTATGCCTTTAATTATTATTTGATACTCCTATTATATATATCATGGTTTAATTAAATACAGAATTTGAAAAATTATTTAATTATCATATAAATTAATTACATATGTATTTATAATAATCTATGGAGTTTGGAGATAAGAAATTAAATGCACCATTAATGGAGATGGTAGGTTATACATACGCATGAACGCTAATTTTATTTCTTTTTCATAGTAAATGAATGAAAATTAATGTAATAGTTTTTAAATAATAAAGAATTTATCATTTATATATCATATACATTATATAGTTCTATTAAAATCATTCTTTATAAATTCCATACATGTCATGAATGAGTCACATCACTTTGAGGAGGCGGTAGTCCATGCGTCCACAACGATGTTATCGTATTTACACAAAATGGAATGTATAGAGGTGTGTGTTATAAAAGAATTTTAAATTAATAATGAAATTATAATTATCATATATATAACATATAAATATATTTCACATCATATTAACCACTATGAGAGGTGGTAAAGGAAGAATGAATAATAACTATTTTGCAAGGCAGTAGTTTGTAATTCACATAATAGGTTTTTCTGTTAGCAATTAGATCAGGGATTCTGTAAGTGTAGAACATAATAATAAAATAAATAAAAATATTATATTTAGGATAAAGTTTTTCAATTCAATAATATATTAATTATATTGTAGTGAGTAGATTTTGGGAATGAAAATAATGAGTTTGTTGATGTTTGTTACCTCTTAATCGGGTAACTCCTTTTGGTTTGTACCAAAATGAATCAATGGATTTCTTCATTACCAAGGGTTGTATTATTGGATTAGGTGAGGTATTTTTAGGATCTATTTGAGTGGATCTTGTATGAGGAAAAATTTATTTATATGTGGGATGATGTCAGAGGACATGAGGCCTTTTTAAAGTGGATGATGAGTTGTACTCTATTAATATTTTGAAAAAGGAATTCCATACACGTTTTTCACATTGAAAGTGGATAAAATAAATGATAAAATAGATAAAAGTGATTATAGGGAAAAATATTGCTACAAAATAGAATTTTGACAAGTTTCTAATTCATTTTGGCCCTTCGGAATGAGGTGTAGTCACTTATCGAGTTTAATTTTACATTAATAATTGTAATTAATTATAATTAATTTCAGAAATCTTTTAGGTAAAATACTAATTTAAACATATTATAAATTATAAATTATGCTTATTACTAATATGGATACCATTTTTTTAAATTTAAATCACATAATTGGAATAGAATAATTTAAATTCAATCCTGCAAAAGGGATGACAATGCCGGGTTTTAAGGTAAAAATGTTTGAAAGGTCTTATGTTTTTGTAGTCAATTTTAAAGTGAAATTTATTACAAAGAAATAAATTGGGTTTATTGAAAATAATATGAAATAATTAAACTTTAAAACAAATATAAATCATAATTTATCATTATAAATAAAGTAAATAAAAAAGTAGTTTTGAGTTAAAATTCAGTATTTTTCACTATACCTTAAAAATGAAACTTCACATAATAATACAAAAAAGTTACCAAAACCTAATTATTAGGTTTATATTCCAAATATGACGTCTATTTTTACATATTATATTTATAAAATGGTAAACAATATGATTTGTAATGGGTTCTTCATTAAAAGGTTGCAATACTACCTTCATAAAAATATAGTATTTTAGGTGTAATATTTGGTTTTTTCTTATATAATGGCTATAAAATATACTGGATTAATATAAAAAATATTTTAAGGAATATAAAATATATATAACATTAATACAACTAAATAATTTTAATTTATTTATTTTATTAGGGTAAAACATCTTTGTGAATATAAGTATAATAATATTTTCTATTATATTCCAGAGGTTTCCAAAATCATTTCTAATTAATTTATAACCAAAGAATTCAATTTATATTTGTGTAGACAATATATTTTCATAAATTAGTTAACCCTTTTCAAAACTATGTATAATATTTTAGTAATATATCTTTATTAAGTAAAACTCAATCTCGTGTGTAATGTAAGATTTCGAAGAAAGGTTCTCTTGCATATAACTCAATATAACTCAGTGTTGTGGGAATTACCAAATATAGAATATATAAAATATATTTAAAAATTTAAATATATAGTAATGTATCAAGGTATTATATTCCATCACAATATTGGTGTCATATTTCATTCACTCGATCGAATATAATATTCATAATTAAGAATTTTATAGGGTTACAACCATGTTTTTCAATCCTTTTTTGGGAAAGATAATATAGGTACTTTATATTGTTATAATAATTATATTTACCCTTGTTTGAAAATAATATTTAATATTATTTTTATAATGTGGGTTTTTAATCAAATATATTTGAAAATATTCTTTTAAAAAGGTTTTTCATCCTATAAAAATCAAATGTGTAATCATCAACCCAAATTTAGTTTAAAAATTATTATGAATCATCAAGGATAAATTATTGATTTTTCATTTCAAAAGTAAATTTTTAAATGTTTTAAATTCATCCTTTTTAGAAATAACTTTTGAATGTGACCCTTAGAATTGTGTTTTTAGGATAATTTAAAAAATTATAAATTAAAATTTTGTAATTGAAACACATTTTCATTCCATGATATCTTTATGATATAATGATTATTTATTTGGTACTCATATGTTTATTCATAATAGGTGGGGTATTATATCTCTCTCCAATTAATTAGTTTATGTTAATTACTTCTGATATAGTTTGGAATGGATATAATTACTATGTTTACATAAGCATGGTCATGATTGGTTTGCTCACATTTTTAACTGTGGATATAATGAGTCTATTCACATAGGCATGTTAATAATTTTATTTCCCATAAATTCTTTCGAATTCTAACAGTTGTACCATATTTCCCTTCTTTTCCCCATTAAATTCCATTATTTTATGCTTATTATTTTTCATATATTATTCTCCCCTATCTCATTTATTTGATTCATGTTTCTATAGTACTTAGATTAATATATTATATTATTAAAAGACTAATTCTATGAATTATGACAAATAATTTTCTAGGAAAAACCATTTTATGTAAAATTATTATACCTAAATTCTCATCTTATGCTCACTTATTATCTCTAATTATTATTAATTATGTTTTACTTAAAGGGAATCTATGATCACCCCTTTCTTAGTTTTCTTTATCTCATGGTTACATATGATGTGTCTAAAAGGGTATATTCTATAAATAAATTTTGGGAGATTTTTAATACTTGTTATGTATTAAGTAGTTTTTTATCTAGAAGGGAAAAATTACAATAGTTGTAAAAGACATGAGCCTTTTTAGTTAATTTTTTGTCACAAATATATAAAATTATAAACATAAATGGTCTTTGGAATGTTTTGTAACTGAATATTTTATTTAATACGTCTATGGAAGTGGTCTGGTCTATGGGGTTATATAATTTGTAACAGAGTATGGATTAAGTAACTTTAGATACTAGAATGATATAATGTGATGATAATTTGGGGTCTAGAAATGTCATTATTCTCTATAATTTATGGTTGATTTTAATTTTGAACATATCAAAAATCATTTTACTATATTGAGGTAATATTATAGGGATTTTGATGAGAAAAATTTCGTTAAAACCCTACGGATAAGACTGAGGGATATGTCTATATAAGGGATATCATAATAAAATTTTAGTAAAATGAATATTGGATGGTTTTCCTTGAAATAAATTCCCTATCTAGATACTACAAGTGGATATTAGATCTATAAAAAATTTACATATGGGTAATGACACTACAAATAGTTTATTGGGTATTAACTCAATCATAAAATAGTGCCTGGAAAAGTGGCATAAATGTGTTCCTAGTTTGACACTCATGGGGTATATTCATTGGTCTATCACATTATCTTTATGAACCATAACAAATGATTTATTTCATAATTACATTAAGGGATTCTTTTAATAAGTACAAGAGAATCTAAAAAAAAGAAAATTATATTAAAAAAATGTATCAAAGGACTAAATGTGATTATAATTAGTCAATAAATATATATATTGAGAAATAATATTCATATGATCATTTTTTGTTATTTTTATGAAATATATTTCAGGTTTTTGTATTTAGATAAAAATGATCGAGAAAATCAACTTGAGAAAGGCATGTATCTACAAAGTTATATCTCTTATATGAAAATTAGGTATCATAATCAGATGGATGAGAAGAATAGTGTATTATTATTATAACAAAAAATGTGAGTATCATAATTATACCAATGGAAGTAAGGATGATATCATAATAGTGATTAATTTTTGATAATCATATCTATTTTTACTAGTGTGTGATACTTATGGATGATATTTTTTTGTATTTAAAATGAAATGATAATTATGTGATACATTTATGTATTAATCTCTAATAAATTTTTCCTCAAATTATTGTAAACATATATTAAATGTTATCAATTTCTTGGAAAATATATTTTAGGATAATGTTAAATTTTTGGGATAAGTATTGGATAAAAACAATTTAGGTATGAAAACATCTTAGGATTATAATTTTCTTGAGGTTGATATACTAAAGTGCTGATTGATTTTTTGAAAAGTGTGTTAGATAGTATTTATAACCTTGTGATTGATTTTTTTATTAATGAAAACGTGATCCAAGTTAATTTTTGTAACGTTGAATTAATTTTAAGAATTAAGACTTATATATACTTCTTTGTTAATTTATTAACTAGTGGTAATTACGATTTGAGAGTTAATGATAAATTTAATTTTATTGTAATAATATATGGCTTCACTATAATTTAGTTTCTTTGATATCCATATGGTTTTGTGAATGGTATGTTATATCGGATATATGATTAGTGTATATAAACACTTGGGTATATGATTTCATTAATGGATAATCATGTCTAAAGAAAGATATAAAACATGATATATCCAATGATAATATGGTGGATTTCATAATAGAGGTAACACCTATAATGATGAAAATATTAATAATAACCTCACCTACATTCATCAATGAGTAATAACTAACTGTATTACTATGTGATTTATTTAAGGGAGAGAATTCAATAACCTGATATTTCATAGTATATTTTCCTTAAATAAACAACATGTATAGTAGATTTCATGATAAAAACCAGTGAACATAAAAAAAACCATGATATTATTAAAACATTAAGAAATGTACTTTGAATTATTAGATATGAATAGAAGTAACCAAGTATCGATATATATTAATATATATATCATTCTATACAAATTCTCTTTATTCATTTTTTTAAGAGTATATATTTTTTTGTGTTATAATTTTTATAAATAAAAACTATGTATAATTTCATTAAATGAAATTTGTAATAAAATGTAATATTTTTTTAAATTCTAGGTTTATTAATGTTTAATAGAAATTAATAAAAATAAAAAAGTATTTTAAAAAGTTATTCTCTGATAAAATTGTTTATATCTTTAAGTTATAATTTTATTGAAATGTTAATTAAATATATTTTATATTGTTAAATTGCAAATAAAAACATCATTATTGGATTAAATAAAAAAAATACAATCTTAGGATTGTTTTTTGGATTTTCATTAAAAAAATTGATTTTAGCTTGATAATTCAAAATACATTTCATTAAAAATAGCATGAATATTTTGAAATTTTTAGTATATAAATATGAATTTTAAATTCATAAAACATATTGTAAAATAAAATATAAATTTTATAAATTATTTTATAATTATAGTATTTTTAATTTTCAATACCATATTCAATATTTTAGAACATATGTTATGTTTTTCAAAAAATTGAGTTTTAAAAAATTATGCATTTTTTATTTAAAAATTAATTCTTAATACTTTTAGAAATTTAATAAAAAAATATATTATAAATTTTGAATCAGTATAAAAAATATTTAATAAGCTTTATTTTATTTTTTATCCTAAATGATAAGTTTCCCAAGGTAAATTATTTTTCGAATGTAAAAGATAAATTTTTAAAATTTAAGAATATAGGAGTAAAAGTTCTTAAACATGTTTAAAACTTGTGATAAGATGAATGTATGATAGCTTTACTAAACATAACAATTCTCCTCTAAATTATTTCTCAATTTTAGAGACACCTTCCTTTAGTGTGACTTCCCATTGATGAAAGGTTTTGGAAATTTGCTAAAAATTCCATCCCTGTTCAATTAAAGAGGTTTCTATCTTATTCCTACAAAAAAAAAAAATAAAACCTACTTAAATAAGACCAAAATATCAATAACAAATTTATAAAAACTAGTTTCCAACATAAGTAAATTTTTTTTCATATTAAAACATTATCCAAAAAATGATTAACCCATTTGCAGTAGTGATAATCCAAGAAGTAAGGTATAAATTTCTTACCATCACATCCTCATTTATATTTATTTATATGTAAAAATTCTTACTAAAATGAATTTAAAAAATATTAAAATGATAATATTATTATCATTAGTGAGGTTAGAATAATTAATCACCTTCTACATAAGAAAAACAAAACATTCATTCGAGCATTGAGCCAACTATCACCTCCACAATAGAACATGTTTTATTTTCCATCATCAACATAAAATAATGATACTAATATGGAATTTAATATTCATTTATGATATTCATGAAACAAATTTGTTATTTAAATGATAAAACATATTACACCTTTCAATATTCCATTAATAATGAAATACTAATCATTGCGTACGATTGAACCACCATCTCCAGGGGATGGTATATTCAATCTTCCATTACCATATTTCATGGATGTCTATAGGAAGGAGTTTAGAGGATAAAAATATTTTTATGAAATAATTAATGTTTTTATTGATAATTACTGATTTTATTAATGATATGAGATATAAAAGATCCTCCTAAATTCAACCATTCAAACAAGAATATTAATAAGAAAAAGATATCTTCGATTTAAGTAATAGATTTATATGAATTATAATCTTCAATAAATTCGTTAAAGTTATTATATATAACCATAATAAAAATTAAATAATTTAATTACAAATTTGGTATAATTATATTACAACTAAAGAAACTTGTGATGATCCATTAATTATGGTATGTTCTTATTTGGGTTTGTATAACTACCATATTGATCAACTATGTAAATTTACAACATGGATGACTATCAGAATTTATTTTAGGATAATTTATGATATAAAAAAATGATGACTTTTTTTTCGTAATAGTAATATAAAAACTTAATTAATTAATGATTAAAATACCTTTTTTCCTCTTAGAATAATCAAGACTTGCTCATCAGAAAATTCATCTTTAAATAACGTAACAAAAACTCCCATAAAATGGAATGATAACATTTTATATAATTATAAAACAAGAACCCTATTTCCTTTATTATATTCTAATCGTGAACTCTTGGAGATAAATAAAAAAATTACATCAATTAAAAAACTAGTTCAAAACTACCAAGGTTACTCACACCCGATATTGAAAATAAATAATAACCTAACAATTTAAAATTAATATAATTATTATAAAATATTTTTTGAAAAAACAATTATATTAAAAATTTCTATAACAGTTTATTATGATATTATTGTTTTTATATAGGAGGTTATAGTGCATTCAACTAAGTGGGGAAACATGGAAATGATTTTATTGTCCTATTTTGTACTCTAAGGGATGTGTTTGATATTATGAACCATAATTTGTTTTATATAGTGTATTCAATGCTTAATTACTTTCATAGATGAAAATATATCTCATTTATTGAAATTTTGATGTACATTTCATGATATTCCTCTCAATATTATTTGATTATTATGTTACTAATTCCATAATAATTTTATTAACTCAATTTCTGATTCATGGGGTCATAGTATTTATTACATAAATATACCTTTCAAGATTTCATTGATCCTACCATTACACTATTATATATGGTATTTCATTTTTTCACTAGGGAAATTTATTTTCATCCAAAATAACAACATATTTTATAAAATGTTTTCAAAAATAATATTTTAATATTCGTAAGAATAACTCTCTTTATTATAGATGAATATTTTATTCCATGTAAATAATTTAATCCAAGACAATTTTATCCTCTGTTTTTGGTTAAGACAATATTGATTATTTTATATAATTCTCAGAATTACCATTTCCCATTTCAATTAGATAATTTAATACTATTTTTATGACTTGGGTTTTAGAAAAACAATATTTTATAATATTTTCAAAAATGGTTTTCTGCCCTTCGAATATAATTTTATTAATCACCTGTAAATTTTTATTTTGATATGATTCATATAATTTAATGTCATCAACCAATAAGAATAACCCCCTAAAATAGTACTCGAATCAATTCATACAAATCCCAAAGGCTATTATTGATCCACATGAGTTTGTACCAAGTTCCTGTGTATCAAAATCAAATAAGAGGTAAATACTTCTCCACAAAAAAAAAATTAGTAGAAATAATTGATGTATAAGTAGTATCCCAAAATATTAATCATGATACATATACCAAAAGTATAAAATTTAAATTCCTAAATTTGTTTAGTCTACACAATTTATCACATAACCATTAATAAAATCATCACATTACATCCTTACAACAAGTGGATATGTTGATAATGTATTTGATGGTTCTGTGATGACTTGGGTTGATGCACTATTTTTTGGAAATTGTATTTACTATCCTATTATACAATTATGTGGCTAAATATATTTGAATAATTTTTTTATGTATTATATATTCAAATTTTACCTTCTTGGGATGAAATAATTCCCTCTTGATTGTTTTTTATTTCTTGAAGCTAGTCACTATCTCATATTTATTTGGAATTTTATTCCGGCCATGTCTTGATTGATTTGAGTATCAGTATAGCAGTATGTCCATGTTTTATAATGGAGAATTAATTTCATGAATAGGTTGAGTATCATTTTGACAATCAATATTCTATTTTTGATGTCTAAGTGAACAATATAGAGGTATTTCATGAATTTATGGGGTCTATTGTGAGCATATCCAGGCCAAATCTCAACATAATGGGCCCTAGGGAACTATAGACAATTAGTAAAACATGTTTTTTAGAAGTTGTTTACACTACTGTAAAATAGGTCTATTCAATGGTTTTGAAAAACACCATGGGTATAGGTCACCCCTATACCGATGGATTTTCATAAACCATTGTTATGAAGTTTTATTCTGAACAATATCAATGGTTTTGCTAAAACCATGGGTATAGGTTTGGGATCAACACATATGATGATTGTTTTTTCCAAAAAAATTTGTATAGGTCAGCATTATAACCTGGTTTTGTAAAACCATGGGTATAGTGTTTGTTTCAATACATATTCCCACGGTTCTACAAAAAACCCTAGTTATAGGGTTTGGTTAAAAATGTATACCTTTAATTCTCCATGAACAGTGGGTATTGGGATGTCCTATACCGATGTTTTTGGTAAACCCTGGGTATAGATTTCCCATATAGGTGTGGGAAAAAACAATTTCCATGAGGAAAAATATTTTCTGAAGGAAGGCCTATTTTAATGGTTTTCCACATATTTCTAGAGTTTAGAAACATATATATAAGTAAATCTATATTTATATACCTATATCCAAAGAGTGGTGAACTGGCTTGTTATGATGATTTAATAGAGGTGGTCCAGGGATCAAATATAAAAGCATGAATTTTGTTAATTCTATTCCCACAGTTCTAGAAACATGGTTATATGGCTATTGACATAGTAGACTATATACCATACACATATTCACATGATTATTTACCATGGTTATATCATTTTAAAATAATGTATTTTTCTCAAAGTTATACCAAATACTTAAGCTCCCATGGTTCTCTAAACCATGGGTATATAGTAATTTTCCAGTAGTGTTCACAAGATTCTATACTTTTAAGGAATTATGGGGTATATTGTGAGAATGTTCCTAGAAAAATATCATCATAAAGATACTTAGGTCAGCATAGAATGTTGGTAAAACATTTCTTTGAAGATTTTATTTTAAAAATCTATACTATTCCCAAACATTTATCTGAGTTTTTTTAACCCAAATTGTATTCAGATTGATAAAGTTGATATTACTTTGTCTACTGAATAGTGATTCTTTGTTATATTTTGATGTTGTCTAGTATCAATCCCCTAAGATTAATTCTAAAATTCTTCAAGAGTCAGAATCAAATGAACTAAAACTAGTGAACCCTCTAATTAACCTAAAACAAGTCTAGGTTGTATTGCATATGTGTCTATGATTTAAGGAAAGGGGTTTCACCCACCCCCATTCAGAAACTATAATTTATATCTCTATAAGAATATATAATATATTGTTCCCATGAGTTTATTCCATATAATAGACTATCATTAAAGGGTATAAAGACTCACCAGGGGGATATAATTCATTTAAATAGATTGATAAACACTATATGTTTTTAGAAATTCCAAATTATAATGATTTAAAGTGTTTTGTATTCATGGTTTGGGGCCATTCAAGAGATAGAGTAATATTATAATTATGGAAAATAAGAACAAGGGGTTAGAGTGGAAATACTTCAGGACACTTACTAAAGAGAAATTCTATCCAGATTCAATGGTTTTGGCTAAGTACATGATGTTTCTTGAAATTTATTAAGGTAATTAGATAATGAATGAATATGAAAATCATTTTAATAAACTTTCTCAGTCACCTTATGTGGCATAAAATGATAATCTTAAGTCTTAGAGGTTTTAGATTGGTATTTGATTTGATATTTGGTTTCATGTCTTCATTTTAATGCCTACCTCATCTGATGTTGTTCTAGATAGAGCTCTAATAGGTGACCATGACTTGATTATAAGTAATGTATTATTGGTGCACCTCCTAATCTAATTATAATCAATATATGTTATATTAATGTATCGATAAAACATAATGATCCCAATAGTGGAGACCATAATTCTAGTCCATGATAGTATACTTTATCCTATTCATCTCTAATATCTCATAAAAGGACCACTAAATTTTTTTCAGTGTGACATGGTTGGGGACTCGATGAGTTCATACACATAGGAATTAATGATTTATAGATCATGAAAATGATCATGTTTCTTACAGATGGGTTTCCATTCTTTTTACACTCCACATCATGGTGTGATCTCTTTATCATCGATAGGATTACAAAAATAGTCATATTCTTCAAGAATAATTCGGTACCTGGAAAAATAATTAAAGAAAAAAGAAACATTACAAAGTGTACAAGTCACTTGTATGAGCTATTGTGGGTCTTATGATAGTTAAAGGTACCATTACAATTACATCACCATTAGTAACTACTTTATTTCCATGAGTATCTCTCATACTTTTACATAAAACCACACTATGTTCTTGTTGAATATTCATATGAAGATCATGCCTTATGTGATTTAAATTTTAATTCCTCTTAGGATGCAAAGAGAGTAGGGCATGTAATATTTGAAATATACATTGTACTTATAAAAATTGAACTTGTCTGAGAATTTTTTCATTACTGATATATAAAATCTGGATGTCATTCGTGAGATGAAGAGGTTAGTGTCACCTAAATTCCATATTGATTATTGTCATTGGTTTTTATCCTTTAATACCCCCAATGAGGAGTGTCATGTTTTTAGGTATAATGGGACACTAGTTTCATGAAATACAGTCCTCCTTATAATGAGTTGGGTTGTTTTGAATCCATTTATAATTTTTAACTATGGTAGTAATCTTTATGTCGTGGCATTCCTCTAGTATCTATTGAGTTTGTATATGTTTCCCATTATTGTTTTCTAGTTTTCCACTAAAGAGGGTTATGTAGATATCCATTAACATGGAGTTGGGTACTAATAAAATATCTATTACATCATACCATATATCATTGAATGAACTTAAGGATATAAAAAAATTAGTTAGATTAATTGATTTCCAAAAGCTTCATTCGATCCAATGTGTCACCTTGGGAACACCAATTATTTTTTCCAAGAAGGACAATATAACCTTTTACATGAGTGTTGATTACCAAAATCTTTATTGGGTCATGATCATGAAAAAGTAACCATTTCACCAATCTAAGGATTTTTTTTGTTCATATGAATGGGGAAAAGTGGTTCTCTATGATTTATCTTCATTTTGGTTATCCAAATATTAGGATCAAGGGGTATAATATCCCAACAACCACTTTCAGGAAAAGGTATGGACATTAAATGTTTCCTACTTTTCCATTTGGCCTAACTAATATTAATGTTATGTTTATGATGCTGGGGAACATGATTTTAAACCAATATCTATTTTAATTCATTATGGTATTTTTAGATGACATATTAGTTTACTCTAAAATATAGGACCATTATTTACTTCATTTTAGGGTAGTTGTAGACATCTTGAGGAATAACTGAATTTATTCTATGTTATAAAAGTGTTAATTATATATTAATGAGGTGTTGTTATGGGAGAACATGGTCTTAGAACTTGGTATCTCAATTAATCAAGAGTGGATGATGCCTATTATTTCATGGTAAGAACAATAGGATGTCTTTGAGATTTATACCTTCTAGGGGTTAGTGTTTTATTGGGTTTAGTTTGTAAAGGATACATTTAACATGGATTATATTTTGATCACTCTTATTTAGAAGAGAGTGAATTTCATATAGGATTTTGAATATTAGTATTCATTCCATTAGATGAATCATTGTTTAAACAAATCTACAGTTTTGACTCTTATTGATTCTAGAGAGGGATATAAGGTCTTTTTTGATGCATCATGTTTTGGTTTGGGCAATATTCGCATAAAGTGTGATCACATGCTATTTTATGGTTCTAATCACCTCTACCCATGGGAGAAGAACTATCACAGTCATAATTTGTAACTCACAGTGGTGAATAATTATATTTATTATTGTCCATGTTATATATTTAATTAATTGATTACCATTTTCTATAATAAAAAATATTGAGTTATATCTTATCTCAAATATATTTGAATCTCTAATAGTGGTTATGGGTGGAGTACCTACAATAATTTGAATTTTACATTTCTGACACCCTTGGAAATTGAAATGTGGTTGCAAATTCTGTAAGATGGAAACTCTCATTGTAATCTATGAAAGAATCATTGAAGGAATCAATTCTCAAGTATCTCTTTAATCAAATCAATTTCGGAGTCTAGGAGGATTATTATAAGGTTCTTTCTCTACAATTTAGTTGAAATTATATATTCTTGTGATGGCATTCTAGGATTAGTAGTGTGATTATGAGTTATTAGGGATTATTTATTATTTATATATTTGGGATACCATTAAAAAATGGCCTCCATATTCAAAGGGTATCATTTTCTTTACCAACAATTATGTCATTACGTCACCTATGAGGAAGGATATTAAGGAGGATTATCATCATCCCAACTGGGTCACTTAACTAAGTATATAGGTTATGTTTTATGATGTATGGAATCTATTACAACATCCAGGTAAAAATAATTACATCATTGATTTCATTTCTTATTATTAAACTAGTAAACAAGTAAAGGTTGAGCATTAGAAGACTTCATGTTTTAATCAACCCCTTCCTATGCTGACGTGGAAGATGAATAAGATATTGATGTGATTTATGGTTGAGTTTTCACTTACACATCATTGAAATAATTTTATTTGGGTGGTGATTGAACCATTTACCAATAATGTCACTGAATTAAAATTCACGATACTAGTAAATTTGAAGAATTATTAGATATTTATGTGCAAGAAATTTCCAGATTTCATGAAGTTCCATCTACCAACATCTATTATTGGAATCACCTATTCACTTATTTTTTGGAGATGCCACTACAGGGTGATGGGATCTCTGGTAATTTTGAATAAGACATACCATCATAAGACAAATGTAAAAAAGGAATCAGATATATAGATTTTAGAGGATATTTTTTATGCTTATGTAATTGAATTTAGAGGAGATTGGGATTATCCATTAAAATTGAATTAATTATGGGCTTGTGTGTATGAGATTTTATGTCTCCACTTGTTTTTATTTATTGGTGAGGCTTCCATTATGGGACCTATTTTTTCTCTTGAGACAATGTAAAAATACCAATGATTTGGTGATATTTACAGAGGTAAAGGGATGGTATGAATATTTTACATATAATTATTGATTTACATTCATATTTTAAGTTTAATACCATGTGGTCTTGAGACTCCCATATCAGATGGGTCACCGTCGGCTTAAGAAACATGGAATGTTGGAAAAGAGATATGTAAGACCATTTCAGGTTATTGAGCAGATTGGGAAGGTGGATCACCATTTGGATTTCCCACGTTTAATGAAATTAATATGTTTTTGTGTTTGAAATTTTTTATCTCATAAAATATCTTTTAGGATGGTATAATGTTTTTAATTTGGGAAACCTTTATATGGAACTTGATATGAGTGTGACTGAGTACCCGATTAAAATTTTTTACTCTTAGATTATGGTTTTCCATTAGATTCCCATAACTTTGGTATATGTTCTATGTAAAAATTATTTTTATTCTCAAAATAAATGGGATCAGGATATTCTTATGAGAGAGGAGGGACATTATATTTTTTTGGACAAGTCTTCTTGATAAGAATTATAGGTTGGGGTTAGAAATACATTATGGTTAAATGATTTTAACATCATGATCTTACATTTTAGGTACTTATAGTCATTTATTTGTCAATATCTTATGTCTGGTTATTTTAATAGGTTTTTTTGGATATCCGTTGAGATATTTTTTTGATGATATAGGCCTATGCACAATTAGGGCACTACAAGAGAAAATTGGGCATATCTACCTAAGAAATCATGTTCCCTATGTTAGAGTCCTAGAGAAGGGAATGTAGTTAGAATCATGGTTTGTAAAAACTATGCAACGTACCCATAGAAATTTGTAACCATGGATAAGTGTTTTAAGTATAGTTAGAACATGGTTTATCAAAGTATATGACCAAAATATGAAACTATTCAATTAAATCATAATGAATTTATGTATTTCTATTATGTGTGACAAAAATTACAAATTTTTTATTTTCTTATTTTAATTACCCAAACAACTATTTTAATTATAAACTTCTCTCCTTAAAACCTAAATGAAATCATTTTAATTAGGTGGTTCTATATAGGTTATTTTTACACTTCCAACATTAAAAATTATTATATAGTAGTACCAAATAATTCATTAAATATCTTTAGTTAACAATAATGTAGATCTAATTGAGTTTTCTTATTTCTTCATCTATGTTACAGTTCAAGAGCAGTGTATTCTTATACCATTCATAGATCCAATTCCTTATTTTTAGTATTTTATATTTTGGATTGTTCCTTGATCATTTATATACATTTCTATCTTAAATAATGGATCACATGTTAGTTTTTATCAAAACCATGGTTAAGGTAGTTGTCTTCATAATTCAATTCCGACAAATTGAAATTTTCCTTCCAAGATTGATTTGAAATGGATTTATAAATTAATTCCAAATTATAATACAATTCATTGATAAATCATTTTTAAATGTATTAATGTGTGTGATGGATTTGGAAAATAAAATGTTGATTTTTGAAAAACGATATTAAATTGAATTAAATGACTTAAAGGATGATTTTGATGTTGATTTTTTAAAATATAATTCATGAAGTGATTTATGAATTTTAAAAGGAATGAATAGTTTTAATGTGAATCAGTTTTCATGAAAAACATTTTATATTGTTTTTTGATATTAAAGGGGATGTTTGAAATTATTTTTTGAAATGATTTGTGATTGAATGAAAAAATGATAGACCCTTGTATTTTTAATTTATTTGGAGTCCATGAGATCATGGGTAGTTGGTTGTAATTATATGCATTTTAATAATGTATTAGCTCTAACTATAAATGAATTGACAATGAAAATGAATAGTTAATCATCATGAAGTAATGGGGTTCATTATTTGGGATCGATCTTTATTCTAAATAGCCATGGTATCTAGGGATGTCTCCCTATTTGAAAATTTATTTCAAAAAGATTATAAATATCATTGCGATCTATTTTAACTAACCATAGTAATTATATACATGGTTATATGATGGAAAATTATTTATACATTCCATTTTTTATATAATGAGTTATTCATTCCGATTTTAATATAAATTATTATTCATGTCTACTTTTTTGAAAATGTAATTTTTTTCTTGTATTATTATTTAAATTGAAATTATTTTAAAATACATGTTTATATTGAATTGTAAAAATATTACAATTAAATGTTTTTCTCTAAAATTGATAATATATAGTTAATTTGATATGGAATGATTTGGAAATTTATGGTTTCATCCTACTAGTCTAGTGTTTCTAATACCCTGATTTTTCTTTTTGGAATCTGTAGACTTTCTTATACCAAGTCTAGTAAAAGTAAAGGCATGTATTAGAGGAGTTGATAGTTATTTTTAGTGTGACTATGAGAGTTTGTGGTGACTGGTGGACCATGTGATCCTATTGTTACATTGAGATCTTGAAATGATTCCTTTGATGGTTTGATGATGAGTTGGGTTGATGAACCATTTTATTAATTTTTTTTGACTAATACTATTACATTTTTCTTGATGAATGTATTTGAATATTATATATTTTTGTATTCATTCTACTATATTTTTATTCATGTGATGAAATCAACCCATATGGATTTCATTTGATCCTATGAGAAATTTTCTAGCCCCTAGGGACTTAAAACACCCTTCAGGTTCTGTCAGGATTGATTTAGGTATAACATTAAGAAGATATTAGGGTTTGATTAGGTCATTTCAAGGATCCATTATTGATGTATAATTTTTTGAAAATAATTTTTTTTATGTTTTCAATTAATCAATTTTGAAAATAACTTCTGAAAGTGACAAAAATATCTTTTTATGTTAACGTTTTTTTCCTATAATATATTTTTATGTTTCCTTCTATCTGAAAACATCATTACTCCATAATTGTAATCTATATGAAACTTAATCTCTTTATGGTTTCTAAAATAAATAAATTTTATCCAATTGTTATATTTAATTAAAAATTCGTCCAAAAGATCAAGGATATACCCTACTAAAAAATTGGGTTTTCTAAAATTTCCAAAAGTGTTTTTCATTTAATTCAATAACCTTCGATACATCTTATTCTTTATCGAGGTTATTATTCTAAGGATAACATCCAACTTCTATCTTAATAAATATTATTAGTGTTATATTTTTATGTTGAAATGATAAATCTATTTCTTTATATTACCTAGTCCTTGATGTTTTATAAACCAAATATTCATTTCAATGCCTTCCAACTATGAATACACTACTTTTGATTCCTTTGTTTGAAGGGGTTTTCACATATATTTTATACAAATATTGATTGGGGAAAATATTTTCTTCACCATATGTGTCAAGACCCGTCCCAGTGGGGCCCGCGCCACGACTCCCCTAGACCGCCTCCAATAGGCTAGGTGCTGGAGACTAGCATCGAGTAGGAATATTACTGACATGGGAGGCATTGGCTAAGTAACTTCACACATGAAGACATCTCCATGACCAGAAGTACTAAAATATGAAAAAAAACACTATGTAAAAAAATGCATGCATATAATTAAACCCATCCACCAGAGTACAACAGAAGGTAAAGTGCTGAAAGTAAACTGGGCCGACATACTAGCCCACCAAAACAGGAGTCTGAAAATTTGAAAGTCCAACATGTGAACACAAAGAGGTACTAGGATGGATACGCATAGTTGTAGGATCACCACAGCAGGTGATAAACTTAGAAATCTCTATCATGTCCTGGTCCACCTTGATTTTTGTCAAAAGGCTGCTCGTCCGCAGAAGACATGACATGTGCGAGCAAAGCCCGAGGAGGGGTGAGTATAACAATACTCAGAAGAGGACCCTAAAAACCACAAAGCAATACAAAATGTAAAATTACAGTCATCTATACACAATATATGTCTAAAAAATATAATGAAAGTGAAACATAGTCCAAATATACACGATACCAAGACCCGTGGTCTAGAGGCATGTCACACAACCATATACCGCTACTAAGAATTCCATTCTAAGATTCCACAAAGCACTCATTCTGGGAGAACACACTCCAGGAGTCTGGTAGCTTTAATGATGTTCATCCGAGCAGTACTGTTTGTCAGGAAATTCAACAAGAGTTTGATACACTCATTACGGGAGACACACTCTGGAGTAGGAAGATCATGAAAGATAGATACACTCATTATGGGAGACACACTCCAGAGTGCAGAAAGATCACGATACACAGATGAGGATCATTGCCAAGGCCATGGAAGATACCATGACTCATCCAGATTCACCATCTGGAAAGAGGACCAATGCCCGGTAGAGTTGTTCACATCGATGCCCGACTCTTCCTAGGATCAGGAATGGATAAAGGATATTTGGTCGGGCCTCTCGGATGGATGCCTGACACTATCACAAAATATCCGGATGAAGGGATCATACTCCTATAAAAAGTAAATGATGCCTGACCTTCATGGGAATGAGAAGAAGGGGCACGTACCCAAATGAAACATGTCCAAAATTCAGTGGACAAGAAGACCATGATGTTTTCCAAAAATTACATGGCATGTAGAAAAGTCACACGCCGTGTCTTCTGACCTCGAGTACTGCCCATGTACAACGGTCCATGTCATAAAGTCGGTCGGGTAGAGAAAGTTAATAAACATCATGTGGTAGGGATTACACGCCATGTCTCAGTAAATGGGGTCTGCTCCTTGTACCCAGGCTATGTGCCCGTACAAGACCTCAAACCAAGTATGCTAGCCCATATAGTCGGTACACGGGGTGTCCTGCACTACTGGCCTCACCTGGCCATGTGGTTTAGTAAACGGCTGTGTACTAAACCCTGTGTCTATGTACCCCCTGGATACACGCTGAGCCTTGGGGATGGTGCAACATGTTGGGCGACTAGGGTCACATGCTGTGTGATACCCGTCTGATGCCCTAAACCCTAGCCATCACTGAGCTGGTCCACATGGAATGTTATTCATAGATACATGATGTGTATTCTATAAATTTCTAGAAATGTGAACCTTTGTCGTCGTGCCTTCGGTGGTTCCCTAATCGTCGATCCGGTCATCAGATTTCCATGGAACTCTCGGTTTTTGGTCGCCCCGACACCACGAAGCTGCTTCTGATGTTTTTGGACCTCTGATCGACACCGAAAACATGTTTTGATCCTCTCATGTGAAGAACACTCAAATAACATCATCTTATGATCTGAGTCGATTCATCATCCATCATGGTCGTCACACCTCCATAGGGTTGTTCCGATGTCAGATCTCCAGTTTGGGATTGTTGCGTTGCAAGATGGGTGCGCAACAATCCATCATTCATCACCCCGTGAAGAACTCATAGAACATGCGAGAAGGAAGGTGGGAAAGATAAGAATCCAATAAAACAAATTGAGGAACGAACCTCCACCGTCGTTCATCATGGCATTGATCTGCACCCATTAGCAGGCAAAAATAGAGCAGAAATCAACAAAAGTAACCAACATGGACTAATTCTCCATAATCATCCCAATAAAAACCTCACGCAAGAACATACGTCTCTGCGGATCAACTTTTTTGTGGTTGATCCTCATTTTTTGTTTAAATTCAAAAATATGGAAGGCGTAAAATATATAACAAACCCCTACCATTTTAATGAAGGATTGATCATTAACGAAAGGGTCGTGTTGTCGTCATTGTCGAGACCCTTCAACTTCACTAGCGCAGTGATTCACAGCATCAATTCATCATCATTCATCACTAAGAGTTTTCTCCTAGGCTCCATGGATTCTCCATAGTTTTCTCCCAATCCTTGCCAATAAGCGACATCCCATTAAAAATGGAAACATGTTAGGTATTCCATTATGCTGCAGCATTAATGGGTCAATGTTTCCATTTCTGAGTCATTATGACATGACATTTAATATTTAAACAGTTTCCCTATCACTACACTGCAATAGATGTTTCCAAAAAATAAAATAAAAAAACATTGCGAATTTATTTTATTTTTATTTTGCTAAACATTTCTGAAAATTAAATTTTTCCCTCGACCTGCACCGGTTGAGGTTTGAGCCATTCTTAGGTAAATTTGTCATCCTGGACATGACGGTGCCCTCAAATTTTTAATCCGGACATCTGTTTGGAAAATACCATAACCACGCACATGTGCCGACTCACATAACATAAAAATTTCCAAACCACTGTTCCGGGTTCAAAGGGCCTCAGAATGAGGTGTCGTCTCTGCGCCTGGTCTCGAAATAATTCCATATAATTTTAAAAAAATAATCTTGGAAAAATATGACACATTACATTCTCCCAACCCTGGGGCTTTACATCCCTTAAAATCCAAAACAAGAATACTAAAAAATATGGGGTTACTGGGCACATATATGAGCCTCCTGCTCCCATGTGATCTCCTGAAGATTCATGTGTTGCCACAAAATGTGTACAAAGGGAATTGATCACCCACGAAGGATCCTCTACTACCGATCCTTGATATCCACTTGCCACTCCACAAAGGTCAATCCATCCTCGATGTCCAGCTCTCCCCATTTGATGATGTGTGATGGGTCATGCACATACCTCTTGAGCTGCGACACATGGAAGAAATCATGTACCCAATGCAACTGTGGTGGTAGAGCTAGGCGGTATTCCACTTCGCCGACTCTACAGTGTATCTAAAAAGGTCCGATTAACCATGGAGATAGATTTCCACCCTGGAAAAATATCTATAACCCTTATCTTAGCGAGACAAGAAGAAATATGTGTTATCCCTCCTCGAACTCTAGATGTCTCCATTGTCTATCAACATAATACTTCCGCAGGCTCTGTGTAGTTTTCATCCGCTCCTGGATGATCTTCACCTTCTCGGTGGTGGCTCGCCCTAGCTCTGGACCCATGATTACTGACTCTCTGGGGTCGGTCCAGTACTGTGGTGACTGGCAGGTTCTCTCATACAAAGCCTCAAAAGGTGCAATACCAATGGTTGAGTGGTAGCTGTTATTGTACCCAAACTCCACTAGTGGTAGGTGGTCCTCCCAATTGTGACCAATTTCCAAGATACAGTTTCATAACATATCCTCCAGAACCTGAATGGTCCTCTCCGTGTGACCTTCAATATGTTGATGCAATTCCATTCTCAAGTGCAGTTGTGTCAAAAAGGCGTCCTGCAATCCCTTCCACAACTGGGATGTAAAGCGGGAGTCTCAGTCTGATACTATCGTCAAAGAGACTCCATGACGACTAACTATCTCCTACATGTAGAGTTGTCCCATTCTCTAAATGGAACACTTCTCCCTGATGGATAGAAAGTGGACCACCTTGGTGAGTCGGTCAATGATCACCCAGATGGAATCATGCCCCTTGGACGTCTGTGGTAAGCCTTTTATGAAGTACATCAATATTCCATCCCACTTCAACTCTGGAATCTCCAGGGGGTGAGGTAATCCCGCTGGAACTTGGTGCTCAACCTTCACCTGCTGGCTTTTAAGGCAACGAGAAACGAACTCTGCTACTCTTTTCTTCATTCCTGACCACCAAAACTACCATTGGAGATCCTGGTACATATTTTCCACTCCCAGATGTACCGCCAAGGGGGATGTATGAAACTCCTTCATAACCTCTTCCCGCAAAACCACTGGTATGACAAGGTGTCCTCTAAAAAGAAGTACGTTCTCCCCACCTTGGAAATAACAATAAAGATCATGTCATGTGGATAACTGAGAATGTAAAGTGTCATAGTCGTCATCACCAATTTTTTATTCCCTAACTCGCTGTAAGAGTGGATGGGTGACAACCATTGACTGTAGGTAAGCTGCATCCCCTTTGTCCATGAAGGACAAATGCAGAGTGGCCAACTGCTCTGTCACCTCACTCAATAGTTGCAATATTGACCTTCTACTAAATGTATCTTCCACCTTGTTTCCCTTCCCTTGAATATAGATGATCTCAAAATAATAGTCCTAGTGGAACTATAGCCAATTCCCCTATCTCAAATTTAGTTTTTTTTAGAGAAGATGTACTTAAGGCTCTTGTTGTCAGAGTAGATGATGAACTGTTCACCTATAAGGTAGTGTCTCCACATCATGAATGTGAAGACTACCACTGCCAACTCGATATCATGGGTCACATAGTTCGCCTCATGTGACCTATGCTGGCGCGAACCATAGGCATCCACTTCCTATCTCTGCATCAGGAAAGAGCCAAGCCTGGTCCCTGATGCATCGAAGAAAACTATGTACTCGACACCATCCCCCAGTAATCTCATGATTGGGGTGCTCGTAAAATTCTATCTCAGCTACTCAAAATCCTATTGGAACTTCTCCATCCATATGAAGGGTTGCCCCTTTCAGGTCAAGGCTATCGTCAGTGATGATATTCGAGAGAAATCAGGAATGAATCTCTGGTAATATCATACCAACCCAGGGAAGCTCCGCACCTCTGCCATGCTCTGAGGTGGTTCCCATGATAACACTCTCTCCACCGTGGCTGGGTCCATAGCTACACGATCTTCTGAGATGACATGTCTCATAAAGTGGACCTTCTAGATCCAGAACTTGAACTTTGAGAGCTTCCCATAAAGAAGGTGCTCTCGGAGTATGTCTAGAACCATCTACAGGTGTCCCGCACACTCCTCCTCTGACGCCGGGTACACAAGGATTTTTTTGATGAAGACCACTAAGAACCGGTCCAAATACGGCTAAAAGATCTGGTTCATCAGTCCCATGAACACTCCGGGGGGGGGGGGGTTGTCACACCGAAAGGCATCACCAAGTACTCAAAGTTACCATAGAGGCATATGAATTCCATCTTCAGTATTTACTCATCTGGTACCCATAATTGGTTATAACCTGATCGAAGGTCAACCTTTGAGAACCAATATTCCCTCTTAGCTGATTGAAGAGGTCATAGATCCTCGGCAGTGGAAACTTGTTCTTCGCCATCACCTGGTTCAGGCATCAGTAATCCACGCCCAACCACAAACTCCCACCTGCCTTATTGGCTAACAAGACTGGGGCCGCCCATAGTGAAACACTGGGTCTCATGAAACCCTTTCTCTGCAAATCCTCCAACTACACCCTCATCTCACGAAGCTCTATGAGAGCCATCCAATATGCTGATGAAGAAATCGGTGTTGTCCCGGGGTGTAAGTCGATGTAGATGTCCATTTCCTGGTGGGGAGGTAGTCCAGGAACATCTTCAGGAAAGATGTCCTCGCACTTCGCCACTACTCTTGGGAGCAGGGATGTCATCACATCTACTATTCCAAGGGCTAGGCTATCCAACTCATGATTGACTAGCTGCACCCTCTTATAAATGATCCCATTATGTGCTTCCTGGACCTCATTTTCTCTGATAAAGGAAAACCTCATCCCATCACTGCGGACACACCACACTCTTCGCATAAAATAGTCAATCTGGGCATGGACCGAAGATAAACAATTTATATTGAGAATGATTTCATAAGGTCTCGACATTACCACCAAGTGGTTCCAACTGAAAATCTCACCTCCATGTGTAAGATCGCACTATCTACAAAGGTGTGTGATCTTCGAGTCTCCTCCTGCAAGTGTCTCCAAGCATAAGGATCGAGTTAGCGGTTCAACAAGAATATCAAAGTTTCACAGAATACATGTGTCTATGAAGGAATGACTGGAACCTATGACTAAATGTATGGATTCTATGGTATAGAAGACACAAATCGTACCTCAGATCATCCCTAGAGCCCCTGGGTAGTATGCCTCAACCGTATGCAGCTATCCCCGCCCCTGTCCCCCAGCCCCCTAAGCCTGGTGCTGACATCCTAGGGGTGGTGGTGGAAGTAAGTCGAAGCATATTCCACCTGATGCAACTCTCCCTACTCCTCTTCCACATCCCCTAACTGGCGGGTCTATCTTCTACACTCTCTGCCTCTTCCTAGGTGGTCCATCCACTACTTCTCGGTCAACAGCTCGACGGGTCAGACAATCTCTAACAAGATGTCCCCTACCGTCGCACACGTAGCACCACTTCTCCCTGGGATGACTAGATCCATCCTGAGAGTCTTGGACCATCGATCCCCTGTCCTGGGTCCTCCTCCGATATATATCATGTCTTGATCCCTGCATCCGACGTCAGCTCGCTACTGCCGAGGTCTCTGGACCTGCCAGCCCGCTACTGAATGTCGTCGGCTATCTCTGCTCTGCCAAAAAGCTCTCGATCACCATGGCCCGCTCAAGCACTCCAGTATAAGTCGAAATTCATAGAGGCATGACACTAGCTCGATTTATTGTCGTAGACCTCGTTCAAAGGTCCGTGCTATGAAGTACTAATCTGTGACCATATCCATCGAGTACCTGGAAAGGTTGGTGAACCTCGATGAATAGTCCGCCATTGTCATACTGCCCTACTAGAGCTGAAGAAGCTGTTAGATGTGTACCGCTCTCAGAGTAATCAGAGAGAACTCCTCCCGAAAGAGTTTCTCAAACTTCGTCCATGAAAGGGTCTCCTCGTCATGAGTTTGTGTGGTCAGACTCCACCATCGTCCCACCAAACCCTGTAGAAAGTTCGCTACTAGGATCACCATCTGGTCCACCAGTGTAGGGACCCGATGATTGATGTACAAGGACATTAAATTACTTTTTCGGAATACTTAGTACATAACAAAAACACACACACAAGGACTGTAATAGTTTAGTGTCTTTGGAAACTCGGAACACAATCTTCTAATCGTGGTGAAAGATCTTCAACATCTACCATAATGATCTTCCCTTTTTTTCTTACCTAAAACCTTTATTTATATCCTGGGAAAAAGAAAACAAAAAGGTTGAGCTCAAATGCTCAGTAAGGGTAAACAAAAGAAATATCAATCACATCATATTCATAAGAACATAACATTTTGGAAATCATAACCTGCAAAAGAGATCATAATATCATAACATGGGATAAATCATAGTAGTGAAATGTAATCCCAATAATCATAACTTAAAACAAGAAAATTTTTGGCGTACACACATAATGAAAGAGAATAATTTCTTGTTAGTCAAGACTCATTGCCAAGACTATCTTAGTGGACAAAGTCCATTTTTGAACCGAGTTCATTCCTCGTTTCAGTCCTGTTTCACTGAACCGGTTTAACCTACCGTTCCAACCAATGTCTATCTCATGAGATATAAAATCTTTACCCAATGCATTGGATGGAGATATAGATCCCACCCATATCATAATGATACCATTCATATGTGTGCCACAAAATCATAAATCATTCATCATTACAGAACCCATGTAATAAAAATGGGATTCTTAAACAACATGAAATCATAAAAAAATTCATATAAGATAAAGGAATTTATAAAAATAATTCCATCACAACATAATCAAATAAATGTAATAATAGGGATAGAAACATAACCATTTATTATCGTAGATGGAAAATAATTTTGATAAAACACTTGAACTTCATTCTTGAGGAAAATATCCTTTCTACTTCAAAAACACTTTTCCTTTCTTAACATGTCATACAATTATAAACTAAAAGAAGTTGATTATAAATAAAATTGAAAAATTGTAAAGTAAGCTTCTTGGAAATAATTTTTTAAAAATCCATTCATGCCATATAAGTTATAAAAAACATTCTTCCCGTACTTTTTTCAGAAAAGTCAAAAAGTACCTCGTATGAAAAACGACAAAAGATTCCTTTTATATCTTTTACTAAAAACTCACCGAAGGGTAAAATTGGATTTAAACAATTGTAGGTGGATGGAAAAAATATTACATATTGAGAAACATGGATGTGGATGATAAAATACACCCCAATAAATACCAAAGTATAAACAATCTCGGATAAAAATGAGATTGTGATATTTTTCCTTACCTTAGGTCTGATTTGCTTCGTAAGTGTCTGAACCTCCTCTTCTTTGAAGTGCCTCTTTGATTCCTCTTCTTAGGGCACTAAAATTGATCTTTGAAGAAGACTAGGACCTCTAGGATGTTTCTAGAGAAGTTGAGAAGAGAATTTGGTAGGGGTTGGACGAGCTTGAATGCTTAAAGTGGTGTGAGGAAGATGGGGAAGAGGAGCCCTATTATAAGGGAGGAGAGGGGCACCTTTGGAAATATAAGAAATATTAGTTTATATTAAATCCAAAACCCACTTAATAACTTCCAAAATGACTCATATCCTAAGCTTAGATGAGATAGGGTTGTAATATCATCATCCAATACAATTTAGACATGTTAGGAATTTATTTTAAACATTATCAACTTGATTTATCCTTATTTATCAATTTAATTTTATTTGTGGTAATAATATTCTAAATTTTAAATTATTATAAATAATTACATATGTGTTGTGAATTTTCCATAATTTGACACTTTATGACATTGGAGACCATATAAATTTTAATTTAAAATTTTTAAATATTTTTGGGATTTTTAAACAATTTTATAATATGTTATTTTTATAAAATAACAATAGTGTCAATTTTGACACTATTCATTTATTTGAATTTAAATAAAATATATACAGAATATATGTTCGAACTAAAAGCTGTAATAGATTCATAAAATGTCATATGTATCTAAAAAATTAGTTTAGAACATTAAATAATTCATATAATATTTATTTTATTATTTTTAAATCCATTTATTTGGTTTATCTCTTAATAAAATATATACTACAACATTTTTGTATAATTATTTAATATACTTATTTGTTGCATAAAAATTAAAAATAAAATTCTATGATGAAGATAAATCTATTACCGTTAAAAATAATACTTTTAATCGAATTTATCATCTTAAAATCACAATATTTAAATTGTTATATTTATTGAATTATGAAGGTTACAACTTTGGCATCATTTAAAATAAAATAATTTAAGTGTCATAATCGATTTTATAAGGATCCAAATGGTCAAATATTCTACCATTGGATGAATATGGTTTACATTTAAATGACCAATATTTTTTGGTCAGGGTTTTGTGCATTTTGTGGTCAATATTAGTTTAATAAAAACTATATTCTTGATTTTTTCACTAGATAACAAATTTCTACATCACTATTGTGTCATTATTAATGATAATTATTTAATCCCTAAAAATTATAAATAAATTCATATGATGTAGATAATTTTATTAGATTTCTGGAGACTACTCATGTTCGAAGCTTCATGAAGATTATCACTAAATTAAAATTATTATACTTATAAGATTTAAGAGAGTGACATGTTGTCACTTTCTTTTGTTTTAATAATAATTAAATTATTTTAATGGAAAAAAGTCCATTAAATGACTCAAATCCGACCCTTAGGTGATATGGGTCGACTTCTAGTCATCAAATAATATATTTCCAAGTGTTAGAAAAATTTTATAATCTTATATTTACCCTAATTACCCGATTTATCTTTAACAATGGTAAATAAAATTTTACCGTAGTTACTATTCACAATGCCAAAAAAAAGTAGCTTATTAACATAATATGGACCCACTGATTCCAAATATGGAATCCATTTATCCAAATTCAATACACAAAATTTGCAGAAATTAAATTAAAATTAATCCCGTTGTCGAAAGAAAATGGGGTTTTCATTAAAACATTGCAAAAGATTGAATTGATTTAACCTACGAATTCAAGGTAAAATCAATGCTAATGATATAAATTATATTAAATGGTAAAAATATATTCTATTTATACTTTAAAACCATTCAATATTATAATTTATCCACATAAGTTCTTATGATGAAAAAAGTTGTTTTTAATTAAAATATAGCGTGTTTTTACTATTCATTAAAATATGAAAGTTATCGGAAAAATATCAAAACTTTATCTAATGTAAATTGTTATATCCTGATTCAAAATAAGAATTTTATTTTTTTCAAATTGAACTTATAAACATGTAAAAAACTAGATTTAACATGGGTGCGCCATCAAAAGGCGGCAAAATTGCATTTTTTTAATAAATACGTATTTTAACTGAAAAATTAATTTTGTTCTTATACCATGTTCTATAAAATGTGTAAGATCAATAATAATGTTATGGATTTCAAAATTTAGTTAATACTATTGATAAAGGATATTTCATAATAACATTATAATAACATATCTTTGTTTAGTAAAACCCAGTATTGCGTACAACACACGCTATCTGGGAAGGTCGCGATTGCGTGTAATGCAATCCAAGTCAGGGTTGCGTGTAATCTTGGTGTAGCATACAACACAAGACATTAATGAAATTAAAAGAATATTTTTCATAAAATCTCGGGGTTTTACATTCTACCCCACTTAAAATGAATTTCGCCCTCGAAATTCGTCGGGGTTATAAATGGTTTACTACATGAAAGATTGTTTAATAGAAACCCACATCGTAAAAAGGAATACCCAAACTTGGCTATAAAAACTAATGTATGAAATGTAATGGTTACCCAAATTAACTCATCATTGGGTTTCCACGTAGGAGAACATAGGTGAAAATAAGGATATGGAAGAAAAATCTAACCATCATGTTATGATGGAGAGTGGTAGAGAACATGGCTATAAAATAGACAACAATCACAAAGCCATAGATTTGCGATGATCTAAGGTACCATCTGATTCATCAGATATAAGGGCACTAGGACAATATTTTTGGTTTTCAAGATCATTTCCCTAAAGTTGGTTAAATAAAATAAATACTTACATGATTTTGGTACAATTTCACTATAGTTCATGCTTTGAACAATTTCCACTTCATTTCTTAAAGAAATGAAGTTGAATATGTTATTCATGAAGTGTTAATAGATCATGTAATAGAATGATGGGTCATTCCATATGTTTCAAACAAAAGGTTAACAAAAGTTATAAGTCCATCTATGGTGAGGTTAATCGTATACGATTCCAAAAATGAACTTATACTTCATATATCATACCGTGTAATAAAATAAAACTTGTTTCTACTAACCAGGGACTTCTTGTAGGCTAGTGGTAGGAGATAAAGGCCAGTCGCACTTCGGTTGTGGGTTCGATTCCCACAGCCTTGTCTGACGCGATGGGCTGTTGCCCATTCTGTAGGTTGTCCTTTTTCTAAAGCTATATTACTATAACATCCCATCAATAATATCGAAAAAAGTTATATCTAACTTATGTCCAACTTATCCATTCCAATCTTTATGCTTATCTAAAATACTTCGGTCCAAGATCATAGTATAAAGAAAATGATTACTTGAAATGTCACATAACAATCACGTGAATTCCATAATTTATCCCCCATATGTCATAAGATATATCTTGTTGGTCAAATTACAAACATGTAAATACCTTAATCATTTATTCTATTGAAGAATGAATACCCATTAATTGAACCATAGTGAAAACATGAATGCAGTCAAAAGTTCACTCTTTCCACATACCAAAATCCAAAAATTATATATACTCAAACCATGATATAACCTTCTCCTGATATCATTCATGATCTCATGAATACGGTCAAACATTTCATTTTCTCGTTTTCCTTTCATTATGCGCATATCATCTTTTTTTCCAAAAATGTCTCAATCACATTCTATGGTTACCGGTAGCATTGAAAACCACAATAGACCAAAACATAAATATTCCAATATTCCATGATACTATATACAACATTATTTTGGAATCCCATTACATAAACACTTAATCATTCCACTACATCGTTGACATAGTCAACATCGCCAATAGTGATCGCATGTGACTTCCCTTTGTCCTTTGCCTTAAGTGGTTTCTCATGTCAATCATCACTAACCCTTGGATTAGGGAATTTATTATCATAATGCCCCATTTCCTTGCACATGAATCATTGAAGGTTGATGGTGCGTTCTCTGCAGTCTTTTCTTTATTCACATCATTAGAAACCCTTTTTCCATTACTTCGACACTCAGCTGCTCGATAACCTTCTTTTCTACACTTTAAACATTTTCTAGTCCCTTTAAGACAATCTACACCATGCTTATTTCCACACTTTGAGCATAACGAAACATTCTTCTTCTTTTCACAATTATTTTGAGATTTCTCCTTGAACTCCATCTTTCGTTTCTTGTCAAAACTATGAGATGGATAAGTAACACCAACTTCCATTTCTACCTTGATATCACAACGCACAATTTCTTCATAGCTACTGAAGTCTCTTATAGATAATTCCCTTCGAAGATTTGGTTTTAGGCCACTGAAGAATCGATCAACTTTACTTTTAGGTTGGATGATAAATCCAGATTAATACCTTGCAAGCCTTGTAAAATTCACTTCGTATATACCAACAGATTAATCATCCTTTTGCTTTAGTTCAGGAAACTCCTTCTGCATCATTGTTGGAAGAAAACGAGGGAAGTACTTATTGAAAAATAATTTCTTGAACTCATCCCATTCCATGGACTCAATTTTATCTCTTGGCCTCGTATTCTTGATATGATTCCACCATTGATCAGCATCAGCTTCCAAACGATACACTGCTAAGATGACTTTATCATGTTCAGAACATTGATGAATTGAAACTATCTTTTCAGTAGTACTGATCCATTTTTCAGCAACAAGTGGATTAGAAGACCCACTGAAAGAAGTTGGACATTGCCTCATGAAGGACTCAATAGAATATTGTTCCCTTCTATGCTCATTTGGAAGTCCAGAATGATTCATATCTTGTGTAAGTATAGAAATAAGATTTTTCACTCCATCTCCCATAACATTTTTTTGTTCAGGAGGACAATCATTGCATTCTCTATTACATTGATCAACATGGTTCCTTCGGGTTCCAGCCATCGTCTAAAACCCAAAAAGAATAGTGTGAGAGGTGAAAATCACACTAGGGAAAATAATATAATAAAGGGGGAGTACCTTCAATATCTAACATCTTAGGTTTAATTCTAAGATGGTTTGTGCTATTCTAGGACTATAAAGTATACTTAACCTTAGAGACATCCCTAGACATACCATAGAAATATCTCTAGAGATCTCACTAAAGTTCTCACATCCTAGTTTCCAAAGGTTGACTAAACTTTTCCTCTGATACCAACTGTAGGGACCCGAAGCTTGACGTACAAGGACATTACATTACTTTTGCGGAATACTTAGTACATAACAAAAACACACACACAAGGACCGTAATAGTTTAGTGTCTTTGGAAACTCGGAACGTAATCTTCTAATCGTGGTGAAAGATATTCAACATCTCCCAAAAATATCTTCCCTTTTTTTTCTTACCTAAAACCATTCTTTATATCCTGGGGAAAAAAACATAAAAGGGTGAGCTCAAATGCTCAGTAAGGGTAAACAAAATAAAATATCAATCACATCATATTCATAAGAACATATCATTTTGGAAATCTTAACCTGCAAAAGAGATTATAATATCATAACATGGGATAAATCATAGTAGTGAAATGTAATCCCAATAATCATAACATAAAACATGAAACTTTGTGGCGTACACACATAATCATAATTAATCATTTCTTATTAGTCAAGACTCATTTCCAAGACTATCATAGTGGACAAATTCCATTTCTGAACCGAGTTCATTCCTCGTTTCAGTCCTGTTTCACTGAACCGATTTAACCTGTCGTTCCAGCCATGTCTATCTCAAGAGATATAAAATCTTTACCCAATTCATTGGAGGGAGATATAGGTCCCACCCATCTCATAGTGATACAATTCATATTTTTTCCCCAAATTTATAAATCATACATCATTGCATAACCCATGTAATAAAAATGGGATTCTTAAACAACATGACATCATAAAACAATTCATATAATATAAAGGAATTCATAAAAATAATTCCATCACAACATAATCAAATCAATGTAGTAATAGGGATAGAAACAGAACCCTTTATTATCTTATATGGAAAATAATTTTTATAAAACACTTGAACTCCATTCTTGAGTAAAATATCCTTTCTACTTCAAAAACACTTTTCCGTTCTTAACATGTCATACAATTATAAACTAAAAGAAGTTGATTAAAAATAAACTTTAAAACTTGTAAATTATGATTCTTAGAAATAATTTTTTAAAAATACATTCACGCCGTATAAGTTTAAAAAAATTATTCTCGTACTTTTGTCGAAATAGTCAAAAAGTGCCTCGTATGAAAAACGAAAAAAGATTCCTTTTATATCTTTTACTAAAAACTCACCGAAGGGTAAAATTGAATTTAAACAATTGTAGGTGGATGGAAACAATATTACATATCGAGGAAACATGGATGTGGATGATAAAATACAGCCTAGTAAATACCATAGTATATACAATCTCGGATAAAAATGAGATTGTGATATTTTCCCTTACTTTAGGTCTGATTTGCTTCGTAAGTGTCCGAACCTCCTCTTCTTTGAAGCTCCTCTTTGAGTCCTATTCTTAGGACACTAAAATTGGTCTTTGAAGAATACCAAGACCTCTAGGATGTTTCTAGGGAAGTGGAGAAGAGAATTTGGTAGGGTTTGGGCGAGCATGAAGGCTCAAAGTGGTGTGAGGAAGAGGGGGAAGAGGTTCCCATTTATAAGGGAGGAGAGGGGCACCTTTGGAAATATAAGAAATATTAGTTCATACTAAATCCCAACCCCACATAAAAACTTCCAAAATGACTCATATCTAAAGATTAGATGAGATAGGGTTGTAATATCATCAACCAGTAAAATTTAGACATGTTAGGAATTTATTTTAAACATTATCAACTTGATTTATCCTTATTTATCAATTTAATTTTATTTGTGGTAATAATATTCTATATTTTAAATTATTATAAATAATTACATATGTGTTGTTAATTTCCCATGATTTGACACTTTATGACATTGGCGATCATATAAATTTTAATTTATAATTTTTAAATATTTTTGTGATTTTTAAACAATTTTATAATATGTTACTTTTATAAAATAACAATAGTGTCAATTTTGACACTATTCATTTATTTGAATTTAAATAAAATATATACAGAAGATATGTTCAAACTAAAAGCATTAATAGATTCATAAAATTTCATATATATCTAAAAATTTAGTGTATCACATTAAATAATTCATATAATTTTTATTTTATTATTTTTAAATCCATTTATTTGGTTTATCTCTTAATAAAATAAATACTACAACATTTTTGTATAATTATTTAATATACTTATTTGTTGCATAAAAATTAAAACTAAAATCCTATGATGAAGATAAATATATTAAATTTCACAATAATACTTTTAATCGAATTTATCATCTTAAAATCACAATATTTAAATTGTTATATTTATTAAATTATGAAGGTGACAAATTTGGAATCATATAAAATAAAATAATATAAGTGTCATAATCGATTTTATATGGCTCCAAATGGTCAAATATTCGACCATTGAATGATTTTGGTTTACATTTAAATGAAAAATATGTTTTGGTCAGGGTTTTCTTCATTTTATGGTCGCTATTAGTTTAATAAAAACTATATTCTTGATTTTTCACTAGATAAACAATTTCTGTATCACTATTGTGTCATAATTAATGATAATTATTTAATCCTTAAAAATTATATATAAATTCATATGATTTAGATAATTGTATTAGATTTCTGGAGACTACTCATGTTCGAAGCTTCATGAAGTTTATCACTAAATTAAAATTATTATACTTATATGATTTAAGAGAGTGACATGTTGTCACATTCTTTGGTTTTAATAATAATTAAATTATTTTCATGGAAAAAAGTCCATTAAATGACTCTAATCCGACCCTTAGGTGATATGGGTCGACTTTGAGTCATCCAATAGAATATTTCCTTGTGTTAGGGTAATTTTATAATCTTATATTTACCCTTAATTACCCGATTTACCTTTAACTATAGTAAATAAAATTTTACCGTAGTTATTATTCACAATGCCCAAAAAATAAAAAGTAGCTTATTAACATAATTTGGACCCACTGATTCAAAATATGGAATCCATTATTCCAAATTCAATACACAAAATTTGTAGAAATTAAATTAAAATTAATCCCAATGTTGAAAGAAAAGGGGTTTTTCTTTAAAACATTGCAAATGATTGAATTGATTTAACCTACGAATTCAAGGTAAAATCAATGATAACGACATACATTATATTAAATGGTAAAAATATATTTTATTTATACTTTAAAACCATTCAATATTATAATTTAACTACATATGTTATTACGATGAAAAAAGTTGTTTTTAATTAAAATATAGCGTGTTTTTACTATTCATTAAAATATGAAAGTTATCGGAAAAATATCAAAACTTTATGTAATGTAAATTTTTATATCCTGATTCAAAAGAAGAATTTTATTTTGTCAAATTGAAATTATAAACATGTCAAAAACTATATTTAATGTCTGTGTGCCATCAAAAGGCGGCAAAACTACATTTTTTTAAAAAATACTTATTTTAAACGAAAAATTTATTTTGTTTTTATACCATGTTCTAGAAAATGTGTAAGATGAATAATAATGTTATGAATTTCAAAATTTAGTTAATACTATTGATAACGACTAGTTCATAATAGTATTATAATAACATATCATTGTTTAGTAAAACCCGGTATTGCGTACAACACACGCTATCGGGGAAGGTCGTGATTGCGTGTAATGCAAGCCAAGTCAGGGTTGTGTGTAGTGCAAGACTCCATTGTTGTTGAGTATAATAGAATCCAACCATATTTTATTTATACATTGAATATATATATATATATATATACTCAATGTTGCATAGAATAACTTCTATCAAATAAACATGAAATTGTGTATAACACGATCCAAGAATTGTGTTGCGTATACTGCAAGCTAATACGTTGTTGCGTATAGCACAAGGTAATCTTGGTGTAGCATACAACATAGACATTAATGAAATTAAAAGAATATTTTTCATAAAATCTTGGGGTGTTACAACTGGTGTACTCACTAGACTGAAGACTCTGGTCACCACCTCAGGACAGTCCTCAGTCGCCTAAGGGTCAGGCTCACCATGGAACTTGAGGGGTCTTTGTCTCTGGAACTCATAGTGAATGCTAAGCATGTGCTCCTCATTGGTCGGTACTGCAGGTACCACGGGATGCTCCACTAATGGTGGCATAGCTGGTGCACCACCTGGTGGCAACGCCTAGGGAAGTGGTCCCTGTATTGAAGCCTCGTCGCTTAGGGGGTCTCCTCGTGATCACGCTACAGAACCCTGGCAGGTATGTATCACAGAGGTATCCTGTAAGGAAACAAGATATGCCATGGTCAATGAGAATATCTGAATAGCTGACACACAATGGTCATAGAAAATACAACCCATTCATATATGATTCATGTACCTTTCATTAATTTCCCCACAACCTGTACTTTCGTGTACTGAGTTGAAAAGTAGGTTATCAGAGTCATGTTGTATGGATACGTCAGCTGCCTGCACTAACATTGGAGTCCCTAGCCTGAAAGTAGAACTTGAAACACTCAACACTGTTTCCCCAAACCAATCTCTCAAAATCTAGGTCCTAAGAAAGAAACGACCACCTCAGATACCACTCGGTCAGGACCCATCCCAGTGGGGCCCGCAACGTGACTCCCCAAGATCACCTCCAAAAGGCCAGTGGCTGGTGACTAGCACCGAGTAGGCATATTACTAACATGGGAGGCATTTCCTAAGTACCTGTACACACGCACACTTCTCCAATCCCAGAAATGATGAAATGTAAAAAAACAACTATGGAACAAAATGCATGCATACAACTAAGCCTAACCACCATATTACAATGAAAGGTAATGTTCTGAAAGTAAACTGGGACAAAATACAAGCTCGCCAAAACAAGAGTCTGAAAACAGAAAAGTCCAACCTGTGAACACCAAGAGGTATTGGGACTACTACTCGTAGTCGTAGTAACACCCCGACCAGTGAGGAACTTATAAATCTCGATCCTTTCCTGGTCCTACCTAGACTCTGTTAGAAGGTTACTCATCTGTAGATGACACGTGCACGAAAAGGCCGTGCAGGGGTGAGTATAAAAATTCTTAGTAGAGGACCGTAAAAACCACAAAGAAATACACAAATAAATGTACAGTCAGTTATTCACAGTATATGTCTACAAAACATATCGAAAGTAAAACACACTATAGATATACACAAAACCCATACATGTGGTCTAGTGGAAAGTCACACAAGCACATAACCCTGCTAGTAATTTTGTTCGAAGATTCCTCAAAGCACTCATTCTGAGAGAACACACTCCATGAGTCTTGTAGCTCAGATGATATCCGTCTGAGAAGTACTATTTATCAGGAAATGCCATGAGAGATAGATACACTCATTACGAGATACACGTTATTGAGGGGGAAGATCACGATAGATAGATACACTAATTATGAGAGACACACTATTGAGTGGGGAAAGATCGTGATACACAGATGATGATCACTGCCAGGGCCATGGAGGATATTGCAACTCATCTGGATTCACCAGCTTGGTAGAGGACCAACTCCTGGTAGAGTTGGTCATGTTGATTCTTGACTCTACCTAGGGTCAGGAATGGATATATGATCTTGCTCTGGGCCTCTCGGATGGATTACTGACTCTATTACAGAAAGTTCTTGCTGAAGAGATCATACTTCTATAAAAAGAAATCGATGCCCGACCTTCAAGGGAACTAGAAGAAGGAGCATGAACCCAAAATAAACATTCCCAAAATGTGGTGGACAAGATGATGAAGATGTTTTCCAAAATGTACACAGCGTATGGAAAAGTCACACGCCACATATTCTTACCCCTGGTACTACCCGTGTACAGCTGTCTGTGTCCTAAGGTCAATCGTGTAGAAAAAGTTGTACATGGTGTGTGGTAGGGATTAAATTTCGTGTCTGAGTAACTAGGGTCCGCTCCATTTACGATGGTTGTGTGCCTGTACATGGCCTCAACCCAAGTACACCAGCCTGGGTAGTCGGTACAGGGGGTGTCCCACGCTACTAGCCTCACTAGGGCGTGTGGTGTAGTACACGACAATGTACTACACTTTCTGTCCATGTACCCCCTAGATACATGCCGATCCTCTGGGAAGGAGAAAACTTCCATGCAACTGGGGTCACACTCCATGTGATACCCATATAAAGCCCAAAAACCTAGATATTGTTGAGTTGGTCCACACAACGTGTTCTTCGGAGAAACACTCAGTGTATTCTGGAAATTTACAGAAATGTGAACCTCCACCATCGCACCTTCGGTGGTGCCCCGTTCATCAATTTGGTCATCCGATCACCATGGAACTCTTGGGTTTTTGGTCTCCCCGATTCCACAAAGATGCTTCTGATGTTTTCGGAGCTCTGATCATCTCTGAAATCATGTATTGTTCCTCTTGTGAGAAGAACACTCGAAGAATGGCCTCTTTTGATCTGAGATTATTCATCATCTTCCATCTTCGTCACACCTTCATAGGGTCGTTGCGATGTTGGATCTCCATTTTGGGATCATTTTGTTGCAGGTTGGGTGTGAAACAATATGTTGTTCGTTGCCCCGTGAAGAACTCGAAGAATGCACGAGAAGAAAAGGGGGAAAAAAGAATCCAATAAAATAAATTGAGGAACGAACCTCCACCTTCGTTCATCACGATGTTTATCCACTCCAGTTAGTAGGCTTAAACAGAGCATAAATCAACAATAGTAACCAACTTGGATTAATTCCCCATAATCATCCAAATAAAACCCTCCCACTAGAATGTATGAATCTGTGGATCATCTTGTTCATGGTTGATCCACATTAGTCGTTTAAATTCAAAAATGGGGAAAGAGGAAAATAAATATCAAACCCCTACCTTTTTAAGAAAGGATAGATTGTTGACAAAAGGGTTGCACTTTCATCATCATTGAAACCCTTAAACTTCATTGGCACAACGATTCCCAACCTCAATTCATCATCATTCCTCGCCAAGATTGTTCTCCAAGGCTCCATGGATTCTCCAGAGTTTTCTCCCAATCCATGCCAACGAGTGACATCCCAATAGAAAGGGAAACATGTTTGGCATTATATAACACTGCGACATTAATGGGTAAGTGTTGTTGTTTCTGAGTCATTGGGACATGTCATTTAATATTGAAACAGCTGCCTTATCGATGCGCTGTAGTGGATGTTTCCACAAAATAAAATAAAATATGTTTTCAAATTTATTTTATTTTTATTTTACTAAAAACGTCAGAAAAGTAACTTTTTTCCTTGACCCACGCTGGTCGATGATAGACCCATTCGTAGGAAATGTCGTTGTCCCAGACTCGATGGTGACCTCAGATTTTTAATCTGGGCATCCATTTAGTAACTTCCACAACCACACATGTGCCGACTCACATAACTTAAAAGGTTTCCAACCACTGTTCCGGGCTCACCGGGCCTCAGAATGATGTGTCGTCTTTACACCTGGTCTCGTAATAATTCCATATAATTTAAAAAATACATGGAAAAATATGAGACATTACAATATGGCCTTTATCAATATGGTGTAAAAAATATATTATTTATTATCTTTATTGAATGGTATTTATAGATAATATTAATTGGTACCTTTGGATACCCATTTCTTTTCAAATGGTTCATCAGGTTTTTAAGGATTTCCTAATGTGAAACTATTTTTGAAGGACATGAATTCTATTTTCCTTCCAATGGTTATTTATAATGTGGTGAATGAAAAAAATTATTTAGGGGATGATTGTGATATAATGATGACTTATATGGGACAAATATGTATGAATTATTATAGAAGGGGTCCTATATTAACCACCAATGTAATTGATTAGGTTTATATCTCATGAAACTTTTATGAATGGAGATTATGTGTCTATTCACACATGATTGATCATGATGGGTTCTTTCACATATTCAAGGGTGGAAATAATGAGTTTATCACATAGTCCTAATAATATATAGTTTCATCACATTGGTTCTCCTATGTTTATGGTTATACCATATTTCCATGATGTTTTCAATGATATTCTATAATTTTTTTTTTATTTTTCCTATGATACATGCCCATGGTTCTTGTTTATTGAATAAGATTTACACAACCTGTCGATTCATGTATTATATTATTGATGGAACTATGCCATGATTTTTTATCTATTATTTATTGGGTATAACTCTTATATATTGTGATAGTTGTAATATTTATATCTTATGATCATTTGTCCTCTATTATTATTATCACATTTGTATAACCTTAAGGAGCATCTAAAGTCAATCATATCTTATGTATTATTTTTTCCTATATTACGTAATATGTGTCTAGAAGGGTATTCTATTTTAAGAATTTGTATGAGATTTTAAATACATGTTACAGATGAATAAGTTATTAATATAGTGGTAAAATTATGCATTAGTTGAAAAAGAAATATGTTTTGTTAGGTAATGTTTCTTCATAATTATATGAAACTCTAAAACTAAAAGGCATTGGTAATGAATTATAATGAAATACTCTATTTACATAATATAATTAAATGGTCACATATATGAGGAACTATACTTATGAACCCTTTTACCTCTAATAGTATATTTCATCTATGTCTTAACATATGATTTTATTTGGACATATAATATATATTTAATAATATTTTTATAACACATAAATGTTCACATAAAATTGGATAATTTATATGAAATTTTTTTGTGGAAGATACAATAATGAAATTATCATATTAATATTATGTGGAATAATATAAATTTTGTTATAATATATATATTAATATGCAATACCATAAATATAGTGATAACAAAAATTGAAAAGGTCGTTGGGTCTAGGGAACTAACTCCAAAGAAACATAATTTTTTTCTTATCCCAAATCTTAAACTCTATAATGAATAAACAAATAAAAACCTCTAAAACTGGAACCAAATATAATATGTTACATACCTGAAATTCATTACTGATCCCAACGAGTAGGAAACTAGCACCCAGGCATCAATCAAAAACTAGAGGGAATCATTTCATCCAACATGAAATGAATTACGTTGAATATATATATATACACATAATTAATATAAAATTAAATAATACTAAAAGAAATATATTACATAAAATAAGATGAAGAAACGGTAGTGATACACCTCAATAACAACAAGATAAAAATCCCAAGGTACAATAATAATAATAACCACTAATCCATGTGATATGAGGAAAATATCCAAACTTCTAACCACCAGCTAAAATAATCATTTCTACCTCTTTGTAGTTATTTTTATTTTCTATTATCAAAAGATAATACAAGGTATACACACTACAAAATTGGTATTCAAGGTGTGAGATAAAAAGGAATAATATGATTTCACTCAGTTGTTCCAAACCAAAACTCTTTATATTAATCTTAATATGATCACTATAAATAAAACATGGAATGATTATTATTTACAAGGTTTTATATCAAAATAATAGAAAACCATTTCCCTTTTTGTCAATTCTAGGATAAGAGAGGTAAAACAGTTACCAATAATATTTTCCAAAAACAATGAAAATATTTCCAAAAAAGGATAATTAAATCTAGAGAAATAAATATCCAATTAACAATGGTATTTTACTTCACAAATAAATATGGTTAGGATATCTAGGTCACTCATACATTTATATGGATAATTAACACAACCGGTACCTAAAAACCATGCATTAAGAGTTAGGGAATATATGAACACCCTAAAAAGTGAACCCTCCCACCAATTTAGCAATGTCCATGATAAAAATGAATCCAAATCTATTAAATAATAAACACCCCAAAATGTTATGTCTGTGACAATATTAAAATAAACGGATACCCAATACTACCCATTTCACCAAGGTACCCCAGGATTCCATGTACTACATTTATGAAATCCTCTTTAATGTGATTGTTAAATTTCACAATACAATTCAATATACTAATCAAATGATTATAATCGAAACTTTCTTTAAAGAACCATTTCAAAATACATTTACCAATGATTTGAAAACAATTTTTTTACCAAAACATGGAGAAAGCCATATTTTCTCTAAAAACCAATTTAAATACACACAAAAAACCATTTTTTAATTCATTCCAATTTATTTGGAATTTCATTTACGAAATAATAATAATAATTGATTCATATAACATATTCTATAGATGGAACCACCTACCTCAATCATGGTTTTCACACTACCTGCTATGCGATCCACACATTAGGAGGAATACAAAACAACAAAGGAAGTCCCTCAAGTATCATTCACACGGCCCCAAAAAATACATTTGTGGGAGCCCCAAAAAGAGTATTAAACAACATATCTAGAAGTTATAAAGTATATAAATAAATACATGATTGTTGATCTTATAAGAACATCTCAACACTTCTTATTAAACAAAGAGAAAAAAGAAGCATAAATCACATAATTAATGGGAGAATAAATAAACAGATGAGAGGGAAACTCACCCATAAGGAATCCACATAACCAATATAATGATTAATCATCTAATGAAGTAATCCAAAAGTGAATAAAACACCCAAAAACTAATGAATGAGATATCAGTTTTGAGATGAATAGGTAAAAAATGATAGATGATGTATTTTTGAAAGCAACGTAAAAACCCACTTCGAATGAGGGGTTTATGTCATAAATTTGAGATTTACAACGTCAATTATCTATATTACATGTTTCATAAAAAAATGACTCACCATTGGATAATTTATCCCATGTGACATATTTATAGAGTAAAATGAATTTGTGAGGAAAAATCATTTCAATAATTATATAATTTTTAATATTTTTATCAAGTAGAAAACATTAATTATACATCAGGAAATTGCAACAAAAATTATTTCTCCAGCCAGTATGAGATGAAACCCCTCTAAATAAACATCAAATTGTCTCTTACTACCAATAAACCCATGAAAAAAACTCATAAACACTAAAATAGAGTCCATTTTTATTTCCAAGATGTTTCAAGATACTCACTATAAGACTTTCTATCTCATAGATTTCACACCTGAGATGGATGATCCTAAAAGAGGTGAGGACATTAGTACCTCAATGAAAAATAATGCTCCCATGTCTCATGAGAAGATTTTATGCATCACTATATCAATATAACTATTGAAATAGATATACCATGAAAGAAATACACCTAAGAATAAAAAATATTAAATAGTTTATACATATTCGAAACATATGGCTCCATCTCAATCACTTCCCAACTAAAATCTTTAGAAGCATTTGGATAGTACTTCCTGAGCAGAGATATGTGGAAAAAATCATGGATACCTATCAAATAATTATACAATACTAGATGATAAGAAACCTTTTCAAGATTCTTAGTTACCTAAAATGGTACAAAATATCTTACATCTATATTTTCCTATTTTACAAGATTATTGTGACCCCGCCAAAGAGTGACATTCAAGAAAACATAACCACTAATGGAAAACTATAATGGATTATGTAGATGATCCACAAGACATTTATTCCAGATTCGATTTGTAACCAAACATAATTTTATATAATGAATCCAAGATAATTTATTTTCAATGAGACTTGATCCTTCGAGAGAGTCCTTAACCACCCCTTCTCAACCAAGAGATGACCTGAACAAGAAACCATTCAAAGTATTTAAGGGTTCCATTGTTATCAAAGATCAATAAATATTATTATAATAAAATGAAACCATTAATATATGCTTTTTTCATGATACACTAAAATCCAAGACACCAAAAAATATAATAACTTATAGAATATGGATAGCATGATCTATCTATCCCTTCATTAGTGGATGGAAAGATGCACTCAACCAAACTAGTGTCCCCATCACCTCCCGGATACTCACCCAGGATCTAAAAGTTAACAAAGTATACATATCCAATATAGTTTTAGAGGGAACACCATGAAATTTCACATTCCTCTCTAAACATAGATTAACCAGATCATCAGCTTTGGAAGTGTCTATAATCCATAAAAAATTAGCTGATTTAATCAACCGATCAAAAACCACCCATATAGATTTCTTTCCATGAGATTATATGCAAATCCATCAAAATATGCATAATGACACCTCTTCATGTTTCCAAACTAGATCCAAAATGGGTCTTATAAAATTGAACAATTTCAAATGTCTGCCTTTATCTATTGGTAGGTTTAACGGTGGGAGATATAATACATGATTGTGTACTTCAAAATAGGCCATCAAAATCATCATATCATGTCATAATATAACATTTTATCTCTAGGGTTAAAAGACTATGAAGACTATAAAAATAAAGAAAAACTTATTTCCTCATGGATGATGGGATAACAACTGGATCCCTAAAGTAAATAATACCATCGAAATGGAAAAAACCCACATGAAATAATATCACAAACATAAAATGTTTTCTTTTATTACTTTAAATTTATCATCATGTTATAGTCAATCTAGAAAAAACTCAATGAGAGATGAAGAAAACTGAATACTTATTAGAACCATAGTTGAATAAACCTCTTTAATTTCTATATTAAATTGAGTTAAGAGTCCCATCATGTTATACTTTTCATTTAATTCCAAAATATCATGTGTTCAAACATTCATACTGAGAATATCAACAAAGACATTACACTTTACCTCGGTATAAGAGATGTTAATTTCAATATTATAAAGATATTCCATCCAAAATACTTCTCTATGATTCATGTCCATGTTGGAATAGATATAGTTCAAACTCTTATAATTAAAAAAGGATGTGAACATCACCTAAAAATGTAGTGTTTTTAACATATTAGGTATTGTATAACCGTGGCATGTGAAAAATCAAGTGTGTAGTCATTATTCTCATACAATCAACGTCGATGAGAGACCTAGGCCAAAACGTTATAATCCTGAATATGCACACAACCCACACTAGCACCACAAGCATCATAATACACCATATACCCCATAAAAGGATTTGGTATAATTATAATTGGAGTTAACATCAAATCAATTTCCAATCATCAAATAAATTATGACATTTAGAATCCCATGTGAACTCCACCCCATTCATAGTAATGTCAATCAAAGGAGAATCTAAATTCGAGGAATCCATGATGAATTTCAGATAGTATACAAAAATACATATGATGCATTGAGTCTAAATGATGTTATGTGGCTCCTCCCATGGAAAACAGACCATAATCACATCGATACTAATTCATAATCCACACTTAGAAATCACATGCACCAAAACATCACTTCTTGGATCCGTTAACTTCATTTAAATAAAATCCCTTAAAGTTAGTGTTGTCTCGAGACTTTAAAAAATAGATTTAGATGGTTACCATGATAATGATCATACCCTGAATAAATAAGTATATCATCAAAAAAACACATTAACAATGGTGTTGAGGAACTAATGAAATATTAAGTTAATCAAATCCCTAACAATAGATGGAGAATTAGTCAGACCAAAACACATTAAAAGATATTCTTAATGACCATTCCTTTCCCTAAAACTAGCCTTTTTAATATTATACCACCACACCTGGAGCTAATGATAACCTAACCAACTATTTATTTTAGAAAACCACTTCACCCCCTTTATCTTATTAAACATATTATCCTAAAAAATAAAGAGTTACTTACTCTTAATAATTGACTAATTAAACTTTATTTATTCCAATAGAAAATATGGTGAAAAACCAACCTTTTTAGGAAAGAACATGAACAATTCCCACACTCAAACAGTAGGAATAAATATTTTATCTATTAGATAATCTAACTGGATCTTGAGCTCTTTCAGCTCAGAAATATCAGTTAAATTGAGTGTATTTAGATCATATGATTACCGAAAAACAGATCAAAAATAAATTATACCTCCCTCTATAGAGGAAGACTACATAATTCTTCTTGGAATAGATAAAAAATTTCCTAGAAAATATAGGGAAGTTCTCCAAAAAAATAAATTTTATCAGTATTGACTATAATGAAAAACAACACTTGATCTATATGTGGGATGGTTCTACATAACAATCCTCATATCCAACTCTCCCTAAAACACCTCAGACCTCGCATATGTTGTAGATAATGATACAATCCAATGATAACTATCAGTCACATCATGGAGAGAAACAATAAATCTATCCTAATGATGATGTCAAATAAATCCAATATGATAAATAGATAATCCCAAACTAAGACCATTACATGTATCAAAAGAGAAAAAGACAGACATTAAAACCCATTATCTTTCTACTTTATTAGAGGTGTTTCTATCTCTATAACAAATGACATGAGTGTTATTCGATTTTTAAAAATATTAAAAATTGGGAGATATAAACAAGTATTAGGAACCAATATTTAATAGTTCAATTACTATAGAAGATACAATATAGAATTTACCTCTAAATATTTTTGGGCCCACACCAACCATTAGCAGAAACTCATATAATTCATGAAGGTTCATCACTCATGGAGCCTATTGATAAATCCCTATGGAAATTAAAGCATCTAAATACTACATAGTGTCCATTATAGATGAATATCCTTATCCATTGAATGGTATAATCACAGAATCAAATACCTATTCCAGATGTCCAAAATATCCACATGCATTGATAACAAATGTGGGTATAGAAGAATTACTCCATGTGTGTCCTTCCATTAGACAAAAATTACATGACAAATAAATAAAAATGGTTGTAGCTGATGATGCATAGAGGACCCACCACTAAGGACCACTTGCTCCTCACATGTAATTATCATGGAACATCAACTTATTTCCTAATGTACCACTAAAACTACATCAAGGAGGAAGATAAGTCCCAAAATAGAAAATCATCCACCAAATTATTCTCTAAAATCATTTTCCAACATAATATTGTAGAAAAGGTGGTATGGTTCAACATATATACATATAATCTGATATAAGGTCATAATCCCTATAGGTTTTTCTGATATTTTATTTAATCATTCATCACCACCTCTAGCTAAAAATGAACCAGCTCTGCAAAATGGTTTCTGTATTATAACACTGAATGATATTCTGATAATATGAAGAGGTACTCCATATAATTTTACATCATTTAATACTATGGGAGAAACTATTGACTACAGTTGGTATTGAGATCCCTACAATCCAACATCATGTATTGATCCACCAATACTATCTAATCCCACCATTGATTTATTGGACCCTTATATATGAATATCTCACACTTCACCATGATATCCTTAAGTGTACCCATGAATTCAAAGACCATATCGATCTTGTCCATCTAATTATCTACCACTTCATGTCCCTTCACCCCTCAAATGTAAAAAAGGCTTCTCATATTGGAACTCTCAAGAGCGGTCTCTTTCTCATCTTTCTCATTGATATTTCTAAAAAAACTATGTTTTGATATCATCATATGTTATAGTTTACAATATTCAGTGACCAAACAATATCCTCTATAAGTTTTAATCCAATGTAAGATTCCCCTAATGATAATTTCTCACTACACCCTCTTATGGAACCCATAAAAGATGTTTTATAGGCATACAAATATACACTAAAAAATAGAATAATAAAATCATATTATTGGAAAAATATCAATTTAAAACACAAATCCATAAGAAAAAACTGAGATCAAAACCAAAACTCAACATAGAAAACACACATCCCAACTTCCCATTGTAACTTGAGGCACATCACGACAAGAGTGGGACAAAACTCATCATAACCTACATTTAATTTTCTGAATATTCATCCTTATATCTAACATATATCCCAAAATAAGAAAACATGAGGATGAACCTCCTATGATTCAACTTTTTACTGAACTGACCCGGAATACCTTCCAAAAATAAGATCTAATTTTATATTTTACATACCAGATGGCTGTTACCAATCCCCAAGTGCAAGATAATAGCACCCAAGCATCAAACACAACCAAAAGGGAATGATTTAATCCAATATGAAATAATATACACGGTATATATATACATATAATGAAAATAAATAGTCTATGATGACTAAAATAATATATATCATAATAAAATAAGAAATAATGTTTGTGATACAACTCAAAAGTAGAAGATAAAAAAACATGCGATAACTAAAATTGTAAAACCACTAATATATGTGATATATAGGAAATGTCCCACTATTTCACAACTAGATACCTATAAATATATGAAATAAGCTTCACCAACACATGGTTTCACACTTTCATTTCCTACGTCAAAAGATAATATAATGTATACTCACCCCTAAAGGGGTGTGATGAGTCTGAGATAAATAAGGATTGTATTATTTCACACATGGGTTCTATATCATGTCTCTATAAAATAATGTCAATATACTCAATTTAAATAAAAAATTCAATTGTAAGAATTTACCAAGTTTTATAATTAAATAATTATAAATAGCTCCCCATTTCCCAAATTTCAAGGAAAATCGATGTAAAATAGATTCCCATATTATTTTACAAAAAAATATTTGACATTTATCAAAAAACTCATATCAAATTTGAAGTAATAAAAATCCAAAGAACAATGGTAAACATACTCTCAGGATAATTTATGGGCTTGAAATATATGTTACTATTATATCAATTTGAATACTTTCCAATAAAAGTTCCCATAACACATGCATAAATGTTTAGGGAATAGAGGAATGCCTTAAAAAATTAACTCTCTTAGAAATATAGTCAACCCTAGAGAAAAATGCATCTCAATCATGGAATAAAATAACACCCCTAAAAGTGAACTCCCTTAAAATATCTAAAGAGGAAGAGTCCTAATACTATACCTTTTACATAAGTAACCAATTCTCCCATATGATAAATTTCTTAATTCATTTTCAACAGTCTTTTTACATTTCGTAATATAATTCATAGTACCACACAACACATTCTCATAAAAACAACCATGGAAAACCGATTTTCCAATACATTTCACAATGAAATGAGAAACACATTTCGTTCCACAAAATTATTAGAAAACCATATTATCTAAAAAAACCAATTTAGATATAAAAAACCTACCATTAAACAAGTCATGCTAATTTTTATTGAAAATAATTTACAAAAAATTGTAATAAATGATTCATATAAAATATTCTAGAGATAGAATCACCTACCATAAACATAGGTCACACACTAGCCCCAATGGGGTCAAAAAACTAGTAAAAATACATAACCACAATCATTGGACACCAATGAACTAACACACCACACCACGACCAACAAAATGGATAATCTAGGGAAGATGATTACATGATAGATCTGGAAGGGATTAAAGAGAAACATCATCACATGATTACAGATCCCATAAAACAATCCCCACACCACTACCAAAATTATGAACACTAATGATATAGAAAGGTCCCACTTATCTTATGGGAGACAAAACCAATAGAACAGAAAGAACAACCACCTATAGAGAAAAAAAGAAACCAGGACTGAGACCAAGAGCCGAACAACAATTCTGAAGAGGAGAAATTTTCAAAAAATAATGTATGAGAGACAAATTTTTTTGAAAATAGCGACGCAATGGGAGAGGAAGGTATTATGCATGAGGCCCAAAAAACATATTAGGAATGATAGAGTTTAAATTATAAAATATAAATTAATGTCCTAATTTTCCCATATTGAATGTTCTGCTAAAAACACTTCACCGCAGGTTAATTAATCCGAAGACAAATGTTTCCAACACAAAATAGTTTTATAATATAAAACCATTCCACGAATTAAACCATTTTTACATCTTTTTTACAACACATAAAATTCATCATAAATCATGAATTTATGCTTTAAAATTACTTATATTGATAGTACTAGTAGAAAACTCCCTATTCAAACACATCAATGCCTCTCAATCCCTATGTAACCACGAAAGAAACTCTAATTCACTAAAATAGAATGTACATTTTATCCAAAATATTAAAAAATCTTTCATACATAACATATTTTAAAACTCAAAATGGAATACATAATATAATAAATTTTTATTTAAATATAATATATAAATTAATTTAATTAGATAAAATATCACACGTGATATAAATTAATCAACTTCGAGGAATACATAGACATTTTACATATCGATATTTCCAAAAACTCTAAATATAATATAATTTATACAAATATAATAGTACACGTAAATTCCCTGACAATAAATATTCACTGTATAACAAATGTGGGGTTTTTAAATAGAAATCTAAAAAATAAGTTTCATGTAGAATTAGAATAATAAAACCATTTACAAATAATAAAACAATAAAAACATTGAATTGAAAAAATAAATAATAAAAATTAAACAACATTATTCATTAAAAAAATAATAAGAAAAATTATTATTATAAATAATAAGAAACACAATAATAAAATTCAACATCATTCTATTCAAAAATCAGTGTAATCATAAAAAAATAGTTCTTAATTTCGTAGTAAAAGAATAAGTACAATAAAAAATATAAAAATTAAAAAACATATTATCAACATTTATGTAGAGAATAAAATGATAATAATGAAAACTAACAAATTTAATTTATATAGGGTTAATTATTTAAACATAGTTAAACAAAGAGAAAAATTTAATTATTAAAACATATAAATATTATAAAGGACCCACTCAACACACATCAATCAGACATGGCGTGTGCTTAAAACGTGTAAAAATTCAGTTTTTAAAGATATAAAACTCTTTAAAAATTTGAATCAGGGGGATTAACTTAAGAAAAATAGAGTATTTTCATGTAATATTTTTTGAAAATTACCACTAATTAAATTGTAAAATATAAGAATTGAAAATAAATCAATCTATGTTGTAGTGTTCAATGGATGACTAAAAATGAATTTTTAGTGTTTAAAAATACTAAAACATGTGTTTAACTATCAAAACCAATATAATGAACAAAAATTTATGGTAATTAAAAGGATAATGACAGTTTATTTATTTATGATTTGTATGAAATTAAGACAAGTAAATTTGATGTGAATAATGCTCAGAATGAGTGAAATTTAATTTTTAAAGAAATTAGAATATTCAAAAAATCATATGTGGGTCCAAATTTAGTATGACACCTTATCTTGGTGTAAAATGTTATGAAAAATATCAAATATAATTTTTTTAAATGTTGGATCTAATTCTAAGTGAATCTGAGTTTTGGTTTCCATGGTGTGTATGAAAACACATTTTTAGTCTTTTAAATCTATAAAGAATTCATGGAATAGTTACAACCTTTAAAATAACCATGAATATATGTGAAAACTTACTAAAAGAATTGTCCATTTAATATTTTCATGTATGGGATGAAATAACTTCTATCTAATATGTGTTGTGCTCAGAATGAGTGAAGTTACTATTTTTTAAAGATATTAAATAATTAAAAAATGTGTGTATGAGGGTTTAAACTAGGAAACAAATATTGATTTGATGTGAAATATTATAATAATGATAAAATATTAATTTTTGAGAATTATAAACTAAGACCCTGTCAATCATTATTGTTTTTTTCTTGGTATGAATAAATAAATATTTTTAGGATTTTAAAATTATATAATATGGTTTTAATTTTAAAAAAATTAGAAAGAGACCATGAATTGATATAAAATCATAGAATAATATTTTTTAATCTTTTTAACATGTATGATTATAATACACATAAATCTATCATTTGGTATTCTCTAAAATATAAAAAAAAGTTTCTAAAGAAATTAAAGGAATAAAAAAATTACATATGAGGGTAAAAAATGGGAATGTAATTCAGATTAGAATGAGAAAATAGGAAAATTAATATTGAATAATTTTTTATATATAAGATTTTATGAAAAATAATATTGAGTTTTCATTTTATCAAGAAGATTTGAAACAAATTTTTGGTGTTTTTAATCTCTAAATCGTGCTATAATTGTTAAAAAAACTAACCATAAATTCTAGTGAAATCATATTAAAATGAATATTAAAAAAATATTATATTTAAAATTAGAAAACATATCAATCCTACATATAGTGTTCTCATAACTTGTGACCAACATTTTATAGTAAACAATGATAAAAAACAATAAAATAGTTAAAAAAATCAATGATTGTATTTTTATTATTCTAAATCATACTTTAAATAATCTAGTTGGTTCAAATTAGTAGTTATTTATTATTTTATTATAGTAAAGACATTTATAATAAATTTAATTGAAATTAAATTATGAGATGATGGTTTTGGATTTTGAAGAATGTTTTGAAAAGGATTGTTTTTAGATTAAAAAATAAATTATTTATTATGAAAACATATGGTGAATTTGTGAATTATAACCAATTTTTCTTTTTCCAATTAAAATACAAAGTGGAGAGGGGTATTGAAATATTGTAATTTTTTATATTAAATTTTTTCATTAGTAATGGATAAAAATTTGTTTGATCAATATAAAGAACTTTACATATTAGGATCGTAATAATTTTCATATAATAGAAAACTAACAATAGGGGTGCATTATAGTTAAAAACATATATTTTAAAAGAATTAAACTAGATAATAAAAAAACCACTTACATGGGATTATGAAACATAGTCTTCGATTTTATTAGAGAATTGTAATTAGAATCAATATGATTAAATGAGAGTGTAAAATATCGATGTCACTATGGATTTGATTAATCATAGTAGAAGAATCATAATCAAGATAGATACAATTAATTGAAATGTATTCTTATTATCATAATAAAATTCATACAGATAAAACAATCATAATTTATAGATGGATACAATGTTTCACTTTCTAATATATGTTCACTAGAAACATAATCTTGTAAAAAAATGTAATAAAGTAGTATACAAAGGAACAAAATAATTTTAATATATTAAATAGATAACTCTTTTAACCATATTATAAAGGTAGACTATTACCCAGACTAAATTTATCCCTTATTTTATCCTTACAATAAATTATATCTTCAATTTCTAAATAATTCCCCAATATGATGATCAAATCAAATAAATCTTTCTATCCCCAGAAGCCTTTGATATGATGATCAGATTCTCTGACTACGTAGTCCCGATACCCCTTGATCCAATGGAACATATTCTCTATATTTCTATCCCTATAATCCCCCGATCATTACGATGATAAAATGACCATTATAATGAAAAAGTGTTAGAATCCTCATTTTTTATTGATTAAAAATCATGTTTGGAGATTGTTGGAATACTCATGTTTTAATGTGCACAAATCATGTTTGGAGATTATTGGATTCTTCATGTTTTAATTCCTACAACTATTATTCTAAACTATTACAAGATCATGATTTAGAATCTCAATAATCTTATTTGAATATTTTAAACTATATTTAATATTGTCATATTTTTTCATTATGATTATGTTTAATCTTAATACATTCTGTGAATATTGATTTTTAAGACAAATTATAGATATTTGGCTAAGTCTGTGAAACTGTAAGCCTGATACTAGTTCCAGATATTTGCAAAGGACCAGACACTGTTTCTATGATACTGTTTCCAAGACACCATTCAGAATTTTGACCAAGGACTAGAAAATGTTATCCAAGACACCATTTTAAGACAGCGCAGTCTTTCCATAGGTTATATAATTAACAAAGGACCAGACATTGTAACTATGCTACCGGTTCTATATCTCAACTCAATTATGGTACTGTGACCCTCTCACTGTGACTGTCTCATCGCACCTATGACACTTTATATATATTACCATTTTTTTGTCTTTTTCAATTTATTTTAAAAGTGGTTTATAATGGTCATATGTGAATAATTTAATAAAACCAATATAATTAATTTTCCTTTTCATTCCTATCAGAAGACAGTACAAGGTACGAGGATTATAAATCGTGCTCCCTATCAGCCATAATAAAGACACCCTGAAGATAAAATTCATGGTGGTTCATGAGCTGAAAATATATCATGAGGAGAAAGAAACTAGAAAAAAGAGTAAAACACATGAATGCAAAAAAATACACTGAATAATACACAAAGAACTCTCGATTACTTATGGCTGAACTACTATGTATCAGAACCTCAACATCCTTGCAGTAGAAACTCTAAGAAGTAAAAGTTATACAAAGCACATCTCATCGCACTGGGAAAAATAACATGAGACTAATGAAACTATTTTTATATAAGAGGACTCAAAATTAACAATGACTACATACTACATGTCCAGAGTTGCATAGAAAAACACTCAGAGTATTTCTAATCCTTTCACATTATCTTTTCTCTATTGTGTACTATTTAATTACTTTTCGAGTAGTTTGGGTATTTTTATTAAAGATTCACATTATCTCCTACACAAAACTATAGGATATAAGATATCCCCACTCGAATAACTTTTACACCATGTTTCACCGACGTATAACTGTGTAAGAGGTCCTATTTGACCTGGTGGTTTTTTCCCATATAGAACAATGGAATAGTTCATGTGACATAGATAGTAATCTATACTGTTGTTAACACTGATATAGGGTGTGGGACAATTATTTATGTATATATTTCTTAGTGTAATGTCATCACCATGTACAGTGGATTATGTTTCATCTTGAGATAGAACCGCTTATTTTATTCAGTGTGTCTTTCAATTTAGTCTCTTCCTATTTTTAACTAATATTTCAGAAAATATAAATTTTACTTTGATAGTTAATCATGGATAGTAGTTATAATGATTTTTCCTTTTCATATTATTATTAATAGTTGTATCAAATAATCACATGGCCATAACTGATAATTAATCATTCTTCTAAAAATATATTTGATTATTCAAAATATTAAAATTTTACTACATTGGTTAATATGCCTGTTTTATATTTAATGGGGGGAATATTTTAAATAATATATTTAATAGAAATTTTTATAAGAACTCAATTAAAACCCCCTCTGGAGTCTCCTACTATGACCTAAATTTGGTATGAAAGTTTGTTTTTCTAGTTACTTTTTTCAAAATTTAAATATGTTTTAAACATATTTATCAAATATGATTTCAATTATTTTTTAATTATCATTAAATTTATATTATTTATAAGTTTATTGTTATTTAAGAGAATATTTCATTAGAATGGATAAAATATTATAAGGTTCTTCAACCAATAGACCTCCATTATTTAATTGAACAAATAATGCACAATGGAATATTAAAATTAAAATGCTGCTTAAATATTTGGGGTTTGAGATTTGGCCTTCTATTAGAGATGAATATAATATTCCTAAAACATATAGAAATACTTGGGATGGACCAACTAATGATACCTATAATAATAATTTAGACGCCTTTAATTCATTATATTTTTCAATAGGATATAAAGAATTCAATAGGATTTCTCTATGTAAAATAACCCATGAAAGTTGGGAAACATTATCTGTTTAATATGAAGAAACCTATTGTGTTAAGAAAATGAGAAATAAAATATATAATATTAAATATTATAACATTAAAATGAAGAATGATAACCCTATTTATTCCATGTATCTCAAGTTTAATGAAATTTTGAACACTATGATCTCTCTAGGATGATATATTTCATCCAAGGATCAAATCATGAGAATACTCAGATGCTTACCAAATAGATGGAGAGGGACCCCTTTCTCAATTATAGAATCTTTTGATATTATTAAGATACCATTCAAAAAGCTAATAGGAATTTTTATGATGTATTAGTAAGAATTAAAATTCAACAAAGAAGAGGAGGATGAACCCAAAAGTAAATCACTATATATAAACACAAAGAAAAGGATAAATTACAATCCCCTGCAGAATGTTCAAGTAGTGAATAATCATCATCAGATAGTGATGAAGAAATGAATCAATTATGTAGATTATTTAAGAAGATTTAGATAAGAAATAAAATTTTCAGAAATCCTTTCTTTAAAGGGTGATATGATCACAAGGGAAACTAGAAGAAATATTGGAAAAGAGGTATCAAATATAATGAAATAGAATTTTATGAATTAAAGAGAAAAGGACATGTAAATGTTGATTGTCCCAAGAAAAAATATAATATGTATTTTGAGGAAAAATATAAAAAGTATAAAAAGTCAATGAAGGAAACATAGAGTGATTTTGAGGATAGGTCAATTGGACCATATTCTTCGCATAATGAAAATGATGAAAAAGAAAATATGTGTTTTATAAAAAACACATCTGATATAATCCTTGAGCCTCCAGTAAAAAATTCCTATTATTCTAGTGATGAACATGACTCTGAAAATATGAAAAATTAAGAAATGTTAGAATAATACCAAATGATAACAGACAATTGTAATGAGATAAAAGATAAATACAAATCTTTAAAGAAATAGAATTCCTTGAATACTATTGTCAAATCTCATCATACTTTAGAAAAAGAGAAAAATATTTAATTACTTATGTAGAATAATGAACTTAAGTTGGATAATAAAAAATTAAAAAAGGATCAAGATAAATTTAAAAATTTAAAGAATACTCTGAGATATATTCTTGGTAAACAAATATTCCCTAGATAAATGACTGGCATAGGATACCAATATGGGAAAATAAATTCCAACCAAAGAAAGTTTGTAACTAAATATGAGAAATCTGTTTTTCTACATAGAAATGAAAATTTTGCTGCTAGTTTCAGTTCTGGAAACACTTTTACTACCTCTAGTTTTTCTAGACCAAATATAGTTTATTTTTCAAATAGGTTAAATAATTATTATAAGAAACCCATGAAATAGATGTGGGTTATTAAAGCACTAATTACTAATGTTAATGGACCTAAATATATATGGGAACCATAATCTATTTTTGTTTGAATGTTTTGAAGGAAGGTTTTTTGAAGAGCTCCTATAAAAGCCTATAGTACACAGACATTGGATGTTCATGACACATTATTGGATATTACTCATGCATCAAGAAATTAATAAAGATTGATTTTGGACATGTCACATTCGGTGATAATGAAAAGGGAAAAATAGTTGGCCTCAACCAGATTGGAAACTCTACCTCATTTTTAATTTCCAAACTAATTTTTGTAATGGATTAAATTATAATCTACCTAGTATTTCATAGTTATGTAATGATGTTTTTTATGATAAATTGTAAAATTATGTTAAAATTATTTTAATTATAAGAATGAATTAGTATTTTCTGCTTTTAGAAATGAAAATGATTATGTTGTTAACATAGATTCTTTAGTTTCTCAAAATTTGTCTTGCTTATATATATTTTAAAAACAGTTTTGGATTTCTAATAGAACACCTGGACACTACAATATACACTCACCTATAAAACTTACTATAAAAGGATTAGGGAAGGATATACCCAAACTTGAGTTTCCAAATGATTAAATCTATAATCCTTGTGAAAAGTGTAAACAACACAAAATATACTTCAAAAAAATTAATGAGGTTTCAACTTCTAAACCTCTCGAGTTTGTTCACATTGATTTTTTGGAACTTGTAGATTTTATAATTTATATGGGAATCACTATGTATATGTTCTTGTAGATGACTACTCTAGATAAACTTGGACCTTTTTTAGATCAAAAAATTCAAGATTACATTAATTTTACCAAGTATTATAGGATTGTATAAAATCATAGTAGTCTTAGAAATGAATCCCTAAGAAGTGACCACGGCCTTGAGTTTTAAAACCAAGATTTTGAATCAATTTACTCATAGAAGAGATATATTCACAACTTCTCTGACCCTATGACACCTAAGAAAAATGGAGTTGTATTAAGAAGAAATAAAACCCTCCATGAAATTTATAGAACCATGATTAGTGAGTATGAACTACCTCTATACCTTTGGGGTGGATCTATCAATAGAACATGATATATTATTAAAAGAGTGTTAATCAGACCTATTCTTAAGAAAATACATTATGAGTTGTAGAAGAAAAGAAAACCCAAGGTTAAATATTTCAATGTTTTTGGTTGAAATTCTATATTTTAAAAGTAAGGATAATATTGATATGTTTTTATCCAAGTGTGATGAAGGAATATTTTTTAGGTCATTTAATCTATTGTAAAGCCTACAGACGTTTTAATAAAATAATTAAATGTGTGGAAGAATGTATACATGTTAGGTTTGATGAGACATATCTGTATTAACCAAAGATCTCCCTATATAATCTTCCAGACTGTTTGTCAAATATTGAATTTAATGATAAATCTTCTTGTATTCCTATGATGGATTCAGTTAAAACATACAATTCTAGAAATTATACAGATTCTATTAATAATGAATACAAACCTATTGAAGAACCTGAAATAAATATCCCTTCTTTTTATAGACCTGTTAGAACTCTTAAAAAGAATCATTTAGATGAAATAGTTGGAGACTTAGATAAAGGAAGATACAATAGAGATTATATTAGAAATCATGCTGAACATCAAGCCTTTCTATAAAATCTTGAGGCTAAAAACATCAATGATTCTATCAATTCTGAATTTTGGGTGATAGAAATATAGGAGGAGCTAAATAAGTTTTAAAGGAATAATGTATGGAAACTTGTGGATAGAACCAAAGTCACCTTGAGAATAGGAACAAAATGGGTGTTTAGGAACAATGTATATGAAGCTACTAACATAGATAGAAATAAAGATAGATTATTTGCACAAGATTATAGGTAGGATGGTGAAATTCACTATGAAGAAACTTTTTCACCTGTTGCATGAAATAAATCCATTAAAATCCTGATTACCTATGAAGAAATATAGATTGAAAACTTTACCAAATGGATTTTAAGAGTGAATTACTAAATTATTATATATTTGAGTGTGTTTTTGTTGAAAATCCACTAGTTTTACAAACCCTCACATTCCAAATCATGTTTTTAAATAAACTAAGGCTTTATAGGGTTTAATGCAAGCTCATAGAGATTGGTATGATATTTTATGTAGTTTTCTAATTTCAAAATGTTTTACAAAAGGTAAAGTTAATCCTAATATTTTTGTAAAATGAATTTATAAAGATGTTTTAGTTGGTGAAATCGATGTAGATGTCATTATTTATGGATCTTCAATAAATTATTTATTTAATAAGTTTTTAAAAATGATGAAAAATGAATTTGAAATGAGATTAATGGGTGAACTAAAATTCGTCCTTGGATTTTATATTTTTCAAAACAAAAAATGTATTATAATCAATTAAATAAAATTTTAAAAAGATCTTATAAAACAGTTTGGCGTGGATTGCACTAAAATTACTGATAATCAAATGAGTACTACCTATAATTTGTATCATGATGAAAATGGTAAATATGTTGATTGAACCACTTGTAGAGTAATGATTGAATGTTTATTATATTTATCTACTAGTCAGCCTGATATTCTGTTTAGTGTTTGCATGTGTTCACATTTTCAATAAAACCCCAAAGAGTATCATTTAAATGTTGTTAAAATAATTTTCAAATAAGCCTAATATACAAATAATTTTGGAATGTGGTATCCCAGAGGACCACCTTTTTATTTAGTAAGTTATTCTGATTCTGATCATGGTGGTTGTATGTTAGATAGAAAAATCTCCTTTGGAACATGTCACCTTTTAGACAAGTCTCTTATATCACAATGTAGTTAAAATCTATACTTAGTAGCATTAACTAGTACCAAGGCTAAATAAATAGCTGCTTGTAGTTTTTGTGCACAAATTTTGTAGATAAAACACACTTTACAAGGTTATGGATATCAATTCAGACATATACCTATAAATTTTGTCAATAAAAGTGAAATTAACATTTCAAAGAATCCTATTTCAGATTCCAGGACTAATTGTTTGGATGTAAGACATCACATTTTGAGAGATCATTATCAAAAATGCTATATCACTCTTAATTCATTGTAACTGAACATGAAATTGCAGATATATTCACTGTGAAATATAATTATTAAAGGATAAATTACATCATACATGAATTAGGGATTATAAGCCTCAATTAAAATTTTTATTGTCTCCACGTTTATAGTTTCCCAATTCAAGGTTTCATAAGTTATTGTATTATAGTTATTGTCTCACACTTTCAATCTCATAGTTACTATCTCTTAGTTACAGCCACATATTTGTTGTCTCAATGAGCAGTTCATACTATTCTACTGACAGTAGAATACCTATTCCAGTCTCAACATAATGACCCAGATTTCTATTTTTTTAAATGTTCTTTCTCTTATCATTGTATCAATTATTTATTTGATTTTATACCACGTTTTTGTTTTGCGACATTTCAACTCCCTAAATGATAAAAATATATCGCTTCACTTCTCTTAAGCTAATGTATCTCGAAACTGAAACCCACTATCTCTATGAATCATATTCTCTCCTTCTCAAATATCATGAACCTAGAGTGAATTCACAAGATGAAGCATCCATCCTTATCAACCCCAGTGAAGCGTAGGTCTCAGAAGAAATAGAAGTTTTTTGTTGTTGTAATTATCGATAAACCACTGAACCTAGGTCTTGAGGATCTCAAAGTTGTACCAAAATAGTAAATCTGTGCAATGTGGCTCTTGACCTATAATTCATCGGTACTAAAATTTCTAAAAGAACATGGCTGGTTTTATTGGTATACTATATGGAAAATACCCATCTACCAATGCCTTGTTTTTTGTGTTTTATTAGTATGTTCATCTTACCATCAATTCAATGTATGATTTTGTTATAATAAGCATGGTAAATGGTCAATGAATGTCTTTTTGTTTAAGATTGTGGTATTTCTACAGAGGAATACATCATGAAGGTATTTTTGAAGAATACCAAAGAGGTCCTCTTCTTCATAGTTATGTTTTTATCCTTGAAGTGGCACTTGTATGTTTGACAAAAAATAAGTCAAAGAGAAGGGAAATTACTATTGAGCTTGATGGTGAGTCAAGGTAGTTTTTTTTTGTTTTTTCAACATCTTATTTTCCTATAAAAATGGGATTTTCCCACACTTATATATTAAGATGTATTATTAATTCATCTTAAAAAACATAGACACAAAATCAAAAATGTGTATATTAATTATACATCATATGTTTGATATGATCAAAACTAAATCAAAGTCCACTTACCTTTTCTATTTAAGGTTCATTTATTCTATTCTTGTAGCCAACGGTGTGGTTGGCCTGAATGTATAAGTACTTGAGGAGTGTGATTTTTATCACACAAAGGATACAGTTAGTAGGATGAAAATTAGTTGTAACACATGGATGAAATGTTGGGTAGGGGATAATGAAATAATTTTTTAAAAATTTAACACTTTTGATAATCTTTCCATAACTAAAAATGTAACTGATCCTGAATTATAAGCAGACGAAATTGTGGAATATTTTTAGGGAGATTAATATGTTGGTTTAAGTGAAGGATTAGTAAGAGTATCTCCTGAAATATCACCTCTACCTAATTGAGATGTTGATGCATGTGAAAAGGTAAAACCAAATGTTATCACAGAGAAAGATATTACTATTGAGGAAGTGTCTGCTACTATGGAATAATATAAAGAACAAGTTGAACCTAAAATAATCTTATCTACTGGTGAAATAGTGGAATATCCCTTTTATCTTGTTATAGAATACATGGGTGAACCTGATAGAGCTATGAATTTGGGAACGGGTCAAGATATTGGGTCTCTTACACCCAGAAGGGATAAAACTGTAGAGGCACCACAACACTGCATCTTAGAAATTGTTCATAATTCAAATCCTGTTGACCAATATTCATTAGGTACTTGGTACATGTTTCCCAGTTATTTTGTTATAGATAATACCAAATAGGAATCAGTAAAAGAAATATTTCATTCCACTATGTTTCAATGGAATCAAATTTCTACCATAGATATAACCTCTACTAAGGAGTCTGAACCTATATCAGTTTCTGTTATTGAACCTACTCAAAAATATTTTGATTTTGCGAGTCATAGTTATTTGGATGTTTTTTTGAGAGAACTTGTTGTCTAGATTTGGGAAGCTGTTAGAGTCTCAACCTACCCATGTGACTAATCTTAGTGAAATCAATATTGCCCTATTGATAGAGAAAATTGTATGGCAGATTCAACCGATGATTCTTTATGAAATTCCAGAAGTTTGGATTGAGAACAAACAATTGAGGGATGAGGTGATGCCCCTAAATTAAATGTTTGAAGATGTGCAGAAAGTCATGAAAACTGGTCAATCTCTAATTTCTCATCCTATTGAGGATGTTGGTGACCATATTCCATAGAAGGTGGTATCTTTGATTCAACCAAACCCAATTATAGTATATGAACAAGTAGTTGATAACAACAACATGATATCCAATGAGATTTGTGCGCCTGTTTCTAGACTTAATAAGATGATTGATGAAAATAAAATCTATTTAAAAAATGTTCTAAAACAATATAAGCCTCTTAAATCAGCGGTTGTAGCTTCATCTGCATTTGGACAACCATATCAACCTATAGACAATGACTTTATCAGATCAGTTGTCAATGCTGAGCTTCAATCAGTGTTGATTGGCATTGATAAAAAAGTCTATCTATTTTCATCAAGAATAGTAACTGTGTAGTTGATTTTTTGAGTTTCCATTAAAGTATTTACAATGATTCCCAAGAATAAATATCAATTAAATTAGATAACTACTTTAAAAGGATTTATTAAAAGCATGATTTTAATAATAATTTCAAATATCTTTTTGAGAATTTGACTATTCCTCTTATCAATCAAGGCTTAAAGACTCATGTTTCGAAGTCGAAATACATCAATCCTCTGTTGGACCAGTTTCTGGAAGACAATGCTAGCTTTGAGAAGGAAATGTAGTATAGTGGAGAGATCATCTCATATATTATCAAGCTCTTGAAGCCTTATCTCCATGGGTAAAGTACTACTATTGTGGCTCCTGTTGCTACCCCTTTGTGGCCTAGTGCAATTACTTACTCCTTATGTACCTTTTACCCTACTACAATGTCTATATCTTATGCTATAATATAGATTAGACCTGTTAATATTTAGAATCCATTGTCTCGGTCATACACCAGGCCCTCTCTTGCACCCTCTATCATTGAAGGAGTCTCTGTCTCTCACATTTGGATAAATATCTTCTACCAATTCTACATCTACTTCTATGGCCCCTCCTGATGTCTCTTCCAAGGGACAATAATAGACATTTGACTCTAAAGAGAATTGAATAATGTATTTTGATAGTGATTTATTGTATTTTCCCCATTCTTGTAATGAACTTTCTCATTCCATATAATACAATGTAAAAATATGTTTTTTATTGTATTAAATTCCTTTATTCAGTATTACAGTTTCATTTTTTGATAATCCCAAAAGGGGGAGAAATAAGACAAGGAATTTGTGGAATCAGTTATGGAAAAAGGATCTTTATAGGTGAGGAATAATTTTTATATAGCCTATCACATATATACTCAAATATGGTGTCCTTAATAAAATACATGGATCATAAATACCATGATTTGTTATCATCATAAAGGGGGAGATTGTTGTACTCCTCATGTTTTAATTCATTGAAATCATGTTCTGGAGATTGTTGGAACCCTCAAGTTTTAATGATCACAAATAATTATTTGAGATTGTTGGATTAATCATGTTTTAATTCTTACAACTACGGTTTTAAATTCTCACAAGATCATGATTCAGAATCTCACAAATTATGTATGAATCTAGTAAACCATGTTTAATCCTGTTCTATTATGCTTTAGTATGATTATTTTTAATCTTAATTTATTCTATGAATATTTCTTCTTAAGACAACTTACAAATATTTGGAAAAGTTTTTGAAATCATATTCTTGTAAAAAGTTCTATATTTTTGCATAGAGACTAACAACATTTCCTTACTACCATTTCCAGGATGCTGTAATAAGACCCTATTCAGAATTTTTAAAAGGACTAACTACCATTACCAGAGACACTATTTACCTGACACTGTAGTCTTACAAACGGTTCCAAAATGCACAAAATTCTAGACACCGTAACTATACTACCAGTTCTAGATCTCAAGGAAACTATGGAACTGTGACTGTCTCAACATGACTGTCTCATCACAAATATGACACCATTAAATTAATAACCATTTTATTATCATATTAAATTTATTGTAAAAGTTGTTTCTAATGGTGATATGGGAGTCATTTAATGACACAGATATAAATAATTTTATTTTTCATCCCTCTCAGCAGACAATATGTGGTACAGGGAGTATTTATTATACACCCTTTCGAAAATAATAATGAAACATTGACGATAAAACACATTGTAGTGCATGAACTACAAAAATATCATCAACATAAAGAAATTGAAAAAATAGTGGAGATCAAATGCATGAAAGAACATATACAAAAGAATATAAAAATAACCATCTATTCTTGAAGGATGAATTGGTATGGATCATAACCTCGATATCCTATAAATAGTAACTCTGTAATGAAAAAGACCTGCAAATAACATCTAATCCAATTGGAATCTAGAAAACAAGACTCATGACACTATGTTTCTACAAGGTGACTTGAAAATCACATATGCTATATCTGACCAGTCTAGTGATTCATATAAAAACAATTAGAGCATTTCTAATCATTCATCATTATCTTTTTTTTGTGTGTACTATATCATTAAATTTTGAGTAGTGTGGGTATCTATATTAAAATCACACACTATCACCTGTAGTAATCTAGAGGATACAAGATATCCTCACTCGAATATCATTAACACCTTATTTCCCCAACGTATATATGTGGAAGAGGTCCTATGTGACCTGGTTGTTTGTTTTCCCATATAGAATAGTGGAAGTGGTCATGTGACAGGGACAATCATCTGTACTACTATTAACCCTGATCTATGGTGTGGATCTAATATTTTTATATATTTCTTGGTGGCATGTGATCACAAAGTAGAGTTTATTTGATCTAGGCTTTGTACTAAACTACATTCTTATCTGCTATGTCATTCAATTTATTCTTTATCTATTTTTCAGTCATATTTCAGAAATCATAATTTTACATTGATAGTTAGTATTGGATAATAGTTATAAATGTTTCCCATCATTGAGTTGTTTCAAAAATAATTTCAATTTATCATATTTCTATAACTGGGAATTAATTATTCTTATAATAAAAAATTTTAATAGTCAAACTATTATAATTTTACTACCTTGGATAACTATCCTGATTTATTTTTAATTGGGGGAATGTATTAAATAAAAATGATAACATAAATTTTTATAGGAACTCAATTCTCCCCTCTTGAGTGTCCCACTCTGTCCAACAAAATTTTTGTATGGAGAGAAACTAAAATGGTTTTATTTAGAAAAGAAAGACTATAAACAATTATAATGACCAAAAACAATACATTCATGCTAAAAAATCCTCATTGATCTCGCAACATCAGAAATTAAAAATGAATAAATCATTAATTATTAGCTTCAAAATATTTGAATGATTGGGTATTTATAGTCATCCATCAAAAGATAATCTGATCTACCAATAGTTATATTTCATTGAGATTGTTGTAACAACTTGGACACCTATAACATGACAAATCATAATGGTCAGACGTAATTGAATGTCTGACATTGTATTGGTTGACACCATTACGGTGAAAAAAATTACTTACATTATAAGTACGTTTTTTTAATATGATTAAAAACTTACGTCAGTCTGATGGAATTTTTTAGGATTTTCATTAAGATAATATTTTTGAGTGTCAATCTATTGGTATCAGTACCAGTATCTATAAGATTGTTACAACATTTTCATTACGATATTCATGAAAAAAGACTAACTTCTAGTACTGATAAAGGTAATTATAATTAATCATACACATACTCATTGTGATAATCACAATGAGGGATATAAAGTATATTCTTGTAACAATTGAGAACATATTTTTTGTATGGTAATATATAAAAATTTCTATAAAAAACATTCTAAAACACATTGGACAAATGATCTTAGTAAAAAAAAATTTAGGATGGAGTTTTTTATTTCCAATACTAAAGGAAAATAAATGTAAGACATATAACTACTGACTCAACACAATAACATAAAAAAGAGGTCATTTCACCCACCCTAAAGACAACTAGTGAATAATTGATTATTCATCTCTCATGTGAAAAACACAATCTGCAGTAATTCCTAGTCCATAATACTCCTCTTATTTTTCATATCTCTAAACATGAATCACTCTTTGAATTTTCATGCAATCTCTTGTCTTCCATGCAGAACAACTATAAATCTACTTAATATTAATTTTAAAAATGTAGCAAACAACTCATCCAAACTATATCTCCTTTATATGTAGTTACTTATCATTCAAATCCTTATTCACACCAATAATAATTCCCACTTATTTTATTTGGAAAAAAAGTTTTCTTATAGACATCTATCAACACGACCAGTATTATTAACACAAAATCCTTATATATAAGGATTCATGTATTGTTTGACGGTTTCTTTTGGATAACCATTTCTTTTATATTGGTTTATGTTTCTAATGGGCATACATATTAGAATTTTTTCATATAAAATAAATATAGAATTCTCAAAATAATGTATATTGAGAAACTCTTTTCAAATTTTTGTGTGTTTTGGAGAAGGATGGTGAGTGCTCTCTTGGATAATGCCATCTTCAGATAACTTTTAAAGAAGGAATTTTTTAAGGCATCACTTTCTTTAGAAGTTCTCCAAAGAGGGTTTTTTCTTGAATAATACTCAATCATCCTCACATATTAATTTTTTTCTCTTTTAAATATTAAAGGCTTTATTAAAAGTTTATAATATATGCTAAAAAATTTATATTATTACCAAATGTAAGCCTTTAATAAAATCATATATATATATATATTTAATATGTTATAAAATTATATTATAATACATATATTATGATATATTTTAGTATAATATATGAAAATTTATATCATTATATATATGATAATAATATATATATTATATCAATATATGTTAAAATATTTTATTTGTATTATAATATATATATATGATTATAATATATATTAACATATATTATCTTATTTCAATATATATGTTTACATTATTATATTATAATATATGTTTTGTAATTTATTTTATTAAAAAATTAACATTTTAATAAAATGTTATAGTATATATAATTTTATTTTATTTTAATTTAACATATATTACAATAGAAAAACTATAATATATTTTATTATAACATATGTTAACATATATAACTATGTATACGTTAGATTAATATATTTTTTATTTTTTATTTTAATATTCTAATATATGTTAATATTATTATAATATAACAGAAACACGTTTTATTAAATATATACATATAATGTGTATATATATGAAGGTATTGTACTAATGTATGTTCATATATATTATTATAATATTATATTATAGGTCAATATTTTTATAATGTTTATAAAATTTAATATATATATATTTTATTATATTAATATACATTAATAGATATTATTAAAATATTAAAATATAGGTTAATATTTCAATAATAATATTATAATTTTTTTTTAATATATGATACTATTTACTTTTAATTTATTATTATAGTATTATATTTTATATTTTTATAATATATGAAATATATATAATTATATTACCATACATAAGAAATTATATATACTTTTATAATATATGTTATTATATGATAATGTCATTATATATTATAATATCTGTTAATATTAATATTCTATAATATATTTTAATGTAGTTATATATTATAATAAATTACAATATATGTATATGTTATAATATATGTAAATACTTTTGAGTTTAAAATAAGTTAATATATTATAAAATATATATAATATTATTGTATATTTTTATTTTATGTTGTTTCCTTCCACCCTTAGTCTTTAATATTATAATATATGTCAATTTATTTGATGTTAGTAGTAGTTAGAGAAATTATGTTAATATACATTTATAAACAATAAGTTACATAGTTGAATATTGAGTAATATATAATATTATAAATAATTAAAATTTTAAACTCAATGAAATGTAATACTAATACATAATTTAAGATGATAAATATATAAGTTTCCCCCAGTACCACACCTCATATCTCTGATTTTGAGTCCATATCTACTAGGTTGATTAGTTGGTTTTAGAGTGTGGTGAGTTTTAGGTATATATGCGATGTCCCACGCAGTGGGTCTAATATTATAACTAGAACAAAACAACCATCCATTTGAGTGTTTTATAGGAAAATTGATGCTATCAAGATCAAGAATAAGAAAATCATTGAGTGAGAGTCCCAATTGATGCCCCGATCAGAGGAACATGGCATTAGATGAGATAAAAATGGAACATTGGTCACAATATAAAACTCTGAGGCTAAACCGGTTGGAGAAATATGATATCCAACTCCATAATAAATTCCCCATTCAATTTCAAATATGATTCACTTCTCTATATAATAGTGCTTGGGGAATGTCGTAGATGCAACCGCGTATGATAAAGAAGATGCAGTCATTTACTGTGTAGCCATATTTGCAGATGTCTAATGCAGGGAATGTCTTAGATGACATCGATGTGACAGTTGGTCCTCATCTATGTTTTCTAGATCAGGTGTAGATTGGGGTATTATGGGATAAGGATGAATATATTACATAAAATGCTAAGTGATTCTATCAGTACTATGTTTCACACATGTCATCGAATGAATATCTAAATCCAACCCAACAAAACTGAATATATATTAGGTCTTGGGTGTGATCATATCATGAATCCAATCGATCCCATCACCTTGAAAAAAAAAGATTCCAAATGATAAACATTAAATAATATATTTAAAAATTATTTATAAATAATTTAAATGTGGGATAAATTTAAATTACCGTAGTATAGTATAACATTCCAAATTGAGTGAAAAACAGCCTCGTCACTCACATATACCCAAGAATATACTCTATGAAAGGCTATGATGAAGACATACTCCAAGATATCTAATGAAACAATAATACTCACATGATTCCCACATATATATATATATATATGGTTTTGTATAATATTATAACATTGATTCTCCTTCCCTATACTCTATATTTTGTATACCTCTGCAACCTGCTTCGATGGTGTTAAATAGGATTTCAATACCTGAGCCACCACATGATTCTATAGGGTTAGTACCACTCAAAAATATTAAAATATACATGTTGAAGCATAATATTATAATGATATATATTCTATGTATAGTAATATGATAGATATATAACAAGGTCACCTACACATGGCCTCCATAAAATATATATAAAGAGAAATAAATTTGAATAATTCACTAATCAAAGAATAAATAATTATGTAAAAAATGGTTCCTATATTCCTCATTAATTACTATATATTAAAACACTATGCATTAATAAAAAATGGAATGAATGGGGTTATATATATATGTATATTGGTCTTTAAGTATATCCACATATAAATTTCAAGTATAAAGTTTGGGTAAATTAAATAATTTGGATATGTGGTTAGAATAATAGTGTATATTACAATCTCAATGTTCATATCATCTAGTGGTATGATATGAAATGTGTAGATAGTTAAATCAGTTACAAAATGAGGTGTAAGGGTTGGGAATAAATTTCATGCCCACACATATAATAATAAACAACAACTAACTATCACCTTCACATTTTTTCATTATTCCCTATACAATTCTTTGTACATATGTTAAATACATGCTAAGCCCCCACTATATAAAAAAATTCAAAATCCCCAAGAAAAGGAATGAACATTAAATGATCTCATGACACATATTCCTCTTGAAATAAAGTATCAAATATTAATTAAAAATTTTATACACCATCATATCCCTATAATGTCACCTCATCTGTATCTAGATAAATATGTCCTAAATGGGTACCAAAACCATGAATCCATAACATACCTCCTCTAAGGTTCCTCAGAATTTCAGGTATCAATATATCTAAATATTTATTTAAAATGTAATCCAAATTGTATATACTCATTCTAGTAGACGTTTCTCAATCCATAAGAATACCAAACTATATTGATACATCCTGTAATGTAATCATCTTCTCCCATAGAGGCATATCGAATGTATGTCTCTCTATTATCTATCACTCAACCAAATAAGAAATGAGAAAACATTCAATCGGTATATACCCGCAAATGATCAACCCATAGAATCCCAATAATTACAAATATGGTATAATCAGATTTGGTGGTATGTAATTGTAAAATTTATTTCCCATGGGGATTTTCAGTATTAATTATTCACCATTACCCCATTATTTTTTTGATATGTTCTTACTCTATGTGAGTAGCTGAAATTGATTACCATGTCCTGGAGGTAGTTTTGTCAATGAAATATATGTAAATTTTTATACAAATGGTAAATATAAAAATAATTTTAATAATACTTTGATTTAGTGTAAAAAATTTAGGGAAATGAAATAATTCATAAAAAAACCATTGAACATGGAAAATTAAACAATTAAAGTAATCAACTGAACTAAAAAAATCATTATGGGCATGATGATAATCCCTTAATGTTATAATTCTATGTACATTTTCATTAATTATTCATATTCTCCTAACACCCAAAAGATCATTATTATATCCCTCATGGGGCCAATCTATACCATTTTTCATGAATGTAGATGTATGGAAACCATATACATACTACCATGGTGGATTTAAGGCAATAGTTGGAATCAATAGACAAGAAATTAGTATTGATAAATACCTATTATATATCCACATGGAACTGTATAAATCCCAAAAGGTATCAATTATATACACCAAATCCACAAAACTATCCCATGAAAGGTGAAGAAAGGAACATGTTAGATGTTCATGTGAAAATTGAACCCTATAAACTATAGGTTGAAGATGAATAAATTGAAGGAATGGGGTTAATTCCCCTTTTAAAAATTAGTGGAAAAGAATCCTTTGATAAAAAATTAAATTCAAAATAAAAAATAATGTAAAAAATAGAATCCATTTTTTAATGAATAATAATATAAATAAATATAATAAAATAATTGAAATAAAAAATATCAATTCGAAAATAAAAATTAATAATAAATTAAAATAAAAAAACAATTAAGTGAATATTTGTTAGTTAATGGATTAAAAAATGAATACATAACAGATAAAAAGAGATAAAAATTAATATTTCATAAAATAAATGAGACAATATACATTTTAAAGGATTTCAATAATAGTTATAAAATAGTCCCCACATCTACCACATTAATTTTTTAAGGATTTAATGTAATATTCCCTTATATTTACTTGTATTAAAAATATCAAACTATTCCATGATTTTTTTATTATAATAAGAAGCAATAAATAAAATTGACACAATATCTCTAACATGAATTCTAGAAACCTAAAAATAGTAGTATATTTCCTTTTTAAAATAAATGATACGAGATCTGAGGTCCCTTACATAAATAGTTGTAAGAACTAAATATAGATTAATAAAAAAGATGTGAAGATTCCTAGGAAGCAATACCTTTGTTTCATAATCTTAGTTACTTCATATAATATAAATAATTATAAAATATATTGATAATAATAGACATGACTAAAAATATATTTCATAATATCCAAGAACATAAAAGGAGATAGAGGATTTATACAGAGAGATATTTTAGATAAAATGAGTAATTTTGCATTATGGAATTTGAGATTAGATGAGAAATGAGATATTTTAGTTTTCTAAGGCAACCCATTGTATCTATTTATAGGATTTATATGATTTGATATTATTTTGGAATCCTTCAGGGGTGTTTTTTCCAATCAAAACTGCATTCCATTTATTTTTACTTCAATAAATTATAGTCTCATATTATCCAGGCTGATGCAACTAGTTACCTAGTATCCTCCATCAGCTAATTAGTAGCCTCATTGGAAGAAGGTTATAGGATCATTCAATTTTCTAGAGGTATTTTCACCTCCACAAGTTGGAATATAGACATATTGAGATAATATAGTCACATTACTTTATCCTTGACTATACAGTGCTCCTCTATTGGTTATTTTATGGGTCGTACTACATGGGAAATGATTTTTCCAGGGCACTGGTTAGTCGGTGCTTCCTATGGTAATTTACTTCATGAAGTGGCAACCCAACATTCATTTATTTTCCACCATGGTTCTTAAAAAAATCTTATATGGTTTCTAAATAATTATTGACACATTTTCAAGATTCCCTTTTTTAGTTATAATAAGATCACATGACAATTAATTCAATTCACTTAAATGAATGATCTTATACAATTTAAGAGTTTTTTTGATCAATAAAATCAATTAATATTATGTATCACAATAATATTCTCATTTTTTATAATCCTAACCGGATGAATAATAATTTAATTTAAAAACTAATATGACTAAATATATTGAAATATTTAACGTGATAAAAACATTCCATGATTTTTTTCCAATTACAAAATCAACGAAAATTTCTCCCCCATTTTTCTACAACACAACAATGTTTAAAACCAAAAATTTCTCAATAAACTATAAAATATATCCCCCTTGGAGATTATCAAAAATTATTTATAAGATTTTGTATAGATTAAATAGTTAAATTAAAAAACAACATATTTGATTCTTAATTAACATTTTAATGAGAAACAGAACTTTTTTGAAATTAATTCTAAAAAAATTAGCATTTTCAGAAGATATTTTCAATAAAGTGGAATAAAATAAATTTCTTTGAAAAAATTAGTACAAAATTGGAATTTAATTTTAATTATATATATTTTGGAAAAAAAACAACAAAAACATTATTTTTGAAATTTTCATTGAAATTAAAAGTGTCACTTATTTAATGATTTCAGTATTAGCGAGACTAAATCCCCATAAAATATTGATCAGGAGAGTTTAAAGGGATCATCACTACTAAAAAAGACAAAGATAAAGAAGTAAAAGTCTATTAAAAAAATAATTTTGAAAAATAATTTTAGCCTTATGGTTTAGTAAATATAGAATTAATAAAAAATATAGTATTCATTGGGAGTTTAAAACTAAGAGTGATTTATAGGCCCATTCATCATGCCTAGAATAGAAAAAGGGTTAAAACCCTAAAAAATATATTTGGGATAAATCTGTAGAATAAAATTTGAGAGATCCACATCCACATATTTTTATCCAAACATGAATATTTTATTTTTATTATCTTAATCACTTTAATCTCCCAAAATTATTATGTGTTTTGAATTTTTTTTATTATTTGTAAATAAATTTTTAAAAACAATTTTAAAATAATTTTATAAAATAAATACATCCAAATATTTAGAAGATCATGATATAAGTATCACATGATAATCATACCAATATCACATTTGATGAAGATAATGTGATCAAGTGGAAGCAGTTTTTGAAAGATATCGACATTTTTAATGTTGGATCAAAAAAAGTATAGAAAAACCACATATTTTGGAAATTGATATTGTATTAAATATTTTCTCAAGTTAATGATCTTATTGAATGAGTTTTGGATATTTTTTTAGAAATACTAATCAATCTAGTGTTTTGAAACAAGAAAATGACAATTAAAGGAGTATGTTAGGCCAAATTTGAAATGAGTTTTTTCATCCATATAACATTGGTACATAAAATAAAAAGGGCTACATATTCCACATAAACTAAAAAATATAAATAATGATTTTATTCTTAATACTCCAAAATAGGAAGAATTTTCCTAGTAGAAAATGAGTTTCACTAGTACTTTTCTTATTTAGTTAAAATGTTCTAAAATTGGAATAGGAAAAATAATAAACTACAAAAGTGGTTTTATTAGGATAAAATAATTCATGTTTTTAGTTACATTAAAAAATGTAAAATTATTTTTAGATATTTAAAATGTGATTAATTTGGATTTAATTGAAGATGAATCCAAAATTATATAGTGGAAATGATTTCTGGAAGGGTCAAAATATGGTAAAGTAGAATTTCAATCATATTTCAATAAATATTTGTGTTTTTCAATTGACCATCTTAATCCAAAATAATCTTACAATATTTACTCATTGGTGTTTTAATTCTTTGAGCATGATCCCTGATTTTGTTTTTCAAATTTCATTAGTGAATATTTTTTTTTTAAAGTTTCCCTTAAAATTTTGGTAAATTTTATAACCTAAGAAGAGTTTATGTTCTCCCATAAAACTCATTTCAAAATAAAAATTTTTGAAATATAAAAATTCATTGTGATGAGTTTCTTTAGGTGAGATGAATATTGAATAATTAATATAAATTTAAATTATTAATACGTAGATAGAATTTATTTTGACAAAAAGGGTGTAACAGAATTTTCCCATTTTGAAATCATTTAACAAACAAAATTATTTTATCCTATCATACTATGAACTTGGTTATTTTTTTAAAATTATAATAATCCTTGGTTAATAGGAATTTATAATTCAAAAGTTTTGGATTTTCAAAACTATTTTTTGGTCCAATTTTTTTTTATAAATAAAAAATTTAAATAAGAACTTTTGAAATACATTTGAATATTTTTTAGATTAATGTATTCATAAAATTATAAAAATATTATAAGGGATTCGATTTTAGTGATGGGAGAGAAGGTTTAAATATAATCAATACCATCTTCTAGATTATATCCTTAAGAATAAAATTGAGACTTATTATGGATAGAATTTCCATTTTCTTCAATTTTTATTCCCAAAACTGACTTCCAACCCCTTATAGGTTGATTATTAAGGTGTTACTTGAGAGTAAAAATATTTTTCGTTTTAAATTGGTTCACCTCCTATTTCATAGAAAGTTTTAAATTATCATAATTAATTTCATTATTATGGTAATTAGGTTTAAGGTGAGAGAGAAAATATTTACGTTTAAACTTATTTAATCATAACTATCTGTTATATTCTATGGATTATAATTCTCCAGTTAAATTCCCAAGAGGGTGGTTGTTGGATTGAACCTTGGAATTGTGTATTGGGGAGGATGGGGATTCTGGACTATCTTCAATTAATTTAGAATATTGATTTTTTAGAAGGGTCAAACTAGGTTGGTCAATAGAATCAGATTATGGATGTGATTTAGGATGATTCTCAGCAATTTTTATGTCAATTGACTCTTTTAGGGTCTTGGTTCTCTTACTGACGAATTAGATGTCTTTACTTGAGTTTGAGTAAACAAGGAAAACTCTTTCATCAGATTTAGGTTCAGACACTCTTAAATTAACATTCTAGTTAAGGATAAATCATATACAATCAAATATTTTAAAGAAGAAAAAAATTTAAATTTTATCATTCCATTGTTTATAAGGGGTTTTTCTTATAATGGGTCTTATGAGGATACAATTATGGATAAATAATGTTGTGTAAACTTCATTGGCCCAAAAGAATTTAGGATTGTAAAACTCATTTAGGTGGGTTATATACATTTCTTTAGGGTTCATATATCTTTTATAAAAACCCATAGTTTGTTTAGGTGGTAAAGGAGAAAATATTGGTGCTGATAACATTGAGAAACAAAAAACTCAAATAAATATTTTTAAACAAATTATCCACCTCATTCTCTATCAATATAAAAGAATATAATTCATTTTTCATTTACGATATTCCATTAAAATTTGATAATTATCTCACAAGTCTCCTTCATAAGATCTAAAAATACCCATCTAAATCTAGTAAAGTAATCTACAATTAAAAAGGTTTAATTTTTACATATGGTAATAAAAAAACATTTTTATCCAAAAATATCAAGGTGAACTACTTTTAATTGTTTAAAATAGGAAACATGGGTTTTTAGATTTTCAATGAAAATCTATGTTTCTTTCCTCATTGTCAAAATTTATAAACTATGTTATATTTAAAAAGAAGTTTCAGTAAATCTCATACTAGTTTGTTACGGCTGAGCTGGATAAGAGATTTAATATTCGAATGGCCAAGCTGTTGATTCTAAATCCATGAATATTTCTCCTATGCAATTAAACACTTAAAATTTTCATTAGATAGATATTAAAAATAATAATATTTAAAAATTGAAAATTGGATGTAATAAATAAAATAATACATTTATAATTAAAAACCATACAATTTTTTTAAAATTTATTTTGAATCCACTATCACATAATTGATTAATACATACTAAATTACAAATGAAACCATTAAAAAACATCTTTAACTAAATAAAATTTGTAGAAACCCATCCTAACTATTCCACTGATTTTTAATTTTTAATTGTCTCCAAAGTTGACATGTATTCCATCAGAACCATTGAGATGATTGAGTTATAAAGTATCATAACATAAATTTTTTGAGCCCTGACTATCAATATACCATTTTTATTCTAAGGTCTCTCCCAATTTCTATAAAATATTAAGAAATTAAATATTTTCTTAGCTATAAATTGATTCCAGTATATTTTTCTAATAATGAATTTGCATTACTAACCTGTATATATAATGTTTTTATTTGAAATAAAATAATAATGATGAATTTATTTTGGACTTCCCAATCTATAATTTTAATAATATCATTCATAAAAGTTTAAAAATCTTGTTGTAATGGTTACAAAACAATTTTTTTTTAAATTCCTTTCACATAATTAATATTTTTTATAATTTTTGATTAAACTATATTGTTTTGAAATTCAAAAATCATTGATATATTTAATAGGTTTTAAGAAACTAATATCATATTGAAATTTTCATCCCCTTAGTTAAAATGAATAAGGGAGTTTTGGAGATCAATAATTTTTAATCCTAAATTTTTAACATCTGGGTCTTCATTTAATTTTAAGATAAAATTAATTTTTTCTTTTAAAATTTGATATTTTTCATAAATAAAAATATTTTCCCTCATTTTATGTTATTTTAATTTACCAATTATATAACAAATAACATTTTGAGGATTATTTTTACCATATTTAAGATCTTCATAATTTAATGAAGAGTTTTATTATGTAGAACAACAAGTGGATGAATGATAAGCATAATAGGTAATTATAGAACTGACCTCAATTTAATCCTTAATATGTGTCATTAGACACATGAGACATTAAAAAATTTATTAGTATGATAAAATAGAGTCTTCACATGATCCACGAGTCAATACACTATGATAATTAATATCTTACTTATTCTATTTTGATTTTTTTATTCAAGTGATAATCTAGCTTGAGGTGGCCCTTCTTTTCTCAACTAAATATAGTTACCTCAAATTAAAGATTTTTCATTTTGATGTACCGAGTGGATCTTTTATTTTTCAGGTACTTTTCCATCATTTTGCTAAAGTTGTAATTATTTTCTAGAATTTGTGTTTTTTCAATGTATGGGATGTTAATTTTTAGACAATTATCTATTATAGTTCGTTTCCACTCTTTTATGGGTTCTATATTGTTTGGTTGTTGGGGAAATGTTTTTGGTTTTGATGATGGATAAGTGGTATAATGGATATTTTTTTTGTTGGATGGGAAAACCCACTAGCAAGCCAGTGTAAACCTACTAACTAGTAGGTGGTGTTTCTTTGGGATTCTAGAAAAAAGGACCCTATTGGATATCCGGTGAGGTCCACTAGATCACCAATGCACCTAGTACGAGGGTAAATTAAATGATCCCCATAGTTTTAGCTTTAACATGGAATGAAAACTTTTTTAATACCAAAATAAACCCCCCTGGCATATTTAGAATCTGAGACCTCCCCTTTGGTCCTTAGACTCTCTAATAATTCACCTTATCTATCCAAACTTTTACAAACCATATAATTAATAACTGTTAGTTTTTCCTCTAGATCCTTTCCAAATACTTCATTATCTTTAAGAAATGTGCATATATCTTTATTAGGTATGTGTTTTCCATGATAATCCAATGAAATTATCGTCATTTACTCATATATTGGTGAAAAATCTACCTTGCCGATGATGTTTATTTGTTGAATAAAGATCTACGATAAACAATGAATGATATATAAATAATTTTATTAGATTCATCATCCTATACCTCTTCATGGTGGTGTTTTAGTGATTGAATCATAATCTATTGATGTTTCCTTTACTAATTGGTGGATTATTTTATGTGTCAATGGTTACACTCTTGAATAGAAATAGAATTATCAAGAATGGTGACTTTTCTAGGTATTTCATTATAGAAAAAATAATTTTTAGACCTTTTTTCTTGAATCTCATTTCTATTGATAGATTGCTTGATCGAGTATCATGAGATAGACCTGATGTAGCCTTAAAAAAACAAAAATTACATAATGATTCATTCTTATATAAAAAAAGATATTGCAAATTATCATTCCTTCTATTAACATATCTTAAAATTGATCCCACTGATGGACACCTAAAGGTATGCGATTCTTGAATCCCATTATGACTAGTAATTTATGTGACGTCAAAAATAGTAGCATATATCCTAATAAAATCAAACTAAGGCTTATTGATCTAATGTGTGAACCATTCTCTGTGGGTGTGCATTGAGTTCATTAGTTTATTCCATGATGACTATTTGAGTTCTCCATCATAAACTGTGATGTAGGAAGTTTCCTACCATTTGATGATCTCATATTCACTTGTTTCCATGGTATGATTAATATGATGTCATGTTTTGTGTTCTAGATTGATATAAATATATTGTGGTTGTATTCATTGTCATGATACACATATATGATACTTTTTCCATTATAATTGTTGGAGTATATTGTTTATATAATTTATATTGATTAAAAAGTTTTTATATAATGCCTCTATAATTCCCAGAATGTTAAGATACACTTGTATTATTCTATTCAAACTTGTTGTTTTTTATGTATCCTTTGGAGGTTTATTCTTAGTATCCATTAAAGATGGACCATCTAGATATCTTTACCCTTTGAGGGAGATCCCAATGATATGAATTGATAATGAAAATTGACATATACATCGGGTAGAACCCTGATTGCTTTATGGACTAGATAGGACTCAATTCTCTGAGGATAAAGAGAAACGTGCTAGATCTTAATTCCTTGAGGATACCAAGTGGCATAATCATATTGATTCATTGAGGGTAAAATGTTAAATTTCACTAGACACATGGCTCATTGTTGGTCATTTCTTATATCACTTGATCATATTTTTGAAATTGATCTTAATTAGGAATATCCAGGGGTTTGAGCCTACATAGTTAGTACATGAACACTTGGTATGTGATTTTATATCCATTATACTTACTTTCATATTTATAATTATCAGATAATGCAACTATAATACACGTTAATAGTTTTGAATGATTAATTGATTGTGTCTATATAGGTTTTACTATTCACATCATCTATAATAATTTTGATATGTGTGCAGTCTTTTTGTATAAGAATATACAGAAGGGAAATGGGTCCATGAAGGATGGTTGCTGGAAGTGACATAGAGTTGGTAGGCATACTTGGAAAGACTCTAGGATATTTTAATTGTTTTATTTTTCTATTATCCTTTTACATTATACATTGTATTAACACTACCGGATTATTGTAAAATTTCCTTAAGCTTAGACATGGTCAAAAGAAATGTGAATATAAGATTAAAAAACCTTAGACCAAGAAAGTAACATGGGTTGAAAAAGGTCAGTATAAACTTGGACTATATGGGATTAATGATTGTCACAAAGCTAATGTTTGACCCACATACATTAGGGCACCTACTGGATGGTAGATGACTAATGTGAACATGGAGATTATAGTAAATAATAACTATCCTTCTCACCCTGCATTCCATTATATTTAAGATAAGTGTATTCCAGGCCTAGTTGATGCTTTTCTTATAGCCACAAGTTCCAACTATATCCTCTGGTGGAGGGGAAAGAGAAACACTTTGAATCACATGATAAAACAGCTAAGGATCAAGGTGGCCTCTATGATTCTAGTGAATATTTACTAGAGGATGATAATCAGCATAATAAAATCGAGGAAATCTTCTTAAAATCTAGTTCTATAAAACGGAAAAAACTAATGGTAGAAATTGATTGATAGATACGCCAAATCATAGAAAAATCAAGATGTATAGAGACTACTATCACATTGAAAGGAAATATTTTACAACATCTTTAGATGAACCTGGGAAGTAAATCATTAAACCTTCAACACTCCCAATTTTTTTGATCACCCGTTTGAAATATCTAGTTTATATGAAGAATATGATGATGGGAAAAATCATATTATGTACACATATGACTATTTATATGAGGAGGAGGTGCTGGAATCAATCGATGCTTGAATGGTTGAAAACGATGTCATAAAATTAAAGAAGATTCATGATGGAATTATGATTACTAATAAATACCTTGAAATCACAAAAACAATATTATGATTTTGAATGAATATAAATGAAATATCGACTTCAACATTAAATACATATCTTGGGAATGACTTCTTTTACAGATAAAAATATTTTCTAGCATAATGTTTTAGTGATTGGTTTTTCTACTTATTTTATTGTTTCCAATGATTTCTATTATTTTTTGGGATTCCTCTATAAATGATGGAGGTTCACCTTATTAGACTCAAATGGAATCCACTATGATATTATTGAATGTTTTGGTGTTTTTTAGATTCTTTTCTTGATCAAATCAAAACCATTTCACGGATTATATCTCTATTTCATGATTGTTAATAATCATTTGGGAGTTGGAAACCTGATTTGATTACTTTTGGATTATATTAATGATATGAGACATAATTTTTCTTTTGGGAAGATTAAATGATATTTTAGTGTTGATAAATTTGGTGAAATTGAAGTTTGAGCTCAATATTTATCCATCTGACATGGTTTTTTCTCTTCATTGAAGATCCTAGATGGAGGGATCAAAAACTCCTCTATTAAGAATAATATTTTATGTAATAAATGAGTGTTATACACTTGGTGTCATATATTCTTGTTGTTATTTCAGTGAGAAGTGATGCTAATTCCCTTTATGGATAAAATATTTGATAGGTTGATGGCATGATATTTCATACATTCTTTATACAACTCAAGGATTTGGTTTGTTTCTCTTAGAATCCTAAACTTGTATCCACATCATTCCCATGTTTGTGTATGATATTTATACAATGTGATTGAATTATAACAATTTATTATTTTAATAAAATTATTTAAGAAAGGAATTTGGTGACCAATTTATGATTCAATTTTTCTAAAAAAATATTGGTTTAGATTTCGACATTGGGAACCCATTTATATAGTTTGTATGACTAGTATGTAATATATATTGTTTATTCATGTTTAATATAATTATAATTATCATATTATGTTATATTATCATTTCTACAAAGATATGATACTTAGGGTATAGTCTCCCACTAAATTACATAGACTAACATTTTTAGTCAACTACCTCTTCTATTTCAGGAATCACACATGTGGTCTTGTATAACTCTGGTTTCAACCCAATGGTTTATATTGGGGAATTATAAAATTGTATTAGAACAATATTTTCATAAGGTTTTGTTTTTTGGACAATCTTGGGAAATTGTAGGAAGGATATAAAAATGTGAGACTTGGGTAGCAAAGTTGGTATATAAACTTATAGCACCTATGTAATAGACCTCCATGTGATAGTTGAATTGGTTTCTGTAAAATTTTTTATGGATTTTTTGTTGAGTTCCTGAATCATGAGTTGGAAATTATGATACAATGCCATATATATATATATATTACTGATATTATGATTCTTATTATTTATTTAATTTAATTCCTTTATTTTTAAAATATATATGTGTTATAATTATACTATAATATGTGATATATTTGTTTTTCCTTATTATAGTGATATTTCTACTCTTGAATAATTTTTTTGAAATCTAGATTACTGTTATATTTTGTATATATCTAAGACTCTGACTAATGTGTAGTCATAGATAACTTGGTTAGTGCTAGGATGGTTATATTTTTGGTTATGAGTAGAATCATAGGGAATACATTGAATGATCCCATATATTTATTTCTATATATCTATAATGTTCCAAATTCTTTCCTTCATGTTATAGGGAATTCCATCTTATAGAAGTCTGATGATATCACCAGCTAATGTGGGAAGGGTTATACTGACAAGGTTGGATGACCCTATTCAATAAACAACATTTAATGATAGTCATATAGAGTATGCTCCCACACCTTCTCCTATAGAATAGTTAGTAGGCCCAACTGAGTCAAGAGTCCTTTATCTTGAACCTACCCAAGGAAGGGGGGCACCACGACCCATGGTTTAACGTGCTGGAGAATTCAAGCTCCAATATCCACTATCCTTTTAGGGAACTGGTGGACTGAAGGATACATGGGATTAAATAGAAATTATTAAGGGTGCCTTCAATCTCAATGAGTTACCTGAGGACTAAAATGAGAATCTAGAAACATTCATGCTATAGGGATCGACCATGAAATTGTGGAGAATCACTATATAGGGTAAAAATGTAAGGTTGTCACATATGAGGTCATTAGGGAACTATTCTATGGGGAATTATTTCTTGATAAGATCAATCTATATAGATAATCATAGTTATTGATGACACAAAAACTGTCCATAAATATATATATATATAGACTTATTGTTTCATTTATATTATATGCATTGAAAAAATCTTTGATAAAAACAAGTAATAAATGGATAGTATTTTCAAGATTGGATTTCCTCCTAACATAAATTTTCATGTTCATAGTTTTGACCTACCTACGTTCCTAGAGATTCCCTGAAATGTGTTTACTATCGAGAATGATTCAGAGGAGGATAAAGTAGTTGCTTCTCTTCCACCATCCAGTATGTTATTTGGTGGTCCACCTATATATGTGGTGAGTATCTCTCCTATTATCATAAAGAGGAATATTGGGGACATGTTGAATAATAGTGGTACACATGTAGAGTGTAGTGTGGATTCTTTTTCCCACCTATAAAGAATTACATATTTCTTCAGATGTGGAAAGGCCATGCATTATTAAAATCTCTATACATCTCATCAAACCATGTTCCACCATGTAATAATATGGGGAATCTCTAGTTGTTTTTCTATTGACCCTTGAGGCTGAGGTATCATAGGGGTGGATGATAGATGGGATCTGTTACATGGGAATCTGGATGGGGTCCTCAATGGATGACTCTGATAACAACTACTTAGACTGGTCATGTGTCTCAGGGATGACATCACAATGCAAAGGCATTCCATATTTTTATAGTAGATCAGAATCTATATGATGATGGTGAGGGTCTATCTACTATTTGAGGTATGATTTTATTATTCATACTTTATATACTAGTTTTTTTGGTACTGGTACTTCTCATTCCTTCATATTTACACAATTTATTTCCAGAAATGTTATTTTGGTCAGGTTATCCTTTGAGTCACATTCCATTAATACACCATTAGTAACAAAATTTTAACATCTTTAGTGATTCTCATAATGTACCTTCATTGTTTCTAGCTATAGACTGTTTTGGGACTTTATGATTCTTTTGGTGATAACTTTGATGTGCTTCTCACTATGTACTAGTTGGGATTCATTTTACCTCATATTGATTTCTATCAAATATGGGTATCATTAATATCTCCCAATAAAGATATGTATTTGATAAAAAAAATAATGGAAGTTGTGTGTAGGTATACTCGGAGTAGACTTGAGAAATCATGGGATAAACAAATTACTGATTGTGGAATTAACTTTTTCAATAGGATCAGTGGAATCCCAATAATTTTTTCGTCATCTCTTTTATCTAAATCAGGATGTCTCTTAAATGAAAATATAAGGATTACTCTAATATATGATTTTACTTGGAGATATAGCTCACAGATGGTGAAAATCCCATTTTGATACCGACTTATTGTATGGAGAAGGTATATTTGAAGGATCTCAATGTGTAAATCAAGGATTTGTATCATAAGGGATCTATCAAGATGAGTAATTAACTATATGGTGAATTTTTGTTATTTTTCATGAAGGTGGATGGTAGTCATCAACTCTACGTTGATTACTGAATGCAGAGCTAGGTGAAAATGAAGAAAATATATCATTTTCCCAATATCTATGATCTTTATCATTAGTTATAGGGAGCCCCATGGTTCTCCATTATTTTTATTTGATCAGGTTATCACCATTTATAGGTTAGAGAGGTAGACATCCTGAAGATAAAATTTTGGAGAATATTTGGTCTATATGAGTACTTGGTGATGTTATTTGGACTAATTAATGTGTCGCCAATGTTCATATATCTCACGAAGAAGATAATATCAATCTATAATTTTTCATCAGGTTTTAATTGGTGAAATTATCATATACAGTCTAATCCCAGAGCATCATGACATACGTCTCTAGATATTTGTATGCATGCTTCAGGAACATTGGCTTTTCACCATGGTGTCAAAGTGGAACATTTGGATTCATGAGTTGTAATTATTAGGGAATGTGTTTTTTTAGATATGTATATATATGGGAAAAGAGAATTTGTTGGAATTTATTTCCTAGATATGTCTCCATAATGTGTTTTAGTGTAAGATATTTTTTCTTTTAGTTTTATACTACTGATATTTTATCAATTAGTTTTCTTATTTATCAATATCTATGAGTGATTTTCTAAATAAGGGAGTATTGTTTAAATGGAAAGAATATTGTAAAGATGTGTTTTTATGATAAAGATCATGTTGAATACAACTCTAGTTTTGATAACTCTTGACCCATGTATCATTTAAATCATATAATATTATGAATCTGGAATTAATCTAGGAGATATACTAATGTAGAGGGAGCGAGTAATAGCTTATAGTTAATGTAAGTTATAAACCCATGAAAGGAACTATGGTACCGATGAGTCAGAGCTTGAAACATGTGTCCCTGGTTTAATGTATTAGAGACACTATCTCTTTAGAATAAGGTATGTTTATTACAATGATAAAAAAATCCTTTACAATATAATCACACAATGGGACCTCAACTTGAGCTAGAGGCCCTAGGTATAACATCTGTTGTCATTCAACATTGAGATGAATTTTTCAATAGAAAGGTTATCATTTTTATAGATGCTATTATTTATAAGACACATCCAACAAAGGTGTAAAGAACAAAAGTTACCATACATAAATATTTAATCTTAAAAGATTAATGTTCATTAAATAACCGAATGATTTATAATATAATAATTTAGGATTACTTCATTTAGAAACCTGGAAACATAAACAAAAGGTCCATAAGTAAGATACAAAATATCTAACTATGTTATCCATAGATTGAACCCTTCTAATAGATATCATAAATAAACCCTTTCTTAATATCCTTGGGAAAGGAAATATAATAAAGGGTGACCTTAGATACTCAGTAAGGGTAATCCATGAAGACACCAATATAACACGATAAAATGGGTATGTGAGCATGAGAAAAACATATGAAAATAATATCTAGAATATCATAGATCATAAAAATTATTCAAGTAATAAGTCTTGGATTTTATTAAGAAATTAAGCATAATGAAATCAGATAACATGATCCATGAGAGAATATCCTTGGCACGAGACATATATTTTTTTCATATATGTAATCATAGAAAAATTTATATCAATACTACCAACCAATAATTTCATGACATGTTAGGATTGGGATAAAAACCCATTTTACTACATCAGGAATCAGATAACCTCTCATTTTCCCTCTTTTGGGATTGATACATCCTCTCATGTACCCTCTATTGAGCTTAGTAAAACTTCTAGTCTACCCTCTTTTAGGATTGGAAAAACATCTCATGTACCCTTTAATCTCACTTAACATTAATCATTATGCAATACATTAGAGGGAGATATATTTCCCACCCATCACATGATTAAAATGAAACATATATATTCCACAAGTTCAAAAAATATTCATCATATCAAAACCCAGGAAAAGAAATTGGTTTTGTATTCATTTAATTATAGTATATAATATAGGAAAAGAATCTGAATTCATAATGTTCTATTATGGTATAACCAGTGGGAGAGAATTGAGTTTCATGGAAATGATTTCATAATAAACAAGAAACATCCAGAGAATGAATAATAATGGTTTCCATGGATCATATCCCTAGTAAATAATAATTAACATCAAAGGATGTAATATTATTGGGTAAATGGTGATGAAATAAAAATAAAATGAGACATTTCTTGGGGAAAATATCCTTTCTTTAAAAATCATTTTTTTATTACAAATTCATAAAATATTAGGGAAATATATTTCTTTTAAAATAAAAATAAAAACATATAAATGAATATTTAATAAAATAATGGGCATGACTTTTATAAATTTATATTCCTTATATACTTGTTAAAACAAAGGTTCGATACACATTTTAAATAAAATTCAAACTGGCCATGTTTGTAAAATGACATAAATATTCATATTAATTTTTTTTATAAAAATGCATAATGGGTAAAATTGCCATTACAAAATTATAGAAGAATATTAAAAAAATTAATTTTTTTAGATAATAAAGATAAATAAGATAAAGGGTTTTCTACAGAAGAGAAAAATAATATCAGTTATAAAAAATATTATTTTAATTATTAAGTGTATAAAGAGAGGAAAATCCAGGGATAACATTTATTATCATATCATTTGGATATGATAATAAAATACATGATTATATTGAATTATGGATCAACCAAATTCATTATTTTAATCATAAACATAAAAAATCCCAGCAAATGAATAAATTGTATCGTAAATAAATTACCTCTTTAGTAATATTTAATCATGATACCCTTGAAAACATAACATTAAATGAACCAAAAAATATCCTGGTAATTAATAAATTAATGATATTACATGTCAATTGTGTTGTATATGAACCTCATAAAATAAAATATGTCAATAACAAAACATATGTCTCCAAGAAAGAAAATTGATAAAACAAATCAGTTACCGCTTTGGAAATCTATTGACTCATCATCAAAATTAATATTAACATCAAATTAAACATTAAATATCATGAAAATAATTATATTAATTATATTACATATCAATGAAGTATTATATACACAACACAAGATAAAGTTGTGGTAAATATGGAAATTATCTCCCATAAATAAAAGACTCAAGAAATATATTAATATAAGTATTAACTTGCATCATAGAAATTAAAACCTCTTATATAATAAATATATTTTTAGTATAAATATATTTTAGAACCACAAATATACATATCCTACCATATATGACTTACTTATGACATTTCATTACCTGTTAATTATTAATTCCATGTTAAATTCATGTTTTATGTAATAACAACTTTGTTTTATATGTATATTTTGATTTTTTTTGTTCCTCATACATTGATAACGATTACATAATAATTAGACTGTTAACTATGATATTATTTTAATAAATATTCTATATAATTTTATTTTTGGTAATCCATAATTGTTTCAGACTAAAATTGAAATACACAGTTCTTGGAGATGGTAAGTTGTACATACACATGAATATTTTTTCCATTTTATTAGTGGACTAAAAGAATGAATGATAAAATATAAATCATATTACCAAAATAATTTTTATTATATATAAATATATCCCATGTTAATTAAACCCAACTTTATTACATTCTATTTAATGTGTGAAGGAATCAAATCCCTTCGTGAGGTAGTAGTGCACCGTACACACAAACAACATTATTGTATTACAACAAAATGGAAAGTAAGGAGGTACCTGTAATATAATAATTATATAATTATAAAAATATATTTATATTAATATATCAAAATTTAATACATCATTATATATAGCCATGATATGTGGTGATGGAAAATGAATTCCATCTGTTTGTGAGGTGGTAGTCCACCGTTCAAACGAATGATGATTTCATATCGTATTTGATGGAAGTGGAGATAGTTGCAGGTCATTCCATTAATATTAAAAAAATCTCAATATATAGAATATACTTATTTTTTTATATCATCATGGTAAAATAATACTTTTTATTAGATAAAGTAATAACTAAAATAAAACACTCGGTTGCGGATGTTCCATCATCTATGGAGAATTTATTTTAGTTTTCCCTTAAAGGCTTTTTCTGATGATTTTATGACCAAACTAAGTCATATATTATTAGTTTTGGGCATTAATTAAGTAATTTGGGTATTTATTTTTTGATCTAAAGGGTTCTTGAAGTTTGAATATGATGGTTGAAGGTGTGGCCTTTTATAATTGAGGTGAGTGGTGTACAAGTAGATTTTAAAAATAAAAAGGCATACCCATATTGGTGAGACGAAACAAATGTAAAAAATGTTCCATTAATAAAAATATAATATATAAGGTCTATATATGGGCATAAAATGAGTTTTTAATAGTTTTTTTTTTATTTTTTACCTTTATCTTTTTAGTTTAACCCCACTAGAAACACATTTTTACCTTAACCATGATAAATAATTTTTTCTTTTTTTACTATTAATTACGGTAAAAAATTATGTTTACCGTCTTAGATAATAAAATTTTTCATTAATTAAAATATTTTATCCAATTTTAATAATTAATCTTATATATGTGGAAGAATTTAATTTTAGATTAAACCTGCAGATGCGATGAGAAAGCTTGTTTTCAAAATAATATTTTTTAAATATTAAAAATAATTATATCAAAATTCCATATTATATTTGTTATAATTACTTTAATTTTATTAATATATATATAATTGAACTAATATTACTTTTAAAAAATTATTAAAACAATTTTTATGTCCGTCACTGATTTAAAATAAATGCCAATTCTTAAAAAAACTGGTACTTTTCACTATTCATTGAAAATTTTATCTTCTAAAAAAATTCCAAGAAATTCACCCAAAGATAGATTTTACATGATGATATACAAGATAAAAATTTTTTATAATATATTTTCTAAATTTAGTAGAAATTAATTTTAAAATATGTGTATAAAAGGAAATAAAACTACTTTTCAAAAAAAAGTTATAATTTTAAAATTGGATTTATTATTATCTCATGCATAGAAAAAAATATGAATATTAAAAAAATTATTGAATATAAAATATTTAGATTTAAATAAAATAAAACAAAAAAATCAATTTTTATAATTTATTATGGTAAAACATGTTTCTGTGCATAAAGACAGTTATTTTTAAAGAGATTTCCATTATCTTAAAACACATTTTATTTCAATTTTTATTTAATTTATCACAAAAGAATTAATTTTATATACATGATTAAACCAGATATTTTTATAATTTAGTTATTTCTATTAATCATTGAAATTCATATAGTTAGGTGATAGTTATCATATTTAAAAATAATGTTTTTATAGTATGTTATGTTTCATTTTAACTCAGTGTTGCTGGTAATTAAAGATAAACTCAGTGTTGTGTGAATTAGTAAATATTGAAAATATTAAATTTACTAGAACAAATATTTCAAAAAAGCATCATTTTTTTAAATTCTAACTTGATTAAAAATAATTTATCCCATTAAATTCTTCACTTTGGTGCCAAAGACTAAGGATAATTTTTGCTTAAAATATCCCCATGATCCAACATAACATCCACATTTTGGTGGTTTCTCAAAAATGAAATAACAAAATGAATAGTATTTTTCAATTTTATTTATTTTATTTAAGATCTCCATTGGTTTTTCCTCATATGAGTGACAATTACCTACCAGTATAACCACTAAGTTTAGTACATGTGGTGGATCCGTTTAGTACTTCTTCATGATAGATACATGTAACACATCATGGAAATGAGGTAGGTTTATTGGATGCTCTAATTGATTGGATATCATATCAATATGATCAATAATTTCAAAAGGATTGAAATACCTATGGATTAGATTTACTTTATATCATAAGCACAATTTCATTCATTGGTTGTGCTTCGATCAATTTCCACTTAATATCAAAATCCAAGAAATTAAGATGAGTTTTTATGCTAAAAGTACTAATGGATCACATGATCCATAATAAAACGATAATTCGCGCATTTTATCTCTATTTACCATCAAATTAAGAAATTTTTTTACTGGTTATCAACATAAAAAAATCTTTAAATGCTAAAGTAATACATGAATCTCTAAAACCTCATCTAATGTTTAGATTAAACCATTCTATAAGCAGTTAAATTATGACTATTTAAAAATTAAAATTTTATAAATTAGGTCACTAAATTTATCCAAATAAACTTAACAGTAATCATCAAAATACCCTTATATAGATCGTAGGGGTCACATGAAAATTATGTGAATACCTTGGCCAAATATTCGCTTGAATCTTGCTAATAGAATGAATTTCGATAAAAACACAATGAATTCCTGCATGACTCCTCATTACTTGAAAATAACATTAGAATATTTTTCATTTTTCGTAGATCCAATAATTATTGAAAAACTTAAATAATTACCTAAACAAATTTTTCAAAAAATCCTTTATCATTTCTAAGGTCACTAATACTATAAAATAAACATTATCCTTATCAATATTCTCTTTATTTAAACTAAAATCCATTTTTGCTACATCAGAACATACTAAGGGTTATTTTCCTCTAAAAGTGTTTTTTCTATAAAATATGACATTTACATTAAATAAAATTCTAGTAAATTTTTTCATTTAAAAATATCCTTTCATATCCTCAAAAAACATCAATGAAAAAATCCTTATATATTTCTATATTCAAGTAACATAATTCTCTAATTAGAATATATATACACTAAAATCATTAAAATTTATTCTTACACCATTAAATAAGAATCATCATATTATTCCTTAATACAAATTTTCTAAAATACTACACATTATTCAGCTTATAAAATTCGTCAACCTCAATTTTAATAAATCTTCTCACATTTAACGTAAAACTTTTGATAAGAATAGCCAATACCTTTAAGATGTCATTAATGGTATCTTGATCATCAGTATAGTATCCATTACACATTCCAACTTAAGGATTCTCTTCACAAGATTTCCCTTTGGGATATCCTTTTTTATAATTAACATATACTGAATGATTAGGTTTATATATGTTATTTTACTGGTTTGAGGTTATGTTTCTTCTTTGTTTGTGATTACCAGAGGTTACAACATGTAGTGGGCGAGCATGATGAGTGGGAGGATCTGATATAGTGTAGTGATTTTACCACTAAATTTAATTTCTTTATATGGTGTTTGATAAGATAGGAGATTTCAACCAAAGAAAATGTCAAAAGGATAGGAATTTCCTTAGATTCACGCTACTTTTACTTTGCCTCTCCCATGTTTGAATCTACTACTTCTTTTATCTTCCTGAGAGAGTGGGATTCATTCTTATGGTTCTTCTTCATTATACATCCTCATTTTAGTATGTACATGTTTTCCATGCAGGTTTTCATTTCAATATAATTCTAGGGTACAGAACATCATAGAATGCAAGTCAAGTTGAGAAGAATTATTTTCACATATATATGTTGGAACCTTTGGGAAGCTCCGAACCATGCTATAATGGGTTACCATTTCTCACATATTTTCCTCCAAATAAAACTTAGGGATTTGATTATATAATTGTGAACTCTTCTAATAGCAGGTAAAAACTCACATACCCTTTTCAACATCTATAATAGATCTTTTATGAATGACAATTCACATGGGATGTGGATTAGGTGGACTCTTACAATGAGTGGCTTGAAACTCAATGTTGATGGGTCATATATGAATAGATATATGAGGGGTGTATGGGTTGTTAGAGACATAAGTTGTTCAGTTTGTATTGGGTTCAGTGATTTTTATTGTCTGGCCCACCCCTTTGGTATAGAGGTAAGGGCGCATAACAATGGAACCATATTGTGTAAGTGATTCAATCGTCAGGTGATAGAGGTTGACTAAGACTCAGTGGTTCTTGTATGAATTAATCAAGGAAAATTTGACCCTCCATGGTATTTGGCTTAACTAACCAGAAACTGCCCATTGGATTCTAATTATCATTAGATGGTGCAACACATTTGGAAAGAATCCATCATATAAGCAGATTCACTTTCTCATGATGGGAGTTTGGATGACACCCTTATCATATTTTATATATTTGGGCATCTTCATTTTGAATGTAATATTTTCTTCCAAGGGTATGCCCTTGGTATTAACCATTTTGGAATCCTTGATGCCTCTTTTTATTTATCCAAATGGGTGTTCTAGAACATTTATAATAAAAAATCAACTTTCATTCCTTTTGTATCTGAAATTACATTCTTTGGGTCCTTCATTTCCAAAGTCAAAACTTATTCTCATTCCATTGAGGCATTCCCTTGAGTGTTTCTTCTCACATTAATGACATATAGGAAACTGATTATTCCATACACTATGGTCTCTACCACCTGTTCTCTGAGTGAACTATCTCCTCCAAATATTTTTGTGATTCCATGAGTTGGTTGAGGTGTAATTTGTTAAATATATATCATGATAACTAATTGGGAATATTATCCTTCCCTCTTGTCATCATTTCATTTATTTTATATTTAACACATAATCTTTAATAATAAACTTTATCCAAGATATGTCTAGTTCCCTCCATTGATAAATACCAAAATGCATATTTTTTAAAATTATAATCATAGTAGGAAACTACAAAATCATGAAAAATCACTGATATGGTTTCTAATTCAAGTAAACATCTATGAAACCTTAGGTTTATTCTGGGAAATTATTAATATCCTTCATGATGGTTTTTAGAATTTTTCAAAATTCCCAATGAATATTCCATAGGAGAGTTAAAAAATAAGTGTATAATGGCCTATTTTCATGCACCATGTGATGATCAATTATAGATCAATGCCCCATTTTTATAGTTATTACCCCTAGGTACCATTATGCTAGAGCCACATCCACTTAAAATATCTAGATAGTGATGTAATATCTAGGAATCTTGTGAATCTATCTTTTACTAATATTCAATGAATATTTACTATAATTTGACTCATCCTTATATTTATCCTTAGTCATGTTCCTAGAAATATCTTTAGAAATATCCCTAGTGATCTCACTAATTTTTTCTGATCATAGTTTCCGTATGTTAATTAATGTTTTTCTCTAAACTCAATTGTAATGACCGAAACTTCTCATAAATAAATATTCCATCTTAAAAGAAGAATATTTTTTACATATCATAATGTTCCCCACCAGAATAATTTAGGCCTTGAACCTTTGGAACTGTGGACTCATAAACAACTGCCGCATTAGTGAGATATGTTATCTCCAACTAAGATATTCAAAATTATCACCCTTCTTAGATATATCAAACATAATATTATTCCTCATATACTGGGGAGAGGAAACATACGAAATTTTGATCTTATATGCTCAGTATGGGTAAACAAGGGTGATATCAATATAACACAAGTATATGGGTATGTTAAGATGAGAATAATATATGAAAATCTTACCCTCCATATCATAGATCCTGAACATGGGTTATATAATAAATCATGAAAACCCATTAGACAAGACTCATAATAAAATTAGATAACGTAATCTATGATTGCCTAACATTTTCATAATATGTTTATTTGTGGAACATATATAATCATATATAATATCACATCAATTCTACCCAACAAGACACTCATAACATGTTAGGGTTGGGATAATCATACATGTACCTACTTGGGGCTTGGAAAAACCACCCATGTACCATCTCTTGGGCTTGTGATAACCTCCCATGTACCCTCTTTCAAGATAGGGATATCCTCCAATGTACCCACTTTCAGGATTTGGATATCCTCCCATGTACTATTTGAGATCATATAACATTAGTGATTACTCAATCCTTGTGAGGGAGATATAGGTCCCACCCATCACATGATGAAATCTTATATTGTTGTTCCACATGATCATAAAAAATCATCATATACGAACCCATGAAAAATAAATGGGATTTATAAATTTTTAGTCTTTTCATAATAGAAAAACCATTGAAAAAACAAGTGAGTTTCATAAGGAGTATATCATGGTATTAACCATGTAAGAAAATCATGTTTCATACACATCTTGTAATCATATAAATTAACAATCTAGAGAAATCATAATAGTTTTTTCCTTGCCCCATATCCCTAATAATCTATCAGCAACATAAAATGATGTCATCTTATATGAAAAATTATTATTTATAGAAAAATAACATGTACCGTTTCTTGAAGAAAATATCTTTTCATTGAAAAGGAATAGTTTTTAAAAAATAAAATAATAAAAAATAAATGGTAAATAATTTTCACTAATCATAAATTTTATAAATTATAAAGAGATATTCAATGAAAATAATGTTCATGACATCCATAAATTTATGTTCATGTCATACATGTTAATACAAAGGTTTATTTCACATATTCTGTAAAATACAAAGGGGATATGATTGGAAAGTGGTATAAATATTCTATTTAAAAAATATTTTAAAAGTAAAAAATGAATAAAAATGAATTTAAAGAATAATATAGTAACAATAAAAAAATTTAAAATTGTTTTTATAAAATGTGGACATAGAAGTGAAAATTTTTTCGACTAAAGAGATAATTAAAGAATGTTTTTTAAATTTTTATTTTTTAAATTATGATTTTATAAAGAGAAAACGATGAGGGGAACATAAGTATTATAATTAAATAACTAGAGGAAATTAAATTTCATGAGTTTCTTGATAGATGGAACATTTTGTTTCATCATCATAAGAATAAACAAAAACAATCCTAATAAATAATGAGATTATATGGTAATATCGTTACCTCATTGGTAATGTTGAATCATAATATCAATGAAATAATAATAATACATGATACTTATAATACCTTGAGAATAAATAAATTCATGATATTTTATATAATAGGGGTTGTATAAGAATCTCATAAAATAAGATAGGAGTATAACAAATCATCAACCTCATAGATTGTAAACTGAGAAAAAAATCTCTTACCACTTTAGTAATATCTTAAATTTGAATCCCCATTAAATAATATCATTAATTGAAACACAAATTATCAATAAAATATGAATATTCATGATATAGATATCAAATGGGCATTATATACACCCTGAAGAATATACAAGTGGTGAATTTTGTATAAGTCACCCATAAATTAAATACAGAATAGACATTGCTTACTATAAGTATCCAATTATACTATAGACATTTGAAACTCTTATATAATAATTGAAAGTTAATATAAAACTATTACAGAATAACACACACACACACACATATATATATTTACATATAATACCTCATAAGATTTAATTATGAAATTTTTTACCATTTTATTAATAATTCCACATTAATGTCACGTTTCATGTAATAACAGCATTGTTTTTCATGAATATTTTGATTATTTATTATAGGTCCTAAATCATAGATCATTTTTTTATAATATCTATAATTTAAACCATCAGATAAATATAATATATATAGAGTATATAATTATTTAATATAATCCATAAAATATAGAGATAAGAAATGAAATTCACTGCTCATAGATATTGTAGGTGTACGTATGCATAAAAGCTGTTTCAATTTTCTAGATAGATATAAATAAAGAAAGGTGAAAATTATATTATAGTTAAAGAATAAATTCAATTTCATATATTACACACAATTTAAATTAACCCATCCTTATTAGCTTCATTGTAATGCATGAATGAATCAAATAAACATTCTGTGGTTGTAGTCCACCGTACACACATGAGGAATTATCGTATTCCAACATCAAGGAAAGAAATGAGGTATATGTTATATAACAAATTAATAAGTATAATAATACCATATATATTATATATAAACAATTAATCTTTCATTACATATAGTTGTGATAGGTGGTAGTGGAAAACAAATAACATCGGTTCGTGTAGAGCTAGTCCACCGTACACACGAATTATGATTTTCTTTCCTATTTTATAGAAGTGGAGATTTTTCTAGTTCATGACCAAAATATAGAAATATCTCAGAATATTTAATATAATAAAGTTTTTATAACATTATGCTTTAATAATAACTGATGTATGTGGAAAAAGAAATAAAATAAAACACTTGTTTAGGGACATTACAACCTCTTTAGAGAATTACCTTTTTTTCCACAAAATGATTATTACCGTGGATTTATGATAAATCTATGAAATATAGGAATATAAAATGTAATTAATAGATTTATGTGGGTATTTATTGGAAATAAATGTGTTTTTTAATTTTTAAGATAAGCAGAGAATGACTAGCCTATTATAAGTTAGTCGAGTGGCATATAAGTATTTTTTATATGAAAAATTTGTAACCATATTTATAACTTGGAAAAACAATAAAAAATGAGAAATTCTATAAAATAAAATATATAAGGTCTAAATACAAAAATTTAATTGATTTTGGGGGTGTTTTGGTCATTTTTAATCCTTATATTTTTTATTTAACCCTTAATAAACAAAATTTTATGTTAATAGTGTTAAATAAATTTTATTTTTTCTAATATTAATAATTGTTAAAAATTAAGTTCATCATATAATATAACAAATACAATTTTATTCTAAAAATGAAACCCATTTTTACAAATTAAAGCCACTTAATGTTCATAATTTAGTTTTTAATTATATCTAAAGATTCGATGAGAAAGCATGTTTTCAAAGAGATATTGTTAAAAATACAAAAACTGTTTTATATCAAAATTCAATATGAAATTGTTTAAAATTACTTAAATTGAATTAATATATATGTTTATTTGAACTAATTTTACATTTAAACCATATTAATTTTTTATTTTTTTATTATAGGAAATGAAAATTCTTAATAAAAACAAATATTTTTCAATATTCATCAAAAAAATTATCTTCTCATATAATTATAACGAAACTTGATTAATATAATTTTAAAATGTATACTTTAAAAACTGAAAATATTTTTTAAAATAATTTTTCTAAAAATGAAGACAATTAATTTTAAAATAAGTCTAGAGAAGGAGACAAAACTGCATTTTAGAAAACAATACCATTTTTAAGAATAAAACTAGAATTATTCATATCTGATGACATAAAAACAGATTAAAATAAATTTAAAATTTTTATTGAATAATTATTATATAAATTTCATAAAAAATAATTCACCAAAAGTTATTTGTTTAATATATTAGTGTCAAATGAATTTGTGTGAATAAAATTAGTTTTTCAAAAACATATTTCTTTTATTTATAATGAGTTATTACTTATATTTCTAATTCGCAGTTCACCAAAGAATTAATTTATATATAGGTATAAATAATATATTTTAACAACTCATTTATTCATATTCATACTTGAAATTCCAATGTTTAGGCCATAACTCTCATATTAAATAATAATATTTTAATAGCATGTAACATTTTTCTTAAACTCATTGTTGAATGTAATAAAAAATGAACTCAGTTTTGTATGTAAAATATATAAAAAAAGTGTAAATTTAATTGAAAAATATATATTTTATAAAATATTACATTAATATAATAGGATCTTGGTGACCAGACATTAGAGAAATAATGGTGTTTGATGAGTTTTTTTTAGCCAAATGGAGGATGAATCCTTCTGAGGATCAGGAATCAAATGGAATTTCCTCTATTTGTGGCATAATTTTATCTAGTGGATTAAGTAAAATGAAGAAATGAAACTTACAAAGAGTGTAATATGATTTAATAATAACTATTTAGTAGTGAACTGATACCTAGGTTTTCATTGGATAATGATGATTTGATCCCTGATCATGGGAGAGTGGTAGTCCCTGCTTATATCTGGAAGGATTTTATGGGAGAAATTCATAAATATATATTTGTGGTTCATCTTGATGTAAAATATATATGCCATAACTTTTTGTGACATTTCTGGTGGCCTGGTATAAAGATAGACATTTTTTGTTTTTTATCTTAATGCCTTACCTAAAAGAGGATAAAGGCTGAGCACTAATGTATTAGTAACTTGACTCATCCACTTCCAGTGACCATGTGGAATTTGGAAGACATTTGGATGACATTTGAGATGATGTTACTAAGGACCTCGAGGAGTTGTGCCATTTTGGGGTGATTTTTGATCATTTGATGAAAGATGTAAATTTCTTACCAATCCATGAGACTCACTCAATAGACAAGATATGAAATTTATATGTAATGAGATTATATACATACATGCATTTAACTTGAGAAATATATTATATATAGGTTCATGATTCACCTCAATGTTTTGGAAGGAATTTAAGAAGCCCTTGGGGAATTAGCTGAGATTGATCATAATATATCATCCCTAGACAGATTGAAAGTCTGAATGAATGATTCACATAATAGATGATATGATTTATACTTTTGAACTATACTTCATTGGAGCTTATTATAATCACCATGTATTTTTTGATTTAGTATAAATAAATGTTTACCAAGCTTTAATTTAGATGGATACTTATGATGTGATTTATAGAAGGCCATACCAATCACTGCTATATTGGAATGATGCTCATGACTTAGTTGTTTTTGGGCATATATTGGAACAATAGACCCAAGAAAGATAACAGTTTACTTAAAATAGGTTTATCACATATCATATGTACAATAATTCTCATTACAACCATATAAAGTTACTTTTTTCTGTTGGATCAAGGTGATAGGTTCTTCTTGAGGATGATTTCTCGGTTAGGCCAATGATGTTTGAAGATGAAGACAATTCTAATTTCATGATATGTTAGAATATTCAAGATCAATGACTAGGTTGAGATATTGGAATAACATTTGGATCAACCTTTTCTGTAATAAGGTATGCATGACGTGTTTCACATGTCATAGCCCTGGTGGTACATACCTAATTCAATGCATGTTATTGATTGGAAGGATATTATGCTTGAGTCTGGAACATGGTTTGTAGATTATAAATTGTAGAATTTAGATAGGTGGTAGAATTTACATAGAGGGTATATAGTACCATTGGTCCATTTTCTAAGGAATCCTGGATGTTAGTATGAGGATATATGAGAGGAGGGGGCAGATACTCGAGCTCAGTGGCCCAATTTGAATGAGAATGACATTTTAAGGTACTTCTCAAGGATGAAAAGTCGTTAGAGGGGGATAATTTTAACATCTATGTATTATTTAATTAATGGGACGCTGAATTATATAAATTTATCTATTTACTTTTGATTCTACTCTTATATTGGTTCTAAAGACTTTTGTTTTCAATGAAAAGGTTCTAGGTTTTCATAACATAGATGTTGTATAAAAGATCAATTATGTGGTGGTTCAAAAATATCCACTTTCCTGTTACTGGACCCACCAACTAGTTAATGTTGTTCTAGTTGGTCTTATAGACACAAAAAACCAACTAGAAAGTCTATTTCTTAGAAAGAATTTATCGAATTCTAACAGAAAGAACATGCACTCAGTGAGGCCCACCGGCTCACTAGTGTGAACTATCTAGTTGTACATTAAATACACCCCATAAGTTTTAATTTTACATGGATACCACCTTGTTTAATACAAAAATATAACACTCACCTAGACTATTTTGAATTTTAGTCCTCCACCATAGTATTAGACTCTCCAAATCTTATCCCCTTATCTCTACAACCATTGATCGATCTGATGAGCTAGAACAATTAGTTTTCCTCTATATCCATTCTACATTATTTTTAATTATTCATATATGAACATTTATCATTAGAAGATATATAATTTTTCATAATGATACAATTAATGTTTCAACATTTATTTATAGATTGGTGATCGATCTACCATTTTCAAGATATTTCATGACTGAATCGAGATCCACCATGGACAATGAATGAAATATGAGTAATTATTTTAGAATCATATTCATGGACCTCTTATTAATAGAAAATTTGTGATTAAACCTTATTATATTGTCTATTACTTGGTATATTAGTGGGAGATTCTATGTTTCAATTTGTTTTTTGTTGTGCTTTTCATTTTTCTATGATTCTGATCGCTGGAGGAGATAAAGATGTCATTAGAGTTGGCCATTTTCTCTTTGTAATTGACATGTGTGTCTATTTCTTACAGATGGAGTCGGGTGGGTGTCCTCGAAAGAGGGATGGATGTGATGAAATCCATAATTTAGTTGTCGGTCCTCATTGGACTAATGGGTACTCTGTTTGTTTCTACACGTGTTTTGAGTCTGGTATGTGCTATATCAGGTTGACAATGTAGTGATTCCTCGCTTGCATCGTCTGGTGGCTGTCTCGAAAGAGATATAGGTGTGCTGGCATCGATCTTCTTGTCCTCTCCTTTATTTTGATATTATAGTGAGGAGTTCCTTTCCTTGATAGTGTTACCAGCATGACACATTTCTTGACAAGGGGGGAAGTGCATCATCCTTTGCTGTTTTCGCAGTTGCAGGTTCTGACAGGGGGGATAGAATTTTTGGCTGGTTCATTCTTGATATCTTTCTCTTTTTTGGTGTTTGGGTCCTTCTAAGGCTTTTTCCCAGTTTTCTTTCTTATTTTTCACTTGGTCATTTTAATGGGTCCCTCCTTTCCCCGGTCATAAAAAGGAGATCTTTTTATGTTTATTTAAGGTGTTCTACCCTATAACTCTTTAAAAAAACCATGAGGTATAAATTTCATTACCATTTGGGATGATCATGTACAATTGTTTCCATTATATGATTCATGTGATTTCTTGTTTTGGGTTCTTTATTATTGGTTATTGCTTGTGGGTCTATGTTTTTTGGTGATATTCACATATGATCCTTATTTCCATGATAATTGTCAGAGTAGCTTGTTACCATGCATGGTGTTGATTCAATGTTGGTTATATGGTGCTACTATACATCTCATGATACCATGGTATAGTTTCATTATTATTCTCTTCATTGTTATGTGTTTTCATACCATTTTTGTTCGGTTCATTGTCTTCATGATAGGTTAACGATCACGGTATATTTACCCTTAAAGGAGGATCTAGAACATCTTACAATAATGATAGTGTTAGAACCAAAAAAAGTGTTTAATCATGATTTCCTTATTTCCTATATGAGACTCAATTCCATGATTATACTAAGGAACATGTAAAAACATAATTCATTGAGTATGGAAATTAGAATTATCATCTCGATTCCTTGAGAACAAAATGTGACATGTCACTAGCTTTGTGGATTGTTGTCGGTCATTTTTAGGAACCTTTTCATCATTATGATATGATTTCAAAGATGGTATGATGGGGTGTTTTTGTAACTTGGTTAGTAAAAGATTTATTGCTACATTCTTGTATGTTCCTTATGCTTGATTTCACATTTATTATTATCATTTCATACACCATGATACATGTAAAGATTGTTTAAGGATGTATTGGTGCTATCCAAGAGGGTTTTATTACTCACACCCTATATAAGACTTTTAATACATGTGTAGACTTCATGTGTTGGGATTCGAGCATTGGAAAGGATACCATGAAAGATGGATGAGACGAGGATCACAAAGCTGGTAATAGGACCAGGATAGACTCTAAGGGATTTTTTCTACTTTATTTTTTTAATTATTCTTTCTACCTTATACATGGTCTTGAATTTCCTTATTAGAAGCAGTGTTTAAATATTTATTTTACCGGTATGTTATCTTCATAGTTTCAATATGTTGACTTTGATTATATATATATTATTATTATATTCGGTTATAATAATATTTTTATAGGGACATGATTCTAAGAGTATAGTTCCCCCAATGATGGACTTAGATTCTCATAACAAATTATCCGCCTATTGCATATGGGGAGGGGAACATGAGGTCCTATGGATCATCAGTTTATAAATGGTGGTTTGGGATAGTGTGTTAAAATATCAGACTAACTCATGAATGAATCTTCAATGTATTCTATGAGATAAATTTTTATTTCATTCCCCATGGGCTCCCTATACTCATTTTCATCTTATGTCTTCATGGTTATCTCATTTTTCAAGAGAGAACAAATATGTTCCTCCACCTATATGTTTTTAATGTCTTTAAATTCAAGGATTTTAGTGACATTATGTTCTTCATTACTTGGTTACACCCAAAAAAAAGTATTTACCAATGTTTCTGTAAAAAGAAAACCACAAAATAATTTCATCCATTATAAATATATTTAAATCATATAATCATTTTAGTGATATATTGGCATAAATTCATTGAAAAAAATTTAAAGTATTGTATAATCATATATAATTGTGTAATTTTTACTATTTTATAGTTCCTTAATGATATATTTAGTAAATTTTCCAAATTTGATGAGTTCTTTTTAATGTAGAAATTTTATTAAATTCATTTCTATCAAATCCAAAAGGAAAGGTTCTCATAAATTTACTATCAAATTAATAAGTGTAAATATCATTATAGGTGTATCTGTCTTGTTTTTTTTGTAGTATTATACTCATGTATAAATTTTTTATAAATTTGATAACCAATAGTTATATGAAATTTATACATGTGTTTTTTCCAATAACCGTTATTACATCCATCAAAAAATGAAGAATGACCTACGGATTCTCCGTCCAAACAAACATGAGTGTTTGGAAAATCCATTTAAAAAAAATCATCATTTGAATAATAGGTAACTAGTTCTAAAAAATATAAAATTTCAATGAATTTGAATAAAAGAGATTAGACAAATCAAAACCCCTTTGATAACAAATAGGTGTTGAATATGAATAAATGGGAAGATGATGGGTGAATATAACATCAAAATATTAATGAGAATGAAAATATATTTTTTAAAATTATTTTTTAAATTATATAATAAAGTAAACAAAATAATTAATTTTTTGTTGTGAATCAATAAAAAAATATATAATAATATCGATTTCACAATAAAACCAAAAGTGAATTAAATGTTAAAATTATAAAGAGATTCAAATATAAAAATGATTAAGTAAATGAATTTGAGTTAATGGATTAAAAAACGAATAAATAAATTATTTAAGGTGATGAATAATTAAAATCGTAGAAAGTAAAATTGTAAATATATTTGGTAAGGATGCCTGATGGTAACTCTAAAATATCCCCAACATATATCACCATAATCACTTGAGGATTTAATTTCTTTTCTCATTGACTAAATTAGTTACCATGATACCAAAACAATTTCTTTATTTTTAGGTTATAGTTAGGAAAAAAATAAAATAGAAAATATCTATTTAATGGTATATATAGAAAAATCATAGAGTACTCGTCATAAATCTTAACAAATGTGATGAAGATCAATGTCTGTTACTTTAATGGTAGTAATATCTAAATATAGATGAAAAAGGTTGATGATAATATTACACGAATGTAATCTCATTGTAATAGATAATTTATTATCTCAATAAATATTATGAATAGTTGGAGATAATAAAAATATTATAAGATAGTGAGAATATATAAAATATTAGTACACACAATATACGGAGAGAGAGTATTTTCAATGAGATATCTCTAAGTGAAAATGAGTAATTGAGAATGTCGATTTTTGAGTTTATATGTGCAAGTGAATTGATATATATTCTAAATACCACCAATATTCATATTTATTGGATGAAAAATAATTTTAAATGATCTAAAATCATTTGGGGATCTTTAAGATTAATATTTCTAAATTCAATTTATTTTTACGATAATAAATTCTATTCTCTTGTTATTCTAGACAATAACACTATGTAATTTGTAGCCTCTACTAAGTAGCTAATGAGATCCATTGAATAAGGTTCTTTCCAGATACAACCATTGGGTGGTCAGTTACCCTACACTAGATTCCTGGTTGACTCATGTAGATAACTTGTTAACTACCCCTCGGTGCTGGCTATCTAGTGCTCTTCCAGCGGGAAGCTGTTGTGATCTTTCTGTATAGGATTTGAGTTGATAATACCACCAATTATTTGGTGCTAATGATGGTCATTTCATACATGAAGGGGATTTACACCTTTTATAAAACATGCATCCATAGTTCTTTAAAACATCCTATAAGTCGCTTAAATATCCACTAACACATATTTAAACTTCCTTCAAGGATTTCTTACAACATCTCATCAAGCTAGCTACACTCACATAAATTAAAATTATAAAATTAAATTAGAGTGTTTCTGATCATTAAAATCAATGAATATTGATAAGTATGACATAATATCGGAACCCACCACATTTATAAGTACACTTATCTGGAATAATGGTCATCAACCTGGCCACTAACACTAGTCCATTGATCATATACAAATTCAACTTCATCCCAGCTTCATGTATTGTGAAAAAAATGAAACACGTATGATATAACAGAAATTAGAATGTCCTAATGATCCTTTCAAAAAAATTGTAGTATTAGAAAACATGTAATATATTATTCCCTACATACTATGGTCTGTCAATAAGGTATTTAACACAACAGAAAGAGGTCTAACAAAAAATTCATGTGAATTGTAAATGTTAACCCTATTGTATAAAATATTAATGAATAATTTTTTTTATAGCCATGTTCCTGTATATTATCTATTCATCACATTAAAATGAAAATTTATGATATTAAATTCCCATCATGTTATTATATGATGGAATGTGTTGACGACCTTAATTTTATTTTAAATTTTCTGATAATCACACATTTAACTTGGTTGATAGTGAACCGTTAAATGAATCAGAGACCTAGAGGCATAAATACTTAATTACATAACCTTGAGGCCCAGATGTACATTCCCTTACACTTATTGAATAACCTAAATACACCAGAATATTCCTTTTATAGTACTTCTATATGTCTATATCAAACCCAACACCTTGATGTTGCTACTTGATTAATGTGATTATGTTTAGAACTACAAGGGTTAATGGTGTGGCCACCATATCCCTCCTTAAATAACTCGTTTTGGTGTCTGCCACATGGTTAGTACTTCTTCTCTGATCTATCATATCATGGCTTCATAAGTAATATGTATATGTAGTAATTAATGGCCCAAAGGCCATTGATGTCCTGAAGGCCCTTCCGTGTAACCAAAAACCTATCTTAATAGATTTTATACTATAAAATAATTGGAAGAATATTTAAACAACTACCCAGTGATAATAATTTATTATAAGTACTAATTTTTTTGGATATGTGATCCAATACACAACATGATGATTGTTATTTCACTTTATCATAATGAAATTTTGTTAATACATTTCTAGAAATATGTCTCATGCAGTAACAATGGTAGTCATTAGTGGAGGGGGAGGGTAGCCAAACAATTCCCTCGATATTCACTAGTTTATTTATAAAATGATGATTTTATGAAACAAGGAGTGTTCCTTTCTTATAGAATATATAAACAAAATGAAGATATAAACAAACACCACCTTTCTCAATTCTCTTTTCCAACTATTGAAAATACCAATTGAAAAGGGCACTTATTACTATTCTATGTTGTATCAATTAGGAGAACACCATTATACATCCCATATAGTATAATTTTATCTACATGTATAGATTACTTTAGTGATGGAAATATGTGATTCATGGAAGGATGTCCCAAAATATCCCAAAAATATTGGAATTTTTTAGCGGTGACACAATTAGTCACCATATGATCCATTATTTAAAATTCACAAAAAACCTCCCCGGTTTGAGCCAATTTATTAATCCAATAAGATAATAAGTAAAATTACATTTTGTTTTATCATTAACCTTCTCAAAAAAAATTCAAGACATACATCGTTGTATGAGATTTTGTCTCCATACTCACTCTCCATGTGTTCTTGTGTAAACTTTACATGAAAATTTTGATTAAATATGATCATACCAGTAATAATAGAGTATATGAGTGTTGATTAATGTTATTTAGTAACATGTGATATCCTTTGACTAAAATAAGTCCATGGTATATAATTATTTTCACATTCCAACATGATGAATTTCATATAAGGGTTTCCTACAATCACATATTATAAGTTTCACTATACTATTTACATATTATAGAAAATTAAATCTCATTGAGTCATCAATGATATAAAAATAATATCTATTTTCATGATAAATATTTATTACATCATGTAATTCATGTTTTCTATCAATTTTTTTTCCAAAATATAATTCTTCATCAATCCCTCCAACATTTCCTAGAAATTACATAGAAACTCAATTATTTTTTTCACCAAATGCAAACCAAACTTGGGAACCAATGGATTTATATCATGTAATTCTTGAACCTGTTGTGTATGTTGAAATTTTTGATCATCCACCAATATTATCTCATATTACCTATCAAATACTACCTCATCCTCAAAATAATCCTCAAAGGCATCATTGAACATAACCATTTGCGGATCAGCTATAATAAAAGGTATTGTAGGAAAAAATATAGTTATTACCATTTGAAATCATTACTCTTATCTAAATTTACTCACTTCACAAGAACCACATAAATTAATTGAATCTAATGTAAAGACACAATCCTCATAAATCCACCAACATCAGGTATATTTTGTTAAATTTGTGAGGGGTCTTCAATTTATGTGACATCATTATACAATTCAATTACATATAGCATTTTATGATTAAGAAATATATCATAAGATAACCTCAAATCAATATCATCAATCACATGGTTACACATGTAATATAGATCATACAAACTCTGAAAAAGCATACAACTGATATATGACATATAATTATTCTGAACAAGCTCAATTGATCAAGAATTTTACTAGTAACTAAATTCATTAAATCACATCCAGTAAAATTTAAAAATCATATCAGACCACTAATATTTGATATCTCATGTTTATCCCCTACTATTTCACCTCTATGATATTTAAATTCACATAAGTGTTTGTTTAGTTTTTCTAAACTGTTAATTAAAATTAAAATATGGGTTGAATATATAAATAGACATTTCTTCAAGTAAAACAAATACTAACAAACATTAAATATAGATATTAACTATATAAAATTTATTTCTTATAATAACTATAAAAATATTATTATTTAATTTGTATTTTCATTAATCATAAGAAAATACTAACCCTGTTTCATTTACCATTATAATGTTCTAGTTATAATATCCCTAGAATAAATTATATTGTAATGTTTGTATCCCCTATTTGTCTATTGAATAATTTTTTTTATTCATTGAATTTGTTTTTATTACTTCTTCTAAATCCACTATACACTATTTTTTATATATTTACATCAAACTAATTAAAATTAAATACAAATTATCCATATATAACCTTAAATTTCAAATAATTATCAAAGAAATAGTGATTAAAATAGAGAATTTTTAAAAAAATGCATCATTTATAGGTTTTTAAATTATTATTTAATAAATTTATTTGGATAAATGTTATTTAATACTTTTTATATAATTTTCAATTGGGTAATCAAGATTTTTTACCACCATGCTTCATATATATTTAATTATTTAACTATAAAAATTTAATGACCAAACAATATTGATATATATAATATTATATACTGATTTGTTCTTGAAGTGTATAATATGAGAACTATTGTGAAATTTACGTATACAATGTTCGTTTAGATTCATTTAATTGAACAACATACCTTTATTTTATATTATCAATTTGGTGTAAACTATTTAACTACTTTCAAATCAAATTTAATATCTAATCATCATCTGTAAATTTTTTACTACATAATTTGTTTTTACAATTTAATTAAACAATCTAGTATGATGCCTTGTATATATAAAATAATTTATAATTATACAAATTTAATAATTTTTTATAAAATACAATTGTTAGAAAAAAACTTGTATAGAAACTATTACAAAAATTCCACTATAAAATATTATAATAAATATTAATTATATTAAATATAAACTAAAAATAATAAATTATATTGAAATTAAAATAAAATTTATCACAAATGGAAGGGTCAAAACTATTTGCCATGATGGGTGGTGATGTAGCACTCAGATATAATCAGAAACAACCTTGCTCAATACAAGAATGATAAAATTAAATATTAAAATAGTATAAATTTTAAAAATTAAAACACTTCACATTTAGATACATTCCCTATCAATGCAACTTTTTTATTCATTAACTAAATTTATTCTAATATAAAAACTTAAAATAAATATATTTCATCTATATATATATATATAATAAAATATAAAACAATTGAAATTTCATTAAAAAATTAATAATAATTACTTAAATTAAATATCTAGTTCAATTAATTTATTTAATTTTTTTTATCAAATATCATGTGTTATTATTTTTACTAATATATTTTTTATTTTAAATAATTGTAATTATAAAAAAATTATACATATATATATTTATTTATTTATTAAATCATCACATATATATATATATATATATTCAATATTATCCAGTATGAATATGATTCAAAAAAATTAACAAATAATATAACTAATTAATAAATGATTTAAAATTATTACACATTTTTAAAAAATATTAATAAAAGAGAATTCACCATGTTTTATATTAATAAATATTTTTTACAATAAATTTCATGTTCAAATTAATTTTTTAGAATATAAAATATATTATCAAATATCAAATTTTTTTATTTTCTCTAATATTTTAATTTAATTTAATTTATTAAATTACATAACATTTAATTTATCTAAATTAAATTTATAAATTAATAACATAATTTTGATTGAATAATTTTCCTTTAATATATATATATATATATATATTATTAATATTAAAAAACTGAAAAATGATTCAATAAAAATATTAAAAATATTATTAGTAACAAAAAAAGATTAAAAACATTTAAAAATAATAAAAATTTAAAAAATTATAGATAAAAGTGAATTTAATTAAACTCATGTACATAATTATTTCATAAATTACAATTCATGTTTAGTTTTAATTTTTATAATCTTTAATTTAATATCAAATATAATTTTTTTTATTTTCATTAATATTTTTATTAAATTGAATTACTTTAATTAAAAAAATGTTAATTTATATAATCTAATTTATTAATTTAATAACATATCATTAATTAAATAATTGTCCATGGATATATATATTACCAAATTGGAAAATGAATCAAATTATTATTACAAATAATTAAAACTAATTGATAGAAGATTCAAAATTATTACACATTTAATAAATTATAGCTAAAAGGAAATTCAAAATAAATTATTTTAACAATTATTATTTAAATTAATTATCATGTATAATTAAATTTTTTTTAGATTTATTAATTTAACATCAAATATCAGTATTTATTTATTTAATAAAATATTTTCATTAATTTAAATTATTATAATTACAAAACATTTAATTTATATAAATTAAATTATTAAATATATAACATATTTTTAATTGAATAATTATATATATATTTTTTTATTCACTAAATATTATCAAATTACAAATCAATTCAAAGAAATTAATATGAAAAATTATAACTAATTCAAAAATGATTCAAAAAAATGATTCCAAATTAATAAAAAAAATTACAATTAAAATTAAATGGAATTATTTTTTAAAAAAATTATTATTTCAAAAATATTTGTGCAATAAAACTTTAATAAAAAGTTACTAAATAATTAAAAATTTTCTTTTTATAAATTGAAAACAATAGATTGGTTTTTTTATAAAAAAGTACAATAATTATAAAAAATCAAAATAGATAATTATAAACCCAAAAAAATAAAAAAAATGAAAAAAATGTTATATAATTTCAATATAATGTTATTAATAGAAATATTTTTTCAAAAAATTTACAAATTCTCAAAAGACCGACATATAAATATTGCATATTAAATAAAATTTATATAAACTAATATCAAGATTATAATAAACATTCATTAGAGATAAAAAATCAAATAAAATATTAAATAGAAACTATACCAAGTGTTGCAGAATGGATTCACAAAGAGGGAGTGGTTTTAGAAGTTAGGGTTTTGCGAGGGGAGTTCCTCACGAAATTTGTGGAAAAGATGGTTCTTACTAGGGGAATGAACAATATTAAAGATAAGAGATGTGAAATACTTAAAAGAAGTCCAAACACATTAAAGAAAAAAGACTAATGATAAGGGGGATATTGATCTTGTCCGTGAGCCTCACAGATCCTTGAGAAAAATGATTTAGTTAAATTGGATCATCTATCCTAATGGAAGTCAATGGATAGAGGATGAAATTGAGTAGATAAACAAGTGTGATACAGGAAAGGAGGCTTTATATTTGGTTTAGAGGTTTTTTCTCACAGTTATATGAATAACCTGATGTCACCCACCTGTCTACTGAAAAACATCTGTATTTTAGGAATATTTTTACCAAATATATTATTTTCATAATTATATTTGAATTAAAAATATATATTAAAAAATACCAATATATATATATTTATACGCATAGATTAAAATAATGTTGTGTTTTTAGATATGTGCACTGAATCAATGATATATAGGTGTATGTATCATCCCATGAAGTTTTATCAATTTAGAAGTTTTAATGGAATCTAAATTCTTATGAATTGGATTCAATTAATAAATAGTGACATGAATAATTTTAGAAAAATATAATGAATATGATTGATGTATTTCATTAAATGAAATATTCCAAGAATGGTTATATAATGTGACATGATATGTGATTTTGTGTATAATAATTTCTTGGGATACTCCCAATCCATTATTCTTTCAAAACACAGTTTATCTCTCCCTATGAAGGTTCTTTTACCCCTTTGAGAGCATCAGCTATCTAATAATAGAGATTGGGATCCAAGGTCAGTGTAATCCCTTAAAGGTGGAAATCATCTGTTTGCAACTTCAGTGATTATATTTAAACATGTTGATCTCACTTTTTTGTATGAGTTGTATTTGTTGTTAATTATTTTCATTGATCTCATTTATATTATTATATTTGAGAATTATAATGAATGATGTTTCTATAAGTGACGTATCGAAGATATCCATGTTTGATATCAAAGATCATATTTCATGGATAAATAGATGAAGAATAATGTACTAAATTATTTTTATCATCTGGAATTTCTTTTGAACACTTTGAGTTTATAAGTTTGATGATTTTTGAACAAGTCTTATATTTAATGACATCTATCAACTTGGATAAAAAAATTTAAATTAATTTTTAGATAATAATAAGAATTTTGGAATACCATGCAAATAAATATTATTATATAAAGAATTATTTAAGTGGCGAATTGATTATATGTCTTGAAATTTGAATGTTTGGTATTATTATATGATGGAATTTTACACTAGATAATTTATAAGGGTAACTTTAGAAAAATTGTCCAACCATCCATGAAAAAGATGTAGATCATCAACCATATACATGGGAGCTATATCAACCACAAAAAAGATCCAACCCAATAGAATCCTTCGTAGCATGAGAGTTAATGGGATGTACAGGTTTTGTTAAATCACACACAAGTTGAGCATGGCATGTGTATAGAACACATGAGCTTTGGAAGGTGGGAAAATGTAGGTTCGATGTGGAATAATTATATTGTGGGTTTAATGTTGTGGGTTTTGAATCCTGTTATTGGATTGAGAAGTAACCAACATGAATATTATTATTATGGAGTGCTCAAATTGTCATAAAAATGACGTTTTGTAAACATGTCATGGGTTATTGTTCCATCGTTAATATATATATATATATAATACACCCAGAAAATTATGATTTCTATCTCAACCATCTCATTGAATGAGTTCATTGGCTTCATCATCAATATAATCAAAGGCTTCTATTCAGTGATGATATTTCATACTGGGACTGCCATCATCAAGCACAGATTGAATGGCTATGATATTAGGAATATAAGCCCATAGATCATCATGAACATAAAAATTGATGTAAATGCAAGGATATGAATGAAGAATATGTCACTAATGAATCCAAATGTAGTTGCTGGAGGATGTTATTTCATCTAAGATATAGTCATGAGTATCAATGTATGATAAAATATAATGTATGAAATATTTTTCCCAAGCATTTTTTATTTCATCATGAAGAAAGAGATACCAATACTTTTGTTGTATTTATTTTTGAAAAAAAAGAAAAATAATGGGAGAATTAAAAAACCATTACATGGTGTACTTTGTGATAATTTAAATATATTAATGAATTGGATGATTTATTAGAGTTTGAGGAAGTGAAAAGGTGGTGTGAATAAGAATAAAAATACCTAATCTTTAAGCCGAGAAAATACTGATACAACTCTTGATTTCTATGAGATATATTCTTTTATGAAAATATAGGATATTAAACTATTCTCTCACATGAGGAAGAAATGATTTCCTTGAGCCTCTCAACTACACAATGAAGGTGAGTTCCGTGCACTGTTTTGTGAAAAATAGTAGTTCCTTATTTTCATAGTTTTATTTCTAAATCATTTATGTTCGCATGATGATTTTCTGAGTTCAGTGGTATAGTGTAAAATTCATACCATGTTTCATATAGGTTATGAAGAAGTAACATTATAATATTATCCTTGTGATAGAGAGTCCACAACTATCTATTGATTTTGTGAAGAAAATTTATTCGTACTTGTCTATTAATTGAACAATTCATGTGTTACATGATGAATATGAATATAATACATAGTGTGTTAACAATTTCTCATAAATATTGTGTCTTTATCAGAGTACAACATGAAGAACGTCTAAACTACATAATGGTTGGTGAAATCATGCACTCATCACTTACACGTGGGAGACAATGAATGAATGAATGAAATACATGGATTCACAAGAATACGTGGTTCATGAAACATATTGAGTTACAAAAACCATTTGAAGATAATGAAATCTATGAAAATACAAGATCTCCAATGATGAAATAAAGAATAAGATAATAAAAATACATGAAATGATGAAATTAATTTATATATTTATTCCCAGGATTATTCATAACACATGTATTATTATTTAAAGATCATGTTATTTTAAATAAATAGAATTTGAGAAATAAAAAACAAAGAATAGAAGGGAATCAATATGTTACTAAATTTCTATTATTTTTTATTAATGAAAGTGAATTTGATACAGTAATAATATATCATTTTACTATGTATTGAAGACCAAAATTTGAATAAGTTATCGTGACACTGTCGATTTAAACATTTATTTTTTCTTTCGTCACAAAGGTTATTTTTTTATTCTAGAAAAACAAGAAATTTATTATTCCAAAAGGAATAAAATTTTTTCAAAAAAATACCGAATAGATATTTATTATCATTTGTTATGGATGAAATTGGTAAAGAAGAAATTCAAAATTTTCAGTTTACTCAACACTGAACAAGAAAGGAAAAAAGAATAAAAGAAGAGATTACTTGGCATATCTATTTTTAGTTGATTAAAAAGAAGAAGAACAAATATCTTTCATTTTTCAACTATAATGAAGAAGAAGAGTTTCATTCATATTATTTTGAAAGTAACAAGTGAAAAATTAAGTGCATGAATAAAGTAGTAAGGTAACATCCATCGAATGTCTCAAAAAGTGGAAGGAATTATTGGAATCATAAACTAAATTAAAAAGAAGTTGAATACAATATTTATAGCCGGTACTACATGATAGGTATCAAACAAGAACTTTAAATTGAATATATTTTGACATAAGTAAAATTTTATTCCATATATAAAGTTACCACGTTAAAGAAATTTTTTTTTTGTTTTTGTGTGGTATTGGATTATTTCAAAAATATTCCAATATCAAGATACTCTTATTTATTAATGAACCTTATAAAAATATCATGTGAAATCCTTATAGAATTTAAAAAACATTAATGTGATGAGGAAAATAGAAAAATATAATCAGGATCCTAACTATTTTACTTGGTAAATGGGATAAAAGTTACATTTTAAGAAAAGTTCCCAAAACTGATTCACAACCCCCCTCCCTGAGGTGTTGATTCAATAACAATGGGGTCCTCTCAATTTGTATTATATGAATGGTTCATATAACAAACCCAACTCCAGTAACCCAAGGGTAGTATCTATATTATTATATTGATAAAAATATAAGGGATCAAATCCAGATGGACTAATCGACTTAGAAGTCCTAAACAACTACATAAATTCATAATTCCCATATTAAATTTGAAATATAAAATACATATCATATTAAAATTATTAAAAATTTGATCAAATATCCTTATTCATATCGTGGAGAGAAATAAAGGGTGATCTTATACACTTATTATGAGTTTTTTAAAAATGAACATATCAAGAATCTATATGTCATAATCAATATAGAAAGTTAAATAACTAAAACCTCATGTCATTTAATCAATTAAATGAGCATGAAATACATCCATGGATAATATCAATGTTATAATACCATGAATAATATTAACTAAATTATAAATAATGGAAATAATTAATAATGGATATTGTGGTTTAATATATAATGATATCTTTACCATCAATGCCTTATGCCAAGATAGTTTAACTGATTTTTTGGCATACACTACAAACTCTTTAATTCTATCTTTCTGATTGGTTAAATGAGAACTATCTATGCATGAAGGGTCTATATAATCCCGGGACCCACCCATTGACACAAATCCAATGCATTCTTCATATGTTTAATGATCAATCTATATTCATATGAAATATGACTTATCATAAAAAGGATCGAGTAAAGAGTGGGATTAAAAATAATTCCCTTGTCAAATAAAATAATTCATTGTAGAAGAATGCATGTTCAAATGGTAGAGCATTAGTAAATAAACATATCCATCTTACCAATAATATGGATATTTAATGGAAATATAATTTAAAATGTTCAAAATGAAATGATTTTTAAGGGAAAGATAATGTGTAGGTGATTATTAAAGTGATGAGAGATGGCCATCAAAAATTAGATTTTGTAGTAAAAATGTTTGTTTAAAAGGATAATTTAAAAATAGAACAAGTTTCTATTAAATATTTATTTTTCAAAAACATTTAAACATTTTAGATAAAGAAAAATGTCATCAAATCATCATTGTGGTTTGAATGTATGCTAATATCATATATGTTAAAATATAACACTACTTTTTTCATTATTAGAATGAAATTTGAAAATGAAAATTTCAGGAAAAAATTAGAAACATGTATTTAAAAACATATAAAACTTCAATTATGAATTTAAATTTATTTAACAAATAATTTTACAAAATATAGAGTAATTTTGTAAGATAATTTTTAAAAAAATGATTATAGAAGAAAAATATACCCAGTCAAAAAGCAAAATAAGATCAGCTTTATTTTTAAAGAGACATCCTAAAAGAGTAACTTGAATTGAATCATTACAGATCATGAATAAATTTATATTCATATTAAATTCCTCAAATAGGTATCATATTCATCTCATAAAAATAACCATATGCATAATTCTAAATATGTATCAATTGAGGGGAAATTGAGACAAAATCCCATACCTCATGTCTGACTTATCCTGTAAGTTATTTATTTTCGAAATAACAAATTTATGAAAATTATTTACTAACTAAATAATAATTTTCATGTTTATTATTACTTTTATTTTATTTATTTTATAGGTATATTATTTTAATTACTCAATTAAGTTCACATCAGACGTTTTGATGACATTAGCCTCATATGTCAAAAATTAATTTAATATATTTTCAATGGCCAATGATATCATTATTTCATCATATCCAGAGTGATAATAATGAAAATAATCTTTTTTATAAATAAATTATATTTTTTAAAACAAATCATTAAATATTTTTAATAAAACTGAACCATGTTACAATCATGAAAATGGTAGTCTGTATATATGCATGAGTAAAATTTTCTATTTTATTAATGATCCTTATGAAAATAATATAGGTATTTTTTTACCATTAAAAATTATCACTATATTATAAATAGTATATTATTTATTTAAATTATCATATATTAACCAGCCATGTGACATAGTTTTGAAAAAAATCATATCGCTTTGTAGAGGTGGTACTCTACAAGTATGCGTTAACAATGTTATCATTTTTCAAAGAATGGAAATATAAGAAAATAAATTATGTTTTATTTTTATATAATTATATTTAAGTAATTAGTATCATATACATATATATATAGGTATATCAAATACATCATTATATCCCTCATGAGATGAAGTGATGTAAAACTAATTTCATCGGTTTGTGAGGTGGTAGTCGTTCAAACCCAAAAATGATAGTTTCGTTTCCCTTTGTTGGAAGAGTAGATATCTATAAGTTATTAAATTATAATAATAACATATAATTATATGGGAGATATTCATGTTATTATATTAGCATGATTTAATATGAATTTAAAGAGGTGAGACAATAAATATAACATTAACACTCGGTTAAGAACAATAAATTATCATTGGAAAATAACTCTAGTATTACACCTAAATAAATAATATATTAGATTTATGATAAAAAATTGCCCTATGATGTGTTAAGATATTTTATGGATGAATTTGGGATGTTCTTGTAAGAAAATGTTTTTAAAGTGTGACTAAAATAGGAGTGGTGGTTTTCTTTTTTAAGTGAGGGGAGAGACACTTATGGAGTTTCCTAAATTATTAAATTAATATTATATAAGTTTCGTATTAAAATGTATCAAAACACACATAATTACAATATTGGATGATTAAGGATAAATATAATATCATAAAATAAACTGAGACATGTTTTGGTTATGTTTTTACACTTATCATTTTGTTTTAACCGTCGTTAACCCTTTTAGGAATTATTAAAGTATTAATGTTTTCCACCAATTAAGGGTAAATAATGTTACAATAAAATAAAGAATTACACATAAATTGATTAATATTTATGTTTTAAAACACATTTAATTTCCTTTTCTGGGTAAAATATTTTTATAAATTTTTAATCATTTAATAAAATTTTATTTATTTGAAGATATCATTAATATCAATTTTGTCTTTATTCATTTAATTTTACATTAAATACATTAATACAAAATTTTATTTCAAATATAGTCTTTTTAGACATCAAAATAATGTTATTTTTATCTAAAAAATTAATTGAACTTAATAATTGCTTCATACTATATTATATTCAGTATTTTTGATATATTTTATTTTATTTTTCTATTAATAAAATAATTTTTTTTCAACATTGCACAATTATTTAATGTAATTATTTTAGCACTAAAAACTATTAATAAATTACTAGGATAAAAAATATCATTAAAATAAATATTTATTACTTAACATAATTTTTATTTTTTCATTATTAAAATATTATAGAAAAAAAATAAAAGTGAATTTTTTGTCTTAATCCCTCAATTAAATGTTCTAATGGTTAAAATCATATCGAAATGGTAAAAGGCAATATTTTAAATTTATATATAATTATGGATGAAATAGACTCAAAAAATAAAATTTTGTATTTTTTTGGGTTGATATTTAATGTCTTATAGCATTATTTTTAACCATAATTGCTCAATTTACCCTAATAATGTTGAAAAATATTTACTATAGATACTATTAATAATGAACACAAATAAATGAATCTATTTACCAAATTTAGACATCATTATTAAAAATATATAATCCAATTTCAATTTTAAAGTTCAATAATTTTTATATATTAATTTATGATTAAAATATAAAACACAACGAATAATATTTTTTTAGCAAACAGTCATTTAGGTATAAATTTTTTATACTAATTTAAATCCAAAAATTCATTCAAATTAAACTTAATTGAATTATTAATAATAGTAATGAACTAATTCCACTTTCAATACACTTTCAAACAAAATTTTAATTTATATAATATTGACAAAAAATTAATAAAAATAAATATTTGTTTTATTTACTTGAAATTCATTATTTTAATTAAAATATCAAAAAATCACGCAAAGAAAAATTAAATAGGATGACTTAGTAAAAGAGTTTAATTTTTTAAAATTAAATTTCATAATTTTTTTTAAAAAATAAATTATTTTTTCACAATAGCAAATAAAATCATTTTTGATGAAAACAAAATTTTGAAGGATAAAGGAATTTACCAAAAAATTGAGTTTTATTTCCAATGTGTTGTTCAATAAATTTCTACTGATTATATGATATATATATATATATATCATAATTCATCAATTATTTTTAATACTCATTAATTCAATTGATCAGTTATAGTAGTAATATTTATATAATAATATTTTATTGTTAACTAAGGCTCGAGGTCACATGTTGTACACGTTATCAAACATAATGTCATTTTTGTTTCTTAGGATACAAATTTTTTTGTCTTATAAAACATTCATTATAATCGTCATTGATACTACCTTTTAAACCAATTAGGGTGCTTCTTCTTTATAAAATCCACTGGTTTCCCCATTACCCTCCCCCCCATTTTTTTTCTCTAATGTACATTTACCAATAAATTATTTATATTCATCAACACATTTTCTATAGTGTCGAGAATCTAGATAGGATCTTCATTGTATAATTTATCATGTTCTAGTTAATTTTATTTTATGGTGAGTACATTCACTGGTTTTAGAAAATAATTTTTTTGACAATGATATATGGAACAAATCATGTACATTAGAGTGGATTCATGGAATTTCAAATTTTTAAGAAATTCAATTCATTCTATATTTTCAAATGGATTAATGTACATGGGGTTCAGTTTTTCCATCTAATCAAACCTTAAAAAACTATTCAATGGATATATTCTAATGTAAATTTGATCTCCTAATTGAAATTTCAAATCATTCATTTAGATATCTCAATAACACTTTTTCTGTGTTTGAGTATTTTTAACAAGAGTTTGAATAGACCTTATCATTATTATGGTCTCCTCAACAAGATCTGGACTCAAAATCCTTCTTTCAAAAACTTATTCCCAACATGTTGTTGTATGAAATCTCTATCCATACAATGCTTCATACATTTCCTTTTTAATACTTTAATAGAAGTTATTGTTATTAGAAAAATTATAGTTAAGGAAAATATTTATTCCACGCACATTAAAATACATGTGAACATGAACTAAAAATGTCTACCAATGTTGGAATAGTCCTTTCAGACTAACAACCAATTAAGAGCAAATAGATGGCACAAAAATGAAGTTAAAAATCATGAGCCTACAAAGTAAGTTTCTAGAGTTTTGATATAAATCATAGATCATAATCATTAATAATTTAAATAAGTGTACCACTAAGTCATCATACACCATTAATATAGAGCCTTACGTGGAACTCAAGAGGTAAATATTCTCTTATATAATTTATATGTGAATATTTTGTAAGCTGATCAACAACAACCCGTATTACATAATTACGTTTAAGTTTCTTTGGTAGTCCAGTTACAATGTCCAGAGTAATGCCTTCCCATTTCAAAATAATAATTTTTTGGGTTTTCATGAATCCTCTAGGATGATGTCTATCATTTATCTCTTTTTGAAAAATTTAACATATAGAGTCGTAATCATAAATATTCCACTTCATATTATCCCACCAAATTTTTTCCTGCAAATCACTATAAATCATGGTATATCTTGGGTGTATATAGAAATTTGAGCTATAAAAATTGTATAATAAATACTATTTTATCTCAATCACAGATGGAAGAAGTAACTTCTTCCCAGATTCTAGAATTTCATCTTCATATATGAATTTTCCAATTTTTCATCATTCACGACATTAGTTTTTTTGAAAATTATCATTATTAGTCTTAATTTTTTTTTATTTTCCAATAATTTTTTTATCAAAATAATTTTAAAATTTAGTGATGTGTACCCCTCTTTAAATAATTCCTATATCTATATTAACTTAATCCATGAACATTGGATCTATATCAATCCTCAATTTATTCATGACTCTAATAATTTTTTGGATTAATTTATATACTTCCTTATTTTCATTCCCTAGGTGGTAGTGTATTGAGAAATCATAATCCTGGTAAAGATGGGTCTATAAAATTTTCCTAATGTAGATCTATTTATATGAAAATATTTATTTCAGTCTCTCATGATCTATTTATATCTCACATATTTCACTATTGTGATAATGTTTCCATATCTTCAATGAAATGATTATAGCTACCAACTAAAGATAATGAGTTGGATAGTTCATTTTATGATAATTTAATTTTTTTTATTAATATGAAATAACTTTATCATTATTTATAATGAAACTACATTTTTACATTATTCAATTCCTCAGTATATTACACAAATCATTCATTTCCTGACAGTATTGTCAAAATTATGTTATTCTTCAATCCACTCTTGAATTATTCAAAACAATATTCATGTTCCTTTATCAGTATTATCAAAACCAATTTTCAAGTATCAATAGTTAATGGTTTAGAAAATTAAGTTAAATATTTAACAAATAAGTGATGGTAAACTTCCAATGTAATTACATTATTTACCTTAGCTATGTTTGTTACTATATTCCATTCTTTGACTACATTTTTACTTTCTTGATCAACCAAGATTCCATCCTTAGAGAAAAAATGTCCATGAAAATGAAAATTCTATTGTTAGAATTCAAAATTTCTAAATTACCTATATAACCCTTTAACTATAAAAGTATCATGAATGTATTGTGATTAATTATCATGGTACTAATAGATTTTATAATATTATAATATATCATTATAAATATGCCAAAAAAATTATTGAGGTCTTCTTTGAATAATCTATTCATTAGATCTAAAAAAATAGAGGGCGATGTTTTAAATCATAATCGAATTACTATAAACACATATTTTACATACATCATTCAAAATTTTATATTTTAAATATATTCCTTGTTTATTAATAATTTATGATACCCATAACGAGGTAAAATCATTGAAAAATATTGTGCTCCATGAATTTTATTGAATAAGTCATCAATGAAAGGAATTCAATACTAGTTCTTTATCATAATAGCATTGCTTTACCTATAATCAATTCATAACCTCATAGATCCATAATTCATCATAATGAAAAGAACATGGGATCTCCATGGTGTAACACTTCGGTATATTAATCCCTTTTCACAGAAATATTGTATCATTTACATTAAAACTAATAATTTCGCAAAGAATATTATAAAGGGAGACTTTAATATTGGTTCTATATCTATCATTAAATCATTGGAAAAGTCAATTTCCCACTCTGGTGGATTTCTATGTAATCCCTCAAAAAATAAATCACTATATTTCTATATAACCTGTATGTCCTCAATTTTAAAATTACTTTTTTTCATTTGTAGATTGTGTCTTTTCTTATTCTCTAAGAATTTTATTCAAAAGAGCTAAAGGGGGTGGATCTATAGAAGGATCATAAAATTATGAATCCATTCTAATGATATATAAATCTATATCCCTATGAAAAATCATATTTTTCTTCTCTTTGGAATATTTTTTTTTCATTATATTATCAAATATAATCCATACCATGGATTATATAAAAATATACCAGGGGAAGAGTAATATTGACCAAAACTAGGGAAAAGTTATCTTTTATAATTAGAAGTAACTAACAAATCCTTGTTTTATAGAGATCCCACTAGATTCTTTCAATGACAACTCCCTTCTTAAGTTGTTTTAGATAAATCTAAATTTCATTAAAAATAGGGTAGATATGAACGTGTTAAATGATAAATAATAAAACAATGAATTATCTAAATTTGATTCTATTATTATTGTACCCCCCACTACATCTTTATAAATCTCATACTTTACTATAGAGATCACATATGATTTGTCTTCCAACCTTGGCGTCATCTATAGTAGATTCCCATTAAACATGGTATATTAGTTTAAATAATTTCCCATTTTATTATATATAAAGAACTGGATTATGGTAGAATCTTTCTTCCCCTCACATTAATTATACTAATTTCTATTATATCCACACTTGTATCAAAATCTCATACCCATCATGACTTTTCCAATATGTTTCATACCATAATTTTAACATGATGGAAATTGTTTCATTCCCATATTTTTATTTGAACAATTACCTTTTTCTTTATTTTAATAAACTATACATTTTTGGATTTCCCTTGAATTTATGTGATATTAAAGTACTTATCTATCTTAATGGAACTGTATAGTATATCATCATATGATTAAAATGTTGGAGAATGTAGTTCCTTTTGGAAATTTATCATAAGAACATCCATGAAATGGTTAATATTTCTTTCTAAATTATATATAGATTCAAAATATATCCTATATAATATTTCATGGTTAACCTCACACTCTCCCATACATTATTATTCCCAATAATTTAATGTTCAGAATAACCTCTACACTTCAACTCTCGTTTCTCAAGAAAAGTATACCAAAAAATAAATCACATTAAAATTTCTATATTCCATTATTTATATTTATTTTGTGTATTTAGTGTTTTGTATCAATGAACATCATTTATCTATATCTCCTTTCAAAAAATACACACATAGAATAAATTTTATGAATTTCAACAAATCCCAAATAAAATAATATATTTTCTAGAGACTTAATCAATTTATCTGATACCTATGTCTTAGTAGTTCTACTATATATGAAATATTTTTCTATATAAAGCTATCTAATATTGGATAATATTTTTTTTGGAATAATTAGTATCTCTATTCGGATAAGGTTAATATTAATAACATGAGTAATATTCCCTCATATGACCATGATATAATTTGCTTTAATACCATCTATATTGAATTACTTACTAGGTAAATATTTATACTGTCCACAGGTGTTAATTCATATTCTTTTATTTGGAACCATTAATGAAAAATCAAACACACTGAGTTATCTCATAATCATAATTTATAATTAGTAATTAAATAAAATACTAATAATGGTAAAAATTTCCAAATAATATTTGGGATTATCATAGTTCTCATATTAGTAGTGCTTATTGAAAATCCAGTTCCCAATGTTTCTAATAAATTTCCTTCGGAACAAATTATAGAAACCCCAAATATAGTATACCATATCTAGTCTCTAATTTATTACAATGTCATATATACAATAGATCTACTTTGTAAGGATTTATTTTTTAAATATTATTGAAAAACCATATAGATACATAATTCCAATAGTATAGTGGAAATTTAAAATACATAACATGAAAACATTTTTGAATCATTGATATTATTAATAATATATATTCATTTCCTAGGGAAAAGAAAAATAATAAAGGGCGATCTCTAAATCTCATTACGATTTTTGTATAATATAAGATATCCTGAATCAATAATCAATAATCAATATGAAAAGGTAAATAACTAAAACATATGTCATTTAATGAATAAAATGAATACAAATTGCATCCATTGAAAATATAATTATTATAAACTCAATGAAAATAATAGTTGAATTATCAAAAAAAGAAATTATTGATAATAGATTTCATGATTTATGATATAATGATATTTATACAATTAAATAATTGTGCTAAGACAATTTATCGATTGGGTAGGTATATAATAGAAACTCATTTAATGCTATATTACTAATTTGTCACATCAGTCTTGTCGAAGCATATAGGGGATATATGATTCTATGTCCCACCCATGAATGCATGTACAACTCATTCCTCATATGTTGAGTGGTAAAGATAAATTTATATGCAATGTGCCTTATCTAAAAAAAGTGTACCAAGTAATGAATAAAATTTATAAATAATTCCCTAGTCAATCAAATTTATTTCCAATTAATAAACCGAGTACAGAAATGGTATATAGATTTTAAAATTTATGTATCAATGAATCCTATAATATATACATTTAATGATATTTTAATTTATAATGATCATAATAAATTGATTGTTTCAAGTGAAATTTATTGTCTATGAGATTAATCAAGAGATGAAACATGGCCTTATAAAATTGATTTGAATATAAATCAATTATTATGAAGAATATAAGAAAATGAAAATATGTTTCCACTAAATATTTTTTTTAAGACAATTGCAAATTTGTAGAAGAAGTAAAATCATGTAAAATAGTTATGGAGGTGGGAAATTCATCCATCACTATACGTGTTAAAAAAAATATTCATTTTTTATTTATATAAAAAATGATTAAGATGAACCATTCAGAAAAACATTAGAAAAACCATTGAAAATTTAGTTGATAAATTAAATTTCCCATAATAAGTCATCATAGTAAATAAATTTAACTTTTGTAAAACAATTTTAAAAAATATAAATATGGATTAAAAATATACCCGATTAAATCGAGGAATAAGATTTTATTTTTCCTTTAAACATACCTCTTGAAAAAGTAACTTGAATTGAATAATTATTTGTATAAACCTGACCTTGGAGAAACTTTAAAAACATTCTCTAGTATTGAGTTCTATGAAGCCTTAGATCCCTCCATATACACCAAAGGCCACTAACTATCATTGGGGGTGAAAATGGTGATATAATGGAGACTAAACCTTATAGTAGTTATAATATTAATGGTATATTCTTATACAATAGTAGAAGAATATTAAAATATAGTATAAGAAATAACATGAAATAGTAGAAGCATAAATTGATAATACCAGTAATAACAGACAAGATCTATATCATATTATCATTTTGAGATATATATGACTAGTCATATAAGGTCATACAAAATTGAATTACAGATGGGTCTCCCATGATAGACCATGATAGTATATACATATATAAAATTCTTAAATAAAAATTATACTCATAAATAAAATCTATCTAATGGAATAACCTTTAAGGTCCCTTGATATCCATCCCCTGAAAATGATACAACTTAACCACAATGGTATTTCACATGAGCTTGATCTCTCACTGGTTCGAAAAATCATAAAGTTTACACAATTCATGAGGGTCCTCTATAATGTGTGAGAATATATCTCTATAATCTAGCACTACCAAGTTCCTGACATACATCCCTGATAATTTTTGTGTTTTTAAAATATGAATATATAGGTAGCACATGCATGATGAATAATAAATAGCATGCTTCCCTTATGATCAATAACCATAAGGATGAAATATCCTTCTTCAACCATCACCAGTAATGTATGAAAACATTCCCCTAGTTAAATATATAAAATAAAAAATCTATCTACATATACATAACTATGGTGGTGAGGATCCATAGAGTAAGCCTAAGGAATCCCCAAATGATAGTGTATCCCTGGTGAACCCTTAGGTTTCTCCTCTAATATAGTCACTAGAACATTATGCTCATGATATTATAACAGGAATCCAAATAAAATAACCAAACGAAATGTACCTAGTCTCTTGGACCCCATCTGAGAAGTTCCCATCATCTTGAATCCTAACATCCCAAATCACAATGATTTGTTTCCTCTACTAAAAATCACCAATGGATCGAATCCTGACATCTCGAGTCAGGACAATACCAATCCTCTGATGTACTATCCCATGGCCTCAAGAAAAAATATGAGACACAACCCCAAAATGATAGTCTCATCATTTCCAAATGATGTTCCATCACCATCCACATGACTTTATATGTTAATCACATCCACCCTCATTGATGGGAAACAACATCCTATGCCGCAGAACTAATGGATGTATCTACCCACATGACTTTTCAGCACCACCAAATCCTAAGACACATCATCATGGAACCTCGTTCCCCTACTAATATGTCGCTCATCATGTTGGTCAACACCATCAAATATCACTTGAGACGTACCCTCATCCTGATGATCACTTTCGGAAATTGAATGAACATTTCATCTAACATGGTAATCAACATCATCCAATGTATCTAATCCCATACTAAATCAATGAACTATGTTATCTCATTGTAGGATATTAGAATCATCTCAATCCTTAAGAAAAGCATGACATGTTCCCATAGAACAAAGTAATTCAAATATAAACATTTAATGAAATTATTTCATATTTCTTTCACAAATTTCCCTTGTTGGTCCAAGCCTCTTATAAGGATTGAAAATTTTTAGGGGAGCCAGTTCATTCCCCAAGTCATCTCATGAAACAAAATTAATAATTTAAATAGAATGCATTAATTTATTTGGGTGTCTCTCGATCGACCTTCATAGAGCATATAGAGATAACCCCCAAAGGAAACAAAAAATAATGAGAAGTCATGGCACACCTAACTCAATATGATAATCACATAATAATTAGATATGAGACTCTATAATGAGCTAAATTGGAATAAATTGGCAGTTTTGATAACCAATATAGAATATTGTAAAATGTCTCTCATGGATTAAGAACATCGTACATAATGAACAGTGAAAAATAGAAGTCATCAGATCGAAGTACATGCCAAGAATTATCTGTATCTAAAAATGTATAAGATATCAAACCTCATGTGATGATAATGGATAAAATTATATGATATAGAGAGGTGGATCTCCATGGATTCCTAGGAGGAGATCCATGTGTGGGATAAATAAGGGGGAAATACCTATTAGGTGAAAAGAGAAAATTTGTCATTTTTTACTTCAAAATAAATTTCAAGTTTATTGAATGGTTTGGAAAACCATATGAGAACTGTGTAGTTCCCACAATCCAAGAACAAAACATGCATGGCCTAGGAACATGGTTTACTAGATCTTGTATAGCCTGTGCATCTACCACTATCGGCAGATTCCCACCTCGCATGGTCAGGAACATAATTTTCCCAATCTTGTATAGATCATTAGAATCCCCTACGATAAAAAATTTAGAGGTATCAATTTCTATGATCCCCCTATTGCATAGTTTGATGAAGTGTGGTTAGTACATCTAGAGGGCCACATAACTTCTCCTGGGAGTTTGCACTATTTTTCTAAATAACATGCCTCATTCATTATGTTCCTAAAATGGTTATTCTTGATCAAACACACTTAAAATACGTGGAAAACAATAAGTCACTTTATAGACCATAAATTACATCTAAATTATGACTTTGGTTTAATGAAAATCTCAAAATTTTGGTTTTAAGTCATGAATTCAAATTGGCCATCACACCTAACTAAAAATTTCTTAATAGGCAAAGAAATTCAACCCAATCAATAAACTGATGCACTATAGACTCCCCACAACAACATTTCTCATCCTCAAATATCATGTCTTAGATGGATATGGTTCTAAAGAAAGCCCATATCATTTAAATCAAGATGGTCTAACCTGATCATCATGTCATGGGTCAACATTCCTTAAGGCACTCCCGATATTAGGAATTACCTACCCAGTCACATCTTAACTCAATACTCAAATAAATTGGTGGTCCACCGACCATCCCCATACTCAAATGTCCTATCATGAAAAATAATCACTTATTCACCTTATCGTGTTCTCAAATTATTCCTCTTTTACATATGTCATCGATAATGTCCTGCACCTCATCATATGTCCTCCTTGGGATTGTGTCCCACAAGAGACCTCTTGGTGTCCCCTATATCATTCGATGCTTATAAGTAGTCACAATACAACACACAACATAAATTAAAAAAATCATATTGATTCCCTTATACTAGAACTCATTCCAAAAACCATGATTAAACCTCACATCACACTGATGCCCATATGCCAAAAAACCACAATAGAACTTGTATCAAATTTATACCCATAAATAAAACAATCCACACATTCCATATATATATATTTATATATTTATATATATCATGCAATATAATCTATTTTAACCTTATAAAAATCACATTTTAATTCTAGAAACCATTCATATGTTCACCTTGTGCACTAAACACTTCTAAAGCCCAAATCAAGGAAAACCATAGTCAAGACCGTCATTACGACATACCCTTGATTGTGGTTGAAACCATGGACTACTATGCACCTAGTGGCTCCAAATAATAAACTTTTGTTGAATACCGACTACCTATGGCTTGGAGTCATAAGGGTGCTACACTAGCTACCATCCACTAACCCGAATACTAATTCCCACTATCTATTCGACAACCTCGCCTATAGCTGACTTCTAGCTACCGGCTTCGGGTACCTCTCCTGGTCCTCCTAAAATGCCTGATTCTAACATATTCCCTGTATGAAAGATATACAAGAAGTATTTTGGTAGAACCTCTCAATATTTCCCATTTGTTCACATACTCGGCACTCCTTTAGACACTGCTTGTACTGAGTTCGAACATGTCTTGGCTACCAGTATAGGAAGTAAAATGCTGAAGGCCCACTCCTTGATGGTTTTCCATGATCTTATATCATTAATACTGTTTTAATAATCTAGATAGAACGACTTATTGACACCTAAATAATCACTACTAATATAACATAACATTTTCACTTGGCTCGTATATGATCGGTTTATCATGTTTCCCGAATCTATTAGTGCCCATTTACCTACCTATGAGAATGAGGACAACCTGAAGACCTTCACCCACACCCTGATGGTGTGTCAAAATCCTCCCTCTAAATGAATCACTCTCACAATTTCATCACTAACCATACAAAGGAAATATCATGATAGGTCATTGAACATGGCAGCATTGTCCTTGATAGATGCGTCTATATAAAAAAGGTTCCAGAATTAATGGGTTGTCTCCAGATTATATGTATCAAAGAATAAATGGTCAAAGAATACAACATCAATGTACTTCTAGGAAAACCCCACATTTCTTCTCACATGTACTTGTATAACCCACCAGTTCTTTGTCTTCCCCCTAAGCATGTACATCACCAGCTTCACCCTCCACCCTAGGGGTGCCTCAAGAAGGTCGAATTTGGTATCTACTGACTTGAACAATTTCTCTATGGCATGTGGTACGTCCTCACATTGAAATAGTGGTGGGTTCTATAAGTACGACTCATAGATCAAATATTCCATAGATGGATTATCTCACCAAGATCCCCTATCGATGCCATATATGACATTTGACATGCTTTCCCTATATTTATCATTATGAAATGGCCCAAAAGCATCCATATCACATGGATTCTTTTCTTGTGCTAGATCGTTTACATGTTCATGTACCTTTGGTTCATGATCTTACCTATCCTTCAAGGCCTTGTCCTATGCAAGCTCTTTGGGCATGATAACATTTACCATCTGAAACTCTACTGGAAGTCATCTAGGTGGCATCCTATGGAATACCAATAACATGGTCAAATATCTATAATAGTATATATACATAATATATCATCAATAATGAATGTTGTAACAAGTATCATAATATTTCCATCCATACACTCCCAAAGAACACCATGTTAAATGACAACCGGCCTCAAGTCCCCTTACCCACCCATATCAGGGTCAGGTATCAAATTTAATCGAACCTAATGGTTCACTTCCTACACATATCGGAATCAGGAATTTATTTTCATCCAGCCTCATAGCCCCTTTACTTCCCATATTAGTGTCATGATCAAATATCATTCAGGTTACCTGAGTAAAATTTAACCACATAGTCTATATAAGAAAAAAAACTATTTATCTTCTATATTGAAATTATAAAAACTCACAACCTATCATCATCCCTACATACATTTATCAGGGTTAGGCCCATAATTACATGAATATAGTTATATAACATGACATGGAAATATAATTTTAACCACATTCTTAGGATGGATAAGTTGAATTCCCCCAAAGAGAGACTAAGTAGAAGAACACTATTTAGATTCCTTTCGTGACAATTTAAACAACCCAACACCTTTTAGAAAAATCCAGGTTCCCATGGACAATTATAATAAAAAAACACCATATATACATAAAATCCTTCCACAAATCATAATCAAACCTCCCTTTATATTATGTTACATGTTTTAGAAGACATATAATAAGTAAATGACACACCCATGTGCACCACTATAGGTGGAAATCAAAACATATCTCAAAAGAGAAAATTAGAACATCAATTATCCACCCTAAGAAATTTGATCTGTCCCCCATGAATGGGGATGGAGGTATCGAAACATGGTAGCTATACCCAATTACAAGAATATCCTTGTCTATGGTATACCATAGCCCAAATAATAAAACCAACTGAAAAGAAAAAAATTTCATATCATTTTTATCCATCTAAAAACTACTACTAATTCATAGTCATGTACTTCTCTAATACCATTTGTAGGGACCTAACCCATGATCCACTTTAAAATTGTGCTATGGGACAAAGAGAGACATGGACTTAGGTTTTCCTCCCCATATGCCAATCTTTTCAGAGAATTAGTGAGGGTGTAAATAGGTGATAGTGGGGAGACTATACCCTCATGTTGTGATAATAGTAGTGGTATTTGTATATAAAACATTAATAAAGGACCCAAATAGAAAAAATGTAGTAAAATAAAATAGAAGAAGCATAAAAAGATAATAGTAGTAATAATAGACAAGCCTCAAAATAAAATTTCATTTACTGATACTTACAATGAGTTATATCTGGTCACAAAGAGTATAAAAACAGAAGTGTCGAAAATGGCTAACCATACTTTTATTTGCATATAAGGCATGTTGAAATAAAAAATGAAACTCAAAAATAATCTTTATAAGATCTAATAAACTGCAAGGACCCTGACTATTCATCCCATATAAAAAGTCTAACATGAAGACTAATTTCTAGCTCCTGAGCTAGATGCCCTTCCTGATCATAAAATAATAAAGTATGCATGTGTCTTGACGGGTACATTTATGGTGTGAGAACAAATCTGAGTATGCCACCATAAAATTTTTCCAAAATTATATCCCTGATGATGAATGTGTTTAAAAATATAAATAAACATGTAGCACATGAATATTGAATAATAAATAACCCACATCCCTTGTGCTTAATAGCCACAAAGAAGCAATAACCTACTTCATACAGTTCTGGTAATTGTGAAACAAATGTTCCACCAATTATATAGATATAATACATCATCTGTCAGTATATATAGAACTATTTTGGAATGGAACTATGAGGTATGACCTTGGAATCCATGTATAAGTGTTTGTTCCTAGTGAACCCTTGGGTTCCACCTCTAATCCAGTCACATGTATCATATTCTCATCATCATGTATCCATCAACCAAATATAACACCAAAAAAATATACCTGGACACACATATTAAAGCTCATTTGTTTCCTCAAGATAAAATCACAATGTCCAGAGACACTACATTATTTGTCTTATAATAACTAATCACTATTATCTTGAATCTTGATATCCTAATGCAGAATGATAACCTTTCTCGCATGTCTCGACACACAAGATTGGGAAATATAGTGAGCCTCACCCTGCACTGATGATCATATCACCCCCAACTGAAGATCCATCCTTATCTATGTGGATTTCTAATGGAAAGAACATCTCCTTCCTGTCATTTTTCACATGACTTCAATGGAATGTGGACCAATAACTATGAGTGGAAATCTCCCAAACATCATAATCTACATCATAATGACACCTCAGGCACCTATGACCATGTCTCACATCCCTATGGTCAAAACCACCTAATATCACACAGTCCTTAGAATAATCATGATGATACCATCACTTAATTATGGAAATCATGTCATCCAACCCAAGGATCAAAATACCTCCATGTATTTTGTCTAATCCCAACATGATTAAATACATTATATCAATTCAAGTGATCAAAATCACATCGAACATTAGTCCATGACCAATATGTTCCCATAGAACAATGTATATCAAATGTAACAATTTAATAGAATTAATTCATATCCTGGATTGAAATTTTCATTGTCTTTTCAAGCCCCCAAAAAATATTGACTATTTTTAGTGGATCTAGAGAATTCCCAAAGTCATATCATGTGACCAATTTAATAATTTAAAAATATTCCATTAATTAATTTGGGACTCTCTTAGTCGACCTTCAAGGCGCATAAAGAGAAAACCCCAAAAAAATCACGAAAATATTGAGAAATCTATGAACAAACTTCCACAAACTGGAAGACAATATCTCATCAGATATCAAACAGTAACATTATCTAAATTAGAACAAATTAGTATTTTTGATAAATTCCTTAAAAATACGGTAAAAAAACTCACACACTTTTAGTGCACCATATGGAGATTGAAATGAGAATAGGAGATACAGAATCGAAGGACATAACCATACGAATCCATATCCACCAATAGATTGAGAATTAGAGCTTATATAAAGATATTGAATCAATGCCAATGTGAGGGAGAGGACGCTCTCCATGACTGCTTGGGAGGAGACCCATGTGTGGGAGAAAAAAGGGAGATATACCTCTTACATAAAATAATGGGGAAATGATAATTTTGTATGATTAAAGAGACCGCATAGTAACTACATTTTTTGGAAAACCATGCACCAACTGTTCAATTATCACTCTAAAAGAACCAAATTTTCAGAACCTAGGAATACAGTTTACCAAACCATATGGAGCCCGTGCAACATCCACTCTCCATGTCCACCCTCCTCATATAGTCAGGTGCATAATTTTTTCAACCCTATGTGGACTGTGCTAATACACTATGATAAAATTGTGGAGGTCTCATACATACATGAAACCACTCTTTCATGTTTTGAAAAACAAATTCCTATATACATATAGAGTGCCACACTATTACTCATAGGAGGCTACATTATATTTTCAAAACATGCACTTCTTTTTGCACATTCATGAATTTTTTTTCAGAATTAATTCACCCAAAACACAGCTAAAATAACAAGTAAATTTCAATTCCTCATAACAAATATTAAAATAAGAATTTATCAAATAAAACCTATTAATTTGGTTCTGAATTCAAGAATTTAAATAGGCCCGCTCACACACCTACAAATATTATAACATGTGAGGAAGTTTTACCCTCTCAAAAACCCATGACATTGAATTAATTATCCTAAATAAATTTATATTCATGTTATATAAATAAACCTGTAATTATACCAAACTCATAAAAAAATAAATTCATATGTAATACCAAATTCTCCACAATGGAGTGGGAATTGAGACTAAATCACATACCTTTAGTTAGACTTGTAATACACATTATCTATATTTATGAATAATAAACCTAAGAAATTTATTTTATTAAATATGAACATTTTTAATGTTTATTATTCCATTTATTTAATTTTTAAATAGTCAGGTCCATTTACATACTCAATTATGTTCATGTCAAATGTTTTGACGATATTCGACTCACATGTCCAAAATGAATTCAGTAGATTGACTATGGTCAAAGAGGTAATTATTTCATTATATTCCCAATTATAATCATAAAAAATAATCATTTTTATAAATCAATATTATTTATAAAATAATATAGAAAATCTGTTCAATATAAATGAACTATATTACAATTATGAAGATGGTTGGTTGTACATACACATGAATAACATTTCCTATTTTTTCAAAATCATGATGGAATGAAGGTAATTAATATTTTATCATACAATATTGATAATTAGATGATTATTACAATAATATTTCTTTAGATGAACTTATATAAACTATTCATTTGATCTGGTGGTGAAAAACCAATAGCGTCGCTTAGTGGAGGTGGTTATCCACACGTACGCATGAACTACAATATCATTTTTAATGAATGAGAAGGTAAGTAAATATATGTTATATTAAATTAAATTAATTATATTTATTTCATGAATATCATATATATATACATACATTAATTAAATATATCAATATACCTATTTGTGAGAGGCAATGATGGAAAAAAATTTCATTGATTCATGTGGGGTAGTTTGTTGTCAACACGAACAATGGTTTGGTTTCCCATTTGATGGAAGAGGAGATTGATATCGGTTATGGAACAAACATAATAATATATTAGTATATGTGATACAATGATGATATTATATTTTCATAGTTTTAATGTATTTTAAATTGGAAGTAGAATAAATAATACTAAAATGATCAGTTAAAAACGATACATATTCCTCTGAAAACCACTTCAAGATTTTAACAAATGTCATCCTATATTAGATTTCAGATAATAAAAAACACATATATAATGCGGAAAGAGATTTTAGGAATGGATTTCAAAAGGGATTTTAAGCTTCAAAAGGGTTTTAATGTGTGTATAAAAGTGGATAAGAGGATCCCTTTAATAAGTGAGGAGAGGGAACTTTTATAATTTCCTAAAGTATTAAATTAATTTAAAATAATTTTCATACTCAAATAGATAAAATCATATATGAGTCTAAGATATTATGAGTATGGATCTAAATCATATAATGTGATAAAAATTTTATTTTTTTTTGTTATGGTTTTACCCTTATCATTTAGTTTTATCCCTCTGTTAACAATTTTTCCAATTACTATAGTATTAATGTTTTCTTCACATTAAGGGTTAATAATGTTACTAAAAAATGAGAAAAATTGAAAGGGATCATGGATGATTTTTGAAACCATATTTCATTCATTTTTCCAAATATTCCATTTTTATGAATTTTACTTCATATAATAATAATATTATATATTATAAATATCTTTAATGTCAATTTTAACTACATTTATTTATGTTGACTATAAATACTTCAATAAAAATAGGAAATTTCAATACATTACATTAAAACGTAATTATACTTTTAAATTTATCTGAAATATCAATATAACATAGTAATTATTTAATATTATATTAGTTTTATGGTTTTCAAAAACATTTATTTTATATTTATCTTCATTAGATAAATTCTTTTTCAGCATTGCACAAGAATCTTAGGTAAATATTTCATCAATGAAAAAATTCAATAAATTAATGTGATAAAAAATTCTTTTATCATTCAAATTACTATTTAAAAATATAAATAATTTCTATTTATGTCTATCGTAAAATATTATAGATATTAAAAGAAGAAAATTATCAGTTTTTCTTCATCTCTCACTTAATTATTATATAAGTCAAAATCATAGCAAAATGGAAAATGTTATATTTTTGAATTTGTTATTATTATTGATTAATATAATCATTAAATCAAATTATGTAAAGTGTTTGGAGAATTTTTAATTCTTAACAAAATTATTTTTAACCTTAATTACTAAATATACCCTCTCCATAGTGATAATATTTACTATGGTTATTTTTTCATATTGACTAAAAATTAACGGGGCCTATTTACAAAATTTATACCTCCTTATTCCAAATATGGAATCCATTTTTAATGATTCATTTACAATATTTCAATGAAATTGATTTTTTGTTAAATAAAAAACACAATTATATTTTTTTTCAGATAAATGTCATTCTAAGTATAAAATTTATTTTATAAGAAATTTAATAATAAAATTTATTCTATGGAACTTAATTGGATTATTAATAACATTAAAGATCAAATTTCACTTTTAATCCATTTTAAAAAAAATATAATTTCTAAATTCGTAGAATTAAATTTCATTTTTCAATACAATGTAGTACTTTTTAATATTTAATAGGAAATACATCTATATAGAAAAGTATCAAATATTCACCAAGAGATAATAATATATTATCATTTAAAATATTAATTTAGTTTTAAAAAACAAATTTTATAAAATTATCTAAAACAAATAATGTTATATTATCATAAAAGGCAATAAAAGAATTTTTGAATAAAACATATTCATGAAGAAAATATAATTTCACTAAAAAAATTGTGTGTTAATTTCTTATGTGTTAATAGTTATTTTATTGAGTATGTACTTTATATATATTTCATAATGTGGTTATTTCTATTCCAATCATCTAATTTAATGTCTTAGTTATAATGGTTCAATTTAAAAAATATTGTTTCATGGTTTTCTTAGTATTGTAACTACATGTTTTATGAGCTATAAAAAATATATTGTTATATGTCTCAAGGTATTATAGATAACTTATATTGTATTCTATAATTATTAGTTTTTTTCTCATAATTATTTTATTTTATATCCAATATTAACAGTGAAGTGATGTTTGGGTTAAGATTCAGTTATCTTCGAGAATAATTCTATTGCTACCCTGAACTAAATGAATTGAGGAATAGAAAACAAAGAAAATTTAAAGATGTAGTCTTTTATAGTTAAAGAAGGCAAGGTATTAGGTTATCCATTCCACACTAAAATATAATACATATCAATCTTGTAATTTAAATATAGGGGGACTATGATTCTACTAAAGATATGGAAATTCTATCTACCTCAATTGAATTAAGAGAATCATGTGATCAATATGCAAGTGTTAGATTTTTTCAAAACTATACCAAAGATGATCCAAGAACAATTAGGTGTGTTAAAATTTCAATATTTTTTTTATTTATGCCTTAATGTAAATGATTCATGGTTATAAAAATGAATGATTCTCTATTATCTAGGTGCTATTTTAGAGAATACAGGATGAGATCACTCAACCATAGGAGAATCCATATATAAATTGTAAATATTAAAAATACAATCTTCTTTAATGTATACAATTCTCTAAGAAAGTGGGAGACTTTTGATATTAAATATTTCAGTTTGAAATATATTCTTAATAGTATGAATACATTAATGAATTTTAATAGGAATAATGGGTCAAGAAGAATCTATAAGAAGAGATCTATGCACATGAGGAATATTTGAAAAATCAAATTGATGTCAATTAGTTTTTATTGGAGGAAAAATTTAAGAATATTGAGGAACATGTATCAATATTACAAAATAAATCTATGTATTTTGAAGATTAATATGAAATAATACATAATTTTTTTTGATTAGAGGGTTAATGGGATTGAATAAAATGAAAACAAAATCAATAATAAATGTATATAATTTGAGGATTAGTTTTATGATCCTAACAAGACTCATATTGAATGTTCACAAAATAAGGTGATAGTTACTACTTCTATACAATATTAACTAGAGTATTAGGTTGTTAAAATTCCTCCAAAATTTAATTATTAGGTCATGAAATTATTCAATTATTTCTCTTAATAAATTTTGAATAAATTTTTTTCATCTATACCATCTTGTAATAATGTATCAAAATATGTTATCATGTAATTATTATGATTGAAAAAAATCTATATAAGTATAAATGAAGAAAGGAGATAATAATTCCACTACCATGACTCGGGTGGATAGGAATAATAGAGTGGAATTTTATTCCACACAATGTTTTAAAAATATTATTAAAATACAATAAAACATCATTCATTTTAAATTGGAAGATAAATATTTTTTTGGTAAATGTTGGTGTTTCAATATATTCAAGGATTATGAATTATATATTTAATAAAATATTTGAAATTACAGTGCACAATAAAAACCAATGTTGAGAGGAATAAATACAGATATAATGTAGAAATATTCAAATGTTAATAAAAAATATATATATTATAAACAAAATTTTAAAACATTAATGTTTTTATGATTAATACCATGGTAGTTTTCATATGAATGTTCTATGTTCATCTAGACATATATCCAAAAGTGATTGTCAAATAAGACCACAAAAATTTTCTAAAAATAAAATGAAACCATGGGATGAATGTTGAATAATGTTTAAAATTAATGTTCCCCCAAGGAAAAAATTGAGAAGATCCTATATTCTAAATATAATAAGTAAATGAAATGTGAAAAATCTAAAAGAAATATATATAATAATGGAACATAGAAGAATCTATGTGAAAATTCAAACATAATACCAATATTACTAATTAAATGTTTTTATATGTTTATTATATTGGGAAAGAATTAGAAAGATGAAAGAAGAAGTAGAAAAGTCTACTGAAAAAGGGAAAAGAAATTATTACCCATAAAGTTGATGTTCTATGTGAGGTGAATCATGGATGGGCACACACCTATTGATTGTTCTAATATTATTCCAACACAATAATAATTATTTAAAAAGTAATATTTTCCACTAGGAAATAAATGTAATTTAAAATATCTTCAACAAATAAGGTCCAAAATACTAAATTTAAAAGCAAATAATATCTATGTATCCTCAATCAGAAATGTGTTTCATATGTGATATAAAAAATAATGGAGGAAATGAGAAAACACAGTTGAGAAACTATATCAAAATTTCTGTTCACATTAATATTCGAGTAAGATAAGCCTTATTAACTGTATATTTTTTTATTTTATTTGTGCTTATAATTCATGGAATTGAAGGTGAAATATGTTCTTGGGAGGGAGAATATAATAAGTAGTAAGTTCTATAAATTCTTGCTAGAAATACGAAAGAAGGTATCATCCTTCATTGATTCTTTAATTTATATTCAAATAAAAAATTATTGAGGATCATGTTTGATGATTTTTTATAATGTGACGTCCCATGTTGAACAAAAATGATAAATAAGATACTATCTAGGTTTGATATTATATTTTGTATCCTAAACAACATGTATTAAAGAATATAATCCTTAGTTAAATTGTGTAAATTATAAAATATAGGCTTTAGAAGTTTAATATCCATTTTGGAGTATTCTCTATATTATAACATATAAAAATTAAATCTATTATAGATTCACCATTGTGAATATTTTTAGGAATTTTTTCTATGAGGAGGAGAAAAATAAAAAAGGTGAAGAAGCTTCCAAAAAATATTATTTCATACAAAAATAATTATCTTAGAAATTTCTTGAAGATTGTTTCATTAAAAAAAGAATGTTTTTTATTCTCCCTCAAAATTTTAAAAAAATTATAAAATTAAAAAAAATGGAGATTAATCAAACAAATCAGTTATATAAGATATGTTAATGGATTGAATTTCTCTATGGCCGCTTATCCTCATATATGTATATGAATGTTTTTGATCTATTCATTAAATCAACCGCACGAATTTCTTGTTGATATTAATTTCATAAGATTCATTTATTATTTAAGTATCATTAATGTGGAACACTAGTGAATAACCCTTGAAGGAAATTAAATGATTTTTTTTCAGGATTAATCAATATCTATTTGTAAATAATATTTATTTTATATATCAAATCATTTTTTTCTACAGCATGCTTTGATCATGTTTAATTTGATTAAAATGATAGATAACATATTTCCAATGTATTGAATAATACCATTTTATCATGAACATTGAATTTATTATCCATTATATGGATGATAAAGTGAAATGAATGTTTGTAAAAGTGAAGGGGAGAGATTCACATTTTGACATATTCATTAGGAAAGAATGTTGAAGCTATTTCCAATAAGTAAAAGGGGATATTTTTTGTCCCACATTAAATATGAGTTATATTTGTTTTCAATAGATGTCATTGGTTGTCAATTATCTCATTGATGTCAATATATTGAATATATTATAAATAAATATGTTTCTTGAAGTGAGGTATCCAATATATCAAAAAATGATAACAAAATGAATATTTCGTGGATGACTATATGATGAAGATAGTATTTAATTAATATTTTCTTATGGAAGTTATATTTTATACTATCAGTTTATAAGTCTAACAATTTTTGAACATGTTTTATGTTTAATGAAATTTTTGAACAAGGATGACTCATTGTTTACAATAATGTTTTCAGAAGATAATGAAAATTTGAAGACAATAAAAAATAAATATTATTGTATAAATATTTTTTGAATAAAATATTTAAGTATATGGATTGGAATTTTATGTTTTTAATTATTATATGATTGAATTTTATAGTAGATATTTTATAATCATAATGTGAAATAAGCTGGCCAACTATCCAATATAAGGGGCCATCTTATAAACACTTATACATTAGCGATAGCTCAACCACAAGGGGGAGTCAACCAAAATTTCTACATATTTATAGGAGTGTGAGTGGGCCACATAGGTCCCACTGGATCATGAATGGTTTATGCATGATTCCCAAGTATTACATGCAGGATTGGGAAGGTGATCCAACAATTGTTTGGTGTGACACGTCAAGCCCGTGGGTGTAGTATTACATGTGTTGAACATCCTGACTAACTCAAGTGGAAAGAAGAATAGAGATTATTATTATGTAGCTCTTGAATGATCAAAAAACAATTATAGGAAAATTGTTCCATGAGTTACTATTCCTATGTTCAAATATATAAGGATAAGAAAACTACTACATGATGAGATGGGTGTCAACAATATGATTGAAATAGGCCATCATCTTAAACTTCACAACATTTGAAGTCATTTTTTGTTATATATATTTCATATTGCAACATCCATTATTGATTAGAGATTGAATAAGTGAGATATTGGGGATTTAATTCCATTAATCTTAATTCAAATAGGAATCAATGTTCACGTATACACTAATATGATTAAAATATCATTGTATAATTAAATTATACTTACAAAAGGCTATTCATGCATCTAAGATACATACACAAGTTTTAGTTTCCAAAAAAATGATGGAGCATGAGATCTTTATAACAACAACATTTTGAGTTCATCATAACAAAGGATACAAAATCTGTTTTCAAGTAAGTATTTTTGAAAAAAAACATGAAAAATCTATGAATTAAAATAGTGTGACACAATATATTTTTCATGACATCAAATAAAACCTAGATGAGGTTGTTCTATCTATAAATGAGGTATTCCAATGGTAGATTGAAAATTTCTATGAATACCAAATAACAAAATTATGAATAATTTATTTCAACTCAATATTTCATTGATGGATGTTTTTATCTAAAAAATTAAAAGTCTATTAATTATTCAATGTGAGGAATCAAAGAGTTCCATGAGAACCTTAACAATGTGAAGAAGGTGACTTCCACACACTACTTACATGAATAATAATATTTCCATGTTTTAATGGAGAGCTATCCATAAAATTCATTTTTTTCATGAGAATGGTATGAGTTCCAAGATATAGTGTAGCATCCTTAGTGTGTCATGAGAAGGATAAGAAGAAGTCTCACAAGATTATTAGTCTCTTGAAGGAGTGTTCGGAAAAGCATTGTTGGGGTTTTAAGGAATATTTTTTATACTCATCTATTCATTGAAAACATTGAGGGTTACATGAAGAAGAAGATGGTAATACTCATTTTATTGAAGGTATTTCATAAATACAAGTTTTTATTATAGTTCCACACAAAGTCCATTCTAACCTGCATGAATAAAGGAGAAGTCGCACTCCTATCACATGCATGAGGGGGAAAATTCATGAATACATGATATAAATTATTGAAATTGCATTAAAGGTTCTTGAAACATATTGATTTACATTAATAATAATATGTAATTTGAATTTGAGTATCTACTACAACTTGGATGAAGTAGTGAAGATTAGGATAATAAAATCTCATGAAATAATGAAATATATTTATAGATATATTCTAAAGATTATTCACATCAAATTAGTAATGATTTATTCATGAATTTATTTTTAGTAAAAAAGGTTCTTAATTAGTGAAGAATTAATATTGGAGAATCAGTAATATAATAAATTATTATTATTTCATAACAATGAATTATAATAAAAAACTACTCCACTATTTTATATTGTTGTATTTCAAAACCAAAAGGAGAAGAATTGATTATCCATATGTTGATTTCAATAATTATAAGGCCCCAGCCTTAAACCTTACTTAATATTGAGTTATTACAAGATTACACATTGAGGATCTTTTTAGGTTTAATGTTTTAGAGAATTAGATCATGAAACTTGCATTACATTCCACATTTAAACAAAGTGGTTACGTAAAAGACAGTATCCATTCTTCCCATCAACGGAACATATTGAAAATATAACATGGATTCTTTCTTGACACTTCCTTGACACTATCATCACATCATGTACCTTTCCCTTGACCTGTGAAAAACATTTCAAAAAACTTGGGATGAGCATAAAAAGCTCAGTAAGGGTTAAAAAAATATGGAAATGAAACATGAGTTCATATATACATTATAATTAAATCATACTTTACCCATAAAACATAGGCACCTTAACATACCTTATCAAATCATGAATAAATCATCGAAATCATAAGACATAAAAGGTAACTTGAGGCATTCATAACATTCTTACATAGGGAGTGACCCACTTGGTTATGTTTGGAATACCCATCACAGTATATTCCCTAAATATCTTTGGAGAAAACTTAACATTTCACTCCATCGCGTTAGCCAATGCATTGGAGAGCTATATCGGGCTCACCAGCCCTTAGTTTATCACGGAACCACCCGTCTTCATAATAATGCCCAAGAACCTCAACATAATCGTATCACATAAAACATGCTTAAAGGAAACATAACATTTCCACCTTTCAATCACACGATATCAATACAACACATTTATATAAAAACATTATGAAAACCATTTTCAATACCAAAATAAAATAAAATTAAAACATGGTATTTATTTTTATTTTAAAAAGAAGGTATGGCTTGTAGAGGAAGCCAAAACTCAAATAACGGCCACGGCGGCGGAGAAGTCATTGTCGCCGCATACGTATGACCAAAACATTCCCTTTTTTCATTTAGTAAAACGCTTCATATAAAAAATATTCCTTTTGGATAAACGTAAATGTCAAAGGGGTTTATACACCGTATAAAAGAAGGTTGTGTATAAAACAAAATATGCATCAATGAAAGGAGATTGAGACGAAGTCCTATTCAAAGACGGTATCCTTGGTTTAAGGATAAATCAATTACATAATTATGTGCGACAAACGAATACAACAAATATAAGTGGATATTAAGTGTAAAATAATCAAAGGTAATTCACACATATTCAAAGGATGACATATTCAATAACTACATGTTGAACCCAATGAAATCGAAATTGGGTTAAGAAGTTCCCTTGACAGCCTAACAGCGTCACATCAAAATGAGTTGATGAGAGATAAAAAGTGTATCTCATCACTTGGACATAAAATTTACATCAATAAGGATATATGAGAACATATCCCAACATAAAAATATGTAAATTAAATGACCCAACAAAATAAGTCTTTTAAAAAAGAGGAGGGTGAAAGGTTCCCTTACCGACTTGGGTATCTTTCAAAACATACACCCCATGAAAGAAGGACAATAAATCCTTGATGTAAATACTCATAAACGAAAGTATATTACCCAAGTAGTAGAATAATGTGCAGTACATACACCACTAAAAAGCAATTGTGGCAAATGTAGCATAAATCTCACGGGAATAAAAGTGAGATGAAAAATCCCTTATGAAAACTCGTGAGCCTAATGACGCCACATAAAACTTACAAAAATGGATTGATGAGATCAAATAGGGTATCTCATCATATTAAATTAAAGTTTATAGAAAGAGTAATATAAAAGAACATCCCCCAACATAACAAAGAGGAGCTTAAAAGAAGTGACAAAAAGGAGAGTACTTAAAAAGAAAGAGAGAGGTTAGATCTCTTACAAAAATTCGGCAGCCTAACGTGGCCATTCAAAACTTCCAAAATGGATTGATGAGAGAGAATAGGGTCTCTCATCACATGAACATAAAAATTACAGTATGTGTAATATAAAATAACATCCCAATAACAAGAAAGATTAGCTTTAGAGGGAATGACATAAAATAGTGTACTTAAAAAGAAAGAGAGGAGTAAGATCCCTTACCTCAGGTCCGACTTGACTCGATCATTCTTTAATGTCCTAAATAATAAACTTGAGTTAATTTATACATTCTTATGAACCTTATTAATGTTCATTATTCCTTTTATATCACTTATTTCAATGTTATAAACATTATGTAATCATTTAAGTTAATAATGTTTGTTTTTTCGATATTTGGTTCTTAAGTCGAAAATGGACTTCTTACAATTACATGTTGTTTGTGTGGTCAAAGGTTCATTATATCCAGAATGATATTCATGATTTGGATATCATATATATCATATATATCCAGCATATACATGTATTTATAATATTACATAATCATTTAGAGGTAAGAAATGAAATGCACCGTTCATGGAGACAGTAAGCCGTACGTACGCATGAAGGCTACTTTCATTTCTATCTCATACCTTAATGGAAAGAAACAATAATTATATAGAGGTATATTATAATTCCAGTATGAAATTATATATAATAACTTTAAATCCATCCTTTATACGTCCCACGTATGGCATTAACGAATCAAATCACTTTGAGGGGGCGGTTGTCCGCACTTCCTAAAATGAAATTATCGTGTTTACCCACAATGGAAACCATAAAGGTATGAAACAAATGAAAATACAGAAGATTAAGTAAAACATAAACATATTATATATCATATATAAATATATTTTCAGATAAATGGCCACCTTTGAAGGTGTTATATGAGTGTTGAACAATCATCGTTTCGGGAGGTAGAATTTCGCCATCCACAGAAACCGTATGTTCTTTAACCATTTGATGTAGTTTTGTGATAGTGTAGCTCGAATAAATCTTGTAACAACATCCTAGTATATTGAAGATACTGGTGTTGTTACAAAAGAAGTAAATAAAAAGAGTTTATGGGGTTGGAGAAGCAAAATAAAACAAATGAACATGAGAGAATGAATTACCTTTAAAAGTGTAACTCCTTTTGATTTGAGCCTAAAGGCTTCCTTTGAAAGGATTATGCCCAAAGTGAATCCTATAGGATGAGGAGATGGATGTGGAGTGAGTAAATGGGCAGGGTATAGCCGATCCAAAGGCTTGAGGTGTTTGGGAAATGAGGTAAAGGTGGGGGCCTTTTATAAGAGGAGAGGAGGGGCACTTTTGGAAATCATGAAACTATTATTTTATTTTAAAAAGTGTTTCGAATTTCTAAGGTAACACATTGATATATTTCGAAGATAAGATGATAAGGCTTTGAAATATTCCCATACAATAGTTTTTGGACAAGTTTATGTCTTATATTTTATATTATCGTTTCATTTTATTTAAACTGTTCATTAATGAGGTCATCGTTGCATCATCATGATGTCAAAATTAAATTAATTTATTTAAAGTCTAAAAATTATAAAAAAAAATATCCTGATGTAGGAAATATTTTTATCTTTCCAAATAGTATTTATAGACAAAAAATATGATTAGTATAACCCCTTATAAAAATTGTTTTAGTAAAACAATTTATGTTAGTGTAATTTTCACCTTTATTAAAAAAAGGCATTAAAGTCATTATCTCACCCAAGAGGCTCCATAGGATCCCCTAAATCGACCCATGGGTTGTCTTGGTCAGACATGACTCATAAAATAGGGGTAGGAAAAGTGTCATGGTGTTTTCATATTTTTATAATATCATATTTACCTTAAATTATACTAATTACCTCTAATCGCGATTAATGAAAAAAAGTTACTATTCACCAAAAATTTATTTTCATCCCATTGAACCACATTTTAAATAATAATGACAAACATGTATGTAGGATTTTCAAAATTCAATACACATTAGTGGTAAACTTTCATTTAATTGAAAAATCAGTATGCTTGATTACCACTTAGTGGTTTCACTATTCATCAAAAATTAAAGTTTTTCAGAAAAATCCCAAAAATTCACCCTAAGCTATATTTGATATTCCGAATTCAAAATTGAAGTCCATTTTACAAAATTCAAAACATATAAGTCTCATTAATTAATTTAATAATTAATTCCCATGTCAGAGAAAATAGCATGTTTTTATAAAACAATAAGTATCAAAAGATTGACACTAGTTTAAGTCTGATTTCAAAGTAAAATTAATTCCAATGACCAATATTGGATTTAATGGTAAAAATATATTCTAATTTCACTTTAAAACCAATTCAAATGACAATCTAATCATATAAATAAATTAGATTAAAAAGAGGTTTTGAATTTAAAATACAACATTTTACACTATTCATTAAAAATGAACTTTTTCAGAAAGATACCAAAAATATACACAAAGTAAATTTTGATGTCCCAATTCCTAAGAAGAGTTTTATTTGTTCCAATAGAATGTATAAGAGTGAGAAAAATTATATTTAATGACGGTTCGCCATCAAAAGGCGATAAGTGAACCTTTAGTGAAAACTAGGGCATATACACCTAAAATTGAATTATTTCCGTATTTTAAGCCTTTATCATTTATTGGATAGATGTAAAAATATTTAAAAACATAAATAATAATATTTTAGTTATTTCTATCCATTCCCGCCAATACAAAGGCTACATGTTAACTACCTTTTAAAATAATATAATTTTATTATTAGAGTGCAACGTAAGATTCCCAATAAACTCGTTGTTGCATGTTGGGTACGCCATCGAGCATAGCGTCCCCTTTAAAGACATATTAATATTTTATTCACAAATATGGATAAATATGAAAATTTCATATTCTTTATTTACATGGGGTGTTACATCCTTTCCCCCTTTTGGGAATTGCGTCCTCACAATTTTTAAAATTGAGCTTGGAAACATCCTTGAAAGTCCCACATCAGAACAAGAGTCGGTAAAAAAATCACTTTAAAATAAAGAAATATAAGTATAAAGGTCACCCGAGTTAACCCATACTAGGATTCCATGTAGAAAAATATGGACATGGAGGAGAAAACATAGGGTCATGTTCTAATGGAGAGTGATAGAAAACATGTTTAGGGGAAAGTTAACCACAAGAAAATCACAAACTTGTGATGGGTTAAACGGTATTTGATTCCCCAGTAGGAAAAGTTAATAGACAACATTTTTGTTTTAAGTTACTTTTTATTGAGTAATTTATTCATAGGGAAACATAATCACTTATCATGTTGACTTTCAAATTTTACACAAACTCATATTTTCTCCAAAAGACGAGTTTTTAGGAAGACTTGTTCACATTAAGAGTACTATAAACAACATCTAGAGAATCACCTAATCCACCAAAAAGAACTATATACATCCCATGTCTTGAGGATTTAACCAAAACCAAAACCAAAAAAGTTTAGTACAAGGTCAGATAATCCAGAAAAGGATAACCCTTTAAGAAGAAAATCTATGCTTAATCTCCAAAATTTGTCTAACAAAACCCAAAGTTCAACGAGGACCATCCGACAAACAATTTGTCTATAAAATTATTCAAAGTAAACCAATATAAGATTGAAACCCAAATATTTGAAGGATTTAGTCACATAGTCTTCCAAGATAAGTTGTAACATTTATCTCCAAACAACATTAGTTTCTCTTAAAGTCTCGTATTGAAAAGTAATTAACCTAATCACATATCGTCCATGATAGGTTAATAATTTTAATAAATAACCCAAAATTAACTTACTCTTAATTCATAAAATCATATAACTAAAAATAATCAGTCAAACTAACAAGGTTCTTCACATAGTCAAGTGGTAGGAGATAAATACCAGTCGCACTTTGGTTGTGTGTTCGATTCTCGTAGCTTTGTCCGACGCGATGGGTTGTCACATGGTCTGCGTGTTGTCCTTTTTATAAAACTCCAAAAATAACCCTAACATGTTTTAACCTCGATCGTTTCCTTATACCTTTAATGTTCATCCAAATTCGTTACGATCTCAACATCTTAATTCTTGAAGTCTTATTTCACCACCATAAGATAAAATAAAACAATTCCCAAAATGAATAACATCATACCTTGATCATGGCGTCCACTCGGTTTCATCGTCATCTTGCTCACGTAGGTAGAAGTCCCATGCATTACAACAATGATTTATATATCCTTCAAAATCATTTGCTTCCTCCATCCAAATACACCTCGTACAACATGGGTCATATGGGTGTTCACAGAAAAACAGTTTTGGAAAATAATCATGTATGAGATATAATTCCAAGACATCTGATAAAACCTAATTTCTATAAAATTGTCGGATCGAAATTGAGTTTAAACTTTATATTATTGTTCCTTTTAAAATACCATAAGTATGTGATGTGAGACTATATTTTAAAGGAAAATATAAATAGGTTGTGCAAGGGTCTCCTTCCTTAGCACCATTTCTAAAATCATAATATGCTTAAAATTCTTGTGATAAGGTAAAATATTTTAAAAGACCTTGATAATATTTACCTTTCTTGAAAATATGAGAATATTGTGAAAATAGTATTTGTCTAAAAACAACCCATGATCCACGATGATAACGAGGTATAGTGGAGGTGTTTGATATCTCAAAAAACTCCTTGCAAGTGAGTTGTATGCTAGAAAAAGTTTCACAATCATCCGAAGATTACTTTGAATAATTATTGCAAGCATGTCATCAGGAAGAGATAAGAATGTCGTTTGAGATCCTTCTCCTTCCATTCGTAACCGACTTTACTTGACCTGGAAAAAAAAGTAAGAAAACAAGGATTTAACTAAAATAATAAATATAGGGACTAATCATGTGTCTCACAAGAACTCCTAATCCCTAAAGTTGTCTAAACCGACCTTTGATACCAACTATAAGGCCCCAGCCTTAAACCTTACTTAATCTTGAGTTATTACAAGATTAGACATTCAAGATCTTTTCATGTTTAGAGTTTTAGAGAATTAGATCATGAAACTTGCATTACATTCCACATTTAAACAAAGTGGTTACATAAAAGACAGTATTCATTCTTCCCATCAACGGAACATATTGACAATATAACAAGGATTCTTTCTTAACACATCCTTGACACTATCATCACATCATGTACCTTTCCCATGACCTATGAAAAATAATTCAAAAAACCTGGGATGAGCATAAAAAGCTCAGTAACGGTTATAAAAATATGGAAAGGAAACATGAGTTCATATATGCATAAGATTGAAATCATACATAACCCATAAAACATAGGCACTTTAACATACCTCATCAAATCATGAATAAATCATCGAAATCATAAGACATAAATGGTAACTTGAGGCATTCATAACATTTTTACGTAGGGATTAACCCTCTTGGTTACGTTTGGAATACCCATCATAGTATATTCCCTAAATCTCTTCGGAGAAAACTTAACGTTTCACTCCTTCGCGTTACCCAATGCATTGGAGAGCTATATCGGGCTCACCCGCCCTTAGATTATCATGGAACCACCCGTCTTCATAATAATGCCCAAGAACCTCAACATAATCGTATCACATAAAACATGCTTAAAGGAAAAATAACATTTCCACCTTTCAATCACAAGATATCAATACAACAAATTGATATAAAAACATTATGAAAACCATTTTCAATACCAAAATAAAAGAAAATTAAAACATGGTATTTATTTTTCTTTTAAAAAAAAGGTATGGTTTGTAGAGGAAGCCGAAACTCAAATAACGGTCATGGCAGCGGAGAAGTCGTTGTCGCCGCATAAGTACGACAAAAACATTCCCTTTTGTCGTTTAGTAAAACACTTCATATAAAAAAGATTCTTTTTGGAAAACGTAAAAGTCAAAGGGGTTTATACACCGTATAAAAGAAGGTTGTGTATAAAACAAAATATGCCTCAATGAAAGGAGATTGAGACGGAGTCCCATACAAAGACGGTATCCTTGGTTTAAGGATAAATCAATTATATAATTATCTGCGACAAACGAATACACCAAATATAAGTGGATATTAAGTGTAAAATAATCAAAGGTCATTCACACATATTCAAAGGATGACATATTCAATAACTACATGTTGAACCCAAAGAAATTGAAATTGGGTTAAGAAGTTCCCTTGACAGCCTAACGGCGTCACACCAAAATGAGTTGATGAGAGATAAAAAGTGTATCTCATAACTTGGACATAAAATTTACATCAATAAGGATATATGAGAACATATCCCAACATAAAAATATGTAAATTAAAATACCCAACAAAAGAAGTCTTTTAAAAAAGAGGAGGGTGAAAGGTTCCCTTACCGACTTGGGTATCTTTCAAAACATACACCCCATGAAATAAGGACAATAAATCCTTGATGTAAATACTCATAAACGAAAGTATATTACACAAAGATTATAATAATGGTCAGTACATACCCCACTCAAAGGAAATTGTGGCAAATGTAGCATATATCTCACGGGAATAAAAGTGAGATGAAAAATCCCTTACGAAAACTCTACAGCCTAACGGCACCACATAAAACATACAAAAATGGATTGATGAGATCAAATAGGGTATCTCATCATATTAACATAAAGTTTATAGAAAGAGGAATATAAAATAACATCCCCCAACATAACAAAGAGGAGCTTAAAAGAAGTGACATAAAGGAGATTACTTAAAAAGAAAGAGAGAGGTTATATCTCTTACGAAAATTCGGCAGCCTAACAACGCCATTCAAAACTTCCAAAATGGATTGATGAGAGAGAATAGGGTCTCTAATCACATGAACATAAAAATTACAGTAAGTTTAATATAAAATAATATCCCAATAACAAGAATGATTAGCTTTAGAGGGAATGACATAAAAGAGTGTACTAAAAAAGAAAGAGAGGAGTAAGATCCCTTACCTCAGGTCCGACTTGACTTGATCATTCTTTAACGTCCTGAATAATAAACTTGAGTTAATTTCTACATTCTTATAAACCTTCTTAAAGTTCATTATTCCTTTTATATCACTTATTTCAATGTTATAAACATTATGTAATCATTTAAGTTAATAATGTTTGTTTTTTCGATATTTGGTTCTTAAGTCGAAAATGGACTTCTTACAATTACATGTTGTTTGTGTGGTCAAAAGTTCATTATATCCAGAATGATATTCATGATTTGGATATCATATATATCATATATATCCAGAATATACATGTATTTATAATATTACATAATCATTTAGAGGTATGAAATGAAATGCACCGTTCATGGAGACGGTAAGCCGTACGTACGCATGAACACTACTTCCATTTCTATCTCATACCTTAATGGAAAGAAACAATAATGATATAGAGGTATATTATAATTCCAGTATAACATCATATATAATAACTTTGAATCCATCATTTATACATCCCACGTATGACATTAACGAATCAAATCACTTTGAGGGGGCGGTAGTCCGCACTTCCTGAAATGAAATTATCGTGTTTACCCACAATGGAAACCATAAAGGTATGAAACAAATGAAAATACAGAAGATTAAGTAAAACATAAACATATTATATATCATATATAAATATATTTTCATCTAAATGGCCACCATTGAAGGTGTTATATGAGTGTTGAGCAATCATCATTTTGGGAGGCATAATTTCGCCATCCATGGAAACCGTATGTTCTTTAACCATTTGATGTAGTTGTGTGAGAGTTTAGCTCGAATAAATCTTGTAACAACATCCTAGTATATTGAAGATACTGGTGTCGTTACAAAATAAATAAATAAAAAGAGTTTATGGGGTTGGAGAAGCAAAATAAAACAAATGAACATGAGAGAATGAATTACCTTTAAAAGTGTAACTCCTTTTGATTTGAGCCTAAAGGCTTCCTGTGAATAGATTCTGCCCAAAGGGAATCCTATAGGATGAGTAGAGGGATGTGGAGAGAGTAAATAGGCATGGTATGGCCGAGCCAAAGGCTTGAGGTGTTTGTGAAATGAGGTAGAGGTGGGGGCCTTTTATAAGAGGAGAGGAGGGGCACTTTTGGAAATCATGAAACTATTATTTTATTTTCAAAAGTGTTTCGAATTTCTAAGGTCCCACATTGATATATTTCAAATATAAGATGATAAGGCTTATAAATATTCCCATCCAATAGTTTTTGTACAAGTTTAGGTCTTAGATTTTATATTATCGTTTCATTTTACTTAAACTGTTCATTAATGAGGTCATCATTGCATCATCATGGTGTCATAATTAAATTAATTTATTTAATGTCTAAAAATTATAACAAAAATATCCTGATGTAGGAAATCTTTTTATATTTCCGAATAGTATTCATAGACAAATATATGATTAGTATAACCCCTTTTAAAAATGTTTTTAGTAAAACAATTTATGTTAGTGTCATTTTCACCTTTATTAAAAAAAGGCATTAAAGTCATTATCTCACCCAAGAGGCTCCATAGGGTCCCCTAAATCGACCCAAGTGTTGTCTCGGTCAGCCATGACTCATCCAATAAGTATAGGACAAGTGTCGTGGTGTTTTCATATTTTTATAATATCATTTTTACCTTAAATTACGCTAATTACCTCTAATCGCGATTAATGAAAAATAGTTACTATTCACCAAAAATTTATTTTCATCCCATTGAACCACATTTTACATAATAATGACAACCATGTATGTCGGATTTTCAAAATTCAATACACATTAGTGGTAAACTTTCATTTAACTGAAAAATTAGTTTGCTTGATTACCACTTAGTGGTTTCATTATTCATCAAAAATTGTTGTTTTTCAGAAAAATCCCAAAAGATTAACCCTTAGCTATATTTGATATTCCGAATTCAAAAATGAATTCCATTTTACAAAATTCAAAACATATAAGTCTCATTACTTAATTTAATAATTAATTCCCGCTGTCAGAGCAAATAGCGTGTTTTTATAAAACAATAAGTATCAAAAGATTGACACTACTTTAAGTCTGATTTCAAAGTGAAATTAATTTCAATGACCATTATTGGATTTAATGGTAAAAATATATTCTAATTTCACTTTAAAACCAATTCAAAAGATAATCTAATCATATAAATAAATTAGATTAAAAAGTGGTTTTGAATTTAAAATACAACATTTTACACTATTCATTAAAAAATGACCTTTATCAGAAAGATACCAAAAATTTACACAAAGTAAATTTTGATGTCCCAATTCCTAAGAAGAGTTTTATTTGGTCCAATAGAATGTATAAGAGTGAAAAAAACTATATTTAATGACGGTTCGCCATCAAAAGGCGATAAGTGAACCTTTAGTGAAAGCTAGGGCATATACGCCTAAAATTGAATTCTTTCCGTATTTTAAGCCTTTATCTTTTATTGGATAAATGTAAAAATATTTAAAAATATAAATAATCATATTTTAGTTATTTATATCCATTCCCGCCAAAAAAAGGCTACATGTTAACTACCATTTAAAATAATATAATTTTATTATTAGAGTGCAACGTAAGATTCCCAAGAAACTCATTGTTGCGTGTTGGGTACGCCATCGAGCATAGCGTCCCCTTTAAGGACATATTAATATTTTTTTCACAAATATGGATAAATATGAAAATTTTATATTCTTTATTTTCCTGGGGTGTTACAATAATCATATATTCAATAATCATAAAATGATTTTTTATTAAACAATGAATATAAATTAACTTTAGTATAAGTAAAAAATAAAGGTTCAACTATATTCTAAATAGATAAATTATTATCATTTTTATCAGACGAATATGGTGAAGAAGAAAGAGAACCAGTGTAGTATATTCATAAATGAAGAAGAATGTAGAAAAAATAAATAATATATTATTATGCATATTGTTTGATAGAAGAAGAATAATAATAAAAGAAAACTTTTAGATTGATACTATGAAGATTAAGTAGTGTTTCTTTCCAGCTACTGTGCATGTAACTTGTTCTAAAGTAAACGGAAGAACAAAACAATACTATGAATTCAATCCAATGTCTCAATAGGTGAAAGTATTTATTGGTGTTGTAGAGTAACTTCAAAAAAATTTGATTACCATCTACATAGGTAGTATATTGAACTAATAACGGGATAAAAAACAGGAACTATAGATTAGCTATAGTACAATGCATGTGAATGGTTATTCCCTATTTTTTGTAATAATGTTAAAGGATTTTTCTCAAATGGTTGTGTGTTATTTTATTATTTCTAAACCATGATAAGTAATATATACAATTATTATGTATTGAACCATTTAAAAATATGTTGTCACATCTATACCACTTTTCATGTGCTTTCCTGAAATAATCAAAAGTTAACAAGACAATAAGAGAATGAAGAACCTAGTAGGTATAAGTTGTAAAAGGAATAGAACTTATAATTTGTGAAAAAGATAACATCATCGAATGAATCCTTCTCAATATTTAGTATATACCAAATTAGTCCTCTTAAAATGTACATCATCGAGGGTTAAAGATTGATGTTATTGCATCAGATATCCACGCAAACCTATTTTCCTTTCATCAACTATAAAATATCTATAGTAAATTGATTAATTCATTTTGAAACATTTATTAATAATATTATGTAATATTATTTAGATAATATATTTTTAAAATTTATATGGTTTATAAATGGCTTTATAAATCATTGAAAAGGGTATTTTGAGATCATATTATTATATTAAATGTTTATAAATTAAATAATTACAAAACTGAATATATTTAATTACAAATTTATTTATGAAACATTTATTAATGAGAATACATTGTAATATTAAATTAAATATTTGAAAATAAATTTTACTCATTATATGGCATACCCTATGAAGGAGATAAAAAGTGGTTATTTAAAAATCATTATGGTAATTTATAATGAGTTTACAAATAGAAAAATAATGATAAAAAAATATTTAACATATAAAAATTGATAATTATTAATGGTTATAATTATTATTTTGAATTATTAAATTTATGTTGATGACTTATTTGGGAAATTATTTAATCCTTATCAAGAGAGTTTGATTTTTGATATGATGGTAGTTTAAATAATGTGGAAGTATGTGACAGATAATTATTTTAAAATTTTTATATAATCTATTTTGGATTATAAATTTTTTATAATTAATAATATATTGCATTATATATATAATAATATGAATGGTTAATATTATGGAATTCATATTAATATTTTGATTTATAATTGTATTATAAATTTCAATTACGATTTTTGAAAAAAGTATAAGTCTATATAAAATATAAAATATTTCATATTTTTAATGAGCTATTTATTTCAATAATGGATTAAATTAAATTATTTTTTAACTCTTTCATAATATTGAAAATTATTTTTGGTAATTTTTAAGATATTTATAAAAAGTATTTTTAATAATTTATTGACTATATTTTAGGTTCTTGAGAGTTCAATTATATTAAAAAACACATAAAATTGTTTTCAGGATTAATATAATGGACTGTTTAAGTAATATAATTTATATGATATATAAATTATGTATAAGGATGTACATAATTGAAAGTAAATTGTAACATTACTCATGAAATATCATATATATATATATATATATTATATATATAAAATTTGGTATAAAAGAATTCATATTGAAATTGGATATAAATGTGTTTATATCTAAAATCCTGAGATAACCCTAATATTTAACTTAATTACAAAATTTTTATAATAACCTTTTAATTTATAAAATTTTCATGAACTGTTCTCTAGTATAGATGTAACACCCCAAGATTCCACGATATGATTCTCTTTGAATAATACAGTAGAGTGTGTTGTACGCAACTTTGAGATTCTAACACACCGCGAACAATCAAAGTAGTTGTTATGAATAGTAATACCCACTTTTTGAAATTTTATAAATTTTATCTCCCATATTTGACTTAATTTTTGGATTCAAAATATCTAAATTATCCTATGGTTATATTTTGGTACTTTTTGGATAAATTTATATTTTGATGAATAGTAAAATTACTAAATTTTAATTAAAAACAGATTTTTTAATCGAAATAATTAATAGTGATAAATTATGAATTTGAGTGGTTGTAATGTATATTTATAATATATTACTACCATTTAATATAATTTTAGTCATTGGACGTAATTTCACAATTAAACTGGACAAAAACAACTGTCAATCTTTTGATAGTTATTATCACTTAAAAACACGCTTTTTTCTTTTAACAATATGAATTAATTTTAAATTAATTTCTGCCACTTCTGTGTTTTGAATTTAGAAAAATGGATTCCATATTTTGAATCAGTATTTCCAAATTATGTAAATAGGTAACTTTTATTTTTATACATTTTGAATAATTACTTTGGTAATATTTTATTTATCATGGTTAAAGGGTAAATCAGGTAAATAAGGTAAATAATTTTATAATAATAATAAATTACAATAAAACGTGTCATAACCTTATTGGTTGATACATGTCTGACCATGGCCATCTTTGGGTCGATTTTGTGACCCTATGGAGCCACTTCTAGGTGATAAGGACACTTTATATTAATTAAGTTAAAGTAAATACAAAAATGACATAAGCATATATATTTTTGAAAAAAAAAATTACATAGGGTTATAAATGTTATATTTTTTACTATAAATACTAATTTTAAAGATAAAAATATTTCCTACATAATGGTATTTTATTTATAATTTTTATATATTTAATAATTAAATTTATTTATGACACAATAATGATGTAGTATTTTCTTTTTTAATAAAAGAATCAAATAATTGGTATTATAAAAGTAAAAATAAATACAATTTTAAACTTTTGATGCCATCCACGAATTTTATTCGTTAATATTACATGTTAGGATTGATTAAATGAATTTTATTCGTATTAATAATGTTGTTAAGTCTTTAACAAAAATCAATTATTAAATAGTGTCAAAATTGACATAAATGAGTTTTTAAAATAAATATTATATTATTAATTGATATTATTTTCCTAAAAATATAATGTTCGGCAAAATGACTTATATCATGATAGGTTTATTATTATAATACCACATGGTAGTCCATTTTATGTATATAGTATGTTTATTAACTATATAATATAAAAATATAAAGTGACATGGTAAATGTCATACTAATTAACCAAGAGTTAAAACTAAAATATAAAAGTTAATATAATTACCCAAACCTATCTAAAATCTACTGGTTGAAAGGATTTTGACCCATACCCACATTATACTTTGATTAATACACTTTGGAGCCATTAGAAACCAAAATTAATTTATTATAAAATAATACTTTAAGTTTTTCCTAAAGAGCCCCTCCCCCCCCTTATAAAAGGACACCACTTCTAACCAATTCTTCACACCTTCAAATCCTTTTGGATCATTCAAACCCTACCCAAATATTCTCTAAACTTCCCACAATTAATCCTATATGCCTTAGTTTGATCATAAATCCAACCTAAGGATCCCTTTTTATCAAATCAAAAGAAAGAACTCAAAAAAGAGGTAATGTTTTCACCACCCTCTTCCATGGTCCTTTCTTCTTCCACTTATTCTTTATTTGTTATTTCCATTATAAAATAATAACTCCAGTATCTTCTATATACTTTTATTTAATTATAAATATGGTATAACCATATTCAGTATTCTATCCATCCTTTGAATGGCATGTCACCATACGTGCGTATGCACGACCTACCGTCTCCACGTCGTGGTGTAATTATTATTCAACACGTTATTATTTGGTTGGGTATAATAATTATGTTTAATTCATGTAAATAATAAATATAACATGATAATGATTCTGTATATATGATATACCATCCAAATATATATTATTTTAATATCAAAAAAATGATATTGTCGCTTGTGTGTATGTACGGACTACCGTCTCCACGAACGTGATGAGATTCATTCCCCATCATATCCATTCAAGTATAACTCTCATTTAATGATTAAAAAAATGTTTATGGACTTGATATCATTCTGTATATGAATAATATACAACCAATCCATAACAAACATGGCTTATGTAACAAAACATATAAAAGAAAACAAGTAAGTTAACACTCAAAACAACGATAATACTAAGATATTATTAACAGTGCAATGTTAAACGATCATATATGATATCATATTAATGTATGTAATTATTGTATAATTTAATAACAATTTTTTAACCATTATACACGAGTTTAACCTACCCTCAACCAAGGAAAAGTACAAGGTATGGGTTTATTTCACAATCTCTTCATTATCCGAGGTTATTTATACGTAATTATCTACTGGGACCTCTTTATTATCCACATCCATGATTCTTAAAAATGTATTTCAAAACATTACTACTATTTTAAATAATATGGATTAATGATATTTATACCCTTGTTTAACTTTTTATAAGATGTTTATAAAGAAATCTTTCTGTCGTTTTCCAAACAAGGACCTTTTTAACCATTTAAACAGAATTAAGGTAAGAATGTCTTTTTTAACTTATACGGTGGCTGCATCTATTTTCCACTATTATAAAATCTTCGTAGCTTCCCTTACAAGCTTATAAGAATATTTTCAAATTAATTGTCTTATTTTATAATTATGTGACTTTTAAATGATTCCAAAAAAAGAAATATTTCTCTCAAATAGGTTTTTTTCATCAATGTCAACAACCTTTGATGGATTTTAAGATTATTTGATGTTGATTTGTTATGATAAAAAAACATCCATATTGTATTGAAGGTTTTGTGATATGTTTTAATTTGGATGTGTTATTTTTATACCATTCATGTTTTATGGAGAATGTATTGACATTTCATATGCTAGTTTTAATAAGAATATTTATGTTATGTTTAATCCTTTACATATGGGAATGAATTGGTCTTAGTAAGTGATAGGTGGAACCCTCTATAGCTCCTCGATGCATCGGTAGGTCTCATGAGACAAAATAGTGTATTGGAATAAGTCCATGACAAAATCGTATTTGTATTCTTGGCACGAGGCATTGGATATGTGGTTATTATAGTCTGTCATTATGCATTCCATCATTATAAAAGTGGTTATTGATATTGCATGTGATTATTAGACTAGTATTATATCCATTTGAATAAGTAAATGGAATTATTTCATTTGATTTTTTCCATATTATGATTAATTTCAAGTTTAAAAGGCTTTTGTTTTAGTTATACATTGCCTTAAATGTTTATGCTTCTTTATAAAAGTTTTCGATATATTGTTATTCTTACGAGGCATCTGAGCTCACCCCTTTCTATGTTTTATTTTTCCCAGGATGTGAAGAAGTATTTTCTGACTATCCTGCAGGGATAGTATAAGGGGATATGAGTGTGGACTATGGAGTCTATGTTGTTGAAGTTTTCATTTTATGATGTAATGTAAGACTTATGAATGTATTTAGTGATTCCAAGGCTACTAAACTAATCGGTCTTTTGAGACATGATCTTTTGTGATCATGACAATGTTATATAATAATGCACAAACTTTGGTTAACATGTGTAGGGGCATTACAGTTGATATCATAGGAAGTTTAGTACAATCCTTGGAGGTTAGATTTAGATAAACTATAATTAGAGCACATAAACCTATGATTGACATTGAGGATTAGTATAGAATAACTTCCTAGAATATTGGTATTGTAGTGATTTTGTCAGTTTTCTGAGAAATACATACCTGTCTGGATATGAGTAGGTAGAGGTGGATCTGGAACAACTGTACCTATGGGTAAAACTCAAAAACACCACTTTGAGCTAGACTAGAACGAGAACTGGTGCACGAGAACAGGACTTGTTGCACTCTTGGTTACGACACTCCCAAGCGATATTCTTAGGATAAATCTCATTTTCTTTACAAACCATTATGAAGGGTTTATGAGTATATACATCATCAAAGAAAACATTTTTTATGATTATGGATTATATCCATAAATAGTTCAACTTATGTTATGTTTTTTAAAGTATGGAATTATGTATTTTGATTCATAAACTGATCTAGTTTATGCCATTATTTGGAAATGGGGCCTAGTGGAAGGAATGGAAAATGTATCAATGAACCCACTCCATGTAGGGTTTTCCCTCCTACTCAAGATAATTATAGTAGAGCTGGTGATGCAACTTGTGCTGATTAGCTAATCACCATACTGGGACAACTCACTCAGGTTATGAATAATAACCTTACCTTTATGGATCACCCTGAACCATAGTGTAGAGGATCTATGTTAGATCTCTTCATGAGGAAAAAACCACTGACATTCAATGGGAGTACAAATCCTTTTGTAGCTAAGCAATGGATAATTTCCTTATAGAAAATATTCCATGCCTTGGGGAGTAGTGAATGGGAAAAAGTTATCATGGCAGCTTATCACCTCACTCGAGATGCTGATCAATGGTGGTCATTGATTCAAAACACGAAAGAAGATGATGAAGTATAAAATATTGAATGGATGGAGTTCAAGGTTCTTTTATTAGAAAAATACTTTCCTCGTGACCATCGAGCAGATATGGAAAAGCAATTTCTGAGTCTGAGGAAAAAGGAGGATGATAATGTCACAAAGTATGAGGCTAACATTACAAGGTTAGCGAGGTATGTTGTAGATTATATACGTAACCCATGAAGTAAGATTGATCATTTCTTTGATGGGTTAAAACCGTTTCTTCATCGAGCATTAGTCTCACAAACCTTCTTGTTGTATGAAGATATTGTCTCATGCACTTTCAAGAAAGAAAAATAATTCTCTAAGTCTTACGACTTTAAAGCAAAGAAAGAGAAGAAGAGATATGTTGATCACTATAGAAATAGAAATAAGGGGAATAGGGGAAAGGTTGTTTATCCATCCTGTAGTAAATGTGGGAAGAAACACCCTGGTACTTGCTTCAAAGGAATGGGAGTCTGTTACAAGTGTGGTAAAAAAGGCCACCAAGCTCGTGATTCCAAGGGGAAGAAAGAAGCTACCGATGTTCAATGCTACAACTACAGGGAGATGGGACATTATTCAAATGAATTTCCTAAGCGTCAGCGGAACATACCTCAAAAAAGGCTAAGGGATCAAGTCCATTCTTATTCTATCAATACTGCTGAGGTATAAGATCCGAAAGACGTGGTGGAAGGTAATTTAATGGTTTCCTCAAGTTTAGCCAATGCTTTATTTGATTCTGGATCATCACATTATTTCATATCTTCATAGTTTTCTAAGAAAATTAGATATTTCCAATTTGATATAACAAAGATGTTTTCAGTTAAAACTCTTGAGGGAAGTATCAATGCAACAATGTTTTTTGAATAAGTCCCCATTAGAGCACATAAATGTTGTTTATCTGCTGATCTCATCGTCATACCCATGATTTAATTTGATATAATTCTCAGTATGTATTGGCTTTCGGATCATGATGTGAAGATTTATTTTAAAAAGAAGGAGGTTACCATTTTTGATGATGATGATATGAAACACCTTATCTTTAGGGCATAATCGTCACCACCTAATTCTTATCTAGATCCACCCCCAGTAGCTCAACTAAATTCAATTATCGAGGAGGAAGAGAAGTAAATAACTATGGGTGAGGAAAGAAATGTTCAAATTGAGGATGTGACTATTGTGGAAGAATATGTAGATGTGTTTTCGAAAGATTTACCTGGACATCCACCAGAATGATAAATTGAGTTTTCCATTGATTTAATTCCTGGATCAACTCCCATATTGAAGACCCCTTATAGAATGGCCACTGTGGAATTAGTTTAACTAAAAAAACAACTAGAGAAATTGAGTAATAATGGATTTATTCTCCCTAGTGTTTCTCTATGGGGAGCCCCTATCCTTTTTGATAAGAAGAAAGATGGTTCAATGAGGTTATGAATCAACTACAGGGAAATCAATGCTATAATAAAAAAGAAAAAGTATCCCATAACTCGCATTGATTATTTATTTGACAAACTGCATGGACCTCAATAATTTTCAAAGATTGACCTTCAATCTGGATACCGTCAGTTGTGTGTGAAGAAGGAATACATTCTGAAGATATCATTTCGAACCAGGTACGGGCATTACGAGTTTACAGTAATGCCTTTTGGATTGACTAATTCACCCTATGTATTCATTGATCTAATGAATATAGTTTTCAAGGAATACCTAGATGATTTTGTAGTTGTATTTATTGATGATATCTTGGTATACTCTAAAATATATGAATATCATAAAAATAACTTGCGCATTATCCTGAAGAATCATAGAAGACATGAATTATATGGGAAGTTTAGCAAGTGTGAATTTTGGCTTCAGGAGATTTATTTTCTTGGCCATATTTCTCCAAAGATAGAATCTCTTTTGATCCTTATAAGACCAAGGCAATCCATGAATGGACAGCACCAATGAGTATAACTGAGGTATGTAGTTTTATTGGCTTAGCAGGTTATTATCAGCGTTTTGTCCAAAACATTACCTGACTGGATAACCCATTAACGAAGCTCACACGTAAAGGGGTTAAATTTGTTTGGAAAAAAGATTGTGAAGAATGTTTTGAAGAACTGAAGAGAAGATTAGTCAATGCTCCTATTTTGACTCTACCATCGGGGAATGATGGGTTTGTTATTTACAGTGATGCATCAATGAAAGGACTTGGTTTTGTCCTTATGAAAAATGATAGGGTACTGCCTATGCATCACGACAGCTAAAAATTCATGAGAAAAACTATCCTACTCATGATCTTGAGTTAGCTGCTGTAATATTTTCATTTAAGATATGGAGACATTATCTATATGGTGAAAAATGTTAGATTTATACTGATCAGAAGAGTTTGAAGTACATTTTATCATATAAAGAACTCAACATGAGCAAAAGACGATGGCTTGAACTACTCAAGGATTATGATTGCATGATACACAACCACCCGGGGAAGGCAAATAAGGTTGCATATCCTTTGAGCAGAAAAGATCATGGATTTTTGAACATGATGATAATTGAAAGGGATCTTATTTTCATGGATCTACTAAAGATGGATATGGGAATATCCATGGAAGGTGAAACATTGATACTTTTTCAAATGGTTGCCAAACCATCTTTACTAGAAAGGATAAAGAGTTCACAGACCGGGGGTGAAGAGTTTCAAAATAAGATTAAAGCTATGAATGATGGTAGATTTAATGACTTTGGGTATGAAAATGAAATTTTGAAATTTGGGAAGAGACTTTGTGTTCCCAATATACTTGATCTAAAAAGGGAATTGTTGGACGATGCTCATAGTTCCAATTTCTTTATACACCATGGGAGCACCAAAATGTATAGAGATTTGAAGGAACATTTTTTGTGGGACAACATGAATAGAGAGATTGTTGATTTTGTGTCAATATGTATGGTTTGTCAACAAGTGAAAGCTGGAAGGAAATAGCATGGAAGTGACATGTAACCTCTTACCATACCTAAGTGGAAATGGGATAATATCATGATGGACTTTGTCATGGGACTACCAAAGACTCCTAGAAGGAACGATGAAATATGGGTCATTGTTGATCGTCTTACCAAGTCAGCACATTTTCTTTCTATAAGGGAAGATTTTCCACTTGAACATCTAGAAATACTATATATTAATGAAGTTGTGAGACATCAGGGAGTACCCCTATCAATTTTTTCGGTTTGTGATCCCCGTTTTACATCAAGATTCTTGAAAATTATTCAGAAAGCCCTGGATACTAAACTCCGTTTGAGCATTGCTTACCACCCTAAAACAGATGGACAATAAGAATAGACTATTCAAACCTTAGAAGACATGTTGAGATCATTATTACATGAATTTTAGGATATGTGTGATCAATATTTACATCTGGTAGAATTTTTCTATAACAATAGCTTCCATTCAAGTATTCAAATGTCACCATATGAAGCGTTATACGGAAAGAGATGTCGCACACCAACATATTGGGATGATGTTGGTGAAATAAAACTTGTAGGCCCATAGCTGGTGGAGGAAACGATGGAAAAGGGGAAGGTAATCCAAAACCACATCAAAGTAGCTCAATCTAGACAGAAGAGTTATGCCGATAACCGAAGGAAGGACTTGGAATTTTAGATAGGAGATCATGTTTTGTTGATGGTATCACCATGGAAGGGTGTTATAAATTTTGGTAAGAATGGAAAATTGAGTCCCAGATATATCGGACCATTAGAAATTATAGAAAGAATTGGGGTTGTAGGTTACCATTTGGCAATGCTGCCAAGTCTCTCAAAAGTTCAAGATGTGTTCCACGTATCACTATTGAGAAAATACATGTCTGACCCAACGCATGTACTCACCTATGAGAAAGTAGAACTGGAACCCGATCTATCTTATTACAAATAGCCTATCATGATTGTTGATACAAGAGAGCAAGTGTTGAGAAACTAGACGACTCGTCTGGTAAAAGTTCTATGGAGGAACCATAAGATGGAAGAGGCAACGTGGGAACCTGATGAACTTTTGATAAAGAACCACCTGAGTATTTTCTTGCGATAGTTTTCTAGAAATTTTTAGGACTAATTTATTTGAATTAGGGGAGAATGTAACACCCCAAGATTTTACGGTACTATTCTCTTTGAATAATACAGTAGCGTGTGTTGTACGTAACTTCGAGATTCTAACACACCGCGACCAATCAAAGTATTTGTTTTGAATATTAATACCCACTTTTTGAAATTTTATAAATTTTATCTCTAAAAATTGACTTCATTTTTGTATTAGTAATATTGAAATTAGATTAGGGTGAAATTTTGGTACTTTTCGGATAACTTTTATATTCTGATGAATAGTGAAAATTACTAAATTTTAATTAAAAACAACTTATTTAATCGAAATAATTAATAGTGATAAATTATGAATTTTAGTTGTTTTAAAGTATAGTTATATTATATATTTACCATTTAATAAAATTTTTATCATTGGACATAAATTCACAATTAAACCGGACATAAACAACTGTCAATCTTTTTATAGTTATTATCTCTTAAAAACATGTTTTTTGTTTTAACAACGGGAATTAATTTAAAATTAATTTCTGCCACTTATATGTTTTGAATTTTGAAAAATGGATTGAATATTTGGAATCAAAATGTCCAAATTGTGTAAATAGGTAAATTTTATTTTTAGACATTTTGAATAATTATTCCGGTAAATATTTTATTCACCATGGTTAAAGGGTAAATCTCGTAAATAAGGGTAAAAAAATAATATTATAATAATAATAAATTACCCTAAAACGTGTCCTAGTCTTATTTTTTGATACCTGTCCAACCATCGACATATTTGGGTCGATTTTGGGACCCCATGGATCCACTTGTAGGTGATAAGGACACTTTATATTAATTAATTTAAAGAAAATACAAAAATGACACACGCATATATCTTTTAGGAAAACAATTTATAGATAGGGTTATACTTGTTATATTTAAGAATATAAATATTAATTATAAATATAAAAATATTTCCTACATAACGGTATTTTATTTATTATTTTTATACTTTTAATAATTAAATTTATTTATGGCACAATAATGATGCAGTATTTTCCTTATTAATAAAAGAATCAAATAATTGGTATTATAAAAGTTAAAATAAATATAATTTGAAAGTTTTGATGCCATCCACAAATTTTATTGGTTAATATAACATGTTAGTATTTCTTAAATGAGTTTTATTCGAATTAATAAAGTTGTTAAGACTTTAACAAAAATCAAATATTGAATAGTGTCAAAATTGAGATAAATGAGTTTTTAAAACAAATATTATATTATTAATTGATATTCTATTCCTAAAAATCTATGGTTCGGACAAAGCACATATATCATGATAATTTTATCATTAATGGACTACTTGGGGGTCTCTTGGATGTATATAGTATGTTTATCAACAATATAATATAATAATACAAAGTGACATGGTATGTGTCAAACTAATTAACTAAGAGTTAAAACTAAAAGATAAGGTTTATATAATGACTCAAACCTATCTAAAATATCTTGGTTGAAAGGATTTAAACCCATCCCCACCATAGACTTTGAATAATCTACTTTTGATCCATTAGAAACCGAATATAAATTTATTATAAAATAATACTTTAAGTTTTCCCAGAAGAGCCCATCCTCCCCCTTATAAAAGGACACCACTTCTAACCAATTTTTCAAACCATCAAAGCCTTTTGGTTCGGCCAAACCCTACCCAAATACTCTCTCAAATTCCCTAAATTCAACATATTGGCCTTATTTTGATCATAAATCCAACCTAAGGATCCCTTTTTATCAAATCAAAAGGAAGACCCCGAAGGAGAGGTAATGTTTTCACCACCCTTTTTCATGTTCCTTTCTTCTACCCCTTCTTCTTTCTTTGTTATTCCATTATAAAATAATAAATCCAGTATATTGTATATAATGTGATGTTATTATAAATATGGTATCACTATATTCAGTACTTTATCCATCCTTTTAATGACATGTCACCATATGTGTGGACGTACAGTCTACCGTCTCCACGTCATGGTGTGATTGTTATTCAACACATTATTATGTGGATGGGTATAATAATGATGTTTAATTCATGTAAATAATAAATATAACACGATAATTATTCTTTATATATTATATACCATCCAATTAAATATTATTTTAATATAAAAAGAATGATATTGTCACTCGTGCGTACGTACAGACTACCATCTCCACAAACACGATGAGATACATTCCCCATCATATCCATTCAAGTATAACTCTCATTTAATGAATAAAAATAATGTTTAAGGACTAGATATGATTCTCTATATGAATAAGCTAAAACCTATCCATAGCAAACATTACTTATGTAACAAAACATATAAAATAAAATGAGTAAAGTAACACCCGAAACAATGATAATACTAAGATATTATTACCAAAGTAATGTTAAAGGATCATATATGATATCATATTAATGTATATGATTATTGTATAATTTAATAACAATTATTTCACCATTATACTGAATTTTAACCTACCCTCAACCAAGGAAAAGTACAAGGTAAGGGTTTATTTCACAATCTCTTCATTATCCGAGGTTTTTTATACGTAATTATCTACTGGGATCTCTTTATCATCCACATCCATGATTCTTAAAAATGTATTTCAAAACATTATTACTATTTTATAGAATATGGGTTAAATTAATTTATACCCCTTTTTTAATTTTTATATGAATTTTATAAAGGAATCTTTTCGTTGTTTTCAAAACAATGTCCTTTATAACCTTTTCGACAGAATTAAGGTAAGAATGTCTTTTAACTTATATGGAGGGTGCAGCTATTTTCCACCGTTATAAAATCGCCAAAGCTTACATTACAAGTTTATAAGAATATTTTCAAAGTAAATGTTTTATTTTATAATTATGTGACTTTTAAATGATTTCAAAAAAAAGAGATATTTCTCTCAAATAGTTTTGTTTTCATCTATCTCAACATCCTTTGATGGATTTTAAAATTATTTGAAGTTGATTTATTATGATACAAAACTTCCATATTGTATTAAAGGTTTTAGGATATGTTTGACTGTGGATGTGTTATTTTTATACCATTCATGGTTTATGGAGAATGTATTGACATTTCATATGCTAGTTTTAATACGAATTTATTTGTTATGATTAAACCTTTTCATGTGGGAATGCATTGGACTTAGTGAGTGACAGGTGGAGACCGCTATAGATCCTCAATGCATCAGTAGGTCTCATGAGACAAACTAGTGTCTTGGCACAAGGCCTTGAAAAAATCTTATTTTTTAGTCTTAGTACGAGGCCTTGGATATGTTGTTATGAAAGTCTGGCATTATGCATTCCGTCATTATGAAAGAGGTTATTGATATTTCATGTGATTATTCGTCTAGTAGATTATCCATGTGAATAAGTAAATGACATTATTTCATTTCATTTTTTTCCATATTATGCTGAAGTTAAAGTTTAAAAGGCTTTTGTTTTAGTTATACATTGCATTAAATGTTTATGTTTATTTATGAATGTTTCTGCCATTTGTTATCCTTACTGAGCATCTAAGCTCACCCCTTTCTATGTTTATTTTTCCCAGGATGTGAAACATTATTTTATGACTGACCTGCGTGGATAGTCTAAGGGGATATGACTGTGGACTATGGAGAATATTTTGTTGTAGTTTTCATTTTATGATGTAATGTAAGACTTATGAATGTATCTAGTGATTCCAAGGATACTAAACTAATCATTCTTTCGAGACTTGATCTTTTGTGATCATAACAATGATATGTAATAATACACCAACTATGGGTAACAAGGGTCGGGGATTTACAATAGATATATCAAAATTTCTTTAATTTAGCTTATTCACCACTTTATTCTTCTATATGAAATTATTTAATCATTGAATCTTACATTTGAAACATTTATTTGATAAAATATTTCAAGAAGATAGAGAAGTACATTAAATTATTGGTATAACTCCATTAAATTTAGTTTTCATCTACCATTATCTATGATTTTAATTGAATTTGTTAGTTTAAATTTAATATCTAGGAATATTTGTATCATATTAGGTGTTAAAGATGTCATGAGTTGAATTTTCTTGTGAGTAAAGTCTCTTAGAGGATGTTGAAATGGGGTCAGACCACCAACCTGCTTGGAGGCTCATTCCTTGTTCAAGAAAGATGAATGGGGTTGGATATATGTCTCTTTAGAATTTCTCATGTATAGATTAGCAATAACATATAAATTTATTCCTATATAGAGAGTTAATATACCTTATTCATACAATGAATTCAAATATGTATGAATATAATTATATTCTATTTTTTAGTGTGTAATAAAAACTTATGTTTATATAAAGATACACATTAATGTGGTGTAAGTAAATTTATTTTACGGTTAGCATAGAGATTCAAAAAACTATTTTTTAGATTAATCTATTTCCAAAAATGAATAAAACACTAGATGATAATCATCACTTATAATGTAATAATTATGAATTTAAAATTTATATAATGTATCATATATTGGTGATACATTAAAATTATAGACCCCTTAAAATATAATGAGTGATATTATTTATAAGGGGTAAACCATTAAGTCCTTCATCATTAAAACTGGTATTTTTTTGAAATGATCATGTGCCCCAAGATTATATGATCTATATAATGTAAATAATAATTGATTTTGGATTATCTTGTTGGGTAGTTTCAGGCCAAATCCAGGTACCTCTAGATTAATTCATTTGTTGTCTTTTTAATATCTTATTTGGGTTTTACTAGTTTAAAACCCATAATATTTTTTATATTATAGTGATATTGAAGTGTTTATCCAAATTAATGGAATAGGATAATGGGTTATCCACTAAAACTAATTATCAATATGAATATTTTTTTATTAAGATGATGGCATGCATTATTAATTAAGTGGTGAGATGAATAATTAAGAATACTTAATACTATGTGAAATATATATCTTTACTCACTAATTGGATATTATGTGTTGGTTTATCAATTTTATTGGGGGTTAAATTTCATTATATTTCATTGATGAAATTATATTGGGTATTGGATTCATATGATAAAAAGAATAATCTAGAAAAAAAAATCAATATCATACATATTTTATAGTGAAACATGGGATGAAAATTATTAATGACAGAAAATACTATGACTGATAACTTAATAAATGATCATAAATAGAGGAATTTCAATTTGTTAGAGGAACACCTTAATGAGTAAAATAGTGTTGAAGTTATTCAAAATCGAATCTAGATGTTCATTGAGTATAGAATGATAAATATAATGATTAAAATGAATTAGATTATATATAAACCAAATAACTTTAATTTTCACTCATATAATGTATATTATTGAGTATTTAAAGACTTGGATAGATTATAGGCTTCCTTATAGATTATCATAGTTGAGTAATTTGTTATTTTTTCGTTAATGTTAATGATCTATAAATATTGATTAAATCAATAAATGTTTCCCTAATTTTCATGTAGTGTTTATTAAAAATAAAATATTTATATGGTGTTTTTATTATTATATTTTGTTGAAAAAATAAATGAGTAAATGATCAAATAGAAAGAAAAAAGTTAGTTGGAAATTGTAATAGTGTTTCTTGAAGTACCTAGTAAATTCCACTAAAAAACATATAGTTTTCACGAAGAGGGAATAATAATACCATATGATGAGATTATCCAGAATATAGAAAATACAATTAAAGAAACTCATGGAGTTTATTTTTATGATATTAATATTATTGAAAGTAATTATTTGATACTGAAGGATATGTGATACCAAATGTTTAAATTTTTTTTAATATATGGTAGTTTAAAATCAACAGAAAATTTGAGAGAACATGTAGCCTATATTAATGTGTTGAAGAAAAAGGATACTTCAAAATTGATTTGAATTCGGAGTAGTGTGTTAATCTCATATGAATATAAATAATATATTTGTATCTTTATCTATATTATATTATATTATAATATATGTTTAATATTAAAAAATATTTTTACAAATAATTATATTATTAATTATGATTCATTGGATTCTATAACATTTGTGAGAATAATATAAGGAATTTTTTTTATCTTTCCTAAAGTGTATTTCCATATATTTGTTAAAATATAATGAAAGGTGATATTAAACCACTAGTGTTTTATTTTAATGAATAAAATCTGCATTTCAAGAAAATACTCCAAACACATAGAATACTAAATATGAATAGATAAAATATTTTTTCATTAAATACTTATATTAAAACAAAATAAGTTTAATTTCCTAAAAGGTGGTTTTTTCAGGTTTTAGTAAGATATTACAATTGTAATATTGTTTCTATGAGGATAACATTAGTATGTTAAAATTAGATAAGTTTAAAGATAAAAAATGAAATATTTTTCAAGTCTAAGTTCGAATTATTCTACACATAATATCTTAAGTAGTTTGGATATGTGATAATAATGGAAAACAAAAATATTTACAACAAGATACAATAATAAAACGAATATCACTTTTATACCATCCTATTTACTAAGTGAAAATCACATAACATCCCAAGAAATTTTGTGTTATAATGGTCAAGAGAAGTGTAAATGGTTAATTATTTTTACTATAATGATGTGAATGTCACTTTGTTCAATTTTTTATGATATAATAGATAATGAAAAGTAAAATTATTACATTATCCTCAAGGAGAATATTTAATGTTATAGGTTCTATATTTGATGATGAAGTTAAATGAAGAAATATATCTATGTAGTAAAAAAAGGTAACATCGTAATATTTTATGAGGTGATGTTAGGGAGATTGAATATATTCACAGAGTTGAACATTAAGAATAGGAATCAAATGTCTCATTATTCTTCAAACATTATTTTTTTGTTTGTGTTACTAAATAAAATAGTTTAGTGGGAGAGTACTATCAGGTGGTCACATATTGATGTGAATTTAATTGAATTGAGATGTAATGAGTCAAAAAAATCACTACATAAAAAAATGAGAGTTATGTAGAATATTTTCATTTTAAACACATAAGATATTGGTTACAGTTGATGTAAATATATATCATGTTATTAAAATAAAATTAAATATATTTTAATTATTCATTCAAGTGTGGTGAAATTTATAATATCTAAATGGTCAAATGATAAAAACCCCTCAGAGTAAAATTTCAAGTTATCACTAATTTATTTTCAATGTAGAGTATTATGTGTTGTAGGAATATAATAATTCTACATTTAAAATATTATTGTACACATTAAAAAGGGCTTTATACAATATATGAAGAATAAATTCCTATGGTAATAAGTGAAATCTTATTTTATAGACATACTGATTAGTTTATATTTCATGGATTATCAAACGGTCATTATTATACATACATGTTTGTTATTATAATTAATCATTCTTATATACGATTGGAGATATACCTATAATGAGAAAATTCATAATTTAATATAATAATTAAGAAATTAAAAATTTGATGTTAGCTCATTAGGTTTACAATGGGTAATTTTTTTTTGTTTTTTTGGTTGTAGAATAATCGAGATGAGATTTATTCAGTTTTATGATGAGTAAATAAATCTATCCCTTGATTGAATTTTGATAAGAGAATTCATGTCCAAGCATATTTGATTCACATATGATATGTTTAGCTACATTGATAAGGGACTTGTAATGTAATTATATATAATATTAATGGCATGTTACGTATTCATCATATTGGTTAGTATATTATAGAGAATCAAGAAAATATAACCTATCCTATACAAGATTGACATGTTACATGTCTAGTAGTCACTCTCTGTCATATAAAAAATTAGTATATAAGTATTCCAATAATGTATATGATATATTTGATCGTGTAAATATTCATAGAGAGATATTATCTTTTTTATGGATATCAAACCAGACCTATTAGTAGTATAAGTGGTTATGATTATTTTTAAGAGGCTATTTATTTCTTACAGGTTTAAAATATGGATTTTATATTTGTTCTCAATGCTTCTTTGTCCCGCATGGTAACACAATAAGTGTAAAGATAATGAAACATTTTTGAAAAATAAATTTGTTAAAAAATAATGAGAGTTTATTAAACCCTTATCCACATGAGTTTTGGATAGATTCACAAAGGTTTGTGACATTTGAAAGATAGTCTGCATAAATTTTAGAAAAAATTGGTGATTTTCTCAGATGTAAACTAAATCATTATTAATTTGGTGCATGTTTCGTTCCAAATTTATTTATAAATTATGAATGGTTTATATGTCTTGAATATTAATTTTAAGAATATTAAATGTATAAATAGACATTAGAATACATTTTTATTGATTCATTGAAAATGTTTGATGGGTTTCATTAAATGAAACATGTTATAAATAAATATATAAAGTGATGCAGTCACTCCCACTATGTAAAATGATTTCATGAAACCATCCCAATAATTTGTTATTCCTAAACATTATACATATATTACATATAAGATTCTAGAAGCCCTAGTAGAGCTTCATGTTCCATCTGATAGAGATTGGAATCCCAATACAGTGCAATCCCTTGAAGGAAGGATGACATTGTTTGCTTCTTTTAGAGATCATCATTAAGTTTACTCTATCAGGTATTAAATATTGTGTGTATTTCATTAGCTATATGGGTACACATATTTTCTATTTATCATTTAAACTATATAATGATTCTATCAAGGTTATGTCATACATTTTGGTTTTTACTCCACTACAAAGGTTCACATGATTAACCCTTAAAACCCAAAAAGTTTTTCATCTAGTAATAATTTAATTTATAAGACTTTTATCAATCATTTTTTATTAGTCTCTAGATAATAATTCACTTGATTTATACTAACAATGAATAGTGTAAACCCTATAATGACATAATATTCATGAATCCCATTGAGATTCATGGATTCTACTACTTTTTTTAAAAGGTCAAACTAGGTCACATGCCTTACCTTTCCAACTATTTAGAGGACTCATATGATTCATAAAAAATTAATTTGATATAACTTCTTGGAATAGGACTATTAAGATGATATATTTAAGAACTAATATAGTTGATCTTTTTTACCCTTCTGGAGATGAAATTGTTTATTAATTTGATCATTGTAGTTATGTCTTAGTATTTCTTTCTAACCCCTTCCTAGGTTTCATTTCATGGCAGGTTTATCCATTAAAATAAATTTATTTAATGAAAATTGAATGAAAACCACCCACATATAATAATGTTTATTAATGGTATGATCCCATAGTCAAGAGAGGTTATTACAAAAATTCAACATAATTCACTTCTAACACCTCTTATTTTTTATTTCCTAAAGCAAGTTATCTATTTTAACACTATCAATAAAAACCATAAAGAAAAAATATCTTCAAATTTCATTAATACGATTATTATGACTATTTAAATTGTAGGAGTATATATTTTCTCTGAAGATTGAATGTTAACACACAACCTTTTTTATAAAACAAGAAAAAAGAATGTGGAATATATTTATGAGATTCACTTCATTCTTGGATGATGTTCTTTATTTCAAAATATTTTATGATATATTTGGTTATTTTATATCCTACTTTATTGGTGGTATTACTTTTAAAATCCATATCATTTTTTAGAGTATCCAATAGTTACATATTAGTGGATTGATTTTTGGTAAAAGTCCCGCGATATTCCCCTTTTGGTCATTTCTATGATTCAAAATTTGTAATAACTATTTAATTATTAATAACATAATATTCAATTATTTATGTTATAAATAATTGTTCAAGCTCAGCAGGGAGGGAAATATGTTTTTATTTAAATGTTTTTTATTTTTTTATTTTTTCAGGCATTCATAATATTCATTCTTTCCCAAAATCGTTTATTAGAGCTTTAGTCTTTGTTATAATATTTAATTGTGTTAAATTACATTAAAATGATCTAATTGAATAGTGAAAAATATAAGATATGATGATTAAAATGAGTGAAATTCTATTTTTTAATGAATACAACTTACTATTAAATATATTGATAGAATGCCTGATAAAGGATGAGGGTATAAAAATGAAATGGATTTTGTTTCATTTTTCAATGTTTCAAAGACAACAAGATGAATAATATTTTACATATCTTTTACAAATGATATTTCTTCTAGATGTTCAAAACCAATTATTCTTCTAACATCAGAAATAATGAATATTTTATTCTTGAACAGGTTAAATAACTTGAGGTAATAATAATGTATATCCATTTTTTACTATTTAAGAAAATTTCATTTTTTATTTTAATAGTTATTTGTCACAGGTACTACTAATAAGGATAATGTTTTATCACTTTATTTACATAAAAATTTACATAATTCATGAGTGTATTAAATGTTAAAATAAATGGTTTTGGTCCTAATGATTCTACGAATAATAATTTTATCAATTTAATTATTTTGAATTTATGAGTTAGGACATACATAAGAAATAATTGTTCTTAATGTTTGGTTATAGAGAATAAGGTTAGAAACAAAGACATGAATTAGGGATCGAGTTTCTCAGATAAAATTAAGGGAAGTATAAAATCAGAGTATAAGTAGAACAAATTTTAGATTCTTGATTCTAGTAATAAATAGAATAATAAAATATTCATTATCAGCTAAAAATGTAATAAAAATGAAGTACAATAATTCTAAAAAATAGTGATAATGATTATAATTTTATCATCATAGCATTGGGTGATATTATAGTATTTTATGAATATATAATTGTTTTCTATGGTTATTCCTCCTATATTTAATATAGTGGAACCCATTTTTTGGAAATATCATGGAATGAATTATTTACATTTTACAACTCAATTAATTTTTTTATTGTAAATATGGGAAATGTATTAGGATCATGGAGAATAATAAATGCTCCAACATCAGTTTATCAAAATTTTGTAATGTTCAATGGAATGAGGAACTGATAATAAGACTTCATAAATGGTGGGATTTTAGATCATTATAATCTTAGGTATTCATTTCAATATAATTTTGAGAAGTCATCTTTTGAATTTCATTTAACATAGATATGTGTTGAAAAATTGTAAGGAATGTAAACATTATTCAATTATCATTGATGGATGGTAAAAATATAAAAATATACATGAGTATAGCAGTTTCAAAATGTAATGGATACATTTCCACATTTATAAGAAGTCGATTTCAATAGATGAATTGGTGGAGGCCTCCATAAAGGGATGGTGGAACAAATGTTTTAGTGTATTATGTGAGATTTGAGTGATCATATAATTTATTTATCTACATGGAAGTTTATTCATAGTGAAAATATATTTATACACCGAATAAATATAACCACATAGTGATATCTCATGGATATATGATGAAAATATAAACTATATAATTGAATGTTTTAATTTTTTTTTTCCAATTGATTTTATAAATTCATGGATGTTTTTTTTGGATGAATTTTTGTATATTTAATTATTGTTTTATCAATATTATTATGTTTAATATCCCATAGTCAAGAATGTGTGGAATAATACTATGTGTTACGTTCGAAGGGTAGGCTTATAATATTTTGAAGATCAGAACATATAATGGTCAACTTCTAGTATGTTTACTATTTTTTCCTCTATCTCTTTTCAAAAAGTGATATTAGAGCATATATCAATGAAAAATAATACCAACATATAGAGGTATCATCCCTTCATCCACCATAATGATTTATTATTTTAGGAGTTATTATTATAGAGAATGACATAAAATATGGTGGGTGAGAGTAGAGAGGGTACATGGAAAGGAATTCAATTTTTGGTGGATGAAGATAGAATACTTTTTTATTTAAAAGTATCTTGAAATTTTTACTAACTAGAACTAAAACAGTAAATATAGAAAAATATGGATGAGATCAACTTCATAAGAAATATCGTTGTTTGATTTAGATGGTGTTTGAAAGGAATGATGTTTCAGCCTCTAATTGAAGAAGGAAACCATGGGATGTATGGAAAAATTTCTATATATGTATGATAATTTTACTTAAATCAATAATGTATTACTGATGTGATTGTAATTCAGTATGAGGTTATTAATAATATGATTCGTGAATTTACTATGTTTTAAAATTATATTGGATCCATAAATGAAACATTTAATGATGATATTTGGGAAATTGTACTATTGTATTATTTACAATAATATTGTGATGTGATTGTGATGAAAATCAGTAATTATTCAATAATATCTAATATATTTTTCAAAGATATCTAAAACATGAATCTGAATAACATGATCATGAGAAAATAAGTTCAAGGATCATTCAGAACTATAATGAATTGAAATAGAAGAGGTTACTCACCTCATCAATTGAATTTTAGATGTTCAGTTTCAGGAACTACTGTACTAATAGGGAAACAGAATTGTATTATAGAGAGGTTGAATCAAATGTTCAAGGAAAAGTATGAAGCACATTAAGTTATATTACAATGGATAAGGTATCTTGGGTATAAACTATGATCCTAATCAGATACTTAATAAACCAATTTCATTATTCAGTAATAGTGATGCAGTTATTGGATGCACATTTGTCAGAAAAAATCCTTGAATTTCATCATCTTAGGATTATCAAATTTGTTTCTTTAATGAACATGATCTTTGAAAGAATGTGAAAAAATGGTATTTTAATTTTTCTATGTAAATATTTATGTCAAAACCTGAAATTCGGTATACCCCATCCAATATTCATATATAGATCATTTGAATATTTATTAATCATGAAGAATAAAAATTTAAACATAAATCAAAATTATACAACATCTGATTTCAATTGGAATCATGTTTTTCTTATATTCAGTGATCATCACTCAAAAGTACCAAACCTAAAACCCTCTATACCATCCACACATATAATTATTCTTTTTTATTATCAATCATCATGTACCAGGTGGTATCATGGATTAATAGAGATCTCTTCAACATCACAATAATCAGGAGATCATAATATCTTCAAACTGAGTAAGAGACAATTCATCAGGGTGTTCTAAACCACTATTTTTTTTATCCAAACCCAAATATATAATCGAGATATTCTCTCAATTTCAATGTAATAAATTTCCCTATAATTTTGCATTATTTTGGCACTTAGTGTTAGTTTTAAACTTACAATGATTATACATAAGACCATTAATAAGTTACCACTTCTTTTAACACCCAAAAAACACTAATATCCTCATAAAATTTTTTAAATGAACATAAATAACTTATGAATGACCAACAATAATAATACTATTCTATAAGAAAAATTGTGAGTCATTATCATATATCTTCACCAAATAATATTTAAGGAATTTAGAATGTTAAATATTTAATATCCATTTGAAGTTATTTTTTGTTATATTAACTAATTAACATCTAATATTAATAAGAAAATTTATTTAATGGTTATAATTATAAAATCAACCAATATAAATTTTATTTATTTCTATTGTGATTGTATAAAAATGGAAAATACTAATCCACCATCAAGGGTCACTCCATGTTTTAATTTTAAGTTCATTTAAATAGGAAAAGATTTTTAATATACATTATGTGTAACCCACTATTCCCTCATCTCGATATAAGTTAGCGATAATTATAAGCCGCGTGAGGATTCTATAAACATATTAAGGCAGGTAAGAAAATAAGGTTTATTCATAGTAATGACAACCTCCTATGAACACATGTCATGTAATATGATCTCTTTGTCTTGTTATATCTCATAAAGATGGATTCACACTTTGTGTCATGATCCTTTATTGCTTTATTTATTGACAACCTTACAAGATGGACTTACCTTTAATCATCATATTCAAGGATATAACAATTTTACTATAATCCTAGTCAATTGGTCCTAAGAAATGACATAATTTTGGACGAAACAAAAACATAATTGAAAATTAATCCAATGTGAATCCATAAATGATGCACCCAATATAAGCTACAATGCCAAATAATAAATTTAGTGGTTTTTATATTGAATCCTAGTACATGATCAAATGATACACATTGATAATGGCCTAAATTCTAAAGTTAAATATTTGTGCTCATAAATAGGTACAACCAATGAAACATAGAACATGTATTGTTCCCAATTTTGGTTTATGGAACCCAATTTTACAACCCCCCTACACCAGTGCATCTTTATAATGATCAACCTGTTATCCCTTCAATGAAAATATAATTCTTTGATAGATTTATGAATTTAGTTATTCAACATTCCATGTTTTCTTAAAGGGCTAATATACTATCATTGATTTCACTTCCTTGAGTAAATATTCCCAGAAGATTATGCCACATACTATATCCTTCTTATACTCTATCATAATATTGACAAAATTGTACCAAAATCATTATTCCATAACCCAAAATTAACCATTTAAAATTTTATGATTTTTTATCTTCAAAATAAGTCACATTATACTATTTATTTTTAGATATGGATATCACTATAATTAATAATATAATATTGTTTATTTCTCTATCCAAAATCTGATATTTGATCATATTTATTTTTCAAAAGAATAGTTATTTCACCTCAAAACTAGAGATCTATTAAATTTCATTACTTGGTATAAATAATCTGTATATATCATGTAGGTATTGGGTAAATAATCAATTATATTGAATGATATTAGTCATATACCCATTAAAATATATATTGGAGTTATCTATGATTTTTAATCTCCTCTTATGTATTATACATTTCTTCTTGGAGATATTTTTACAAGGTTACATTGGCAACAATTCTATCTCTATTTTTTCAACTAGGTTATTTAATTCCACATCTATATATGAAATTCCACATAGTAAAAAAATTCTTAGATCTAAATCTTTAGATATTATTCCCATGAACATTTCTTACTAAATTATCTAAATATTTTGATAGATACTATATTTCTAGTCTAAACATAATATAAAGCATATAAATTATTTTTCATATGCAAAAAAAAATTTATTGAAAAAATATGGTGCCCCCACTAAGAAAATATAAATTTATGAATTAGTCCATGCTTCATTTTAAGGATACATGTTTTCATTTTAAATCCACATCGATAATCCTTTAACTAACATAATAAATATGATGTTCATAAAGAAAAAATGATTTTATGAATAAATCTAATCAATATTTTTCTATTATAAATAATCACATGATTGATATATTCATTATCTCATTGTCCCAAAGAAAATAATATATTCTTACCACGTATATTTATTTAATAAAATTTACATTCTATAAAACACCTAAAATAATTTCATGATGTATTCTAATTTAAATCAAAATTATTCTTGGTAATGTTCACACTATGTAGTTGAATAAATTCCAAAATCAGTATGGCTTGCATTTATTTATGAAGGATTGTTTTTCAAAAATAATGTATGTAATAATGTCGATATTACATATTTCATTATATCTCTAATGATTCTAAAGATCATAATGGGTGTATCATTGAAAACTAATATAAATTTTAATAGGCAATTAATCATCTTTATATAACTGGTAATAGAATACAACATTTTATATTCATCAGATATTTCCAATGATTCAAGAATTACTAAACTATTAGTTGACTACGAGGTCCAAAAAGTAAAAATAAATTGAATATGTAATAGTATAATCTTGTGACCTGTGGAAACATGAGATAAATATTTTTTTAATAATGACAAAATAGTCAACAAAAGTAATTAAACTTGGTAATTATAAGTTTGTTTAATTCTCATAGTTTATATAGGAATAACCCTTTGTATACCACTTATATAAATCAACATACCCCTTTTAACATTTCTATAACTACGTTGTTCCTATATTTGGATAAAATGTGGGACACACATTCAGAATCTAAACAAAAAAGTTACACAAAAACATCAAATATAATTATTAATATACACTATATTGAATAAAAATCATAATTCTATATAAATTCATTTCATTTTCTCTTAAATAGTCTTATCCTATGACACATTAAAAAAATAATATCCCATATGTTGAATTTACACTTTTCATTGAAGGATTCTCTAAAGGAGATTTAGAATCAATATTTCAATTGGAATTTTCAATTTTCATTTTAAATTTTTAACCATAGTAACTAAAGATTAACCTTTCTTTAATTTATTATATTCTTGGAAAATATTAACCAAATGTTGATGAATTGTTTTGTAATCCAAAAAAATAGGAGTGATTTGGAGATACATGTATTTTAATGTAACGTATTGAAATACTATGAAAAATATTTTCATATAAAAAATTTGGGTGTAATCATCATGTCATTTATTTCTCACACAAATTTATCCTTAGAGACTTCTTAATGTTGATACAACCTATAAAATCATTTGGGTCTAGATGTTTTTCTTACAAAAAAGTGGAATTTGATGATACAATCATGATGTAATATTCAAATTCTTCATCCATGTGTCTCCTATAAGATTTCATTTCACAATATCATCCAAGGGTGTCTCAATAAGGAGTGGGGACTCCAACATGTATATTTTTCATTCACCTCATACTACTTTTTGCAAGTTCATATGCTACACATGGAAATTCATGATGTTTTAGACATGTTATTTGACTAGTATTTTCAGTGAACCTGTGGTATTAACATAAATTCCTATAATAAATGAAACATAATAATATTAGTAATTTTATCTTGATTAAAAGTTACTAAAAATTATAGTTTTTATTATCTTAAATGCCTCTAACTATTTTATTGAATCCTGGTATCCCTCAACTGCTATATTAAGAATACGTCACTGTGTTATTATTCTTGTGTAAAGGATACATATGATCTATACTCATAGAGAAATCTATAGATACACCACAACCTATAAATTCCCATGGTAGGCCTTTTAGTAGCCAACCACATTAACACAAAACTCATTAATCTATTTAGTATAGTATCCTAAGAATGATAACTATTCATTTCAAAACTATTTACCTCCAAAGTTTTATCAAACTAGTAATGTTAATATATTTTCTACAAAGTTTAGTTAAGTTGAACTACCACTATCATATGTATGAAATATTAGAATGATTAACCCCCAACTAGGGACAATTATAACACCTTATATTCATATTAGTTAAAATTTAGCGATGGAATATGTTAAGACTTAATGGTTCTTTGTGTTTTTTATTATTATTTGATAATGTAATTAATTTCTATTTATACTATCTTCTTTTATGTGATATAAATCAAATACTTACAATTCTATAAATTGATAAACATTCACCATTTATGCTAATTTTACCTATGAATGGTTTCTTATTATATAATGTGATCACAAATAAAAAACTACCCATTTATAAAATAATAAACCATGAATAAATAAAATTACATTAGGTGACTCTGAGCCGATAGTAATGGTTGATCTTTTAAAAAAATGGATCCACATAATCCCTATGGGTAAATCCCTGAGTCACAAAACATGTGACCAAAGTAGAAACACTCATCCATCCAATGTGGTCATGTCCTGTTTGATGTCATGCGATATCTCTATGTGAAATTAATTACCTTTTATCTATTTCATTTTATAAAAACACCCACACACAAGAGAGGGGATCTAGAATAAGAAAGATATTTATAATTAAATTTTTTTATATACTTTTATGCCCCTAAAAAATATTATGAATGATAGGATTCACAAATCATCCTTATTAAATATATTTTACAAATAAATACATTTAAAATGTTGAATAAATAAATAAGTAAAAACAGACAAGTGGTGGTCATTAAAAGACTCGTGATCATTCAATCAACATTAAACGTGTGTAAATAAATTAAATTTTCAATTAATTAACAAAAATGTTATTTTTCATGAATTAATATTAAATAAATTTAATTTAAATTCATAAAACACTTCTCACATGGTCCCATGAATTAATTATTGACACTAAAATTAATTTTTAAATATTTTCAGAATTTTTTCTATATTTATTCAAGATCATGGGAATTTTTTAACCCTCCAAAGGGTTTCAAATAATGTAGAAATACCTATAAGGGCCAGATGGGTTTAGAAAAACCCAAACCATCAAGCCCAAGGTCATGCAATCCTAGTATGTGTGCCATGTTGGTGGCACATGTGGACTGGGGGGAGAAAACCCCTAATGGAGAAATAATAAAATAAAAATAAATAGATAATATTTTTTTAATATATTATAGTTCCAATGGTATTGAAAACCCCCCTTACAATGAGGGTATTCATCCATATGATGGATGTGGATAAGCCACAGCCAAATGATTTTTTTTTTAAAAGTATACCATACCCATTGGATGTTCCTTTTACACGCACCCCAAAAGAGGTTTGGGGATCTTCTGATGTAAGGGGGGTGGTTGTACCACCCCTCAAATATATATTTTGAAAAAAAATAAAATCCAATATAATAGGATTAATATAAATTTTAAATGAAATACTAGGAAAACAATTCATCTCCCTTATCTTGATATATATATATATGTGTGTGTGTGTTTATTTTAATGCCTATAATTAATTAACTTTTTATTAAATCAAACTTCCATAGTACTTAAGATCTAATTGAATGACCCTTCCTAGACATGATTGTTGACTTTATTATATATATATATATCCAATCCTTTTATATATATTATTATATGTTTTTTAAACATAAATATCCAATTTGTACATCCCAATGATCATGAGACCCACTGTCTTTAGAATGATGCATTCAAAATACTTCTGAAGTAAACTAAAATATGAAATATATATGCCATTATCCATAATGTGATCCCAAATCCTTTTGATCTCCGAAAATATCATAAGATAACCTTTGGTGTACATAAAAGAATGGGGCGATCTAAAATTCTCATTAAGCTAATCAACATGATAAGAAAGTCTTACATGAAAGTTAAAATTATAACATGTTATCATAAAAGATTAGGCTCAAGAGTAATCACGTGGAATCATAACATTAGAAAATGTTATCATAAGATCATGGTAACAATGGAAATGTGGTAGAAACATATAACATGACATAATCACAAGTCAAGGATAACTACATAAATAATATCACATGGTGGAAAAATACCCATAATGTATTAGCCTTTCTCCCTCATCTCATACCTGAAATCTCATGAGGCTAATTCTTTACCCAATGCATTGGAGAACTATTTGAGAACACCAATCATAAGATGTTCAGTATTTATGTGTTCAACAAAATAATAAATCATGATGAATAAAATAATAATTTCTCATGGATATGAAATGGGTGGCCTAATACTACCTCAAATCATAGTCAACGAAAATTATATAAATGAAGGAATTTGAGAAATAAACACAAGGAATGTATCACCCCATTAAAGGAAGGGAGAATATGTATGATAACAGACTACTTTTTTGGTATCTTCTTGTTTCAATTTTGGTTTAAACCCATATAAATTTTTAATTTAAAATTTCCTAGTTTTATGAAGAGTCTCGATGGTGTCCAAGGGGTTTGTGACATTAAATAAGGGAAAATGGACCATCTTGTGAATGTTTCGTGACTAGTGAACCTTTAGTTTTATTTTTTCAATATAATCCTTATTTTATGGAAGAGGTGGTTCAAGGATAGAGAAACCTTGCGAGGGGTGATGCAAAATCATGTGTGTTTGGAATGAGAAATCCCACCCAGTTACCTCATGTTTTATCAAACCATGTCAGCTCCCCAAGAGAATGTGTGACCTGGCCCCCTCTTTGATAGAGGGTAACACATGGTTGGAAAATTAGTTGTCCAATTGTGTGGCTATCCCATGTGACCCATTAAATATTGGTAAATTCACCATTTTACTCCTTGGGATATAAGTCTTCATACCTGAATTTATTCCCTTACCTTCCTACAATATTAAGAGTGATTATGTGAAACCTTCTATATACACCAAGGATCGATATCCTTCTTTTATATGCTATTTTTAGCACCATTTTAATGGATATCTAGTGGATTATAACACTCCACTTCATTAATTTTTATATATAAGGGATTTGGTAACCAATCTTATTATTTTGAAACCATAAAACCCACTTTTCATAGTGGATTATGGGTTGTATATTCAAAGGGTGTTTGGGTTCATATCAAAGTCCAGGCTTAAGCAATCATTTTTCTATGAAATCGAGGTAGGTGATCTATAAGTTATACCTTGTAGGCATGTGGTTAAATTTATGCGTATGTGGTGGTTCTCTTCTACAATTATGCTATATGTCCGATTTACTTGTAAATAATCTATAAATTGGTTGGCTAATTGATGAATTAAACCAGTCATGACACCCATGGGATGTATTGAGGTTTATTATAATAGGTTAAGGGACATCTATGGTGTGTTCCTCTTATTTGAACATGGAATTAAGCGTTTCATTTCATAATTTAATTATAATGTGATAGAGTCCAGGATAATTAGTTTTACAAGTTAGAATATATTATAAATCAGAATTAGTGATAGTAGTATATAGTTATTGGCATGGAATTAGTATGCTATTAGTATAAATAATCGTTTTTAAATGAATTATGGGTTTTTAATGGTAAATGTGTTAATGGCATAAGGCTTCTAAATGGTAAATGTGGTAATGAGTTAAGGAATAAATATGGTATATGTGTTGAATGAACTATGCTTTGTAAATGGTAGGTGTGTTTAATGAGATATGGGTAGTAAACAATATATTTGTCAAATAGTTAATTAATAATTAGAAAATGGATTAATTTTATGTGTCAGGTATTATACTTGAGGTTCTACACTCATGGGTCTGATTAGACTGAGGCTCTAATATTTACCCATATAACGCATGCGTTAGGGACTCGAACTAAAGCACTATTACCCTAACAAATTTATTGGATGTGAATAGCTGGACTGAGGATCTGAGGTAAGTGTTTTGGTTATTATGATGTTTTCCTATGCTAATTTGGTATAATATTCTCCCCCATCATGCATATTCTACATTATTGACATAGGTCTAAGAGTATTTGATGAAATTTTTAAACACATGGAATAAGTGATGAAAGTGAAATAAGTTAACCTTATTAATAAATGGAACCCAGTTATTCACTTATTTATCTTGTTATACGTTAAGCACCTTAATACCATATTTATTTAGACTATATATTTTTTAAACACCATTGGTGGAAGCCTACTTAGTTGTACTCAGATGTTTCTCAGGATGCAATTGGGTACCCAAGCTGTATTCATGGTTGTAGGATAGGAAGAGTGTAAATGGCATATTCTGGATGTTTTATTTGGGCATGATATGTGCATCAATTAGTTATCTAGACTGGGAACCGAGACACATTTTTGGGATTTCTTATCTTGGATTATTTTTGGTTTTTTTAGGACACATGACATTGTGTGTCATGACATAGAATATTTCCTATTTTATTGAGGATGTGTACATAGTTTTCATAAAAGGATTTATGATTCATGATTATTGGTTACTTATTTTATTTAATTAATATTTTTATCTTATTTGGATTACTCTGATAATGATTCTATAGTCTCCCCACATGTTTCATTAGACAATCTCTATTAGTCGGTAACCTCTAGATTATGAGGCGTCTTGTCTAAAGTCAGGTGGAGAACCACCTCGAGGAATCATATAAGTGTAACATGGGTTAGGAACTTATTAAATAATCTAGGATTATATTATTGAGACATATATACAGAATATATATGCTTTTAATAAATTAAAATTGATAGAGCGAGTTAGTGAGTGATTGGTTATAACCCGAAGAAAATGGTGTTTTAGAGAGATGTCATACCTCGATCCTGATTCATTATTTGAATTATTTAACTTATTGAATAATAAAAATATCTTTATTATTTAATTTCATAATAATAATTTTTTATTTGTTTGTTCCTTTTATTTTTCTCATTATCGTGTTATATTCCATTCCTCAACCATTTAGGTTTATGTGTGACAATTTGACGATGTTCAACTAATATGTCAAAAATCAATATAAAAAGCTGAATAAGGAAAACGAAAATTAAATTTGATCATATCCAAAATAAAAATCTTGAAATAATTTTTAATTTTATAAATACATTATACTATTAATAATAACCATGAGTTATGGTTACGAATAATGAACTTCGTTAAAATCTTGGAGTTGGTTTGTCGTACATACGCATGTGTAACATTTCCATTTTTGAACAATCATAATGGAAATAAGTTAAGTGTTATTTTATAATTATATAATGGTAATTATACCATAAATATTATATTATTAATTTTCAATACACTTATGTTCACCATCCATGTGACGTGATGATAAAAGTTGAATCACATTACTTCATAAGGTGTTAGTCTTCTGTTCACATGAACACTGTTATATTGTTTTAATGGATGGTAAGGTAAGAAGGTATATGTGATATAAATTTACCATACTTTTTAACATGTCATTAATATAATATATAAACATTACATATATCATTATGAATATCAATAATAGGTGATGATCTGAAATGATTTACATCTATTTGTAAGGAAGTAGCCTTCCGTAGGCACTAACATTGGTTTTGTTTCCCATTTGATAAAAGTGGAGATGGATTTATGTTATTAACTTAACCAAATAAAAAATATTATATCATCATTATTGAGTAATTTTTTAATTATTAATAAGAAGAAATAAAATATATATTCCCGATTAAGAACAATACATCTTTTTCAAACCACCTCTTTAGAGTTATACCTAATACCTATATAGATATTAATTTTAATCAAATAAATAAATATAGGATGTAGTTCTGGGTGTATGTTTGTTATTTTGGATTTAATTTTATAAAACAAATGGTTTTATAATTATAAATTGTGTAGGATAGGTGGTACAATTTTATATGTGGGGGATAAGACACACATGGAATTTTTGAAATTAAAAAGTAATACTCATGTTTTAAACATTCAACAAGGCTCCAAAATGGTGTGTTATCTATACTTAGATTTTATAAAGTAGAAATATAGCCATATAATAAGACATGGAAATGTTTTTATTTTATTTTAACCCTTTTCTCTTTAGTTTAAACCTTGTTAAATTCATTTCAGCAATAAAATCTAGTAATTAATTTTTATTGTTTTTAATATTCATTATATCAAAACATAATTTTTAACATATTGTATGACATTATTTATGATTATTCCAGTTATAAAATCAATTTTTATAAATTAAATTTCAATAAGTGGTATAACTTTATTTAAAATTAATCGAACATATGTGACAAAAAAATTCCAATGAAAATTTTTTCATATGTATAAAAATTTTTATTTCAAAATTCAACATGAAATTGATTCTAATGAACTAAATTTGATTAATTATAAAATAAATAAACTAATTTTAATTTTTATCCGATTATAAAATAAAAAATATTAAATTATTTTTTTGAAAGGGTGGTTTTAAATAAAAACAAGTATTTCTTACTACTCAAAAAATAATAATATTTTTTAAAAAATCCCAAAAATTTTATGTAAGATAATTTTGACATGTTGATTATAAATGATTTTTATCTTTTGAAATAAATTTTATATAATTATAAATAATTATTTTTTTTATTTTATCTCATCATAAATAGAAATCATTTTCTAAAACAAAATACTATTTTAATGCCTATAAAACATTAATCAAGAATTAGATACTTATTTATAAAAATATTTTTACCTTAATACATAATTTTAAAAAAGTGTTTATTCGTATACATACCAAAATATTTAAATTCATGTTTGTAAAAAACATTTTTCAACAATAAGATATTTATATTATATTTTGGTTTGTTTAAACTCAATGTTATTTGTTCTATATTCTATCGAGAATAATGATATTTTAAAATTTATGGGTGTTACATTCATATAAACATAAATAAATTGAATCATTTTAATATTAACATTTAATCAATAATAAATGGTTTTACATTCAATTTTTTTTTTCAAAACCCACATTATAAAAAGTGCTTAAAAACATTCACTTAAAAATAGGGAATGAGAAAAAAAAAGTTGAAAAATAACAATGTTTCTAAATAAAAGAAAATTTGTGGTAAGAGAATAAATTTATTTGTAATGGAGATCCATTAAAAAGTTAATGTTATAATTTTTTATGATAAAAGAGATGATATATTAATCTAAAATGGATAAAATATGTTGTTTAAGTTAATTTTCCTAATGTTGTGGGATGCATTTTCTATCTAAATTTAGAAAATTATAAAATATAATTAATTATAATGTATAATTTCATGTATTAATCATTTTCACCACAATCTAAACTCTTTTGTCCAATAAATTAGTCATTTAGTCGAATTTGTATTCCTAATGTACTAAAAACACTTCTAATGGATCACATGATTTCATAAAACTATATCAAGATATCACTATTATATTTAGGAAAAAATTAGAAATTTTTCTCCTTAACCATGATAATTAAAAAAGTTAATACGCCATCATATTAATAAAAAATAAAAATTTAAATTTAAATAATTCCATAAATAAATAACCATGAATCACAAATTGCCTCAATATAAAAAATATTTAATTATTTATTCCAGTATAATGTTCCATTTTAAATCACATCTTAGAGTTAAGGGTCATAAATACCTTATCATAGTGAAACATTTCAAAAAATATCATTAATCACAAAAAATCCTAAACATTAATAAATATTTAATACTAAGATATGTTTTCCATAATCAACCTAATATTTTTTTCATCCAAATAATTTAGGTAAAAACATTTTTGTAAAACTAGTGAGTACATCCCAGTGGCCAATGGTTGGTGATGCAACGTTATCATCTTTCAGTTGTTGGTTCAATCCCCTCAACCATAAGAGATATGTTGAGATGTCACCTTGAATTCAGGTTGTCATTCTTATAAAAGTACATTAGAAATATTCTAATAACATTCCCAAAAATATGATGAACATTCTTAAAATAACATTAATCATCAAATTAGTTTGTTACCACTATGGTTTTCTATAAAGTATATTTTTCCCACAAAATCAAATAATAAAAATTGAATATTATTAAAATAACTTCAAATATAGGATTAAAACTAATGGTTACCAATAAAATTAAACTTATGTCCATAAAATATAAAGGAATTATTCTTCAAATAAGATTTTATTACTAATAAACACACTAAACCCAATGGATATATTTTTATAAATGTCAACCAAAATACATGTCATAATCTTATAATTCTATAACATACAACATCAGAAGGTGTACTCATGTCATTAAACTTCTGATAAACATTATCATTATCACCCAAATATACATTAGGTATAACCTAAGCCATACATTATTATCATTTATCCATGTCCTTCATAATGTTTCATAAATTGTCTATGAATTTCTAAAAACCAATCACCTAGGAGTGTCTACAAGAAGTATAATAATGAAAAAAATTTTAGACCATGTGATGAAAAAGTTCATCCCAATGTTCCATTTTTGAATTATTACCCCTAGGTAAAAATTTCATAGATCCAAAACCAATTCTATAATCCAGACATGGATGTAATTCGATAAAGGCCACTGTCTATACTCTTCACAAAAATTCAATGATGTTCACTATACATTGTCTTATCCTTTTAATTATTCCTATAGTTCTCATTGAAGGTTTCTCATCCTAGATTCTAAATGATAACTAAGACATTGAGATAATAAATTTTTTATCAATCCAAATATTTTGCACATATTTTTACATGCTTTTTAAAAATAAATATCCACCAAGTAAAATATAGTGATATTGAGGCCTAGTTTCTTTTGAATACTATGTTTATATTACATAAAAATTAATATAAAACATATTAAATTATACATAATTAGATCATAAATCCATTTTATGTCCTAAAAATCAGTAGGATCACTAGGGTGTTACAAAATCAATGGGTGATATGATAAACAAGTGAGAGGATTCACTAAATAAGGAAACATAACCTATGAGCCAAAAGTATTACATGATGTCATAAAATAAATGGATCATGAGTAATAATTTGAAATAATAACATAAATAAAATGGTATCGTAAGATAATGGTAACAAAAAAAATAATATTCATATAACACGATAGAAACATTTTTCAAGGCTAACAACCTGGACAATATCATAATATAGAAAAAGTACCATAATGGATTAGGATTTCTCTGCAATTTTATGCATTAAATATCATTAAAACTAATGATTTATCAAATGAATTGAACCTAGATTTTGGAGAACTGATCATAAAATTTATATGAATTATGTGTTCCACAAAATATAAATCAATCATAAGTCATAGCATAATAATTAAATAGGGGGAAAATGGGTTGTATAATCTTTCATCATATGATAATAAAAAAAATTTAAAAATAATAGAAGTTGAGAAATTAATATAAGGAATATGTTATCCTTTAAATGGAAGGGATAATTCACTAGGTATATATGTGTGATACATATATAAAAATTTATAAGCATTTCATTAAATTAAATAGAAATATAATGTTGATTATAGAGTGATTGGCCATACCCCGATGAAATGGGAGTTTTAGAGAGATCTCTTACCTCGATTCAAATTAATCATTTTTACCTTTATATTCATTAATAAAAAAATTATATTAGTTATTTAGATTTATATGAAGTATTTTCATTTTTATTTTTCCATTTATTTTATTCATTATCAGGTAATATTCCATTTCTTAATCCTTTATGTTCATGTCAGATATTTTGATGATGTATAGTTCATATGTAAAAAATAAGCCACTAAATTTTACTATGGTCAATGATATTATTATTTAATAATATATTTAACAATAATTATTAATTTTTTTTATACAGAATTTATAATTTTAAAAATAATCATGATTTATTGTTATAAAAAATAAACTATGTTATAATCATTGAGAAATTATAGCATAAATATGCATGTGCAACGTTTCTAGTTTTTAGTAATCATAATGGAAATAAGGTAACTGTTATTTAATATTTAAATAATTAAAATTATATCTTAAATATAATGTAATTTTACTAAACATAATTACATATAACATATATGTGATCCGGTAATAAAAAAATGACTCATATCATTTCATGAGGCTATAATACGCCGTATTCACAAATGACATTATTTATTATCAATGGATGGTAATGTAAGAAGGTATATGATACATTAAATTTAAGGAGTTATTAATTTTTTAATAATAACTTATATTAAAATTAAATACATTATCACGAAAATACGTGAGAGGTGATGATGGAAAATAAATTACATCGGTCTGTGAGGTTGTAGTATGTCATACACACAACCGATGGGTTCATTTTCTATTTCATGAAAGTGGAGATTTATTTATATTATCCCATTAACATAATAAAATATTAGTGTATTTAAGAAACTTATGTTATTATATCATCATTATCGAGTAATATTTTAAGGATGTGGGATAAGAAATAAAACAAATATTATTGGTTAAGAACGATTCCTCTTCTTCAGATAACCTCTTTAGGATTATACATAAACCCTACCTAGATTGTACTTATGATCATATCAACAAATCAAATACATCATATGGAAGTATGAAATGTATTTTATTTGTTATTGGCCAATAAATTTTTTATAGGTGTTAATAGGATAGATGAGTGGTTGATATTTTTTAAGTGAGGGAAAGGAAACAATTGTAATTTTTGGGAAGAAAATGTTATAAATACAATAAGACATGAAAAATGCTCCAAAATGGAATATTATAGAACAGTAGAAAATATAAAGTAAAAATATTCCCAAAAATAGAATTTGAACAAGTTTTTATGTCATTTTTACACATAATATTTCAGTTTAACCCTTAGTAAACTTGTTTTAACCTTCGTGTTGTAAATTAATTAAAACTATTGTTTCTACTCATTAAGATAAAAAATAAGTTGAAGGTATTATATAATATAAATTTTGATGTATCAAAATATAGAATCTTTTATCCAAATTCAATTGATCGATGTGGAAGAATTATATTTAAAATTAATCATGAAAACACATTGAAGAAAAGGTTTTCCAAAGAACAAGTCTTCATAAGTATAAAAAGATTTTATATAATAATATAACATGAAATTCATTCCAATGAAATATATCGGATTAATAATAAAAATAGTCACCTAATTTTTCTTTTAATCCATTTTAAAAAAATATTTTAATTTTTAAATTATATAAGTGAAAAATTATTTTTCAATAAAAATCCATATTTTCCCTAATCATTAAAAAATATTTTGGTTCGAAAAATCCTAAAACATCAACATAATATAATTATTTTATATTGATTACATAATTGATGAAAATGTTTCCAAATAATATTTTAAAATTCCTAAAAATTAATATTATAATTTTTTTCTCTAAAAATAAAATAAATATGTTTTCGTAAAAAAAATATGTTTAAAATCAATAATGATTTTAAAAATTATTGAATACTTATTTATAAATATTCTTCCCTTATCCTTCATACATGAGTTTTTGAGTCTAGTTATTTCAACAAAATCCAAAAAAAATTAGTGGATAGGATATAATGGTCATATTTTAATAATAATATTTTAATAGTATAAAATGGATTGTTTAAACTTAGTGTTGTGTGTGGTATACAATATCAAGAATTGTATTTAAAAAAATATATATGGGTGATTCAATAACAATTCAAAGTATTTTTTCCTCTGCGATATAATACTTCATTGGTCATATATATATATAATTTCCAAAAAATAATTTTATTATTTTTTCAAAAAAAAAGAATTAAAAAAATTGTTTAAAAAAATATGTTTGAAACCAATAATGATGTAATGAATAATTAAATTTTTATTTATCAATATTTTTTCCTTATCATTCATACATATGTTCTAAATGTTGTCATTCCTATCCAGACCACAATATTTAGTTGATTGGTTATAATAATCATGTTTAAATAATAATATTTTAACAGTATAATATTGCTTGTTTTAATTCAGTGTTGCGTCCAATATATGATATCAAGCATTGTATTTTTTTTAAAATAATATGGGTGATACACCTCATATTAAAACTGTTTTTTGTGACATAATACTACATTGTTGATATATATATAAACATATATTAATTTGTGTTTTTAATCCCGAAAAATTATAATTTCGATCTTCAAATGACCATAAATATATCATTTTATCTCTCACCAAGGAAACATTTGTAGAATAAGAATCATGACGATGATTGCTTTGTGAATAAATGAATAATTTTTTTAATTTGATGAAATAAAATCTATGTCCAACCTGATAAGAATTGAAGGAAGCGGTGTCTATGAAGTAATTTTAAAATTTAATATTATAAATTTTTAGGTCTGGTTATACGAAAAAATAAAATATAGTATACACCAACCAATATTCATCCATGAATCATGTTAAAATTAATTAATCATGAAGAATAGGAAAAAAAATTACATCAAAATCACACCTCATATAACTTCAATAAAATACACATTTTGATCATTATTATCAATAATCACTTAAAGAAACTGAAGCTAAAACCATCTAGATCATCCGTATGCAATCTAAATTCTTAGAAATCAATGATATTTTGGTTTTGGGTTCTATCACAATGTAACCAAGAACTCATAGATGTCATAACAATTGTGGGAGAAACATATATTTTACTTAACAAATAGATCTTCGATTAGGGTGTTCCAAAATTCTCTTTCTTCATATAGAACGTGAGAGCAAAGAAAGAGACACTCTCTAATTTGATAAAATGAATTATTACATGAATTTGGGATTAATAGTGCATCAATAGTTAGGTATAAACATTTTAAAAATACCCCTAAACATTTTAATAATTTAACCATTAATTTAAATCTACAAAGTAACTTACATCATTGCAATCAAGTATCAATGATCAAAATAAATTTATCACTGACTTGTAATAATGAAACTATTATGTATGATAAATTTCAAGTAAATAACTCAAAAAATCCTTGCATGAATATTTAGAAATCTGCGAATATTAAATATTTAATATTTTTAAAATATTTTTTTTCATTATATACACTGGATAACATATGAATAGAATACGTGAATAAATTAAATTTATATAATTCTAAAATCATTTAATATTTAATATTTTTATTTCTTTTTTGGTCATATTAAAATGTACATTACCTAGCCAGTATCATTGACACACCATTTTCTAACTCCCATTCACTAGGATTTAACTAGAATATTAATATGATTTGAGTGTGGCCAACTATAGAATTATCTCGATATAAATGAACAATGATTAATACTCATAGAGATATAGTGGAGTTCTATAAACCATTAAGGCTACTATATTTTTAAGGATTTTTGAGTGAAATCAAACCCTCATATGATCACACAATATATAATATAATCACTTTTTCTAGAAAAATATCATAAAGAATAACACACACTTTATGTCAGCATTAGTTAATGGTGTATTATCTCATGACCTTACTAGACATACATACCATTAATCAATAAGTTATTTGATTTAATAAGGTTACTTCCATCATTTTCAACTAGGCCCAAGAGGTCACATCCACTCTGAAAATATAAAAACATTCTTGAACATTCAACCAATACAATATCATAAATGACATGCCCAATGCAATTTAACTCTACAAAACATAAATATAATGGTTATTATCATGAATCAAAATATGTTATCAAATAGTACATATTGAAAATTATCACATGTTTAGCATACAATAAACATGATTGTATAAATAAAAAATTATTGGATTCAAATTTACATTTGTTTAATCATTTTCAAAACTTTTAATTAAAATAACTATTGTTAAAAAATATACATATATTTAAACATAATTTATATGATTTTAAGGGTGAAATCAAATTTCTTTCTTGAAATAGTTAGTGGGGGAAAGTATTTTTTAATGTCTAATTTAACATGGTATTCATGTTTATCAATTTTGAGATTAATTATTTTCTACTAAAATTGATTAAGTAAATGTATGACGACATGAAATAGTTCACTATGGGGGAATTTGATTTGGATATTATTTCATGCAATTTTTCATACAATTTATGTCATATTTAATTAGTATTTTATGATAGAACAGTTATTTATTTAGTTAATCTGAGTATCGTGATTTATTTAGTGTTAATTAGTTAATTATTGATTATTGTTTAAAAAAAAATTTAAATTAATGTGAAAATAGAAATTTTTTTAAAATATTAATATTACATTTCAGAAATTAATAATTTGTTTCTTAAATTATATGTTATATTTATTTTGGAAAACCATTAATTAATTAATTTTTAAGATTATAGTTGAATTTATTATATATATATTTTTCTGTGGAATTTTAAATTACACTATTAAATTATTGCCTCTATGTCAGATGAATTTGAATCTTGGTTGGGGAAAAGAAGATATTTGTTTTGATGGCTTGAAATTAACCAGAGTCTCCCAATTCTTCAATGGATTCTTCCTAGATGTGGGAGTAAAATGGTTGAATAGTTTTCAATAAGAGATATTGATGGTTGATATTCAATCTGAATGAATGAGTATATGAAGACAGGATGAAGAAGTAACATTTAGATCTGATGATTTTCAAGTCACATTGGGCTTGCCACATGAAGCATAACCATGATTGATAAAAACACAATCCATCCAAAATTTTTATGATCACTGAATGAAATGAAGCTTCCAATAGAATATTGTAAAATAATTAGTAAAATTCAAGAACCATTATTGAGGACCGAGTTCAATCAAAAAATTCTATATTTGTTGAAAATAAATGCATATTGGGGATTTCGTGTCATAATCCATGTATTAATATAGATAGTTTGATATGAATGGATAATTTCGAACCATAGATTTTTCTATTGGGGTTCAACCTGCACGATGTATCGTTTATAATTGAAGATATTTGTTTTGAAATTCATGATCCTTACACTATGTATTTGCGATCAAGAGAAACATGAAACATCTCATGATATACTTTTGAGATATATTTCCTGATATCCATTTGAAAAAAGATATGTGGTATGTGAGAAATTATATAATGGGAGGAAAAAACTCAAGGAAGAATACAATTTGGTGGTGTGTAGAAATCCAAGGAGAGAAGATACTTGGATGATGGTTTCTCAGTGTGGGTAATAGAGAAAAACAAATAATCGGGTTGTATAGCAATGTGCTTCAACATCATCATGAATTTGATTTTGAACTCTCAAGGGTGATATCTTGTAACCGAATATTATATGATAGGTGATAGAGATACATCATGGTTTGGTTTTTCACATAGGTTTTAGGCTTTATTTTCATTTCAAATGTCAGTTTTTATTTGGATTTTTGTACTCTCTGATTCACAGTGAATTTTCGTCGAGTTTCCCCATTGTTTTTAAATCACTTACAAGAAGGACTTTCCATGTTAAAAATATGCATCCAAATTTTTTTATTATGCTACTTGGGTTTTCCCATCGCGTATGTTAGTGGTTCTCAAAATTATTATTGTCATAACTGAGTTTGATTTTTGGGTCGATTAGTTATAGAACCATCATCTCGTAATAGAGGAATTTATCCATGTTTTATTGATGATTAAATATAAGGGATTCATGTTGTGGGAGTTCTACCCACACTGAACTATTTAAGAAGAAAAATAATATTACACTTCTTCAGTAATGAGTTATTATTTTTTCGGTCTATGAGAAGGCAAAAAAGGCATTGAAAAAAATAAGAGTAGCCAAAAATGTTGATCATTAGTGATTGGTGGGATTTGCAAGAGTTGGAGAGAAGCATGATTGAAATTTATTTTGGTGATAATAAACTACGGTAAGTTACAAATCAATTAAATATGGAGGATATATGGGTGAATATTGAATGTATGTATAATTAAAAATCCATCACAAATTGATTATATCTAAAAAACTATTGTAACGTTTGTGAATTCCAGAGAATGGAGATTTAGGAAATCCACTGTATGAGTTCACCAAACATTTAATGAATCTATCATCGGTGGTAGTCAATATCATTGATAAGGTTAAGGGGATACCTATTGATATGGATATAGAAAGAAAGTCATTTCTTCTTTAGGGTTCCTTACCAAATTCCAATTATAATGTCATCACCAAATTAATTCTTGGGAAAGACAAACTAAAGTTGGATGACGTTCTTTCGTTGTTGTTAATGAATTAAGCTTAGTGAAAGAAATTGATGATGAATCTTCATGTAATGGTAGTAAATTTTCTATGTAAGAAGGATGAAATAATCAAAGAGGTCGGTTAAAGAAAAAAAGAAAGGTCAAGTGCCTCTTTTTCAATAAAGTGGGTCATTTGAAGAGATACTACTATGAATTAAAAATGAATATGGAGGAAAAGAAGGTTCGCAAAACCGATTATGAGGATACAAACATAATTCTTGTTCAAGGTGAGGGTGATTTTATTTCAGTTGGATTTTATTGTCACAGGTCAGATCCATACACCGAATGGGTGGTTGATTATACAACATCGTTCCATATTACATTGAATAGGGATTTATTTTCTTTATATAAAGAAGTAGATTTTGGTATTTTGAAGATGGGAAATAGATATTCTGTTAATGTCATTAGTGTTGGTGATATTTATATCATTAGGAATGTAGGTTTTATGTTGACATTGAGGGATTCACGACATGTTATAGGTATATTCCACAATTTTTTATCTGCTTGTACTCTTGGTAATAATGGATTCAGGGGTTCTTTTTGTGGAAGAATATGGACATTTTCTAGAGGATTGATGATTTTTGTGCAAGAAATATTGGATGAAAAAAATTACAGGATAGATTTAAAGGCATACAGTGATGTGAAGAATGCTGTTCTGAAGAGGACTTCAACAGATTCATGGCACATGTGATCGTCGCACATGATTCAAAGACCGTAGACTACGTTGAAGAAGGTTTGGAAGCCTATGATTCTTAGGTCTGTTGTTTCATTCCTTACACTAAATTATTTCTCAACATAGAGTGAAACTAATTAATAATGAATGAAAATAAATGATTAGGGTGATGCACATAGATTTTTAGACTGCTCAAAGGATGTTGAGCAGAGGGAGTATTTTATTATTGTAAATTCTCTACATTACGTGTTGATAAAAATTATGGGGGCCAGATTTTGTTAATTCCAGTGTTAGTGGAGCAGAAATAGGTTTGATGATGTCTTTGGAATTTGAATTTTTTTCAGGGGGATCTTTTAGGTTTATATCAGAGATGAAAAATAGATATTTAGTATATTCTGTAGATTATCGTGGTTGGTGTGATAACAACTAGTTTCCTTTCCAAGTAAGTTTTTTGGATGCTATCTATTTCTTTGATGTGCTGAAGGGGGAGATTATTGGGGTTCATCCCACATGTTGTATCTTTTTTATTTGAATAATTTTTTTGGGGAATTCATGATCCTTTCATTGTGTATATTCCATAATGAGATACATAAGATATCATATGATATAATTTTGAGATATATTTTCATATATCAATTCAAACAAGATATGTGGCATATAAGAACCTATAAAATGTGTGGAATCAACTTAAGAAATGAGACAATTTTTTTGGTGCTTGACAACCCAAGGAGAGTAGATAAATGGGTGATAGTTTCTAGGCATGGACATCAACGAGTAGTGGAAAATCAGGTTGTGCAACGAGGTTCTACAATGACGACATGAGTTCAATTTTGATCTCCGAGAGGTTTCATCTTGTCCCTAAATATTAATAGATAGGTGATGGAAGAATTTCAGGGATTAGTTTTTCACATAGGTTTTTATACTATATTTTTAATTCAAGTCTCAGGTTTTAAATGGATTTTTATACTCTCTGATTCATTGTGAATTTTATCGGAGTTTCCCCATGGGTTTTTAATCTGTTGAAAGAAATATTTTTATATGTTAAAAATACGTGGAACCATTTTTTATTCTATTAATTTGTTTTTTATTTTCTTTTACTTCGATTCTTAAAATTATTTTTTTGCAATTGACTTTTATTTTGGGGATGATTTACTTCAGAACCAACATTTTAATCAGTGTCATCACCAATGATCTTGAAAAATAATACAATGATTATGGGTTGTCACTGTTTTTGTTCTGGAATCAAATAATTTTTTTCATTATTCATGGATTAAATTATTATAGCAAAATTCGGTAAAGCATTGCTGAGTTGTTTATTGGACCTATGTGTGATGTTGAAGTTTTGTTATGGTCATTGATGTATGATGATGTTGATGAAGATAAATTCATATTTTTTTTTGATGAGATCAAATTTGAAATTTAGGTTTAAATGATTTGAAGTTGTTGGTGTGTTTATTTTTTGTTCTCTATATAGGATTTTTAAATACTAAAAGGCATAAATTCCTTCCTCTGATGTGGCTTCTAGGTCATAGAGAGTTTTAAACTCTGTGTTTGTTATTATTCTTGATTTTAACCAATTCCATAGTTGATAGAGCTCATGTACATTTTCCCTAAAGTGGTGAATGTCACACTAGTTCAGTATAGGGTAGATGAATAAGATTAGAACAAAATGATTTTTAAGAAATAATTTTTCGTATGTGTTTTTCATTGGAAGATGATGGTTGAAGATATTATAATTAAAGTTCATGTATCTGTTATGCATGTCATAGCTGATCGGTAGAGTGATTTTCATTAGATGGTGTTACAAACAGTGGATCATCATGATTTTAGAAATATTCGTAGGATCATGCACCATTTCCATGGGAGCAGTGACATTATCGATAAAATTTTTCTCATGTCATAGAGAGAGGATGCAATGTGGTGAAAATTTTCTCATGTTTAATTGTAAGTCATTTTATGTAAATAATTCCTTCTTGTTTTAATTTTGATAGTTGTAGTGGTTATGGATTTAGACATATCCTTTCATTATGTAATTTTATTTTCACTCCCTTCTCCCTATTCTTCTTGTTATTCTATCTCTCCTCTATCTATGTGCTTTGTAAATACAAGTGTTTTGTTGATAAATTTTCTCTCTCCATGGGTGATATCCTACCTTCAGTTATAGAGGATTGATTTTCATAGCATGATTTGTATACATATCTAGTTCTAGTAGGGACAGTCATTATATTATTGAGATAAAAATCAATTTTTTGTCAATAACTTCTTCACTCATGTCATGTTTCAATTGTGAATTAAGGTGATGTGAGAGTACATATTTAAAAAGTGAAAGTTATTTATACTCCCCAATTTTAATTTTTTATCCTATTCTTTTCATGTATGCTCAAATGTGTTATTAAGGATAGTTTTTCAGTTATTTTGACATAGATACAATCACATATTCATAGGAAGATATCTGGGGTAAATTTTGGTTTTCCATGAATATCTTTTCAGAGTTTAGGAGAGAGCTCTTGTGTGGGAGGAGATATTGTATTAGTCTATTAATTATTAGATGAGCGAGTGGTGTGTAAATCAAGAGATAGAGAATTAACTACTTGTGGATTAGTTTCAAGAGTCCAATTCTCCAGATCTATGATTGATAGTAGAGTAAATTAATCAGTAGATAATATGTTTTTACAAATTATTACTTTACTCATTACTTTTTCTTCTATTTTCTATTTCTGAAGTTCTAATTTTATTTTCATATATCTTAAACAAATGTATAATTTTATCATTTACTGCTTTTTAAATTTAAAAAACACAAATATTTTAGAAGAATCATTGAGATAAACAAACTGCCTCTTGGAGACACACCATCAGGTTCTCCGTTGTGCTATATATACATAATTAGAAATATATATATGATATATCAAATAAAAAATATCAATTACCATGTAAATAATGGGAATGAAAGTTTTAAAACTATTATGGTAAGTATTAATCATGCATAATTCACTATATACATGATTTGATAATAAAAAGGTACATTTCAAATGGGGGTTATAAAATTGAATTTTACAACATTTTATATGTTCATTTAAATTTCATGGATATAGAAAAACATAAATAAAAATATTGGGCCAATTTTTTTATAGGGTATGATAATGAATAATTTAGATTGTGAATTTGGGATAGAATGAAGTGGATATTTTTAGTATAAATAAATGTTCTCTTTAAATATATTGTTGTTTGGAATGATTAAAACTTACTGGAAAAGTGAGATGATAAAAAAATATGAAGTCCATTTTGACATAGGTAGGAGTTCTAGAGGAATTGAAATTATGGAAAGCTATGTTGATGAATATTTAATCCAAGGTTAGAAACATTATAGAGGAATGATTAGATATAATCATTAAAATATTATATAGTAGTTTAGTTGAATTTATACATGAAATATGGGTGCTTAGTGATGCTAATGGTGGAGCATAATAATGAGACTTCTATGATGTATGTAGACTTGTCGGAGCTCAAACACATTAATACTTGTAATGTTGTTCGAGGATCAAATGACCTATACACTATAATGGAATTGATTATTAATTAATACCTTTAATGGATAAGGAATATAAATGTATTAATGTAATATCTAGTCTATACAATTAAACTATGTGGGAGTTATCTATAAAATAAGAGATGGATTCATTATATAAAAATTGAATTTGGAATCTATAACAACTATTGAAGGGGAACATGGAAGTAAATAATAATTGGTTTTTTTATTAAATGAAGAAGTGAATGAAAGTAAAAGGTTTAGGGTTAGGGAGGCGGTGAATGGTTTCCCTGAAATCTTATTTAATTTTCAAAAATATTCTCACTAGTTGTTAATAATTATACTATAAGAACTGTGTTGAGTATGTTTTATTCAAAATATCTACATCGACTGAAAATGGATGTGAAGACTTCAAATTGTTCATAGTGATCTATTAGAAGAGATTTATATGATTAAACCTAATGGATTCAATGATAAATAGAATCATGAATTAGTGTGTAAATAGAAAAGTATAATTTTTTGGGTAGAAGAAAAAAATGAAGGTTGGGGAACATAAAATTTGTTTATTTTTATAAAATAATGTTTTCTTACAAATAAAAATAAATATTTATTTTAATTAAAAAATTTCATGGAAGGATATATCATCATTGAATTGCTATATATGAATGATATGCGTTTGGTTAGACCAAATATCAGTAAGATTTAGTCCCTTAGGAAATATTTGTGAATTTTTTTTCAAATGAATGATATTTATGAATCGTAAAATATTTTGGAAATATATATTGAAATATATAGGAGTAATAAAAATTTTCATTGATCTTTGAAGTTTTACATTTGAAAATTCTTTGAATTTTTTGGGATGACTGGATGTAAATATATTTTTACTCCTCTTGTTGGGAATTTTATTTAAACATGGAATTAGTCACCTAAAATAGAAGATAATGTTACACAAATGTCTTATTTACATTTTTATCTATCATCAAAATATCAATGTATCTAATGGAGTTTACTTGTACAAAAATTTCCCATTTATTTTGTGTTGTTAGCTAGTATATGAAAAATCCAGGAGAAGAAAATTGGGAAGATGTGATGTGGAATCAGCAATATATCATAGGTGTTGAAGAAAATTGATTATGTTTGTGTATGAAAGAACCATTTCATACATATTGTTTTTCTGACTTTAGGGGAGATTCTTATACATAGAATAGTTATTTTTCTTATGTCTTTACTTATAAAGAAACAATTGTCTATTGGACGTTAAGGGTGTAGATAGTACCTTATATCACATCAATGGAATTAGAGAATATTGCAAAATAAGAATAATGAATAGAAATGGTGTGGATGAGGTTTTTTCTTGGGGAACTCAAAAATTTTCCATGAAAATTGGACACTTTACAATGATAGTCATACATAAAAAAAATGTATTTACCTAAATTAAAATTAAAAATGGATGTTTCTAGAAGACAGAGAGATTGTGTTCTGTAATATTGTTGTAAAAAAATACAAAGGACATTATCATCAATGTGATGGGACAATAATGACTATGTCAATATAGTGCCTCCGTGGGTGGTTTTTAACTGAATATGGACGATAAAGAATACTATATTGATTAGAAAGAGGCGACATATACTTATTTTTATTATTGTTTTTATTTTTTAGTCAGGTCCATAAAGTGGTCCTAATGTTGGATACTGTTAAGATTATGAAATCTACTCATACATTATTTCATGTTTTTAATTAGTTTCCCAGAAGAAGGAAGTGGTATGAATAATTCATTAATGGTGGTATTTTGGGTCATCATAAGACATGGTTATCAGTTAACCTTATATTTGATCAACCTTCATTAGAATTACTGTCAAGGTGAAGATTTTATTAAAATTAATTACATATAGAATAAATGTTCATCTTTTTTTTATTAGTGGTAGAATTAAAAGCAGCTATATGTGATTGACAGCTTCATAGTACAATTGATGTATACCTTCATCTGTTGGAAGTCAGTGTAATTGGATGACTAGGTGGGTCCCTCATGTTTTGAGAACGTTATTATTGATTGATGTGAGCGTCATGTCATCATCAGGGTCAATATTTTATGTGGTTATTTATTCATAACAATAGTAACATTGTTATTTTGAATAAATAAAAACAAAAAGTGTTCTCCCATGGATGTATGTTAGAAATCAGAACCCTAAAAAAATAATTCATTCCTTTGATGTTTTCACTTTTCTTTTATGAATTCTAATGTGATTTTTTTAAAGGCTTTGTATGTGGTTATATATAGGACATTTAAGATTCCTATATTCTAATGAACATAGTCAAAGAGGTGTGGTATGTCACTATGTGTAAATTATGAAGCATGATATTTTGGTAGATTAATGATATGATCTTATACTAATTTAACTTCTATTATCTTTATTATTTTACACTTGGGTCAATTTTCAACACAATGATTTTCATATTAATTTTATCACCATGGGGACTATTTTATTAAATATTATATCATGGAATAATATTTTTTTTAAATGTTCATCATGTCCTAGAGTCTCATATTAATCAAATTTTTAATATTTTTTCTTAATAAAGAATGTCTTTTTCATGAATTTTGAATGTGGATATAGATATATTTCAAAGGGTTCATTAGTCATGGAATAAGGTATGAATTAGTTATGTCTATAATGGATATGATATATTATTTATTGTGATACTCTCTTTGTTTTTAATTCTAGAGACTATTCTAAATTATTAAAAATAGGCTCATCCGCATTATTGAGAAGGGACTTGGTTGTTTGAATAGAGAAATTTTCTTTTTAGGTTTTATGAGTGTCTAATTGGACATGTGCTATCATTAATTAGAAAGTAAATAGAATAATGTGTGTTTCCATTTTCATTCTTCACATAGAACATCATATGTACCTATGATGGTGCATTATGATATTTATGTTCTTATGAAATCTATGACATTTGGTGGTGGAAATTATTTTTCATCATTTTAAATTTATGATGAAAATAATTATTAATTAATTTTATTTTAATATTCATGTTTTAATTGTTTGATATCATTTGTAATTTTGTATTAAATTATCATTATTTTTTAATGATTATATATTGGTTTTTCATATGCGAATAATTATACTTATTGGATTAATTATTAGGTAATTTCATGGACATGTTCCTTGGTATACTTCATGATACTACCAGTTTTACCCTAATCCATTCCTTCAATCCATTTTTCATTTAGCTAAGAATATTTTTTTCTGGTATAATATGTTTAATTATGAAGTACTTCATCTACTTTTTCATTAGGTATTTAACGGATTAATAACTTTATAATCCACCTTATATCTCATCACTATGTGTACCTCTAATGTTTTTGAGTAGTAAGACCCAGGGATACCTCACAAAATGCATTTCCTTACTAACATGTGCATTCCATCCCATTATCATTTGATGCTAGGATCCTAGGTTCTTTATTCAGTTGGATCAACTCACATGGGTGTGATATCTATCTTTTTGCTTTAGTTCTACCATACTTCTCCATGAGTAAAATGTTGTGCTTTTGAACACCTTGATGGTTTTCCAAGAGAAGTGAGAGAAAGAGAAAGATCCTTGATCCAAAACCTTTTTATTATAGTAGAATTAGTAGTAGAGGTAAGGACTAATCATGAATAGGGGGATAATAACATTCAGTTATTTATAGATATAAATATAAATTGTGAAAGATTCATATTTTATTATTGATGAACCTAGATGGAGATGAATATGAGTTGCATAAAACATGAATAATGGTAATGTATATGGATATTCATGATGAACCCAAAGGAAATAGGTTCCGTGAAAGTATTCTCATAACCTTGCATGAAGGATATCAACATGTTGAAAAAGTGTCCTTCATAATGGGGGTATTATCATAGTTTAAATTTTCTTTAGTTGATAATTTTTGCATTTAACATGAAGCTTTTTTTTCTCATGTCAATATTTTCTTGAAACTCTTTTTATATTACGTTATATCATAGTTAAAGAATGTGTTTATCCAACCCAATGTACATAGGTCGGTTGGATAAAGAACACAAATTATCGATATCATATTTACTACTTTTAAAATTAAACAACCTTGAGAACAGGAAACACTTAATTTTTAATAATTTTCAAATTTTAGGTAAAATAAATATAAGATAGGGTGATTCCATGTTCTTATTAATGGTAAGTATGTTAGACAGTACTGAAAGACCATAAGTGAGCATAATATGGTCTTGTGTGTATAAGAAAATAATATAGTGAATTGGTTATAAAATAATTGAATCATACCTAATAATGCAGAGATCATAAATCATATGACATGGAATGAGGAATTTGGGATACCATAAAACATGAGTCATAAAATTGTAGAAACCTGAGTCAATAATCACAAGGCATGAGAGAATAAAATAGCGACATTTCATAATGTAACACTGTGGAACCAATTTAAACATATTATCCATAAAATATGACATAATTAAACTCCATAAAATTCACATAAAAATTGGTTGGGCAAACCACCTTCCCTTTGAATGGTGTACTTGGGATAACCACTCGAATCCCATAACATATATGACTTAGGATAACCACATGTGTCCCATCATGAACTCATTAGATATATAAAACTACATAATTAATTAAATGGATATAATGAACCCACCTATTACATATTAATAAACAATACAAATGAGTGACACAAGAACATGAAAAAACATTCATAATTCTATCATATATTAATTAACCCATTGGAGGGAAACCTATTGTATAATGACTTCAGAAAAAATGATAGTAATCCATCAAAATAAAGAAATAGGTTATTATCACTATGGAATATTTCAAATGGTTCATATAATGCATTAATAGATATTTATAGAGATGAAATTATACTTTGCAAGATCATCAAAACATTTCTTTGAAAAATTAGAATAAATATTCTTTACTTTATAATATTTTTATTAATGAAAATATTTTATAAAATAAATAGGGTAATAATTAAATTTGGAAAAAATTAAATCCTAGAAAGGAAAAATCATAAATAAAAATAGTCATGACAGTTGGAAAATGCATTCATGAGTAAAGAGTTTCAAATAAATTCAAAGTAATTTAGAAATGACTCAAACCAAAAATGGTAAAAAAATATTATTTCCAATCATCAGTATTGAATGTCATTTTAAATATAATAGGTCCTTAATAAATCATATAATTATAGATAATAAAACCCTTAAAATTATATATACAATATAGACATGAAGGAAAAAAGAAACCTAACCAAAAATAAGAGATACGGACGGATACATTTTCAAGAGTATATTCCCTTAATTTGTGATCCAATGAAAATAAAAATGGTAATAATTTATTTTAACATCTAGAATTTCAATATAAGGGGAACAAGTATCGAGTTTTTGAAATAAATAACATATAATTTCACAAGTGGTAAGTTTAAATATAACTAATCATGATTTCTAAATGATATTGTTAAAGAAACCCTGAACATAAACACCAACTTCCTTCAAACATTTTTTCCTCATGAATAATAAACTTAATAATCTTTGTAATTTATTTCAGAAATTTGTTCATATATATTATATTTTACACATCAAGAATATAATAAATACTTTTACAAAAATTAGTTATTTATTGTTTATTTTCATTATTTTATATTTCTAGAATTGATTATTTCATGCGAGTTTCATAATGGTGTTGGTGATTTTTATATAGTGATTCTATTTTTAGAATTAAAATACTAGTAATGGTAATAATTTTTTTTCAATTGTTTATTCATTCCCATGTTCATTGTATAGATGGTATGTGTATGGTTCACAATAATCAAATCCATGTTGGGCATGTTTTAGGTAATTTATTGATAATGATGAGTTAATTTTGATTCTTACTTCTAGATCCATATTAAAAAAATACTAATATTTAGTTTCATATATTACCATTATTAATGTGTCGATACTTATTCATGGTGAAAATGACAATGTTATTTTAACATTGTTCATATACATTACTGACTTTTCCTAAAGAAGAACTTTATTTAAATTTTAAGGAGTATGAGAATATAGTTATATAATAGTAGTATAACTTTCATAGAAGGATAATGATTTTAATATAACATCATTATATTGGAAAATATGTTTTTTGAAAATATTATATAATAGAGTAATTGAAATAATTGAAATAGAACATTGATACTTGATGATTTCTTCTCCTTCTCGACTCAATTTCCTTTAGAATAAAGGATTTAATGTTTCTTTTTAGATCAAATAGATATGTAATTTATAATAAGTATTTTTGAGAGGTAAAATGGGAAGATATTTAAAATAGTAGCAAAGTAATATTTTTGTTTGGTAGGGGTGCACGTGGGGTCATTTTATATGTTTCTTTTGAGTAAAATTTCTAAAAAAATTCATTCCTAAATGATTATGCTTTTCATTTTAAAAGAAATGTGGTTACAAAAATGTGAAATAATGGATATATTTCATTATTCACGCAATAAACTAATTTTTGTGTTTAGGTTTCATGAATTTTTTGACATTACCACTTTTTTTAGCCCTTTTAACATTTTTTTACCTTTATTATTCAAATTCAATTTATACTTTGGTAATTTATTTTTTATACACATAAATGAAATCAACCTATTTTCATTATTTATACATAATTATTAAAAAATTATACTCCATAAAATATATTTAAATTTATTTTTATTGGAGTCTTATCTTTTAAATAAAAAGTAAAATATATATTTAAAGCAACTACTTTTATAGAAAAATTACTTTTAATCATGATGTTTTCTTAATATTATTTCATATAAATTATTAAATGCAATAAGTGTTAATCAGTTTTTTATAAATTGAAACAATAAATTATATTCATCCCTTAAAATTGATTGGTTTAATTTAATAATATTAAACATACAACACAGAAACAGAGTTATTTGAATAAAATAATTTTTTAAACATTAACCAACTTTTACCTCATCATATTGAAATTAATTATTCATATTATAATAATTTAATTTTGTAAATAACTATGTATTAAAAAATTATTTGAAATTTACATACATAAATGAAATAATTTGTTATGTTTACTTCTATCTCAAAAAATATACTATGTTTATAGTGTTTTTATTCGTTCTATGGTTTTAATTAGGGTTATTATCTTCATTGACAATTATAAGTATAAGGATTTTTGATTTGTGGTATTTTTACTTACTTATGGATTTATTCAAACTATAATTTTCTTAATGATGTTTCATATTGTATAATCATAATGTGTTAATAATTATATTCCTTTATAACATTTTACCTCAATATAATGCATCATGGTATGTTTTAGTTTTGTGTTCCCTATGAAATTATTCATTAAAATTGGTATTTATTTAAATAAAAAATACATATAAAAATCATCATGTTATACATTTTTCCCCTTTAAGATAATTTTAAAATCGAAATTTCATTAATCCAATGAAAACAAATCAGTTTACTCTAACCTTATTATATATTTGAGTTCAATTATTTCACCGTAAAACTATGATTCCTCTATATAAGGTCAACTAGTTGAGCGGTCGTGTTTCATTGTAATTTATCAATATAATCCAATATCTCCTTTTTAATTCCTTATAAGAGAGATATTATTTCAGTTTTACTACATCTTTCCTCAGTACATATGAAGGTTCAGGTGTGTTCTTCCTAAAAAGTGATACATGGAACCCAACTTTCAAGTATATAAGGATTAAAATTCACACATTCATAAATATCATAACCCTTTTACATGGTGATTTTCTAAGGAATACTTGGACTCAATCATTAGACTTTAATTCTCTAATATTATTATTAAAAAATATTTCATGTGGACTATGTGAAATTTTAATATGGTGCTAAATATTTTGAATAATATTTTCTACTTCATGAGAAATATTTTTCCCTCGTATTTTATTCTCTCCAACTTAAATCCAACATATGGTAGTTCTAAACCTCTTCCAACACATATAATCTTATAGATCAATTTGAATGATAGAATGGAAAATATTTTTATATGATAACACTTACAGGGGAAGGTGTTGATCCCATCCTCTTTTAAATTAATTTTAAACGATCTTATAATATTTTATATATTTTGAATGGTAATTTTAGATAGTCCCTCAATATAAGAATGACATGAAGTTATGAATCTCATATCTATATCCAATGATTGTTGAATACATATCAATAACATAAAGTTAAAACTAAAATCTAGATAATATATAATTTATATTGGTAATACATGAAATATTACATATTTATTTGTGTATATATTTTAAATTTAATTATGGAATAAATATTTTTAAATAGAAATGTAGTCTGATAATTTTGTAAGGAAATAAACTAAAACCCAAATTGAATCATGGCCTTTAGATGTTATAGGCTGACCAAAAACAAAATCCATGATGATGTTATCCAATTCCATGAAGGTATGGGTAGTAGTATGATCATATTATTATACATTTTTCATTCTACCGTAACATACTCATATACAAAAATCGATATGAATATTATACAATATAGTAATTTATATTTATCCCCTAGAAATTATTTTTCATATCTATTTACATTTTCTTCACTTAGAAAATGATAGATAATGATGAGATATATGCATCATCCTATAACTCTTTCTTTACTCTAGAATTGATGGAATAGAAATTAATTTTAAGAATATTATAATTCCATCATTTTCATTTTATAAATATGAAAAATTACATAACATCTTACATAAAACCATATACACATTCTTTTCCATATTTATCATTTCATTAATGGATGATTGGGAAATTATTTGGGAATGATAGGATATCTCAAGTTATCTCTTAATTTCAAGGACCCACATATAAAAATCCATGGGTATTGAGTAACATTCACTCCCTTCCAAGGATAAGGTAGTATGATCCTTCCTGGTCAAAGCATAAAACACATTTTCTCCTTACTAGGAAGGTATCATATTCATCAATTATAGTCATTGATTAATTTTATCCCTTTCCTTTGATGTATGTTCAACTATATTTTCCGGAATATAAAATATAAGTTTTTATTATTAGTATAAATTTCAATATTTTTAATTTAGATATAATGAATCCCTATATTCAATGAAAATATTATCACATATATCAATAAATCATGCATATTGTAAATTTTCATAGAAATAATGAAGGATAAGATACCACCAGGTAAATATACATGAGGAAATATCATAATCCCTTATTTAATGAATCTTTATATTTCATAAACCCTTATATTCTACAGTGTAGTGTGAGTGTAGGTGCAGTGACCAATGTTATCTTGATCTCCTCAAAATATTATCCACATTTATCTATCTGGAGGAATATAGATCTCATTAGAGTTGACTTGGACTGTGGGTTTGATAGAGGTTTGAAATTTATAATAATTTGTTGATAGTATCATTAAAATCCAATAAAAGTATAGAACAATATTATAGTGGTTCGTATGGGTAATTATTTAACCAGCTCTATATTTTAAGGATCTATAGATATAGCCTCTCATGATGTTACTTATCCATATAATGATATCTTATTCAATGGGAATTCATAATTTATGAAATTTAAAATCAATTTATTCTTTCTAAATGTTTGTAGAACAATCCTCAAATGACCTTCATGATCATAATTTCACATTGAATACATGAAAATAAAATATAAAATTACTTCCACAAATTTTATGAGGTAATTTCCTAAGGTAATATTCATAAAATCCATGATGATATCATGGAATAGTTTGAGTCCAAATGTCACAATTATGACTTCATTTTCCATAACTCTTAAATGAAAGAATATCTTTGGAAAATCCTCTTATTTTGACATTAATAAGCTATTTAAATAATGAAGGCAAATATTTGAGAAGTATGAAGCCTAGCATATCTAATCAAAAATGTATTGAGAACCTCTCCCCTCTCTGCTAATAGAATATGTTGGTTAGAAGACCCTATAAAGTAAAGAGGAGTTTCTATATAAATATATAAATGTATAATTATTACTTCCTTAGAATTTTAGGGAGTTCAAAATGATTCATTATATTATTCATAACTTCCTTGTTTTGGGTGATAAGGGCCATATGATTTTTACCTACAACCCCTCTCTTGTTTGGTATCCCATTGATACAATCATTTCATTGTTCATCCTACTAATTGTTCACTAAATTAATCCTAATTCCATAAATTATTTAAAACATAAATGTTAGAGTGAGCTTTATTAAATAGTAATTTGTGTAGGAAATATTATTTTTATAAAAAAATCCTAATACATCATCAATTATGGATCTTTCTTCTCACCATTTAACATTTTCAGTTTATCCTATGAAAATTTTGTTTAATAATAGGTTTTTAGTTTCTATTAGAAATTCATGAAATATTAATAAGAAAATAACTTAACCCCTCTATAATTCCAACACAATAATCCCAAACATTTCATACATATATTACATCATTTCACTTGAATATTCCTACCATCACGGATTAAATCACACCCCAAAATGTATCAGTTTAGTGTGTATCAAGACTAGAAAAATAAAAAACTAAATTGAAATTTATTCAACATCTCTAAAGGATATTATTCACACATTGTTTCGGTGCGGATGTGCGTCGGGTTACGCTGTTCCGCCAGGACGCGTTCGCGCGTGCACCCGTCAACCCGAGGGGATGGGCGCGCGGCTTGTGGTCCCGCAGTCCCGCTTTCCAAGGGCGGGCGGCATCCGTCCCTTATTCAGGGGCGTCTGCTCCTTGATCGAAACCGGGATGATGGGATGTCGGCTTCTCCTTCCTCGGACGTCTCCTCGGAACTTGTCGCCTAATCCGGGTCTCCCTCATAGACTTAAGAATGTTCGTGAATCTCGTTCCCGGCGCCATATCTTCATGGACACCGGTTAATTACGCTGCTTCCGCCCGGACGTTCCAAGGAGTCTGGGCGGGGCAGCAACCTGCGGTGAGAAGGCCGGGTGGCTCTGGGTGCTGGGGGCGTGTCGTAACACTGCGGCTCTGCACGTCTGTCTTCCGTCCCTAATAGGGCTTCTCGAAGGCACGATGGCCTGAGGCATCCCGTACTAGGTGCGGGGAACTGTGTCACCTGAGGTTTTCCTCAGCTTCCCGTGTTTAACACGGGGTATGCCGCGAGTTTAACGTCCAGCGGGGACGGCATCGGACCGATCAACACGAAAAGTGGATCAGATGACAGAACCCCTTGCGGGGAACCTCCGACGCTGGGGCCAGCACATGGGCGGCTTCCCAAGTAACGTGGAGTGAAGTGAAGTGGCATGACCCCACCGGGATGTGGCGGCCCGGGTAAGGATCAGGATGGATGATGGAGTAAAGAGCTTGGACCCCAGAGGGGCTTCCTACGTACCGCGCGTTAACACGGATCAAAGTCAACGTAGTTCGGGCATACAGTTTAACGTCATGCTGGACGTTGGCAAGCCGACTCACGAAGAGGTCTAGGCCGCCGGGCGGAGGATTGAACCGAACCACCTCGCACGGAGGGGGATGGAACGGCCGGGTGGATCACAGTTTCACGTCATGCTGGACGATAAAAGGGGAAATGGAAAAGGGGGGCTGTGGGGAGGCACCGTGGAGATACACACGGGCAGTCTCCCACAGGGGCGGATTCATAGGTGAATCAACGCAAGCGTGAACCCTGGAGGGGTCCACTGATGGACGAACCGACGTAAATACGACCGGGACGACCAGGTGGTGGGCTTGAACCTCGGGGAGGCTTCCTACGTACCCTGTATAGGAGACAGGGATCAAAGTCCACGTAGTTCATTCTGTCAGGACTTACGCACTTGAGGCAGCCCGGATACTGCAAAACTCAGTTGGAAGGGACTTGGACCGAAAGCAAAAGACACCTCGATCCCAGTCAGACCCTCTACTGGCTTCGGCAGTGGGGAGGTGCAATGGAGATACACATGTGCAGCCTCCCACGAGAAACTAGGGGTTTGTAATACCCTGCCCCCGTAGGGAAAAGCCACTCCCATTAAATCGTCCCAAAAGGGGGACAATCCCGACATCCCTGCAGAGACGAGCGGGTGGGGGCCACGTCCAAACCGGGGGAGACCCTGCGTGCGGAGCACGGGATCAGGTTGGGGACGGTTTAGCGTCTTGCCAGACGAAGTACAGTTTAACGTCATGTGTTGAGGACGAGGCACTTGGCAGTTTAACGTCTTGCAGCACGGACGAGTGTGCAGTTTAACGTCATGCTGGGCATAGGTTGCCGGACGAAGCACTTGGTAGTTTAACGTCTTGCAGCGCGGACGATGTACAGTTTAACGTCGTGCAGGACGTATATGCAGTTTAACGTCATGCTGGACGAGTATGCAGTTTAACGTCATGCTGGACATAGGTGCGTGTCACTTCGCGCAAGCCTGGAGGGCCGCACGGGAAGACAACGCACGGTGCGGGCACTCGGGATGAAAATCATCGGGTGCCACACAGGCGGGTACCCTTAGGAGGTCAACGGGGACGACCCTGGCAGATTGCGCGCAAAAAGGAAGCTTTGCGCGCAATACTGCGGGCCGGCGCGCAATCGGGGCGGCTGGCGCGCAATTGGGCCAGCGCCTTGCGCGCGGATGCTTGAGATTGCTCACACCGGGCTTCGGATAGCGCGCGGGGGCAACGGCTCATTCTTTAACGAATGGCCACTTGAAAGAAGGGGGGTGCGCGCAATCAGGCCGGATTGCGCGCACCCCGGGGGCAATTGCGCGCAAGCGGGTTCTTTTGCGCGCAAAGGCCTTAGGGTGAATGTTAAGTCAAATGAAAGGAGCCAGCGGGGATTGCGCGCGAAGGCGGACCCCGAGGCTTTCTTGCGCGAAAGAAAGGAGGTTACCTGAAGTTCGTCATTGCGCGCGGAAGGGGTTGAATTGCGCGCACGGGAGACGTTTCGACTTCCAGCCACCCTTTGAAACGTTGGGGGTCGCCTTGTATTTATAGGCAACCCCGGGCGCGGAATCCAGGGTGCGAGCGCGAAATTCCCCCCGCGGGCGCGGAATCGGGCGCGGCGCGCAAGGGAGGCGCGCGGACCCGCGGCGCGCAAAATTGCGCGCCGGACCGGCGCATTGCGCGCATCCCGGGGGGTTTGCGCGCGGAACATCACCTTTGCGCGCGGGCCTCTGAAATTCCACGCAAGGCCTCCGGGCCCTCCGAAACGTTCTTCCGACTCCAAATATCACTTCACTTTCCGCATCCGGAGCTTCGTTTGGGAACAACGGACTTTTCCGGCGTCTACAAAAGCCCCCCCTCGGAATCTGATCGGCGAGAGGTCGCAACGATCGGGTTCCGAGGGAGACGCCGGAATGCCGAAGTCCTGGGCGGCGCGGGACTTAGGCGCGCAAAAAGGGGCGCCGGTCGCGAAATTCGCCGCTGCGGTCACGCAAAGCGCTTTCCGCGCAGCGCGGGCCCGTCCTCGCCTATAAATAGGGGCGCTGGGTCCCGCGTTCCGTACTCTGGCCTTCCGCGCGATAAGCTCCAAAGCTCTCGTGCGCGAAATTGCCTCTTCCGGTCGCGAAATTCGCCCGATCGGCGCGCAAAACCGTCCGGATTTCGCCTGTTTTTGCGCGAAACCCCGGAACTTTGCGCGACAGTCTTCCCAATTGCGCGCCGTCCACTTGGATTGCGCGCCAACCTTCAAACTTTTCCACCAGCCTCGTCCGATCCCGCACGCTTCATCCCTTAACCCGCACGACTCCCGAATCTTCCGAGATGGCCGCGCACAGAGGAAATGAAGGGGATGCCGCCACCCGCAGAGCCGAGATGGCGACGAACGAGGAGGTTTACGGAGCCAAGGAGATTGTTTCTAACAATCAATCCTTGTTCGACTTACTAACGCCGGCCCAGAAGACATATCCACTGTCGGACAACCTGCCGCTCTGGAACTTCGGCATCCTCGATGAGGTTCCGGTGCCAGGATTCGAGGTTGATGCGCCGCGAACCTGGGTGACTCGGGAGGACGAGCTTCACCGCTATAACATCACCAACAATGGGCATCCTGCCAGGGAAACCAGGCACTTGGATGTCTACGTCCTGAACCTGAGGACGCGAACCATTGATGGGGGTGAGCCTACAGCGGAGAATTCTCCAGCCCTCTACTCGAGCACATACCGTCAGAGTGTCACTGACGACACCAAGGGCTGGCTGAAGGACTGGGACTTGCGATCCGGGGGCAACTTTACCAGTGAATGGGCCTGGGCGTTCTGGGTACGCCACACTTGCGATCACTTCGCAGAGGAGCTGCGGTACATCGGCCTGTTCGAGGCGGTGTGGACGTCGCAGTTCCACTTCTACCAGCAGTCTGAGCTCGGGCCGGAGCTGTTCACTCGCTGGTCCCCGGATACCAACACCTTCCATCTTCACCATGGGGAGGTCGGCATCGGTCTCTGGGACATCCACTGCATCGGAGGTATCCCGCTGGAGGGCTACCAGTACGATGAGTTCCTGCCACCGAAGAACATCTGGGAGGACAGGTCACGGACTCCCATTCTGACCTGGCATCTTCTTGACCTGGCTACGCAGCGGCTCGGGATCCAAGACTTCCAGAAGGACATAGCCTACAAGGATTGGTTCGGCCAGTTCTTGGAGCATGACCCGGCAGTCAAGATGCCAGGCAGGGGGAAGCGGTGCCCGACCGCAGCTCAGAGGAGCCGGAACGGGTCGTACTGGCGGGTCCTGGAGACGGGCGATTACCGCTCATGGGGGTACCGCGTCGTCGAGGCCCGGGACCCGAACGTCCGGTACGCGGCGTTCCTGGCCGCCTTTCTGAGCGGGTGGCTCCTGCCAGTGCGGGATGCGAGGATGGGCGTCCGCCCGGCGACGCTGGCGATGGCGGGCGCCATGGCTGCCAATAAGAGGTACAACCTCGGGGTCCCAGTACTGGCGAGGCTGTATGCCATTCTGGGACGCATCGCACGAGGGGGGTCGCCACGAAGGATCTGTGGGCCCTTTCAGTTCTTCCACGGATGGGTGGCTGCTCACCTTGGTGGGTATACGTTCCCAAATGCCATCAGTCCTCCGGGCAACGGCCTGCGACCCTCCCTGCTGAACATTGCGGGGGTCGCTCCGATGACCCTCAGTGAGGAGGGCGTGAGGGTTCGGATTGGCAATCATGCCAATTTCAACTTCAGCCCGTTCCCCACTCCCGTCGGCCAGATGATCGACAACGGACAGGGCCCGCTGGAGCAGCATGAATACTTCCTGAACATGCGGGGCGGGGTGCTCGTGGCTCGGATCGACGGGAAGGTGATCTGCGAGCCTTACGTGCCGACCCGGTTCGCCAGGCAGTTCGGGTGCCTTCAGCGGATGCCGAAGAGGGTATTCACTGCTGTCCGGGAGGAGACGAACCCTGGCGTCCTTCGCCAGATGTGGCTGATGTTCGTCGCCTTCGGCTCTGGCGACGTCATCACCCTCCCTCCTACCGGAGTTAACGCAGGCTTGGCAACCGAGTACGCCGAACACTGGGCCATCGCGTACCCTGAGGGGCTCTTGCGGAAGCTAGTTCGGCGGCTCGAGGCTACCCGTGCGGAGACCGGGCGTCAAGGAAGGAGGCGAGGCGCCGCCACACGGGGGAGAACGGAGGCGCGCCAAGCAGCGGAGCCGGCGCGGGCAGGGACTTCGGCGGCGGGCGCATCGCAGGCTGCCGCCACGACCTCGGCGCCCAGAGAGGGGGCGCATGCGTCGGTCGAGGAGCGGCCCGGGAAGCAGGTGAGGCGTCTGCTCGAACCCTCCCACGATGCAGTCTTCCCGGCGCTGTGGTCGGCCTGGATGACCCTGCGGCAGTCACTGGGGACCGACGTTATCTGGCGAAAGATACTCAGAGAAGGAATCTATCTGCCAGAGGTCGGGCGCCTCCAGATCACCGACAGGGTGGACTTCAACCGGCAATATGCATATCTGACGGCCATGGACGAGTACGCGCGCCAACGTGGTCAGCGTGCGGAGCCATCCCTTCTGGTGAAGGTGATGCTCGGTCTCGAGCCCGCTCCGGAACAGATGCCGCCGGAAGAAGATGACAGTAACGACTCCGAGGAGGAGGAGGAGACGGGGGAGGATGAAGGCTCCGCGGGAAGGTCCCATCGGGGGAGCCCACGGGAGAGCGGCGAGGTGGCCGGCTCTGACAACGTTGATGTCACTGAGCTCCTCGAGGTCCGCTTCTATCCCTACTCAACTTGCTTCATCCATTCTCTTATGCAGCTTCTAACCCGTTTCTCCATCCTTCTCAGGAGCACACGGACGTCGGTCAGGCGTCCTCAACAGGAGTAGGAGAGGCGCCAGCAGGACAAGGCGGGGGCCAGGCACCCATTATCGATTTGACAAGCGCTAAGGGGTCCCCTGCTGCAACTGTTCCTGCGGAGACCGGGGTAGCGGAAGATGACGCTCCGAACTCCCGTAAGTCTCCCTACTTTACTGCTGGTGCTTGCCATTGACGATCCGTGACTAACCATGGCATGCCCTGCGCAGTGATCTCAACATCGGAGGCTCGTCGGGTTGCCGAACCCGGGCCATCTACGAGTGGACCAGTGGTGGACATGCCGCTTGCTCTGGAACAGGCTTCCCAAACCGAGCCGGCCCCACCAACTGCTGATCAAGGGGCTGCGGACATCGGCGGTGCTGACATCGGAGAGAGGTTGGGGGCTGACAAGGGTGTCAGCGCCGCTGGGGAGAGAGAAGAAGGTTGCCCGGATGTTGGGGAACCTATCCCTCGTGAGGACCTCCCAGGGGCGGACCCTGCAGCAGACCTGCTGGCTGCCTTCCCTGCCTACCGGCCTGCCGACCCAGAGGAGATGGATGACTCGGACGCGGAGGCGGTCGAGGATAGCCGGGTAACGCGACGCAGGGGGTGGAAGTGCATCCAGCGCTTCCTCAAGCGAGACCCATCGGAATGGCTGGGGCGCATGGGATCACTTCAGACCTGGCTGCGCTTCCTGTGTGCCGGGGGAGCTGATGCTCAACGCCTCCATCTGACGGTCCGTGATTTCATGGCCGAGAAGATGCGCGAGAGCCGCCGGCGTGCCGACGTCGCACAAAGTCGGGACATGTCGGAGAGCACGCAGGCGCTCATCGCGGCAGAGCAGGAAGTCCGGCGCCTCGAAGGGCAGGCGGCAGAGAAGGAGGCCTTCGTCGCAGCATGTACCGAGCTTGTGGAGCAACTATCGGCACAACTGATCGACGCTCAGGTACAGCTGACGGAGGCGGGCCAACAGATGGTCACACTCCAAGTCGAGCGGGAGCGTGCACAGGCCAGGATTGACGAACTGCGTGCTGCGACCGCCGACGAGGAGAGGGCACGCAGAGAACGAGAAGCAGCCCTGGAGGCCGCCAGCCAAAGGGTAGCGGCATTAGAAAGACTCATTCAGCACGCTAATCCCTAAGGGCTGTTTTTTGCCATTCCCAGAACATTTGCTTCCGCTACTTAATATTTTGATCCACTTGTATGAATCGCCATATTTATCTGCGTCTTTTGGTTTAACATGCTCAACCACAATTCGTTGTCTTGCGGGAGTGTTAACCAAGCATCAGGCATCCATAATTGGGCCTGGGTTTCTGGAGAAAAGAGGGAGGTCATTCCTAGGAAAGGAGACCTCAGACCTAACCAATGTATCATCCCCCAACTTGTTCCAACACACGAGCGGGACAACGCTAGGGGCGTTGAGATTTTATCCGAACATAGGGAAATGAGAAAAGGTGAATCGCGTGTCCCGAATCCAGACATCCACAACGATCGGCCTTCCAGGAAATGCCCAAGACGGTAGGCGGACAGTGGATCGACCATAACAACTGCAATAGACGGACCGAAAAAGGCCATCATTCATATTGCAGGAGGCGGACCACATGTCATCATGAATACCGCTTTGGGGTTCCTTCAGACACAAGGGTGGAAAATCCAGATCAACAGGGCATGCGAATCGTGGGGCGAAGTGACGATTTGTTCGGACAGAATCCAACGCTCTCAAAATTGCGCCACCGTGGGGAAAGAGTATTGGGCGGATGCACTAATCTGGCCGTGAGTCACCTCAATTCTCAGACAGCACCTCTCTGACGAGGAAACTGTCGCTTCCCATCATTGCGATGGGGCATCCCGAGCTGAATCGGGGAGAATATCACAACTGCACCACTCTACCCGAAGTCAGGCCAGACGGCCGGCGACGAGGAGGGGCGGGACTTATCGATCCCTGAGGCTGGACCCGAGTCGAAATGCCCGGGCGTTCCTACGTACTCCATCAGGCTGGAGATCAAGCCACACGTAGTTCTGTGAGTGCAGTTTAACGTCATGCAGGACGTAGGACCCCATTTGGGGTAGATCTTAGTTTAGGGTCTTAGAGCTCAGACCATAAGGGCTGGATCTTAGTTTAAGGTCTTAGAGCTCGGACCATAAAGGTGGAGGATCTTAGTTTAAGGTCTTAGAGCTCGGACCATAGGGCTAGAGGATCTTAGTTTAAGGTCTTAGAGCTCGGACCATAAGGGCTAGAGGATCTTAGTTTAAGGTCTTAGAGCTCGGACCATAAGGGCTAGATCTTAGTTTAAGGTCTTAGAGCTCGGACCAGAAGGGGAGATCTTAGTTTAAGGTCTTAGAGCTCGGACCATAAAGGGGGGATCTTAGTTTAAGGTCTTAGAGCTCGGACCATAAGGAGAGATCTTAGTTTAAGGTCCTAGAGCTCGGACCATAAGGAGAGATCTTAGTTTAAGGTCTTAGAGCTCGGACCAGAAAGGAGAGATCTTAGTTTAAGGTCTTAGAGCTCGGACCATAAGGGCTCAAAGCACGCCACATCGTGGTCATATCCCCTGGATATGCGAAGATGCACTGAGGGATAGTGTCAAGAGTGTCGAGGTTTCGCCTGGTCAGAATGGGAGGTGGAAAATGTGAATCATGCGGCCATTCACTCGAGGACCGGGAGCACCGGCGTGACGATATGAGAATACTGCCGACCGTGGCGGAAAAGCAGCATCAACATCGCACCAACCATTGGTGGAATGAGGCAGCAAACGAGCATCGACCGCTCAATCGCAGGATTTATATCGATTTGCTGCCCGAGGCCATTGGGGGTACCGGCCCGAGTCGGTGGGAGAGCACTGAGGCATTGTGTCCGAACCGTTCACGGGGGCTCCACCCAGGGCGTAGACGATGGGTCCGAATGAAAGGGAGCACGAAGCCTGAAAAGTGGAGGAAACCTGACCAAGCGGATCCTGACCCTCCTGGCAATAAACCAGAGTACTCTTGACACCGGTGGACCACGGCAAGGGGTCGGGGAACACACCTTGAGGGTGACCTGAAGACGGCGGATTCCCCAGAGAAGGGGGAATCTCTAAGAGGTGGGGGGCTGGACCCGAAGTTTCAAACATCCGGGCGTTCCTACGTATCCCATAAGGATGGGAATCAAGCCGCACGTAGTTCTTGAAGCGCGGTGCGACACAATCGGGCACCAGCGCGGGGAAGAGTGCGGGTCTGACCCTCGCACACAAAAGGAGCGGCATTTGATATTTCTTGTTTGTCCTTAAAGATGAATGGTTTTTCTTTGTGCGGCGACATGCCCGTGATTGAGAAATCTCTGGCATCGCCACAATAATCAAGCCATGGAAGGCATTGATGAATGGCGTGGTCATTAACCAGCGCCCAACATGAGTGTCCCCTGAGGAGGACATCACGATGCAGTGCCGTTTCTCGTCGGGCGGCCAAGACGATCACAGTTTACGGTCGTGTGGTAGGACCAGACAACACAGTTTAAGGTCGTGTGGTTCGGACCATGGAGGAACCCGCTTATCGCGGTACGGCGGACACGGCGGAGGTGGGAACATACCCAGCCCTGCGGTCACGCACGATTCCAGGAAAAGAGTCTTGGGATAGGGGTCTGCGTATGTCCATCACCCGAGGGGCAGAGATGCTAGCCTCCAGATATACTGGGCCCAGAACGCAATTGTTCGGGCGACTCCCTCCTCCTTATGGGGACGAGGGTCCAGCTACGCATGGCCCTTAGGGAGGATATCTGCATATATCCTTGGTGCTCAGATCATGGGAGCCTCGAACGACATCATTACCCTGGTTGGTCTGCCTAACGTGTAGAGGCGTACCGGAGGTCGGTATGAAGAGAGTGTCAAGATCCCACTACAACGCACAAAGGCGGAGTGTGATGAGGACTGCGCAACCAATGTTCAGAGCCCGAGAGAGCTGACATGGCGATCAAGGACGTTGCTGACGCATTCGCAACACAACATCCGATCGCGTCAGCCTAAGACGGGGCAAGCAAACGAGCATCAACCGCTCAATCGCAGGATTCATATCGATTTGCGGCCCAAGACCCGCCGGTAAATCGACCCGGAGCGGTGGGAGAGCACTGAGGCATCGTACCCAAACCGCTAACGAGGATCCCTTTGAGTGAAGGCTCGAACAAGAGGAAGCGCGAGGCCTGACAAGCAACACAGGACTTGTCGGGATTGAATCTGACACTACGAGTCATAGACCGAAGCACCCCAAAACATGTTAACAGATCTCCGGAAAGGGTCGGAGGACTCACCCCGAGAGCAACCGAAGGGGGGCAGATCCCCGCAATCAACCAAGAGACGGGGCTGGACCTGAGACACAAGCGTCCAGGCGGTCCTACGTATCCCATAAGGATGGGAATCAAGCCATACGTAGTTCTGAAAAGGCAGTTTAACGTCATGCAGGACGATGAGGGGTGTGAGGTAGTCCCACACACGGGGGAGGCGTACGGCGCGGCCAGTAGACCGACGTGAATGAGGACATAATCCCTTGCTCACGCGATACGCCTCGCACAAAAAGGAGGGGAACTGGGGCCAGAGGCCCAACGCGGGATAGGGATTCCCGGGAAATGGGGCTGGGCCTGAAACATGAATGTCCAGGCGGTCCTACGTATCCCATAAGGATGGGAATCAAGCCATACGTAGTTCTTGAAGTGCAGTTTAACGTCATGCAGGACGATGAGGAAAAAAGAAGGGGGAATCAGAAGGCATCCCCAAACGTGGAGGGGGGCGTACAGCGTGACGAGCAAACCGTCGTGAATGAGGGCATAGCCCCGCACTCACACCATACGCCGCATACCCCGGGGCAACTGGGCCAAGGGCCCGAGATGGGATGGAAATTCCCGAAGGATGGGGTTGGGCCTGAAACACGAGGGTTCAGGCGGTCCTACGTATCCCATAAGGATGGGAATCAAGCCGCACGTAGTTCTTGAGTGGCAGTTTTACGTCATGCAGGACGAATGCTGAACAGTTTAACGTCTTGTAGCTCGGACGTAGTGCAGTTTAGCGTCATGCGGGACGAAGCACTTGGCAGTTTAACGTCTTGCAGCGCGGACGAATGCTGAACAGTTTAATGTCTTGTAGCCTGGACGAATGCAGTTTAACGTCGTGCAGGACGTGGTGACACTCAGGCAAAGTATTGCTTGAGGAACCTAGCGTTGGTGGGAGGAGTGACACGCTCACCATCCATAGTCGCTAGGGAGTACGCGCCATTGGGATAGACCTTGTGGACAACAAAAGGTCCCTCCCACTTGGGCTCCAACTTGGGCGGCTTCCTTCCGGGGATCATTGGTGCTCTTAGGGCTAGCACTAGATCACCCTGCAGGAAGGAGCGGAGGCGAACCTTCTTATTGAAAGCTCGAGCCATCCTGCTTTGGTGCCTCTCCAAGTTGTGCAAAGCGCGAAGTCTATTCTCATCCAATGCTTCCAACTCGACTAGACGGGCTTCAACAACTCTGTCCGGCGCTTGCTGGTCGTAGACCGCAGTGCGCAAGGACGGTAACTGGATCTCGATGGGCAGGACGGCCTCAGCTCCATACACCAGGGAATAAGGGGTCATCTGGGTGGAATTGCGAGTCGTCGTCCGATAAGCCCAGAGGGCGTTGGGGAGCTTGTCCGGCCAACTCTTCTTGTTCTGACCAACCATCTTTTGCAGAATGTTAGAGAGGGTTTTGTTAAACGCCTCGATCTGTCCATTCGCCTGCGCATGATAGCGAGATGTATGGTTCGAGCGGATGTTATACTTGGCGTACAACTTCTTCAACTCGGCTGCTCGGAAATTGGTTCCGTTATCCGTGAGGATAGCGTGAGGCACTCCAAATCGATAGATGATGTTGGAGGTCACGAAGTCAGCGATCAAACAGGATTTGACCTCTCTGAGCGGAATCGCTTCTGCCCATTTGGAGAAGAAGTCCGTGGCGGTCAGAATGAACCGGCACTGGCGAGCTGTCGCCGGCGGGTAAGGTCCCACAACGTCCAGTCCCCAGACTGCAAAGGGCCAGGAATACCTTGTGGTATGGAGAGGCTCCGGCGGCCGATGCACAAAGTTCGCATGAACCTGGCACGCATGGCACCTTCTGGCGTACTCGATGCAGTCATGGATCATAGAGGGCCAGAAGTATCCCAACCTCCGAATCTGGTGGGACAGCTTCGGCCCAGTTTGGTGGGCGCCGCATGAACCAGCATGAACCTCTTGCATGACTCGTGGGATCTCAACTCCCTGAAGGCAACGGAGGAGAACACCATCAAATCCGCGTTTGTAGAGGATCTGCTCCAGGCCGGGACTGCTCTGGAGGACGAACTGCGATGCGCGGCGTCGAACTCGCTCGCGCTCGGCCCGATCTGACGGAAGAATGCCATGTTGGAGGTACTCAACCAAAGGCGCCCTCCAATCACGGGCTGATTCGACTGCTATATCCGGGGTACTCGGGGCTCCGGGCATAGGGGCAACCGTGGTGAGATTACTTACCAACGGGCCGCGATCTTCTTCCGGGATAACGGGAGCGATGAGCCTGCGGCGCGTCACGCGGACGATCAGGTTGTCCTGTTCAGGTTCCGCAAGTGACGCAGCCAGGCTGGCCAAAGCATCTGCTCGACCGTTCTGCGACCGGGGAATATGGACAATTTCTGGCCGAGAAGGGAACCGGGCCATCAGAAGGAGGGTGCACTCCAACAATGGCACAAGTTCCGGCTTCCTGACAACATAGTCGCCATTGATCTGCTTAACGACCAGCTCGGAGTCCCCTTTCACGCACAGACGGGGCACGTCGATCTCGAGAGCTAACTCGAGGCCGGTGATGAGGGCATGGTATTCCGCCTCATTGTTGGTACAGCCCTCTGACAACAGGAAAGAGTATGGCAGCACGGCTCACTCCGGGGTAATGAAGACGATGCCCAAGCCCACTCTATTGAGCTTAGGATTATCGAGTCTTCTACCGGTGGGGCTCCGGGAGGCACCGTCAAAATGCATCTGCCAGCATGGATCGGCTCGATCAACCGAGAGAATGGTCTCATCAGGAAAGCCTAGATCCAGCGGCTGATCCGCGGAGGTCGGGTGAGCGGCCAGAAAGTCTGCCAACGCTTGCCCTTTGATGGCCTTCTGAGACACATACCTGATGTCGAACTGCTGGAGAATCACAGCCCACCGCGCTAGACGGCCAGTCAACATAGGTCGGCTCAGGATATATTTCAACGGGTCTACCCGAGAAACCAACTGTACCTCATGGTGCTGCAAGTAGTGCCGTAATTTCTGTACGGCAAATACGAGCGCCAGGCAGCTCTTCTCGATGGGGGAATACCTAACCTCCGCATCGAGGAGCATGCGACTGAGGTAATAGAGGCTATTCTCTGTTCCCTCGTTGTTCTTCTGGGCGAGAAGGGCACCCAGGGACCGTTCCAGGGCGGTCACATAAAGGACCAGCGGCTTTCCGGATACGGGCGGCATCAGGACCGGAGGTTGAAGCAGGTACTGCTTGATTTCCTCGAAAGCGGTCTGACACTCTTTATCCCATACATAGGTGGCACCCTTCTTCATAAGCCGAGAAAAGGGCTTACACTTGCCGGCCAGATTCGCGATGAATCGGCGTATATAGGCTAAGTGGCCTTGGAACCCTTGCAGTTCCCGGACGGTACCCGGGGGAGGCATCTGGCTAATCGCCCTGATTTTCTCTGGGTCGATCTCAATACCTCGGTATCTTACCACAAATCCAAGGAACTTTCCGGAGGTGACCCCAAAGGCACACTTCAACGGGTTCATCTTCAGGCAGCGAGACCGGAGGAAGCTGAACACTTTCTCAAGATCTTTGAGATGGTCCTGACGCTGGCGCGATTTGACAACCAAGTCGTCGACGTAGCATTCCACCAGTGTGCCGAGGATTGGCTTGAATATGCGGTGCATCGCCCGTTGGTAGGTGGCACCTGCATTCTTCAGGCCGAAGGGCATGACCCGGTAGCAAAAGGTACCTTGGGGGGCCCTGAAGGCAGTGAACTCCTCATCCTCAGGGGCCATCCGAATTTGGTTGTATCCGGAGTATCCATCCATGAAGGAGAGGGCTTGGAACCCTGCTGTGGCATCAATCAACAGCTCTGTCACTGGAAGGGGAAAATCATCCTTCGGACAGTGGCGGTTGAGATCGCGGAAGTCGATGCAGACTCTAATCTGCCCGTTCTTCTTCCTGACCGGCACAATGTTGGCCAGCCATTTGGGGTACTGAACTTCCCTCACGAAGTTGGCTTTGATAAGCTTGTCAACTTCGGCCTCAACCATGGCACCATGGGATGGGTGCATTTTCCTGGGAGGCTGCTTGAACCCGCGATGGTTCGCCGGGAGACCAAGGCGGTGGACGGCTACCTGAGGATCTAGCCCCGGCATCTCGTCATAGCCCCAAGCGAACACATCACGGTGCTGCCTGAGAAAGTCCACGTACTGCTGCCGCTCCTCAGAGGGCATGGCGGCACTAACCAACGTGGGTCTTGGATCGGCCTCGGTTCCAAGGTTCACCTGTATTAACTCATCGACCGTGGCGGGGACGCCCTCCTCAAAGGCTGGGGGTGCGTCTTCCATACCCTCTCCACTCGGGGAGGGATCATCCACGGGAGAGACTGCGTTGGAAACTGCATTGGGGCTACCAGATCCTGCTGGGCCACTGGTGCTGGCGCGGGCGGTCGCGGCCGTCTCATCAGGAGACTCGCGGACCGTCAAGACCATGGCGACGTCCAACCGGTGAATCGGGAGGACGTAAGCGTCATCCAGACTTGCCCAGGGATCGCTTGCAACAGCGACAGGCTCAACCTCACCTGCCAGGATCTGCTTATCCTTGCTCTTGTAATAGTCCGCGTCCAGATAGCGGGCTTCACATGAGGCAAAAGGAGAGGCATCTCCTTGAAGCACGCCTACTCGACCATTAAGGGAGTATTTGAGGCATTGGTGGTATGACGAGGGAACCGCCGCATGAAGGTGAAGCCATGGCCTGCCCATCAATGCGTTATACGCAGTGTCCTGAGAGACTACCATGAATTCGGTGTTGGCAACCAAGTCACCGAACTGGGTCTTCAAACGTATCTTGCCGACCGGGGTTTGCTCGGTGCGGTCGTACCCCTGGATCCTGAGGTCGGAGGGAATCAAGTCATCCTCAGACAACCCCAATCTCCGGAGCGTCCGAGTTGGAATAAGATTAATCCCGGACCCCGTGTCGACAAGACAGCGCCGGACTTCAAGGCCGTTGAACTGGCCGGTGACATACAGCGGACGAATGTGTCCCTGTATAGGAGGGTCTTCATCCTTACCAGAGAACGAGATAACTGCCTGACATTCGGCGTCCTCGATCGTTTCGGCGTGAAAGGCCTCTGCAGCCGCAACCTCTGTCTCAAACTGGAGGGGGCTCTTCAGGGCTTCAGCGAGTGCCTCGCGCATCTCAGATGACATGCGCAGAGCCTCAAGGATGGAGAGCCTTGCTGGGATGTCGGCCAAGTGCTTCAGGACATCATACTTTTTGGCCAAGCGCGAGCTCCTGGTTGCAGGAGGTTGCTCTGCGGTTGGCGGCATGACGGGCCTTACCGGTTGGATCGGCGGCCGACTGGTACTTGGCGCATCTCGCTGTTCACTGGTCGCAGTCCGGGAAATGGTCACCGTACTGGAGTCAGGAGGCCGGGATGGACTTGTGGCAGGGCGGAGCTGGTCGCGACGCGGCTGAGGCGGTTCTGCCCGGTCCCATACCACAAACAGTGGCGGAGGCGAATCCGTCATCCCCGGATGGGGAGCCTGCGCACGTTGAGCTCGATCATGAGCCTGCCGCCTAGTCTCAGTGGCGTGCACGGCCTGGCCGGAGGTACCGACGGCTGTGCCCCGGCGACTCCTGCTGCTGCGGTTCTTCCGACGGTGGCGACGACCGGGGACACTAGGGAGGTCCACCTGGTGTTCTTCAACGTCGGGAACCGAAAAGGGATTTACCAGCTCGACGGTGTTAACCGAAGCGTACCCAATACCGTCATCGGACGAATCATCCATCACCGGGCGGATCCGAGGAGGGACCCCCATCTCCGGGGGCATGAAATCGCCGAGAGTACGGGATAGTGGCGGAACTGGCGGGGCGCGCTCTTCCTTCTTGCGCTGCCGCCGTTTGCTCCTCTTGGAGGAGGCAGACTGGGACGACGATGCCGAAGCAGCACCCGCAGGTTCTGGGGGCTCAGGCTGATTCAAGCGCGCACGGATGATTCCCTGGGCGCGAATGGTCGTCTTGCGGGCCATCCAGTTATTATACTTCTGGGACCCGCGGTCGGAGACCAGCTGCCATTCGTCCTCGTTGCCACTATCGTCATCTGATCCCACGAACACGCCCGCTACCTGTGCTGGAGCTGGGCCCAACCTGATTACATTGTTGTTAATCTGGTCTTGGAGCCAGTCCTTAAACACATACCACCGCTGGATGGTGTGCCCCAGGGCCCGATGGTAGGGGCAGTAGCGGGGGTTATCCGTGAGATGTGCCTCCTCTGGCCTCCAGCACTCAGGCAATCGCACAATCCTCTGCTCCAGGGCGCTCCGGAAATAACCGGGGACCTGATCCTCATGGAATGAGTACGTCAGGTGTCGCGGGCCCCTGGGAGCGCGGTCTTGACGAGGGGCCGGAGGGGCCTGCCGAGGAGGTGGACCCTGATTATCTCGCCTGGGTTGTGGCGGTACATTACGCGGAGGGGCCGGCCGGTTCTGAGGCTGCCGCTGCTGGGCCGGGAACTGAGCCCGTGGAGGCGGATTCCTGTGAGGCTGCGGAGCTGGCCTCACCGGCAGCAGCTCCAACGGCCTGGGAGCATCTATCTGGGCCACAGCAGCGGGCTCAGCCCTGCTGGCTCTCCTTGCAGGAATCATAGGAGGCAGCGGGTGTGCCTGGCTGGCCTGTTGCAGGGCTTCCTCAAGACGTTGAGCTTTGTCTGAGAAGTCCCTGAACCCTCCGGGGTAATTCTGAGTAATCAGGGAAGGGACCAGCTCGGTCTTGACGTTCCCGACGCACATTGTCAGCAACTGCTCCTGAGTCAATGGCATGTCAAGGGAATACGTGAGACCCTTCCATCGGGCGACGAAGTCCGCGACTCGCTCATCAGGCCTCTGCTTGCACTTGAAGAGGTCTGCGATACTCGTCTTCCGGGTCGTGGAACTGAACTGGTAGAGGAACTGTCTACGGAGGTCCTCCCAGCTGGTTACCGACCCGACGGGGAGCTGGCTGTACCAGACAAATGCTGGCCCTTCCAGTGTCTGGACAAAGCAGCGAAGCTTAGCGGCCTCTTGCTGCGCCGGAGTCCCCAACATAGGCCCGCACCTCGAGTTGAAATGGGCCAAATGTTGTGGCGGATCTCCGGTCCCGTTGAAGGGGGCGAAAGTGGGATTCCCGAATCCCGGAGGCGCCGGCATGTCATCCACCCATGCTGGGTATGGCTTGCCGTCCGGTGGGATCGCCACCTGCCGAGTCTCCAAGGCTTCCAAGCGGGCAATGAGTGCCGCCATCGGATCGTCCGGACATGGGTTCCAGTCCTGGCGAGGATCTCTAACCACGAGCGCATTGCATGGCCCTTCAATCGGGTCGTCGACCGGATCGTCGAACTCGGCAGCTCGTGGGATGGCTGGCGGAGCGGCCCTTGGGGCAGCGGGAGGAATCCGAGCGGGATCTCTCGGGTAGTCGCGCCGCTCGGGAGGGTGTGGCGAAACATACCGCTCCCTCTTGCCGTAGGCAATGGCCTCTCTCCTGTCGGCGAACACGGCGTAATCACGGTTGCCCGGGAGAGTCTCATCGAGGGGTGGTTGTTCCGGTCCCTGCTGCCCTGGCCTGGGATCACCGTAGTCAGGCCGCCGTTCTGCAGCGCGCTCGGCGAGGAGCTGGTCAACCAGCCTCTTCTGTTCGGCGAGCTGCTGATGTAGCGTAGCCTTCTCGGGATCCTCCTCTGCCTTCCGCATGGAGGCAGATGGGTCGGCGGGCCTTATAGCCTCGCTGTGCTCTTTTCCTTTGCTGACGTTTCGGCTCAACGTCAGTGCTTCAGTGGGTGCGGGGAGCCCCAGGAGGTTCCTCTGATGACGAGTAACTCTCACTGATGGGTCTGACGACGGCTTGTCTTCGGGGGGGAAGCCCCCGTCGAGAAGTTCCAAGTCGTTCCCCTCTCCCGACAGGTCAGCCATATTGACTGTTCCTGTCCCTGGGGATATACCCTCAGGGCCACCCAACGAATCGGGCTGTCGGCGAATCACACTGAAGCGTAGGGCAGCGTACTGCCCCCATCCACGGATATACACGTGGGGAGTGGCTTCCTCGATAACTTTGCGGAGTACTTGAAAGCACTCAACGCATCGTTGTTGGAGGGCCTCGTGGTGCCCAAATGACCCGGGGTGCCGAACCGCGGGGAGCATGGCCAGGTCAATTTGACGGCACTGCTCACCAATATCCTCCAGGTGTAGTTGACTCCCGGGGTATGGCATTTGTAGGCAGTGAAGACGGGAGTGAGTCTCCCGGAGAGTTCGGCGGAAGCACTCGAACTCATCCGGGGTGAGCGATTCGGGTGCATCAAAGCCCGGTCCTGCGACTGGCCAAAACTTCTCAGGGAAGTGGCCCTCTGCAAGGACGGTCCAGAAGCTCCACGACTCAAACTCGGGACCCAGATCTCCTCGGTCCTCTTCCATGGCTGGGAACGGACGGGGAACTGGTAGTGGTGCCGAGGCGGGCCGTCGGGCCGACGGGCTGGCCGGCGGTGAATACGGCGAGCAGGCCGATTGGCCTCCATATCCCGGGCCTCCCCCTGAGGGTGGCGGTGCCCCAGCTACCACATCACGATAGGACGGGCCGGCGAGCGAACATCCTGCCGTAGCATCGGTGCTCGCCGAGGGCGCACCAGATCGTGGTTCGACCGTCGGTCCCCAGAAAAAGTCTCCGGCTTCTCTGATCGAGACGGAAGGCACTTCCGGAGGGGCCGGTACCAACCGCAAGTTTGATCCTTGGGGGTCTACCAGGCCCTCGTTACTCCGGATATACCTTCGGAGAGACGCGGGGATCACATCGATCTCGCTCTCGGGGAGCACGAGGCTGACGTGCCGCATTCCTACCCCTGCCCTTGACTGGCGGGGTTGGGGAAGGGGCTCTGTCGCCGAATCGTACTCTGCCTCTGAGTCAGAGAAGCAAACCGGTCGGATCTCTGTCCGGAACTCCGCAACATTCTTCCCTCGGCGTCGACGCCTTGCCTTCCTGCCCCTGGGTGGTTCTTCGGGGCAGGGCTGATCTCTGTCCTGGCGTCCTCCGGCCGCACTGGTGCTGGGGCCGAGAGGACTGGGAACCAAGGTGCGAGGGGCACCGGGACAGATATCAAAGGGGACGCGGGGAGAGATGATTCCGGGCAGGCCTCCGGGCCGGGATCGGAAGGTGGGATGACCCACGCCTCCTGGATCGGCCACACAGAGTAGATCCTGCCGGTGAATAGCGCTACCGCGAGGTGGTCCGCGGTGGCTACTGCCAGTGCCAGCAACCGGGAGAGTCAACCCAACCTGCCTTTGGGGCGGTCGGGGCCTCGATCCGGGTCGGGCATAGGAGTTCCCCCGCTCAGGATGCACAGAGGCCTGGCGACTGGAGCCAGCAGTGGCTTGGGCCAATGCGGCCGCTGTTGCTTGAGCCCCAAGGTGGGCATCCTCTTCCGCTCATGCCCGACGTTGGCGTCGAGACAGACGAGCCGGGATGAGCGGCGCGGGCAGGTGGAGAGCCTGTTCCTCGACTTGAGGGGCCTGGCGGCGATGTCGCCGTGGCCTGGCGGGAGCCCTTATCGTGGATCCCTGGAGCGGACCTCGGATAGGGTGATCCTGGGCATCTTCCACTTCATCCGCATAAGGAAGGGAACTGTCAGAGCGCTCCGGGGATAAACTCCCGAAGCGATTGGACGTTGAGGTAGGCAGCGGTGCCTCCCTGCGCGGCCCTCGGGGGCGGCGGTGGTGGCGAGGCGCAGCCTCCTCAAGGTCCAGGCGAGCCATTTCCCTAGTGGGGATGACTCCCTCTTCCTCGTATCTCCGCACCAGGGTGTTGATCACCCTTCTCTGGATGACCTCCGAGGGGGAGAGAGGGCGTGGTCGTCCCGCAATTGCGGCTGCTGGGACGGCTGCGGAACGGGCGGGACCGCGCGGAGCAGCCGCGTCGGTGTCTCCCCTGTCCCTGCGCCAGTGGGCGGGTGGCGTTCGGGCACTAGATCGGGCGACCTGATTTCTGCAAGCAGGGAGAATGACCCATTAATACTGACAGGAAAAAGGAATCGACAACCAACCATTAGCGCCACGACGCCTTCCGTGGGGGGAACCCAGGCCCTCGACGTTGCGAGACGGAGTGCCCGATGTCCCTTCCCCAGCCCCTGGCGGGTAAGACTGAATGCTTGGCCGGGCAACACGCCGGTCTTCCAACACCTCTGAAAGCCATCGGTCTTCGTATCGAGGAGAAGAGATTCACGTCGGGTTCACCATTTTTCTGTTTCGGTGCGGATGTGCGTCGGGTTACGCTGTTCCGCCAGGACGCGTTCGCGCGTGCACCCGTCAACCCGAGGGGATGGGCGCGCGGCTTGTGGTCCCGCAGTCCCGCTTTCCAAGGGCGGGCGGCATCCGTCCCTTATTCAGGGGCGTCTGCTCCTTGATCGAAACCGGGATGATGGGATGTCGGCTTCTCCTTCCTCGGACGTCTCCTCGGAACTTGTCGCCTAATCCGGGTCTCCCTCATAGACTTAAGAATGTTCGTGAATCTCGTTCCCGGCGCCATATCTTCATGGACACCGGTTAATTACGCTGCTTCCGCCCGGACGTTCCAAGGAGTCTGGGCGGGGCAGCAACCTGCGGTGAGAAGGCCGGGTGGCTCTGGGTGCTGGGGGCGTGTCGTAACACTGCGGCTCTGCACGTCTGTCTTCCGTCCCTAATAGGGCTTCTCGAAGGCACGATGGCCTGAGGCATCCCGTACTAGGTGCGGGGAACTGTGTCACCTGAGGTTTTCCTCAGCTTCCCGTGTTTAACACGGGGTATGCCGCGAGTTTAACGTCCAGCGGGGACGGCATCGGACCGATCAACACGAAAAGTGGATCAGATGACAGAACCCCTTGCGGGGAACCTCCGACGCTGGGGCCAGCACATGGGCGGCTTCCCAAGTAACGTGGAGTGAAGTGAAGTGGCATGACCCCACCGGGATGTGGCGGCCCGGGTAAGGATCAGGATGGATGATGGAGTAAAGAGCTTGGACCCCAGAGGGGCTTCCTACGTACCGCGCGTTAACACGGATCAAAGTCAACGTAGTTCGGGCATACAGTTTAACGTCATGCTGGACGTTGGCAAGCCGACTCACGAAGAGGTCTAGGCCGCCGGGCGGAGGATTGAACCGAACCACCTCGCACGGAGGGGGATGGAACGGCCGGGTGGATCACAGTTTCACGTCATGCTGGACGATAAAAGGGGAAATGGAAAAGGGGGGCTGTGGGGAGGCACCGTGGAGATACACACGGGCAGTCTCCCACAGGGGCGGATTCATGGGTGAATCAACGCAAGCGTGAACCCTGGAGGGGTCCACTGATGGACGAACCGACGTAAATACGACCGGGACGACCAGGTGGTGGGCTTGAACCTCGGGGAGGCTTCCTACGTACCCTGTATAGGAGACAGGGATCAAAGTCCACGTAGTTCATTCTGTCAGGACTTACGCACTTGAGGCAGCCCGGATACTGCAAAACTCAGTTGGAAGGGACTTGGACCGAAAGCAAAAGACACCTCGATCCCAGTCAGACCCTCTACTGGCTTCGGCAGTGGGGAGGTGCAATGGAGATACACATGTGCAGCCTCCCACGAGAAACTAGGGGTTTGTAATACCCTGCCCCCGTAGGGAAAAGCCACTCCCATTAAATCGTCCCAAAAGGGGGACAATCCCGACATCCCTGCAGAGACGAGCGGGTGGGGGCCACGTCCAAACCGGGGGAGACCCTGCGTGCGGAGCACGGGATCAGGTTGCGGACGGTTTAGCGTCTTGCCAGACGAAGTACAGTTTAACGTCATGTGTTGAGGACGAGGCACTTGGCAGTTTAACGTCTTGCAGCACGGACGAGTGTGCAGTTTAACGTCATGCTGGGCATAGGTTGCCGGACGAAGCACTTGGTAGTTTAACGTCTTGCAGCGCGGACGATGTACAGTTTAACGTCGTGCAGGACGTATATGCAGTTTAACGTCATGCTGGACGAGTATGCAGTTTAACGTCATGCTGGACATAGGTGCGTGTCACTTCGCGCAAGCCTGGAGGGCCGCACGGGAAGACAACGCACGGTGCGGGCACCCGGGATGAAAATAATCGGGTGCCACACAGGCGGGTACCCTTAGGAGGTCAACGGGGACGACCCTGGCAGATTGCGCGCAAAAAGGAAGCTTTGCGCGCAATACTGCGGGCCGGCGCGCAATCGGGGCGGCTGGCGCGCAATTGGGCCAGCGCCTTGCGCGCGGATGCTTGAGATTGCTCACACCGGGCTTCGGATAGCGCGCGGGGGCAACGGCTCATTCTTTAACGAATGGCCACTTGAAAGAAGGGGGGTGCGCGCAATCAGGCCGGATTGCGCGCACCCCAGGGGCAATTGCGCGCAAGCGGGTTCTTTTGCGCGCAAAGGCCTTAGGGTGAATGTTAAGTCAAATGAAAGGAGCCAGCGGGGATTGCGCGCGAAGGCGGACCCCGAGGCTTTCTTGCGCGAAAGAAAGGAGGTTACCTGAAGTTCGTCATTGCGCGCGGAAGGGGTTGAATTGCGCGCACGGGAGACGTTTCGACTTCCAGCCACCCTTTGAAACGTTGGGGGTCGCCTTGTATTTATAGGCAACCCCGGGCGCGGAATCCAGGGTGCGAGCGCGAAATTCCCCCCGCGGGCGCGGAATCGGGCGCGGCGCGCAAGGGAGTCGCGCGGACCCGCGGCGCGCAAAATTGCGCGCCGGACCGGCGCATTGCGCGCATCCCGGGGGGTTTGCGCGCGGAACATCACCTTTGCGCGCGGGCCTCTGAAATTCCGCGCAAGGCCTCCGGGCCCTCCGAAACGTTCTTCCGACTCCAAATATCACTTCACTTTCCGCATCCGGAGCTTCGTTTGGGAACAACGGACTTTTCCGGCATCTACACACATCATACCCCTTTTAGAGGAATCATACATAATACACTTCTTCAAAAACTAGGTATTATAAACATAAGAAGTTGTGATCTCAGAAACTTAATATAGGTAAACATAAAAAATTAAAATGGAAGATAAAAAGTGAGAAAAATATTAAGGTTCATTGTAAAATCATAAGATAATCCTACATAAAAAATAGTTGATTGTAAAATATGAGTAATGGAATGTGTATTCAAGAATAAATTAAATCACTATTTATAGAAGTGTGATAACATGAGTAATAACCATGATCCATGAAAAAATAACATATATAAATTTACTGAGAATAATGTTTAATTAATATAGTAATATAAATCATAATGAATATCAAGGATAAATAAATGAAATTCACATAATAATGGGATAGTTTAACCACTTTACCATAAAATGTTTGACTATGGATAACCACCTATGTCCAATAATATACCTGAATTAGGAAAAACACCAAAATCCCATACTAATCTCATAAGATATAAAAATTACTCATATAATTATAGGGATATAATATGTTACGACACATACCCTGGGGCCCGTGTCGTAACTACCTCAAGCCCGCCGTCCATAGGCCAGGGGCTGGCGACTAGCACCAAAAGTGAAAATCCCTAAAACTAGGAAGGAATTTCCTTTATAATTGTAGACAAACACAATAGATTACATAACTGGAAAGAAAACACTAAGTAAAACTATATACAAAAGAAGTGATGGAGAGTAAAAGGGGTCGGAAATACAAGACCAACAGGAAAGTACATATAAAACTGAAGAAAAGTAATGTAGCCACTGGGTTGTCCTATATGTTCCTAACTGAATGGTAGTTACAGATGGCCTCCTCATCACTCCACATCCGTATGTATGCTCTGTGTACTGTCACGACGAGTGGTCCAACTCCGGGTACCGTCTAGTCCTGCTACTCTCTGCCTTAGTCAGCGTTGTCCGTCGTCTGCATCCAACACAATTATGTGGGGGCATAGACCATGCAGGGTGAGTATAACAATACTCAATAGGGACCCTGAGACCCTCAAGGTCTCACTAAATCCAACAAGGATAAACCAAAAAGTATGAAATCAAAGGATAACCATTACTAAGTTATATTCCCATGCATATACCTAAGTTATCTAGTAATTAATCTCAATCAAGAGGAAAACACAGAAGTCATTGACTCAGCTCAAACAATTATTTTTATTAATCTGAACCTTCGGCTCCTGGAGAACTCCTCCACTATCGAGTACAGTGGGCATGTCGCATCACACAGAGGTGCTTCCCACTAACTTGTGCTGCTGAGGTACTCCTCCTATCGTGTAACATGGATCTGCTTTGCTCACATAGAGGCGGTCACCACCGTGGGTCAACTGTACTAACACAGAGGCACTCCCTTAGTATCCTGCTAAGGTACTCCACGTGTCTAGTACCGTGGGTCTTCCGCACTCACACTAAGGTGCTCCCCATTCTAGGTCTGCTGTTATCACACAAAGGCATTACCCACTAGGCTAGTTAAATCACTCCGAGTCGAATCGGTCAGCAGTCGTCAAGTCTCAGCCAGCTACTAGGTTCCTGCACAAAAGCCTGGTCATCTCTAGAAGATTTAATCCACAAGCTATTGTTCGATACTCCAATTGTCACGAAGTCCCACATATAATTATCTCAATGAATTTCCACGTCATAGCGGTCTCAACGCAACATGATGACACGTCAATCAGACACCTGATCTGTGAGATATGATTCGTTTAGTCCTGGGGGCCCGGTTGGATTCATGAACGCTCCAACCTAACCATAACACAACTATTCACCAAACTCCAGTGGGGTAAATTCAAAGGGACTGTCAGACTCCAAGAATATCAGTGCCGATGACGGTTTGACAAACGGACGTCTGGTGCCAAAGATATGGCCTATGAAGATAATGTTTTAGTAATGGGCCAAGATCTAGTCCGACCTGGTCAGACCGACTTGGACCAAACCAGTCTGGTCCGGCCCAGTCTGGGTTGACCAGATCAAAATCACTGGGTCTGACCCAGCCCATTGGGTGGGTCTGACCCATCCCATTGGGTGGGTCAGCCCGCTGAGTTTTTGGCCCGGTCTGCTGGTCCCGACCAAGTGGACATTGAGGGCGGCTTGGCCCAGAGGTCACTACGTAGATGACTCAGCCCGAATGATGGGGCCGATTCAGCTAACGCCACGAGGGGTACATCTCAGGCGACTCGACCTGGGTGGTCGGGCTGGTCCGGAGGCCTGTGGGTAGGCCGTAGGGAGTGTGGGAAGACCACGAGTAGAGTGTGTGGGGCGCAGGCAGGCCGGCTGGATGTTGGGGCATGTCGCGGGTGCGCCGGGTAGGTCGCAGCAAGGCGAGGGGGCACTAGGCAGGCCGCGGGGTTGACGGGAATGGCACGGAAGTGGCAAGGCAGGGCACCAGGCAGGGAGCGACAGCGGCCGCGCAGGTCTTCGAGGATCCGGTAGGGCACCGGGTAGGGCGAGGGGGCGCCAGGCAGGGCGCCGGGCAGGGCGGGACATCGACTTGGTAGGTCGTGGGGGTGCCGGAAGGGTGCCAGGTGGGCCGCAGGAGCACCAGCAGGGCACAAGGAGGCCACGGGCAGGCGGGCCGCATACCAGGCTGGTCACCGGGAGGCCTCGGGTAGGTGGGTTGTGCGCCGGGTAGTTCGCCGTTAGGACGCGGGTAGGCAGGCCGGGCACCGATCGGGCTGGCGGTGTTTGGCCGGAAGCATGGGTGCGCCGCAGGGAGTGGTGGGATTCGCAGAGGCTGTGGGAAGTGTGACATTCGTCATTTCTGCCTTCGTCTTCGTCGCCTCATCACCAAGCTGTAGAATGCCACATGAAGCGAGAAAACGACAGAGGATGTCGGGCCATGTTAGGTTGGCCCGCACCCTCCACCTTTAGGAAGGTATCATTTGGCTCATCATGAGTAGAATATGATTAATAAAACATCTTCATCAATCCCTTATTATCCTTTGATGAAGGTAAGGAAAAGGTACACATCAATCCCATGGAAGCTCAAAATAAAATAAAATGAAGTATATTTTTTTTGCTAATTCCATGAAAAACCGAAAATCTAAATTTCACCCTCGTCCAAATGTTGTCGAGATGAAAGTCTCCTTAAGCGAATACCGGAATTGCGAGTTCAACGGTGCCCTCAGATTTCAATTCCGAGCACTGGTTCAAAAGTTACAAAATGTTGCTTTCAAGTTCACTGAACGTACCTAAAAAAAGTTCGGAAAGATATTATCAGTCTCCCTCGACCCATGTCGGCCAAGGATAGTATATGCCTAGGTCAAACACTCCCCCAACGAACCCAATCGTACTCTCTGATTTTTATTCCTAGTTACTGTTTAGAAGTTATAAATTTTACAATAAAATAATTGCCACTTAATTATTTTATTTGCGGCCAAAAACTAACTTTATCTGGTGGCTCGTGCCGGACAAATTTACAATCTGCTTAAAGAGAGCATACACTCATGACATCAGTGGTGGTAATGTATTTCTAATTCGAGTTATCATTTTTGAGTTATAATCATATGAAAAATAAAATAATTTGTTAAATTATTTTATTTAAGACTATTCCATTTTTGTGTTTTCTCCCAGGAGGCCCGCGCTGACTAATCATAAGTCGCATCAAGGGTAAACCCACCACTATGAGCGCAACGGTGCCCTCATATTTATGATCTATGTTACCATTTAAGAGATATTACACTTTTCAGGAAAATTACTTCTGCGCGTTTACTTAAGCTTGACAAAAACATCGACGGATCATTCTGCGAACTCTGGGCCTTGAAATCACGTGCCGTTAAATTCTGCGGACCTGTAAAATTCCCATTTAATTAAAAAAATTAAATGAAAATTACAGGTCTTTACATTCTCCCCACCTCAGGGCTCTACGTCCCCATAATCCTCAACTCACAACTAAGTAAACAAGTGGGGGTACTGAGCACGCATTTGAGCCTCCTGCTCCCATGTGTTCTTCTAGAGGTACTCGTGCAGCAAAAGAACGTGCACTAAAGGTATCAACCATCCACAAAGAACCCACTCCATTTGATCCTCAATCTCTACTGGAACCTCTGTAAAAGTCGCCCCATCGTTGATGTCCATCTCTCCATTTCCAATGATGTGAGAAGGGTCGTCCATGTATCTCCTCAGCAGGAATACATGAAAGACATCGTGTACCCGACGCAATTAAGGTGGAAGAGCTAAGTGGTATGCCACCTCCACAAATCTTCTGAGGACATGAAATGGTCCGATGAAATGGGGAGATAACTTGCAGCCTCGGCCAACTCTTCGTAGACCTCTTTGAGGTGAGACCCGTAAAAGGACTTGGTCGCCATTTTTCAAACTCCAGAGGTCTCCATACCCTATCAGCATACTACTTCTACCTACTCTATGCAGTCTTCTTCCTCTCCTAGATGATCTGCACCTTCTCTGTGGTATCTCGTACCATCTCTGATCCCACCAATGATGACTTCCCTGGGTCTTCCAGCACAAGGGGGGTCTGCAAGGTCGTCCATACAATGTCATCCTGATGGTAATGTGATAGCTGTTGTTGTAGGAAAACACCACCAACAGTAAGTGATCCTCCCAGCTGTGACCTAAGTCAAGGACCCAAGCACATAGCAGGTCCTTGAGGTTCTGAATGGTCCACTTATTCTGTCCATCCATATGAGGATGGAAGGCGGTGCTCAAGCGAAGCTGTGTCCCGAAAGCCTCCTGGAACCCCTTCCATAGTAGGGAAGTAAACCGTGTGTCACGATCGGAGACAATGGAAGATGGTACTCTATGTAGCCTCACATTCCCCTACACATTGAGGTGTCCCATGCTCTCTACTGAGCCTTTCTCTATGATCGGTAGGAAGTGGGCCGACTTGGTGAGTCGATCAATGATCACTCAAATTGAGTCGTGTCCCCTGGATGTACGTGGAAGACCCGTCACAAAGTCCATGGATATCCCATCGTACATCCACTCTAGGACCTCTAAGGGCTGATCCAAGCCAACTGGTACCTGGTGCTCTTCCTTCACAATCTATAAAGTGAGTAATTGTGAGAAAAACTCCACTACAACCTTCTTCGTACCTGGCCACCAGTGCGTTTGTCAAAGGTCCCAGTATATCTTTGCCACTCTTGGATGTACTGCTAGAGGGGAAGTGTGATACTCTCTCAACAATTACTACTAATGTGATTCAGACACCATAGTATGATCTCTAAATAAGATGACATGCTCTCCACCTTTAGAAAATTCATCAGGTGCCTACCCTATGGATATCTGATCACATCATGTCTCGCAGTCAGCATCCCCACGTTGTGCCTCCCTGACTCGCTGAAAAAGTGTGGGAGTGACTGGAAGAGACTGAAGGAAGGAAACTCCATATCTATCCACAAAAGATATCTATAAAGCATCCATCTACTATGTCTCCTCACCTATTAGTGTTATACCAGATCTCCAACTAAGTGCATCTGCTATAATGTTTCCCTTTCCAGGAGCATAGAATATCGTGAAATCATAGTCCTGGAGGAACTCAAGAAAATGTCATTGTCTCAAGTTCAGGTCTTTCTGAGAGAAGATATACATGAGACTCTTGTCATCAGAGTATATGGTAAAACATTCTCCCATAAAATAGTTCGGCAACATATTCAAGGTGAAAACCACTACTACTAACTCTTTTTCAGGGGTAGTGTAGTTCTTCTCATGGTTTCATAACTATTTATTACCATATTCGATCAATGCTCTCTCCTACATCAGTACACATCTGAGTCTGGTCCCGGATGCATTACAATAAACTATGTACCTTATGCCTTCCTCTATAAGCCTCAAGATTGGGGCACTGGTCTACTCCTGCTTCTGCTTTTGAAAGCTCTATTGGCATCTCTCTGACCACATGAAGGGTTTCCCCTTCTTCACAAAGAATGATAGTGGTGCTACGACTCTGGAGAAGTCTGGCACAAAGGTAAGTCTAGCTGACTCATGAGTGATCAGCTGCACCCTCTTACGCATGAGTCCATCTTGTGCTACTTGGGTTTTTTTTCTCTGACCAAGTAAAACCCCATTCCAATGTTGTTGATAAACCAAAAACGTTTTTCATAATACAGTCAATCTGAGTGTGAACTGTGGATGTCAAGCCCAACCCCAAACTAACGTCGTAAGGCCTTGACGCTACCACCAAGAGGTTCCAAATGAATCTCTCTCCTCAAGGGACAAACCACACAGTCAATGAAAGTGTGATTATCGAGTCTCCACGCAACATTATCTCTAGATGTGAAGGTCAAGTCAAGGGTTTAACCAGAAACAATTGGTCTTGGATAAGATTCGTGGAAGGAAGGAATTATTGGTACCAATGTCTATTGTTATGGTAGCTAGTAGTAGACACAGACTGTACCTCAAATCATTCCCAGAGCCTTTGGGTTGCACTCCTTGACCGCATGCATCTACTCTCTTCCCTATCTTTTATCTCCCTGATCCTAGCGGGTTCAACATAAGGGGGTGCTTTTAACATGTCGAAATGTAAACCACTTCATGATGCACTCCTAGCTATCCTTCCACGTCTACTGCCATACAGATTCATCTTTCCTTAACACTTCCACTTCCCAAAACATTTTTACATGGTCAAGTCTCTGAGAACTGCATCGGATTCCTGTTTTCCCACTGCTAACATTCACTGGCTATATCCACTCATCCAAAGAACATTAAACCATAAAGGTTCTCTGTAGAATATAAAGGAAAGGTGTTGGATCAGATGTCTGAGCCCCAAAGTAGTGATGATATCATATTCATCGAGTACCAAGAACAATCGGTACGCCTCAATGAATACTCATCTACGGACAAGTCATCCTTATGAAGTTGTACAAGCTCTAGGAAAATCTCAACCACAACCTCAGAATAGTCCTCTACTACCTGTGAATCGGTCTTGCCTCGGAACATGAGGGGTATCTGATGCTGAAACATGTGTAAGCCACTAAGCCTACGTGTTTCATCTTCTGGTACCGCCAGATGTAACTACTGACCAACCGGCAGTGATATATCTTACACACTACCTGAAGGTAAAATCCCAGGAAATGGTCCACGTATAGAAGCCTCGTCAATATGTGTACAAACCTCATGGTCACTCACTGAAAAAGTCTAGTAGCTAAGATCACCATCTGCTCTACTAGTGTCTCAACTAGGCGAACAACTATAGCAATCACCTCCAGACACCCCTCAGATGTGTGGGAATATATCTCACCTCTAAACCTCATAGGCCTCTACTGTTGGAACTCGTATGATCGCACTCTGTCTGCATGCATCGTACGCCAGTGTGGCTGGTGTTATCTTATTCCCTATGAGTGGTGGTACTACTAGTACACCACCCGATGGTGCCAACATAGAAAGAGGTCCAGGCACCGTAGCCTCGTCTCTCGGTGGGCCATCATCGTATACTCTCTGAGGACTCTAACTGGCTGTCTGTGTGGAGGAATACTGAACAGATGTGACATGATAAAAAAACTATACCTGGTGAGCTGACCTAGTTGAGATGAATTAAAGAAAAACTTTTGAAAACACACACATAATCAGTGCCTTCATGTACTGAGTCGGAAATCAGAAGTCAGGGTCCTAGTGTATAGATACGTCAGTCACCGCACCAACACTAGACTCCCTGAACTGAGAACCACACTCAGTACCCTTAACAATATTGCTTCGCATAAATAATGATCAGAGTCCTAAGTTCTGTGGTACAACCTCCCTTTGATACCAATTTGTCACAACCCGTTCCCCGAGGCCCATGTTGTAACTACCTTAATCCAGCCTTCCATAGGCCAGGGGATGAAGAATAGCACCAAAGGTGTAAATCCCTAAAACTAAGAAGGCATTTATTTTATAACAGTAAACAAACACAACATAGTACACAACTGGAAGAAAAACACTAAGTAAAACTATATACAAAAGAAGTGATGAAGTGTAAAAGGGGCCGGAAATACAAGCCCAACAGGAAAGTAAAAATACAACTGAAAAAAATGTACAACTGAAGAAAATTAAAGCAGCTACTGGGTCGTCCCCTGGGATCCTTCCTAAAGGGTAGTTTAAGATGGTCTCTTCAGGACTCCATGTCCATCTGTTAGCTCTGTGTACCATCACGCCGAGTGATCCACAACTAGGTACAGCCTAGTCCTACTACTCTCTACCTCAGTCAACATTTTCCATCATCTATATCCAACACAACAAGTTGCGGGCAAAGCCCGTGCTGGGGTGAGTATAACGATACTCAGTAGGGAACCCAAGACCCTCAAGGTCTCACTAAATTGTAATGGATAAACCAAAAAGTATGAAATCAACGGATAACCATAACATATGTATATTCCCATAAATATACCTAAGTTATCTAGTAACTCATTCCAATCATGAGGGAAAAAAGTCATTGACTCAGCTCAAACAAGGATTTTAATTCATATGAACCTTTAGCTACTAGAGAACTCCTCCACTATCATGTACAGCGGGCCTTCCGCATCACACAGAGGTGATTCCCATTACCATGGACTACTGAGGTACTCCTCCTATTGATTATCATGGATCTGCTGCGCTCACACAAAGGCGCTCTCCATCGTGAGTCTACTACGCTCGCATAGAGGTGCTCTCCTAGTAACCTACGGAGGTACTCCACGTGTTGAGTACCATGGGTCTGCCGCGCTCACACAGAGGCGCTCCCCGCTATGTGTCTACCTCTCCCACACATAGGTGCTCCCCACTGGGCTAGTTGAATCACTCCAAGTAGAATCGGTCATAAATCATCATTCCTCATCCAGCTACTAAGTTCCCGCACAAAAGCCAGCTCATCTCTAGATGATCTGCTCCAAAAGCAACTGGTTGATACTCTAACTATCAAGAAGTCCCACATAGATGTACCTCAAGGGTCAGCCACATCATTGGGGTCTCAACGCAGTAGACGATGCATCAATCGGACGCCCGGTCTGTGAGTTATTATTCGTTTAGTCCCGGAGGCCCGGTTGGATTCGTATACGATCCAACCTGACCATAACTAAACTATACCCCAAAATCCAGTGCGGTAAATTCAAAGGGACTGTCAGACTACAAGAGTACTGGCGCCGCTGAGGGTTTGTCAAACAGATGTCTGGTGACAAAGATATCAACCAAGAAGGTAAAGGTTCAGTAATGGGCCCAGGTATGGTCTGAACCGGTCGGAACGACTCGGCCCAACCCAGTCTGGGTCGACCCGGTCAGACTCGCTAGGTCTGAACCAGCCCATTTGGCAGGTCAGCCCGTTGAGTTTTTGGCCCACTCCGCTGGGCCCAGCCCAGCAGACTGCAAGGGTGGTTCGGCCTGGAGGTCGCAACGTAGGCAACGCGGCCCGAATGCTGGGTCCGGTTCGACCAGTGCCGCATGGGGAGCATCTCAAGCGACTCGACCTTGGAGGCCATGCCAGTCGGCAGGACAGCAGGAAGGCCATACGGAGTGTGGGTAGGCAGCGGGTAGAGCACACATGCCGCAGGACGGTAGGCTGGACGCCGGGTAGGCCACATATGCACCGCGTAGGGTGTGGCAGGGTGCAGGTGCACAGGGTAGGCTGTGGAGATGCTGGGCAGGGCGCAGCAGCGGCCGGGTAGGCTGCGAGGGCATTGGAAGGGCAATGGGTAGGGTGCGGAGGCACCGGGCAGGGTGCGGGGGTGCCGGACAGGGCGCGACAGGGGCCGAGCAGGCCGTTGGGGCACCAGAAGGGCGCCGGGCGGGCCACTAGGGCACCGGCAGGGTGCCGGGAGGCCGTGGGCAGGCAGGTCGTGCGCCGGGAAAGGTGTCAGGGGGCCATGGGTTTGCGGGCCGCGTGCCGAGCATGGCGTTTTTACGTCACGGGTAGGCAGGACGGGTGCCACTCGGGCAAACAGTGTTTGGCCGGAAGTATCGGTGCGCCGTGGGGGCAGTGTGATTCACGGAGGCCGCGGGTAGCGTGAACATCATCGTTGCCACCTTCATCATCGCCGCCTCATCACCATGCCGTAGAACGCCACAAGAAGAGAGAAAACGACAGAGGATGTCGATCCTTGTTAAGTTGGCCCGCACCCTCGGCATTTAGGAAGGTATCATTTGGCTCATCATGAGTAGAACATGATCAATAAAATGTCCGCATTAGTCCCTTATTGTCCTTTGAGGAAGGTAAGGAAAAGGTACACAAGAACAAGTAATAAACCCCTACCTTGGATTCGTCGTTTTTCGTTCACTGATGGAGTCGCGGAAGAAGTCATAGAGGATCGTCGTTCATCGCATCCGCCAAGCACTTCCAAACCCGAGTTGCATCGGCACGTTGACGACGCTCTACGTCGATAGGTCTCCAAGGAAGAAGTCGAATAAGTTCTATGTTCTTCATTCTTTGTTCTTTGTTCTTCATTGGAGAAGGAGTAATCCTCTAAGTGTTGGGCGTCGCGTCACTTTGCCAGCGTTTCGTCGCTTGGTGAAGCTGTCCCAAAACCTCCCCCGAAGCACCATATATATAAGAGAGGGGATAGGTAGGTAACTATCCTTCAAATTTATGACTGCCCATTTATTAGGAACCTTCCTAAATTCCAATGACGTTGCTACATAATCTAAAAAGTGGCAAGGAAATTAATTTACATGGGGCAATGATGTGGTGTGTTGGTAAGATTAATGGTGGAGGAGGTCAAGAGGCTCTCTCTCTCATTAATTGTGGGAGTTGGGGGTATCTCCCAATTAAGGGGGGTTTCATTCTGGGAGGTCCCCACCACTATAACCTCTCATGAGAGTTTATGGTCTGGGTGGTTCCCACCACCTTAACCTCACATGGGAGGTTAAGTTCTGGTGGTCCCCACTTCCAACTTCCACCTGGAGGTATAGTTTCGGTGGACCCCACATGAAATATCCTCATAGAAGCTCAAAAAAATGATGTTTATTTTATTTTATTAATTCCACGAAAAACCCAAAAACTAAATTTCACCCTCAACCAACTACCGTCGAGATGAAAGTATCCTTAAGAGAATATTGGCATTGCGAGTTCAACAGTTCCCTCAGATTTCAATTCCGAGCATCTGTTCAAAAGTTACAAAATGACACTTGCACGTTCACTGAAAGTACCTTAAAAAAAGTTAGGAAAATTGTTATCACTCACCCTCGACCCGTGTCGGTCAATGTTTGGCACTGCCTTGGCAAAACACTCCCCATGCAACCCAACGGTGCTCTCTGATTTTTAATCTAAATTACTATTTAGAAGTTATTAATTTTACAATAAAATAAGTGTCACTTAATTATTTTATTTGTGGCCAGAAACTAACTTTGTTTTGTGGACCACACAAGGAAAAATTGGTATCTGCTTAAAGAAAGTATACACTCATGAGTTCAGTAGTGGTCTCATATTTTTTATCTAAGTTACCATTTCTGAGTTATAAGCATTTGAAAAATAAAATAATTTATTTTATTATTTTATTTATGATTATTCCATTTTTGGGTTTTCTCACAGGAGACCCACACCAACTAATCATAATTCGCACCAAGGGTAAACCCACCATCCTGAGTGCGACAGTGCCCTAGGATTTTTGATCTATGTTACCCTTTAAGATTTATTCCACTTTTTTAGGAAAACTTCTTATGCACGTTATCTTAAGCTTAACAAAAACTTCGACAGATCATTCCGCGCACTCCGGGCCTTGGAATCGTGTTCCTTCAGATTTCACGGACCCGTAAAATTCCCATTAAATTAAAAAAATACATGGAAATTAAGGGTATTTACATAATAGACCCAATAATCAAATAATTTTATTCAATACATATATGTGCCACATGGACTTACAAATGTATACACAATTCCATCACAACTTAATTAACCAGATAGAAAGAGATGGGTCCCATAATTATTTCCACAAAATATGTCCATAACAAATATAGAGGAATAATATGGATGGATTCATTAAGAAATATTCCAAAATTTTCATGAGAATCATTAATTGATAGGAACATAGATGAAAAAACACTTTATAAAAACATTAGATTTTTTTAGAAAGAATAAACATATGTTACATTTAATTACATTTTTTAAAAGAAAATATTTCATAAAATAAAGAAGATAAGAATTAATTTTTTAAACTAATAAAATATTGTAAGTAAAATTTCATAAATTGAAATAAATATAATGATGAGAAAATTAAATCATTAGGAATAATTAAAAAAATAATATTTTTCCTAATTTTGTAAAGAGGATCAAATTCATTAGAAAATGAATCATTTTGAAAACAATAAATATGATTAATTATTTAAAAAAATTAAATAAATTCAATATCTAATGAAATATGATTTACAAAATTTGAGATGTTGATATAAGGACAGCCATAAAAGAAAATAATGAATATGGACATGGAGGAAAATTATTTAAAACTGAAAAGAAGAGATATGGTTGGGTCAACTTACAATAATATTTATGGTTATTTTAGAAAACAATGAAAATTATAATGATAATAATTTGTGTGAAATCCCATGAATAAAAATATTCAAATAAAAAATATGGGTTTTTAGAGAGAATAAATATTTAATATCCATAGATTTAAATTCAAACAAAATGAATGTTGATTTCAAAATAAAATTGGTAATGAAACCAATATCAAAACTCACAAAATTCATGAATCACCTTTAACTAAATATATAATAAAGATAACCATGTTAATAAATAATTTTATAACCTTACTCATATGCATTACCATTTTTACATTATAAATATAATAATTCATCACAGACTTGTTAGTTTGTTGTAAATTATTTTTCATAATCCAGTTTTGGTAACATTGACTATTTCATAAGAGTTTTGTAATAGTGATTTAAATACTAGTTATTTGATACCAAGTTCTTAATTAAATACTTTATAATTATTGGATTAATTTTTTATAATGAATTACTCAATCTATGTTAATTTTATTGATGATATGGGTATGGTTTTCGAGAATTGAATCTATAACGAGCAAGTTTCGTGTAATTTATTGATACCCATCAGTTACATTATAATGCTTCATTTTTCTGTCATCCTTCCAGTTCCATGTAAATGACATGTAACAATATTTTAAATCAAATATTACTAATATTAATATTTTTACATTTAAATTTAGTCATTGTAAAAATGATGTTGTTGTGACGGGCCCGTCACAAATAATACTTTTTTGCGATGGGCAACTTTATTGTCATAAATAATTCTCCGATTATATACTTTATATATATAACATTTTTACGATGGGCCCGTTGCAAATACTTTTTGCCATGGGCCCATCATCTCATCACAAATACTTTTTTGAAAATATTTATTTATACTATTTGTGACGGGCCCGCTGCAAATACATTTTGTGATGGGCCCGTAATCTCGTCACAAATACTTTTTTTAAACAATTTATTTACACTATTTGTGAAGGGAACCCGTCGCAATAGATTTTGTCGCAAATAATAAATAAATTTAAAAAAAATCAACAAAATTTGGATTATTGAAAAATTAATTTTAATATTATTAAAATAATAAAAAATAAAAAATATTAAAATCCTAAATATTCATAATAAAATCATAAAATATTATTATTATTATTATTAGTAAAATAAAAAAACATTTAAAAATATAATACCGACAAAATTTGTTTAACAAAATTATGATTAATAAAACAATAATATTAATATTATTAATATAATAAAAAAAATAAAAAATTCTTAAAATTCCCAATATTCAAAAAAAATCATAAAATATTAAAAATTATATTATGTAACATTCACCCCGATATAAAAGAATGAAACCATAAATAGTTTATATGACAACAAATGTTAAATTCAAATATTTTTAACATAAATAAATCATTGGGGGTCGTCTTCTAGAGGAGGTGGTGGAGCTGAAGGAGATAGCAGAGGAAACTCAACACGCAATCAACGAGTCAGAAGACGCATGTACTCCATCTGATCATGATGCTGCTACTGCCATCAATGTATATACTGCTCGTGCTACTACTTCTGCTGCTGCTGATGCTGACGCATCTTCTCTTACTGCTTCAACAAACTCTCTATAAGGTCATTCTGAGCTCGGAACTCCTTCTGATACTGTGAGGAAAAAGATGATGACTCTCCACGAGATCCTCTCGAGATGGATGCCAACATCACAACAGTAGCATAATATGTACCAAGAGTCACATGATAGCTGATACAAACTACTCGGCCCTTCTCAAACCCATACTGAGTCACCTGCATCCATGCCGCCTTGTCAAAATGGTGGGCACTGGTCTGATCAATCACCTCGTCCTAACCCTCAACCTATGTCTAAGAGGTTGCAGATTCATATAACTCCTTCAATTCTAAATTTGAAATTATAATTGTGAAAATATTGTATGTAGTTAATTGTTAATCTGAAAAAAATAAGACTAACCACAATCTGATTTTGGCGATCACCTCTAATCTCTCTAGTGGCTAGATCACTGTACATCCTCTGATAAACATCGTACTCTATAATATTGGGATGCTTGATTGCCTATATGATTATAAAATAAATAGTTTATATTTGATGTTATATAAAATATTTAAAAAATATACTTACAAGATGCTCTCTATGCGTATTAAATGTACGACTACCAGCTTGATGCGTCACCTCCGGTCTCCCCCGGTTCTACCGACCTAATGAAGACCTCCTATGAATTCCACCACCTCCTGTCAATGTTCACTTTCATCACCATATTAAAATTTGACGATGTCAATGTCTTCATATTCCTCCTCAACATCATCAATATACATATGAGTTTCAATTGATATTCACGTTTCATTGTGAAAAAGATGGATTTTTAGTAGTCTCTGGAGAAATTTCAATTCCTTCCACTTCAGTGGAACCACATTCAGTTTGAGTAAATTGATTTTCCCAAGATTTCTTTTTTATTATGATCCACCAATCACTTAGGTCTGTTGAAGTAGCACATTAATTTGAGTAAAAAATTTGATGTGCCTGTTGAGCCAGTAAAAATGGTTCATTTACTTCAAGAATACTTTTATATTTAATATCGACGATTCTATGAGTCGAATGAAAATGCAATCCTCTCTCAATATCCAACCACTGACATTTAAACATCATTAAGTAATTTTGTCCAAGATAACATAGCACAAAAATTTCATCCTAAATGTTGTAAAAGTCAACTTAAATTTCATTATGATGTGATCCTCTCAAAATCACTCCATTGTTCATTGTTTTTTTCTTAGTTCCCCATATGCACGTGTATGAAATCGAGAACCATTCACCACATATGCATAATAATATTTAACCATTTTGGTTGGTGGGGTTCTTAATATACATAATCACTTATCAATTTTATCATCATGTTGAGCCACCTGAAAATTTTTAAAACAATTATCAATATAAATAATAGTAAACATAATTGTTATTAAACCGTCAATAATTTATGTTTCCAGTTTTTGAAACCATTGAGAAATTTTTTTGTCTGTGTTCTTCAATAGCAGCTACTATAATTTGTGGAAGTTGTTTATTGATATTATTATCATATAACCTACCAATAAAATAAGTTTACATACTATAATAGAAATTATAGAATAAGTGATAAAAGCACTCACAGTACAAATGCTGTCATTTCATCACAGTGGAGCAGAACATATGTATGAGCTCGATGATGTTCATCGTCCGAAATCCATCATTCCTGAACTCCACCGAAGCCAAGATTTGGCTGATTAAAAACTGATAATTTATTGTCCATTTCATCATTAACATTTCCCTCGTTTCATTCCATGCAGTTTTGTTTTTAGGGATATTCAAATTCCAAATAATGAGAGAAAAAAAAAAGCAATTTCCCCTTACAAATAAGCTTCAGCAGTTGAGCCTTCAACTGATGCTTTCTTACATAATTTTTTCTTAAATTTCTTTATACATCTCTCAAATGGGCATATCCATCGAAACTATACTATACCTCGACATTTAGCGTCATGTGGAAAATGTAATATCAGATGTTTCATTGAGTCAAAGAAAGCAGGCGGAAAGTTTTTTTATAGTTTACATATAATTATAGTAACATCCTCTTCTAGTTTTCTTAGCGCATCACAGTCTTTTGTCACTGCAGAAATGTCTTGAAAAAATATGATATGTCTATTTTCAAATCCCAATTCATAGAATTCAACAAACCCTTGAATCTAATCGGCATAAGTCTATCCATTATAATATGACAATAAAGACTTTGTAATCCTTTAATATGACCATTCTTAACACATCTGCCCGAATTGGAAACATAGCTAACTGGAAGTCTCAAATCCACAATCCACTGACAAAATAATAAGTGACTCTCTTTAGAATGTGTATAAGCTGATTTTGGCTTCATTAACCTTTGTGATCTTACATTTTCAAATAGTTCATGTTCTGGTCGCCTGCAAATTTGGGCAAGATCTAATCATGCGTTTATTGTATCATTGGTCTTAACTGGGGTATCAAAAACTGTATGAAATAAATTATCAAAATAGTTCTTTTCAATATGCATGACATCCAACATGTGGAAGACCAAAAAATTAGACAAATATGGGAGATCCCAAAATATGCTTCATTTTATCCAATTATGTTCTTTCCCAAAGCAATGACTTTTTTGGTGGTTTACTATTGGCTAAAATGTGATGGGAGGTAATGAAAATACAACTGATTTTAACTATGTACCTGAGATCATTTTTGGAGGATCATCCCTTTCAATTACACCTTTTCTAAAATGAGATTTGTTCCTTCGAAAAGGTTGATTGGTTGGAATAAATATCTGATGACAGTCAAAATAACAAGTTTTTTTCCCATTGATGAGAATAAATGATTTTTTGTCTATCAGACTGTAAGGACATGATTTCAGACCATGTGTACTCCAGCCAGATAACATGCCATATGCTGGAAAGTCACAAATCATCTACATCAATGTAGCTTTTAATGTGAAATTTTGTTTCACAACAACATCATATATACTAAATCCATTACTCCACAATGAATTTAACTCATCAATCAATGGCCTTTAATAATCATCAATATTCTTTTTCGGATGTCTTGAGATTAATTAGGTCAAAAAGATATAGGGCTCCTTCATCAACATCCACGAAGGTAGATTTTATGGAGTTATAAAGACATGCCAACATGAATACTGACTACCATAAGAACCAAATGGACATAAACCATCAGTAGAAAGACCCAATCGATGATTTTGGGCTTTTAATGCGAAAGACAGATGCAGATGATCAAAATGATTCCATGAATCACCATCAGATGGATGATTCAAGCTTTTATCGGTTGAAATATTGGTTTTGTACAAGGACATCATTGATGCTATGTTATTAGACATAAATAAACGTTGCAGCCTGGGTGTAAGGGGGAAATATCTCAACTGTTTTATAGGAATCGATCCAGACTTCCCTGGTTGAGCTTCTTTATACCTCGATTGTCCACATGTGGGACAACTATCCAATGACTCATTTTCACCAGAATATAATATACAATCATTTGCACATGATTGAATATTCTAATAAATAAGGCCTAGATTACAAACCAACCTCTTGATCTCATAGTAATTTGTAGGCAACACATTTCCTTCAGGTAATAGTGTTTTAACCAAAGAAAATATCTGATCAAAATAGTTGTTTGACATTGCATTATGTGATTTAATAGCTATAAATTTTGCAACCGCTTCTAATTTTCTTATCTTTCAACCAAGATATAATTCATCCTCAGTAGGCCTTATCAACTCATAAAATTTGGATGGTGCCAACTCAAGAGTTAAATCAATATCATCATGAGTTTCAGTTTGTTGAACAGATGGACCTGTGACATCAAGTACTAAATTTTGGAACCATGATGGATCTAGAATCAAGTTATTAGTATCTTCAATGGAACTATGTTTGCCATGTTAATACCAAAAAACATAATCTTGTTGAAAACCAAACCATAAGAGATGTCCCACACCCTTGTCAAATATGTCAAATGTTCTCAGAGCACATTTTATATAAGGATTCTAAATTGTGCCTTCTGAAACATATTCTATTTTTGATGATAAAAATGTTAAGAAAGCTTTAACACCCTCAATAAATATAGGATTTAAACCAGAACCATTTGGATTTCTGCGCTGATTTATCCAAGCGCGGTCATCTAATAATGACAGATGTCGACTTCCTTGTTCCAGATTTTTCTACAAAATATAAAATCATCATAGTTTTAGAATAATTTGAAATTATAAAAATACTATCTGAAAAAAGAAGATAAATAATTACTACTACTTATTTATAATTACCATTAGTTATGGGTGACACAATTTCCAGTGGATTGACAGCTACTCTTTTGTCTGCTGGCTCATTTACTTGCATCTTTTTTACACTGTAATCAGAATGATGAATCTGGTTAGAGGTACGCATATTCATTCTTGTATGCATGAGAATGAATATGCCTACCTCTGACCAGATTCTTCATTGTTATTTTAGTGTGATACATATGCAAGTAAATGAGTCGTCGGACAAGAGAGCCCCATTTTCGCTGATGAATCGTCTTCTTCCATCTGTCATCGCTTGAAAACATTATAAAAATATGATCTTAAGAATGCATATTCAATCTCATGCATATGAGATTGAATATTCCTATGTAGCAACACATTTTTCATAATGTTTTGAGTCGGTGAGAGTTGAAAGGAGAAAAGTATTCGAGCCAAAGGAGTTTCGTCAATCCTTTAAAAATTGTGCCAAGTTTCTAAAATTTAATAAAATTTGGTAATATTTATTTATAACTATTCCTAACTGTTCCTAACTAGTTATTCCTATTTATTACAAATTATTCCTATTTATTACAAACTATTCCTATTTATTACTAACTATTCCTATTTATTACTAACTATTACTATTTTTTACTAATTATTACTAATTATTACTAATTCTTACTAATTCTTACTATTTATTTCTAATTATTCTTATCTATTTTTATGTATTCCTATTTATAACTAATTACTCATATCTATTACTATTTATTCGTATTTATTACTAATTATTCATATTTATTAATAACTATTACTATTTATTCCAAACTCTTCCTATTTAATACTAACTATTACTATTTATTACTAACTATTACTATTTATTTCTAACTATTACTATTTATTCATATTTATTACTATTTATTTCTATTTATTCCTATTTATTCATATATATTCTTATTTATTACTAATTATTACTAATTATTACTAATTATTACTAATTATTCCCAATTATTACTAATTATTCCTATTTATTAATAATTATTACTAATTATTCATATTTATTACTATTTATTAATCTTTAGTACTAATTATTGATATTTATTACTAATTATTGATATTTATTCTTAATTATTCCTAATTATTTCTAATTATTGCTAATTATTACTAATTATTTCTAATTGTTACTAATTATTATTAATTATTAATAATTATTCCTATTTATTATTAATTATTACTAATTATTCGTAATTATTATTAATTATTTATAATTATAATTAATTATTACTAATTATTCAAATTTCTTACTATTTATTGCAATTTATTACTAATTTCTGTTATTTATTACTAATTATTTTTAATTATTGCTAATTATTGCTAATTATTACTAATTATTGCTAATTATTTCTAATTATTTCTAATTATTCCTAATTATTGATAATTATTACTTAATATAGCTATTTATTTCTAATTATTGCTAATTATTCTTAAATATTGCTAATTATTAGTATTTATTAGTAATTATTAGTAATTATTAGTATTTATTACTAATTATTAAAATTTGTTACTAATAATTATTAATTATTTGAAAATATTATGAATTATTCATAATTATTACTAATTATTCCAAATTATTATGAATTATTCCTCTTTATTACTAATTATTCCTAATTATTTCTATTTATTAACAATTATTTCTATTTATTACTAATTATTGTTATTTATTACTAATTATTTCTATTTATGACTAATTTTTTCTCTTTATTACTATTTATTAATAATTATTAATAATTAATCCTATTTATTACTAACTATTCCTATTTATTACTATCTATTACTAATTATTACTAATTATTACTAATTATTACTAATTATTACTAATTATTACTACTTATTACTAATTATTGCTATTTATTACTAATTTTTTCTCATTATTTCTATTTATTACTAATTATTGCTAATTATTCCTATTTATTACTATCTATTCATATTTATTACTAACTATTACTATTTATTACTAATTATTGCTATTTATTATTAATTATTACTAATTATTATTATTTATTACTAATTATTAAAATTTATTAGTAATTATTACAATTTATTAATAATTATTAAAATTTATTAGTAATTATTATGAATTATTACTAATTATTACAATTTATTACTAATTATTACAATTTATTACTAATTATTACAATTTATTACTAATTATTGCAATTTAGTACCAACTATTACAATTTATTACTAATTATTACAATTTGTTATTAATTATTACAATTTATTGATAAATATTACTAATTGTTAATAATTATTACTAATTATTACTAATTATTACTACTTGTTACTAATTATTACTAATTATTACTAATTATTACTAATTATTACTAATTATCTGTATTTGTTACTAATTATCTGTATTTATTACTAATTATTACAAATTATTACTAATTATTAGTATTTATTAATAAATATAACTAATTATTACTAATTATTACAATTTATTAGTTATTATTACTGTTTATTACTAATTATTACAGTTTATTACTAATTATTACAATTTATTACTAATTATTACAATTTATTACTAATTATTACAATTTATTATAATTTATTACAATTTATTACAATTTATTACAATTTATTACAATTTATCTGTAATTATTACAATTTATTACTAATTATTACAATTTATTACTAATTATTACAATTTATTACTAATTATTACAATTTATTGAAAATTAATACAATTGATTACTATTTATTAGTCCTTATTACTATTTACTACTCCTTATTACAATTTATTACTAATTATTACAATTTATTACTAATTATTACAATTTATTACTATTTATGACAATTTATTCATATTTATTACTCATTTTAAGTATTTATTACTCATTAATACTAATTATTACAATTTATTAATAATTAATAATATTTATTACTAATTATTTGTATTTATTATTATTTATTACCAATTATTATTAATTACTACAAATTAATTACATACATTACTAATTATCGTTAGTAATTATTAATTACTACTAATTATTAAAAATCGGTACTAAATATTTCAATTTTTTAGTACAAATAAATACTCATGAAAAAACAATTTAAATTTAATTTAATTATAACTAATCAACAATAATAAAAATTAACATAAAAAATAAATTAAATAATAAATTAAATAAAATATAAATACCATTAATCTTGATTTTCTATTGATCTAGACAGCTTTACAACTTCTTCGTGAACAAAAAAAATTAACTTAGAAAAATTTTCCCTCTAAAATCAGAGTTCAGAGGGAAACAAGATCTAAGAATTGAGAAGAATGAGATGAAAAATGGATGAGGGTATATGTATGTCACAACCAGTCCTCGGGGCCCGTGCCGTGACTACCCCAAGCCCGCCTTCCATAGGCCAGGGGCTGGCGACTAGCACCAAAGGCGTAAATCCCGATAACTGGGAAGGCATTGCCTTTATAAAAGTAAAAAAACACCACAAAGTACAAGCGGAATTAAAACACTAAGTACAACGAGAAGTGCTGAAAGGTAAATGGGCAAGAATACAAACCCAAATGAAAGTACAACTACAGCTGAACAAAATGCAACATAAAAAGACAACAGCTAGAAGGACGGAAGCGGCTCCTGGGTCGTCCTCCTCGGATCCTACATGAAGGGTAGGTACAGATGACACAGCTCCTGGATCGTCCACCACGCATCCTACCTAAGGGGTAGGTACAGATAGCCTCCACAATGCTCTCGCTCGTCAACCTCCTCCGAGTGTCGTCTCGCCGTGAAGTCCACCTCTGGATACTAACTCGTCGTGTAGTCCCCCTTTGGGTACCATCCAGTCCTCGAACACTCGGCCTCCGTCAGCACTGTCCGTCGTCTGAAACCAACACAACGAGGTGCGGGCATAGCCCGTGCAGGGGTGAGTATAACGATACTCAGTAGGGACCCCGAGACCCTCAAGGTCTCACTAAAACCAACAAGGATAACCACAATGAAGATCTCAACAGATAACCTCTACTTAGGTATATGCCCATACATATACCTATGTTATCAAGTAACCCATCTCAATCATGAGGAAAAACAAGGGTTATGAAATCAACGGATAACCACTACCCAGGTATATGCCCATACATATACCTAAGTTATCATTTGACCCATCTAAATCAAGAGGAAACACAAAGGTCATAGACTCAACTCAAACCAGGATTTTTATTATCGAAACCGTAACTATTGAAGAGCCCCGTCTCTAGAGTGTACAGTGGTCCTGTCACGACTCTAAAGTACTGCTCACTAACCTAAGACTGATGAGATACTCCTCCTGTCGAGTACTGTGGGCCTGCTACTACAACCAAGCGCTTCCCACCATGGGTCTGCCGCTACAACCAAGCGCTCCCCCTCATAGCCTCCAGAGGTACTCCTTCTGTTGAGTACCGCGGGTCTGCCGCTACAACCAAACGCTCATCTGTCGAGGGTCTACCACTACAACCAAGCGCTCCCACTCATATCCTCCAGAGGTACTCGTTCAGTTGAGTACTGCGGGTCTGCCGCTACAACCAAGGGCTCATCCGCCGTGGTTCTGCCGCTACAACCAAGCACTCCCCATTGGGCTATCCGAAACACACTGAGTCGATCGGTCAAGTAGTCGTCAGGTCTCAGCCGGCTTCACGGTCTCCGTACTCCGCACGCTCATCCCTAGGAGGGTCCGCTCCATGAGCTACTGGTCGATACCCCAAGTATCACAAAGTCCCACGAAAAAGTATCTCAAAGGACCGCCTCATCACAGGTGTCTCAACACAACAGAGGGTGCGTCAATCGGACGCTCGGTCTGTGAGTTATTAGCCTTTTCATTCCAGGGGTCCAGTTGGTCTCGTGTGCGAACCAACCCGGCCGCATCTCAACTGTACCCCAACCCTCATAGGGTAAACTTAAAGGGATCGTTTCTCAAGGTGATCACCAACGCCGCTGACGATTCGTCAAACGGTCGTCTGGTCTGAAAGATATCAGCTTTTCCGTTCCAGGGGCCCGGTTGGATTTCGGGTGCAATCCAACCCGGCCACTATCCAACTGCAACCAAAACTCGGGAGAAATATGCCCAAAGTTCCGTCTCATCAAGAGGAATTCAACGAGACAGACGGCGCGTCAATCGGACGCCCGATCTGTGAGTTATTGGCTTTTTCGTTTCTGGGGCCCGGTTGGTTTTGTGAGCGAACCAACCCGACCGCACTCCGACGAAATCCAAACCTCGAGCGGAGTATGCCAAAAGATCCGTCTCACTTAGAAGAATCCATCAAAGTCGACGGCACGTCAATCGAACGTCTGGAGCTTAAGATATAAGTGTTTCCGCTCCGAGGGCCCGGTTGGTTTCGTATCCGAACCAACCCGGCCGAACCCAAGGTATTCTGAAACCTTGAGTGCGATATACCTAAACGACTGTCTCGTTCCAAGTATCGCTACGCAACTAACGGTGTGTTGATCAGAGGCCCGTAGCCCAAGATACTGGAAAAAGACCAAAGAGGGTCCGAAAACGGGGGGGTCTGGGCCTGGACCGACCCGGCCCAACCCCCCCTGGGTCGGCCCGAACCGGGTCTGCCCGGCCCGGTGGGTCGGCTCGGTTCGGTCTACCGGCCGATCGAGGGAACCGAGGCCCCCGCGCGGGGGCCACTCCGTGGCACCTGGACGCGGCATACCGACCGCGTCCCGCCCCTCGGTTCCGCGCGGCCGCGGAACGGACCTCGCCGCCGCGGCTGAAGCCGCGTCGGGTTTTGCCAGCGGTGGCTGTCAGGCCGCCGTCTCCTGCCACCGGCACCGCCGAGACGGCGTGGCGCACCGGCGAGAGCTTCCGTGGACCACCGAACGCGCTCCGGTGGTTCGTTTTGCGTGTGGTCTTCGCCAGTGGTCCACCCAGGACCCGATCTTCACTAAAAGGCCCTCAAACGCCATAGCGGCGTGCTTCGTCATCGTCCGTCGATCCGCTCATCGATAAACAAGATGCGGAGGGTTGTCGGGCCATGTTTGTTCGGCCCGCACCCTCCGCGTTAGGTGTTATCAATTGGAAAATAATAAACACTTATTTTAATCATTGAAGAGGGTATAATTTATCCAAAATAAATTATACGAACACCTTGCAATCAAATACCCATGCACGAGAGTTTAAAATTTGAATGCGCGACAAGATGATGTCACGCATTCTTGCCGCTAGATCCCGCACGGCGTGACGATGCCGTGCATCCTTGCCGCTCGATCCCTCGCGGTGCGACGGCACCGCATCAATTTCATTCGATCCCCAACAACAAGAAAAAAATAAGGGAGAGGGACGGCCGTGTTTGTGCAGCCCGGCCTCCTCCCTTTAATTGATATCATGCATTAAAAATATCACAGATAAAAGACGGAAGAAAATCACGTAAGGAAAAACACGTAAACCCCCTACCTCAAGTTGTCGATCGAAGATTGTCGGGGATGGATCGACGTCGAAGAAGCGTCACAGAAAGGGAATCGTTGGCATTACGTCGTCGATCTTCAAGGATCCGACATTTTTGTCAACCTTCGTTGGAGGGCGGTGTTCTTCATTGGCGGAAATGCGTTCTTCGCATTCTTCGTCGAAGAATGAAGAACATCAAGCCTTGTATCTTTCTCCCAAAATCCTCTCGACAAGATAACACCCCCAAATAAAATAAGTGTATCTCTTATTTTATTAACCAAGTCCTAAGTTTACATTTAATAAGATCAAACAGTAAATTCAATTGAATTAAATGCAACGCTTTAATCCCCCAAATTAAATAGGGGCGTTTAATAACTTATTAAACGCAAGGGTTGAATTGACATTAAGAGGGGGTGCGAGTGTGTTACTTAGAGGGAAAGAAAGGGTGGGACTCGTGCAGGCCCCACCTCACAAATATCCTACCAAGAGGGTAGGATATTTTGGATTTCACCCTATCCGCTTCAACCCAGCTTAAGTAGCTTTAAGTGGCTTTAAGTGGCTTTAAGTGAAATAAAATAAATTTGTCGCACCACATTATTTTATTTTATTCACTTAACCCCCTAAAATTAAAAACCACACCCGAGAAAACACAACTCCGGAAAATGAATTTCGAAGAAAATAATAGTGTTGTGATTCCATCGGTGCCCTCAGAATTAAATTCCGAGCACCAGTTCAGAATTTAGAAAAACCCGCTCATTCTTTCACTGAACGTACCCGAGCTGAACTTCGGAAAATGATTCCGGGCACACCGGGCCTCGGAATCAGTCGCCGTCAGAAACTAAGTTCTTTTAAAATCTCAAAGAAAATTTAGAAAAAACTTTCCCTTGAAATTTTCGGGTCTTTACATTACTCCCAGCTCAGGTCTTTACGTCCTCGTAAAGAATTAACACCAACTGGGGTCACAAAAGCGGTACGGAGCACGCATCTGAGCCTTCCGCTCTCATGTGCTCTCCTGGAGACTCCCTTACTGCTAGTGAAAGCGCACCCGAGGAATCGATCATCCTCAAAGGATCCTCTCCTGTCGATCCTCGATTCACACTGGAACCTCCGTTAAAGACACCCCATCGCCATCGTCCAGCTCCTCATGGTCGATGATATGCGAAGGGTCGAGCATGTATCTCCTCAGTTGAGGTACGTGGAAGTCGTCGTGCACCTGGTGCAATTGAGGTGGATGGGTCAAGCGGGAAACCACCCCGCCTACCTAGCTGTGGAACTAGAAAGGTCCGTTGAACATCGGAGATAACTTGCTGCCTTGGCCACATCTCCGTAAACCTCATCGAGGTGAGACCCGTATAAGGACGTGATCGTCATTGTCGAACTCATGAGGCCTCTAATTCCTGTTTAGAACAGAAACTTAAAACGACTGCTACCACGAGGGTAAGGTTGACCGACACAAGAATGATCGGCCGCACCATCCTATGCATGAGTTACCCTGTGCTGCATGGGGTTTCCTTTTTCTCCAACCAAGGAAAACCCATTCCGACATCGTAGTTAAACCACAACCTTTTTGCCTAATACAATCAATCTATGTATGAACTGTGGATCCAATCAATACTCAGACCAATGTCGTAAGGCCTAGACGCTGCCACTAAGAGATTCCAGCCAAAACTCTCACCTCGATGGTCTGTCCACACTGTCGGCATAAGTGTGATTATTGAGTCTCTTCCCAAGGTATCTCCAGACGTGAGGCTCAAGTCCACGGATTACCGGAAACTCTAGGTCTGGAACAAGATTTGCAAAATCAAGGAATAATTTATATCGATGTCCATTACTACAGTAGCTAGTAGTGGACACAGACTGTCCATTGAATCATTTTTAGAGCCATTGGGTCACACTCCTTGACCACATGCAGCCCCACTCTTCCTCTGCCCTCCAGCTCCCTAAGCCTAGCGGGGATAACTAAGGCGGGTGGTTGTAGCATGTTAAGATATACACCACCTAATGCTGCTCTTCTATCTCTGCCTCCACATCTTCTGCTTCTCAGACTCATCTCTCCTTAAGCTTCCTCTTATGGAAACATTTAACATGCCCGAGTCTCTAAGACTGGTGTCAGTTTCCTATTTCTTACTGCACTGTGTAGTCTTCATCCGCTCCTGGATGATCTGCACCTTCTTTTCCTACGATCTGAAAGAGCTGCTAAAATTTCTCCTTTTCCAAAAAGAGAAACTCAGTCTCATCCCCTAGATGAACCATGCCCATTGCCTAATACATTCAATCCTGACATGAATGATGTATTCATGCCATGGATGACGTCGTAATACCTTGACGTAACTTCCAAGAGATCCAACTGTCACTCTCTCCTCCAAGGGTCGAGTCACACTATCGGCATCAGTGTGAGGTCACTGGGTCTCCTCCAGTAGAAATATTAAAAGTGAGGGTTAAGTCAACAGTCTTAACCAGGACCACTCAGTATCAACCAAACAAAAGGACAGGAAAGCAAACATCACAAAGATAAGTGTTTTTTTATTATTTCATCTCATAGTACAAAGACACGAATACAACAGCAACATGGAACTAGAAGTACAATGGACGTATCCACTAGTTTCTCTCCTGTAAACCTGCTCCTAGAGCTCTACTGCCTTGTCCACTACTCGGCTGTTGCTCAAGCACCCGCTGCTGCTTCTGCCTCAGTGGCTCCTCCAAAGCCTGTGGATCAATTGTACGAGGATTCAGACAGTCACGTGCCATGTGACCCTTCCTGCCGCATTAATAACACCTCCTGCTCCTCGTATGGCTGGCTCTGACACCACCCTGGGTGCCCTGCACCACCGGTCCTAAAACCAGAGATCGCCCAAATGCTGGTCTGGTCCTTCTGGACCTCTGCATCATCTGTCTACTGCCCACAGATAACTCAGATACTGATCAAAAACCCTGCGGCAAAGGCAGAAGCTCCAGTACATGCTCGGGGTGTAGAGCTATTGACACAAACTCCACCCTGAAGAAGGTCTCAAAGTCTTCCCATGTGATGGGAATCCCATCGCAAATCTGGAACATGTGGGTCTACCACCTGCCTGCTGATGCCTGAAGAAGGCTGGCAGCAAAGATCACCATGAAGTATGCCAGTGTCCCCACTAGCCTGAAGACACTCACCACGGCCTCCAGCCAATCCTCAGCCACCTGCGGGTTCGTCTCTCCCCAGAACCTGGGTGGCCTCTGGCGCTGGAACTCATGCAGCGCACTCAAGTGGCGTGCATCACCTACTGCTGGGGATGGTGGCATCGGTGGCCCGACGTATGGTAGTATCGCTGGTGCCTCCGCTGGTTCCTCAACTGCAAGAGGGCCCTGTACCGAAGCCTCGCCTCTCGGAAGGCTGTCAGTACGCACATCCCTCTGGGCTGTAGCTGGTCTACCGAGAAAAGGCATCCTGAAAGAAACAACGTGACACTGTCAAACAATTATTCCTGGTGAGCTGACCTATTTTGAGCTGATATTTAAATAAAACTTCTGGAAACACACATGCAATCAGTGTTTTCGTGCATAAAGTCAGAATTCAGTTTTCAGGGTCCTAGTGTATGGATACGTCGGCCGCCCGCACCAACAGTGGACTCCCTGAACTGAAAACCACACTCGGTACTCTTAAAACTATTGCTTCACAGAAAGAAAATATCAGAGTTATATGTTCTGCAGTAGAACCGACTCCTCTGATACCATTTTTTCATGACCCATTCTCGGGGCCCATGCCGTGACTACCCCAAGCCCGCCTTCCATAGGCCAGGGGCTGGCGACTAGCACCAAAGGCGTAAATCCCGATAACTGGGAAGGCATTGAATTTATAAAAGTAAACAAAACACTATAGAGTACAAGAGAAATTAAAACACTAAGTACAAAGAGAAGTGCTGAAAGGTAAATGGGCCAGAATACAAACCCAAATGAAAGTAAAACTACAGCTAAACAAAATACAACAGAAAAAGACAACAGCTGGAAGGACGAAAGTGGCTCCTGGGTCGTCCTCCTCAGATCCTACCTGAAGGGTAGGTAAAGATGGTGTAGCTCCTGGATCGTCCACCATGGATCCTACCTGAAGGGTAGGTACAGATAGCCTCCACAACGCTCTCGCTCGTCAACCTCCTCCGAGTGTTGTCTCGCCGTAAATTCCACCTCCGGATAATAACTCGTCGTGTAGTCCCCCTCCGGGTACCGTCCAGTCCTCGTACACTCGGCCTCCGTCTGCACTGCCCATCGTCTGCAACCAACACATCGAGGTGTGGGCATAGCCCATGCAAGTGTGAGTATAACGATACGCAGTAGGGACCCTGAGACCCCCAAGGTCTCACTAAAACCAACAAGGATAACCACAAAGAAGATCTCAACAGATAACCTCTACTTAGGTATATACCCATACATATACCTAAGTTATCAAGTAACTCATCTAAATCATGAGGAAACACAAGGGTTATGAAATCAACAGATAACCACTACCCAGGTATATTCCCATACATATACCTAAGTTATCAAGTGATCCGTCTCAATCATGAGGAAACACAAAGGTCATAGACTCAGCTCAAACCAGGATTTTTATTATCGAAACCGTAACTGCTGAAGAGCCATGTCTCTAGAGTGTACAGTGGTCCTGACACGACTCTGAGGTACTGCTCACTAACCTAAGACTGCTGAGGTACTCCTCCGGTCGAGTACTGTGGGCCTGCTACTACAACCAAGTGCTTCCCACCATGGGTCTGGCACTACAACCAAGCGCTCCCCTTATAGCCTCCAGAGATACTACTTTTGTTGAGTACCGCAGGTCTGTTGCTACAACCAAGCGCTCATCCGCCGTGGGTCTGCCGCTACAACCAAGCACTCCACCTCATAGCCTCCAGAGTTACTCCTTCAGTTGAGTACTGCGGGTCTGCCGCTATAACCAAGCGCTCATCCGCCGTGGGTCTGCCGTTACAACCAAGCGCTCCCCACTGGGCTATCTGAAACACACAGAGTCGATCGGTCAAGTAGTCGTTAGGTCTCAGTCGGCTTCACGGTGTCCGTACTCCGCATGCTCATCTCCAGGAGGGTCCGCTCGACGACCTACTGGTCGATACCCCATGTACCACAATGTCCCACGAAGAAGTATCTCAAAGGACCTCCTCGTCACAGGGGTCTCAACACAACAGACGGCCCGTCAATCGGGCGCCCGGTCTGTGAGTTATTAGCCTTTTCGTCCCAGGGGCCCGGTTGGTCTCGTGTGCGAACCAACCCAGCCGCATCTTAACTGTACCCCAACCCTCATAGGGTAAACTTAAAGGGATCTTTTCTCAACGTGATCACCAACGCTGTTGATGGTTCGTCAAAGGGTCTTCTGGTCTGAAAGATATCAGCTTTTCCGTTCCAGGGGCCCGGTTGGATTTCGGGTGCAATCCAACCCGGCCACTATCCAACTACAACCAAAACTCGGGCGATGTATGCCAAAAGTTCCGTATCATCAAGAGGAATTCAACGAGATAGATTACGTGTCAATAGGACGCATGGTCTGTGAGTTATTGGCTTTTTCGTTCCAGGGGCCCGGTTGGTTTCATGAGCGAACCAACCCGACCGCACTCCGACGACATCCAAACCTCAATAAGAGTAAGCCAAATGATTCGTCTCACCTAGAGAAATCCATCAATGTCGACGGCACGTCAATCGGACATCTGGAGCTCTAGATATAAGTGTTTCCACTCTGAGGGCCCAGTTGGTTTCGTATCCGAACCAACCCGGCCGAACCCAAGGAATTCTGAAACGTTCAGTGCGATATACCGAAATGACCGTCTCATTCCAAGGATCGCTATGCAACTAACGATGCATCAATCGAAGGTCCGTATCCCATGATATGGGAAAAAGACAAAAGAGGGTCCGAAAACAGGGGGTCTGGGCCCAGACCGACACCGCCCGACCCCCCTGGGGTCGGCCCGAACCGGGTCGACCAGACCAGGTTGGGCGCGACCCACCCCAGACTGGGTGGCCTGGTCCGGCTTGGGTGCGACCCGGCCTGGCGTGTCGGCTCGGTTCGGTCGACCAGCCGAGCGAAGGAACCGCGGCCCCCGCGCGGGGGCCGCTCCGCGGCACACGGACGCCGCATGCCGGCCGCGTCCCGCCCCTCGGTTCTGTGAGGCCGTGGAACCGACCTCGCTGTCACGACTTCAGCCGTGGTGGGTTTTTCTGGCAGCGCGCCGGGCGCCGCCGCCACACTGGCGCGGCGCGCCGGCGGGAGCTTCCGCGGACCACCGGACGCGCTCCGATGGTCCGTTTTGCGTGCGGTCTTTGCCAGTGGTCCACCCGGGACCCGATATTCAGTGCAAGGCCCTCAAACGCCATAGCGGCCTAATTCGTCGTCATCCGTCGATCCGAACATCGATAAAAAAGTTGCGGAGGGTTGTCGGGCCGTGTTTGTTCGGCGCGTGCCCTCTGCGTTAGGTGTTATCAATTGGCAAATAATAAACACTGATTTTAATCATTGACGAGGGTATAATTTATCCAATATAAATTATACGAACACCTTGCAATCAAATACCCATGCACGAGAGTTTAAAATTTGAATGCGCGGTGTGACAACGTCGCGCATTCTTGCCGCTCGATCCCGCGTGGCGTGACGATATCGCGCATCCTTGCCGCTTGATCCCGTATGGTGCGACGACATCGCGTCAATTTCATTCGATCCGCAACAACAAGAAAAAAAATAAGGGAGGGGGACAACCGTGTTTGTGTGGTCTGGCCTCCTCCCGTTAACTGATATCATGCGGTCCAAATATCGCGGATAAAAGATGGAAGAGAATCACGTAAGGAAAAACACGTAAACCCCATACCTCAAGTTGTAGATCGAAGATTGTCGCGGGGATGGATCATCGTGGAAGAAGCGTCGCAGAAAGGGAATCATCGACGTTACGTCATTAATCTCCGAGGATCCGGTGTTTTTGTCGACCATCATCGGAGGGCGGCGTTTTTCATTGGCGGCGATGCGTTCTTCGCGTTCTTCGTCGAAGAATGAATAACTTCAAGCCTTGGATCTTTCTCCCAAAATCCTCTCGACAAGCTAAGCCCCCAAAATAAAATAAGTGTATCTCTTATTTTATTAACCAAGTCATAAGCTTGCATTTAATAAGATCAAATAGTAAATTCAATTGAATTAAATGAAATTCTTTAATCCCCCAAATTAAATATGGGTGTTTAATAACTTATTAAACGCAAGGGTTGACTTGACACTAAGAGGGGGTGCGGGTGCGTTACGTAGAGGGAAAGAAACAGTGGGGCTCGTACGGGCCCCACCTCACAAATATCCTACCAAGAGGGTAGGATATTTTGGATTGCACCATATCTCCTTCAAACCAGCTTAAGTAGCATTAAGTGGCTTTAAGTGGCTTTAAGTGAAATAAAATAAATTTTCCGCCCCACATTATTTTATTTTATTCACTTAACCCCCAAAAATTAAAAATCACACCCGAGCAAACGCAACTCTTAAAAAGTTGTTTCTAAGAAAATAATGGCGATGTGATTCCATCGGTGCCCTCGGAATTCGATTCCGAGCACCGGTTCAGAAGTTAGAAAACCCCGCTCGTTCGTTCACTGAACGTACCCGAGCTAAACTTCGGAAGATGATTCCGAGCACACCGGTCCTCGGAATCAGGTGCCGTCAGAAACTGCGTTCTTGTAAAATCTCAAATAAAATTTAGCAAAAAATTTCCCTTGAAATTTCTGGGTCTTTACAATTTAGATGAGATTATTTACGACGGGATACCCATTACAAATAGTAACTTCTGCGATGGGACCCGTTTCAAATAATTATGCCCGCATTAATTACTGTTGGTGGTTAAAAAGTTATTTGCGATGGGACCCATCGCAATTAGTCCCTACTGACACACCATTTGCAACCAGAGGACATCCCGTCCCAAAAATCTATTAACCGCCTTGAGGTATTTGCGACGGGTCCAGTCAGAAATACATCACTATTTACGACAGTGGTATCCCATCGTCGCAAATAACCACCGCGTGGTTTGGCGCACTACACACACCAAACCTTTTACGACAGGAGACGAAATCCTGTCGCAAATAATTGGTTATTTGTGACGGTTCGTTACCCCCGTTGCGAATAACCTCTTGGACGGACATTTTGCGACATGATTTATTCTCATCGCAAAATGTCCGTTGCAAAAAGTCCTTTTTCCCATATTGATAATATTAGTATTATTTTCTTTGATACATAATGATTTTAATATACCATTGTTACAATGAATAATGATATTTATAAGTAGTTTATAGTATATGATAATTGAACAACATTGATATGAACTTAGATAATTTATGAAATCTATCCTCAACACGAGTTCCATTAGAATAAATGATTTAGGATATATTCATTGTACTAGAAGGTAGAAAATTTATATGAACTATTAATTATAATAAAATTTTATATATTTTAAATAGAGAACAAAATTAATTGAAGGGATTTTGATGGTTATTTAAGGGCTTCCATTATATTTGAGTTTTGAGTAAAATTTCTATAAATATCTATTCTTTAATATATAAGGGTGTCATTTTTAATGGGAAAATATATATAAATTATAAAATATTGGATATGGTTCATGAATAACATTATATATAATATTTAGATATATGGTTTTCTTATATTTATTGTCTTTATCACTTTTTTTGTCCCTTTTTACAATATTTTTAATTTATGGGTTTTCCCCAGTCACATTCATTCATGCATAACAATTTAATAGACCTATTTATCTATTTCTTAAATTCTAATAAAAAATTTGGAATCCATTAAATTTAGTAAAATTCATAAAAAATGAAATTTTACCTTTTATGTGAATATATAAGTTATACGGGAAAAAAAATTAACAGAAAAATGACTTTTATAGACTATGCATTCTTAGAATTATTTTATATAAATTACAAAATTAAATGAGTACTAATATATTAGTTATAAAATGATAAATTAAATTAGACTAATCATTTAAATGTTTATAAATTAATTTATTTAGATGTAAATAAAATATAATTTAACAAACATGCTCTTGAAAAATATCATTATACATCATTAAAGAATTTTTACAACATAATATTAAGATTAATTATTAATCTTAAAAAAATTATTTTTAAAAAATTATTTTTATTAATTTGAATATTTTAATGTTATAAGTATATAAAATAATATTAATATAATAATAATAATAATAATAAGAATAATAAAAATATATAACACATAAAAATATATTTTTCCTTGGAAATATTTTAATATTATCAATTTATTTTATAAAAATATTATTTTTTACTGTATTATTTTCAATTACATAACTTACCCATAACATATACCCAATGACCATATATCTAATGACAATATTTCCAAGAACTGTATATATAATGGTCATATATTATTCTTATATATAGACTTACAATCATTACAAGAATCACTCATACTATTTACTTCTATCCCAACATGTATATTCTATTTCTAATATTTTTCATTTCTTATATAGTATTATTCATGGTTATGATCATCATGAAAAACCATGAGGATAAATATATTATACGTATGGTATTTCTATATACTTATAGATTTAATAGAATTGTAATTTAATAAATAATGTTTCATATTGTATTGATGTTTACCTTACATTTTAATATTTTATCATAATAAAATGGGTAATGGTTTGTTTTAGATTAGCATTTCATTTGAAATAATCAACTAAATATAATAATTTTTAAGGATAATATATAATAAAAAACCAAGGAGCATTAAAATAGTGAAACCAATAACAATTATTATCAATGTTAAATTGGTTATATATTTTTTGATACTAAATTTTAAAATTGAATTCATAATTAACAGTAACTGATTTTTTACATGGATTTTACATTTTAGTATGATTTTTTTGATTTAGGCTTTTCTCACTTTTTCATTAATTTGAATAATATTTTTAATCTATCTATTTTTTGATAGATTTCACTTATTGGTTCTCTATTTTTTCCTTTATGATAATTCTAGTTACTTATAGTGGGTATTAGTGTATGTATAATGTTTAGTGGATTGAGGGGTTTGGTACAAATTTTCAATATATTAGTTAGTTTTTTAGAAGCTACCAGTTAAGTGTCGGCACGATATGTATGTATCTTTCTGTTTGTTGTTTTTTCCAATACTGCCTTAGGATCTGAGATGGATGTTAACTATGGGTTATTTCTTTAAATCATATTTTGTATTGGTATCCTTACATAATTGTATATTTTTTTAATGAGTGGGATTTTTTAGTGTGTATCATGGTAGTGTAATGTTAATAGGATCAATTATGATTTAATTTCATTGAGGTTCTACTAAGATATCTCCAGACAAATTGGATAATACCTAGATTTTATTAGGCTACCTAGACTATATTGTATTTCATGGTTATTATCTATTTAATGTCGGATCACCATTTTTTCTCATATTTGTTACTTAGGACCTTATAACTCTATGAAATTTATAGTTGTACCTTCTTTGAATAATTCTACTTTTGATTAGGTTTAGGGAATGTCATATCCAAATGTAAGGTTATTAGTCAAATTAATTATAGATTCAATATGTTTCTAACATAAATATTCTTATTATTTGTTTTGTTTGGTTAGGATTTACTTGTATATATCCAACAATTATACATATTTCAATCCATTTAAATGTTTTGTGTTTTAGTCTAAACTGTTTTGATATTACAAGTTTGAATTATTGGTGTGATAATATTCTAATTATTTTAACATTGTTTACATTTACTAATAACTTATTCCTTTTCATTTTTTTGATACTTTCAATCATCGATAGGTTTAAAGGATGGGAACTATGTTCATCAATATAATTTTTTAAGTACTGGTTAGCAGTTTAGGAATTTCATGACTGAATAATATCAAAGGGTGACTTAAGAAAGTGAAGGAATATATTTTATTTTGTAATTATATTTAGATATTTTAAAATTTAATCATGCTATAGTTTGACTATAATATCATTATTTAGGTTGTAATGTATTAAATTAATTAATGTTTGGGAGAATCAGACAATTATACCCTACAATATTTATCCTTTTATGTTTAAATTATCAAATTGTTGATTTTGTTGGTGAAGAATCATTAAGAGGTTTAGGGATATTATTTTCAAGGTGTATATGTGTAGGACCCCGGAACACCCTGAGAGGGGAGGGGTGAATGAGGGAGTCAACTTTTTATTTTAAAACCAAGGATCTTGTTCCCACGTTGGTAGGAACTGGTTAACCCTGTTTGATGGATATGATCAGTATTGAAACATTCACATGAAAAGAGATGACACACCAATTTTACATGGTTCACCACTAAGTACTACGTCGAAGGAGCATATGATGACAAGTCGTCGGTCATACCAAATTCCACTAATCTTCACTAGCTGTGGATTACAAAGATTCGGGAACAGTCACTCTGCCCCAAGATCACTGCCTTTACAAAAGTTCAGGGATAGTTCACTGTGTCCCTCAGGTCACTCTCGTTGACTCCCCCTGGCTCAGTACCCTTGGTGAAGTCACACTCAGTTTATATACGTGATGGTATCTTCAATAGATTTTCATTGAAGTCTTTATCTCATGTTCAGCACGAGACAATGCTTGCATCAGAGTACTGAGATGATGCTCTTTTGTATTCAGTCTTCTTCTTTAGTGGAATAAATGAATGTACTGTATCTTCTTCTTCTCTTCCTTTGATTCCCAATACCGACACCTGAGTGTTTTGAAATAATCCCCTCTTTTTGTGCAGATCTAAGTTAAGTTGCACGAACTCTTCTTCTTCTCTTCACAAAGAACAATGAGGGTGATAAACACCAGTCATGTGTGTGCGGCACCACTTCTCTTCAAAGAACCAAATTTTTCATTGTAATTCATTCTTTGTAAATTAATACATCATATTTTCCACCGAAGGTATCAGGAAATCTTCCGGATTTTGTGTAGCTCCACAAAGACAGGCAAGCTCCAACAACACCTGGCGCTCTTCTCCAAGCCTGGTGCGCAAGTCCCAATACAACGCGCAAGTCCTCGGTGCGCCTGTCAAAACTGGCATGAAAGTATCACTAAACCACCTGAGCGACACTGCCTTCCTCAACTTCTAACCAGTGTGACTCACTTCCTTTGTCGCCCAAACCGCCTTGGGCACACATCCAACAATTGGCGCACAAGTCCACCTGCGCGACTAAACACTACTTGGATGACTTCCACACCCGTGCGATGGGAGCTATGATTTTTCTAAATGTTGAACTCCATGATAAATGAGGAGGGGTGGTCCTGTATTTATAGGAAAATTTTACCCCCGGCGCGGTGGCGCGCAAGTGTCCTCATGGCACGCATGTACCGGCGCACAGCTACAACTGTCCGGACATCTGTCGTGCTACTCACTTGCACATTCACACCGAAACATGGGAGACCCTCTTTCCTTTGCCATATTTTTATGTTCTGATCATGAAGAACAATAGGCGCGCAAGTTTCCAAACCTCCAAGGTACTGGCGCACAAGTCCTTTCTCGGCGTGCATGTCACTTGCACGACCCAACCAATACTTGCACGACCCTTATCCCTTTGCCATTTTTCCACATTATGATCTTGAAAAATCTAGGCGTGCAAGTTACCTCTCCTTAAAGAACCCGACATGGAAGTCTCTTCACGGTGCGCATGTCACTTGCGCGACCAGTACAAAACCTGCGCAACCCTAATCCATCTTCCATTTTTCCATGTTCTACTCTTGAAAAATGTATGGCGCGCAATTTTCCTCTCCTTATAGTACACGCCACGCAAGTATCTTTACCATAAAAACTTTTCTCCATTTATCAATTTTCAGGCCCAAAAATTTGGAAAATACGGGGAAATGGTGCCACCTTAAACTGTTCTTTTGTGCCGCCTCCAGATGGTCTCTTCCTTTGGTATTTCTCTCTTCACTGCTTCCCATAACCATTCTTCTGCTTTCATCACGAACTCTGCTATCGTGATAAATATCCTTTGATAGATCAGCATTAGCATCATCATACTTTGAGACAATTTGAAGTGCATGACCATCTCAAAATTCAAATCCATCACACATTGTCTTCTTCTTCAACCGTAATTATCTACTTCATGCAAATCATATGATTCAATTCTTCAAGAAGTCTCTTGCACGGTTCTCATGCAATCATTAGTAGTTGCATGGTCTTCATCAACCGCCATGTCTTCTTCTTCATCCTCAGATGGATTATACCACACCATTATTCTCTGTTGTAAACAACATGTCACCTTTGACACATGTTCTCTGAATCTATGATCAGTACAACAATAATCTAAATTTCCATTCCTCCATTTCATTGGAGTACTTCTTGATCTCCTTCATTTTGATCTTCATTGACAACTATTGAAAACAATACAACCTTATACACAAATTGGTTCCAAAAATATGTGTGATATTTTGTTTCATGTAATATTGTTTCATGTATTTTAATGACAATGGTAGAGAATTATTAATTTTTAATTAAAATTTATCATTACTTAAATTACTTTCAAAACATTTGATTTAATTTTTAGTTAGCATGGTCAACATTTCATTTAATTATTTGTATTATTAAATTAATATTTATTATTTTTTTATCTAGGCATTAATATTCACTTGGTATTTCTTTTTTCATCATTCCTTATCTTGAATTATTATCCTTCCTGTTGGTTAAATGAAATACCCTTGGAGTGTTTTTTGGGTTGTGTTTATTGAAACAATCGGTGAAACAACATCGACTGTAGCCCATAAAGTTATGAAGAACCTGTATCATGAAGGATAGTAGAATTTTAGAATAATTTTTATCAAATTGTGGTGATTGATCATATTTAAATGAATTTAATGTTTTGGGAATATGAAGGTAAAAATTATCATATATAAGATTAACCATGATTGGAGTTCCCAAAAAAATGAAAAAGGCATATAGAACCCTCATTTTAATATTTAAGGGCTATAAACCCAATTTAGAAAATCAAACCATACCATATTATGGAAAAAATATTATGTAATGATACTATAATACATAACGGTTATGAAATTGATATGTAAAATTATCCAAAATAAATACGTATGCGTAATTTATCATTGATAGAATAAAAATAGTAGAGTACCAAACATAATATGATGTGTAAAGTTAGTTAATCCAATATGAAAGATTCACATCCTCTGTATTAGTAAGATATATTATGTTTATCAAGAAACATATAAATTTCATCTAGCGATAAGTAAAAATAACTGATTTTATACATAAGCATACATTGGTTTGATAAAATTATAAAAGTACTAAATTGACACAAGGTGATATGCAAGAGTATCAAAACCATATTTACCAACACATAGGGGTTATTCCGATTATTATTTGAGATTAAGAGTTAGAAAATAGTATATTTTAATTAATCATTAAATATTATTGATAGGTTGGTCTACTATGGTGGAAAATATGAAATCGTGTTTAAAGAAGGATCATACTAAGATATTTTAGTAGTTTATATAAAATAGTTTGTATATTTTAATTAATATGATATTTGGGAAAACTTTAGGTTATTATATTTATTCTAATTTCCTGATGATGATTGAGAGAACTCATTCCATTGAAGTTAATGTATATTATTTTGGGAGGGATATAGATCTTATTATTTCTAATGTAATAGTAAAATTTGATTACCATTTAATATTGGAAAAATGTATCGATTCATGGATGGAATGAAGATCGATGACCATGGAGAGATAAAAGATAAATTCCACAAATAACATTATGGAGATTAATTATACCAATATGGAAAACATATTTCATGTTATAACTTTTTGAAGAGGTTTATTTTTATAACTACACTATGACATTAGAAAAGAAAAATTATAACTCCAAATAGTCACTACAATGTTTGAAAATGGGAGAAGGGAGTTCTATGAGGATATAACCCTCTAATTCAATGAGTTTACAAAATTGGGTTAAAGAGAAAATTATTGAAACAATATTTTTGGTGGAAGATCACTCTTGGTTCATTAATATTAGGATAAAATTTCATAAAATAATATTGAGATGTCTGAGTAGTTAATAATTTGGAGTTAATTATTATGAAGGTTGTGAACTCAAGGGTCAGTACAACCACCCAAAATTATAAATGTAATTTATAATACTCATTATTTCAAGACTCTTGTATTCTTTGAGTTTTTATTAACAATAAAAAATTTATTGTGTCCCTCTATTATTTTCATTATGGCTTCATACCAGTTTTGAGTGAGAGAGTATTCTTAATAATAGTGGAATAATATTTTTGGTGAGGGTTTTTTTGAAATATATACACACCCTGATACAAAATAAATATTTTGGTGTTTAACTAGGTAGAGAAAAATAATTGGTATTAGAGATAAGGTTCTTGGTGATGTTTCCACTATATAAATAAATGATTGTAGTCATCAACCATATGAGAATTCTGATCATTTTTTTAAAACAATAAAAATATTTAGAAGACTTCAGTGGAACAATATTTATGTCAATTAGGAATACATTTTTACATAGTTTCCATACATGAGATCTCAATAGATCCAGAGAGTCTATCATTGTCAAAAATTTATGAAATAGAGTTTGATGATGAAAAAAAATATTCATTTCATTGAGAAAAACATTATCCAATGCAATTCACATAATGGTGAGAGAACATATATCCTCACCTACCATGTGTTAAAATCATCTCAACATTTATGGATGAGAATCCACAATATGTGAATCTATATTAAATGTAATATGGAACAATTACAATAGCATAAGGATTTACAGGAATGAATATTATGAAGGGTTATTTGATTGGGTGAACATTATTATGAAGGACATGGATAAACCTAGAGAAAACCATTACAATATCAAAATCATGATGAGGATCCTAAAACGATTAACAAAAAATTTATATTTTAATGTCTTTGTGATCAATAAAAATTGCACAAATTTGGTGATGTTGGATAGTCTATAAAACACTCTCATTTCATATGGGATGAATAAAAATGACAATGAGTCTTTGGAAAAGTTAAATTCCAAAAATGTGGTGTTCACGACAATGGAGAAACTTCTGTTTAACGATAATCCCTTGGGTATTATAGTTTATGGGGTGATTAATTTTCTTTATGTGAATATCAAATTATTATAAATAAAATTTTGATGAATGTTACCAGATGATTACTTTTATTGTGGAAAAGTTGAGCATACCATACTAATATAGCCGAATAAGTTACATGATAATGATGAAGATGGATTAACCCTGAAAAATAAAGTATGTTTGTGAAATTAATGATGTTTTAAATATTAAAATTATTCTAAAAAATAAATTTTCATATATGGGAATATTATAGATGAGAATAAATTGAAATTGAGGAAATTGAGGACATCAAGGACCTCAACGAGGAAGTTATTGTGGTTGTATTATATTTAACCCAATTAGAGGATAATCATATTTAATGTGACAAAATTTATGGGAGAATATTCATCAAGAATGAACCAAAAGCCACTATTAAATAATTTTATGTTTTTGTAGACAAAATATTGAAATAATATTGAGTTCTATGTGATTCAAAACACTATATTAAGAAGTATGAAGAATAAAAATCCAAGATAACAGTTAAAATTCAATGACTTAAATCAAAAAAAATTGGAATGTAATGGAAGGAATTTTATCTCAATCTCTGTATCAAAGATCATACCTAAATTATTAATATATTTCATGATTCAATAAAATATCACATAAAAAGGATCATTCAAATCAATAATGAATTCATGAATTTATGATGAAATATCAATGATCAAAATATATTTTTTACCCCCGATATAAAATTGATCAAATGGAGTGTATAGGATGCCAATGTGTATTAGGAGGATCATGGATATCTAATGAAAAACTATACACCATCCTACATGTGTATAATTTCAATGATAAAAGAAACAATATTTCGAATGAAAAAAAACTAGTGACAGTTAATGGGAAACCCAAATCTCCCACATTCTATAATAAGGTTTATTTTAATGACTTTAAAAAACTCCAAAATTTTATGATGATGTATAATTGACACAAAATAATTCAACTATAATTTGGTGTGTTTTTTTGGGAATATGGGTTATAAGAAATATTTACTTTCTATAGATAAATTAATTTAAATTCTTAAGAGATAAAAATTGATTAGAAAAATTTCCTAAAGTTGATATGTTTGTAATAGTTACTATTTCTGTTATGAATGTTATAGAAAAAAATCCATGAATTACTTATAAAGTGTAAAAATAAATTTTCTAAGGGAAACTAAAAAATAGAGATCATGGTAGATGGAATCATTATTGAGAAGGATAAAAATTCATAATATATTTTTATCCATTCAAGATGAATGTGATTTAATGGATATGGAGGTGGAGAAATTTCAATCACCATCATTGGAATGGAAATAATGAACATAGATCAAGAAGGGAAATGGTAAGAATGAAAATTTAAAAAAATTAATTGAAAGAAATAGATGAAGATATAGTGTGGTTCCATGGGAGTTTATTCACATCACATATTATGATAATAAATTTATCATAAGGATCATCATTTAAAAATGATTCACCAACATTATAAAAATTGAAGGTTTTTAGAACATTTGGTTTGGAAAATCCAAAATCAAAGGCAAATATTTGAGGCCGATGTATATATTCATTATTGAATGACATAATCCGAATTTAATAAGTATAAGTCAATTATGTGACTTGTTTTTTGTGTTAAATTTCAACAAGAATGATTATGAAATAACAGGAAGAGATTATAAAAATTTGATTCATGGAAAACACACAATGGGAAACTCTAAATCATTAGAAGAGATGAAAAATGTTTTTTTATATCCAAGGTAGAAAAAAAATGAGTTGTGGCATATAAGGCATGGACAATAGAGCCAAAATTACTAGGAATACATAGGTAATAACGAAGGATATTTTAATATATCTATAATTTTACATGATTTTATTTACACATGTGATAATTTTTAAAAAGGGAAAATCAATTGAATGGATTATTTTTTTTGAAAATAAGTAAACAATATCACTTCAGTTTTTAAAAATATATATGTGCGGGATAAAATATCCTAAATTCATGGATGTGAAATGTTATTAGGTTCTATTTTATTATTATTATAGAAATATGGAATAACATTTTACAATATCCTAAAAATATGAAGTGTACAAGTGTATCACATGATATAATAGGTTAATGGAGAAGATACCTAGTTTATAAATTTTTGTGTTATGGATTAATAATGGTTATGAATCCACCATGATTTGGGAGGAATTATATGGAAATAATAATGGGATAAAACATAATGATTCAACATTGAGGTCTCCTCAACAAAAACTTGTTGTTTAGATGAGGAACTAGACTATTTAAAAAATGGGTAAAAGAATTTTCATTGAGAAAGATCCACTATTGATATTTTATATGCATGTAGTTCATGTATTAGTTTATATTTTTAATAGATACATTAGATGTTTTAATAGAGAGAATACAATTTAAAATTTGTGATATAAGAAGAATCAAATACAAATTTAATTTATTATTTTATAATATAAATGATTTATTATCAGCAAATAGTTGATTTAAAAGTTTTAATATCTTGGGGATGTATTTATTTTCCTTGGATACTTATCAAAAATAATATATTCATTTTCAACTAAAAATCCATGGTAAAATAATTGAAATCAAATACAAAATGGTTGAAGAAAATGAGAATATTTTACTATATAGTGAACTGTTTTCAAGGAAAGATAGTTGTGGAATATCAGAGTAATGTCAGTTTATAATAAACCACACAGGTGGAGCACATGGAAATATAAAATTATGATAAAAAAATAATGAGAAAAAAGTAGGTCCATCATTTAAAAAGAGGTTAAGAAGTAGGGATAAAAATAGTGAATGTATATTGTTGGTGACTAAATAACACTAATGAAAATAAAGAGGATGATGATTCTATAAAACCCCTATGTTAATTTCAATTAGTGCCAATTTTTTTTGAATTGGCTGTAATGTACATCAATATAGTGAAATAAATTCATGAATATTTTGTCCAACTTAAAATTTATCAAACATGGGAAATTTTTTCAATGATGGAAAACAAAAATATAATTAAAACTAAGTGAGTTTTTAATATTAAAATCAATAAATATAGAAATGTATCACAAAACAAAGCACAAAGGGTGTCCTAAGGATATTCCAAAATCCAACAGATTTATGTGGATGAGGAATTTATTATTTCTTGCTAATTGTAAACAATTCATCTTTTGATTGTAATTTGAGAGTAAAGAAAGTTTAAAGTGTGCCAAATGATTGGAAAATAGACATTCTATAATGGAGTTCTTCCGGATAATGTCTACATTGAGTAACAAAATGATTTTTTGTATATAAATAAAATATCAATGTTTATCAAACTAAAAATGATTCTTATGGGATTATGTAAGAACTAATTTCTTAGTGTAATAGGTTATATTAATACATGATATAACAGGATAATAATTTTGTTGAGTTGATTAACATATTTTCATCAATAAATATGATTCCAAATGATGTCAGGGATCATTTCTCATGATGAAATAATTTTTTTATGATTATATGATATAACATGAATTCTATTTCTATATTTTTTTCATCATATATATGATATCCATAATTATGGTGTTAACCTTTTTTCTTTGTTGATAAGTGATTTATGGAAATTGTGAACTATTTTATTCAATAAAAGTATGAAAAATCAATTTTCAATAGGTTTGGAATAGAATATTATAGGCTTATTAATTCATATATGTCTACCCTACTGATTTTCTCAAGAGATAATGATGGAAATAAATTTGATGTGACAAAATATATAAAAAGAATTAGAATCCTATTTTTCTCAATATTCACACAACCCAATATATTTTTTTATATTTGTTAATATTCATGGTACCGACACTATACCAATGAAAGATGCATCCTAATAGTCAAAACAATTCTCGATTTAATCAATACAAGAATATATATTAGTCCATTGAATCATAGAAAATCATAGTATGATTTTTTTGGATATAAATATGGTGATTGAGATAGTTTGATAGAGGATTTTAATTAAACATCAGGTAGTACTCTCTATCATAGAGTTTGATGACTAATTGTTGTATTCAGAAGAATGTATGAATTTACCTTATAAATAGATAATATGAATATATTATAGCTACCCAATATTGTACACAATTCCAATGGATGAGGGGTAAAAATAAGGATTATGGAGATGATGTTAAATCACTTATTTTAATTATGTGTAATTAATACATTTCTAGGATACTTATAAAATATCTTGTCCATCATCTAAGGAAAAAAGAAAAATGAAATAAATGTCATTTTATCAAGGAGAATTTTGAAAAATAACTCATGAAATTAGAGATTGTGTTAACCCAAATCATGTGTCATACATCATGATGAATGTATTACTCAAGTATAATATTTAAAGGAATCAGTTGGCTGTTGGACTTTAACTATATACATCTAACTAAAAGGTTTGCATATGGGACCTTCACTACCTAATTGAATTTTATCTTTATAGAAATATATAAAGAATATTTTGAATTAAAATTTTAAATTATCACACACTTTAATCAATATTAGATGTTTTAACTATGGGTTCATTTGAAAAATGGGAAAAGATATTTATTAGTTTTGTGAAGTTTCTATATGTTACGTGTGAGAAGTTGGGAGAATGTTACATTGTGAAGAAATGGGTGTCAAGGTTCTTTAATTTCTTCCAAAGGGGGATATATCCTAGACTGATGTTTTCAAAAGAGGTATATTATTTGAATTTTTATTCCATGGGAGGAGTATATTACTTTTTTTAAGATCATAAATATCAAGAATGTGTTTTCATTTGAAATTTTTTATTTTACTATTATTTCTCACTATAATAATAAATCATACGGTATTAGAGTTTATTATTTGTGAAAAAATTATTATAAACTAAATAAATTGTTTTTTAATGTATTTCTAGTCAGTTATTCTTTGTTTTTATGTTTTATAATTGAGTTTTATTTGAATTATTTAAGAGTTATAAAAAAACCCAAAAGGGGGAGGTTGTTAGTAAAAATCCATTAGAATTGTTTTGGCTATTTTTATTTAAAATACTAGGGAAATAACATCCATTATAGCTTATGAAGTCATCATGTACTTATATCAATAATTATTTACAACTTTTAAAACATTTTATAGATGATTGTGTGATTAAATATTGTTTGATGATTGGAAAATTCTATGTGGATATAGTTCCCAATGCCTATACATTAATGTGAAAATGATTGGAGTTCCCAAAGAAATAATAAAATCATGTATAATCCTTTCTATGACACATAAGGTACATCAACCTAGTAATCAAATTTAACCCATTACACACTCTATAAAAAATAGAAAAGTATGTAATGACACTTGAACATGTATTGACTGACAAATCAATAGGTAAAATTATTCACGATAATACATAAGAGAAACATTTTTAATGATAAATAATAATGGAAAGTCTTAAACACGCTATGGTGTATAAATATACTCATTCCAATTTTAAAGATTAATTTCCATAGAAATGGGGTTATAAATTAAGGCCCCAAAGTAGTATTTAATGGTAATCAGGTAGTTCATAATGGTATCCGAGATCATAGGTAAGTGTATATTTCATTAAAAAATTAAGAAGTGTAAGGAAATTGTATATAGTGATATGTAAGAGAAACCCTATCTCATTGTGGGATAGATAAGGGAAATTTGTGAATGGTAAATTAGAAACATTTTTTATTAACCATAATATATGATTGATTGGTTAGATAAATATGTTAGAGAATATCAAATATTGGTTAATGGAGGATCATGACAATATATTGTAGTGATTTAAATATAAAGGTTTTAATTTTATTGGATTTATTATTATACCAAGTATTAAAACATGATGTTAATACTCACACTATAAGAAAATAACCACAATAGATTTAGTTGAATATATAATTGAAAATTCTATTGAATGATAAGAATCTAATTATTTGTAAAATAAGAACAATATTGGATTAGAATTTAATATTTGGGATAATAATATTTTCTATACTACAAGTAAGATTGAAGACTATGAGGTGATAATGTAAAAAATTCAACATTTTAAATTTATTGAGTGTCAATTTTATAATATTGAAACTATCTTTCCTAGGGTGATTAAGTAAATAAAATAATAATAATAATGTGACTTAATTAAGTGTAAATATTTATAATATAGTATGGACGTATCTTTCCTTGAAAAAAATGAAATTAAATAGAAGGTATAGATAGAGTATAAAAGTTTTAATTTAAAATCGTAGGTTTTCAACAATTTCATTAAAATGTTAAAGAATAAGGAGAGGAATGATATAAATTCATTGGGAAGTTAGTTAAGAGAAAAATTGAGTTTTATGTGTATATATCACTATAATTTCATTAATTTCATCATATATATTAATGTTAATATGATGAATAAAATATTTATAGTGTAAGCACTCATTTGGTTCTTGTAGATTGTGAAAATAATGAATCGAGTAACAATATGCTTTCTATGAGGTTATGTTCATTGAGTTATTTATTTCTTTTAAGGTTGGGCATGTAGAGAGTCAGTGTAACTACTCTAAACCACAAAATAAAATAAGCACACTTATTATTTCTAGTTCATCATCACATCATCATTTCATGCTCCGTAGATTTTAATAGTATAGTTGAATTATGTAAATAGATTGTTCCCCTAAAGTATGTGATTTATCACTTTATACCATTTTCTAGGGGGAAGTATTATTATTTACAGTGGAACAAGATAATTATAATTTTTTATACTTGATAGATATATTTATCATTATTCAACTTCTATAGTGGTATTAAATTTTCTTATAACGAACACTATTTCATCTAATTCTTTCCATTGTTTAATTTTTCCTGGAGTTTTGGATCATTTTTTATAAGGAGGATGGTGTTTAATTGTTATCTGTTTTGTCCTAGATACATATAATGATATATTTTTTCCATTCTAAACCACCATATCTGTAATATATTAATGTCCCATCAAATATTTTTACAATTTTTACTAGGGGATCCTCTATTGAACCAATATCCTTGGTGATCTGTGCCTACCTACTCAAATATCTCTACATGAAAGTGTTGTTTATTTCATGCTTTAGTTGATTCAGATCTCCCAGGGAATGTTTTTATATAGATATTTCATTCTTACCTTCCATATAAATGAGAGGTGGGTAGTGGAAGTGACCTTCTTTCTAATTTACTGAGAGAGAGGATTAGGGGGGGGATCTCCTTAATCATACCAATTTGATTACTATTGTAAAAACCTAAATAGTGGTAAAGACTGATCATAAAGAGGATTATCGTGGGATTACATAATTTCAATATGTGAATATCAATATATAAATCATAACTGTTTTCTTATTGAATAAATCATAGGTAAATTAATATAGGTCGTAGTAGAGTTCAATAGTTATGGTGTTCCTAGATGGATATTGTAGACCAAGAGAGTAATTTCAAACATATAGGACACAAAATCAATAATGATGCTACCAGTACCAATCATAGAGGATCTCAACAAAGAGAAGTTGTGCCCTTGGATAGGAGGTATTATCCTTTTTAAATATTCATTAATCAATTATTTTGATATCTTATACATGATTTATGTTAATATATTGTGTGGGTTTTTCCAAACATCTCATGAATAAATTCATCCAAATTTTCTAGGCTTATTTCCTAGTATATCATCATAATGTGTATAAGGTTTTATATTAGATTGGGTTCATTCCATAAAATATTTTTATCCCTTGAATTTGTTAACTCCCCATAATCTTCAAATTATCTCAAGAGATATCAATAATAAACGAATTACTTAGAGGTAAAGTTAATTTATGGCCCACTCATAATATAATTATAACCATATACATGTGATCCAAATGATTATAAAAGCGTTCCTCAATTCATCATAGCATAACTTATAGAAAAGAAATAGGTTTCATAATGATTTTAACATCACATAATAATAATATATACATATAAATAAAATGGTTTTTATTGTTAGATAGTATTCCAATTAAATAATATAAAATATAAAAGGATGTTTACATAAATGAAATTTTTTTAGAAAATCATTCAAACCATTCTTTGAAAACGTGAGAAATAAAAATTTTATTTCTGATAACATTTCGAATAAAAAGCCTTATAACATTGAGAATGTATTTTTTATTTAAAAATAACAATGAAATAATTTATAGTAATATTCGATTAAAATAATGGTCATGACTTTAGGATACTCTCTTCATGTGGTAAACATTAAAGAGAAGATTAATTTAACACAATTGTTAAAATTCATAAATTACATGTTCGGAAAAAACATTAAAAAGTAAATTTCATAATGTATTAAATGAATGGTCAATATGGATGAAAATTAAATTATAATAATTTCATCCTATAATATAATATTATTTAAAAAATTTTAATGTATATGGATATATGATAAGCAGATTATGGAAAAAAGGGGAAATAATTTCAACTATTCTTAATAATATTTTCTCTATAGTTTTATGTAACAAAGAGTGTATAATTAAATGAAAACATAGATAAAATATAGATAATTACTAAATAAAAAATATAAATAATTTTTTCCGAAAAAATATAATATAATTCCCTTAACTGAGATTCATTCATAAACAATCTCAATTAAAAATTGGATTGTAAAAAATGTTGACACCTCAGTCCCCAAAATTTTTCATATACCCTCTTATGTTTAATTATTTTTTTAATATATTATATTTATATAATATAGAAATATTCATATTTACTATGAAATATAATATTCTATTAGAATTATAATTTAGAAATATCTTAACATTTCATTATTAAAATCCAGATTCAAGGTGTTAACTATTTTGGTTCCCCTTCATGTTTTGGTTTAACAGTTTCAATACTTATACCATGTTAATTTTTTCATCATAACCAAAATATTAATAATTTTATAAGTATTATATTTATTCATTATATCCACTTTTATAATCATGTATATAAGGAGTGATGATAAATTAATTGCATCACTTTATGGAGATGGTAATATATATACGCACAAGTAATGTTTTAATTTTCAATTAAATGGAAGGAAATAAATAATAATAATAATATATCAGTAAATAATCATAATAATATCATAAATATTATATATATTTACTAAATTAATCCATATGACCACCCATGTGTGGAAAACATGATAAATTAATCTCATATCTATGTATAGGTGGTAGTTCACATGTACACATGCAAAAGCTTATCATTTCTCATGAGATGGAAAAGTAGTTTAAAATGATATAACAATAACATAACAACATTTTAGTATAGTAATGGTCTATATTTCACCATTTTAATTTGAATACACAAAATTTATAAGTGGTTAATGAAATAAAAAACTCAATATAGACCAGTGAAGAGAGTTAACACTACTTATGGAAACCTCATTTAGCATAAAACTTATGCTCTCAAAGGATAGATTTAAGGAATAATAGAAGCTCTATGAAGTGGTTATGTATGTTATAAATATATTTCAATTGGTATTGAACAATCTATAGGTATCAATGATTGTGAATATGAGAATATATGGTGTTCCCTTTTATAATTGATGTGGGTGACACTCTTATACATAAATAAAACATTAAAATATAATAAAGGTATAATAATGTGAATGCGGCACAAAGGAAAATAAAATTTGAAATAATATAAGTTTGGGTATAAATCTATTCAACCATTAAATTTTATACAATATTCAGAGATATTTTATGCCTTATATTAAAGTTTTACCCCTTCTAAATCATTGAACCGTTCACCAGTGACATACATTTATCATGATGATAAATCATACTAACCAAAACCAAATTGGGAAATCATTTTCCAAAATATTAAAACCACTTTATAAAATTATATTATTATAATTGGTATAAATTCATTCTAAAAAATGTTCATAAAAGAAAATGATAACTATTTTTAGATAAATTCTCTTTAAAAATAAAACTAAATTTAATCTAATTTCCTACCTCATAAAAACTGTTAGATTATGTTTAAATCAATTTACTGAAAACAGTATAAATAATTTCCATTTAAATCATTCATAAATATATATTAATTTAGTTTATTCTTATAAAATATCATTTTTTTCATAAAATTTGATTATAAAAACATATATATTTTTACATTCAAATTATTTTATTTTCCTTTTATAAAAAATTGATATCTAATGAATTCATTTTTTATTATTGTTAATTTTTTTTCATAATATTAATAATAAAAATTAATTTTTCTAAAATATATATGATAAAAAATCTATCATAGTGAAATTATTTCAAAACATAATTATATAGGGTAAATAATATTTACCATGTGATTTATAAAGAATTCATAATAATTATACTTCTTATAAATACCATATAATGTGATTCATTTCATAATGAATACATAATATTCAAATATGTAATTGGTTTTTTGATTCATAATGTATTCAACATATAAATATATTAAATACAAATGTAATATAAAATCTCAGTATGTTACATTCTACAACATTATAAAAACTTTACCATCAAAACTCGGTTACTTAAATAATAATAACTACATATATATATTCCTCATCATATCATCGTGTTTCCGCATTTCTTCCGTGAATTTTTTATTCTTATAAAGAACATTATCCAGGTAAATAGTAATATTTTATACATATTTATCTCTATGGCCTATTATTTCTAACAACTTCTACTCACATTAAAGAACATGCACTAATTGTATTACATATTCGAAATGTAAATGTAAAGGATTTGGTAAATACTTTTTAAAACGAGATACATGGAACACATAATGTTCTTATAATAAGTTAAAAGTAATCAATAAGTTATAAGATATCATCTCTATATGATAAATAATATCATAAGGACTAATATATCCAAGTCTTATATTTCCTTTATTTCTAAATCTTCTAAATTTCATCCAATAACATATCCTCAGGAACTCTTTATCACCAACATTAAACTACAAATTTCACTGATGATTATCAACATAACTTCTTTATCAAATATCAAATACCTGATGTGTTATTGAATTGATGTGACCTTAATTTCCATTTCCTTAGCATGTTCCAATCCCATTATCATTCATTCCCCAACTATACAATATCTTGGTGATGTCATGCACATCCCTCCGTAGTGGACATCATAAAGATATATCTAAATGCCTGAGTTAAATATATTATTTTATGAGATTTTAACTTGATAATTTTTCTGATCACAACAGGATTCAAAATATATAAATAAACACGTTAGTATATCTTATAAGGTTTTAATATTCCTCTCAGACTGACCATCAATATGAAGAAGACATAAAATGAAAAATATCAACTCTATTTTCAAATCTTGTACAATACATCCACTGAACATTAAGTTCAACATCAAATATTAATTAGACATGATTTTAAAATACATAATATATATCATGGTGATTTGATTAGGAGAAAAAATCTCTAATAAAAAATAAATTTATAATTTAACAAGGATATCAACAAATATATAATTATGCACATTAAATGTCTTGGGGGACTTTGATAATAAAATCTGTGGTAATGTTTTCCCATTTACACTCATGTCTGTGGAATGACTATAACATACCCATAGAATTCCATCTCACATATTTTATATTATGGAATATTATATTTGATGGAATATCTTCTATAATATCTCTCTTTAGGTTTTCTCTCTAGAAATGGTCTTTAACATCTGTATATATCTTCTTAATTCCAGGATGAATAGGGAATGACGAAATATGACATTTATACAGCAACTAATAATTTAATTTTTGTTTTGAAGAGACCCAAAATATATTACTAAATATTATTATTCTATTACTATCATGACTGAACTCGGGAACATTACTTTCCTTCTTTTACAGCTATACATATTACTTTTGTGCCTCCTTAATCACATGGATTGATGGTTGAGATTTCATCATAGAAGTGTACAATATTTATCAATTAATTATGATTTCATGGCCCATAATTTATAAATAAATAAGTGTAGGATATTTTTTAATACTGTGCATGGATAAATTATAAAAGTTATTTTGACTCAAATAATCATCCACCATGTACACCTTTCAAAGGTAGTAATGTATTAAGAGGTCATAATCATTAACATGTTCCAAAAAACTTCTTTGGTGAATATTTTAGTATATATATGTTAAAATAAACATCAAAATGTCATTATTGGAATATATGTCACAAATTTTACCATATTTATAATTTTGCTTTATTATCATAGAATAAATTATCATTTTCATTTCTAACTCATTAGTTGGGTAATTTTACTCATAAACCATAAATTCGCTAGATTCATGAGCAACCACCTTGTCATTATAGAGGAGCACAAATCCCAATACCTTATATGATTCATCACTATAATTAAAAACCCATTATCGTTTATAGGAATGTGTGAGAACATGTTCAGTAACCATTAATTTCTTCAATTCCTTGAAATTTTATTCTTACTCATCTATCCAAAGGAACATGTATCTCTTCCATGTCAGCATGGATAGAAACATTAATGGATGATTATCCAATAAAAACACATATTTTGATTACATTTAATGGTATTAAATGTTTATTTTTTATCTTATGGGCCTGAGTTAGTGGATTTTAATTTTGAACATTCATTCTCTTCGTTTGTGCACTCCATGCCTAATATGCACCAATTTAGTCCCAATGTTTCATCTGATTTCAAAAAATGTAATTATACATATTTTAATTTGATATTTTTTAAAATGGATATAAACATAAATAAGAAAATTTTTCATTCAGGGATCAATGGTGGATTCATAAAGGATGATGATGATTTTTGGCGAAGAAAGGAAACAATTATGGAGAAGGCAGATTGGATATCATCCCACTTATCGGACTATGGGGCCCAAAATATAGGCCCAATGAATCCCAACATTCATGGGATACTATAAGACATATATAGGAACAAATACTTTTTCTGGAGCCAGTGCTAATTAGTCCTAAATGGTGGTGATTAAGGCGGACCTATTTGAAGATTCAATTCTGGGCCAGATTCTGTGGCCCGGAAAAACAACCCACTATTTATATCATATCATGAGAAATGTTAATTATTTTGGGCTGAACCTTTACAGGATGTTATGGGACATCCGGGGCTTCATTTAATTATTCTAGGGCCCACTCTATTTTGGCCTTATAGAAGGTCATTTAGTCGATTCTTTCTGGTGGATGAAAGCTTGTTGCAACTTCAAGGCAAGAGTTGAAAAGTCTCTTATGCATTAAATGTCCAACCACCTTTCTCCAATGAAATTAATTAAAGGCACATGGGATGTTGGGGGCTCGGCCAAGACTTCATTTTTTTCTTATTTAAGGAAGTAGTGGTGGAATATTTAGGGATCTTGGATGCTTTGTTTCATTGTAATGTTTTGTTGTCCATTTGATGTTGTAATTGTTCTTCATTCTCATGTGAGTTATTTGAATCACATTAGTTATTAATAAAAGTTCTTCATTTCCTCTTTTTATTTTCATCTACTTATCACTTTGATATCGTATATTTAATGTGTGAATTTATTCACACCAGCACTTGTGAATTTATTCACACAACGGTGGAGTGATCGTTTCATTGTTTTATTTTTCTTCTCCAATTTTGCTTCTTTAAGTCGACTTTCCACTTCAATTTATTTAATAGCATAAATGGAGGGATAAACCCTTAGGGTTGGTCCTAGGGAGTTTCATGGGGAATATTTGATGTTATTTTATGACCTAAAATTCTATAATCATTTCATTAATTTATGATTTCCATTTGATGATTAATTTCTTCTTCATCTTTTCCAACTTTAACAATGACACATTTTGAGTGCTAGTACGATCCAATTCCTTGGAGTGATAATTATATCGATCCTCTAATTTCATTGGTGATTATACTTGGAATTTTGTAGGGATTAAATTGGTGAATGATGTTGAGGAATTATATAATTTTGTGGATACGTCTTGAATTAGTGAAATGAACGTTATAAGAAAATAAATACATCCAATCTAACCATAGTAACATATTAGGATCAACTCATCTCCATTAATTGTTTTAGACTATGTAATTGTATGTGTTAATTTATTTTCTTTAGTTTAAATCAGTTTTTACTAAAATCAAATCAATCCAAATAGTTGCCTACTTCATAGCCAAATCCTTCCAAAACAAGAGTGTCTCTCAGTTTCTTCTTCGGTCCCTGCGGATTTCACCCCTAACTGTACTACAACGACCGCATACCTGTAGGGTAAATTTGGCCGCAACCAAATTTTGGAACTGTTTCCAGGGACCCAAGTAAGTTACCTTAGACACTATCATTTTTTTCTCACACCACATTCTCTATTCTCACACCTATCTCTCTTATCTTTACCCCTTTCAATTTGTGCGTGTTCTGAAAATCTAGGATCCAACTTTCTCTCTTGTCCAATGGAGTATCTCCAAAATCACCATGTCAGAAACTCATGCTGGAATCAAATGGAAATTAAATATTGGGAAGCCTCTATATTAGAAAATTTCTTTGATCATCCCTTGAATGATTACCCCGCACCTGATGACATGTACAGTCATTGGGATGATGAATATTCAAAGGATAAATTTCCAGCCCACTCAAGGATGGTAGAGGAGATCAATCTTGGGGAAGTCCATGATGTTCAACCTTATAAAAATTCCATTCCTAAAACACTGATTAAACAATTGTTTAATCAAATGCAGATAATGAATTCTGAGTTATCATCTTTGAGATTAGAATTACAATGCATTAATACTTTTGAGGAACTCATCCATTCATCAACTATACCTTCAAAAACCTTATGTGAAGTGTCTAGTTTCCCTCAAACCTCTCGTTAATTAATTAAAGAACCAACCTTTTGATATTTGGTAGGGGAATTGTATCACAAAATTGATGGAGGGTCTTTAAATGAGGAGGAAATTGATTTTTTAGATTCAAATGAGAAGAATTTGACATCGTGGATTGAGTCTCCTATGTATAACTCTATTGATGATTTTTCAAAAACATAATTCACCGAACCATTGAGAGAAATTAAAAACCTTTATTCCATACCCATTCCTAAAATTGATATTTCCAATTTGGAGGTTGAATCTTCTATTCAAAAGGATCCAATTTTGTTGAGAAATTTGAGAAATGAAACTGAGTTGGATTCAAAATCTCAACCTGTGTCTGATTGTCTTATCCATACCAAGCTAAAAATCATTGTCCTTCCTTCCCCTATAAAGTATACCTTTATAGGGTATAATCATGACCTATCAATTGGAATTCATTCTTCTCTTGAAATAAATAATTTTGGAATGATCATTGATGTATTTGGAAAGACTATAGTGGAAACTAGATCAACCATTTCTTACATTCCTTGGATTTTCCCATTAATTTTAGAAAATAGGATTGTTCATGAATCAAATTCCAAATCTTTTTAACAACCACAAAGGATACGAATTCTCAATAAATTTTAAGTGGAGAAAGATGAGGTCATAAAATTTTTTAGAGTTGGAATTGGCTAAGTTGGGGGGTTTATGTCGAGCTAAAGATGTCAAATTAAGCACTGCACAGAAGGCAACACGTGGTAATCAAGTTTCCAATCATTTTTTTAATCAAATTTATATTTCAAATAGGATTAGTGGATCATGTTGATGTAATTTTATTCAACCTTAGATTGTTGAACTATTCTTCTTTTATGTGTATGGATGGGTATGAAAGGGGAGAACTGTATTCATCCATTTCTTGTGGTGTGGTCCCTATGTAATATCTTACCCAGAAATTTAAGAGAAGACAATGTATCATCAGTTTATTTTATTTTATTTTATATTTTTTTAGGTATTTTTTTTAATAAAAATAGATTTTTGACTTGTTCTTATTTTATGAGTAAGGATGGGTATGAAAGGGGAGCACCGTATTCATCCGTTTCACGCAGTGTGATCCCTGAGTAATACCTTACCCGGAAATTTAAGAAAAGACAACGTATCATCGGGTTATGTTATTTATACCTTTTTTAGGATATATATATATATATATTAAAAAAAATAAAGGCATGTCATAGGTCATTGGGAAAAGATGGTCACAACCGTCCAAGCCATTAGGAGACAATACAGAATTGAAGGGAGCCATGGGAATGCATTTTCAACATCAACCACAAGGTGGATTAATTCCATAATTTTCATTTTCAATGTCTTCGTTGAACTTATATCCTTCCCCTTCTATGTTTCAATTCTTTAAACATTGGGGACAATGTTATTCCAAGTTTGGGGGGGAGATGGAAATGTGTGGAAGGAAAAATGTCATTAACCATGAACATGATAAGACACATTCCAAACTCTGAAATTGGATATCAAATAATTTTGCTTGCCTTGATTCTAATTTTAATGCAAGTTTATGTTCATGTGCATAGATATTGGAAAGTACGGTTGTCTGATGTGATTTTTCACTGTTATATTTTCATCCATTTAATAAAAAAACACAATGCACGTCCTCTAGATTGTGGGGTTTTAGTTTGAGTTCTTGATGACCCATAATAAATAGCATAGGATTGGTGATCATTTTAATTTTAACATGAGTATTCAAAAAAAAAAATCAATTGTGCATAGATCAATGAATTGACCTAATGTGTGGCTTTCGACACTTTGGGAACCTGACTCCATAGTTGTCTGGCCCAGAGTTGGGAATTTTATCTCTATTTGTGGTAATTTGAATTTTTTTTGATTGAGTTAACTCGAGATGATTCCCGAGTATGTGAGCTTCACTTGGTGCCCTAAGGTCTTTGAGCCAGGGAGTAATCAGCAAATTCATGCTACATGGGTTGACTCGATTGAGTTCAATTTCAATTAAAATGGAAAAATTGAAAAAAAAAATAAAATAAAAAATGGGTACTCATCTTATTATTAATATTTGATTTCTCCTAGAACTTCCATCTTTTCTCCCTCTAATTGAAATGAACCCCCATGTCTATTGTGATGCACAACACTTCATCTTGCTTAATTGAATTTGGATGAAATATGGAAATGAATTTGAACAAAGGAATGGGCTTGGGCTTGAGATATGCCTTTGGGAATATATTGTTTTAAATTATTTTGATGGGTTTTATAATTGTTTGGTATGTGATCTTTGGGTGAGAAATGTGTATTAAAATGTTTCTATAAAAGGTCATTCGAATTTCATTTTTGTGAGATACATTTTTCTCGGGACTAGAAAAACTCAAGTTGGGGGTGTGATTATACAATAAAAACACATATTTTGATTACATTATAATGGTATTAAATGGTTATTTTTGATCATATGGGCCTGAGTTAGTGGATTTTAATTTTGAACATTCATTCTCTTCATTTGTGCACTCCATGCCTAATATGCACCAATTTAGTCCCAATGTTTCATCTGATTTAAAAGATTGTAATTATCCATATTTTAATTTTATATTTTTGGAAATGGATATAAACTTATATAAGAAAATTTTTCATTTAGGGATCAATGAAGGATTCATAAAGGATGATGAGGATTTTTGGCGAAGAAAGGAAACAATTTTGGGGAAGGCAGATTGGATATCATTCCACTTATTGGAATGTGGAACCCACAATACAGGCCCAATGAAGCCCAAAATTCATGGGAGACTATAAGACATATAGAGGAACAAATAAACCTTCTGGAGCCAGTGCTAGTTCGTCTTAAATGGTGGTGATTAAGGCGTACCAATTTGAAGATTCAATTCTGGGCCAGATTCTGCGGCCCAGAAAAACAGACCACTATTTATATCATATCTTGCGAAAGGTTTATTATTTTTGTCTGAAAATTTACAGGATGTTAGTGGATATCCGGGGATTCATTTAAGTCTTCTATGGACCACTCAATTTCGGATTTATATAAGGTCATTTAGGTGCTTCTTTCCGGTGGATGCAAGATGGTTGCAACTTCGAGGCAAGAGTTGAAAAGTCTCTTATACATTAAATGTCCACCCACATTTCTCCAAAAAAATTAATTAAAGGCACATGGGCTGTTGGGGGCTCGGCCAAGACTTCATTTTTTCCTATTTAAGGTAGTATTGGTGGAGGATTTATGGATCTTGGATGCTTTGTTTCATTGTAATGTTTTGCGGTCCATTTGATGTTGTAATCGTTCTTCATTATCATGTGAGTTATTTGAATCACATTAGTTATTAATAAAATTTCTTCATTTGATCTTTTTATTTTCTTCTTCTTATCAGTTTGATACCATTTCTTTAATGTGTGAATTTATTCACACTAGAACTTGTGAATTTATTCACACAACGGTGGAGTGATCGTTTCATTATTTTATTTTTCTTCTCAAATTCTGCTTCTTTAAGTCGACTTCCCACTTCCATTTTTTAATAGCATAAATGGAGGGCTAACCCCTTATGGGTTGGTCCTAGGGAGTTGCATGGGGAATATTGGATGTTATTTTATGACCTAAAATTCTGTAATCATTTCATTAATTTAAGATTTCCATTTGATAATTAATTTCTTCTTCATCTTTGCCAATTTTAACAATGACACATTTTGAGTACTAGTAAGATCCAATTCCTTGGAGTGATCATTAAATTTATCCTCTAAGTGCATTGGTGATTATCCTTGGAATTTTGTAGGGATAAAGTTTTTTAATGATGTTGAGGAATTATATCATTTTTTTGGATACGTCTTGAATTAGTGAAACGAACGTTATAAGGAAATAAATACATTCAATCTAACCCTAGTAACAACTTAGGATCAACTCATCTCCATTAATTATTTTAGACTAAGTAATTTCATGTGTTATTTTATATTCTTTAGTTTAAATCAGTAGTCATTAAAATAAAATCAATCCAAATAGTTGGCCACTTCATAGCCAAATCCTTCCAAAACCAGTGTCTCTCTCGGTTTCTTCTTCGGTCCCTGTGGATTCGACCCCTACCTGTACTACAACGACCGCATACCTGTATGGTAAATTTGGGCGCAACAAATGGCTATAAGAAATTTCACAAAAAATATCAGCAGTATATTTTATTATAAAACTACATATTTATGTCACCCAGTTGGTTTGGTATTTTTATCAATAACTTATGACATGTATGGATCCATAACATTACCCTCATATATAATTACTTGACCTAATAATGATACTTTATATATAAAAAATTCACACTTGTGAGATTTGGTAAAAATATTTTTGTTTATCATGGTCATTAACACGGTATTTATTTGAATTGACCACTCTTCCATACTCTTTTAATATGTTGGAAAATTTTCTATTAAGGATACCACAATCTGATCAATGTAATCTCTAAATTTCAATTTATTTGATCCATGAAACTAATTAGGGAATTATTAAGTCTAAATAAAATCCCTATAAATTCATAGTGTCTATAACTATTATGGAATGGTGTCTTATATATTTCCTCTTTATTTACCTCCAATTCATAATATATATAATGTAGTTAAATAATTGAAAACTATTTATCTCCATGATATAGGTTATAAAAAAAATATATAAAGGGTGTAGTGAACTTGATCATTATAGTAATCATATTAATAACCACTCATTCCTCCTAACAAAAAGAACTAGTTTAACCAATGGAAATTCACATGGATAATTAATGCCCTTACCTATATTATTTTTGTCTTACTTATTTAACACCGACAAGTCAATCAGGGCTATTCTATAAGGATTCATTGAAATAGGCATAAAATAATGTATGAGTTCTATTAATAACTTATCTTCATGATTTTAGGGAAGACTAAAAAAATCTTCAGATAATAAATCATAATTTTCTTGAAGAATAGGATTATCTTAAATGTTATGTTTCACCTAAACCATTTAATATAGACACCCCTTTGAATATGTAAAAATACCCATAAAATAGTAGTAGTTTCCATTGGAAGTTCATATTCATCATCACACCAATCAAAACCATTATTTCATTCACGAAAATAAAATGTGTCTTTTATTCCATAGAAATATAATAATAATTTATAAAATTGATGCTAATAAATTCCAAAAATCTCATCAAATTAAACTATAAGATGACTAACAAGACATATATAAATTATATTCCTAATAACAGATATTGTAAATGAGATATAAATGTGACATGTAACAATTAAAAAATATCTTCATAACTACAAATGTTTGGAAAATTGGTTTTAAGAGAATAAAGAAATGATCTATGTTGATTTTAGTTTCGATGATAAATATAGAAGCATACCTCAAAATTGTTATAAATATTTTCTCTTAAGTACCAATAAATTCATAATCCATCTACATAAACTCAAATAACTACACATCCATTATCATTTAACAAGTTCTTCGAAAGTACTCAATTAAAAATACACACTTAAAATAACCATAATCTATAGAGGCAATTACATAATTTTTTTTGTATTCTGAAAAATATTTCACCATCGATCTAATTTTACTTCTAAATGATACATCACTAGGAAAAAAATTTCATTATCCAAGAATTGGAGGGGAAAAAATAATTTTAGTGGTATAGATCCATTGCCCGGTTCTACTGGACCAGAGGCCCCACTGAAATAATATGGATTTATCCACATAGAAGACAAAGTAGTTCAATAGTCTTCCCTTTTATCATTTGGGAGCTCAATATGATTCATGGATATAGGGAGTTGTGTGAGAATGACAATAATATTTTTATTCAATATCCCATGTCATTCTGTTTCTAAAGAGGATAATCATTACATTATATACCACAATAGTTTCTAACATGATTCATCAGAGTTTCAACTATATAATAAAAATAAAAATGTATAGTGTAAGCATAAAGATATAATAATATGTGTAAGTAATAAAAAATCACTATAATATATCATGCGATGTTCTAGAATATAAAACATTCTTATTTGACTATACCAAATTTAGTTTCACCGTATATCTCTTTTAGGTTATCATACGATGTCTTAGGGTATTGAATAATATTCTTAATAACCTAACCTCTAATAATAACTAAACCCATCTCTAATACAAAAAAAGGTTACATGATATAAACTTATTGAAGTATTACAACATTTTAGATGGAAACATAATATATCGCACAATAATTCATAACCCATAACTATAAAGGTTTATTGTCTATGGATACTAGATACATAATAAACATATTTCATGAAATATCTTGAATATATCAGAAAATATTCTCATAATTAAAACATCTTCTCAGGTATATCTCACATTAAATCATTCGTTATGACATGGATAAAACAAAAACAAATGAAAGTGTTATCTGAGTTTGTCAATAATGGTAAACATGGGAAATATCAAACAATGATAATATATAAGAATAATACATGAATAGTTGTATGATTTCATGGCCATAACATATGAGTTTATACCAAATCAGTCATGGATAATAAATCGTGTGTCATGACATAAATCTTAAACATTTCAAAAGACATGGTTAATAAGAGAGAGGAATGATAATTAATAAATCCTGAGTTGTGAGACTATATCACAAGAATAAATACATTTCATAGGGATTTTCATTAAATCATAATAATTGGAAATCATTTCATTAGTCAAGGGTAATTACTAGGACAATAATCTCTTTGTGGAAGTAGTCTCATCATAGTTTGGGTCTAGTCTCCAAACTCTATCAATCACTCTAATAGGTATACTCCTCATAAACATTATATTGTTACCATGAGATATCAATAATTATATAATTAATTTGAGTTATATATAATACTAGTTCCACCTACCACATAAGGAAATACATAAATATGTGTACTATAACATAATAAAAAATTCATCAATTCATTATAGTATAACCCACTAATAAGAAAAAAGTCTCATAAATATATCAACATCAAATAATAATTATCTAGATAATGAAATAACATAGTTGGTTGGTATTACTATATTGTATCCCTATTAAAGCATAATAGTCATAAAAAGTGTTTGAAATAGATGAATAATACCTAAAATGGAACATTACAACTATTATTTGTAAACCTATGAAAATAACTATTTTTCATTTGATAAATTTTTAAATATAAATCCTTAAAATATAACTATAAATATTTTTTTTAAATTTAACCAAATAAACATGTAAATTAAAATTCAATGAAAATAATGTTCTTGATTATGGGAAATATTTCTTCATGAGATAAGCGTAAAATAATTATACATTTTACACTTTTTTCAAAAACTCTTAAAAAACCTTTCCGGGAAAAAATAGTAAATATTAATTTTTTAAAACACTAAAAATAATGAAAAATAGTGTTGAAGATGAATTTAAATAATATTTTCTATATATATATATATATAAACACTTGATTTTTTTTATAAAAATGGTCATGCATGAAGCCGTTGGAAAACCAATGAGGAAATAAGGTTGACTTTCCTTAGAAACATTTTATCAATCATTTAAGTACCAATGATATAGGAATTATAGAAAAATATCAAAATACCATAAATAACCAGATGAAAATAAAATTGACTAGGTTTATGACATAAATTTCATATAATCCCTCTAAATGAGATTAGATTATTATCAATCCCTATAAAAAATATATTTCAATATAAACCCTTGCATCGGGTAATGACCTAATTCATACATTCTATTAATTAAAGGTATAATAAATATATTTTTATTAAAAATATATATAATAAACGTATTTACAGTTACCATAAAATATATAATTGTTTTATAATTTTTTATTACCTATTTACTAACAATTATTTATTGAAAAAATGAAAGAAAAATAATAATATATATTTCAATAATCATATTAATATATTAAATATCATATATATATATATTAATGTCATCCATATGAATAAAAATGTATGAAAGAAATGGAAAAGGAGTCACATTGCTTCGTGGAGGTTGTAGTACACACATATACATGAGCAACGTTATCATATATCATAGAATGTAACATATGAGGAAAATGGTCGTAATATTAACATATATTTTTTTTTATAATAATGGTATTGATGTAATCATGTTATAAAGGTTACATTATATTTAGAGAATATTAGTGGATATGGAAACTTAAAATAGTATAGTAAAGACAACTACCTTTTCTTTGGGAAATATTTATTTCTATACACCGTAATCTATCAAAAGATTCCATGATGGTAAGAAAAGATTCTATAAAATGTGTATAGGGAATTTATGAAGAAAATAACATTGGTATTTTCCTAAATAAATTTTTTAATCTGTGTTAAAAATTGATGGGATGGGGTTCTATTTTATAAGTTATGTGGATGGAACTCTTGTAAATACTCGAATCATTACAATATAATAAATTCATATTTAATTAAAAATCACACAAAAGAATCCCAAATTATAATATTATATAAGAGTGTGTCTAGATCCCTTAAACCAATAAAATATTTAAATGATTTAAGGATATTTTATTCCTTATAATTATGTTTAACCACACATTAATCATTTGAGTCATTACTATGGGGAATAGTTTTACCATGCTTACTATTCATAGTGAAAAAATGAAATTGAGATATTTAAAAAAATTTAAATAATTAATCAAAATATATATTTTTTCCCAAATACAATTATTATAAGTGGTATAAATTTATTTTAAAGAATGCATGAAAAACACAACAAAAAATATTTTAGGAAAAATTATTTTTAAGCATAAAACCATATTTAATGAAATTGCTTACCTAAAAAAAGAAGATAAATTTTAAAATATTTATTCAAATAAATTTTCTAGAATATGAACTAAAATCATTCATCAATTATGATTTATTTATTTTATAAATATAAACCCAAATTGCATGCAAAAATCATTTTTTTTAAAAAAAATATCACTTTTAAGCATAAAATTCATTTATAATCATTTTTGACCAATTGATATCAATAGAATAAATTTTCTATATGTATTTTTAATAATTTAAATTATTTTTTAAATAAAAAATATATTAAAAAATATCTTCCTCATAACCAAAATATTTTTAAACAATTATTTCAGATAAATAGGATCTCCTAAGTTATTAGAAATTTCATGACATTTATATTTCATTTAAATACCATATTATTTGATTCTTTTTATATTAATAATCATAATTTATATAAGTATATGGTTTAATCCGTTAGAATTTATAATATATATATATATATATATATATGTTAGAGAAAAATATATTCTAAAATATCATGGTGTTACATAAATGTTTCTTTATATGAAAGAGCATGTTTAGGTTTTAGAAATTTATGTATATGAATCTAGAAATTTTGTTCTCGTGATTTATTTTTCATCTTAGTTAGAATAATATTATATAGATTATAATATATTTTTTCGATAATATAAATTTAATATAGTTGATTATTTTTTATGTGTCACTTCTATTGTGTTTTGTTCACTATTGTGTAAACTATTTGTATTTGTACAAATGGAATTCTATTATACACATTAATTCATGTTTATGAGTTTCATTTTCCATGAAATAATAAAGTTTTTAAAAAATTAGTTGTTTTGATGTTTTTAGAATGAAAAATAGTTATGTTCATAAGTCTTTCAAGAAGTCTCTTGTTTTAGTTGAGAGTGTTATTGACCATAAGATGAAATGTGACCCACCAAAATTTATATGAGTGTTGGTGTAATTTTTTTGTGTATTAATTATTTGATGGTATTTAGAATTTGAATATACATCATAATACAACTCAACTAGAAGTTGTAGTTAAGTGAAGGAATATTACTTTGATGGATGGATAGTGATTCATATCATTTGAAGAAAATTTTACAAACCATTTTTTGTGTGTGTATTTATTTTATTATACAAGTATGATAAGTTTTTTTACAATAATATTTTAAATGTAAATAATCACAAAATATTTTTGGTATGGAAAAGAGATAACTATGGTGACTTGTATGTTTTTTAGTGTGAGTATTTTTTAAGCAAAAGGATGATAGAACCAAATTTCATGGTATGAAATGACATTGAATTTTATTTGGACATGGAAATGATGAGTTGGGTCATTGGTTATATGATATTTTATAATGATACTTTTTAGTAGTCCAGATGTTGTCTTTATATGGGATCAAAATATTATAGGAATTTATAAGGGATACAAATATGAATCTTAAAATTTTTATGTTTTTTAGTGTTGAATACATTTATTATTCATGTTTACCTCATGTTGTTAATTAAAATATTCATGTTGACATGGAATGTTATTATCATGGTGAAAAGATTTGATTTGATGTTTTGTATGAACCTATTATTTTCAATGATGTAGTTCTATGGGATATTAATGAATCCAAAGTTCTACTTGTATTGTAATATCAACATCACACTACTTCTACATAGTATTTACTGGATGAATATGTGATTCTTACTCAAGGGGGTCTCTATAATATTTTTATAAGGCGATATAGGGTAATCAAATTGATAAATGGGTTTAAGAAATTGAGGATGAGATTATTTCATTTTTTGAAAAATTAAATTCTACGATAGTGATGTTACATAAAGGTAACAAGAATTTTAAAAATAAAAGTATATATTTGATTACAAAAGTATAATCTAGTTCTATAATATGATATCTGTAATGTTTTTTTATAAATTTCAATTAGAATAAAGGTATTATGTTTTATGGTACACTGTCCCAAATTTTTAAAATGTATTCCATTCATGTTTTTTTGGTTGGGATACGAGTTTGGATTTTTAGATAGAGTGTATGGATGAGAATAAAACATTATTTTATAGGGATTTAGAGGAGGATATTTATAAGGACAATTCATAATGGTTTTATGAAACATTAAAATAGGTTTTTTATACATGTTGAAGATGAGGATTTAAGGCCCAAAACATGATTAATGCTAGAAAATATGACCAAAATTCTATTAAAATTTAAATTTTAGAGTTATCAACTTATTATAGTGTATGAATGGTTCGCTAGTTGAGTTTAATGGGGAAATTTTTTCTTGTCCATCTATTTATGGCCCATTGGTTTTGGTGGCACAAATTTTTTTAATTAGGCATTTGTTACACTTTTGATATTTTTTTAAATAATGATTTAAAATCTTGGTTTTGAGGATATCCATTTTTTATAGTGGAATACTACCATCTATTCATAATAAAAATTTATATATGTGTATAGATAAATCATTTGTGATGTGAAATATTCTCCAGGTTATAGGTTACCAAATTTTCTGATTATGAATAATAAATTACAACCAAGAAGTGAATTTTTTTTGACCATTTTCATAAAAAATAATATTTTTTATGATCATGGTGAATTTTTTCAACATATTTTTGAGATTTTAGGCTTTTAATCTATATACTATGATTTTTTATATTGAAATATGTTTGGGAAAATTTTGTTCAATACAGACTATTTTTTGAAATATTTGTTTTTAGATTAGATTGTACTGCTTTAAATATCCCTATATTTCATTGAGTCTCTAGTGCATAATTGTAATACATAAGAACTTACAATAGTAGGTAAACATTATATCCCAAATCTATTATATAATTCACACTATAAACAACATTAAATCATGAATTTATTTAAATGTTATATATTTTTTATTTTAATTTGATAAAATACAATTTATTTTTAGGTTATAAAAATTATAACTATCATAAGATTATTTTTTGGTAATATCATGACATAATTTATTTTTAGGTGGATACAAAAAAATAATTTTTCTAGAACCATCACTTTTTTGAAACTATCATTATACAAATGTTTGCTAAATGTTTTCAAAAAGTTTTTTCTATTAAATATATATATTTATTAAATGAAATAGAACTTTTAAAAATACATTTATGTATTTATAAAACCTTTATTTATCACTTTGGAAATTAAATTTACATTTCAATCCAAAAAATAGTATTTCTGCACATATATTAAAAATAAAATTTTTTCACATCTAGGAATATAATTTAATATAATGGATTAAATATATAATAAAAATATGTTTATATTATTTAATAAGGTCAATTTAATTTTGAGGAATATAAAATTAGAATACTAGGATTAAAGTTAATTATTACGATAACGATGTAACAATTTTTCTCAAATATTTTTTATTAATAATATAAAATTTTTATATAATAAAATAAGTTAATCACTTATAAATAATGATAATAATATAATTTTTAAACACATATATAAATATAAAAACCATTATTCATTTAGTAATAAATACTGAATATGATTAGCTTCAGCTAATTATGAATACATTGTTTTTCTTCAATTAACGATATTTATAAAGAATTTTTTGGATTAAAAAATTAATTTTATCAAATTGATAAATTAATTTTGATTAGATATTGGATAATTTTTTGTCCATGACCCCCAAATTTGGTAAGAGGAGTTACATTATATTTTTAATAAAATATAATTTACTTATTTAAAAATTTATTAGCAAGGTTGGAATAAATGATAAAAAAAATATAAAAATTGTTAAGGTAAATAACTAAAAAATGTTTAAAATGTAGGTGGAAAATCTTTTTTGATACATGATTAACCCAAGAACACCCTAAATTCTATTATTTCTATCATTTCGAGTCACATGACATTGAATAATGTATTTATATCATTTAAAATTAAAGTATATTAAGAAATGTGTCCTTTACATCACTTATAATTATGAATGGGGTTCAGAAATAGGAGATTAATGGGGTTATTTTTTATAATGTATATTAGTGAATATGAATCTGTTCTATATAAAAATTTAACAATTTTCTATCTTAAATTCCATTATATATATATGTTTTGTATTATGGACCTAATATCCATTATGTGGTGAATATATTTCTTATTTGATATGGAATGACTTAATATTACTTTTATTCATGGTATTATAAGTTCAATTTCGTTCAATAACATTCATGATATTATGATAGAATTTCTACAAAATCCATAAGATGGGGTATACATGTAAATTTTCATTCACTGGAACTCATTCTATATTCATAAATTATTCCATTTTTTCTATTGAATTGATTTCCAAGGAAGTGATTTTACTATATTTGTCATGAATTAATTGTATTCAAAAGTAAATATTTTTCTACCTCCCTCATATTCATTTGATTCAAGAGTAACCAAATCCAATGAAAGAGATAATATTTTCAAGGGTGAAAAAATGATCCAATATTTTCTTAAATAAAAACTGTTTGTGTCAGATATGATTTTATTTTTTCTTGGATTCGAAATTGGTTAGGGTTTGGGTGAGTAGTTGTTTAAATTTTTGAGTTTTACGGAGGAAATTTGGTGTTTTAGGCTTCACGACATATGGCGCTTGGGCAGAACAACAGAATTGAGAGACCGTGTAGCTATGCCCTGGTCACCGCACTACCTTCCAGGTATATATGATGAATTAATAGTTAAAAGGATAACTAAATGCGTGATTAAAATAGTATAAGGAAATAAAAATTAAAATATTAGTGTTACTCTAATAATAATAATAATAATAATTTTATGAAATTTTATGGGGATATTATTTTTATTAAGATTAAATTTCATTAATTAGTATTATTAGTATTACAAATAAAATGATAATTATTTTTTTTATTATTAATTTTTTTAATAATATTATTATTTTTAAGAATAAAAAAAGTGTCAAAAATAATTTTATCTTTTTTTCAGTTATTGTTTTTTAATTAGAATTAATAGTATATTTTTTGTAGATTTTTATATTGATATTATAAATATTATAATAGAAATTAATTTTAATTAAACATATTATTTAGAATTAATATTATTATTATTATTATAATATTATTATCATAAAATTATTATCATTATTTCTAAAATTAGTTTCTTCTTAATTTAATTTATTTGTATTTTAGGGATTCCTTTATACTTGATTTTTATTCCACTATATTCCTATCCTCTTCCCCTCCTTGGGTCAAAACCCCCACCTCCACCCAAAATGGTTTAGCACACACATCCCCCCCTTCTGCATGTTCATCCCTATCACACCCACCAGCTCATGTGAGCCCACCAACCTTCTTCTCCTCCGCCGGCACGAGCTGACCCACGACACACCCCGATTATGCACCCCCTATTCCGGTGTGCCATATCAATTTCGGATTACCTCTGCATGGATACCCCTAACCACATCCTCCATTCTAGCAAGCATTACCCACCCTCGTTTGTAGTAGCTACCTCCTCCAGCGGTGATATACCCACGTCAGTACTCCATTTTCTTCATCCTTTCTTTGATCTAGGGTTTTTCCTTGGTTAGGTTTATGATCTAGGTAAAACCCCATACGTTAGGTTTTTTTACGAGTAAATCCCTAAAATTTTGGGTTCATTTTAAATATTATGGCTTAATTTAGATTTCCATCGAAGCGATTGAGGTGTGTTTGACATTTCGCACTGATTTTTGGGTGTTCTTCATCGGTTGAGGTAGGAACCCATTGTATAATTCAGTTTAAATTAGATTCATATTTATTTCCTGATGGTTTCACCTACTTTAATTGGTAAATTGGATTTTATTATTTTTAAATTAGGTTTATCATGTGAAATTCATTGGTGTTTCTAGGTATAACCATTATTTAGCTAAATATTTTTCTTTCTTAGTTAAATTAAAGTGTTCCTTGATTAATATGTGGGATGTGAATATTGTTTTTGGAAAAGTTTCATATGCAATTAGTTTCATTACCTTAAATGTTAATATATATTGGAGTTTTTTAGATGAAACCCCTTTTTGTGTGACATGTTAATGTTTTAGAAATTTCACAACTAGTTTATTAAATTTTACAGGGGTGCGTATTTTCTTATGGTATATTACGGGCATGCATTTGGTCAAAATAGGTGTTTTTGAGTAGGTTTTGTGGGTAGAGGCATGAAATACTTCAATAAATTGTTTTATAATTATTTTTGAACGGTTTATTTTATAATATGAATGGTGAAAATCATGTTTTGGAATTTTCTTGAGGTGCACATGATTTTAAAAGTGGTTTTTAACATCTATTGAATTTTTCTTAAGTTGGACATACTATGTGTTATTAATGTTGATTGATAAAATGTTTTATGTGATTAAAAGTTCTTAAATAAAAGGTTTGATTTTTATAAATGTATAGGTGATGTTCAAATTGGTGATAAGAGTTTTTAAATGGATTTTTGTGCATTAAGTGCATGTCTATATGTCATTGTAAATGCGTTTTGGTTTGGAAGGGTAGTTTGGATTAAAAAATGGGGTTGTGTAGGGATATTTAAGAAATTGATTTTTTAGAAAATGATATAAATTCCCTTTCAAATATAATTATTTATTGTAAAACCCCTTCATGAAGGATCCATTTCCTAGTTAGATGATAAAGGGGTGGGGGTTTCCTCGGCATGGGACTGCACCCACCTAGTTTTTGTTTAAGGAATGAGATTCTTCTTGAGGAGGTTATGGTTGTTCTTGTTTTGGAGTTGAGTGGTATTATATATTTGTTTGACTTGTTTCTTGTAACATTTGATACTAACCCTGTTGAATATAGCATGGGATCATAGCAAAATAAAATAGATTTCTATGAATGATTACTGTTGTAGAATAGTTTATTTTACTAGAAAGTGGCCCATAGAAGGTGGATACTTGGGTTTATTGATATGGGGTCAGAACCTTCGACCATGCCAAGGAGGGAGATTTTCGGGAACTATGGGTTTATTAAATCATTATGTAGGGAATGCCTTCAGGATGAGTAACATGTATAGTATATTCTGGTCTTCCTCTGAGTCACTAGGTATTCCTGTGATGATCCAACATTAGAATCGTTATCCATTTCCCTCGTTGTGATATTGTATCCCTTTTGATTGTTTTATATTTTCCTTGTTAAGCCTTGAATGTGTGTTTTTATGAAAAGGTCTTAAGTCTTATTTCACTTTATAATGAAAAATGAAAGTTTTTTACTTGGTTCCATTTTCAACCTTCTTTCCCATAAATTAGATCTTCCACGTGATGAACTTAGTTTTAAATAGAGGGAAATGGGTTGTGATTTTTTTATTTTGATATGAAATTTATGGAAAATTCTATGATTATAGGTTGTATTTCAAACTAGATATCAATTTTTTCATTATTTAAAGTTTGTGGAGTGGGAATAGGATTTGCTGGGTCTCCTACTAAGTTTTAATACTCAGGCCTATAGTGTTTTCTTAGATTTAGTTTCTCATATCAGTTATTGATTTGGATTGGGTCACCATGGAAGAAGTTCGGTTTCAGTATTAGACAGTGACCCATGGGGTTTCATGGAGTCTTGGTTTTGGTTAGTTTTGTCATGATTTTGATTATTCTTTGTTTTCCGGTCATCTATTTATTTTATGTTGTAATATTTATTTATGTTGTTTAGTTTATTTTCATTTGGAGATATCATTACCAATTGTACCCTATTGATTCCATGGTACTTGTCTCTAGCCCTAGAGGATTAGGAATACCTCTTAGGCCTTTCTACAGATCAACTCGGGTGACTGGTTCACAGCCAACTCAGGTTGGTTCATCAATAAATGGTATCTAAGCAGGTCGGCTATTTTAAAGACATTTCTTTCTTGAGAGACCATTATTTTTGGGATTTCAGGGTAGTGGGAGAATGATTGTCCAAATTCAAGGTGTAAGAATTATAAGGTTGCCATGAACACTTTCTCATTCTGAAATAGTAGTTACCATGTGAGGTCTTGGTACGTCAACGTCTTTTGGTTCTGATGGTATGTTTAGTGTTGGGAAATCAAAAGGGTGTCAGGAAGTGGCCTTTATGAGCATTTAGGGCCTAGAATTCCATGTGGAAATGGTGAAACTTCCCTAGAATGCTCTATGTGATGATGGTGTGAATAGAATATGGACTCCAACCATTTTTTTGAGTCACCCACTGAAACTAGTTTCTCCTTGTGAAATTTTATCATCCTTCATATTTCTGAAAATTTCTTTGTAAATTCTCGTTTGGAAATGGTAAAAAGTAGAATTTAAAATGGTAATGGATATTTTGATCAAGTTTCCATTTTCCATGTTTTATAATTTCTACACCCATGATGGTTTGATGGATCCACACGGTGAAAATTTGGGCGATGATACTGTAGAAGATAGTCCAGTTGATCAACCCATAGACTACATACTTGAGTTCTGGAAGTGAAACCCTCCTATCTTTTTTTGGTGATGTATATTATCTCAAAGTAGAGGATTGGATACGGTAATATTTAGAGAGACATAAGTTTTCTTGATATTATTGATTCATTAATGGTAATGTTTTCTACCTTCATTCTTGAAAGGCCGACCTAGAAATGGTGGAAAATAATGTCTCATTGAATGTATAGGGAAGATCTTACAATGGAGTTCTTCATGTCATCGTTCATCCAAAAGTATTTTTCTGAGATGAATAATCTTAGAATGATGATGGATTATTTTGGTCTTCAGTAGGTTGTTAGTTCATTTTTATAATTCTATCTTGGATTCTTGGACCTATTACTCTATGACCAATGGTTTGTTGAAAATGATATTGAGAAGGCTTGACATTTTGAGTTTGGGATCTGACCGGAACTATAGTTGAAGGTGGAATAAATCAACCTAACCACCTTTTTTGACATAGTCAAATGAGGCTTCCATGTCGAAGTGTAGATAATAGGAGCCCATGGGATAGTGAATCATCCTATGGTCATTAGAAGCAGTTAAGAGGATTTCAATAATAATAATGGGAAGAAGCCTAATGTTGGTGTTGCTTCAAAGGGAAATAAGAGACCATCAGGACTCTAGTAAAATTCTTCAAATTCCAATTCCATGATCTGTCAATAGTTTGGTAAGTATGGATGCATGTATTTGTCATTCTTGAGTGATACAAGATCCTTCAACACCTATGGATACCTACGTCACCTAAAGTGGTTATTTTTTGGGAGTTTTCTAGAAGCGTCATGTAGCCAGGCAGAACTCTTCCATGGTCACCATAGCCCATCCGATGGAGTAGAGAGATGTTTGGGATCTGTTTGGGGGTTTTAATCTATAATGTTCTATGGATTTAGTAACCTTGTCTAGTGGTGCTTTGTGGTGTCTCTTTTCCTTTATTGGTAGTAATTGTTGTTTTTTAACCCTTTTTGAAATCGTATTTCAATGGAAGTGTGTTTTGTAAAATTTTGATCTATTCTTTCTATTCGAGGGTTTCAAAATTTGGATTATGAGGAAAGACATGATTCAATCCTTGGAGCTCTATTCATTTGTCCTGCAATGATGCGGGGGCATAGTTAGGGGAACCCTAGTGGTCTGAAAAGGCTTTCGTCTGAATTCTCTTCTCGACATGGGAGATTGAGACACACATGCCTCCAAGTATAGACCTTTATTAAAGGGGCCCAGTGTGTTATGTTTGTATGAATAGAGACTGTCTCAAGATGTGTGATTATAATGGTGTGGAGTTGCTGTTGTTATCAGATGTGGGTTTGATACCCCCTTAGTTGGCCCCTTCCCTCCTCTCCCCTTGTGGTGAGGGTTTCAGGTCTACGTAAAAAGTTCCCAAATTTGTCTTCATTTGTATGTTCTAATAGTGGGGAGAGATATCATGGATCTCATTAAACTCAATGTTAGCATGTTTTATAGGGTGGGGAGTTCATTCTGGCCTCCCAATTTGAGTACCTTAGAACAATTCCCGTATTTGTTCGGTGGTGCATGACCTCGTTTGTAGCCACCTAATTTAAATTCTTTCCTTCAAGTGAGTGTTTGGATTAGAGTGCCTAGCAGTATCATTGAAGTAAGTTTATAGAGGATTCCCTAATATGGGATTTTAGTTTCATTTGTTTATTTGGGTAGATGATATGAATTATGATTGATGGTGTATAAGGTATTCATGTTTTTAAGGCTAGATCTAACGCCGTGAAATATCTATTCCTTTTTGGACCAATCATCTAAGGTTGTTTATGCTTGTGGCAGTGGGAGGAACTTAGCGGGGAATCTGTCGTGGTCACCATAGTTCTTCTTGTTAGTCATTATTCCCCTGGTGGTGTTTTTGTATTCTATTCATATATCATTCTTTGGTAATATCGGGAACTGTAAAAGATTATGGTTTCTGGTTTGGGGTTCGACCTTGGTTGAGGGTTTCTAGAGGCGGAAAGCGTTATAGTGGGGAGAATTGTCATTCTCGAGTTTTATTTTGTCTTGGATTCGACATGGGTTGGGGTTTGGTGAGTCCCTATTTAAATTATTTAGTTTTAATAAGGAAAGTGGGTGTCATGGGATTGGTGGATTCTATTTCTCGGGTAGAATAACAAGCTTGGGATATAGTGCAACTACACCCTGTTCACTTCATGACCTTCCCGATATACAAGATGTATTAAAAGTTAAAAGTATAATAAAATGAGAGTTGAAAAAAAAGAAAAATTAAGAGTTACTCTAACTATAATAAAAATAATTATATTATCAAACTTATGAGGATTATTATTATTATTATTGGGATTCAATTTCATTAATTAGTATTATTATTATTAAAAATGAAATGAAAATAAATTCTTTATTATTAAAAATGAAATGATAGTTAAATTTTTATTATTAAAAATAATGTTGTTATTATTATTCGGAATGAAACAAGTGTTAAAAATAAGTGTATCTTTATGTTTTTTATTATTTTTATTATTATAAATAATAGTGTTATTTATGTTGATTATTATTATTATTATTATAAATATTAAAATTACAACTAGTGTTAATTAAATAAATTATTAGAATATTTTTTATTGATATTTTATTATTATAACTATTATTTTCCAAATATTATCATCATTATTATTAGAATTATTATCTTTTTAAGATATTTTATTTTTATATTATGGATTCCTTTGATATTATTTTTCAAATTTCGCCTATCTTTATCTCCCCTTACACCCATTGGCATCTCCCTCCACACCCCTACCCGTTTCGGCGCACACCTCACCCCTTATCCGTGCGTTCATACCCTTTGCACCCACCAACTCCAGCGATTCGGACAACCTTCTTCCCCTCGACTAGTGCGAGCTGACTCGCTTTACACCCATATTATGCACCCCCTATTCTGGCACACCAAATCTTGATCAGAGGACTTATACATGTGCACCCCAGTCTGCGTACCCCTTTCTGTCTACCGAGACCCCCTTCCTTTACCGGTGTGACCTCATACGATGGAGACCTTCTCCCTTTGATACACCCTTTTCTTCTGCCTTTCCTTGATATAGGGTTATTCTTTGTTGAGGTTTTTTATTTGGGTAAAACCCTAGATTCTAGGGGTTTTTTATGATTCAATCCCTAAAATTTTGGTTTCCTTTTGATTATTAGGGTTGAATTTAGATTTCTACATGTGCGATTGAGGTGCGTTTTACATTTCACACGGATTTCCGGGTGTTCTTCATCAGTTACAGTAGGACCCAATTGCATAATGCACATTAAATTAGATTCTAATTTATTTATTGATATCTAAATCTCTATTAAGTGCTATATTTTTTTAATTGATTAGTTAGTTATATCATATGTGATTTGTATGTGTTTCTGGGTATAACCATTATTCTCCTAAATATTTTTCTTAGTTAGTTAATTTAATGTGTTCCATTATTAATATATTTGGTACTAATTTCATTTTTGGAAATGTTTAATATCAATTTAGTTTATTTAATTACCTTGACTATATGTATTGGAAATAATTTTAGATGAAAAACCTTGTTGTGTATGTGGTTAGTGAATTATAAATTGGATAACTACATTATTAAATTTTATAGGGGATGCATATTTTGTTTTGGTATATTATGGGCATGCATTTGGTAATATGTGGGGTTTTTTTATTTGGTTTCATATGTATAGCTGTGGAATACTTTTCAAAATCATTTTATAAATTTTATGAATGGTTTATTAAATAATATGAACAGTGGAAATCATGTTTTGGAAATGTGTTGATGTGCCCCTAATTTTAAAAGTGGTTTTTAATCTGTGGTGTGTTTTTTGTTAATTTGCACATACTATGTGTTCCATAAGTTATCCAAATAGAAATTTTATGTTATCAAAGGTTCCTAAAGACATGGTTTGGTTTTTATAAATTTATTGGTGTTTTATATATTGGTTATGGGAGTTTTAAAATGGATTTTTCACATTATGTTCGTGTTGATATGTAATTGTAAATACGTTTTGGTTTTGAAGGGTAGTTTAGATTTAAAAATGGGGTTGTGTAGGGATATTTATGAAATGGATTTATTTGTAAAAATGTTCTAAATACCATTCCTATTCTTAAATAAGTATGTTGGAAAACCCCTCTACGAGGGATCCATTTCCTAGTAAGATGATAAGGGGGTGGGGGTGTCCTAAACATGGGATCCACATGCGTGGTCATTGTTTAAGGCATGAGATGCTCCTTGAGGTGGTCAGGATGGTGTCGTTTATCGTGGTGTGTGATTGTATATATATGTGTGACTTGTTACATGTAACTTTTGGCACAACCCCTTATGAACATAGCATGGGAACCCATCATAGAAAAGGTGATAATTAAGAATGTTTGATGTACTAGTCTAGGTTATTGTATTTGCTAGTGGCCCATAGTAGGTGGATACATGGGTTTGTTACTCTGGGGTTAGGCCGCTCGACGAGTCCATGTAGGGAGAAATTAGGGCGTTATGATGTCATTGAGTAAGGAAAACCATAAATATGAGTTATATGTATAATATGTTCTAGTATTCCTTTGAGTTCCTAGGTATTCCCGTGTTGATATGGCACTAGACTCGTTATCCATTTCCCCTATTGTGAGATTGTATCCCTTGATATTGGTTTAAGATATTCCTTGGTAAACCTTTAATGTGTGTTTTTGTTAAAAAGGGTTTAAGACCAATCTCAGTTTATAATAAAAAATTAATTTTTCTTATTTGGTTCCCTTATTAAACTTCTTTCCCATAAACATAGCTCATTTTCTTAATGAAAATTGTTTTAAATGGAGTGAAATGGGTTGGGATTTTTTTACTTTGAAACGTAAATTTTATAATAACCTATATTTATAAATTGTATTTCAATCTTGAAATCAATTTTTTTTATTTAAAGGATGTGTACTGGGAATATAATTAGTTAATAATACCTATTGAGTTTTAATACTCAAGCCTATTGTGTTTTCTTATTTTTAGTTTATCATGTAGGTTTCATACGTGGTTCTTCTATCCTTTGATGACGTTTGTTTTGGTATTTTGGAGTTACCCATGAGGTTACATGGAGTCTAGGTCATGATTATGTTAGACATTTTTTTGACTGTTCTTTCTTTTTCATTTATTCTATATATTTTGTGTTGTTTTATTTATTTCTTCGACTTAGTGTTTTTTAATTGTGAGAAATTGTAACATCCCAAGTAAATAAAGAATAAAGCATTTTCATATTTATTAATATTTTCAAATTAAAAATTAATTTTACTTTAAAGGGGTTGCAATGTTCGATAGCATACCTGATACGCAACAATGAGTTTCTTTGAAATCTTACGTTGCACACTAGTAATATAATAATATTATTTTAAATGGTAGTTAACATGTAGTTGTTGTATTGGCGAGAGAGAATAGAAATAACTAAAATATGATTATATATGTTTTTTAATTGTTTTTACATTTATTTAATAAAAGATAAATGCTTAAAATAAGAAAAGAATTAAATTTTAGGCATAGATACTCTAATATTCACTAAAAGGTCGAACTATCGTCTTTTGATGGCGAACGCTATTTAAATATAGTTTTTCTCACTCTTATACATTATTTTGGACCAAATAAAACTCTTCTTTAGAATCGGGACATCAAAATTAACTTTGTGTAAATTTTTGGTATTTTGCCGATAAAGATATTTTTTAATGAATAGTGAAAATTGTTATATTTTAATTCAAAACCTATTTTTAATCTAATTTATTAATATGATTAGATTAACTTTTGAATTGGTTTTAAAGTTAAATTATAATATATTTTTATAATTTAATCTAATAGTGGTCATTGGAATTAATTTCACTTTGAAATCGGATTTAAACTAGTGTCAATCTTTTGATACATTTTTTTTCATTAAAACACGCTATTTGTTTTGACAGCAGAAATTAATTATTAAATTAATTAATGAAACTTATATGTTTTTAATTTTGTAAAATAGACATCATTTTTGAATTTGGAATATCAAATATAGCTTTGGGTGAAATTTTGGTATTTTTCTGAAAAACTTAAATTTTTGATGAATAGTGAAACCACTAAGTGGTACTTAAAAAACTGATTTTTTTTCGTTTAAATGAAATTTTACCACCTCTATGTTTTGAATTTCAGAAATCCGACATACATGGTTGTCATTAAGAAGTAAAATGTGGTTCATTGGGATTAAAATAATTTTTTTTGTGAATAGTAACTTTTATGTTTTTAATCGTGATTAGAGCAAATTAAGGTAGTTTAAGGTAAAAATAATGTTTTAATAATATGAAATGAACATGAAACATGTCCTACCCTTATTGGATGTGTCATGGACGATCAAGAAAATCCATGGGTCAACTTGGGGACCTCATGGAGCCACTTTTGAAGGAAAATGACATTAATAACTTTTTATTTAATGTTAAAATAAAAATGTCACAAACATGAGCTGTTTTAATAAAACAATTTTTAAATGGGGTTATAAAAGACATATTTTTGACTATAAATATTAATTATAAAGCTAAAAATATTTCCTACAAAGTGATATTTTTTTTATAATTTTTAGACAATAAATAAATTAAATTATTTATGACATCATGATGATGCAGTGATTACCTCATTATTTAACGATTTAAATGAAATGAAAAGATAATGTAAAATCTAAGACCTACACAAGTAAAAAACCTATTGGATTTGTGGATTTCGAACTCTTATCACATTATCCTTGAAATACATCAATTTGAGACCTTTAAAATCTGAAAAGAATTTTATAATAAAGAAAACTTTTATAACTTTCCAAGAGTGCCCCTCCTCTCCTCTTATAAAAGGCCCCCACCTCTACCACCGTACCCACACCTATCAAGCCTTTTGCTCGTCCAACCCCTGCTCATTTTATCTCTCCACATCCCTATCCTCATCCAATAAGCCTTACCTTGGTCATAAAGCTCTTCAAGGAACCCTTTTGGTTCAAACCAAGAAGAGTTACCCGATTTTATGGTAATGTCTTCACCTGTGTTCTTTTGTTTTATTTTGCTTCTCCAACCCTCTAAACACTTTTTAATAAATTATTTTGTAACAAAACCAGTATCTTCAATATACTAGGATGTCGTTATGAGAAGGATTCGAGCTATACCTACACACACCTCCATCTAATGGTTAAAAAACATACAGTTTCTGTGGTTGGTGAATTTCTGCCTCACGAAACGATGATTGTTCAATCTTCTTTTAACACCTTTAATGGTGGCTATTAAGATTTCACCATATTTATATATGATATATATTATGTTTATGTTTTTTTATGCTTCTGTATTTTTCATTTGTGGTATACCTTTATGGTTTCCATTATGGGTAAACACGATAATTTCATTTTAGGAAGTGCGGACTATCGCCCCCTAAAAGTGATTTGATTCGTTGATGACATATGTGGGATGTATAAAGGATAAAGTTAATGTTTTTATATATGATGTTATACTGTAATTATAATATACCCTTATATCATTATGATTTCACTCCATTAAATACGAAATAGAAATGAAAGTAACGTTCATGCGTACGTACGGCTTACCGTCTCCATGAACGGTGCATTTCATTTCTTACCTCTAAATGTTATGTACTTTTATAAATACATGTATATGATAAATATATATGACATATATAATATCCAAATCATGAATATAATTTTGGATATAATGAACCTTTGACCACATAAACAACATGTAATTTTAAGAAGTCCACTTTCGACTTAAGAACCAAATATCGACAAAACAAACATTTTTAACTCAAATGATTACATAATGTTTATAACATGGAAATAAGTGACATAAAAGGAATAATAAGATTGAAAACGGTTATTAAGAAAGTAGAAATTAACCTTTGTTTATTATTCAGGAGATTAAAGAGCAATCGAGTCACGTCGGACACGAGGTAAGGGATTTCGTCTCAATCTCCTTTCACTAAGGCATATTTAGTTCTAATATAAGGCTTTCTTTTATATGGTGTATAAACCCCTTTTACTTTTAATTTTATACAAAAGGAATCTTTTTCTATGAATCGTTTTACAAAACTACAAAAAGGAATGTTTCTTTTAACGTACGCGGTGACAACGACCTTTTCCGCCGCCGTGAGTATTATTTGGTCTTTGGCTTCCTCAACAAGACATAATGTTTTTAAAATGAAATAAATACCATATACTTTTTTTATGTATTTTGGTATTGAAAAGGGTTTTTATAATGGATTTTTTATGTCAATATATTTAAGTGATATATTGTGATTGAAATGTGGAAATGTTTTATTTCCTTTATAATTGTTATGATTTTATAATGGTACTTGGACATTTAACCGGTGGTTACGTGATAAAACATATCATGGGTGGTGCCATGAATACCGGGATGAGTGGTTACATTATAACCTCCAATGCATTGGGTATGGAAGTCGGCCGTATGGCTATTCTATTAAGTGTTATGTGTGGAAGTCGACCGTATGGTTATTCCATTTAAGTATGTTTCTGTCCCAAGTTACCTTTATATGTTATGTGTTCTTTATATGGGTTTTATGGTAATATTTTTGTTAGAAAATGGTAAGTAATGATCTTTTATTCAGTGAAGAGTTTTTACTACTTCATAAAGGTGAAAATTATTACTTTGATAAAGTATACATGGTTTACTTGTGGTTTTGAAAAAAACTAACAGTTTTCATTCCCTGTGTATCCCTTATTGAGCATTTTATGCACACCCCATGTTTTTTGATGTCACAAACCAAATCCGGTCGCCATCAAAACTGGCACCCGACCCAGCCCATAACAAGGATCGAAGGGCGTTCCCGATCCCCACGGGCTGGCACTAGTTCACGGGTATCATAAAATGATGTTTGGGAACGATTTACCCTAAGTTTATAAACATTAAACAACAAAAAAACTCAATAAAACAAATCTGGATTTTCAACTAAAACCATCTTTCACAAAATTCAGAACTGAATTAAATATTTTAAAACAACTCAACAAGACTATAAAAAAGGTACAAAATCACAATTAAACAGCCCAACAACCCTCATATAAAGGGGCACCACCCTCAATCCATCTCTACAAAACATCACCCCCAAGGACATGCTAGAATCCCGAACCACTAGAACTAAAAAATGTATCCAAACCTGAAACAACAAAATAACCAAATCTACTTACACCCAAGGGTGTAAGTAGGGTGTGAGACAATGCCCATTAGGATACCACAACTAAGTGATTCCATGTGATAAACATTCAAAGACAAAAAGCTTGCAAGTTTTCATAAACAGAGAATGCGAGTTACAATTTCTAAATGATGAAACTAAAAAAAACAGTTTTCAAGTGGAATATCATTAAGAATCAACACTTTTTAAAAATAATGTCAACAATACTGAATTTTCCAGCCAACTATACCATATGACTATGGTAAGTACAAAGTAAATAATGAGCACAAGAAATAGGAAATAACCCCTAGGCACTAGCTCGTTCTAGGTCCCAGGTACCTCGTATCTCGGTGAGAGTAACCATCCCAATATCTGTTCTCGTGCACGAGCCACTAGTAGGGAACATACCCATAACCTAGTGGTCCCCACTCATCATCATCATAGTTTATTTATAGTTGTAAGTGTCAATCCTGCTAAGTGAAACTGAGGCCAAACCCCACGGATTCACTAGCATACTAGTATATGTCCACCCACCTAGATACCCGGGGTTTCCCCTTGTGCTCAGACAAGTTCAACAAGTCAATAAATATACACTGCACATGAAAATATCATTTTCACATCACAAGTTCACCAAAAAGCCAACATTTAGTCCACACATGTCTAAAAATCCATTTTTTCATTCAAAAGAATCTTGAAATCATACTCACACCAAAAATAGCCCACACCACATTTTGCACATCATTCACAATTCAACAAATCCGTTAACAAATTTATTAAATCATTCCTAAGATTCTAAACATCACATAACAGCCCAATCACATGTTACATAATACCCTTTTCATAAACAAAGTCCATTTTGCATGTCACACTCATGCAAAACAGTCTGAAAACACGTTTCGAACCCACATCCCAATTTCATAAATCACCTCAAAAAATTACAAAACATTACCAAAATGTTTTACAACATAACTGACAACATTATGTTTCAAAAATTCATTTTAGGAACATACTATCACCAAAACATTACATAAGCAACCATTTCACACTTTTTGTAACTCATTAAATAATTTATAATTTTCATAAAACCAACCCAAGAGGTGCAACCATGGTTGGCCTACAAAACCCATTTCAAAAACCTAAATCAAGACCAAAACAATGCCAATAACAATCTAAATCAGAATTGGCAGCGCTAAAAACATTTATTAAACCACCCCCAAGTTTTATACAAATACCTCAAACAATACCACAAAAGGTACACATGAAAAACACATGTTTTCACAAATCATGTTCAAGAAGTACAACATGGTTTCACACATTAAAACCTTTCAAAAACCCCATTACATGGCCAACATGACATTAAAGCAATAACAAAACAGAATTTTCAGCCCCTTTTAACACTAATAAATCAATTTCACATCTTATAAAATACACCCAAATATTTCCCCAAGAGCCACGCATGAAAAGCACGCAATTCCAAGCAATAATGCAACAAAAAAAAAACACTAAACTCAATCCATCACAAAAACAATTTTTGCAACACACAAAATAGATTTGAAACATACTAAATTAATAAACCAAGCAAGCTAACGCATCATAAAATGGTTATACATGGAACCACCTACCTTTTAAGACAAAACACTCAAAACATGGTGTGAAACATAAACCGCACCACCACCACAACTTGAGGAATTGAAATCCAACCTAAAACCAGAAGCATTCACCCAAAAGACAAGAAATAAAACCCTAGGTTTTATCCCTAACTTATGAACATTAGAAACCTTATGGATAAGGTGTGAAACCCTAATCACATTGAATGTAACCCTAAGCAAATTGAATGAAGAATGAAGAAGACCAACTTACTTGAGGGATCTTGTAGAAATCGACTCACATACACCAGTAGATGAATTTGAAAACAGCCAAACATTTAAGGGATGTTCTAAAAAGGATAAAGGGAAAATGTAGGAATTTTAATGGGAAAAAAGAGTGAGAATTGAGGGATTTATGAAGGAAACAAATTACATTTATAAATCTGCCCGAAATGTGAGTTATTCAAATGTTTCGACCTAAAACGTGGTGCAAATGAGATGAAAAGAGGGTGGGAGGATATTGGACGCGCGTCTGGGTTCAAGGGGCGTGTTTGGGGCTTGGAATCACCAAAAAATCTTTAATATTGGATAAATTATTAATTAAACAAATTTATTTTTAAAATAGGAATTGGGCTTTCGGGCAGGCCCAATCCCTTAAATTAAAACCCATATACAGCTTGTTTATGGTTTTCTAAAGGCTCCAAACTACAATGGTGGTGTTTCTATGTCATAGGAGACCATTTAAAAACTTGAATGGGTGAAAAATATTAAAAAATGAAAAATTTATAAAAGAAACAAATTTTATTTTTAAATCTAGAATTGGGCTCACTGTTTAGCCCAATTCATGAAAACACACCTATTCCACCATAAAAACAATTGAAACCCAAACAACAAAGCATAAATGAAAATTAAATGAAATTTAACTTTAAAATAAGTTATGTATATGACAATTCTCCCTACCATGAAAACATTCCACCCCGGAAAGTCACATCAAGGAAAAAGAAACAACCAAACCCAACTAAGAAACCAAGAGGTACTCCTTTTCCAGGTTTCACCCCCAAAGGACAAAATACCTCCAGTGATCAATTAAGGATTACTCTCACAACCAAAACATATAACAATTTCCTGAAATGATCAATCACATTCATACTTTATCCCAAAAGAAAACTCCTCAAACACTATCCAAATAAGACTCAAGCAATTCACCCAAACGAACAATAACATTGAACAAGGCTACACTTACCTTACTTTAACTAATCCATTGGGCGCTCTCGAGTCCCAATGTTTACCCAAGAAAGATGTTGTTAGCTAGATAGCTCTGAACAAGACTATCTACACCAATACAAGACCATGGAGAAAAGTATGTTTGTAGAGACCCGAAGCTTATCGTACATGGACATTACATTACTTTTGCGGAATACTTAGTACATAACAAAAACACACACACAAGGATCGTAATAGTTTAGTGTCTTTGGAAACTCGGAACGTAATCTTATAATTGTGGGGAAAGATCTTCAATATCTCCCATAAAGATCTTCCCTTTTTTTTACCTAAAAACCTTTCTTTATATCCTGGGGAAAAGAAAACATAAAAGGGTGAGCTCAAATGCTCAGTAAGGGTAAACAAAAGAAATATCAATCACATCATATACATAAGAACATAGCTTTTGAAAATCTTAACCTGCAAAAGAGCTCATAATATCATAATATGGGATAAATCATAGAAGTGAAAATGAGATCCCAATAATCATAACAAGAAACTTGAAACTTTGTGGCATGCACACATAATCATGGAAAATCATTTCTTGTTAGTCATGACTCATTGCCAAGACTATCTTAGTGGACAAAGTCCCTTTCTGAACCGAGTTCACTCCTCGTTTCAGTCCTGTATCACTGAACCGAAATAAACTTCCGTTCCAGCCATGTCTATCTCATGAGATATAAAATCATTACCCAATGCATTGGAGGGAGATATAGGTCCCACCTATCTTATAATGAATCTTTTCTTATGTGTGCCACATAATCATAAAACATACATCATCGCATAACACATGTAACAAAAATGGGATTCTTGAAACATCATGACATCATAAATCAATTCATATAAGACAAAGGAATTCATAAACATAATTCCATCACAACATAGTAAAATCAATGTAAAAATATGGATAGAAACAGAACCCTTTATTATCTTAGATGGAAAATAATTTTGATAAAACACTTGAAATGAATTCTTGAGGAAAATACCCTTTCTTCTTCAAAATCAATTTCTTTTCACAAAACATCATGCAATTTTAAAAGAAAGATTTTATTGAAAAAAGTCATGAAATATTTTGGAGGAAGGTTCATGAAAATAAGGCTTTATAAAACCGTAAAAATCCGTTCGTTCCGTATAATTTAAAAAAACATTCTTCTCGTACTTTTGTCGGAAAGTCAAAAAGTACCTCGTATGAAAAAAACGAAAAAAGATTCCTTTCATATCCTTTACTAAAAACTCACCAAAGGGTAAAATTGTATTTAAACAATTGTAGGTGGATGGAAATAATATTACATATTGAGGAAACATGGATGTGGATGATAAAATACACCCCAGTAAATACTTACGAATAAACAATCTCGGATAAAAATGAGATTGTGATATTTCCCTTACCTTAGGTCCGACTTGCTTTGTAAGTGTCCGAACCTCCTGTATAATGATTTAAATCATGTTATTGACTTATTACAGAATCATATTAATTGTTATGATATCATATATGGTTCACTTATGACATTATATTACCCATTCTTTTGTAAATTCCATGTTAAAGAAGAGTTTTGGGTAAAATCGTTTCATTTATCGTAGGTGTTTTGACTTGTTGTTCTTGACATCATTATTACTTATATCATGATTTACTCACTTCCAGAATATAAAATATGATTTATATATCATATATATTCAGTATATATATATATATATATAATAGGTAGATAAATAAAATGAAAAACACCGTTCATGGAGACGGTAGTCCGTACGTACGCATGAACGCTGTTTTCCTTTCCTTATTGTCTTGTAATGGAAGTAAGTAGATGACATACATATGTATATATATACATAAATCCAGTAGCTTTATAATGTCATATATTTCATTATTATTTCTTATATATACATTATAATCATTCTTAAATGGTTAACATGGAGAATGAATCTCATCGCGTCGTGGAGAAGGTAGTCCGTACGTACGCACGAGCGATGATATCATTTCTATAAATATTGAATTCAATTGGAGTGGATTATACAATATATCAGAATCAATATGATGTTTTAATAACTATGTATAGTTATTCTTTACACCATTATACCCATCCATGTAAGGTGGTGGTGGAAAATAGATTACACCACGGCGTGGAGACGGTATTCCGTACGTACGCACGCGCGGTGATTTCTTTTTCCATAGGATGGATAGATAGTGAAATAGGGTTGTTTCATACTTATAATAACATATCAGTATATGAGTGATACTGATGTTATTACTTCATAATGAAACAACCTAAGAAGAAGAAGTGGGAGAAGAAATAAAGATGAAAGAATTGGTAACGGTAATTACCTCTTCTTTGAAGTGCCTCTTTGAGACCTCCTCTTAGGGCACTAAAATTGGTCTTTGAGGAAGACCAGAACCTCTAGGATGTTTCTAGGGAAGTGGAGAAGAGATTTTGGCAGGGGTTGGCCGAGCTTGAGTGCTCAAATTGGTGTGAGGAGGAGGGGGAGGAGGTGTCCTTTTATAAGGGAGGAGAGGGGAACCTTAGGAATATCTCAAAATATTATTTTATATTAAAGTAAAAATCGGTTTATAATGGTTCCAAAGGGTCTTATTTCGAAGCTAAAGTGGGTATGGGTCGAAATCGTATCAACCAATAGGATTTAGACAAGTTTAGGTTCTTATTTTAACCTTATCAATTAGATTTAACTCTAAGTTAAATAATTTAACTTTTACCGTGTCTTTTTGTTTTCTTTCACTATATGGTTAATACACTTACTATAACATGCCAAACGAACCCCAAATTGTTTATTATTAATATATATATCCTTATCTAAGTCATTTGGCCGAACCTTAGATTTTTAGGAATAAAATAACAATTAATAATATAATATTTGATTTAAAAACTGTTTTGTGTCAATTTTGACACTATTTGATATATGATTTTTGTGAAAGTCATAACATAATTATATGTTCGAACCAAGTTGATTAAATCAACATTAATATATCATAGTAACCTAGAAAAGTAGTGGAATTCATAAAAAGTCTTAAATTACATTTATTTTGGTATTTATATTATCAATTTATCCAATATTTCATTAATAAGATAATTACTGCATCATCTTTGTGTCATAAATAAATTAAATTATTTGATGTCTAAAAATTACAAATAAAATATCATCATGTAGGAAATCTTTTTATAATTCTAATGAATATTTATAGTCGAATTTATCTTATGTATAACCCCATATTAAAAATGTTTTAGTGAATAAACTTTGATTTTAACTCTTTTAACTCTTCTTTGAATTAAATAATAATAAATGTCCTAATGTAATCCAAGTGGGCCTAAATGATAATATGTTACACTTAAGGTTGTTTTTGGTCGAGATACACTTGTCCAATAGAATTAGGACATGTGTTAGGGTAATATTAATATCATTCTTACCCTTAATTACCCTATTTACTTTTAACCGTGGTAAATAAAAGTAAAAAGTTACTATTCACCAAAAATTATTTTCATCTCATTGAACCAAATTTTACTTACTGACATCAACCGTGTCTCTCGTATTTTTGAAATTCCATTCACAGAAGCGGTAAAATTATGTTTTATGAAAAATTCAGTTTTTTAACTACCACTTAGTAGTTTCACTATTCATAAAAAAATGAAGGTTTTTAGAAAAATGCCAAAATTTCATCCTAAGCTATATTTCATATTCCGAATTCAAAAATGAAGTCTATTTTACCAAATTCATAACATAGAAGTTTCATTAATTAATTTTATAATTAAATCCCGCTGTTAAAACAAATAGCGTGTTTTTAAGAAACAATATCTATCAAAAGATTGACATTTGTCTATGTCTGGTTTAAATGTGCAATTACATCCAATGACCAACATTGTATTAAATCGTAAAAATATATTCTAAATATACTTTAAAACTACTCCAATTAATAATTTATCACTATTAATTATTTCGATTAAAAAAGTTGTTTTTTAATTATAATTTAGTAATTTTCACTATTCATCAGAATATGAAAGTTATCCGAAATGTACCAAAATTTCACCTTAGGCTAAATTCGATACTCTGAATCCAAAAATTAAGTTCATTTTGAAAAATAAGATTTACAGAATTTCAAAAAGTGGTTATTACTATTCATAATGACTATTTTTAATAATATTTTAATAGAATATCATTGTTTAGTGAAACTCGGTATTGCGTATTACACACGCTATCGAGGAAGGTCGCGATTGCGTGTAATGCAAGGCAAGTCAAGGATACGTGTTGTGCAAGCTCCTTTTGGTGTAGCGTACAACACAAGACATTAATTAAAATGAATATTTTTTATAAAATCTTGGGCTGTTACAATGTTACTGGTACATGGGTCCACAAATACGTTCTCCACCATAAGAGACAACCAATATTTTTTTTCTGAGACAAAAATAGGACACTAATAGTGGGAGGCCTGAACGGACTCCCTGGTACATAGGGTAAACCTCCATTCAAAATTTCTGAAGCAACATACATGAGAATCATAGTGGTTCTCCCCACCATAAGAACCAACCATCATAACCGACTAGCATGTGCCGACACACAAAAAAATACCCAAAAATTTCAAGATTTGGGAAGGTCGCATGGTTAGTCTACACAGTTTTTGAAACCGTGAACTAACTGTTCAGATCAATATTCTTGCATGACTTCTAGGCACACAGTCTCTCTTAATTGTTCACAAACCATGTGCTCATCCTGTCTAGCCAAATTTCTTGCCATTCTCCAAATACTCATTGGAAACCAAAGGGGGAGGTAATGACATTGGGTGATGTCATGGGTATAAGGCCCTCCACCTATTTCCACCAAAAGTGAGAAATAGAATAAAGATAATGAAACCATAGGTTTAAAAACTTCATATCTTTCACACCAAGGATATTAAATTTTATAAGGGTTTAAATGACCCAGGGATTTCGCCTAACTATGAGCTAGCTTCTCTCTGAGACCTATGGCTGGAGATCAAATGATCGAAGCATCTTCGGCCTCACAGTTAGTCCTTGGAAACCCCGTGGACGAGAATTATTCTTTCAATTCTACCAAAAACTACACTACAATCCCCGATAAGTTTTCCAAGACATAACACATTCCAAACTCATTTTAAACTAACCCAATATTTCAATGAATCAAGGGCTTAGAAGATGAACACAAATCACACCTTGTTTCTTCGGGTAAGAAACAATAGAAGTAAATAACACCTATACTCACCTTCCTAAAAAAGGACGGTTTTGGAGTTTTTACATGGGATACATTCTCCCAACATAATAGAGACTCTCAAAGTATTGCATGAATTTAACCTTTAGGGTCAATCGAGCACATGACCTCACAAGGAGTCACCAAACATGACCATTGCGACTAATATAAGCAATTAATGGAAAGGGAATTTATATTACATTCCCAAACAATAAACAATTCTAGAAAGTGGCCACAATATCCTCTTGTGACTAGATTTCCCACACTAGTTGTTTATTGTGAACATCTTCTTCGAAGAGACTACGATGGACTAAGAGGACATCTTAGACACCATCTAGATACCCATCCATGCTAACAACCCCAAACTACTTCCACCTTATGAAAATATGAAAACATAAGAAGCTATGGTCTCTTGAAACCTTCCATGATCACTCTCCCACTACAAGAGGATAAAAAAACCCAGGAAAAGAAAGGGTGTAGACTCAATGTTAAAATCTCAAGAAAAATATTCCTTATATAGATCAACTGGAGGGTCATTAAATGGCGAAACAATCTGGGTAGTACTTCAGTTGTGCACTAACCCTTAATGGGGTGTTCCTTATCCAACGATTGAATCCAAGGACCCAACCAAGATGGTTCATTGGTCAAGATATACTACAAACCAGATCCTAACACATGAAGGGAACCACTGTAAAGGGGTCCCAAAAAAATTTTCTACAAAGACCACTAACTGTCCCTACAACACAACTTACCGACCAAACTTAGACCCAAAACACAGTTCAAACAGCAGGGGTTCTTGAACTCAAATCATCCCACAACATCAAATTTTTCAAAAACACATAATACACACCATCCCAAAATATTTATCAAGACATCAAGTTTTTCATTAAAATCATTTCTTTGAAAACAAACAGTTCAGTGGTAAGCGTATCCACCAACGGTACCCCATGGGCCTCACACATGCATGTTTTAGTGCCACACTGGGCTCCCTCCTCCTATCCATTCCGACACTCATCTAGTAATTCCATAAACTATCCATCATCCAATATAACCACATGCATGTGGTCGCTCATGAAAATACCAAGGGCTAAAACAAAGATTTTTTCCACTTTTCAAAACGGAAACGGCCAACCAACACATCATTTTTCTCAAAACCACTAACCAGAAGATCAAAATCCCTATTCAAATCTTACCTAACATTTCAGAAATACACAACCATTTAGTCCAGAAGTCACTTTCATGTAATTCACATAAATTTCATATCATCTTGTCCAATTAAAACACCCTTTTATTATTTAGAAAACTCTATTGGAAACACTTTCTCAAAACCAACTTCAGTATAGTTTCTACATTTAAAAAGAGGTGTAAGCACACCATTTTCTATTTGAATATAATTCTGAAAATTCAGTTTCACCATTTCATTAATAAAAACATTCCCTCTTTATTTGAAAATCATTTCATAAAAAATTTACTCTTCTTAAAACTAAGTCACCTTAAAACCAAAGTGCTAAGATTTCAAAACTAAAGCACAAAACAATGCGATAGAAAACTAGTTTCAGTGGGTGACATGGAAATATGGTTGGCGGCCATATTCCCATCACTTTACTATCACAGAGAGTGTTCTAGAGAATATACCTGGCTACACATGGCTTTCCAGGACCTACGATCTCACTGAGACCATTAACCCAACTCTCATTTCATTTCCCCTAATCATCATCAAACTAAGAAAACCAAAGAAATCTGAACGGTCCCGACTTCCCCTAGAGACTTGAATCTTGTCATGAGGTGTGGTGATCAGCCACACTACTCATAACAGAAATTCCAAGTCCCAAAAATCCTAACTGAAGACTATCTTGATTGTTCCCCAAATAGCATGACCCAAAGAGAGCAAACCTCCTGTGATACCATTTTGTCACGAACCAAATCTGGGCGCCATCAAAACTGGCACCCGACTCGGCACGTAACAAGGCCCGAAGGGAATTCCCAATCCCCATGGGCTGGAACAAGTTCCATGGTATCATAAAATGATGTTTGGGAATGATTTACCCCATGTTTATAAACATTAAACAACAAACAAACTCAATAAAACGAATCTGGATTTTTCAACTAAAACCATCTTTCACAAAATTAATAACTAAATTACATCTTTTAAAAAAACTCATCAAGACTATAAAAAAGGTACAAAATCACAATTAAAGAGGCCAAGAACCCTCATATCAAGGGGCACCACCCTCAATCCATCTCTACAAAACTTCACCACCAAGGACATGCTTCAATCCCGAACCACTAGAACTAAAAACATTATCCAAACCTGAAACAACAAAATAACGAAATCTACATACACCCAAGGGTGTAAGTAGAGTGTGAGAAAATGCCCAGTAGGATACCACCACTAAGATATTCCATGTGATAAACATTCAAACACAAAAAGCTTGCAAGTTTTCATAAACATAGAATGCTAGTTACAATTTCAAAAAGATGAAACTAAAAAACAGTTTTCAAGTGGGCTATCATTATGAATCAACAATTTTTAAAAATAATGTCAACACTACTGAATTTTCCAGCCAAATATACCGTATGCCGAAGGTAAGTACACCGTAAATAATGAGCACAAGAAATAGGAAATATCCCCTAGGCACTATCTCGTTATGGGTCCCAGGTACCTCGTATCTCAGTTAGTGTAACCATCACAATATCCGTTCTCGTGCACGAGCCACTAGTAGGGAACATACCCATAACCTAGTGGTCCCCAATCATCATCATCATCATATTTTAGTTAGAGTTGTAAGAGTCAATCCTGTTAAGTGAAACTGAGGCCAAACCCCACGGATTCACTAGCATACTAGTACATGTCCACCCACCTAGATACCCATGTTTTCCCCTTGTGCTCAGACAAGTTCAAAAAGTAAATAAATATACCCTGCACATGAAAATATTATTTTCACATCACAAGTTCACCAAACAGCCAACATTTATTCCACACATGTCTAAAAATCCACTTTTTCATTCAAATGAATTTTGAAATCATACTCACACCAAAAATAGCTCACACCACATTTTACACATCATTCAAAATTCAAAAAATCTGTTAACAATTTTATAAAATCTTTCCCAAGATTCTAAAAATCACATAACAGGCCAATCACATGTTACATAATAAACTTTTCATAAACAAAGTCCATTTTTCATATCACACACATGCAAAACAGTCCGAAAACACGTTTCGCACCCACATCCAAACTTCATAAATCACCTCGAAAAATTACAAAACATTACCAAAATGTTTTACAACATAAATGACAACATTATATTTAAAAAATTCATTTTAGGAACATACTATTACCAAAACAGTACATAAGCAACCATTTCACACTTTTTGTAACTCATTAAATCATTTATAATTTTCATAAAACCAACCCAAGAGGTGCAACCATGGTTGGCATACAAAACCCATTTCAAAAACCTAATTCAAGACCCAAAAAATTCCAATAACAATCTAAATCAGAATTTTCAGCCCTAAAAACATTTATTAAACCACCCCCAAGTTTTATACAAATACCTCAAACAATACCACAAAAGGTACACATGAAAAACACATGTTTTCACAAATCATGTTCAAGAAGTACAACATGGTTTCACACATTAAAACCATTCAAAAACCCCATTACAAGGCCAACATGACATTAAGGCATTAACAAAACAGAATTTTCAGCCCCTTTTAACAATAATAAATCAATTTCACATCTTATAAAATACACGCAAATATTTACCCAAGATCCACGCATGAAAAGCACCCAATTCCAAGAAACAATGCAACAAACAAAAATTAAACACTTAAGTCAATACATCACAAAAATAATTTTTGAACCACAAAAAACAGATTTGAAACATACTAAATTAATAAACAAAGCATGCTAACTCATCATAAAATGGTTATAAATGGAATCACCTACCTTTTAAGTCGAAACACTCAAAACATGGTGTGAAACATAAACCGCACCACCACCACACCTTAAGGAATTGAAATCCATCCTAAAACCAGAAGCATTCATCCCAAAGACAAGAAATAAAACCCTAGGTTTGAACCCTAACTTTTGGACATTAGGAACCTCATGGATAAGGTGTGAAACCCTAATCACATTGAATGTAACCCTAAGCAAATTGAAAGAAGAATGAAGAAGACTAACTTACTTGAGGGATCTTGTATAAATTGACTCACATACACCTGTATCTGAATTTTAAAATAGCCAAACATTTAAGGGATGTTCGAAAAAGGATAAGGGGACCATGTAGGAATTTGAATTGGAAAACAAGAGTTAGAATTGAGGGATTTATGAAGGAAACAAATCACCTTTATAAATCTACCTGAAATGTGAGTTATTCAAATTTTTCGACCTAAAACGCAATGAAAATGAGCTGAATAGAGGGTGGGAGGATATTGGACGCACGTCTGTGTTTAAGGGGTGTGTTTGGGGCTTGGAATCACTGAACAATCCTTAATATCGGATAAATTATTAATTAAACAGATTTTATTTTTAAAACTAGAATTGGGCTCTCGGGCAGGACCAATCCCTTAAATTAAAACACATATACAGCTTTTTTATGGTTTTCTAAAGGATCCAAACTACAATGGTGGTGTTTCTATGTCAGAGGAGACCATTTAGAAACTTGAATGGGTGAAAAATATTAAAAAATGAAAAAGTTATAAAAGAATCAAATTTTATTTTTAAATATGGAATTGGGCTCATGGTTTGGCCCAATTCATGAAAACTCACCCATTCCACCATAAAAACAATAGAAACCCAAAAAACAAATCCTAAATGAAAATTTAATGAAATTTAACTTTAAAATGAGTCATGTATGTGACATTTGAAATGTTTTTCACAGGACTTAATGTGGAGTAGGGTCAAGGATGGGATCAAGGGAAAGTCATGGTATATAAAACGTGGAACAAGACATGTTTCTTTTTAAGAGTTGTTATTTTTATGGAAACTTAGTAGAAGTCTCTACTTTTTAATCTTCTGAGATGTAATAGTTATGTCCTAATTCCCTAAAACTCTAAACCTGAAAAGATCCTCAATGTGAATTATTCATTTAATTCAATATTAAGTAAGGTTTAAGGCCGAGGCCTTATAGTTGGTATCAGAGGACGGTTTAGAAAACTTTAGGAGTTAGAAAATTGTTAAATTATAAGTTAATTTATGGTATGACTAAAATGATATTGCATTTAAAGATTACCATGTTGCTTCGCCTAAGATATTTTTGTGATCAGAATGGTTTTCCGTAGAGGAAACAAGGAAGCTATGTTGGGATGACATTAGAAGGAGGACAAGCTTCCAAATCAGTAACCTGAGATGGTCGGAATTGGAACTGAACTGTTTGTTGCAGTGATGACACAGTCGACTCAGGCTATAAATGGTGGTGGTATCCATGCATGATATCAGCCAGATCAACCACAGAGGAACATGTCAGTGGTGGAACATTTCATGAGGCGACAACCCCCACCATTCAGAGGATCATTTGACCCTGTGCAAGCTGAAGGGTGGATTAAAGCACTGGAGAAGATTTTTGATGTCAAGGGGTGTTCAGAACATCAAAAGGTTAGTCTTGCTATTAACCGTTTTGAAGGTGAAGCAGATCAGTGGTGGTCGATGATGAAAAATATCAGGGAATGTGATGAGATTGATGATCTTTACTAGGATGAATTCAAAGGTATGTTTCTTGAGAAATATTTTCCTAAGGTGGTTCGAATTAGGATGGAAAAACATTTCCTAGAATTGAGGCAGGAGGATGACTCAGTGGCTATTTATGAAGCAAAGGTCACTTGACTGGCAAGGTATGCTCCAAACTTCATACGATATCTTGATAGTAAAATAAATCGTTTTTACTCAGGGTCAAATCCAAGGTATCGAAGGGATTTAGCTTCTTGTGAGTTCAAAAGTTATGAAAAGCTTGTTCGATGTGCGGAGAAGGTGGAAATGGAGTTTACCGATGATCAAGTGTTCTTTGACAAACTACAAAATAAGAGGTCCAGTTGGCAGACAAAAGGGAAGAATTAATCAAAGATGCAAGGAGGTAAGAAAAACAAATATCCATCCTATGGGAAGTGTGGTAAAATGCATCATGGAGAATGTTTATCCAAGTATGGAAAGTGATTTTGGTGTGGTCATTCTCGTCATATTGCTCGTAACTATAAGGAATATGATCAACCAGGCAATGAAAAATCAGCGGTAAGATGTTTTAAGTGTAATGAAATGGGTCAATATGAAAATGAGTGTCTAATGAAGAACTCAACTGGGAGAAAGTAGCCAGACTACAAGCAGAAAGGGGTGGTGAAATCCTTTGCAACTACATCAGAAGATGGTGGGCCATCAAATGAAGTAGTGTATGGTACACTATTTGTTTTTTCGGATAATTCCAATGTGTTGTTTGATTCAGGGTCAACACATTCGTTCATTTCTGAGAAGTTTTCTAGTAAATTGGAAATTTCATCTCAAGATATGAATCCTGAACTTATGGTAAAAACACCCGGAGGAAACGTTGAGGAAAAAAGAAATTATAAGAACCTTCTTATCCTTGTGTGCAGAAAGAATCTACCAGAAAACCTTATTTTTTTTGCCTCAAGTAGAGTTTGATGTTATTCTGGGCATTGATTGGCTTTCTGTTTATCATGCTAAGATTGACTGCAGAGCTAAAATGGTTTCTTTTCAGAAATATTTTCACTTTGTGTACAAGAATGAACCCTTGATTTTGATAACATATCAGGAAGATGAGAAACTAGTAAAAATGGAAATGAATGTTATCTTGCAAATATTGTTGAAAATAAAGGAACTATTCATATTAATGATGTGCCAGTGGTAAATGAGTATCTTGATGTTTTTTCTGATGAGTTACCTGGTATTATTCATGATCGGGAAGTTGAATTTACTGTTGACTTATTTCCTGATTCTAATCCAATTTCAAAACCCCCTTATTGAATGGATCAAGTTGAACTTTTAGAGTTAAAGAAGCAACTATAGGAGTTATTAGATAATGGTTTCGTTTGACCCAGCACATCACCTTGGGGTGCTCCTGTCTTGTTTGTTAAAAAGAAAGATGGTTCAATGAGACTTTGAATTGATTATAGAGCCTTGAATAAGATCACTGTTAAGAACAAGTATCCTTTGCCTCATATCGATGATTTTTTTGATCAGCTCTAGGGATCTTAGTATTTTTCGAAGATTGACGTGAGGTTGGGGTAACATTAGTTGAAAGTAAAAGAAGCCGATGTTCCGAAGACTGCGTTTCGTACTAGATATGGCCATTATGAATTTTTAGTTATGCCTGTTGGGTTAACCAATGCACCTACTGTATTCATGGACCTTATGAATAAAATTTTCCATGAGTTCTTGGATAAGTTTGTGGTTGTTTTCATTGATGATATTTTGGTGTTTTCTAAAAGTAAACAGGAGCATGAATGTCATTTAAGGGTTATATTGCATACCATAAAAAAGAAACTATATGGAAAATTCAGAAAGTGTGAGTTTTGGTTACAACAAATTTCTTTCCTTGGTCACATTGTTTCAAAAATGGGATAACTGTTGATCCTGCTAAAACAAAAGTTGTTGAAGAATGGCCAAGACCCACAAATGTAACCATGATCTGTAGTTTTCTTGGTTTGGCAAGATACTACCAAAGGTTTGTTGAAAATTTTTCATGGTTATCTAGTCCAATGACTAGAAAACTCGGAAGGGTGTTAAGTTTATCTGGACAAAAGAATGTGATGATTGTTTTTAGGAGTTGAAAAGAAGATTGGTGAATGCTCTAGTTTTGGCACTTCCTTTATGTAATGGTGATTTTGTTATCTATAGTGATTCTTAATTGAAAGGACATGGTTGTGTCCTAATGCAAAATGATCAGGTAATTCCTTATGCTTCACGTCAGTTGAAAACTGATGAGGTAAATTACCCCACACATGATTTGGAATTAGATGTTGTTGTTTTTGCTCTAAAAATTTAGAGGTACCATTTGTATGGAGTAAAGTGTGAAATATATACTGATCACAAAAGTTTAAAGTATATACTCTCTCAAAAATAATTGAACATGAGACAGAGGAGATGGCTAGAATTAATCAAGGATTATGATTGTACAATTCATTACCATCCGGGAAAAACAAAATAAAGTGGCTGATGCTTTGAGTTGAAAAAGTAATGCTTCATTAACTATGCTATATTTGGAACAAGACCCTTTGGTTTTTGATTTGATGAACTTTGGCATAGAAGTTGTTGGTGCAGGAAGTTCTTCTGTTTTGTTTCGTGTGTCAGTGAGATCATCCCTATGAGACAGAATTAAGCAAGTGCAGAAGAGAGACAGTGGATTGCAGAAAAAGGTAGAGCTGGTTTAGAAGGGTAAGTTTCCTGAGTTTAACATTGATAATGATTGTGTTTTGAGGTTTGGGAAGAGATTATGTGTGCCTTGTGATTCACAGTTTAAGGGTGAGTTGTTATGTGAGGCTAATATTTCCCCGTTTTCAGTTCATCCTGGCAGTACTAAGATGTACAGAGGTCTGCGGGAGTATTACTGGTGGGATGGAATTGAAGAGATATTGCTGATTTTACTGTGAAGTGTTTGACTTCTCAGCAGGTTAAAGCAGAGCGGCAGCTACCGAATGGGATGCTTCAGTCATTACTGGTGCCAGAGTGGAAATGATAAAATATATCCGTGGACTTTGTTGTGGGATTACCGAGGACATCTTGAGGTAATAATGCAATCTGGGATATTGTTGATCGATTGACTAAATCTGCTAATTTCCTTCCTATTCGAGATACTTTGTCTCTAGATCAACTTTCTCAGTTGTATCTTAAAGAGATAGTTAGGTTGCATAGAGTTACCCTCTCCATTGTATCTGATCGTGATCCCAAGTTTACTTCTAACTTTTGGAACGGCCTTCAAAAGTCGTTGGGTATTGAATTAAATTTCAGTACAGCTTTTCATCCGCAATCATATGGGCAGTCAGAACGAATAATTCAGACCTTGGAGGATACGCTACGTGCTTTCTCTATGGATTATCAGGGATGTTAGGACCAACATCTTTCTTTGGTTGAGTTTTCATATAATAACAGTTTTCATTCTAGTATACAGATGGCACCATTTGACGCATTATATGGGAAGCATTGTCGAACTCCAGCTTTTTGGGATGAAGTGGGTGAAAGAAAGCTGATGGGACCAAAATTGGTAGAAGAGATTGAAAAAAAGTTCAGTTGATTCAGAAACACATAAGAATAGCTCAGGGCAGGCAGATGAGTTATTCGGTTAACCGGAGGAAGGATCTATCTTTCGAGGTAGGTGATCATGTTTTTTCTCAAAGTTTCACCATGGAAAAGTGTGATGCGATTTGGTAAGAAAGGAAACCTGAGTCCAAGGTTCATTGGACCATATGAAATTCTGGAGAAAGTTCGATCAGTTTCTTATCGAGTGTCTTTACCTCTGAGTTTATCTCAGGTATGCAACGTTTTTTATGTTTCGATGTTGAGAAAGTATATGCCAGATCTATCTCATGTTTTGAGCCCAGAGGTAGTTCAGTTGGAAGAGAATCTCTCTTATGAAGAACAACCAGTCCAGATTCTTGACCGAAGAGAGCAAGTGTTGCGAAATAAGGTAATTTACCAGGTAATGGTTTTGGGAAAAAACAATATGGTTTAAGAGTAAACGTGGGAATCTGAAAATGCTATGAGGGATAAATACCCCCACTTATTTTGAAAAGTGAATAAAATTGTGAGGACGCAATTCCCAAAAGGGGGGAAGGATGTAACATACCAGGTAAATAAAGAATAAATCATTTTATATTAATTAATATTTGCAAATTAAATATTAATTTTACTTTAAAGGGGTTTGCTATGTTCGATAGCGTACCCGATACGCAACAATGAGTATCTTTGAAATCTTACGCTGCACACTAGTAATATAATAATATTATTTCAAATGGTAGTTAACACGTAGTCATTGTATTGGGGGGAAATAATAGAAATAACTAAAATATGATTATATATGTTTTTCAATTGTTTTTACATTTATCCAATAAAAGATAAAGGCTTAAAATAAGAAAAGAATTCATTTTTAGGCATAGATACTCTAATATTCTCTAAAAGGACGAACTATCGCCTTTTGATGGCGAACACTCTTTAAATATAGTTTCGGTCACTCTTATACATTCTTTTGGACCAAATAAAACACTTCTTTAGAATCAGGACATCAAAATTTACTTTGTGTATTTTTTTGGTATTTTTCCGATAAAGATAATTTTTTAATGAATAGTGAAAAATGTTGTATTTTAATTCAAAACCTCTTTTTAATCTAATTTATTAATATGATTAGATTATCTTTTGAATTGGTTTTAAAGTGAAATTAGAATATATTTTTACCATTTAGTCTAATATTGGTCGTTGGAATTATTTTCACCTTGAAATCGGACTTAAAATAGTGTCAATCTTTTGATACATTTTGTTTCATAAAAACACGCTCTTTGTTTTGACAGCGGGAATTAATTATTAAATTAATTAATGCAACTTATATGTTTTGAATTTTGTAAAATAGACATCATTTATGAATTCTGAATATCAAATATAGCTTATGGTGATTTTTTGGTATTTTTTCTGAAAAAATTCAATTTTTGATGAATAGTGAAACCACTAAGTGATACTTAAAAAACTGTTTTTTTTTCATTTAAATGAAATTTTACCACCTCCGTGTTTTGAATTTCAAAAATCTGACATACATGGTTGTCATTAAGAAGTAAAATGTGGTTCATTGGGATTAAAATAATTTTTTTGGTGAATAGTAACTTTTAGGTTTTTAATCGCAATTAGAGATAATTAGTGTAGTTTATGGTAAAAATAATGTTTTAATAATACGAAATGACTTTGAAACATGTCCTACTCTTATAGGATGTGTCATGGCCGACCAATACAATCCATGGGTCAACTTGGGGATCCCATGGAGCCACATTGGTCGAGAAATGACATTAATAACTTTTTATTTAAAGTTAAAATAAAAATGTCACAAACATGAGTTGTTTTACTAAAACAATTTTTAAATGGGGTTATACAAGTGATAATTTTTACTATAAATATTCATTAGAAATATAAACATATTTCATACATCATGATATTTTTTTATAATATTTAGACATTATATAAATTAAATTATTTATGACATCATGATGATGGAGTGATTACCTCATTATTTAAAGATTTAAATGAAATGAAACGATAATGTAAAATCTAAGACCTACACAAGTAAAAAACCTATTGGATGGGTGGATTTCGAACTCTTATAACTTTCTCATGGAAACATATCAATGTGGGACCTTTAAAATCCGAAAATCATTTTATAATAAAGTAAACTTTTATAACTTTCCTAGAGTGCCCCTCCTCTCCTCTTATAAAAGGCCCCCACCTCTACCACCTTACCCACACCTGTCAAGCCTTTGGATCGGCCAATACCTACACATTTTATCTCTCCGCATCCCTCTCCTCATCCTAGGAGCCTTACCTTGGGAAGAAAGCTCTTCAAGGAACCCTTTTGGTTCAAACCAAGAAGAGTTACCCGATTTTAAGGTAATGTCTTCACCTATGTTCTTTTGTTTTATTTTGCTTCTCCAACCCTCTAGACTCTTTTTATTACTTTATTTTGTAACAAAACCAGTATCTTAAATATACTAGGATGTTGTTATGAGAATGATTCGAGCTACACCTACACACACCTCCGTCTAATGGTTAAAGAACATACTGTTTCTGTAGTTGGCGAATTTCTGCCTCACGAAATGATGATTGTTCAATATTATTTTAACACCTTTAATGGTGGCCATTAATATGTCACTATATTTATATATGATATATATTATATTTTTGTTTTCCTTATGCTTCTGTATCTTTCATTTGTGGTATAACTTTATGGTTTCCATTATAGGTAAACACGATAATTTCATTTTAGGAAGTGCAGACTACCGCCCCCTCAAAGTGATTTGATTAGTTAAAGCTATATGTGGGATGTATAAAGGATGGAGTTAATGTTTTTATATATGATGTTATACTGGAATTATAATATACCCTTATATCATTATGATTTCACAGCATTAAATATGAAATATAAATGAAAGTAGCGTTCAAGCGTACGTACGACTTACCGTCTCCATGAACGATGCATTTCATTTATTACCACTAAATGTTATGTACTATTATAAATACATGTATATTCTGGATATATATGATATATATGATATCCAAATCATTAATATCATTCTGGATATAATGAATCTTTGACCACATAAACAACATGTAATTGTAAGATGTCCACTCTCGACTTAAGAACCAAATATCGACAAAACAAACATTTTTAACTTAAATGATTACATAATGTTTATAACATGGCAATAAGTGACATATAAGTAATAATAATATTGAAAAAGGTTATTAATCAAGTATAAATTAACTTAATTTTGTTATTCAGAAGATTAAAGAGAAATCGAGTCACGTCGGGCATGAGGTTAGGGACTTCGTCTCAATCTCCTTTCATTGATGCATATTTTGTTCTAATACAAGGATTTCTTTTATATGGTGTATAAACACTTTTGAAATTTAATTTTATACAAAAGGTATATTTTTCAATGAATCGATTTACAAAATGAAAAAAAGTAATGTTTCTTTTAACGTATGCGGTGACAACGACCTTTTCCACCGCCATGAGTATTAGTTGGTCTTTGGCTTCCTCAATAAGCCATAATGTTTTTAAAATGAAATAAATACCACATACTCTTTTATGTATTTTGGTATTGAAAAGGGTTTTTATAATTTATTTTTTATGTCAATATATTTAAGTGATATATTGTGATTGAAATGTGAAATTCTTTATTTCCTTTATAATTGATATGATTTTATAATGGTACTTAGACATTTGACGGGTGGTTATGTGATAAACCATATGACGGGTGGTGCTGTGAATACCAGGATGGGTGGTTACGTTATAACCTACAATGCATTGGGTATGGAAGATGGTCGTATGGCTATTCCATTAAGTGTTATGTGTGGAAGTCGACCGTATGGTTATTCCATTTAAGTATGTTTATGTCCCAAGTTACCTTTATATGTTATGTGTTCTTTATATGGATTTTATGGTAATATTTTGGTTACAAAAGGGTAAGTAATGATCTTTTATTCAGTAAAGAGTTTTTACTACATCATAAAGGTGAAAAGTATTACTTTGATAAAGTATACATGGTTTACTTGTGGTTTTGAAAAAAACTAACAGTTTTTATTCCTTTTGTATCCCTTACTGAGCTTTTTATGCTCACCACAAGTTTTTTGAAATGTTTCTCACAGGACTTAATGTGGAGTAGGGTTAAGGATGGGATCAATGGAATGTAATAATATATAAAACGTGGAACTAGACATGTTTCTTTTTAAGAGTTGTTATTTTTATGGAAACATAGTAGAAGTATCTACTTTGTAATCTTCTGAGATGTAATAGTTATTTGCTAATTCCCTAAAACTCTAAACCTGAAAAGATCCTCAATGTGAATTATTCATTTAATTTAATATTAAGTAAGGTTTAAGGCTGGGCCTTATAGAAATCATTTCCATTTTTACTCTATTGTTTACCCAGCACTTGTTTCCATCCTGATAGGATCAGGAATGCCTCTCAGGCCTTGCCACAATTCAGCTTGAATGACCAGTTCAGGGTAGACCTAGGATGGTTCATACCAGTTTATAGATTCAAAATATATATCCCTATCTGGATGCTGGAAGGTGTATATAGATGCAATATAAATTCACCTTGGGGTAATCACCCCAATAAGGCTAGGTTGATCATTGAATCAATTATCACCTTGATGCTTGATGAGTGGGAATAAAGAAGAACTAACTAGAAACTTTTATGGGATATGATTTGGAAAATTCACACACACTTTACAAACTATAATAAATGATATCTCCTACCATTTTGTAGGTTTCCTACTAATGAAAACAATTGAACTTAATTACTAGCTCTCACAGATAATTCAAAACATTGAAATAACCCTCACCCAAATTGATCATTGATAACAGTACATATTATTACTTTTATTGTACACCAAAACATCTATATTGATTCAGGGATATACTCCTAGACATCCACATAACTCGATTTAATTGGGATGTATTTTGAGTCTGTATTTTTCATTATATTGATAGAAATATTTTTATTCATCCACATATTCCATTAGAGATTTTATGAAATTTATTTTTTACTATTACAGTAAATGAAATAAACTTAATCTTGTGATTGGTGGGGCCAAGAATTATATATCCCCTTGATGCATCATCTAGTATCACATAACACAATTTCTTTGTTTATAGGGTATACCACTACCATATCAGTGTTGTTTATGATTACAAGTCCTTCACATCATGATTTAATGTCTTAAAGCATAAATTAGATTAGTATGATATCATTTTTTTATTATCTCGGTTTTGATTTTTCCTCATTGTTATAACATTCCCATAGTTTCATTTTCTTATGGATTCATGTTGTTTTTTATTTATTCCATATAACATGTTAAAAGTTTATGTTATGACATATTCCATGGTATGATACTCCATATTGATCATCGAAGCATACCCTTATTGATTTTCCTTTTCACAGCAAAACTATAGGAGAACAATATATAATTTTAATGAATCTGGATGAAGGGATAATGGTGTTCACAAAATGTGTTCATATTAAATCTTATGTTTTAAAAAGTAATGTATGTGTTTATCAAATATTTTATAACTTATATGTTATAGGATCCAATGAGAAACCAAGTATTCTAAACCAACAATGTCATTTAACAACCTTATATACTTTTCTATAGTTAAGGATGTTATAGTGGGTATCATAGAAATACTAGTAGAATATTTAATGACTATATGTTGAGGAACATAATTAGAAAACATATGTACAATGAGAAACCCTTAAGATTTCTAGGTTACACTCTCAACAAAAATTAAATGAAATTTATTTTACAGTTAAATATCATGATCTAATTATGTGTATGATATAATAGAGAGACAGTGGATAAAAGGCGAAATTAGAGTTGTATCAATACCCCTAGACAATGCATGGATATTCCCCTGAACAAATTCAATGATGTTAGGGTTGAGGCCAATCGGACCACAAGCATACATAGACATTTACCTAGGTTATGATATATAATCTCACCTATATATAGTGATATATTGATCAACAACATGGAGTAAAAATTTTAGACCTCTTCATGTAACAATGAACTCCGACAATTAGTGAAACTACGAATCTATTTGTAGATGAAAAATGGATCATATTCCATGAGATTAATTTTATATCTTAAGAATGTGGTAAAAAATACATCAAGGACTTCTATCCTCTAATGTGATATGCAGACCAATCTTGGTCTCTAATTCCGAAAACAAATGATTAAGATGAGATAAATATTATGTAAATGAGACAACATTACATAGTAAATTATCATTGGAATTATAAAGACTTCATGGAAGAATAATTCTATATGGGTCATTGTAATTCACCATACTAATAGTGGTCTTATCTTAATGATAATTTCAGATATATCCCATGGGTTTCTTTCCCAGCTCTATATCAATGAAACAATAATGATTCCCAAGGATCCTCTGTCAATTTTATCTGATAGTGACCATCAGTTCACATTGAAATTATGGAAGATTCTTTAAAGGGATCTTCACAATTGAGATAAATTTAAGTCCTGCTTACAATTATTAAAATGGTTATTTTTTTACAGAACTATATAGAAATTGAAATATATTTTAATATATTGTTCTCTTGTATATCAATGTTTGTGGGATTATTTCCTACATTTGGTGTAATTTTCAAACTATAATAACATCCCTCCGAGTATCCAGATGTCACCATTAGAAGAATTGTTTATATAGTGACCCAATAATAACATAAATATATATTAAATATTTATGATGAATATTTCATATACATCACAAATATACAAGCCTTCAATCTATAATGGTTTATCATACTTTGAAAATAGATACATAAAAATATTATTTAAGTAAAATAATCTATATCTCAAGCATCATTAATTATATAAGGTACCCTCATTTACTCATCAAAACATAGTACAATTCTTCATAACGTATTGCGAAATTGAAACATAATAAAGGGTGAGCTCCAATTATTGGTAGACATAGGAGATATCATTAAATGATCATATGTATGTATATCATCAACATTTGGGTTTGAAAACATGTGAGTATCAATCAAAAATCATATCCAACAATTCATAGATCACAATCACGAGTCACATAATAAAAGTTTAATATGTAATAAGATTAGAGAATCATCAAAAAAGTTTATCACGATCAATTATTTTTCATCATATATAAATTAACATCTCATAATACTTTGGAACCATCAAAATAATATAAGTTATATGATATGTCTGTGATAACTACTGGTCCCATTATATCATAGAAAACTAGGAATTTATACATATTTCCCATATAAGAGTAGATCATGCATCCCAAACTATTTTCCCTAGTGGATTGAGCAAAAAAAATCATCTCAATAGTTATCTCATGTCATATAATGTTTTACCAAATGGATTAGAAAAAAATCATGTTCACATGTCACATACTAAAAACTATACATTACTGTGTGGAATAATCTTAAAATACTCATAATATAATCATAGAATAATCGAAGGAAAATAAAAAAGTTTCATAAAATATATATATATTAATAATAAAACATAAATTGAAATAATTTATATGTTCTTATTGAATATTATACCCAATAATGAATAATCTTATATAAATTATGAATATGTAGTCAAAAAATACATTTAATATTTAATTCAAGTATTTCTTGGAAGAAATGATAAAATTTCTTTTACATTTGATAAAAATTTAATTAAAAATTCAAATTATATTGAGAAAATTATATTATTTGAATGTAACCAAAGAAATGTGTAATGTATGCTTCAAAAAAATAACATTAATGACATTGGGGAAATATATTTTTGTCGTATATGTTAAAAGAAAATGTTCATTTCACTATTTTGTGAAGAGTAAAAAATGTGTTGTTTAGAAAAAAATTGGAATGATTACTTATAAAATCATTGTAAATAAAGTCATATATAGTTAAAATAGAAATTTTAATATATTTACAATACACATAAAAAATTTCATAAATCAATTTTAAGGAGTATGGCCATAGAATAAAAGTTTGTCTTATAAAAGAAGACATATGTTCGGTGTTTTTTAAAAACATTTTCTCAACCATTTTATGTAGACATTAGTGAAAAATAGTTTTGATACATGAAAATTATAGGAATATATAAATTTGAGGGAAATATATGTGGTTTAATGGATAAGTTCCAGCAAATACCCCATAATTGAATTGTAGAATATATAATCGCAGGAAGAAATAAGATTGTTACAAAAAACATTACCTAATGTTAGAATTATTTCATAACCTATCCAAACTCATATATAATAAATTTAAATTTATTTTACATCTATAGAATAATAATATAAATAATTATAAATTCTAATATGATCTAATTTTAAAAATTGACTCCAAATTATTAATAATGAATCATTGAAATATTCGTTTATTATTGTCAACTATATAATTTTACATCGTTGTGTTTCTTATATAGTTCTAGTAAATACATCTTGACCATGATTCCATAATATCTTTAATTTTAATGAAGATATAAATATCATATATGAATTCATTATATACATATTTAGAGTCATCCATTATATGTAGAGATAGAAAACTAAATTTCACCTTTCATGGAGACAGTAGACTATATATATAGAAGAATAATGTTTTAATCATCTAAATAAATAACGAAATATAGATAAGTAATATTATATTATTAAAAGATCATAATTATATAATAAATATCAAATATATTAATAAAATATATCATTATAAACAACCATTAGAGGTGGTAATGGAAAATGAAGCATATCTCTACGTGGAGGCAGTAATCCTCATGTACACAAGAGAGACATTAATTTTCCATTTTATTTAATGGGTCTAGATAAATCATTGTGAAATAGTCATAAAAAACTTATTATTTTATGATAATCGACTCACCATGTTTTGATGTATAAAACATGTTTTGAGGAGGAAGACAAATTAAAATTGAAATAGCTATGCTGTTAATTATACATCTTATTTGAGAAGCCAATTTTTATTATAGTATGAAAATTGGATGACTGATCATAGGTGAAGAACATGGGTTCTTGGATTAATATATTGAATCTTGAAATGGATTTGGGAGAGCACAGTCTTAGGGTTGACACACTTGGAATTTTTCAAAAGATTAAAATAAACTAAAGTCTTAAACATGCGAAATGGATCCAAAATAACAAATCTTTAATGATAATATGATATAGGGTGAAACTAAGACCATAAAATTTGATATATATAATATTTAGGTTAGTTTAACCCTTATTTTTTAACCATTTCAACCAATTTTAACTCTTACTATGTTATCTATCTTTGTGTTTTTACTATTGACACAATTCATAATGACCACAAATAAATGTGTCAACATAACCAAATTTGTTCATGAATTTTCCAAATATAAATTCAATCTTATCAAATTATATCTCTAGAGTTTTAAGAATTTAAATTTTAAAAAATAAATAATAACACGATTAAAAACGATTTTCAAAAAATGAATTTTTACATATAAAAATGTTTTTATAACAAAATTTAGAATAATTATGATTATATTGAGATTAATTGAATTATATTTCATAAAAATTAACTTATTACTTTATAAAATAAATTTAAAATAATATAGGGAATTTTAAATAATTTAATGGAAAAAATAATATTTAATAAAATCTATATTTTTTCTTTATTAAATTAAAAATAATAATTTTTAGAAATTCTAAAATGTAACCATAAGCTAATTTTGATATACTAATTTCAAAAATGTTAAAGTTGTTATAAAATAAAATTATTATATATATATAATATTATTTAAAATATCTTCACCATAATTCAACAACAACCATTTCTGAATTAAATGTCTTTTTGAATCCTAAAATGATATTATTATCATTACATTCAAAATAACCATAGTTAATGAAATTTTAGTTTTATTAATATATAATATTTATATTTCATTAAAAACTATTTATAAATAATTATTTATTAAATTTATTACTAAAAAACACATTGAACACATAAAAATACATTTACGAAAAATAACTTGTTCTATATTTAAATTATTTTATCTTCATTCCTAACCATTAGATAACGAATTTATGGATGCTTATAATTTATTTAACTAAATTATTAATTTATTTGATTAAAATAAATTTCCTATATATATCAATTTACTTGGTTTATATAAATATACATAATACGAAGAAAAATACATTTCATCGAAAAATATAAGAATATAATTTGAAAGTTAGTTATTAAAAATTTATTTTTTGCCATCCAAAAAATATAAATATATTTCATACTGGGCTGACATATATTCAAACCTACCAATAAAATGACTAGTTTATAGGGGTATACTATATCACAATTCATCTTGAACCAGAGATGCGTGAATAGAAATCTATAAAATACATGAAGTATATTTCAATGAAAATACATTTAAAATTATAGAGTGATAAATTATACCAAATTAAAATTAATTTATCTGTCAAAATCACATATCATAGATATAATTTTTTTATAAATTTTTACATTATCACGTCCTCAGTTTTCCATGTATTATTCTTTAATTGCTGATTCCAGCAAGAAAATTTTAACCGGGTGACTAGTCTTGTTTTATAGAAAATTATCTCTATGATATAAGTGTTATAATAATTGTTTTTGGTTTAAAATCTCACAATCTAAAGGTAAAACCTCTTTGTTTAGTATATGTTACATCCCAAACCCACACTCCCAAACCTGGTGAAAAACTCAAAATCATGATATATTGGATTCGAGAGAATCTATAAAATCCAAATTGTAAAGATAAATAATGCAATGAATCAGATTTTACCATTTTTTTGGAATATTTTTTTGGAAATTCTAGGACCAGGCTCTGAGACGACATGTGATTCCGAGGCTAGGTGTGCCTGAAATGGTTTGACAATTTTTTTTATGTTTTTAACTGTACATGTGAGTAGTTTTCATGAAAAATCGGGGTAACTCGTAAATAGTTGCTCGTATCATAAATATAATGGCGCTGTTGTGTTTTGGATTGTGGGTTAACCCTATGCATGAAATAACTTCAGTCTGTGCGAGTCTCCAGTGAAAAAACATGAAAATGATGTAACTATAAATAAAATAATTAAATAAAATTATTTTATTTTATAGTCATAATAAATCATGAACGATGACTCTGATTGGAAATCTATGCCACCATTGAGTTCATAATTGGGAATTTTACTTATGCAGCGTATAATATCGATTAACATAGGTAGACTATGAAAGTTAATTTCTAGACGTTTTAAAGAAGAATAAAATAAAAACAAAAAAGATTGTTTTATTTCATTTTAAACGTTTTGCAGAGACACAATGATGCTGTAATTCAACAACAAGTCAACATGTTTAATTTCATAAATGAAACAACATTGAAATGCATCAACATGCTGACACATTTACTTTTATCCCTAATTAAATAGGAATTTCAGGGATAACCAATATCCTTGGAATTCCATGGAATCTTTTTTGAAAGGTGTTGGCAGTTCCCTCCCAATGGAGAGGGACAAACAATGAAGAACTCTAGTGGATCTCGAATCCTAGATTGTGGATCAAAGACTTAGGATTAGGGATTGATGAACAATGATAGTGTAGCTCTGTTATTTATGAATAAAAGATCCAAACCTTGTGGTATGGGGTATATTTATTCAAGGTATTTCATTCTCCATTATTGATTACAACGACGAATGCGGACCAACATAGGAATAGTTGATATGTGGTTTTATCATTATTCCGGGATGGATATACTATGGGATTAAAGGGAATAGACTGATGATTTTTTTTCATCATAATCCTACTGACATGAACGGACCAAGGTCAACCCGAACAAGGCCATGGTCCTTTCTAAGGGCGTTCTTCTGCCTTTTTATCTATCCTTGTGATTAATTAATCATCATTGCACCGTTTTGGTCGAGACATGTTTTGCAAGGTGGTTCCGAACATGGTAGGACCCTTGGAGTGATGGTAAGAATATTTTTTACCCAGAATAGTGATGGTGGCATGCCTATCATTGCAGGAGTGTCCCCACTTTATAAAATGGGGCACCAAAGGAAATATGGTGGTCCGGAGTGGCAAGGCACTCCAATAGGACCACTACGATGGGGCACTGTCCACGAGTGCACTAGCGGAAGACCCCACGATAGTCAGTCACAGGTGGAAACAAGGGCCTCCACGACCATGGCATGGAAGAAGGGAATGCCATATGGCCAGGAACCACGGTCTTGGTGGAACCATAGTGGGATACATGGTGGCCTACTTCATTGACCAGGCGGGGACCCTGTGCTTGTAGCATCTAGTGGACTAAGCCAATCCACACAATGGGGTCCAGGCCCAACCCAGTGGGTAAGGTAGGACCCAGAGGATTGTGTCGGCTGGACCCAGGTTGGGCGGGTCAGTCCTAGACCCAACCAACATCTTTTCACTAAAATTCCCATAACTCTCAATCTGTGTGTCTGTTTGACGATCTATTTGCGGAATTGGGACCCTCATGATGAGTTGGTCCTTTAAATATTCTAAAAGTTTGTTTTAGTGGAGGTTATAAAATGTAATATTGGATTTTTGAGTAGGTTCATCAAGAATTACCATGTTAGGAGAGGAATAATATTGTTGAGACCTATGTAGAGTAAGTCTCCTGCAAACCATGACATACATGGATTAGGTCTCCTGTGATGTCATAGAGTAGATCTCTTAGGAAGATTCCAGGTAGTTCTCACATGAATAAATGTTTTAGGTATCGTATTAATACATGGATAAGTTCTCATATAATTACATGGAGTAGGTCTCCTACGAAGTGGAGGAGTAGGTCTCCTAGAAAGATGCGGCATAAGTCTCCTTTGAAGAAACTGAGTAGGTTTAGTGTGAAGAAATAGAGTATGTATCCTACGTAGTTGTGGAGTAGGTATCCTACGAAGGTGAAAAGTGAGTCCCCTACAGAGACTGTATGCCTCATCAGGATCGAATATGACTCGACGTAAGTATTTCATGATATAGACATACCGATGTGAGAAGAATCTAATGACCATGTTGGTTGTGATATCAGGACTCCTTGTTTTAGCGATACCAGATGTATTAAGAAAAATTCATGAAATACCAAGGCCGGGTGATGTCTTGGATACTTTTGGAATACTCGTTCAATGTGATTACTAGCAGATAGCTCGTGGAGTGTTATCTCTCGAATCGAACATGCTACGAGAAATACCATACGGTTGGAAATGGATGAGACCTTGAGTCTTTGAATCCATTATGAGTATACCTAGATGATCTTGTTATATGTGTTATTGAAAAAAACATGTTTTGATCTGACTATATCTTATTAGTGTTGTTTACTTTATATGATTTTACTTTGGGTTTCTAGGTGCCTTATAGTGTATTGTATTGCTTACTCTTATAAGCTATTTCTCTACATGTGTAATGTACTATGAAGATGATTGTCCATTAATGGTGTCCTTTGTGGACCAAGGTGGGGTGGTTCTTAGAGTGACCCGATAGATGAGGTGTGATTATGTGGATTTTGACCTCTTTTTTTGTACCTACCCTTCTGGTAGGGTTTCCATTGGAGGGGATCAAGAGCCTTTCACTTTTTATTATTATTTTTTGTTGGTCTTGTATTATGGCCATGTTAACCTTCAGTTTTCTATTTTTGTACCCTTTATTGGTTACATAGTATTTTCACATTCTGACATACGTGGCTTGGGGTTGTGTCCATGTGTACATGTACTTAGGAAAATTCCACCCATTTGATTGGGATATTCCTACTTGGTGCTAGTCTCCTGCCACTAACCTATGGAAGGCGGGCTTGGGGTAGTCATGACATGGTCACTGGGGGACGGGTCGGGACACTTAATTAAAAACACTAATAATAATTATTTGATATATTAAATCCAATGTATATTTTTGGGATTAGAGTATTATATAATTTAAACAAAATTAAACTAATAAATCCCATGTTCATTGTATCAAACAAACATTGTTACCAATATATATGAGGATATATAATCTATAATAAATATTCAACATCTCTCACAAATCCTTAATCACATGATATTATTAGAAAAATGTCACATGAACTAATTTTATTTATAACCTATGTAAGGAAAACAAAAGAAATGGGTCATATATAATAGTCAATAAGGGAACCATATAATAGAATATGTCATATCATAAGCATGGTCTACAAAATATGATATGAGTAAATAATCAGAATAATTTCATAATGACCTAAAACTGAGAGCACGCTATATAGATTAAAATAAAAGAAAATATAGATAATAGTAATTTGTAATATCATTCTTATTTAGTTAAAAATTCAAGATATAAAAAAATGTTGTGATGACCTTTTTTCATGGCACTGTATAGATATAGAGAGAGAGATGCACCAAAACCCAAACTATTTTATCTTATGTGACTTGTCATTACATCGAGGGCAGGGGGGTCAAATAATTTTGGGCCCAACCCAACACTTGATTGACTCAAATGCATTCACTATATGTTTCAAAAATATATTTCATGCACTTCCCTAAGGAAACAATTGATGAATAAAAACATGTCCATCAATATAATGAACTATATGAAATTTCATTACATAAACAGCCTACATTAGAACTCAATAATCACTAAAAATTGAAAACCTTTCCCCATATTAGTAAAAGGGACGACATTATCATAAACCATTCAAAGAAATAAGGTTGATGGTAAAACAATACATAGTCTAATTTTCAATAATAGTGGTTATTGGAATCATACTATATAGAATTCCAATAATTATCCCTAATTTAAAAAAGTGGATAACATGATCATAACCCATTATAAGGATGAAATTGGATTGTTAAACAATACATATTTGACTTATTAACATTCCAATGTAAAACAAATGTAGAATAACAATAATTTTTATCATTTCATCAAAAGGCATAACCTGATCATAATTTATAGGAAGGATGAATGAAATGATGTAAAAACATAATCTTGGTGTAATAATGTAACCATAAATCGATGCTCAAATAGATGAAAAACAACCTTACAAAATAATGCTTGAATTATTCCATCCAAGAAGGGATATAGAATTAGATGGCTTCGTACAACGATTTAATTCCCCAAAAATAAATATATTTGAGTAAAAATAACGAAACATAAACCCTATTAGTGTAACACCTTTTCAAAATAAAAATTTAATTAGAAGTTGAAATATAAAAGAGATTTTGGAAAACTTTTTTAACATCAATGTTAAATACAAATTTACCTGCTACATTCAATGTTATCTTTTTGAAAGGTTAATTGAAATCATTTAAAAACAATTATATTAAAAAATAATAATAATAAATGAATTGTAGAAAAGCAATAAAAATTATATTGGTGATAAGTGTAGGGGAATAAAATATAAAATAATTTAATGGCACATTTTTTGAATATTTTAAAAATGTATTTATTAAAAATTAACATTATAAAAATTTTAACAAGTCATTCATTTGTATCAGAATACATTTTCCCTAATAAAGTAAGATAAATTACCATATAATAAAATATTTTTCCATGGGAACTCAATGATGGATGAAATAAATTCATGATGAAATAATTTATCTAAATTAAAGGAGAGTTGAGTTATTAATATTCCCTATAAGAAACATACTCATTAAAGATATAATTTTCTAAAATGTTTTATTTTGAGGTACTAATGAATATTTATTTTAAAAAATAAACAACCAATTAATTTAATCAACTTGTAAAATATACCCAATTTTATGTATAAGAGGATGATCATAACTAAATAAAGTAAAATTGAGCTACCAACAATATTTAAAACTGGGGTAACAATTGAGTAAAATAAATTTGTTAAAAGTAAAGGATTTAGATTTTTATTTACCATGAATTAAAAATATGTGTTAAATAAATACCTATAGGTAGTGAATACACAATTCAATAAGACAAATTGAACAAAAAATCATTTCACAAAGAATTATTATTTGATTCAAATAACTCATTCATATTAAAATTCATTCAATAAAAATTCTTGGAAATTATGGGGTTTTAATTAAAAATAAAACACCATGACTATGGGATAATTAATTATATGATATCATAAATAGGTAGTATATAAACAACATAAATGAAATTAGGTCCATAATACCCATCATGTCTAAATGAGATGATTTTTTGATGAAAATACTTACTTGAATTCAGATTCATTCCACGCTTAAACAAAACATATTGAATAATTAAATTATGTTCATTAAATAATTAACAATGGAACATATTTATAACTATAAATATTTATAATCATCATTTATAATAATTATATATATACTAGTTAATTTTATTTATTTTAAACACCAACTGTAAGCAGCCTTTACGAATTTGAACTAGATTCTTAAATTTTTTCTTGGCATATACTATTTTTCAAAATTAAATTATTAGTAGATCAATAAAGTTATTATAGTATATGTTATAAGTTATTTAATAATCCTATAATATCATTTTATGGTAGTTTTGTTTATGATGAATGATATTGATATTTGATATAGGAAGGTTTCAGTGATTCTTAATTAACTAAACAATATTTCTAAATTAATTTGTAAAATGTTGATATATGATTAAAAAATAATAAAACATTAATTTCCTATTTATAGAATATTATAAAATTAATTCACAACTAAAATTATTTTTAGTTGTAATATTATTATACCAGAATCATTATTTTGTTATTTAGAATTTATTTGTGTGTTATATCATAATTATATTGAAATATAAAGAGATTAAAATATATATAATTTTATTATAATTAATGATGATAACATTAACCTCCTAGTTCGCTCGTTTAAAATGACTTAATAAATGATACATGTTTTTGATCATATATATAATAGGTTTTCCATTTTTCACACCATAACCACAAGGTTAATATATTAATCATATCTCTTATCTAATATCATTCTTATATCCATCCAAAAATTTATATAATGGAAATTTGAATATACCACTACATGGTGGCCGTAATACTCTTATATGCATGGATGATGGTTTAGTTTTAAAAGAAATGTATAAAGGATTAATATGGTTTATTATTTTTGAATAATAAAAATGATATAAATACCATAATTATTTATTTAATTCCTAGTTTATACTAGAATTTTATGGTGATGAATGAAAGAATGAAACGTTGAATCGTGGATGTGGTTTTCTTCACAACACATGAATGACAATGTCATGTTTATTAAAAGAGAAGGGATAAGGTGAATCATAATTATTCATATATCATAATAAAATTATTTATATAAAAATGATTTATTTTATTTTATTGGTATTTCTAAATTATAATTTTAAAATAAAAAATAGAGAATAATAACCTTAAGTAAAAATGATTACTCATGTGGAGAACATTGTGAGTTCATTCAAATATCCCTTGGAAATAGATGAAGTAGGATAATATTTAATATACAAAAGTACATAATAGTGAAAAAGGTATTATAATGGAAGTAGGCATGGTCATTTTTCAGGAGGGAAAATAATTTTTAGGCAATACTTGAATGATTGTTATGATGCCAAATTTTTAATAGTTGGGAATGTAATTTTTTAAAAATAATTGAAATTTAATTAAGGGATAAAAATGTTAAACATATAAGTGGATTTGATAAATTAAGGACTAGGGAGAAGATAATGTCTATAAATAACTCAAACACTAAAATATAGGCATGTTTTTATCATTTTTCAATCCCCTTTCAATTTGAATGAATACTTTTCCTACTTTATATTTTACCTTGTTAATAGTATTTTAGCTAATGTAAATTAGTCATTGTGGAAAAATATAAGGTGGTCCTTATTAGATATTTTGGAATAAATAATTCTAAATTTAAAATCATTTTCATTTTATAAAATTTACACAAGGGATAAAAATAATTTTTGAAAAATATATAATCTATTATAATTATATCTTGTTAAAATATTACTTATGTTATAAAATATCAAATAGGAGTTTGTTAAGGAAAACCAATTTTTTTTAAAATTTTAACATCACAATGAAAGGAAATATATGGTCTTTGGATAATTTATCATGAATTTAAAATCCATAATTATATACTAATAAACCATTAATATCCATGTTATTTGTAAAAATGGTATTTTCATGTAAAAACATTATTTTTAAAAAAATCTCAAATTTTCATATCAGGAAAATATTAATATGAAGAATCCAAAAATAATTTTATCTTTTTTAAAGTTCTATTTTTTAATTTTCGAAATTCATATTTCAAATAAAAAGGTTAAATATAAAGACTTTTTTTTAGTAAAATAACTTTTTATAGTATATTAACAATTCTAATTCATATATCCAATAATTTAATGACAAAAATATAATTAAATAACTATTCACATCAATAATATTTTTCCATAATTAGTCAAAAGATTATTGAAATATATATCTATTTCACATTGGAATGATTTTTTATTAATATAAATTCCAAAATATAACATGAACATATAAGTCATTCTAGTTATACCAATTTAATTTTATTCATATTAAAAATTTCTAATGTTTTATTTCTATAAATATTTCTTAAAGTGTTTATACCTATTCGTGCATGCAAATTCAATGTCCGTGGTATTAATTGTCATACAATTTTTTTTAATTTTGTTCAAAATATTTCACGCTTTCATTTATTTTTGTTATTGCGGGTGGAGAAAACTATCAATGAGATTAAGTTATTTAAATATAATCATATATTAAAATTCAGGAGAATTATCATCCTTTAAATTAATTTAATTCTTGAAATTTTAATTAATTATTAATAAGAAAAGCATCCATGGGAATCTATAAGGTAGAAATGGATTGAGTTGACAACATTAAAATCATTTGTTAGGCTAGCAAACTCACATATAAAACTATCTATATATCAAGTTTATTCCTATGAATTTGAGAAAAATGCATCTCAGGGTTTGGTGTTTAGACATATGTTAATTTTCCTGTTGTTAATATTTTTAATTATAGAGATAGAATATCAATGGTTTTGTTATATATGATTCCTTATTGTGTAATTTAGTATGCATGAAAATGAACATAAATGGACATACCAAACACACTATCTATTAACCCAAAACATATTTAACATGGAGGTGTTCATGAGAGATTTATGTCGATTGATGAACTTGAAAAGGAATGACCCCCATCCTCATAATTCTCATTGAGGCCGACATTTATACCCCTTAAAGACCTTTTCAAAGGATCCGCCTTCACCACACCAGTCTACACCATATTCATAATATCCATTACTTGTGTTTCCAGCCTCAAAAGATAACTACCCATCCATTATCTTACTTATTGAATTGATCCCTTTACTACATGATCAATTATGATATCCTAAAAATATATTGTGGAGGATGGATGCCCCACCACATCCACTATTAGTGTATCATCATATTACAAAACATGAAATTCCCATACCAAATCTATTTCCTAACACACAATGTATGAGAAATTATATCTGGGTAATAAAACTTGACTCTTGAAATACTCACATCCTTGAGGTCATTGGCTGGCCTCCGAATTTTCTGATCACTATCATATCCAATGGCTCTGATGGTGGTGTTTGATGTTTGTATTATACTTCCTCTATTTACATACTATTTTTAAAATTTATGGATACACCAGGTATGATACATAGTAGATGTACATTAATGTATGATAATGAAGATGATATTTTATTATCTTCTAACATTATAGTGTTTTAAGATCTCTTTGCAATTGATAATTGTTATTTCCTCTCCCCCATCGAATTTTCAATAATGAAGAAATTTTTGGAAATATGACCATGATTCTATGAATATGGAGTGTAGGTGAAAATAGGTATTGAATTTTAGAAATAAAAAAAAATCAAATAAAATAACAATGAGATTCATGTTTCATTAAACATCAACATATGGTCCAATAATCATTCAACTAGAAGTTTACTTTTAAAATAAAATCATTACAGTTGTGATTTAGTACCCATTAAACAAATCCTATATACAATTGGATGAATATAATTAATATTTCAAAAAGGAATTCACAAGTCACTGGTGAAGTATAAGTGAACCTTATTCTCTTTATTTTGATGAGAAATTACAATTAGTATTAGTAGAATAGGATTTCATTTCATTCTAATATCATAGATCATTTTTATTTTTAATATCTATATTATCATATAGTTATTTTAGTTCAAAATATATCACTCAACTCTACATATATCATCCATAGATTAAGTCATATCATTCTAGGATTATCCTCAGTTGGATTGAGATGGGTTCTCTCATAATTATTTATCAAATGCTATAAAGTATATAGGAAATAAATCATTTATACTAGCATGAAGAGTGAATGTGAATAAATAAATCATATCCCCATGGACTGTCAAACTAGGTGTGTAGTTAAGACTCATTATTAAATGCTAGGTAATGATCAAGTTAATACATGATGCCCCATTTTTGGGGTTATTATCTCTAGTTATATCTGTGTCAAAGCTTACATCCACATGTAGTGTTTAGAGAGGGATGTAATTTACTTGAGATCAATAAAATATATAAATGACCAAACATTCGGGATATTATACAAAACCTAGAATTTCCTTAGGGTTATAATTATTATTCTCACTAAATATATTTGACCATAATCCATAACTAAAAAGTACATTATTTTATGAACATTAAATCATATAAAATCCTAAAGGGTTTCTATTCCTTTGAAATAATAACCAACCCTAACTAATCAACCGTTAAATTTTCCCTAAAAATATCATTACCTCCAAAGGTATCTAAACCCACACATATTAAATATTTTGATAACCCGGACCTATACACTCAAGCTTGGTTCCATAAACCCATTTTTTACATATTGGTATCAATTCTAACTATATGATCCTTGATATAACCATTATTAATTATAAAATAAATAATAATTATTTTATCTCTTACATCGAATGAATCTTTTCAATTTTTAAGCTTTAGATAATTAGGGAAAAAACATAATCTACTAAATCCCATGTTATTTGTATTAAAAAGACATTTTATCCCACTATATATGAATGTAAATAATCTATAATAAGTCTTCAACATCCCTAGAAAATTATTTTATATCTAAAATCTAGTTAAAATTGTCACATGTATGTGATTCACTATAACCTAGGAAATGTTAATATTAAATGGGTGAGATTAAATTATTTGTAATGGAAATATATAATTAAGGTTTTAAAAATAGAATCTTGGTGTAGAAAACATAGAATGAATACATAATTAAAATAATTACACAATCAAATAAAACTAATAGAATTATGTATCCATGAAAATAAATAAAAACATAGATAACAATAACTATTAATCTCATATTGATGGAATGCATAATTCTAGATATGAAAACATACTATCAGTGAATTTCATAAAGTTATTATACTTATATAGAGAGAGGTATACAGAAAAATAGAAAAAGTGTTGTATCATGAGACCAACTGGTGAATTGAGGGGCTATATAATTCTGATCCCCACCTATCACATAATTAACTCTAAATAATTCACCCTTAGAGTCAATAATACATTTCATATCATTTACAATAGATACTTCTGGAGAATAAAACATGGATATCTATATAATGAAAAATATAGAATATCATTACATAATCAAATCATGTTACTTTTGAAATAATGATTTTAGGTATAAATATTTTTAAATATTACATACATTTTTAATATATTTTGTGTGTGTTTAGAGGTGTTTTAGAGGAATTATATAAGTTAGAAATGGGATAAGGTAAGACTGGGAGACTTGTTATAGCATTTGAGCTACAACAGTCCAACCGACTGACATGTGAGGTTTCTACATAGATGGAATTACGCCCAAATTCCAACATACATAAAGTAGAGTGCACATTCCATTGTTTTGTGTTCCTAGTTAGAGATAAATATTCATAAGGGCCACTGTACATTTAGTGGTCGTTTCATGACCCATCCCCCAAGGCCCATGCCATGAATACCCCAAGCCCTCCTTCCATAGGCCAGGGGGTGGAGACTAGCATAGAAAGGCGTATTCCTTAAAACTGGGAAATCATTTCCTTTATATCATGTAATCACACGCAACCAAGCACACAACAAGATACAGAAACAAGTAAAAATAATTGCAAATACAGTGAGTACTGTAAGTAAAAGGGGCAAGAATACATGCCCAACTAGAAAGAACATGAAACTAAAAAGTACAAGTAAACTAAAACATATCTCGTGAACACCCACCAAGGATCCTACCTGAAGGGTAGGTACATCTCTCTAACGGTCGTCTCTGTGGTATACCTCATCTAAGGTCAACCTCTGAGCAACCGAAAGTCCTGGTACCCCCATTCTTAGTCAGCGTTGTCCGTCATCTTTACCAAACACGACAAAGTGCCGAAGTAGCCCTTGCAGGGGTGACTATAACGATACTCAGTAGGGACCCCGAGACACTCAAGGTCTCACAAAATCCACAAAGGATAAACCAAAAAGCATGATAAAAACTGAAAACCCTACTTAGGTATATTCCCATACATATACCTAAGTTATCAAGTAAACCCATCTCAATCATGAGGAAACACAAGGCCCAACTAATTAGCCCAAAGCTCAACTATTCCACAAAAGAAGGAATAACATGAAGGTTAGTACAACATAGGTACACCACACAAAAGAATACCATAAAGGTTTCACCACAAAGGAATGTACCACAAATGTACGTCACACAGAAAAATACCACAAAGGCATCACCATAAAGGTATGGACTCAACTCATACTAGGTATAAAAAAGGATAGTAGTAGACATGATTATTTGTAACTACTAAATAATATTTCTCTGTTAAAATGGAGTCCCATGTAGGATCCCAAATTATAGACCCACATAGGATCCTAGTACATCCTCAGACCCGCACAAGATCCAAGTACATCGTCAGACCCCCACAGGATCCTATTACATCGTAAGACCCACATAGGATCCCAGTACATCATCAGACCCACACAGGATAGTAGTACGTCGTCATACCCACCCAGGATCCCAGTACATCGTCATACCCACACAGGATCCTATTACATCGTTAGATCCACACATGATCCTAGTACATCATCAGACCCACACATGATCCTAGTACATCATCAGGTCCAGCTATATGGTTTTCACACTATGCTTGATTTTCTCTGGGAGGGTCCAATCCTCAAGCTACTGTTCGATACTAGAACTACCACGAATTCCCACGAAGAAATATCCCAAAGGACCTCCACATCATAGGGGTCTCAACGCAATAGACAGTGTGTCAAACGGACGCACGGTCTGTATGTTATTAGCCATTTTGTCCCAAGGTCCCGGTTGGATTCATGATCGATCCAACCCGACCATACCCCAACGTTAACGAAATATCAAGCGGGGTATACCAAAAGGACCATCTCGCACCATGGTTTCCGGCGCTGCATACTGTTCATCAAACGGACGCTCGTAGCTCAATATATGGCCAAGAGAACATATAGGGTCAAAAATGCTTCGGGGCTTGTCTGACCCGGCCCGACCCGAACCGGTTTTGGATGACCTAGCCCACTGGTTCAGGCCCATCCCACTAGGTCCAGCGCAACCCGCCGATGTGACCCGACCCGCTGGGTCCATCCCGAACTGTTCTAGGTGGCCTGACCCACACTGGGTGGCCCGACCAGACCACATGTGGGGTGGATTTATGCACCCACTGCCCTTGAACATTGAACGACGGAAGTTGTTCGGTCAACAGTAGCACATGAGACCCGCCACAGGTCCCACTCGGTCTAGCTCGGCTGACCGAAACGGCCATCCCTTGGTCCTCCCAGTAGCGCGTTGTGCGCCGCCACTCCACGGCTGGCCAAACGCCGGTGGTGCCTCCGCTATCCGTCGCGGCCATGTGGGCCGCAGCCCCTTACCTCGACGGCAGCGCATTGTGCGCCACCCCTCCGCAGCTGGCCAAATGTCGGCCACCCTCTGTCCACCATAGCGGCCAATAGGCCACAACTCTTCTCAGGCCTCTACACGACCTCTTTTTCTATCGACATCATGGATGCATGCCACCCCAGTTCTGTTCGGCGAGCCCCGAAGCCGACTACCGCCTTTCTCCACCATGAAGAACATGATAATCATGAAGAACAATGGAGGGATCGAGCTATGTTTATTTGGAAAGCACCCTCTTCATTAGATCATTAGTCGGAAGATTTAGAGAAAATATTTAATGCAAACCATAAGGAACTACAAAACTCCTACCTCAAAGGTTCTGTAGGAGGAGGCGCAAGGAAGAAGACGAAGTCATTTATGAGCATCGACGTTCGTCACTTCAGCATGGCGCTTCCGTTCTAGGCTCAAGGACTGTTCCTCATTCTTTGTTGGGGAAGAGTTCTTAGTTGGAGAGATTCTCCATGGATTTCTTCCAATTATCCCCTTTCACAATACTTTGCCAACCAATCCTCTAAAAAAGTGGAGGGGAGCCATATAAATTAAATTAATTTTAACAATTTAATTTTTTGGCACAAGTAATTGGCTCAATTAAAATGGAGAATAAATTAATGGGATGTTGAGAGGTTTTCCTCCATTAAGAGGGGTTCGGTTGGTCCCCACCACTAGAATATAATTTGGGGGTTTTCTAGTTTGGGTGGTCCCCACCTCCATAACCCATGTAGATTGGTTTCAAAAATAAATTAAAAGTTTGTTATTTTAATTTTTTTCTTCTACCACAAAAATTACAAAAACTAACATTCACCCCCGAACTACTGCGGTCTGGGTGAATGTATTTTTAATAGAATACCAGCATTATGAGTTCAATGGTGTCCTCATATTTCAATTCTAAACACTGGTTCAAAAGTTACAAAAACCTCCTCGCAAGTTTACTAAACTTACCTGAAAAATAATGTTCAGAAATTCATTCCGGGCACACCGGACCTTGAAATCATGGGCCGTCAATTTTCACGGACTCGTAAAATTCCCATATAATTAAAAACAATTTACATGGAATTTCTAGTTCTTTACATTTTCCCCACCTTAGGTATTTTCATCCCCAAAGTCCATATCACAAAAAAACTAGGAAAACATGTGGGGGTACTAAGCACGAACATGAGATTCTCACTCCCATGTTCTCTCTTGTAGGTTCCCATACTTCCTGTGAATGCGTACTAGAGCTATTGACCATCCATGAAGGACCCACTCATGTCGATCCTCAATCTCTACTAGAACCTCTATAAACTTCTCCCAATTTTCAATGTCCAGCTCGTCGTGGTTGATGACGTGAGATGGGTCATGAACATATCTCCTCTATTGGGATGTGTGAAAAATGTCATGCACATGGTGTAGTTAAGGTGGAAGAGATAAGCATTAAGCAAACTCTCCAACTCTGCTAAGGACCTGGAAAGCCCGATGTACCTCAAAGATAACTTGCCACCCCGACCAAATATCTTAAAACCTCGACAAGGTGAGACCCTTTAGAAAGACTTGGTCACCATCCTCAAACTCCATAGGTCTCTATCTCCTATCAACATATGACTTCTACCTGCTATGTGTAGTCTTAATCTGCTCCTGGATGATCTGAACCTTCTCTGTGGTGGCTCATACCATCTTCAGTCCCATGAGTGTTGACTCCCCTGGGTCATTCAAGCACAAAGGTGATTTGCAAGGTCAGCCATACAATGCCTCAAAAGGTTCCATCTCAATGGTGGAGTGATAACTGTTGTTTTATAAAAACTCCACCAAGGGAAAGTGATCCTCCCAGCTACGACCGGAGTCAAGAACGAAAACATGTAGCATGTCCTCAAGGGTCTGAATGGTTTACTCATTATGTCCATCGATCTGAGGATGGAAGGTGGTGATCAATCAAAGCTGCATCTCGAAAGCCTCATGTAATCCCATCAATAGCCGAGAAGTGAAACATGTATCATGATCAGAGGCAATCATCAAGGTTACTCCATGTAGCCACATAATATTCTGCACATAAAGGCATTCCAAGCTCTCTACTGAACCCTGCTATCTGATCGGTGGGAAGTGGGGTGACTTGGTGACTCGGTCGATGATCACCCAGATATAATCATGACCCCTAGATGTACGTGGATGTCTTGTAATGAAGTCCATGGATATCCTATCCCACTTCCACTCCGGGACTTCTAAAGGATTAACTAAGCCTGTGGGTACCTGATGCTCTACCATCACTTACAGACAATTGAAGCACTGAGAGACAAACTATACTACTACTTTATTCATTCCTGACTATCAGTACTATCATCGAAGATCCTGGTACATCTTCGCCAAACCTGGATGTACTGCTAGAGGGGATGTGTGGAACTCCCTCAATGCTTCCTCCCGAAGCATCACAGGTACCATAGTACGTCCTCTAAAGAGGATTACGTTCCCCCCACCATCAAAAAATCCATCAGCCACATGTCTTGTGGATATATGAGCATGTCGAGCCTCGTAGTTAGTGTCCCCACACCATGCCTCCCTTACTCATGGATGGAGTGGGGGAGTGACTGTAAGAGACTGAAGAGAAGTTGTTCCATCCCGATCCACAAAGGATATCTGCAAAAGCGGCCAGCTACTCAATCGCCTCACCTGGAAACTGTATACCAGACCTCCTACTAAGAGCATCTTCTACAACGTTATCCTTCCCATGAGTATAGACTATCTCAAAGTCATAGTCCTGGAGAAACTCAGGCCAACGTCACTATACCATGTGCATATACTTATTAGATAATATATACTTGAGACTCTTGTGATTCGAGTAGACTGTAAAATGCTCACCCATCTATTAATGTTGCCACATCATCAATGAAAATACCATTGCTGCTAACTCTATGTCATGAGTTACATAGTTCTACTCATGTTGTATCAGTTGTTGAGAACTATATGCGATCACTACTTGTTCCTACATCAGGACACATCCTAGCCCAATACCTAATGCATCACTGTTGAATACGTACCCTACACACTCCACCGGAAGCCTAAAGATGGGGGAAATAGTCATCCTCTTCCTCAGCTCCTCAAAACTCCACTGGCATCTCTCTGACCTCACGAAGGGTTTCCCCTTATTCGTCAATACTGATAAAGGTGCTGCAAATTTGGAGAAATCTAGAACAAATATCTGGTAGTATCCGGCCAAACCTAGGAAACTCCTTACCTCCATCACACTCTTGGATGGCTCCCAAGAGATTACCACAAGAATCATCACTAGATCCACTATAACTCCATCCACCGAGATGACATGGCTAGAAAGTGAACCTCTCGTATCCAGAACTAGAACATCAAGAGCATACCATCAAGATGGTGCTCTTGGAGTGTTTCCAGAACTATCTATAAATTATAGACACTCTCTTCCTCAATAGTTGAGTAGATCAAAATTTCTTCGATGGAGGATACTACAAAGAGATCAAGGTATGGCTGAAATATCTAGTTCATGAGACCCATGAACACTGCTGGGGTGTTGGTCAGGATAAATGGCATAACCAAGAACTCATAGTGGCTATATCGACATCTGAAAGTCATCTTCTGCACATACTCGTCTAGTATTTTGAGCTGGTGATATCCTAATCTGTTGTCTATCATCTAGAACCACCATGCTCCCTTAAGCTAATCAAAGATGTCGGTAATCTTTGGGAGTGGGTACTTGTTATTCATGGTCACCTGGTTCTGGTGCCGATAGTCAACACAATGTCGCAAGATCCCTTCCGGCTTCTTGGAAAAATAAACCGGGGATACCCAAGGAGAAACACTGTGCCAAATGACCCCTTCCCTGTATGTCTTCTAAATTTACCCGCTCCGCTGGAGCCATCTAATATGCTGTTGTAGATATCAGTGTTTTCCTGGGGTACAATTTAATGTAAAATTCCACCTCTCTGTGAGGAGGTAGACCTAAAACATCATAAGGGAAAACATCTGCATACTAGTCCACCACTATAGGACATGTTGGAATCTCTATGTCAACCTCTCTAAGGGTAAGGCTATCCAACTGATTTGTAATCAGTTGCACTCTCATCTGGGTAAGTCTATCATGTGACGCTAAGGCTCTCTTCTTGCCGGTGAAGGTAATCCCAGTCCCATCCATGCGGACACACCACACCTTGTGCCTAATAAAATAAATCTGAGCAAGGAATTTTGTTATCTAGTTAATACCCATGATGAAATCATAAGTCCTCGACGCCACTACAAGGATATCCCAGCCAAAGCTCTTTTCTCCAAGAGTAAACTCACACAGACAGCACCTGTGCATAATCATCACATCTACTCCTGTAAGAATCTCCAACTGTAAAGATCGAGCCAACACCTCCATCAAAATCTATGAGCTCTGAATGAGGGAAGAGGAAAAAATGAATGGCTGTCACCTGTGTCTATAATTATTCTCGCTAAGGTGGAGTATACATAGATTGTATCTCGTATCATCTTCGGAGTGCCATGGTCATAGGCCTCAGCTGCCTAGAGCTGAGCTCGCCCATGTCCACCTACTTTCTATGGTCGGGGTGGACCATCTGGTGGTTGTAGCAGTAACATATTGAATCATCGCCCACCTCCAGCTGCACAAAAAACTCCTTTTCCACATTCTCTTACTCCCTATGAACCTCCTCAGATGAACCACTGTCTCTGCCTGGGCGGTCCTTCGACTGCCTACGGAACATCTGTACGATGATTCAGACAGTCACAAGCCATGTGACCCTACCCACTGCATGTGAAGCACTGCATGTTCCTCATATGACTGGCTTTGTATCTGGTACCCCACACAACCGACACTGAATCATATGTTCTTCCACCTATAAGACTTATCCTCTTGGACCTCTGGGAAATTTGACTCCTTACAGCTACATAAGACTCCTCTACGTGATGACTGGTGGTGGGTCTTGCTGTTGGTGACTACTCAGCAAGAAAACTATCTACTAAGTGGGATCTCTCTGACACCCTCGCCTGCATGGGGATGTTGAGTGAAATCATCAAAACCTTGATCTCCCACCTAAGTCCCTGCTCGAAGGTCTGGGACCTAAAGAATGTGTCCCACACTATATCAGTGGAGTAGCATGAGAGGTTGGGGAACATCGCTGAGTACTGAGCCACAATCATAATGCCCTGTTACAGATGATGATTATCCTCTATGCACATTTCACGAAGAGAGGATAGGACATACTCTTCCCCAAACAGGCTCGCGAAGTCTGCCCAAAAAAGTGTCACCTCATCAGGAACCTAGAGCATCATGCTCCACCATCTGCCAACTGTTGCCTGTAGAAGACTGGAGGAAAGGATCACTATGAGATCAGCTGGTGTCCCTACCTGTTAGAAGACTCTCACCATGGCCTCCAGCCAGTCCTCAGCTGCCTGTGGGTCTGTCTCACCGTAGAGCCTCAATTTCCTCTGGTGCTGGAACTCGTGAAACATGCTCAAGTGGTGTGCACCCTATGTTGTTGGGGCAGGTGGCATTGGTGGCCCAACATGTAATGGTACCATTGATGCCTCTACTGGAAGAGGGCCCTACACTGAGGCCTCGTCGTACGGTGGGATATCAGTGCATACTAAACCTATAACCCTAGCTGACTGTCTATGTGAAGACATACTGAAATGAAACTGGTGCACCACTGTCAATAAGTTATACCTGGTTAGCTTACTCAAAGAGATCACAAAGAAAACTCCTAAAAAACACACATGCAATTAGTGTTTCCATGTACTTAGTCGGAAATCAGAAGTCGGGGTCCTGGTGTATGGGTACGTCGGCCGCCACACCAATACTGGATTCCCTAAACTGATAACCAAACTCACTACACTTAATAATATTGCCATTAAAAAGACTACAATCCAATGTTCTTTAGTAGAACCAACTCCTATGATAAAAATTGTCACGACCCATTCCACGAGGCCCGTGTTGTGACTACCCGAAGCCCACCTTCCATAGGCGTGGGGCTGGGAACTAGCACTGAAAGGCATATTCTTGAAAAGCATTAAGGCATTGCATTTATATCCTGTAAACATATGCAACCAAGCACAGAAGAAGATACGAACAAGAGTAAAATGAATAGTTTATAGATTGACTATAGTAAGTAAATGGTGCTAGAATACATGCCCAACTGGAAATTACAAGAAACTTAAAAGTACAAGTAAACTGAAACAGCTCTTATGAACACCTGCCAAGGACCCTACATGATGAGTAGGTACATATCTTGATCATTTGTCTCTACGGTACGACCCGTTTAAGGTCCACATTTGAGGTACCTCCAGTCCTGGTACCCTCTTCCTTAGTCGGTGATGTCTATCATCTACACCAAAACCAACAAGTTGCAGGTGTAGCCCGTGCATGGTTGAATATAAAAATACTCAATAGGGACCCCGAGACCCTGAAGGTCTCAAAAAATCCACAAATGATAAACCACAAAGCATGAAAAAAATTGACAACCTCTACTTAGGTATATACCCACACATATACCTAAGTTATCAATTAAACCCATATCAATCATGTTGAAACAAAAGGCCCAACTCATTATCCCAAAGTTCAAATATTCCACAAAGGATGGAATACCATGAAGGTAAGTAACACAACGGTACACCACACAGAAGAATATCATAAAGGTATCACCACGAATCTAAGTACAACAAAGGTATGCCCCACATTAGAATATAAAAAATGTATCACCACAAATGTAAACACTCAACTCATACCAGGTATACCATAGGTAAAGTAGTAAAGATGATTAGTTGTAACTACTGAATCATCTTACTCTGTTAAGAGGCAGACCCACATAGGATCCCAAATTACAGACCCACACAGGATCCTAGTACAACATCAGACCCATACAAGATCCCAGTACATTGTCAGACCCACACAGGATCCTAGTACACCGTCAGAACCTCACTGGATCCTTGTAAATCTTCATACCCCAACAGGATCCGAGTACATCGTGAGACCCACAGAGGATCCTAGTACATCGTCAGACCCATAGAGGATCCTAGTACAATGTCAGACCCACACAGGATCCGAGTACATTGTCAAACCCGTAGAGGATCCTAGTACATCGTCAGACCCACAGAGGATCATATTATATTGTCATACCCACACAGGATCTGAGTACATCGTTAGACCCACACAAGATCCCAGTACATCGTCAGAGCCGGCTACAGGGTTCCCACACTATGCTTGCTTGTCTTCGAGAGGGTCCGCTCCTCAAAATACTGGTCAATTATATAACATCCATGAAGTACTATGAATATGTATCCCAAAGGACCCCCACTTCATTGGGGTCTCAACTCAACAGACAGTTCATCAAACAAACGCCCGATCTATATGTTAATAGCTTTTTAGTCCCGAGGGCCTGGTTGGATTTGTGCTCGATCCATCCCGAACTTACCAAAACATTATCCAAATATTATGTGGGGTATACCAAATTGATCGTCTCACTCTAAGGTGTTTTGGTTCAGTAGACGGTTCATAGAACAATCGACTGTAGCTCAAGATATGGCCGAAAGAACTTATATGGTCGAAACTAGTCCGGGTCCAGTCCGACCCGGTCAAACCGACCTGACCCGACCCGTCATGGACCATCCCGACCCACACTGGGCAGCCCTACCCACACTGGGAAGCCCAGCCTGGCAACCCAGCCTGGCCGCATGTGGGGGGGGGGGGGTGTAGGCGCACTCCCACACCCTCGAACACCGAACGACCAAAGCCGTTCGATCGACAGCAGCACACAGAACTCAACACGAGTCCCGCTCAGTCTGGATCGACCAACTGAAACGGCTAGCCCATGGTCCTCCCCGTGGCACATCATGCACTGCCGCTCTGTGGCTCGTCGAACACCAGGGACGCCTCTTCCATCTGCCATGACTAGGTACACAGCGACTCCTTACTCCTATGGCGGCGCATCGTGCACCGCCCCTCCACGACCGGCCGAATGATGGACGCCCTTAGTCCACCGCTGTGACCAATGGTCTGTGACTCTTCTCCAGTCTCCATGTGGCCTCTTTCTCTATCAGTGGCACAAACGCATGCTACCTCGGTTCCATGCGGCTTCCCTGGTGCCGGCCGCCACTATTCTCCACCGTGAAGAACATGACAATCGTGAAGAACAACGGAGGGATCAGGTCGTGTTCGTTTGGCATACACCCTCCGCATTAGATCAGTAGCAGGTGGATCAAGAGAAAATATTCAATGAAAACCATAAAGAACAACAAAACCCCTATCTAAAAGGTTCTATAAGAGGATACACGATGAAGAATAAGTAGTCGTTGAAGAGCATAAGCGTTCGTCACTTCCGCAAGGCACTTCCGTTTTGGGATTGGGGTTGGTTCCTTGTTCTTTGTCAGAGAAGTGTTCTTTGTTAAAGATTTTCTCCACAAATTTCTCCCAATTCTCCCATTTTCCAATACTTCACCAACCAATCCTCTAAAAAGATGAGGGGAGCCATATAAATTAAATTAAGTTTAATAATTCAATTTGATGGCACAATTAATAGGCTCAATTAAACATGAGAATAAATTAATGGAAATTTGAGATGTTTTCCACCATTAAGATGGGATAGGGTGGTCGCCACCTCTAGAATTTAATTTTGGGGTTTTCTAGTTTTGGTGGTCTCCACCTCCATAACCCATGTAAAGAGTTTTCAAAAAAAAATATTGTTATTTTATTTTTCTTCTTCCTCCAAAAAAATCACAAAAACTAACTTTCACCCCCGACCTACTGCGGTCGGGGTGAAGGTCTTTGTATGAAATTACTGGTGATGTGAGTTCAAAGGTGTCCTAAAATTTCAATTCTGAGCACCGGTTCAAAAGATACACAAACCCACTCGCAAGTTTACTAAACGTATCCAAAAAAAGTTCTGAAATTCATTCCAAGCAAACCAACCCTCAGAATCATGATCCGTCAATTTTCACGGACTCATAAATTTCTCATATAATTAAAAAAAATTACATGGAATTTTCGGGACTTTACAGGTCCCTTGGGGTTAGCCATTGGTGTTAGAAAGTGACCATCGAGGACACTGAGTTTATAGTCATTTTCATAAATTTACACATTTCTCACTCTTTCAATTTATTGATAGAATTTTTGTATGCACAACCTTTAGGCCAATTTTGTTTTTGAAGGTGGATCATTCTTGGTTTGTATTTATCATGACCTACCATTAAGGTTTCATTTCTCCATGAACTTGATCCTATATTTCTGAATTGTTTTAAATTGTGAATGGTTATAGTATTTTTTGGCTCTTTTATACTTTGACGGTGTCCCATGATTCTAAATAGTCGTTCCCCTATAGTAGGATTCCATTGAATTTAGTAGATATTTTGTATTGATTTTTGGTAGGATTATGAGTATGGTAGTAGCCATGTGAGAACAATGTTGATGTTTGATCTCATGATTATTAACATATTCCTATATTTCACACATATTCTTCGTGATGGTTAGGATACATTCTTGATTTTATATGATGCATAATTTTTCATCTGTATCATGTATTATATATATAGAATATTCTTTGGACTTCTAAAGTTGACCATATAGGTTGACCCTATTGGGATATCCCATAAGAGGGATGATTAAGACATTGGTTGGAATGTACATGGACTACCCCAGCAAGTGTGATGTTTCAAAATAATTTCAAGTGTATCCCATTGTAGAGTATGTGTTAAGGGGAGGACTATTGTTCCTTATAGAATAGTGCCAAAGTAGGTAGAGAAAATCAATGATGACCAAAAATAAGTATTGTGCTTGTGTGATATATTTATGTGAATATCCATTCTAGTTATTTTCAAGGAATACATTAGTATACCAAATGAACTTATTTTAACAGACACATGTGGCATCCCATTGAGTCCTATTCTCACACCCAAAATTGGTACTTCAATGAAATTACTGATTTAATGACTAGGTATATGGTGAATAGAATAATCCCTATAGAGGATGGTTGAGTAGGTTCAGTAGAAGGATAAAAACAATGATAGATGAACCTTGGGTGGGATTTTTGAATCTACCCTTATTTTTTGTATTTACGTTATACTTTGTATCATAATTTAGTTTTGGTAAACATATTTTTTAATACATATTGTTAATTAATGAAATTATTTTAGATGTATATGATATTACTCAGATGGTTGTTTGTTTATTTATTATTTTAAAATTATTTTTATCACATCATTTTTTATACATTGACGTGTACCTAGTACGAAAAGAATATTCTCCCAAAGATGTTCCATAGGAACTCAACATTAGTCAATAAAATCATTCATGCTAGGAGGCACACATTAGGTATTGTGATGATTTTTCTTAGACTCAGTAGTATAGGTTAGAGTGTTACATTATCAGCCTATAAGTGTTCCTAATTTCAATACCTTACCCCTTTTAATAAAAGGGATTACATCATGATAAACCATCCAAAAAAACATAGTGGATGGTAAAACATAACATAGTAAACTTTCCATCTATAATATATATTTGAATAAAAATATACAAAATACCAATACTTTTATACCATGTGAATAAAAGCCTTAACATAATCATTACATATGAAAAGGAATAAGAGGTATTGTTAAGAAATATAGTCTTAACATTCCAATATTAATCTACATGAAAACATATTTTACTCCAATTAAATTAACCATAATGATTTAGAAATTAGAATAATTTTAAATATTATTGTGGGATATTCCAAAAAGGGAATAGAGAAGTTTATGATGAAAAAATATAGCTCTAGGATAGGTGACATAACTTATCAATATTCATTTCTATAACCATACTCCCTAAAGTAAAAGGTATTATGAAATGATGTTTTATGTGAAAATAATGTATATTACTTACAAAATAAAATACCACATAATTTAATTAATTGGGTTAAAGGAAAAAACTTTTTTGTCCAATATGATTATTATAACTCAGTTACTGAAAATATTGTTACTAAAAATATTTACAATTGTGGTAATAATTTAGTAAAATATATTTAATGAAAAGGAATTGATTTTTCTTTATAAATATCATTAATAAAAATATATATGATATTTATACATACATGTAAACTGAATAAACAATTCAATTAAAAATATATCTCATAACATAATCATGTATTAAGAAATTAATGTCTGAGAAATAAAACTTATAGCCTGGGAATCAATTTATTCAAAACTACTTGAAAGGATGGGATTGTAATTGAAACTAATATATCATTATTAAAATATTATTCATGATATGATATATCAACTATTTATTATATACACAACATAAATTAATCTATTTTCATAATACCAAACACATCATAATGAGAGGAAATTGAGACAAGAACCATTACCTCAATATTGTTTCATTCGGCACTTAGACAAAAAATCCTAGATAATGAAATTAGATTCATTATATACATACCCAAGAAGCTTATTAAAAACTATATCAATTTATAATTTTCATTTATAATCATTATACACACACAAATATATATATATATATATTATTTGGTTTTTATAAATTTTGAATACCATTTGTAATTAATATGTATTGATTTGGGATAGTTTCAGAAATGTGGTATTAGAATATACCACGTATCACAAGATTGAAATTACTAGATAATATAAGGTAATGTAATATATTTTAAAGTTTTTTACAAATATATATTCTTATTTCATGGTAGTTTAAATAAAATCCATTAGGTTGAAATCGGGGATGAGCAAGCTTACAAGATTCTTAGAAAATGAAGGGTGGTATCTTTATTAATGAGTTAAATGAGTATATAAAAATTTAAAAATGTACATATATATATATAAATCATTTTATACCAATTAATAATAACTCATATTCATTAATTTTAAAAATTCATAGTATTTTTCATATAGGTGGTTTAGTTGAACCAAAAAATTTACCTTCAATGATTAATGGATGATTTTGAGGTGTTTTAGTCATATTATCATTATACCATAAGAATACTGATCTTATTTAGTTTTTACTATTGTGATATATCAAAATTTTATGGAATTATAATGTGATGATAATTTTTATGAAGTCATTATTAAGAAAGGTGTGACCATTTTCCTCTTAGTGTGCTTATTTAAAAAGGTTAAATAATAGATTATCATTTACTCGTCACATCAGAAATATGATTTGAAACTAATTATACCATAACATTAATTATATCATTATAATTGTATTTATCTTTATTCCCATCCTTAAATAGATAAATGAAAGGAATTAATGAAAAATATAACACACCATTTTATGGTGGTGGTAGTTTGCACGTGCACAGGGAAGATGATTTCATTTTCATATAAAGGGATGAAAGAGTAATATGGTTTATTATTTTAGAATAATAAATTTTATATAAATATAATATATGTTTACTATTATTCAATTTTTTACTATGCTTTTATTGTGGTGAATTAAAATGATATATGATAACTCATGCAAGTGGTACTCTACATAACTCACAAATGATGATTTGTATCATAGTTGAAGAGGAAAATGTGATTCATTATTATTACAATAAATAATAATATTTAGTATATAATAAATAACTATGACACAATATAAGTATTTGAAAATTATTATTTTAATTCAGAAATAGAATTGAATATTATTAAGTACAATTCATTATTCACAATGAGCACATTAAGACTTAAAAGTTCCCAAGGAAATGGATGGAAAGATTATTATCTTATGATCATATAGTTATGTTTTCATGTGGAAATACAATTTTTAGGAGTGCCCAAGTGGTGGTGATAGACCCTTTTTATAAGCATTTAGCATGTCATTTTTGTAATTACTTAAACATAATATAATTGGAGAAGATATTAATTTTGTAATGTGGCCCCAAAATAGGGAAATAATCAATCAAGGAAGAAATAAGGTTGATAAACACCTCAAAATATCAATAAATTTCATTTTAATCATGTTTCAATCTTTTTTCCCTTTGAATGATTACTTTTTCCATTTTAGATTTCACCATGGTAACTAGTTTTTACCAAAGATAACATAATCACTATTCCAAAAAATAAATTGGTATGTAATAAATATGTTGGGATGAAAAAATAAATAAAAAATAAATATCATTTTATTTGATTTTTAAATGTGATAAAATGTTATTTCAAAATAAAAATATTATATTTTTTTAAAATAATTTTGGAATAATTATTACTTATGATCTAAAATAAGAAATATGGGTTTTTAAATTAAAAAAATACATTTTTGAAATTCTAATTTCATAGATAATATATGTATTTTTTCTTAAGAAATATGTTTAATGAATTTTTAATTCATTCTTATAAACATATAATGTCATAAATGTAATGTTATTTATAATAATGGTATTTTCACCTAAAAAATTTATTTTTAGAAAAATGAAAATAATTTATATTATCAAACTATTATAACTATGAAATAAGAAATATTTTTTATTTCTTAAAAATAAAATTCTAAAATTTATAAATATAACTAGTAAAAATATTGTTAAATATATTGAAAGAAATATTTTTTTGGAAAATTAATTTTTAAGAATATTAACCATTCTCATTCATATTTCCCATTATTTATTATTTAAAATAGTAATAAAAAAATATTCATATAAATTATTATTTAACATGATAAATCAAATTATTGTTCCTATATAAATTCCTATCATATATAATAGGAATATTTTGGAAAATACATTTCTATGTATAAAATGATCTCATTAGTCATTTTAACTTTACAAATTGAATTTCAATCATATTTAGAGTAGCCTTAATTTTATTTTTATAAATAATTCAAAACAAAAATATTACTATTAATTACCAATAATTATATGGGAATGTGTTCATGATGTTTCTTAATATATATATATATATCATTAATTATATCCTCACCTCATTAAAGTTTAGGGTTGTGTATATAGAAAATTATTTAACACATTGAATTATTTAAAGCTAATAATAAATTAATTTTTCAGGTTGATATATTAGATGTGAAGGACTTGGAATGTTCTTCATTAGGAGAGTTACATAGAAAATATCCTGAACTCAAGAAAGGTTTAGTAAAAGCATCTTATAATAAGAAAGTGTATGGATATGATAAATAATTTTTAGGGAATGATATATAATTGGATCACCTTTCCATTCATTCAAAATGGCATAACCCTTCTTCCAAATGACATTATTTCATTAATAATTTTCAACATAACTTTTCTATCAACATTGAGCTACCCAAATATTTTTTGAATAGATATAACCTTTTTTTTCTATTTCATCATCTTGATCAGGTCCTAATAGCTTTAACTCTCTAGCTTCAACCCAATATATTAATGTTCTTAAAAAACACCATAGAGGGATTTATAAGGATTTATCAAAATTCTTGAGTGAAATATATTATTGTATGAAAATTAAAAAAGGGATTTGTTTGATCTCGATAAGAATTTACATAAATAGGGAAGGATCTCAACATGTCATCTAGAGTTTGAATATCCCTCTTAGACTAACTATAAATTTTTTATTTAAACATGTATTATTTTTAAATATTAGATGGATTGTTTTCACGACCGAGCACTAATAAGTTGTTTGATTTTGAGGCCCATTTTTTTAGGGACAATTGTTTTTAAAATAGTAATATTTTTATAGCACACACATGCAGTTTTTTGAAAAAAGTGGAATAACTCTTAAACGGTTTCCCGATTCCGAAATCGTAGAAAAGTATTATAGGAAAAGTATTGTAGGAAATAATTATAAATAAATTATTGTCGGTCGTTTATAGAAATTTATTTTAGGAAAAAATTATAGATAAATTATATATTGATATTATTTTTATAACGCAACATACTTTTCTTTTTATTAATAATTTTGTAAGAATTTTGGGTTATCAAAATGACATTTAAATACCTCCGATACATGGAGAATGATCTCTCTTGAAAAAAATGTAGATGGATTGTGGATCTACAATCAAAAAACATCCAATTCAAAGGAATCTCTCTAATAATGACGACCTGATGATTTTCCTTTGTCATTGTATAATCCAACTCAAGGTAGGTTGGTTGTTTCATTTTAATTTTCTAGTTATTTATTTCCATGATGAACGTAGAACAATCCATGAATAGATTGATCAGTGGTTTGATCATTGTTTCTTGATTAGATATTATCTAATAGATTATCAAGAGATATATATTATTTCCTCTTCATTTATCCTTATAACAGAAATAGATTGAGGTTGACACGAACAAAGGACAAGGTTCATTTCTTAAGGTTTTATTTTTTCTTTTATCTCCGCCATTATTTTCTTTCTTCATCGTTGGACCCTCGTGACTAGATTTCGACTTTCCAGGTGGCTCCAAATATGATGGGACAACTAGATGGGATAAAAATTACCACAAACGATAAATCTTTGAGGATTAGGACTTGAGGAGCACAAAAATATGACCATTTTGAATTCTGAGCATCAGAGGTGGAATAGTGATCCACATATGGGACAACTGGAATGGAACCAATGTGGAAGTCCATCAATGTTAGGCGGCGATATTGTGAGGTGAGGCAGTGGCATTGGAGATTATAGGTGGTGATGGAGACCCGAGGCGGTGATGCAATCAATGGTGTGGAGTGTGGTGGGTGTATATGTGGGAGATGACAGGGCTCATGAAAACAGAGTGCAAAAGAGACCATGTGGAGTGGATACTGTGGATGTAACTAGGTGGCCCATGAATCCCTCATGTGAGTGGTCTAGTCTAGGGGAGATAGGCTAGGCCATTGCAGAGCGGGATATACTTAGAGGTCCAAGTTATGTGGGTTGGACTAAGACGGGCCAGGTCAAGTAGGTAAGGCCTAGGGTGACCAGGCCCTACGCAAGCCATGATAAACCATGGAGATCGACTACAATGGTCGGTGGACTGACCATGCAGTCATTCCATGGTCCCAATGACCCCCTTCCTCTGAATCTTCAAACTATTCTAACTTGAAAATGGTACGTTCGTTTTTCAAGTCATCTATGGTGTTGGGACCCTGACTTTGAAGAATTCATTTTAGAAAAAGTGGATTGTTTTTATCTTTGACTTTTATTGGTTGACAGTGTTTCCTTGGTCATTTCCTTGATGGTTCTATATGAAAATATATCCACATTACTAAATTCGAGTCACCCCTAGAGGTCGTTTCCTAGATAGAATTATTTTATCCCTCTCTGGGAATGGAGTGATCATATTTCACCCGTTGTAGAGTTTTGTTGAATTTATATAACCTCCAGGAGATGGAAATTGTTCCTCTATTTATCAGTCCACATTATTAGGGTTTGTTTTTTTCCAATATATCTAGGAAGGATCCCTTTTGTTGCTAATTGATCTAGATTGGGTTCGTGGTATTACCCATGGTATTAGGGAGAAGAACCTCTCTATTTCTCAAAATATTACATGACTAAGACGTTCTCATTTGGGTAGGGTCCAAATGATCTATACCACATCATGAGTGTCTCCGATGATATCATAGCTCAAGGAGTGAGTTATACTGAAATGAGCATGCTTCAAGCAGAATTCTATAGCTCATAATTGGTTCTAACACACCTCTAGACATTGTGCCTGGGATTGAGTATATATGGATATTCTGGTTTAATGTACTGTAGTCATATACCTATGTGGAGATTATTATTGTTTTCTTTGTGGAATTTCCATTATGGTGTTTCCATTATGGTAAATTCTTTGTGGTATTTTCATTGTGGTTTTGGGGAGTCATGAGGTGTATTTTTATACTCACCCATACACAGGCTTTTCTCGCACATATTGTTCTATGTGAAAACTATTGACCCTTTTATGGATTCCTTGGTGGACCAGAACCATACGGTTGGTAGGAAGGACAAACAGAAGAGGTGCATTCATATAGTCTATATGTTAGTCCTAGTACCAATTTACATAAAGGTTAGACTTGTGGTTGCAATTTATTTTTGGTGGGCTTGTTTTGGCCCTATTTATGTTCTAGTTATTTCACTATTGAACACTATTTGGGAGATATAATGGTTTTAATTCATTGTTTACTTAGTTTTTTTACATTTCCGTATCTGGGTCTTGGGTATTTTTTTGTACATATATATACATTAGTCTAATTCCTCCCATTTTTCAGATATAACTTCCCAGTGCATGTCACCAAACCATGGCCTACTGGAGGAATGCTTGAGGTAGTCATGGAAAGAGCCCCTATGGGATGGGTCACGAAAGAGTGGTATTAGAGGTGTTTAGTTCTACATTAGGACCAGGAGTCTATGAGGCTGATTTGGGGAAATAGTGTTAAGTGTTTTGATTTTTTATTTTAGTCCACGGACTCCATTGTTGGTGCAATGACTGATGTGTCCATACAACAAGAATCTGATTTTCTACTTTTCATCTCAATACATTAAAAATGGATTCACGAGGAAAAAATGGTACATGAATCATATAGGAATGGTTTTTTCCATGTCCTTATTGAGACAACACTCTCCTATGCAGACTTCAAGCATCTCTTCAGGAAGGAGTTCTATCAATCAACGCTATGATCGACACAAATACAAGAGATTATTCTAATGCAGTAGGGATGTATGACTATGTTAGAGTAAACATCAATGTTTATTCTACTCCATGAATATTGTATGTGACCCATACTTCAGAGATCAGACCTTAGAGAATGGAATAACTTGAGGCATAAGGTCATCATTGTTATCCCTTAGCATTCCTATGTATGATAGTGTACATGAGAGAACCCTTCTAGTGGAGAATTTTCTAGTAGAGTAGAAATTGGTAGTGGGAGGTATAAATAGGAAAAAAGTAGCTAAGACCTCGACAGAAGGCATCCAATGACTATCATGTGGACCCAAGTAGGTTACGTACCTTATAAGACAACCCCAGGAATCAGGTTCAGCGCTGTAGGCCTCTGAGGGTGGTTCAAATCTTCACAGGGATAGATTATGTTACAAATGTGGCATCCAGGGACATCTAGAACAAAAATTCACGACCCATAATATAGATAATCCAAGTACATTAGATGTATCAATAAGGAATAGGTAGATATAAGAGTAGGGTGGTCTGTATGGTGAAATACATGGTAGAGGAGAAGGCAGGGTAGCAGGAGGTGGTAAGAGGATTGACCTATTACCAACACCACCACCCCTGGGTGGTCTATTCCAAGATTAGGGAACTGATGAATAGAGAAATGTCCAGTTTTAGGTAATGGAGGATTATGACCCTAAGGCTATAGTGAAGATTCAAGGTAAGATATTAATCTTTTCCATTTTAGATGAAATTTTGATAGACATAGGTTATAGTCATTCCTTTCTTGACACGAAACATGTATGAGACTCCAAGATTCTAGTTTAACCTTGGGATTGACCCTTATGCATGGATACTTCTATGGTAGGAGATTCGATGATGACAGACGGATGCCGACAATGTTCCCTAACTCATGGAGGTGAGATTTTCATTTGGGATTCTTTGTAGATTCATTGTGGCCTTCAGATATCATTCATAAAAAGGTCTGGTTATCCACATTTCATCCTCAAATTGACTATTTTAGGTGTAGAGTGTGGTGTGTCCACAGTGACGGAACTCAGTTTTCCTTTGTTGGGGAAAATGAAACACATGTAGAACATGATGGACTCACACATAGGAGGATGAATCCAAATACACATCATTTGGCTATTCATAATCTCAATGTAGTGGATAATGTGAGTCCTTTGTTTCTTGCAATGGTGATGAAGTATGAGGACGTCTTCCCTAAATATGTTCTTTGTTTTCCTCCCCACATGGATATGTACATTTTCATTTATGTACACCCTAGGATGAAACCAATACCTATATATCATATATATCCCATAGAGCTTCGCGAGATGATGGTTCAGTTGGAGTAATTATAGAGGAAGTGATTCCTGAGACCCAGTGTTTCACCATGTTCATCCTAGTTTTGTTTTTAATGATGGAAGACTAGAGAACGGGATTATGTGGAGATTAAAAGTTCTTGAACTAGGTGGACATGGATAAGAAGTATCCACTACTGAGGATCATTGACCTCTTTGATCAGTATAAGGTGGTGCGATGGTTCTCGATGATTAACCTCAGATCAGGCATGTAGTAGTTGCAAGTACGAGATGAGGCTATACAGAATACAACATTACGATGTCAATAGAGTCACTTGAAGCACTTGTTGATTCTGTTTGGCATGAAAAACGCCCCATAAGTGTTCAAGGCACTCATGAACCCAATCATTCAACCAAAGATCAATTCTTGGTTTTCTTCATCGACTAAATCCTTGTATGTATGGAATCTAAGGAGGAGCACACAAGATAATTGAGGATAGTCCTTGACATGCTTTGAGAGAACCAACTCTACAAGAATATCTTGAAATGACAGTTATTGATTTAGGAGGTCCATTTCGTGGGACACATCATTCAGGATGCTGGAGTAACTGTGGATCCAGTGAAGGTTGAGGTAATTCTTTCTAGGGAGACAACCAACAGTGTTACACATGTAATTAGTTTCCTTGGTTTGGTAGGGTTCTATCGAAGGTTTGTACCAGACTTCTCTAAAGTAGCAACACCCTTTAAAGATTTAAAATGAAATGGGCATCCTTTCATGTGGAAAAAATGCTCTATTTGTACATCTAATAGCTGAGGGAGAGATTTACGATAACTCCTATCATGATTTTACCAGAGTGTGGCTTTGAGTATCTTGTGGTTTTCGATGCATCAAGGACCTCACATGGTTGTTTCTTGATGTAGGGGAAAGTATTGAATACCCATGGGTTGTGCAAGTTGATTTAAAAATAGCATAAATCTGTTACCCATGATATTGATCTAGTAATGGTTGTCTTCACATTGAAGATGTGGTGAATCTACTTGATGGGAGAGCATTTTATCACCTACTCTGATCACAAGAGTCTCATGTATATCTTCTCATAGAATTATATGAACATGATATAGGTGCTATGGATATAATTACTCCAGGACTATGACATTGAGAATGTCTATACTTATTGGAAGGGGAATGTGGTGGTAGATGACCTTGGTAGGAGATCTAGTTTACAGATGGTAAATGAGGAGTTGGAACAGTTGGTCACATTATAGATAATGATGGTGGATAAAGACATATCATCTTACCTCGAGTCAAAGATTTTTGACCCTCTACTCTTACATCGAGTCAGGGATGCATAACATAGGGAGACCGAGTTTGAGGCCTTATGTGCTCATATATCCATATGAAATTCTCATGATAGATATTCAAAAGGTGGGAAGCTTGTTGTTGTTTTTCATGGGTATACAGTTATACCACTGTAATTGAAAGAGGAAGTTTTGAGGGAGTTTCACACATACCAATTGAAAGTATGTCTAGGTGAGGAATGGATGTATTGGGACCTCCAACATCAATTTTTGTGGCTAGGGACAACACAGGGAGTTGCAGAGACTGTCTCTTGATGCCTTAGTTATCAACAAGTGAAGGAGGAAAACAATGTTCCAGTGGGTTTACCCCAACCCCTTGAGGTTCCAGAATGAAAGTGGGATGGTATATAGATGTAATTAATGATGATTTTACCATGTACATATTGGGTACATGATGGAATATGAGTAATCATTGACTAACACACCCAGTTGGCCCATTTTATGGCAATCCAAGAGAAGATTTAAGTAGATATCAAGTGACAAATCTATGTGAAATATATAGTTCAAATCTAGGGAGTTCCATTGATAATAGTTTTAGGTCATGATGATCACATTAAATATAGGTTATGAAAGGGATTTCAGGAGGTGTTTGGGACTTAGTTATGAATGAGAACATTTTTTCAACCACAGACGGAAGACCATACTAAGTGGACCATTTAGGTTCTAGAGGACATGTTGCAGTTGTGCATGTTAGAATTTAGACATAGTAGGTTGGATCACCTACCAGTGATGGAGTTTTCCTAAAACATTAGTTATAATTCCACTATTGGTATGGCACCATACGATGCCTTGTACGGGCAACCCAAGAGGTCGCAAATTTGCTGGAATTACCCATGAGAGTCAACATTCATTAGCCTGGAGTTGGTACGAGTTACACCGAGAAGGTTAAAATCATATAGGAGTTGATGAAGACTACATAGGTCAATCATAATTATTTTTATGTGATGCTATAGAGGCCATTAGAGTTAACAGAATGAGACCACATGTTCTTTTGGGTCTCACCTTGATGTGGATTACAGAGATTTGTCCGGGGCGGAAAGTAATCTGTAGGGTTCATCCAAACATTATAGATACTCAATAGAGTGGGTGAGGTGGGGTATTTCTTGGATCAATAGTAATAGTTAAATTGGGTACATGACTTCTTCCATGTGTCACATTTGAGGAGGTATGTTTATGACCCATCCCTCGACACTGACTGAGAAAAGCTGGACATCGAGGATGGATAGACTTTTACTAAGTACCTAGTGAAGATTGATGATCGACAGGAGATTATGCTTCCTAAGTGATTGAAATATTTAGTACATGCCCAGCGGTATCATAGAAATATCCAGGAGAGCACATGATAGTGGGAGGACCATATTCATTCTCATTACCCTCATCTATTTTTGTTGCGTTTGTTCTGGCCTTTAGGGAAATAAATCTACAATGTTTTTCGAATGTTAATTCTGGGAATTTTCAATGTATTATTCTTAATTATTATATTGTTTTATATGGAGGAAAGTTTCTCAGATGACATGTGTTTTCAAGGCCTTGTTTTCCCAGAACAGTTATTAGAAAAATAAAAAATACAATTAATTGAATGTGCACACAATTTTAATAAAAAAGTTTAATAACGTTTAAATGGGTTCCTGGACTAGAAATATAAGGGAACATTGGATCTTAGAGCAGTTCCTTTAACCTAGGCGTGGAATAATTTTTTTTGTCTTGGGTCATATATATAAAAATTCTTGGAGGAAGAAACTATAAATAAAATAAATATATAAAAATTATTTTTATAAAAAAATGAAAATTTCTTTTTCTTAATATTTTTTTAATTTAGTTTGATCAATATATCGCTCAAATTCCTCTATGACATGGAGAATGAACTCTCTTGAAAAAATGGCAGCGGATCGTGGATCGACAATCAATATGACACCTATTTGGAGGAACCTAGCCAACAATGACATTAATTCATCATCCCTCACTAGTGACAAATGAGAATCAAGGTAGGGTGCTTTTTTTATTGTGATTTTCCCCATTCATAGTTTTCAGGATGATTAAGGGTGAATCCATGAATATATTGATCCATAGTTTGATCATTGTTTCTGAATGAGATATTATCTACGGTATTATTAGGATATTTATTTAAATTCATCATTAGTTCTCATTGTAACATAAATGGATTGAGGAAAACATGCACAATGGATGAGGATCATTCTTAAGGGTTCTATTTGTTCTTTTATCTCCCCCATTATTCACGAAATTCATTGTTGGACCCTCATGGTTGTGGATTGACTTGATGGGTGGATCCAAACGTGATCACACCACCATATTGGTGGAAACATTACAATAGAGAATGGATCTATATATATCAGGACCATAGGAACTCAGATCTGCGTCAATTTTGAATTCAATTATTCAGCGGTGGATCATTGGTCCGAGAAAGGGAACACTGGAGTGGGTCTGGTGTGGTGGTTCGGTGAGGCGAGGTCGAGGTCTAGTGAGGTGAAGTATAAAATTAGGTGATCAAAGATGGAGGTGGTGACTGGAGTCCGCAGAAGTATCGACAATGTGGAGAACAATGGGAGGCCATTTGGAGGGGAGGCCACAGAAGCAGAATGGTAGGCCATGTGCAGCGTTCTAGGTGGTTCATACGCAAGCAGACCAGGCTAGGAGTGATGGGATGGGCCCAGGAAGTGTGGTTCGGGCTTATCGGGCCAGACCAGGTTATTTGGGGCCCCATGGATGGGGCCATGCATGTTAGACCCAGGTAAGACTTAGGGAGAACGGGAAAAATCTGAGAAACAGATGTTTGAGGCAGTCGAACATGAGCCACAGTCGATCCAGCAGCCATAGGATGGCCAATCTGGGCAGTCAGCCATGGTTTTCAATTGCCACAGTCGGTGGACTGACCGTGTAGTTCATCCCTGGTCTACGTGACCCCCTTATAATGAAACATCTAATTAATATATCATTTAAACAAAAAATAATATTTATAATCCATCTATGGCATGGGACCCTGGCATTGATATGGTCCTTTTGAGATAATGGTGTGAGTTTTTAGCATGTACCGGTTTAGGATGAGAGAGTTACCTTGGTCCTTTTCTCTACAGTTCAGTACAAAATATCGTCCACATTACTAGATTGTAGTCCCCTCTAGAGGGAGTGTCCCCGATAGAGTTATGGTATCCCTATGTGGGCTAGAGAGATCCTCTATCACCACTAGTGGAGTTTTGTAGAATTGACGCAACCTTTGAGAGCATTGCTTTAGTCATATATCTAGAAGGCCACATCAGTAGGGTTAATAGTATTTCCACGTGTCTTTGGGTATGATCCCCTTTATTGCAAATTAATGCAGATTGGGTTTGTGGTATTCCCCAGGGTGTTAGGAAGGATCCCCTCTCCATGTATCATAATCTTCCTTGACCAATACATTCTCATTAGGGATGGGTCCAAATGAAGTAGACCCCTTTGTGAGTTTCTCCTATGATACCATGGCTCGAGGAGTGAGTACCCCCATAAAGAGCATGAATTGATTAGAATCTTATGGTTCGTAATTGGTTGTGACTTACCTTTAGACATTGTCTATAGGATTGAGTATATCTGGACACTCTTGATATATGTACTGTAGAAATATACCTATTTGTAGTGATTGTACATTCCTTTTTTGAATTTCCTTTGTGGTATTTACATTGTGGTACTTCCATTGTGGTACTTCTTTTGTGGTATTTCCTCTGTGGATTTGGTGAGTCCTACTGGGTATTGTTATACTCACCTAGGAATGGGATTTTCCAACACGTTTCCTATCTTGTGTAGATGATCTACCCATTTATGGAGTCCTAGGTGGACTAGGAAAATGTGGTGTGTAGCGAGGACAAACATAGAAGCTATGTTCCTACAATCAAGATAGTATTCCTAGTACCTCTTTACATACATGTTTGACTTATGGTTACTGAGTCATTTAGGTGGGATTGTTTTTTCCCTATTTACTTTCCATTTCGTTCACTTTTTCACTATGGGTTTTTTATACAATGGTTTTCATGCAGTTTTTACAAAATGTTTTAACATTTCATCATATTTTGATTGGAGATATGTGAATGGTTATAGGTAATTTAGGATAATGCCTCCCATTTAGGGGATATGCCTACTCGGTTCTAGTTACCAGCCCCTAGCCTATTGGAGGAAGGCTTGGGGTAGTCACATCATGGACCCCTCTGGGGGGAGTTGTGACACTAACCATCTCTCATAGGATGTCATGTAATACTGAAACCAAACCTTGTGACCAAATCCCCATGAGGGATTCTCTAGAACATCATGGTAAACCTTAGATCCTGGTAAGATTTAATTGAGAGTGGTACTCTATAAAAACTCACCACATTCATAATGGATATTTGAGAAATTTTATGAATTTTAAAATATTCATTACTTTAAATGAATGGTATTGGCTTTTTAAGGTGATTGACTACAACATCGATAAAATTATTCATTTTAAATATCTTATGGAGTCCTGATAAAATTTCCATGGTGATGTATCCCATTTCAATTCATGTATGGATAATGGTTATAATTCCCCCTTTGACTTATGTCTCTTAGACATATGTTGATGATAGTATAGGAATTAATAAGGATACTATTCATCATCCCTTTTCATTTTTCCCAACAAAAAATATTATTTTAGATCTATATATATCTTTTTATATATAAAATGAATATAAAATTATGAATTATGGGAATAATCTAACAAATATTTCTTCAATTATGGTATTTATCAATCACATACTATACTATTGATGCTTTTAATTCCATCAAAATTAGGAATGAAATGTCACAAAACAATATGAATACCATTGTACATAGATACCCAAGCTGGTTCTAACATATAACGAATGGTTTTATGGATCCCCATGGTTTTGAAACATACACTCGCATCATTTAAAATATAAATTGATAATTATTTTTACAGAATAAAATAATATCAGTAGTCATCAAAGGATGATAAAAAATATTACACAGTAGGTATTCCAAACACTTATCAATGGGGAAAGTACCATAAGTAGTCAAATAAACAACATAATGTAATAAAATTACCCGAAAACTAAAACAAAATCTATTAAGTATAAACATAGATTATCCATGAAATAAGTGGACTCTAGATCCATCTATCAACACTATGACCCATGTTCCCATGAATCAATCATATATTCAACCTCTATGTGGTGCTTTACTTTTTTTGGAACCAGTATAACATAATCTAGAAACACTAGACATCAATGGTTTTATGTGATAAATATTTTCCCAGTTGGATATCACTAAGTGTTCCATAATTAGTTCTAATATAAATAAACTATTTTATGATTCAATATAAATAAATATTTGATTTAACATATCATATTAATTTTAATCTATAAAAAAGGGTTCCAAAAGAGGTTATATATAAGATATATCCAAATATGATTAAATAAACATTTTATATAAAACATATGAGAATGAGTAAAATATTTATATTGTAACTGGAATGTAAAAAATCAAATCAATACCAAGAAATATTTTTATAAACCATGATATAAGTTAGTTTATGGCTATAGGGTATTTTTACTAATAAGTCAATCAAACTATCTAATATTTTCTATGGATCGGTCTATTAGGATAATTAATCAACACCCCATTTGGGAAAAACTACCAATTTAATTTTAGTTAGAGTTATTAAATTTAATCCATTTTTTTGGATTCAAAGTCCCATATTTCTTATCCTCATCACCCACTACCTAACTAGACTCACATGTTCATTCAGTAAATATTTTTTGGGAATAATCATCCAGTTCAATTTATTTCAACATTCACAGGTCAAATGCCTAATTTAACATTTCAATACACCGTTTCAAATTAAAAATAAATCATTGGATTTAAATGGGTTCATGAATTTAAATTTTCATATCATTTCAATCAATTTAATGAGTAATAAATATCAATTAATTTCATAAAATCAATTATAATATCAAACCATATTTCTCAAACATCACCCAATTTATCAATATTTTGAAAAAGGTTTTTATTTTTCAGACCTCATTCCTTTTAAATTAGATTGAAAATCTATCTCAATTAAATGATTCCAAATCAATTAAAAAATACTTTTCAAATAAGGAAATATGTTAAGGATTCAATTATTGAGAAAATTCTTATCGAACCACCAACCTTTTCTAGCATAACAAAGAATAAGGAAATTAATCACTTGGAATGTGAATCACCAATGGGGAGTTAAAAGGAATAAGGATCCATGAGGAACAATTATAATCAAATCCAATATCTAATGAATAAAAAAATAAGGATTAATATCCCTAAAAGGAAGAGATAAAATATGGAATAGAAATTCCAAATCAAGTAGAAATAACTTATTAGAGAGTTATAAAACACATCAACCAGTGATTTGATCTGAGAATAATAGAGGTTAAATGAGATAATATTTCTATTGATACATTGATACGATCATGTAATTGGGTTAGGGATAATTAGTAGTGAATAAAATATAATAATTGGGTTTTTTTAATTTTAAATAAAAAAAAATTAGTTGTTAAAAACCCATTCGGATGTATCTCAAGGTTAGGCCACACAATTAGTAGTAACTATGTTCCTAACAGTGCACCCTCTTTTGGATTTTGGAAAAGGATTCATGGTATGGACAGAAAATATGATCAACTATACACCAAACCCCAAATCCCCTCTTCTCAATGGTTCATAGTTTCTAGCAGAGTCCTCATTGTATGAATTATCTATGTTCCAACTGTGTGCCACCCTACATACCCTCTAAATAAGGCTCATAATTTTCTGGGAAATACCATATGGTTTACATTAACCATGATCCAACTATATATAGCCTTAAAAAATTATTAATATTTTCCTAATAACATATATGAAACCAAATAGAATACCCAAAAAATGATTATCAATATAGGGGTGAATAGTTTATTGAATGAAGATAACTAGATGTTATATATACTGCAGATCATTTCTCACATTCTTATGAAGTTCCACATCATATTTTCATGCCACTTAATCCTATAATGAATTGAATATTGAACATTAATCAAATAAATATATAATTAATACACAGACATTATTATTTCAATATTCGTATCATTAAAATATATAAATATTGGATCTCATGCAGTCCTCATCATGGACAAACAAGCATGTATTATGTCTCAAAACATAAAAATCCATTTTTCTTTCTGAGGGTTGTAATGTTTTGAGGAGTCAAAATACCTTATCACCTTTAACCATATTCTCAAGATTATATTAAACTATTTCTATGTGAATATACACTTAGTGATTTTATTATTTTTATATCTTTCACAACTATCATCATAATGATAATTCCTATATATCATTAACTAATAAATTATCATAGCCATCCCAAATCAATATTTAGAAAATTTTTCTAATGAATTTTAAATTGGAGACAGGAATATTATATCACCATGTTATTCAATATAAGGAAAACTCAAATTACCTTCGTGGATTCGTCATTATAGATCAAAACTACTTCTTTATTATAGGATAGTGTGATCATAGGTTCACTGGGAAAACTTTTCTTTAGCTCGAAGAAACTCTCTACACATTCATCTATCTAATGGAACATGAATCAATTCCGAGTCGACATGGATATTAGAATAGATACCTATGATAAATATATCAAAATAAATAAGTGTATCCATATAACCCATGAAAACTATGGATCAATGTTACCATGGTTGGCCTTGGTCATTTCTCAATAACATCCTTCTTTGAAGGATCCTCCAATATAACCTATCATCATATTATATGATAAAAGTGTCAAACATTATGTAGAAATAATTTCCAATTCATAAATTATTGTTAAATATTTTTATCTTCAGGGTCTTTCATACGATTCCCAAGTGATATTAATATTTTTTCCACATCTGGGAAAATGTAAGAATATCATTAATACAGAATAAAATAATAGGTTAAGGTAATCTCTAATGAGTCTAGTCAGTAAATCCATAATGATAGTGGGGGGTATTGGTAAGTCCAAAAGGTATTAAAATAAATTTATAATACTCATATCGTTTATGGAAGTATTTATTGTGTAATTCATCCTTTTTCCATCAATTTATGATATCCATAATGATGGAAAATTTGTGAAAAGAGTCCATATCTTCATAAATAACATAAAAAATCCTTGATATGGGGTATATGATACTTGTTCTTGATTTTTATCTTCTTTATTTCTAGAAAATATTGGAAAAAGTGAATTGACCCCTATTTATTCATAAAAAAATATTTATTTCACCCCATCATGCTATATGATCCCTCTATAATGATTCTCTAAAAATTTCTTCTTCAATTCCTACAAATTAGTCGGGGCCATTTTATATAGAATATTTGAAATATGTGTAGTACAATGCATGAGTTATATTGAAAAATCAACATTATGATTTGTGGGAAGATACCAAATGTCTTTTATAAAAAGATTATCATAATTACAAACAATAATAATTTCATTGAGTTTGAGTTTTACCCAAAGAATTTGGGATAAATATCCCTCAGGAATAGGAAATAACACCCATATTGTGAATGTAACTTTCATGATAAGATCATATTAACCCACAAACTATAATTATATCACAGGTTGATTTGGAATATCGAACATAACCTCTACTACTCAGAAATTGATATGGGATCCATATAGAATGAGCCAATGTACACCCAAAATCACAAGAAATGAAACATTGAGGAGGATCAAAATATTCACTAGAGAAACAATCCCACACACTTCTATCATAGTGGAGCAATAATCTTGAGATGCGATCATCATACAATTAAGTGTTCAGAACCTAAATCAATGTATAATAACTTTGGTGGTAATGATATACTGTTTTCATATTTCTCTGATATAAAAGAGTTGATAGATAAAAAACTAAATATTACCTTAGTTTCTATAGAGGGGATGGTCCTTGTAACTTTCACCATGCCATTCTTATAACCCACATTGATAGTCATGATTTCAAATAATTTCCCATACTCTTTTCTCATAAAATGTTTTTGATGTCGATCGCCAACATTAAAAATTTATTCATCTATTATTTAGCATAATATTAAATCTTTTTATATTTCATGAACTGAAGTGTTTGGGGTGCATTAGTTGTAATAAACAATTCAACTATAGTATCAACTGGCCTCTTTATCACTATTTGAAAATCATGGTCTTTATGACGAACAAGTAAACATTTAATGGACTAGTAGTTCCATTATTAAAATTTAAATAGCATTTTCAAACATTTAAGGAATAAATGTGTTTGTAACAACCTTCCCCCATGTAATTTATTCATATTATTATGAGAATCCATATTTCATTTCATAATGAAACCATGCGAATGAAATAAATATAAAATTTCCATTTCTACATTTAGTGAACATAGAATGATTTATTCAAGTATAACAAGGATTCTTATACATAAAACCTTTCAGATAATTGGTTTTAAGACACCAAAGATTCTATCATTTTTCCTCCAGAGATAATTATTAAACCTAAAGTGCTCCTTCTAGGTCTTTTGAATGTTTTATCATAGATATCATATGATTTCATCATCCTTATACTCCAAATCAAATAAATATTTCTCTATTTTATACACAGAATATGATGAATTTAATTACAAAAAAAAATATCTTCTTAAATTCATCAGATTCCAAGAATTCCATTTCATTCACTTTCATAAAATAATAAATAATATTAAATAATCAATCTAATTTTACTTCCAAATGATAAATGGATAGGGAACAAATTTTATGTCACAATACCTAAAGAATTAACAATATTTATACATGGTACTGATCCATCACTCAACCGCCAGCATATCCAAAAAACCACTAAAATATTGTGGATGTTGCATCATTAAAGATTGAACAATACATTTTTACCTCCATTGATCATTAAAATGTTTATAATGATTCATTTCATGAGAAATTTCCATGTACTGAATAATATCAATTTTTTTTCTAGATCCCATAAAAATAAAATTTGTAGGAGTATAATAATTTAGTTATCTATAAAATACAATATTATCATTATTTCACCATATTTAAGGGATTGACTAAAACCAAAAATCATAGGGTAGGAACCAAGATACAATAACAAGAGTGAGAAATATTATAACCTATCTAATTACACAATTTTATCAGCCTTTGAAATTTATGGTTCATCTTATGTCAAATTAAATTCAGCATCATTTTAATTGGGTTTATATTGCAATATTACTTATAATTTAATCACTAAATATATCTAAACCCTCCCATGATTCCAACTACATATTCCCATGAAAAACATACATAAATATATCATATTTTCCATGAATATTAAATATATCTCCCAAATACAAATACCTAATAACCATAATGGTGTAGTGTACTTGGAAACTATATACATAAAAATTTAATTTATGTAGAATATTTAATATATAAAATATATCTCCTAATAAAAGTTACCCTTCCAAACTCATCATACTTACAAACCTTATTTATAAATATGGGGAAACTAATACCATATGAAGGGGTGAGATCAGATAATCAATAAGTGTAAACATAATTGATATTAATCAATTTTCATATTAAATTTTATCATGAGTATAAGTATGTGATAAAATGTGATTATCAAAAGAAAATCATACACATCAATTCATAGATAATATTCATGATTCATGACATAAAATATTTGTATATCAAAAGATTATGGAATTTTACGAAAATCAATCATGATCAATTAGTTAAAATCATAAGCATATTAAAAATTCATAAGAATTTGGAACTATCTTAGGAATATAAATCCTATCAAATATCAATTTTTACCACTGTGACCATCATATCATAGAAGATTAGTAATCACCATCCATTTCAAATATTATAGAGGATCATGAATCCCATCCCATTTCAATAAGTGGATCGATTTAATCATCTCATTTTTTATAATTTGCTCGTGATATATGAGCTATTATAAAATGTATTTTAGGGATGTATAATTCTTAACCCACCAATTACATAATGAAAACCATATATATGTCTAATACAATATCATATTCAATTCATCATATCATTATATCATAATCCATGTAAAATAAATGGGTTTTATGATAATATCTACATCATAAAAATAAACCACCTAGGTAAATTATAAATATGGTTTCATTGGATCATTTACTCAGAAAGGAATAAAAATCTATAAAGGATGATTATATAGATAAAAAATATATTAAAATACCACAAAAACATTTAAAAAAAGAAAAATAAATTTTACCTCAGATAAAATTTTAAATTAAAATTCCAATGATATTGATAAAATCAGTTTCATTGAAAATAACCCAAGATGAGTGAAAATATTAAATGGTATATATTGTAGAAAAATTTATTCATGCATTTTATGTTAGAAGAAAACATTATTTTTAAACACTTTCTAAAATATAAAATATAAGTTGTTTATATAATATTATGAAATATTCATATTTAAGCATTCTAAAAAAATCCAAGAAAGTGAAAATAAACATTTTTTTAATTTCAATTATCCATAAATACTATGATAAATCAATTTTAATGAGTATGGTTATATAAATAAATCATAACAATAGAAAGATTAAATCATGTTATATTTTCTTTAAAAAGTTATTTATATTAATTTTAAGTTACCAAGAGAAATTATTTTAAAAATAAATTAATATTTTATGAATTAAAAGAGGGTAATAAAATATGTTGGGTTTAAAGGATAATATCCTTAAAATATTCCTCAATAAAAATTTATCACAGAAAATGATGAGGTGAAAAGAGATTAAAACATAAACCCTTATCTCAAGTGTGATTTTCATCACAAGCACCCTAACCTCATTTATAATAAATAAAAAATTATTATATTTATATACTATAACCATATAAACAACTATAATATCATATATGATCAACTTATAACATTGTAACAAATATTTATCAATAATTATTTACAATTATCATCATTTCAAGGTGTTAACTATTTAATTTTTCATAAAATATTTGGCTTGGATGTTACAGTCCTTGCTTCTTGACAATCGATTAATCATATAATAAAAATTAACCACGATATTAATATCATATATATTCATTATATATAAATTTATTACCTTCTATAAAAGGTAGATATATAAAAATAGATTACACTGTTCATGGAGTTGGTAGTCCAAATATATTCTTGAATACTGTTTTCAACTTATAAGGAAAAAGAATGAAAGATAAAAAATATTTATCATTGAAGAATAATAATTATATCCTAAATATTTTATATATATACTCAATAAATCCATCATTACAAGTAAACATGTTATGTGGTTGTGTAAAATGAATCAAATCATGACGTATAGGCAGTATTCAACACATGCACACGAGCGATACTTTGATTTCTAATTTGATAAAAACATGGGGGAAAAGGGTTGTGATATAATCATAACAACATCTCATTATGGTGAAGATACTATATTTATCAAGTTATTATGGATTTAATATGTATATATAAGGTGAAGGAAGAAATAAAATTGAATTTTCTTGGTTAATATTTAAACTTCTTCATTGAGGGGCCACCATTGGCTTAAAACATATGTATTGAATGATTGGTATGAGGATAATAAATGGGGATCTATGAAGAAGAGAAAGAACTTTTGAAATGATTTGGTTAGGAAAATTCATGATAATAGGATCTTGAATTGTGGAGAAGAGATGAGTGGCTGAAAACTTTTATAAGTGAGGGAGATGAAACAAGGAATTTGTCAATATTTTAAATTATATTAATGGCATAATCAATACGAATTTCACAAAAATGACTCATATTTGAGGAAGATATGGGATAGGGTAAAAATTTGACTAGAAAATAGTATTTTTATAGGGTTTATCTCATTGTAACCCTTATCATTTTATTTTTAAAGCATTCAACCCTTTTGAAGTCTTAAAATGGTAAATATTTTCTTTACCAGAGTTATTATTTATAATGACTAATAAAGAAAGTTAAATAATTAAAAAATTCATACATTTTATATCCAAATATAAAGTTTGTTTTTTCAAAACCTAATTCTATAAGTGTCTAAATTTACTTTTAAAATATACCAACAAAACGTGATGAAAAATGATTTTCCATAAAAATATAATTTTAAGTATAAAAATTATTTTATTAAAAAAATAAGAAAAAAAGTAATTAATTTTAGAATAAATAGTTTATTTTTAACAAAATGTAAATAATTATATTTTAATGTTAATTCAATACAATATCATACTTTGTAAATACATGAATTGAATTGATATTTTTCTATAAAATTAGTATTCTACAGTCTTCACATATAAGTTAATCATTATGAAAAATCATAAAATTTTATATTATGATTGTTTTTATCCAAATACTTAAAAATGATAACGTTTTTTTAATATAAAATTTAAAAAATTGGAATGAATTACTTATAACATCTAGGGAGAAAATATAATAAAGCTAGTTTTGAGGAAATTTATTTTTAAAGCATAAAATGATGGTATTATCATTCATCTTCAAAAAACCATAATCAAAATAATATTAATACATTTAATTAAGTATATAATCTATAAATTTAACTATAAAAATTAATTATTTAACAATTATTTAAATTATTTTGATAAAAAATCACATTATATATAAAAAAAATTTATTAAAAATTACTCTGTAAAATTTAATGATACTATCTTCATTCATAATATTTAGATAAGTAATTAATGAATTATTATTCACTTATAAATAATAATTATAAATATATTTATTTTCTATTATTTTTCAAAAGTGATAAATATACTTAATTTGATAAAAATACAAAACATGTAGAAAAATGTATTTTGTTGAAAATTATTCGATTTTATTAAAAACATTATGTGTTTATGAAAAACATTTATAAAAAAAACTATACATATTTTAAATTAATTGGTTACTCATATCGATAAACTCCAATAAAAAAGATAGGTTATAATGATATAATATATAACTGTTCATTTAGTCTAAGGGTAGCATATAATGAAAGCTATTAAATAATTCAAGTTTATTTAAAATTAAATACCTTTGAAATATTACGGAATTACAATATTATTGAAGAGTTAACCATGTAATGGATTTAGAGGAATTGTTAAAAAGTCTAATTTATTCCATAGTTATATTGGGCCTTTTGAAATACTAGAATTAATTAGAGCTATGGCTTACTGATTAGACATACTGTCCAACCTTTCTAAAGTACAAGATATATTCTATGTACCATTATTGGGAAAATGAATTCTTGATGAAATTAATTTAATTTAATATATGTGAATTAGTATGGAACATTACATGTCTAATAATGTAAAGAATATCAAGATTCCTTCAACTATAAAAAAATTTCCTTGGGATTAAACAATTCGACTAGTAAAATTCTATTGAAGAAATTATGAACTTGGGGAGGAAACATGGGAATCTAAATAAGCTATGAGGATGGAATACCAATACTTTCTTAGTTTCCCAAATTTATACAATTTTGTGGATAATATTATTTAAAGGGTGGAATGTAATACCTGATACCCTACTAGAGGAGGTAAATATTGCATCCAGAAACTATTTCACATTACACACTCTAAATATCTATTATTTATAAAATTATTTGAAATCTAAAATTTTAGATTTTAATTTTACCAAAATAATTATATTTCTAATTCCAAATATCTCAATTATTTTAAGACAAAGTGTTTTTGTATTTTTGTGAAGTAATGGGGTTTTAGGTGGCTAGTGAAACAATAATTATTTTTTGAATCATCTCTTTTATGATATTATCATAATACAATAATAAATTGTGTGTTTTCAAAACATTTTTCATCTCAGATATAGTTATTTATTAAGTAAATTAAATCATTAAAAAGTACTTTTTATAATTTATGTACCCCATGTTTATCATTTCAGAAACATAAGTAGTTTTTTACTCTAAAAATTGTTTTCATAATCTAATATTAGTTATTTTTTCAGTTATAGGAATGCAATTTAATATAATTTTTTAGATATTTAAAATAAAAATCTTAAAATTAGGTAATAATTTCAATTTTTTCATCGAAATAAAATTACTATGATAAAAATTAATTACTATGATGATGAAAAATCTATTTTTCACAATGATTATTTTTATTAATATTATATAATGTATATATAAAAAAATAAATTAATAAATTATAAATATTTATTAGAAAATAATTCATAAACCAATATATTAATCTAATAACAATGATTAATTTATTTATCAACACTAAATATGATTATGAACACTTAATTGTTGACAAATCATTTTTCTAAAAATCTATTTTTCTATATTTTATAATTTTTAATGCAACAGTTAAAGTTATAATATTGAGAAATATAATTAGATTAAATAGATTATAAATTTATTTTCAACACACCTGAATTTTGTAATATGAGTTACCTTATATTACTAATAAATCTAAAATTACTTAGTTGAAATTTTTTTACCATAGTAAGAAACCAAAAAAATAAATAAACAAAATAAATTAATAGTAAATAAGAAACTTCATGTTTAAATATGGTATATAAAATCTTAGTTGGGGGGTTTTATACCAATAAACATTGAAAATGTTGTATTTAAAATTTTTGGATTCATTGACCATTGAATTGTTTAATGATGTCATTGAAAAGTAATTAGGATTCACAACAGTGAACTTTTCTTCACTTATAAAAGTGACACATGGTATCCACTTAATAGCTGAATATTCCCTTATAATATATAATATAAAATATTCTATTGGATTCCTAACATAACCCTATCACACATCATTTTTTATATGGTCAAAATTATTTATATTAATGACTCTATTTTTACAAATATTTCTAATAGAAAACTCATGATCAAGATGTATGTATTTCCACAATCTTATCCTTTTCTTCTCAATCATCATCTCCTTACACTCTTACATCCATAACAACATAATAAAATCAGTATCACTATTATAATTATGTGGTATTATATTAATGGAACGATAGTTTTTTATTCTAAACCATATATTAATTAAAAAAAGTGTCATCATTGTGTGGGCACATACTACCTCCACCACGAATCGATGTCTACCATTTTCTATATTTCCACTCATAGATGGATTAAAAAATAGAATTGATAAATATATATGAGATTTAAAATTTGAAAATGAATTATAAATTGAAAATTATCATATAAATTAATTCCTTCCCCCTCATCAGTAAATGACAATGTTAGCAACGTATTTTGAAAACTACCACCTCCATGACGTAAAATATCTCCATTTTCACCTAGATTATTAATTATTTCATAAATACTATTTAAATATTATTAAAAACCTAAATTTTATGAAAATAATATAATACTTATCTTAAATTAAATATATTATATCAACAATAAACAACATTCATAATCATGACCAAACTTTAATAATTGTTTGTTCGTGTTTAGGTGGGTCTAATAACCAATTTGAATGATGATATAAAAATATATCATGGTTCAATATGATAAATTTAATAATAATAATTTTATAATTTAATAATAAAATATTAATGGTTTAATGGTTTTAAAATGATTATATTTATTATTTAACTTATTATTAAAATATCATCCCTAATCTCTAGAATTATGGAACTTAGTTTACAAAATTTTCAATTTCAAAAAATATATCTAAAACTCTAATGAATTGTAATTATATATCTATAAATAAGAAAAATTTAACAACTATAATACCTTATGTTATCTAGGAATTATTTAATATGGGATAATAATAAAGAAAAACAATACTATTATGAAACTAGATCAAAATAATGAAGATTACTCACACCTGATATTGAAAAATATTAATTACTAAATAATATAAAATTATAATATAACTATTAATTAAGTTTAATAAAGTTTATAGTTATGAATTAGGATCTAAAATATGTGAATAAACTATTTTATGTTTTTATATTGGTGGTAAGATTATATTTGGAGATGTTCGATTTAATTTAAAGGTTTTATTTCTCAAATTCCTCTCTTTGAGATATGTTTTGAATTATTCACATAATTTACATTAAATGGTGAATATACTACCTTTATGAGATTTATACCATGAAATTCCTTCTATTCATCATATGTAAAGAGAAATTTTATTCACTATATTTGCTGAGGTTTTTATTGAATTATTACCCAATCCATTAATGGGTTTTCCAATTTATATTTTCATTATTTGTGACACATTCTATATTCAGAATTTATATTTTATTCTATTATGAATAAAATTATCTACAATTACTTTCACCATATTCCTTATAAATTGAATGTGATTTTAGAGTATATATTCATATCCCTCTATCAAATTATTTCCATTCAAGATTTAACACAACCATTGTAAAAGTCATTCCATTCCATGGTGGAAAACAAAAATAATTTTTGGTAGTGTAAATGCGTGTGTAGATTCGTAAACAATACATCCATGTATGGATACTGAAAATGAATTATTATGTGACATAGATTCAATTATGGTTAATCAACCGGAATCTAGGATGTTGGGAATTTATTCAACCATCATTATGATGCATGACAGTTAGACCTAAGACTACTCACCCGACTAGAAACTCTAAAAAAATGTGTTGAAACATTAACATGGTCATTATGAACCATGATGAATCATTTTTCTACCATTTAATTTTTCTCGAACCATGGAAACTACTAATTCATATTGTCATTGTAATGGACCGAACCTCTTCGGTCAATTCCTTTGTGAAAATATGGTGTTTGAGGTGTTCAAGGAGGCCAAGGTGACTTATCCCCATCACTTTTCCAATTTTTTCCCTTTGTGTGAATAGTAGCATCGATAACCCTTGGTGAATAGTTCCAATGGTAGACAGTTGTGAAAAGTGCATTGGAAACCTTCTGTGAATAGTACCAACTGTGAGGTCTAAGGTTAACCTCTCTTTCCTTTTCCAAATTTCAAATTATATGAATAGTTCTATCGGTGAATAGTTCTATCGGCAACCTCTAACGGTAACCTCTCTTTCCTTGGACAAATTTCCAATTTGATGAACAGTTCTATCTGTGAACAGTTCTATTGGTAACCTCTAATGGTAACCTTTATTTCATTTTCCAAATTTCCAATTCTATGAATAGTTCTATCGGTGAACAGTTTTATCGGTAACCTCTAACGGTAGCCTCTATTTCTATTACCAAATTTCCAATTCTATGAACAGTTCTATTAGTGAACAGTTCTATCGGAAACCTCTTACAGTAACCTCTTTTTCCTTTGCCAAATTTGATTTTTGTGAACAGTGTTTCTATAATGGTAGGTGAACAGTGTTCTATTGTTGATGTTCATGAATATTGTTGTATCGGTGAGGATCTAATGGTGAGGTTCATTAATAGTGTTCTATCAGTGGGGTTCATGAAAAATGATCTATTTATTAGGTTTTAATGGTTAGGTTCATGAACAGTGTTCTAACGGTAAGGTTCATGAATAGTGTTCTATCGGTGAGGTTCATGAATAGTGTTCTATCAGTGAGGTTCTAATGGTGAGGTTCATGAACAATTTTTTTCTTTGAAAAATTTTGATTTCATTAACAGTGTTTGTAGCATCATACAATTTATTCCCTTTAGCATCTTCCTTCTCCATAAATTGCATTTAAAGCCTCGTCTTAAGGACCCTAAAGCTGATTCCAAGGCCATATCTCCTATATTAATTATTCCTAAGGCTTAGGATGTTTTTACGTGGTCAAACCGCGTGGTTTACTGGGATCCACTTTTAATGGGAAAAGAACCATACCTTAAACTGCCGCTCCAATAAATATTCTAAAGGGACGGGATATCTTCCTCCCTAATTCTTCCTATTTGTTATTGGCAATGAGATTCTAGAACCATTCATTAAATTCCATAGGAGTTTCATAATCAAATTTACTCTTAGTATTAGTTCTACTCTATTTTTGATGGAGCCAAGAAGTATAGATCAATCTTTGATATAAGGTATGATCTATCGTCATTTTTTTGGGTTCAACTCCTTCTGTTTCTACTCTCAATTTTATGGAATTCTACCCCCATGCTCTTAATGGGATTTTCTTGTGTGATGACTAGTGTGGTTGTGTCTCTGCATCCTCAGGTGGATACAGTTGTCATGGGGGAGGAGATCATAACCAGTTGTGTGGTCTATTCTTATATAATAGAACGTTAAGAACTGTTTGAGGAAGGGGATTCATTGCATTCCTTTTCTTTTACATGCAGCTGTATTGTTATCATGTTTTATCCCACTATATGACAATGGAATTGAAATAATAAATATTTTAATCAGATAAATAAATTGATATCGATCAAATGTTATAGCCTCTTGTTTTTCTAGATAGTGTGATATCTATGATTGCTTCATATAACTATTTATTCGTGACAGAAATATGTAAAGAATGTAATCCAGAATTTATTGATAATTGTCTGGCTACAGATAAAGAGGCATGTAAATAAATCTCATTCTTATTGTTGAAATTTTTATGTTAATAAAAATGGTACAATAAGCATGTTTAATTTATTTCTGTTAGATTACTGTTTAGGTTTCCTGAATGTGGAACCTACATTTAATAAATCGATTAATTCAAAACAGATTTTGTTTGATAAATCCATGAACGGTTCTGAGTTACCCTATAGCTTGTTTAAGGTCCAAGAGGCAATTATTAACATGTTTTTTACCTATTTATTGTATTGTGATGTGATTCTGGATGGATGTTGTGATATGTGTGGGTATGGAGGCCTTTTGGTTGTGGTAGTAGATAATGCCTGGAGTGGCGAGATGCATCGGTTTATGCATATGGGTGTCGGGGAGGACACCGGGGATGATGGAATACGCTAGATGCGATTGTTAGAGGCTTGCTGATTCTTATTGGTTGGTTATCTACTTACTTTTCCCCACTTCTCATGGTAGCTGGTCTGGCTTACCCTTCTTCCGAAAGAGGTGAAGACGTGCAAGGTATGCCACGTGATTTCCAGGTTTAGCTTCTCGAGAGAGGATGGGTATATGCTCTTAAAATAGGTGGAAAAGACTCGACGGGTAGTACATCTACTCACTGTGTTGATCCCCCTTGTTTTTAGTATCATATAATGTTTTTCTAGAATTCATGGGAATGTGGGAATGTAATTCTATAATGAATAATTGAATAAATGGTGCTAACCCATGGGGTTGCAGTACTATGGAACATAATGATGAGGTTTTAATTTTAAAGGGATGGTGGACTTTGGGTGTAATAATAAGGGAATTTAATGTGGAATTGTGATTGGTTAATTAATGTTCAAGTATTAATTAACGTAAAGTGAAACTAATAGGTATTTAATGGAGTAATTTATTAAACATCTCTTAGTGGTTGTGTGCTTATTGGATACCCAGTTTTAGAGTACAAGCCTGGAGTCTGAGAGATGTTTGATGTAGTTGTGTCTGAGACTAGGTTGTGCCCATGGTATGGTTGTGAGATATATTATATCCTATAATCATTATGTTTCCCTATTCTACTCCACCCTGTCAGTAAGGGGAACTGACACCCTGAGGATTCTATGCCCTGGGGGGTGTTTTCCCCAATATTTCGGTGGAAGGATGACTGGCTGACTGCCCCCTTTGGCCCCGCTCTCATTTCATGGTAGTTACTTATGTTGGTAGGTAGAATGGTTAGTTTTCCCCATATATGTGTGTAGAGGTCTATTATGGCTTTTGGTTATTCACACACATATTTTCTGGATATAGTTTCTTATGGAATACTATAGGTGTAACATGTATAGGTTGTGATGTCCTAAGGATCCATACTCGGTGTATGGGCTGTAATGGCTTGAGGTATAACACCCAATGTGTTATACAGGTTATCCAGGCTATAGTTTCTCCTAGAAACTACCTAGTTAAATTTCATACATGGACGTGGTGGTTTTTTTTGCATGAGGTGCATATCGTGGTGCTTCGCCCAGGCATCTGCGGGCAAGTTTTTTTGGAGAGAGATGCTCAGGACGTGCGATGCTGGGGAAAAGCGGAAAACTAGTGGGGACGTAGTAGAGGTATACCCTTGATATTATTTATTATATGATATATTCATGTATGCGTTACTTAGTGACAATAGCCATGGTGAGGCTGTGAACTTAGTATACCTATTTAGGTGACGAGTTAGTTTCACTTATTGTTCACTATGCTTTAGCATGATTTCATTACTTTAGCACAAGAGGATTTGGGGAGGATCCTACTGAGTATACTGTTGCACTCAACATATGTATATATAAACTATTTTTAGGTCACCAGGATATAGTTGGATTTCAATCTAGTTTCTTTTAGCTTGGGGTTGCAGGAGCTATTTGGGCATGTGGTTGCTGTTGTTTTTTGCATTCTTTTGGGTACTTGTAATTTTCCCCTTCCAGTTGTAGTAGTATTGCATGACATTTCATATGTGTACATGGGATTTATTTTATATTAATGGTTGAGTTGGAGTTGGTTGGTGTCTATCTTAACTCTCTATTTCGCATGTGTTCTCTTAGAGGGAAATTCCTCCCAATTGTGTGTTTTCTATACCCTGGTGCTGGTCGCCAACCTGGGGCCTAATAGAGGTGGGACTCGGGGGCATTATCTCCCTTCTCACATTGTTGGACCTGGAGGGGTACTTTTTGTGGGGTGGGGGTCATGTCAATCATATTCCATGGATAACCCATCACATTGAAATTACCCCATCCACTATATTTCTTTTATTAGGGTACAACCTATTTCTTTGATTGTACCCCACATATTATTCCATTGAATGATAAAATATTTATCTTCCATAAATTTCATTATAAAAATATCCTTGTTTTTAAACCACAACTTCTTCCTTATGGAATGGTATGAAATGTTATATTATTTATTATATTTAATACAATAAATATCAATAAGTTATGTGTAGAAACCATAATTAGATAGACTCTCAAAGCATCAATATGTCCCATCAGACAAAACAACTTAGGTTATTGTGTACACCACTCCCCATATTTGATTAGTGTCATGGTACACAAGCTTCAAAAAAAATTTCTATTAAAAATTATTCACTCTATAAGTATGAAATCAATTATTTTTGTTAACCATGTTTTCATTTATTATAAGTGATATAAAATTCCCACATTTTCAGTTTATTATAGATTCATGTTGTTTATTTGTTTCTTCCATATAACATGTACCATTTTTATATTCTGATATATTCCCATTATTATACTCTATACCAAGCATCTAACCTTACGATTATTTGTTTTACTTTATCCAAGAAATATAGAGGTGAACTATGTGTAATTTTCAAGAATGTGGTTGATTGGGAAATAATTTCACCATAACATGTTTCTAGTGTATATTATGTTTTCATATGCAATTTTTTTATAAATCTAGCCTTCTAAATCCACTAAATTATTGGATCCAATATGAAATATTTTATTCTCTACCAAAAATATAGTAAAACTGCTTTATATGGGTTTCTAAACTATTGTTTGTAATAGTAACATTTCATTATTAGTGGATTATTTTTCAAGGAATCATACTGTGGATTTTCCCTTTTAGGTTATTTAGGATAAAAAAATAAGGATTCCACCTATTTAATTTTTTTAACACATATTTTGGATATACGTGTACTCCAACAATATTTTCAATTTGGATTAGGATGGAAATATTTTTTTATTATGCTATTATTTCATATTTTTATTCATTCACACATTCATCCATTTCCATATTTCATAATAGTATCCTCTCCCATGTTATTTTTATTTGGGATCTCTTAATGTGGAATAATGTTATAAATATATTTCATGGTATGAAAATTCTTCCCTCTTCAATGAGATTCAATAAGTGTAGAACGTTGGAATTGATTGTTTTGAAATAATATATGTACTTATTTAGGTAATACCTTCTAGGATTACAAATGCAATAGGCATGTTTATAAAATAAGAAATACACTCATTTATATCTATATACATCATCTAATTTTCATCTATGATAACATCTTTATTGCAATTCTTTATTATTTCATTAGGAGATATATGTAATGAATTTAGTGGGAATCTATGGTCATTAGAATTCTTCATGAAAAATGAAATTAGATACAGTTTGTAAATCATTAATGGAAAGAACTTATAAAATGTCATATTTAGGGGATTGAAAAAATTAATTTCCAAAATATGGTGGATGATATTAATATAAAAATTGAATGAGAATTGCCTGTCAAGATAGTTGTACCAGTCAAATCATGAAATTGAAGTCTATTTAGTATGATCAGCCAAATTTTTCTGTAGGGGAGGATTATACTACATTGATCTATTGGAAAATGAATAAGAGCAGCTGTAAATCCATTGGTCTATCTTATTTTTTATTTTTCATATTTTTTTATTTTTTCATTTATATAATCTAAAATAATATTATAATATTAAAAATTATGAAAATAATAAACTACTTATACCATTAATATTCCCCAATATATCTATTTTGATCTTGAAATTATCCCTTCACTAGTCCAATAATTAATATGATTTTGAAAACAATATTGTATGATAAATTATTTCCTAAAATAAATATTCAAATTTATAGAGAAGGGGGTATCATTGAAAAAATCACAAAGGAAAAACCAAGTGTTGAGCCTTCTTTATATATTTTTTAAAGTAAGGAGTCACTCAGTTTTTAAATAAAACATTTATTAAAAATATGAATAAATATAATAATATTTTAATAGTAATTAATTTCAATAATAACGTAATTTAAATAAGTAATTTTTATCACTATTAATTAAAATTATATTAATAATGGTAACTATTTATCATGTAATTAATAATTATAATTAATAATAATTTTTATTAATATTAAAATCAATAGTAACTTGCTAGATTATTTTATAACTATTTCAATAATGACTGTTTTAATTATATCGATGATAATTTTTATTTAATGATTATTAATAATAAATAGATTTTATTTTTATTCATTATACTTTCAATATTAATTTTAATAAGTAAGTTGCCAGTAGATACTTCAACAAACTAATTATGTTGGTTATTAAAAGCCCTTAAAAAGACCCTTTATTGGGTTATTAATATAGCACCTTACAGTTGAAACTTCAGACACTAACATTAGTAGAGGACAATGAGGTTGTAATTACTTTCATATTTTCTTTATGGGACTCATAACTTTTAGATATATGGATTGATGGGGTGGATAATGAATTATTGAATACATGATATGAAGTTGGATAAAAATCCCAAGGCTCCTTTCATACAAATAAGGGCCTTCGTTAGTGATTTTTTTTTCAAAAAATATTATGGAGAAAAGGATTCTAAAATATTGTTTTGAAAATATATTTTTCATAAAATGTATATATATTGTATAAATAAACAGAAAAATAAAAACAAATATTTTCGAAAAAACATGACTAATGATGACATTTTTAATTTATATTGGATTTCATAATTTAAAATCCAAATGGTTGCCTCCCACCTATAGTTGTGTTGTTTCAATCAAACCAACATGAATTTTTATTGAAATTGTGGGATCAGATAAGTTTGAATCACAAATTTTTTTATATGTAGATATGTATGATGTTTGTATCTTTGGGTTAATCTTATCCTTCAAAAAATAAAAAGAAATATATATCAAACAACATTGTAATACGACTGTAGGAAAATTCGATTCATCATTACCAAAAAATTCATGAAATAATCGAGGGAAGTTTCCCGTGAAAACCCTATACTAAAAAGTGGGGGGGGGACCAAAGTCTTCTTTGAAGTAAACATCATTAAAAAATCATGGTTCATTAGTTTTTTATTCTCTATACATTTAATTTGTCAAAAGTAAAAAGGTTTTGATCCAAAGTAGAATGTAGAAGATGGACTCAAAGTACCTTATAGTGATGAAGAACGACGTAATAAAACATGTCCATCTTGATGAAAATAACATCTCATAATATAAAGATAAGATAATGTTCTTCCTTATATTGTAAAAGATCTTTTTTTTGGAAGAAAACCTTCCACTTATTCACAATGATACCACTCCAAATCCGGGTGACATTAATATTGATTTGAATCAAGTACAAACACATTAAATCCATGTGGAATATATAAATATGATGATGTTCTATGCTCAGGATATATTACCCACCCATTATCAAATAATATATATGGAATTATTTGTGAATTGGATTTCTCTAGAAAGATAGGATTATCACAAATTAATAAAAAAAAATTAAGTTCAATTTAAAAATTCTATAGTGAGAGAGAATATACATAAAAATAATATATATATGATGTTAAAATTCATTAAATAAATCAATTTTAATGGAAACCCCACACATTAATTTTCTATAATTTAATCAAAATGTTTAATGGGTAAGAAAAATGTTAGAAGATGATTGATGTTATTCACTACTATAACCCTAAATACATAGTGTAATTATCTCCCATTATGATTAGAGGTTATGTTATAAACTACTAATAAATTATTAAGACTCTATGAGTTGTGTGTTCTAATAACTAAAAAATATTGTGATATTTTGACTATATTAACTAAGAAGTGGTTCTACTTCTTATAGTAGATAATGGGTTTACACTTTAGAATGTTCTTGAAAAGGATATAAGAAAATGACCCTAAAATTTTATCACAAAAGTTATTTTGGTTATAATAATCATTTTATGCATGGTATCTAAAAACTAACATAAATTTTAAAAATTTTAATTTTCTTAAACTTGAAAAATATGATAATACATTGAATATTTATAATAATTTTTTTAAAATCAAATGTTACCTTTAGTAAATATATTGATTTATTTTTACTCTAAATTGTTCATATTAATGAATAAAAGTTATAGATTTTTATAAATTTATTCATAAAATATATTTGGTGGGACCCAAATCCATTTGGGTTGTGTATTGATACAGTGGATAAAAAATTATGGAATCACACATTGTAAGTGGGATAAAACTATCCAAAATCCTTATAAATAAGGGCCTTATGATGTAGTTTTTTTGTAGAAATATATTTAGGTAATTAATTTAAATTATTTATTTATAAAATATTTTCATGAAATTAATAAATATATATTCTATAGAACAATTCAAAATGAAAGATCAAATATAAATTTAAAAATATTTTTTAAAATAATTTACTGATAAATAGAATTTCCATATTCATTAGATTTTAAAATATGAAATCCAAATGGTTTTATCCTTTTAATTGTTTTTTTTGGTTTTTATCACATAAAAATGTGTTATGGCCAAAATGGTCGGATCGAATCAGTTTGAATCACATAGATTTTTATTAATAAATAAGTGGGTTGTAAAGATTATTTGGTTGATCTTCATTAAAAAAAATATAACTATTATTCCAAAATCATGAAAATAGGAAAGATGAACATTGGTGTAATACATTTCTAAATACTTGTTCATATTTTTTAGTGATATTTCAATTGATAAACCTACAAAAACATGTGGGGGATAATAAAACTCTTATGGATAATGTACATCATTCACACATAATGGTCCATAGTATTTTATATCATATTTTCATTATATGATCAAACATATGTGACAAACAATAATGTGTGGTGTGGATTATGTAAGATTCATTGAAAATGTGTGCTCTAAAAGGTGTAAATAATGATGCATTAAACATGTATTTACTTCAGAATGATGGCAATAGTCTTTGTTGAGTGATCCCTCAAGAAGTTCATGTGTATTTATTTCACATTAAAATCCACCATTAATTAATAATTATATTTTTCCACATTATGAATTAATAAAAGAACCATAACCAAATACATAAATGATAAATGGAAATGAAAAAATAAAAGTACAATTAATAATAATTAATCATGATTCATGTTGGAGGGATTTTAAAAAAACACACACTAGGGTAACAAATGACTCAAAACATCATACATTCTGGCTTTCATTGACAAATATCCAAAAAGACTAAATAAAAATGTCTGATGCTAAATAAATCCCATTAGGATAGTGGCTCAAAGGCCCAAAGTGAATGGATAAAAACTCAAGTGACCATACGATAAATAGATCACAACTCGTAGGCCCACCAACCCAATTCAAATTTAATTTTCAATAGAGTGACTCACTCACACTCATCTAGAACTACCTTTCACCCTGAACTATCTCCCCCACTTACCTATACCTATTTCTCCCCACTAGATTCATTATATCATTCACAATTGTTTTCATGTGCTTTCACGTAACTCCATTTGCAGCTGATCACATGCCAATCATACATGTAATGCAACACAATAACCCATTTAATGGGGAGGGGTTGGTTGTGACTAGGGTTTGAAAACCAGCTACATAGATAAGTGAGAGATCAACTAAACCTCTATACTATGACCCATTAAAAAATAAAAAATAATTAGTATCAGAATTAATAATAATAATAATAATAATAATTAATTTACTAAATAATAAATAATTTAAAAATACTTTAATTAATAATAATATTATTACTAATTAATATTAGTAATTATATTAAACTAATTAATTATAATTAATTAATATTTATTTTTATTACTCAAAATTAAAATAATAATAATTATTGTTACAAATAATTGAGAGTTATAATTGTTATTAATATTAATTACTATTTTTATTACATAAATTTAAAAATATTATTGATAATAATTAATTTTCGTGACTATTATTAGAAATATTACCTATAAAAAATGTGAATCATGTATTAAAAACCATGGTCTTGGAAAATTTATTACTAAAAACGAAAGTACACAAGAAATTAGGCAACAAAAACAAAATTGGGACTAACAAACCCATCATTAACATAATATCATTTAGTGATAACCTTAATTTAAGTATAAACCCCATTCATTGATATCCACACTGATCTATCAGGTATCTTCCTCTCTTCCACTACATAGGATTCTACCAATTATCATCCAGATAATCCATGCCCAATGGCTAATCTTACTCTCATGAGGCTCAATGCATTGATATCAAGTGAAATAATTTATTGATATCAAATTAGTATGTTCTTGATTTAAGTAATTACCTATAAACATGACCTTATTTGGGGGAGTCCAATATTCATATGTGTCTTGAGTTGTTGTAATACCACCAAGTGAGGACTATGTTATGGGATGAAACTAATTGGGGGCCCTCCTTTGAAGCCTATATAGATTGAAATGGGGTGGGGAGATGCATTATAAAAATAATTAATCATACTTTTGATACATTTCTTATCATGAATCACAATATAAAGAGAATCAAAATATGTGTTTCTAATGTATTTCATCATCATAAAGATGTTGAGTAGAGCCAAACCCTTACTCCCACTACATCCAACATCAATGGTATGTGGGCTCTATCCACAATGAGCATCCCCCATAGCTGGAACTAAACCATAAAATCTATAAGCATGTATAGTAGCCACTGCCTCAGAGGGAGAAGTAGCTATTAATGAATCAAAGATACATACAAGACCATGCTTCATAATACCTTCATCAGAAGATGAAAAAATTTTCCTCGTGATATGGAACAAATTCATGATCCATAGTCTATGTTTTTATATTTTCTAACCCAATGTGATACGAATCCAAATATCGTGTAATTTGAAATGTTTTTTCTACCATTTTCTCTTATATGAGCTGGCTCCATTGGAAAATAGTGACATAAAAAACCAATTTTCCCCTTGAGAGAATTTTTTTTTATTTTTCAAGGGGGATAACCTTTAAAATTACTATCTGGTTCATGATTTTAAGTACATTCAACCATGTCTATCCATCTTGATTAATAAGGATATCCTTGAACTAGTGTTTCATCATGAGACAAATCCTTATTCCTTGCATATTTAGTTCCATGTCATAATGGAGATGAAATTTTTTGACCACTGACCACATTGGAATAAGCTGATTGAGTGCTTCCCGATTGAGGACCCCTAGCTCTCTCTGATATCACAATTTCCCCCCACCTTCTTCATCTGCATGAAATGTAAAATTTTAATAATCTACATGATAGAAAATCATTATTTAATTATCCCAAAACAAAATCTTGTTGACATGGGAATTTGAATGTCCCAATTTAAGAACATTTTATACAAAAGGATGTTTCATATCAAGCATAACCGAGTGCTCAACCACAAAATCTCCATCAATAAGGAAGATTGATGGAATCATGGATGTACATAAGTCAACATAAAAAAATATCCATTAAAAGTGTCCATATCATTTACACACCAACTCGACATAAATTTAAATTGGAATACCCAATACAAATTAAATATTCCAAAGAATTTTCAGGTGGTAGAAGAAACAACTAAGACCCATAATCTGAATACCAAATTGTTTAATAGATTTATTGATGTTACATTGATTTTAAAGAATATTCTGACCTTAGATCCTCATGATTCTTAGTTTTAGAGAAATGAAACCAAAGCCCAAATCCCATGATTTAAGAACATTGTAAGGGAACACGACATGAATAATCCCTTATTGATAAAAAACACACACCAACCATAAAATCACTAGACCCTTTATAGAAAATTTATAAAATCATCAAGCATCTATTGAAGATCATTATAAACCATCATGAGTCTCCAAATAATCGATTTTCTACACTCTTCACAGTGCTCCACCAAATTTTCTTTATTCACCTAAAAAAATTCCAATGATTTATTTTGGTATGTTTTTCTTCATTGCATTGGATTATCCTTTGAAATCAGTTAACGATCAATGAATTTGACTCTTATCCAGAAGGGATGATCAATTTGAGTCCAGATTAATGAGAAAATGCATCTAGGCCAGATATTCTCATACTAAAACACCCCTTCAATGATTTTCAATTTTATTTACTGGGATAATATCGACAACCGTGATACATGATAGGCCAAAAAAACATCTTTCAGATTAGAGAACTCATCCAATGTAAGTGTCATGAATAATTTTTAAAATTCACTAAAATTAATAATCATTACAATAAATAAATAATAATAGAAAATATGAAACTCGTAATAAAAATTATTTATTTATATTAACTATGAATAACAATTAAATTTAAAAACACTCACAATTAAAATTTTTATTAAAAATAATAATAAAAAATAAAAAATTTATTTTCTAATATTAATAATAATGAATTAAAAATAAATTAGTAGTAAAAATTATTTATAAAATTAATTTTTTAAAATAAAATTATTAACAGTATAATTAAAAATAATTAACATTAATAATAATAATTAATAATAATTTAATTAATTTGACAATAAATTAACATGCATTTTATAATTAGATTTCAATTATTTAATTATTTTTTATTATAATTAACTATATAATTAATTAATTTTAATTTAATTATTAATTACATTGTTATATTTTGAATTTTGAATTTCTTGTATTATTTTTTAATTAATAATGTAATTGAAAATAATTATTATTAATTATATAATTAATCTATATTAATTAAACGAGATTATAATGTAATAATACACATGAACTCTAACATCACAATGACTTAAGCCTCATCCCTCCCCGTAGGGAATAATAAACACCCACTGGACCTATTTTATTATATCTCCTGAGTAATATATAATTTTTTGGTGGATGGTTGGAGGGATTACACACATAAATACACTCAAAGGATTTTTGGTGTTGTCCACATGACCCCCATGTGTTTATCCACCTCAATATAGTCTAATTATTATAAATTAAATGGCTATACAAACCCTTGTGTTGTTGTGGCCAAGAGGTCATTTCAATTTTCCAATATGAACTACTTTTTTAAAACTTTTATTCTTAATATTTTTTAATGTGAATCTACAAATTGTAGTTTATTATCACCCCACATGAATTTTATAATCCATAGATCATTCCAACAATACGAAGAAGGCTTGTTAATGGGTCAAATTTGGAACTTTTTTCCTCCCAAGATCCTTGCAACATAAATTTCATTACTGAATCCCACACATCTTCACATATTATACTAATCTCGACCACCCATACTAAAAAGTTTCTACGTGCCTGTAGTCTTTATTCTATAAGATAACTATAGAAAATTATTCAAAAAATCCCTTAAAATGTGGTAGTTATTCTTTAATGCCATAACATGTATGGTCAAAATCAATATTTTTTTAATAATATGTAATATACATAGTTATTTCCACATAGAAGAAAAAAATATTATTAAAATGATTGAATTTTTTTATAAATATGTTAATCATTATGTTGATGGAATAATATTAAGAGGTACCAATAATCACTTGCCTCCCTAGGTATCCACTAATCAAGGGAATAACTGAAAAATTTGGTAGGATCTATTTTCCATTCAAATGGAGTGCTATTACCATTAATATATTTAATGATAAGGATATAATAAAGAGAGTTTTGACTTATATTAGTTTCATTAATATGTTAAATATTACATGTAACTCTTCTATGTATTGTGTTTCCTCATTTAAATAAGAAACACCACATGTTTTTAATATTATTCTCATCCTCTAATTTTCATTCATCAAAATATAAATTTTGTATACATTATTTATATAAGTTATCATTGAACTATATAATGATGAATTTGTCATTAATATATCATTACATGATGTTTTACATGTTACAATGGAATGATATTATACGTACAAAAAGTACATAAACCAAAGATATATAAAATCACATATTGATATTATTACACAGTCTATAAAATCATTATATCACTGGATGTATAATTATTTATTGCATATATCATACATTAATATCTATAACCTTAACCATTATTATCATATATGTTATAAATTCTATTATTTAGTTCCAAATCTAAAAAACATTAAAAATAGATAATTTTAAAATCTAGTTTCTCATGTATTAAGGAAAAATATTTTTCTTAAATATTAATGAAAACCAATTCCTATTAAAAAAGATTTTGAAAAAGACTTTTTATTTATAAGAAACACATGTTAGAAGTTTTAATCTCCATAAATGATCAAATATTTATATATATATTATATTTATCCAAAAGAAATTGAAATGAACCATTCTTTATTTTAAATAAGGATAATTACATGTTAAAAAATTCAATTTTTTCTATTCATAAATCATCTATATATTAAAATTCTTGTCAAATCTATAATAATCATCTCATACTAAGAATTCATAATTTTGTGAAATTTGTTTATATTACATAAATTTATTTATGAATATAACACATTAATGAAATCCTTTAGAGGCTCATCAAAGTAGTTAAATTAACATGGAAGAAATTGTTAGATATCCCTAAAATAATCTTTCCTGGATAAATATTTATTTATTTTACATTATTTATATTCATATTTTAAAATTTTAAATGAATTTATGGGTGATAATTTTTTTAATTTTGGCTACTAAATAAAATAGTAGTAAAAAAACAGATATAAAGTAATAATGGGTTTAAATAATTTTCATTCATGGGTTGATTACCCAAACCAATTCCATCATTGTATAATTATTGATGGGACTATACATTATTCATTCTTAGTGAATGAAATCTACTAACACAGATTAATTATCCTTTGTAGATTGAAAATTAGTGAACGAGCACACTATAATAATAGTTCACTAAACCATATAAATCATGTTAGAATAGGTAAAATCACTCAATAATCACGGATAAAATTATTGATACCATTGATCTTAACTACATGAAACAAATATTATTATAGTAAAATCTTTACATTGTAGCTAATTTTGAGGAATAAAACATTATCCACATGATTGTATTCATATTATAATGGTACAAATATTTTGTTCACTATATTATATGTTGTTTGAATCCAAAAAATGAAATCCAATAAGTATCTATTAATTTGAGAAGCAATAGTAGATTTAATAATAAATTATAAAGAAATCAGTCACTAATATCCATTAATTTAATAGTTAAAAATATTTGAATAATACTAAAATAAAAAAAATAGATGATTTGAAAATCAGGAATTTATTATTAATTTATTCTTTTGGATGAACCATTCATTTAATTTTTCTATTATATAATTAACATAAATTAATTGATGTAGATAAAATTGTCCTAAAATCATTTGTATTATTTAGAATATCTTTAACACAAATTTATCTCTCTGATAAAACTATATTTTATTAACAGTATTGGAAATGTGGGATATAACCATGACTCTATTAACATGGTTTTCTATAACCATGGGTATATAGGTCCCTATTCCAATAATCCATAAAAACTATTACTATAGAGATAAAACCAACACACTTTACCATTTTTTTAAAAACTTTGGGTATTTGTTTTATTATTGAATTTTTTTTTCTAACCATTTGTTCAAAATATCAACATATTCATGGACCACACCCTCCCCATACCCATAATCCAAAATTATGTCCTATTATACACAAAACATCCTTTTATTATCCATTTAACAATTAATTGAATCATCCGCATACATATGTTTGGTGATTGAGTTCTACATTAACCACAAATTAGTGATTTTCATTTCCATCATCAATTATATTGAGAATAAGTTAATTGTTTTGTATAAAAAAATATAGTTATCCTTAAATCATGATAATTTCAGATTCATTTGACTTTTATTAATTTAGATAATATTTGTTAAATTATTTCACAATAAATTAAATAATAGATGATTTATTTAATTAATTTAGTTAGTTAATTCCTCTACATAAATAAAATGAATATTTTTTGTTTAATAATTATGGTAATTTATTGGATTGGTAATGTCTTTTGAGTTATGAAATTATTATTTTTAATTTTCATTTAAATAAATAAATGATCAAAAAAAATTTATAATTTTTTTAATCTAATGTTTTTTGAAATGTTTGCATAAACATGTTGGCACTTTTAAAGATATTATTAAAAAGTAAAATCGAAAAGGATGACAATTGTATGTTATTTTGATATTGATGGACCATATTTACACATCATTAAGCATTATGATAATGATTTTGATAGTTTTAATGATATTTTTTTAGTAATTACGATTAAATGGAAAATTTATTGTACGGAAGATTTATTAACTGATACTATGGTTTACATTAAAACAATCACTTTCATATAATCATTTTAATTGTTTTTATAATCATTATAAATCATGTGTAAGTTATTTTTAAAACAAATCATGGTAAAATTAAATATTATATTTATTGCATTTGTAAATGTTAATTGTTTAATTTAATGTTAATAGGATCATTAAAAAAAGATAGATTAAATTATGCATATTGGTTTTTATACGTATTTAGTATTATAGGAGTTGTTTATTTAAAAAGGAATTTTTATATAAACATCTTTTAAAACTAATACTATTATTTTTTAATGTACATTGGGGGTAAAATATGTTTAAATTATTTTTAATTGGATTCAATGTTTGTTAAGTGAGTTTTGTTGTAATATTATTTATCATTATAATATATATTAGTTATTTTTAAATTTTGGTATGGTTTAATTCTTGAATCACACTTGAAATTAGAATATATTAATATCTGAATAGTTATATAATTATAAATTTTATTATATTTTAATAAATAAATCATATGTATCCATTATAACCCATACATGTGTAATTTTTTTATCTTAAGAGGATGAAATTTTATTTATAAATGTAATATTTATCATGTGGATAGAGTATAATGTGTAATGTTTCCCTTACCTACACAATACATTAATTTTTTTTTTAATTTATGTTTTAAAACATTGTAAATTTATATAGAGGATGAAAATAAATTTATTTCTATTAGAATACCTTAACTATTTCTTATTTTGATACTTGTGCATTGATTAACATTCTACTTGTATGTATTAGTTTTTTTCAAATTCCATTTCTTAATTTTTTTGGGTTGTCTACTATTAATGATATTTTATGGTATATTCTGCATCTTATGATTTATTTGTTTAGGTTCTAGTATTTCCTTAAGATTTTCCTATTAAAATGGGTATTTATATTATCTTATTAGATATGTTTTGTAGACCCGTGATATTGAGTTATATAAGGTTGTTATATGAATAATTTCATGAGATAAACATATTTTTTAAAGATATGACTTTTCATATTGTGTTAAAAAATGTTCTTCCTTAATTAATGTTTTACATGCTAATAAACTATTTATTTTTCTATGGAAATTTTTTGTCCCAAAATGAATTCAAAATATTCACCACTATAATGAAATTTATAATAATGGTTATATATATATATTTAAAATGCCTTTTATTTTTAGAAGATATTGGATAGATATTATATATATGATAGTAATCGAATCTAAATCTATTTTGGAAGAAAATTGGTTTTTTATATTTTATATTTAACAATGCTTTGTATTGGAAACTTATACAATTACATTGTTATAATTTTTTTTATAATACCATTCTTATGTTTTTAAGATTTTATCTAGCACATGAAAAAAATAATTTTCAGACAAACTATTTTTTTTGAATCTAAATGGAGATAAAAAAATTCCAAAATTTATTGATAAAAAGGAAATTAGTGCAACATAGAATTCAATATTTTATTAGTTTATTTTTATTCATCATCAAGATAAAAATGTTTTCCAACAAAATAAGAAAATATTCCATGTACACATGATGGAACTAATGAAAATGACGATGTTAGGGGAGTTGAAAAATTTGTAGTTTATGAAAGGACTCATACATATTTGGCATGTGGTAAAATGAGAATGTAATATTTCTAATTTTTTCAATATCAAAGAATATCGATGTCTCGAATTTATAATTCTCTCATCAATTATATTTATAACATTATAATGGAATTACACCCTGATGATACATATATTTATTTAATTCCCTATATGTAATGTATGTTAATTGATCAGCTTTGATTTTTTACAAATAATATTCATGCATCCCTAAATGATATTAACTAATTTTTATATGAAAACATGTTCTAAAATGATTATAAAGAATAAAATATATCTCAATGGATTCCAAATACTTTTTAAAAAATATCTCATTTTCTATATAATAAATTATAGAAATTTTCATTTAATCACTGTCTATATAATCTATTCATGAATGATGAAATAATAAAATGTATGTAATGAACTTATACTGGTAGAATTATAGATTATGATGCAATCAGTAATCTCTAATGATGACGAACATGATATAACTCTGATGCATGAAATCTTAATTTTTCATGTGAGGTGTGTATTGCAATTTCTGATCTGTCTTGTGAATGTATTAATCTATTTTTTCATATTATTACTTCAAACAACATGCGGAATGATTTCATTTAAATTTAACACCATCCTATGATGATGTGTTTCAATAACTATTTACATGATATTGAAAGGAAATTTAAACCATTAATGAATATGCTGAATTATCTTTAAAATGTGTGTGTACACATATACAATGATTCTTTGAAATAAATATTTTATATGTTAGTTTTTATTAGGTGGATGATAAATCTTTTTATAACTTATGTAATGATGTATGGATGGATAAAAAAGGTTATAATATAATGTATTGTTTTTATTAGTAACATATGATCTCGAATTATTAAATATCATGATACTTTTTTATGGGAAATCAATCATTATTTATAATGGATCATCTATATAGGGAAAATAGAATAGTTTTTATAATATTATTTTGACTAATAAACCATGTTAGTGTGAATTCAAAACTAATATTCTTAATTAATTACAAGTGGTTAGTTTTTAATTTGGGAATGGATTAATAAAATATTGAAGGATGAAGAATTGTTATATTGAAACCAATTGGAGTTTTAGATGTAAAAGTATCAAATTTTATTTTCATTATTGGTTATCATATTATTTATATCATGTATAAGAATGAGGTAAATTGAGTAAAACATAGGTGAAATCTGTCCTTTTTTATAAAATTGATTTTCTATTGACCCAAATTGAGCATTAATTTTTTATTATTATATTCTGAAAAAATATAGTTATACATGGTGAATTCTTACCATAATAGTGATGATACTTCTATATACACATTTTAAAAGGTAATTTCCTAAAATTATTTATCATATCAAAAAATTATAGTAATACTCAGCTATAACGAGATCCTCGAGATACTATGAAAATAATCATAATCATATGTCTTATATTCTATATACATCATACTAATTGGACATAGATAATGTATGAATATCAGGTGTTGATGTATTATAAATAGTTATAAATTTTCACATGATGTTATCTTTTTGTAATCAGGATTAGAAGAGATCTTGAGGACAAAATTTCCTATAGAAAAAAGATATGTTTCATGTGTCATTGGTTGTTCCTATCTACAAACCAGTGTATAAGTTTTTATACTTGATTTTATTATCAATGTTATCCATTTATTCCCATACATTAATACCATATGAAAATCATGAAATATATGTCATGATTGTTTTCTTATGATGGGAATATTAGTGGTGGAATTAATTTGATTAAATTTTCACGAATGTATTTTTCACTAATGAGAGGAAGAGATATCTTTTCCGCACTTAATCAATATTTTTGTTTCTTCACTAAATATAATTCCACTATTGAATAGATAATTCATTTTTAGAATGGTTATAAGAGTAATAGAGAAACAAGTTGAGGATGGTGAAAAAAGCTATGATTCAAATTTTTTAATAAATTTTATGTGAAAGAGACTATATTACATTATGTGTGTTTGTTTGAGTAGTTTTGATTTCAATGACTACATCTTATCTTCCAAGGGGACCTGTTGAGATTCTATAATCCTCTCTTTCTCAATCAGCTGTATTCACAAAAATACTTATAGGACCCATGATAGTTCTACAAAAATCATATTCATGAGTTTAGGATATTTTAAAAAATTTATGTTATGAAATGGTGGGCCACAATATAGGGTTCGTGTGATAGAAGAGTTTAGGTAATCACCATGAAATAAATATAATAAATATTTTATGAGTTTAGAGAAATATGTTATGAATTTTTTTACTCACGATGTTCACATGAAATTAAATAAAAATTAGATGAACTTTTATCTAAAAATTATTAATTTAAGGTTTATTATGTAGTTTTTCAATGAATTGAGTCATGTTAATGGCTCAAATTTTATCATGTAATATATATATTTAGTTAAAATTTGTTAAAAAATATAAAAGACATTTATGAAAAATTAACAATGTATTTTAACATATTTTTTGTGTTATTGATACGATTTAAGTTATCATGGGGCCTATATTCAATTTCTGTGAGTAGAAATCTACCTATACAAGATATGGGTAGCCCAAATTCATGGGAATATTCATTCACTAGATTTTGAGATCATATTTCTTTTATATCCTAAATTCTATTGTTTGGAAGAAGATATTATATCACTATAGTTTGTGTTCTTCTTTTTGTACTAAAGATATGGTTTTTCAGAGATGAAGAAGATATGAAAAAATTATTTGTTTCTACAAGCATCAAACTTGAGATTAATTATCAATTTTCTGAAATGATAATCATGGATATGTGGATTATGGACATGGATATAACTATGATTCTTCCATATATCGATCACTTCAAATGAGAAAAATGTGAATTTGAATAAATGAAAATTATTTACAGTTTCTCTTTCGTATTTCCACATGTAATTAAATAACATGAGATAAATTATATTTTATCAGGATTTTATTCATTGTGAAGATGATATAACTTTGATATTTATGAAAACTATGAATTTTTTAAAATTTCAGAAATCTTTTTAACACCTGATACCATCAGTTGGTATCATAGATTTCCTGTATTTAATGAATAAAAATTTAAAAAATGAAAATGAATGAATTCCAATACAGGGTATCAATAAAATGCAAACATTAATTTTTAAGCATCAATCTAAGGTTTGATGGCCATGAAATGTTCATTCATAGCTCTAAATAATGATTTGGATAGAAAATTATGTTAAATAAATAAATATACAATAAAAATATATTTTAATTAAAAATAATATGTGGTGGGGGATAGCTTTTTGAAACATGGATTAATAAAATTAAATAAAATAAGTTAATTTTCATTTATAATGATAGTATTTTAAAAAAAATAATATTAAAAGGAGTCCTCAACTTCATACATTAGACTACTTCTCACTAAGACATCTCGTGTTTGACTACTAATCTGTCCATTCCTATGAGAAGTTATATTAATAAAAAAAAATATTATTTTGTTTAGAGGTGTGGGGAACTGTCGCTGGCCACCTCCATCCCCCATGCCTCACCTATGGTTTCCTTCCAGTCCCAGACCCGGTGCCCTACTAGGGCCTTTTATACTCTTCTCGACTCACCTACACAAGAGGGGTCACCCCACAAACTTGAAACCTCTTTGGGGGTCATTTTAAGTCTAGACGACCCATAAATATGTTATAAAATATAAAAAATTTTGAAAAATTATTTTTACTTGTTTAATTATTTTCAAGGTGCCATGCAATAAATATTTCTTGATTTAAAATTAGCATAGTATATTTTAAATTATAATGAATTTTATTGGGATGAATAAATTCTAAATTTAATTTTATACTACTAATATGTTGCATGTTTTACTAATATTGAGATAAACTAGTCATTGTTTGCTTTGTTATTTGATTATTTAATAATTAGAATATATTTTTTGTAATAATTAAATTTTAATTGACAGTCTGCACATCATTCACCACCTTATAATATATATATATATATGTTCATGTATTTCCATTAATGATCATTCTAGTGTGTATTTTACATTCTAGAGAGCCTATCATCTTTGTGAGTATTCATATAAAATTTTGAGGACATACAAATAAGTGGACCACACTGAGACTTGGTAAAGTACTTGAAGAGACATATATATATTGGATCAGGGAATGAATTGTGACTTTAGTCAGACACAACATAGGGGGTCACCCATAGGTTCTATGTTAATATATTATATTTTCAATTAATTATCTTATAGTAAATTCCCAATACCATTCACTATATGAATTTATTTACGAAGGATTTTCTTTTATTTTATGCATGTTTATTTAGTGAAATTATATAATAAAATAGATGAGAATGCATAGATAAATTGTATTAATACATGGATAATGTTTTAATATTTAAATCATTGTTAAATTGTTAATGAGATCACATAGAAAAATATTATTAAATAGAAAAAGAATCTCATTAATAGGAAATAATTAAAAATCATCAATGATATGTTTTGTCAAAACACATTACATTTCATGAATTTTAATAAAATATTTAGTATGATCTTCTTTTATTCCCTAGTAAATGGTTCCTTTTACTACTAAGAAATTTTTATTCAATTGGTTTTTTTCCATATCTAATGTTAGAAATAATGAATTATCCATAATTAAATTATTTCATATTTATAGGCATCTATTTGAGAAAATCAAGGTTATCAATTTTTAATGGAAGAAAATTAGTGAACATATCACAGAGTCATGAGTAAATACATGCATCTATCTAAAATTGTCCCTTAATACACTCTAGGTAGTATAATTAAGATATCATGGACTATAATAAGTGTTTTTTAGGTTTTAATCCACTAGAATACTCATTAAATTGAGAATTTCAAAATCTTTAATCGAGGGATACTAGTCTCTCCAAAAAAATAGTTTGTATTATTTAAGAATTATAAATATATAATTATTAATTTAGTTGAAGATACTAATATGTTAATGGGAATTTCTATATAAAAATGGAATTTAATAATAAAATATCAATTTTATAAATAATAGAAGACAAGATGCTCATAACCTACACTAATTTTTATGAAAGGGACATTCACCTACACATAGTATTATGTTATGCATAGAATGGTAAGGGTTTTAGTTACCACTACTATAGGACACAAATATTAATTGTTTTGATGATGAAAAGGAAAATTATAAGAGATTCAGGCATGTAATATTTTATATTCACATCATAACTTTATCTTTAATGTCTGATAATTACAAAAGAAACAGGAATTCATCGACCAATATACAATTTTATCTCATCTACAAGTGGTATACGAGGATAAATTAATGAAACATATTTATAAGATAATTATCACATTGATCATGCACACACACACTCAGATATATATATATATATATATTAAAGTATATAATTCTAATAAGTCTTTATATACTCATGATGGTAGTGTATATTGAATTATTAGAAGGTTTGAGATTAACATCAAATCATAAACATTCAATTCATCTCATTCTCCTAATAATATAACTTCATTAATCCATTTTTCTAGAGAATTGTTAAATGAATTGTATAGACAAACTACATCAATATATTTTGGTTAATGTTCACCATGAAGATGATATCCTAATTAAAGATGGATATTTATTTCTGAAGGTGAATAATAATAAATACAATGTTAAAAGTATAATTTCAAATACAATAAAATACCCAAATTATAGATACCTTTTTACGAAAAAAGGATAATCATTGTGGGTATCAAACATGAGGATATATTAGTTATATGTGGTAATATATGTGAGTAGAAGAGAAATTTCATTTAATTTATTAAAAATAAATCATCGGATTCAACTTCAGTTTTATTCATTGTTATATGTGATACTTCAATTTTTCTTTAGGGGTATTAGATATATAATGTTACATACAAAAGAGTATAAAATAAAAAAACAAGGATGTATTGAGAGATCGCAAAAAATGAGTGGATCTTTAAGTTGGGATTGATCATGAGTAAAATTTTTTCAAAAGAATACCAGAAAATTAAAATTATAATGAAATATATTCAAGTAATTGAATACTATTTTATGTAATCTGTGTTTAAAAACAATATCTCATTTCTAGTTTAAACATAACTGGTATTTATTTCATGTATGAAAAAAATTGATAGGCTAAATCACACCTAATTAATATTCTATCTTCAATGAGATCTGAATTGTCATATTTTAAAAATATATGATGAATATAAAAATATAATACTAAATAATACAAAATCGTGTCATGATAAAATATTGTTAAGTAAATCCAAAATGAAAAATTAATACCAAAACCATTAAAGTATCTTAGACTATCCAAAGATAAAATGTTTCTGTATTATACTTGATTTCTTATGAGGTTAATATATTGACCAATAAGAGTTTTGAAATTAATGTATATAAAGAAGGAAGACTTCTAGGACATGTTAAAAAATAAATATGTGAACTATTTCAAATAGAATTCATATATAGGTTTATATACAACTATATATTTCATTAAGTTATATAATGACTGTAAATGTGAATTAAGGGATATAATTGTTAAAATATAAGATATACATTAGTATTGGGTGAAAAATAATATATCAATAAAGGATTCATCAATCCAAAAAAAAATATAGAGTATATTTATTAGAATACTTATATTTTTATTATACAAGTCAGATCCATGATGTCAATAAATGAAGGATTGATGAAGAATATTGTATACCTTAAATGATCATTTAAATGTGGTGTGTATTTATTCTTATAATAAAATTTACTTATAAACATCATAGTCTTGATGTGACATCAAAAAGGATCAATGATGAGACCTATTAGCCTTTAAAATTATTCATATAACTTACATCAAATTATTTATAAATAGTAGTGTAAACCCACAAAAATACTCCATCTATATTGATGAAGGATTTAAACTGAGTTATAGTATGAAAGAAAGAAATTATCTTATACTCCTTGTGTTTTATGGAAGTATTTTTTTAATCCTAAATTACTGAAAATCCTTTATCATGAAAAATAGAAACTGAATCATAGTTGTTTATCCAAATTGGAATCTAAGGATTCTATAAAAATTTGTAATATAGAAACATTATAGTCAACTGAAGAAACTACATTTATAAAAAATTGGTTCACATATCGATTTAATATTTAAATATAATTTTTAACATAGAAAAATTTATAGTCTCGATAATCACACGGATTTAGAATAAGAAAAAGTTACATAAGAGCTTATGGAAGAATAATTCTTCTTAATACTCATTTATAATTGGAAAATATAAAGTCAATAGAGGTAATTATATACTCATCATATTGAGTGATATATTATTAATTAATAATTATGAATACTAGAAGGTAATAGTCTAAGGAAAAATTCCACAAATAGACTGTTGTATAAATATAAAAAATGATTATATGTAGAAAAAACAAGTTAATATTTATATAATTTCTCTATTTTATGTGAGGTTATTCATTGGTATTCATCAGAAACTAAGAATGGCTGGTCATGTTTGGACAAATAGGGAATATATGACTGTTAATTTTATTATTAAAATTAGAAATATTCTATGACAATACACTATCACTAATATTTATGACAAATACACCTGAATTTTACTAGACATAACATGATTTACATAATAATTATATTTGGAATTTTCATGTTAGTAATAATTTTCATATGGAAACCCTATAGGGGGAATATATATAATGAAACAAAAAAAATTCCATTATAGAACAATAATATGATATTCATATTTCCTGATATATATATTAATGGAAGTAATCATATTTACCATTGAATATTCATTTAAGATGATGTATGACATGTATCTATAATAGGTTCGTTGGACATCCATAATTTTCCATATAATATATACTAATAAAATAATAATAATAATAATAATAATAATAATTTTTTGAGATTATATTGAAAATAACTCCCCAAATGTAGACTTAATTTAATAAACAATGTTCTAGATATGAATAACTACTGAGGTACATATAATGGATTTGAAGACTAGGTAAAAGTAAAAATAAGGAAAAGGTATTGGAAAATAAAAGTTAGAAAAAATGATGAGAAAATTATCTCGATAATAATATCGAATAAATATAACTAAGTATACATATACAAAAGTTTATTAGAGATTATATTGGTGATTAGAACCCCATATTCTTTAGTTATTTATCTATCACATATTACATGTTAAATACTATATCTGAAATTAGAAGTTCATAAATTATTATAGGAAAATATTAGATAAATTTATAAAAATTCTCAAGAATCTATCAGATATATCTAACAATACTTGGGAAAGTATAAAATATATGTACTTATTTTTTAGAGATGGTATAAAACTAATAATCAAGGGGATAAAAACTATTATTCTTTTAGATCAATAGTTCTTGTATAACTATTTAGATAAATAAATGATCTAGAGAATATCATTATCTCTAGTGGTAGACATATCTATAAATACCCAGTATATTGTGTCTTTTGATATAGTTAAAGAAGTAGTATAAAATATAAAAAAAATTATTCATGTTCCTCGAGTCACTCCTAGAATGTAATGAATTTTCAGAGTTTAAATTAAGATATTTTTATAATTATGGAACTATCCAAGATGTCAAGTTTATGATAAATAAATAAATGAATGAAATGATAGATATCATCTCTTGAGCATTTTTACCAAAGTATGTGAATTCATTAAAAATAGAGTATCAAAGAAAATATACATGGAAGGACCAATGAATAAATCCATAATTTAGTAGAAGGATGATCATATTATCTAAGATATAACATGATGATTTTTAGCATGTTTTATCTAGTGTAAGTGGGAATATTGTAAATGTTGGTTCCCTTGTCCCAAATTGAGAAGTGCTTTTCAATGACTACATCATGGGTACAAATAGTTATTCATGATTAATTCATACCATAATAGTGTTCATACTTATATATCCATTTTTTCATTATATAATTGATATATAATTTTTCATGTAAATAGGCTATAATAGTTTTAGTAATAATAAGGTATCGAGATATAATGAATGTAATATAAAATATATGTCCAAAAGTCTATATACATACAATTGGTGGGACATAGATGATGACTGACTATCTAGTTCTTCGAGATTGTAAGAATTGATACCTCCTCTATTAGGATTCACCCATGGTGATCTGGAGTAGAGGATATCATGAAAAATGATCCATTAATATGGAGACCACATTATCTGGGTGTCATTGGTTTTCCATGCCTATGAAAGTTTTTATTCTTTTATATCAACATTGTTTCATTATAAGTGTGTAACATTAGATCACATTATTAAAAAGAAAGATGAGAACTAATGAAATTATTACATGTAGAGGTAGCTTTCATTGGGTGATTCATTGGTGTTATGAAATTTATTGAATAGTAAAGATAATATTTCTCACCTATGAGCAGAAGAGATATATTAGCCTAACATGAAAAGGATGGTAGTACCATAACTAAATCCATGTTTACAGTTGATGATAAAAATTTAATATAGTATATTAATAAAAATAATTATTTTACCAGATATGAAAAAAATAATCTATGTCCATAATTTATTGTAGATATTCATTCATGTTTTATTTTGTAAAAAATAACTAAATAAATAAAAATATTAGATGTAAAAAAATAATCTATGTCCATAATAAACAATTTCTCCATACTCCACACTTAAATTTTTCATTTTCCATAACAAACCATATACCAATAAATTTTCCAATTCTAAAAAAATTAAGTACAAGGAGAAAATACGAGTAATGTCAAGTGGAAACATGGTTGTTACATTAATAGCTTGTTTGGATAATATCTATTGCCTCTATAATTAGTGAATATATATCTTGATGAAAATACATAAGTTGTTCACCATTAATTGTAAAAACTCACATTGAAGTGTATCCCATGATTTTAACTACAACCTGAGTTCAAATATTAGTAATAATAACTGTATTATTCAATATGGAATAACAAATACCTTGAACCATGTTCAATATCAAATTATATAAGAATACTTTATCACAAGATAAAAATTATTTCTTATATATAAAATTCTCATAAAAATATTTTTTTATTCGGTTTTACACCATTGTGTTTTAATATTAGTATATTGTAGTTTATTTAAAATTTTTTATTTTAAAATTTCTAAATATTTAAATAATTTTAAATTTATTTTTTGGGTTCATAACTTCCCTATAAGATCGGTATTATTTATCCACTAAAAGAAAATACATTTTACAAAAAAATGCATTGAGACATTCCAACTAGGGTTTTAATAATAGTTATATTTTTATATAGTTTTACGTCCAATGTATTTGAATAAAATATCATTCCAAAAATTATTATTTTTCATAAATAAATAAATATATTAGGACACATGAGTATACAATTATAATATAAATTGTATGCAATGATAAACAAAAAAATCATTATTTCATTTCTTAATATACCATTAAAATCCAATAATAAATACATTCCATAATATAAATAACTTTTTAATGGGACAATAAACACTTTTAAAAAATTATGAAATGATTGAAATAAGATGGATCTTGGTCTATATGATATACCATAATATTAAACCACTATATACTATAAAAGAGACATATTATAGCTATGATATAAATTTTGTAAAATAAATATAGATATACATTATATTGAATTATGTGAATGAATAATTAATGAATCAATTGGTATATATACTAAGTATAAGGGATATATTATTTTTTAATAGTTAATTTTTAAATCTGACATATGATGGTGGGAATAGTTACATGGCCATTAGAATAGTGACATGAATATACAAGTAAAATATTTATTATTGAGTTAAAAGTTATATTATCCATATATGTAATGGTATACCGTGAATAATATATAACATTAGATATTTTTATAAGAAAAATATAAAAGAATTGATCAATTAATTTAACCCAAATGGGGAATAATTTCTTCATTAAAAAATAAATTCTTTATATAAAATTTAATTACTATAATTTTATAATTTAGAGATATTTTGGGAAAAAGATAATTCTATTTTGTAATGATGATATTATAATTAGTTAAGGTTGATATTTTGGTAATTTTCAAATATTTATAAACCTAGAGGAAAATGACAAAAATTGGTATATACTATTATATGGTAATATATTACTAACGATATCAATGACATTATAAGAATGTTTTGGGTAATCCTATAATGTATGATTTTTTATAATATTTATCAATAATGATTATTATTTCTAGTCTTGAGAATGAAATAATTTTTTTTGAATATTTTACTAAAAAACATTCCCTATCACTTAAAAGTACACCCCTTAACCATTCATTTATCTTAAAATAGAAAACTTATATTTATAAATTTATCCTAAATTAATTAGGGAATCCATGGTATGAAAAAAATACCACTCCGTAATGTATTATATAATATACCAAAGGATGTATAACAAAGATATGGTATATTATTCTCACCCAAACTCTTTAATTTTATTTATTTTATTAACCTTATTAATATAAGTTATCATTATAATAAAATTAAATAATTAGTATAATTATAAATTTTATTATTAAATTAGAACAATTATTATTTTCCTTTTATAATATTTTTAAAAACCTCATCCACACCTTGGCATATTTATAGCCCCAATGATGTCAACGATGTTTCATATTTATTTCCTAATTTTTATGATTGACTTAAATATGATACTAATCTATAGTTATAGTATTAATAATAAATTTATCCCATTATTATGATTATATAATGAAAAAATATATATATGATTTTAATAATATTAACAATAAACTATTATAGATAGTTTAACTACCCAAAATGAGCTTACCGATTGTAATTTCATGACTTCGTACCTATTTTAGTACATTTTTCAGAACTATTTATTTTTTCTATTTAGGAATTCAAAAAAATAATGGAGATTATTAAAATAATGTGAAATAACCATTGAGCATTACAATTATATTAACGAAGCCTTGGATCTATAGAATGAATAATATAAATGAGTAGACATGAATAATGTGAATCAAAATGATAATAATTGGATTATAATAAATTTAATAATCATTGGTTAGGTTAATTAATTTAGAAAAAATTAATTAATGTTTTTATTTTGGAGGTTATTGGTGAACCATAAATAATTCAGGACTCAAGGTAAAGTTATACTCTCACACTCAATATTCAATTTTATATTAGGCTCACACCACTATATTTAACTCCCTCCCTATCACTTAATCATTAAAATATATTTTATTTTTTTTATATATACATAATATCAAAATGAATCCAATTTCATGTTAAATTATTTATTTTAGGATGTAAACATCATTATTTTATAATCCCAATAATCTTTTTATGGGAAATCATGATATGTATGAAAGGTAAAATATCACATATCTAATTTAGTTTCTTATATCATTCCCCTCCTAATGTAATTTCAATGATCTAAATTTCAGTTCCCATCAGTAAAGTGGATATTTTCACATCCCACAAAAAATTAATCAATCCATTACCCTATAAAATTGATATGGGAAGAAACTTTTTTTCATTAGAATTTTGAAGAAATAGGGTATAAAATTTTTAATAAAAATATGGATATTGTATGTGATGTAATTAATTATAATATTCTGAAATATATAGCTAGTTTTTTCTAGAGAATCAATAAAAATATAATTAGAGAGGAATAAATTTTAATATGAGAAAATAATCTCATTATAAACCGAATAATTTTTTTATTATGTATTTATGATAATATTTTTTGTTACATTTATGTATTATTCTGTTTTAATTTCTATTCGGATTATAAAATCAGAATGTATTCAATGTATTTTATACTTTTTATTAAATTACAATGTAGTATTCATGACATTAATATTTTAGATTTTTTTATTTTATTACTTCATTTACTATATCTATATATCCTTAATATGTTCTAAAATTTAATAAAAAAGACAATAATATGATATCATCCCATCATATCATGTTTCTATATAAATTATAATATATGAAATTTATTTTTCTCAAACTTTAAATATAAAAAATATACTACAAATTCCATATGCTTCTTACCCAAAATAATATATAACTCAAAAAATAAATCAATAAACAAGTGTAATTTTATTTCAATGAAATTTTCATCATATTTTATTAATTCATTCTTGGAGGGTGGGTATGATAATAACTATCCATATTATTTTCTTGACCTAGTATAATTTTTTTATAAGGAATTTAACTTGGACATATTCATTTAGAAAATTATATTGACATAAAAAAATTAATCATTGGATTACATGAACAATAAATATGAAATTAATTTATTAATGAAATATTATTTGGTTATATTAAATGATTTTTCCATTGAAAATCATGATAAAATCATTTTAAAATATAATTTAGATAAAAAATAAATGGAATAGTGTCATCCATAATGAGTTTATATACTTAATTTAGGTTATGGTTAAGAATATGTTCATGTAAAAATTGATAAAAATAAATTTAAGATTATGTTTTAATGAAATTTATTACATCTCTATATTCTCTCCAGTGTTGGCTATAACTATTATCGTGGTCTATGATTAATGGTGGGATTTGATGTACTAATTGTTTGTGAATTCTAATTCTATTATGGACTAATTTTGATCACATTTACTTTATCATTTGTAACATAGCTATAATACTACCAAGGAGGGTCAATTTATGCTAATGAATTTGTTAAACATGAATTTTAATTGTTCACATATGAATTATATTGTAAAATTATACATTATTATAGAGAAATAATGAAACAAAAATGTGGGAAAAATCATATCTTTCATGTTACTAATTATAAAAAAACAAAAATTTAATGAAATTACATTCAAAATAAATAATAAAGTAATTTTTATAAAATATTAATTTATGTGTATAATTAGTAAATAAAGTAAAATAAATTTTTAATTGATTTATTAAATCATTAAAAACAGGAAAGCAAAAATGAATTTTTCTTAATAATTTTTAATTATAATTGAGCACATATTATTATATGAATTTGTGTTAACTCTTTTAAAAGTGGTGTTTCATTGACTTAATTATTGAGACACATTTAATGATTAAAAGTAACATATAAAATGTTGGATAGGTTTGATTTTTTTCTTATAAAAAATTTATAGAGATATAAGATGAAATTTTTATTCTAATATTTTAAATAAAACAATACATTTTTATAGTATGTTTTTATATAATAATATAAATATAATGGATGTAAAAAAATGGTTGTTTTTTTGATGAAAATTGAGGTATTGTTTCAAATTAATATAATAAAATTACAAGGATGAAAAATTACATAATGTTATTATACTTAATTAATATTGTTTTTATTTATTGTAGATGTTGTTTCAGAATTAATTTATGGGAATTTATGTATCTATATGATTATAATTAAAAGAATAACCTGACTAGAGATGTTCTTGAATATTTTAACATAACAATAATTTAGGTCTCTATGATTTACGTTTAAAATAATAGTTTTATAATTAATTGAATCCATTGAATCAATGTAACAAAAAAATTTTAGTTTTTTATATGTATATTTATAATTTTATATTAAGATAAAAATGGTTGTGTTTTGAAAAAATGTAAAAAATAAATCATGAGGTACATTTTTTGAACAATATGGGATATAATTCATCCAAATAATGATGTTTAAAATTAATTATTCAGGAAAAGATTCATGGTCTATAAATAGATTAAAAGACTATGTGGGTAATCAAGCATTCTTAAAAGTATATTTTATATTTTGGCTATCTATTTTGTAAATTTTGGTGAAATTTCAATATTTATATATTGATATTTATGATAATTTATTGTGTATAAATTATGATTATAAGATATATAAATTATAATATATTTATATATTATTTTACAATTTTAGAATATATATGTACGAGTTCTGTGTTGTGAATATTTATTATTATTAGACAATAGTTTAATTCTATTATATTTTGATCGATATGGAATAAGATTGTGCAACAATCGAGCCTCAATTATAGTATATGAACATTATATTTCAAAAAAACTATAATGAAATGAAAAATTCAATATTTCCTAGAATACAAGTTCTAATTTGATATGATGAATACTGATTTTGAACAAATATGGTGAAAATAATCCATGAATGAGTTTGTTAAATTTACCCTTAGAAATAAGATTTCCTAAATAATTAAAATTAAAATATTTAACTATTACATATTTTATTCTTATGATTGTGTTAAAATATTTAAAAATTATAATTTAATTAATAATTTTTTTATAAAATTAAGGATAATTACATTTTTTTTGGTAAAAGTGGTATTTTTCACATAGTTGATTTTTTCAAGAAACAGTTTTTATTTCAAAAGGATTAACGTCTATCAGTTTTAGTTAATAAAAATAATATTTAATTTATGAATTATTGAAATTAAATTTATAGATTATATATCTCAATATATGAATCTAAATCCATATAATTATCATTACTAGAAATATAGTTAATAGATTATCCTCTTATTCTTGATAAATGCAATTATTTGAAAAATAATTTTTTAACAAGATTTGAAAGTCTATTTTAAAACTAAATTCTACCAATTCTACGAATTGAATTTGATACAATAGATTTATTATTTTGAATAAATATAAATAATATTATTTAATAAGGTAAATTATCTTTTTTGTTACAATGGATATTGAAAATAGTAAAAATTAATTACCATAGTTAAGAAAAAACAGGATTATTGAAGGTTTAAAATAAAACGGTAAGTGTTAAAATGACATAAAAGATGATTAATTTAAATTTTATGAGCATATTTAAACCTTATATTATCTATGGTTTGGTAATTATCCTTTTTTGATCCCTATAGTTGGTGAAAAATGGGGGTATATCATTTTATTTTAAAAAAATATAGGATTGTGTACTACCCCACTTATAAATGGGAAGTCGATCCTCTCACTTATTACCACTAATCATTCCATTTTATTCGACAAAAACCTTACAAGATCTTTCCCTAACACCTGGATAAACATTATAGGGGGTTTTTCTTTCAAAAATACAAACCCTATGATCCTTAATAATATATCCAAAGAAGGAACTTTTATTCAAATATAATTGTCTTCACTATGCTCTTTACTCTTTATTGTTTTTTTACATAATTAAATTATATATTCACATATACAATATAAATAAACAAGTATATAAAATAAAATAAGTTTTTATTATTTTTATTAAATAGTATTTATCACTCTATTTCTCAATCAAATGGGAAATAAAGCCTTTCCTTGTGTGTATGGAAAACTATTGCCTCACACGCCAATGTTTGTTGTTTTCCATCGCCAAATCACATTTATAGTAAAAAAAATATAAAATATAAATATAAATGATACATATAACATGAAATTAATTATTTAAAAATAATATATAATAATATTACATACCCTTTAACACAATAATATAATTATATCATCACTCATGAAAATGTACAACCTACTATCTCAATGATGTGTGGTGATTTATTTCCCATGTCCAATATTAATGAATGAATTGAAAAATAAATATAATGTATGAATATGATACTTATAAGATTAATATTATTCCTTATATGATATAATTATATCCCATTATGATTAATTATAAAATTCATGATAATCATGCATTATAAAACAAGGAAATTAACACCCAAAACACATGTAAAAAATAAAAACCTACTAATAAACAGGTGATAAGATGTCATAAAAGGATTATGTTATTTATTAAATAAATAAATACGATTATGGTGCAAGTTAATAATATATTTAAAACCATTATACATAGGATATATCACATTAAAAAAAGAAATTTTGAGGTTTATGACATCATTAAAATCTATATTTTGGATGAATTGTTGGTAACATCTCTTATATTGATTAATTTATTTATTGTTGACATTCTATTGAGAAAATTACATTATTTTGAACAATATTCATTTTAAAAAATATTTATATTAAATATTTTTATTCATTATATCCTGGATATAGTTGTTTCTAAAACCAATTACAATTTTTACATATAGTGTGTACATTGAATATTATTTGATAAATTATAGAATGTTAATAAATCTAAATTATTTACTCAATATTTTTTTTGATAAATTATATTTTTCATGAATTAAGTTTTTTATTTTATATATGAGTCATTCATCGGACATGAGGTGACATGTGGTTCTTAGAGTTATATAGCCCCATGATGCATCAACATGTCTCATGAGATAATTTATTTGGCCAAATTAAATTCGATTTTATCTATTTATTATACTAGATTATCTGTAGTTATTGATAGTATAAATATAACTATACATGAGATCTTGAAATAAAATATTAATAAATTCATTCATTTATAATTCAGTTATTGATATCCATTATATTATTATGTTTATATTATCCAAGAAAATATTTTTTATTAGGTTATTTATTAGTTGGAATGCATGTTTAGTAATTTACCTTGAAATATTTATTACGCATTATGTAATCATGATAGAAATGTTACTCATTAAATGGAAGGTGTGTTTAGTTTTTTATATTATGATATTGATTATTCATTATTGATTCATTAGTGGGAATGAATTGGAGTTACCAAATATTTAGTTGTATATAAATTTCTTATTTACAAAAAATGTATTGATTAATTTTTAGAAAATAAGAACACAATTCTTAGAAAAGACATTTCATTCAACAAAAAATAATTTTCGAAAAAAATGTTTTTTATTGTTTTTTTGTGAGAAAATATTATAATTAATTTATTCCAATTTTATAAAATATATTTGAAAAAATTAACTTTATTTTTAGAATGATACTATCAAAATTATATTATGGTGAAATTTTTAATTCTTGTGAAAAGTTTTATTTTTTAATGAAGAATGAAAAAATAGACATTTTTCAAAACAGTTTTTTTTCAATTATTTAAAAGTAAAATTATATTTTGGATTAGATTAAATATTTAATTATTTTTTAATTAAAATAATCCATTACTATTTTTGAAATCAACATTATATACTTAATTTTTTTAGAAGGCATTTTTATACATAAAAGACAATTATATTTCAAGAAAACCCATTCTTCTTTTTATTTCTTGATTTTAATTTTAAATTAATTTCGGTAACAGATATAAATTAAATCAGGAAAATTGGGATCTATATTGAAAAATATGAGGTCAAAATTTATAATTATTTCAACTTAATTTTTTGTAAATATGAATGGTAACGATGGTAAATTTTCATTACCATTGTAAAGATAACATAATATTATTAGAGTTGATAATAATGTGATTAGACTGAATATTAATTAATTACATCCCTTGATTTCATTTTGTTATTATAATTTTTCCATAATAAAAAAAATCTAAAAGATTTCATTTTTTCTATTTTTCGTCTATTTATTATTATTATTTATTTACAAAAATACTAATTTCCATTCTCTACCTTTAAAATTTTGATTTTACATTAACATAGGGATAAAAAAAATTTGTGATCAAATATTAAATATTATTTTAATAATAATTAAATAATTTTTATTTTTCAAATTTATTTATAATTTTTAGTGAATAATAATTTACCTTAAATGCCTAGGAAATGTCTATAGAGTTCTTATGTGAGTAGTTGAAAAATAATGTACCTGATTTAAAAATAGTAAAGTAATATTGTATGGGTGAGTTAAAGTGTAAAAATAATTTTATAGGTAAAATTAGGATATTAGAGATGTGTTAAAACAGAATATTTGATTCTAATGGTTTTCTTGAAGACAATAAATTTACAGTAAAAGGATAATATAAAAATGGATACTCTTGATATTATAAAGAAAACATAATTTTATTAAATGATTTTAAATTCATAAAATTTCTATCATACTAAAACTGAATGTAATATAGTATTAAATATCATCCATGGTGCATTTTTGGAACATTATTTATTTTATATCTTCTTTATGTACCACTAAATATTAATGACCATTGATATCGTTATAATTCTCAAAAGGGGTGAAGTGGGTTACCACAAAGAGATGAAGGATAAAGAATCCCCTAAACCTTTATTTTTTTAATGAGATTATTTAATCTAATAAATGTTAAATTTTATAATTATTTCAATTTTGATCCACTTTAACATAAAAATTAATTCATAATAATTTTATAGCTTAAGTAATTCTAAGTGTGACCATCCCCTCACATATAATGGTGCTCCTACTATCCTCATTTCTATGCTCCTTTTGAGAATTGTATCTAGAAAAAATCTTAAACACATCCATTATTAACATCCCAATACATGTTTTTGAGGTCATATTTGGGGAATATTTCTAACCTCATCTTGATTAATGGGTAATGAAAAGATAGTTATATTAATAAGAGTTATAGATTTTAAATGAATGTACTAGTTTTATTTATTATTATACCTCATTAAAGGATTATTAATACAATATAATGTGTTAAAAATAGTATTATAAATATATTTATACATTTTAATTTTAGTAATAAAACCAATATCGAAAATTTTATTCCATCAAATTCTAAATGAAACTATCATACGTTTGTAGGGTAGACTACCGTCATGTGAACTGATGTACTTTTTGGCTGTCACTACCTATCAAAACTAGTTGTGATGATGGATATAATGCGTGTAAATGATATCAATGGATTTTTTTATCATTATTGAAATATAATATATCATATAATATCTTAAAGTTCCATCCATTAAAAAATTATAATGATGTTGGTACATGCATTTGTATTACAATATCCAAAAAGCTACATGATTCATTTTTCATGACCACATCACACAGATAAAACATATAAATATATTTAAAGATATAATTTATATTAATTACATAATTATCATTCTATAGATATAAAATTATATGTAAATTATTTCCTAAATGTTATTTGAAAAATTGAATCATAAAAAAAGCAATCGTATATCCTACCCTCTCTAGGATTGTAAAGTAAGTTAGTTTCCATAACCATCGATCATTGTTAGTTTTAAATGTATTATTTATTTAAAACAATTTAAATTATCTCATGATTATTTGTCAAGATATAATTGAATAATGAAAAAATTTACCATAGTCAACGTAAAAATTCATTTTGGATATAAGATATATAAATCAGCAAAACATTCAACAGGTACTTAATTGATTAAGTAATTACATATAAAATGGTAATAAATGAAATAAAATTAATTATTTCCCTAAAAATGTTATTAATAAATTAAATAATTTACATTATTTTTTTATTCAGGTAGGTAATGAACGTATGTGATCAGTCCAACTTGAGGTAATTGACACATTACATTAAAACATCATTTTAATTATTTTAACGATTTATTTCAAAAATATTTATCTTCTAGATCCAAATTCATAAAATTAATTAATTAATATGTTTATATATACATGACTAAAATATAAAGGGAAATTTTTTACATTGGTTAATTCGTTTTAAGAAGGAATCAATTTATATAAGTTGTTTCCTTTTATACAAAAAGGAAAAAAGAATGTTTATTTTTAATGAATACAACATCAATAACATTTCATGTTCCATAATCATTGTTTGATATTTTTCAAACATTATAATATTATGTTTTTAATTCAATTAAATTCCCTCCTTCCATTTTTTATATTTTAGATTTAGAAATTAGTTTTTAAATGGAACGGGTATTTCAAAATCCAAAAGTGTTTTTTATATGGGTTCAAAAGATTTTTTCAATAGATATCTGATTAAAAGGTGAAATTTTAAATATTAATTAATTAAATGGTCTTGGATATCATTTATGATGATGGGTGAGAGTGATATCGATTATGGTGGTGGGTGAGCCTAATATGGATCCATATTACGAATGATGCTGACATTACTCATGATAATTGGTGAGCATGATATAACTCTTCAATGAATTGGGAAATGGTTATGTTTTCCATGGAATTACGATGGGTATTTATTGTATTCTTTATTTCACATGTGTGGGTTATATGAAGGTGATGTTCCAAGAAACCAACAATATATTTTTATACATGATAATAATATTTCATTAAAATATTTTTATTTCAAAATGTAATATAATTATCTTTTATTTTAAATTAATGATTATACCATTTTAGGTCAAGAAATAATATTTCTAGGAAAGTATTTTTTATGAGTTATCATTTTTTCTATAAAACCCTAATAATTATTTTTATTCCTTCATGTGCTTTTAATTATTTCTTTAAAATGGTTGGGTATTATAGCTAATTTCATTTTTAAAGTTATTATTATTTGATATCAATTTTTATTATGTCAATGGAATTTTTTTTATGATATCATGGATTTGAAATAGAATATGAATTAAACCTATAACTTTTACATGTACCTTAGTAATTTTTTTGAGATATTCTAACATATTTAAAGTTTTTTCTTTGGTAACAACATTTGGTATGAATAAAGAATAAGTCAAGTATAATTTGATGATTATTTTACTTGAAAATAAAACATGTATCATTATAAAATAATTAAATTGTGGATACTGAGTAGAAGTTTCCTAGGTGAAATGTATAGGTTTTCTATGGATTATTTATGACATAATTATTGACAAATTTAAACTTGAATAGATCTTAAGGAATACAAATGAAGAAATAATTATTTTAAAACTCATGAGATGTAATGATTTATGATTGGATCTTTTCAGTTGGTATCAATAAAAGGGTTTAGATAACATTATAGGTCAGGATGTTATTTGATCAAAAGTAAAAATTCCCCAACAACCAAAAATGTTGGTATGTTATAATGATTTTTTTATTATTCTTTATAGAATTATGCTAATTTAAGAGATCATATAACAACTGAAATCAATTGAGACATATGGTTATTGAATGATTATTTTAGTAAAAAAATTATATGATAATGTATTTATCCATATAGATGAATTTATGATTAATAAATAATTTTATGTTTAAAATATATTAATTACTATAAATTAATGAACTTTTATCAATATGGATGATAATATACCTTTCATAAAATTCTTGTTCATTCTGGATGATTTGATCATCACTATTATTGTAAAATCACATTCAAATGATTTTTATTGCTTCATGAGTATTAAAATCCAATGTAAGAAGATGATTTAGTTATGAAACACTATTTCATCTCTCCAAAAACATTATTGGTACTAGAGATTTTTTTATTTTATTTAAAAATATCACCTATTTCATTTCCTTCAAAAAAAAAATACCACAAAGGACATAACTAATTATTTTATTGATGTTTTCTATCATGCTGAATGATATAAGGAATTTCAAAAAAAAATATTTTTATTTAATGTGAGAACTAATTTTATATGATTAAATTGAGGAACCCAATTTCATTTATATTTTATAATAATAAGGAAATAAAATAAAATGTTCTGTTTATATGAATGAATTATTAATGAATAATACAAAAAAATCATTGTTAAAAATGTAAGAAGGAAGTTGAATAAATTATTCATTTTTGTATCATAATTAATTTATTATCATATAGTGATTTTTTATCAATGATATTCTGATATATTCTAAATGTTATGAGAATCATGAAAAAATTAAATATTATTATAAAAAATTTTATGTTGAAAATATTTAAAAACAGATGTTATATTAAATTATTACTATTTAAAAGTTATGTTGTGAAAATATAATAATTATATAAGAAATTTCTATCAAGTAATAAGATAATGGGATAAATAAACCTTTTAGTGAATATGTGATTTATTTTATTCTAGTAACATTCAATGAATATTGTTTTTTTAGGGAAAATATAATATATTTAAAAAACCATAGATGTTAAAAATTTATTTGATGAATAATTTTATTATTGAGGATATTCAACATTTTAGTGTAACATTATAGGATCAAGGTGAATTATGAAGATTCGTATTAGATAAGTTTTTTAATTAATACAATTAATAAATGAATATAGCTTTAGGAAAGGGTCAAACTATATGTGGGGTGACAATGAATCACATCTGGAAATGTCTTGGAGCTTGAACCCACATACTATAAAAGATAAGTGTGAAAAACCTACCACTTGGCTACATAATGTCATGGTTTTTATGAAATTGTTTTTTACAAAAAAAAATTAGCATGATAAAAATATTGTTAATTTTAGGATTGACATTATAGGATAAAATCATTTCTAGTATTTGGGATTTTGAGATGATTAATTATATTTTGGGATGTGTTTTATTGGGTTGAGGTATATGTAACCCATAGGTTTTAATGTGATTGATTATTTTTAAGGATTTCTTTTAATTTTTAGGGATTAAATTTGAAAGATTTGAATAAAAAGTTGAGGTTAAAAAATTATTCAATGTTGATGTAATTGTGGAAAATTTAGATATAATATTAAATGAAATGATCATTGTTGATCCATTTCTGTTAATATTATATTTTAGAGATTAATATATTATATCTTAATATGAGAATTTTTTATTTTTTATTGTATGTTATATTTTTCAAATTATTTTGTTTTTTGTTAATGTTTAAAGATAAGATGAATAACATGTTATCATTTTGTGGAACATGTGATCTATTAGATATATATTTTATTCATGTAGGTATGAAAATTCATCTTTAAATATAACAATTTAGAGAAAAATATGAGATTGTGGTGGAAATTATATAAATGATAAAATTATACAACATAGGAAAGTTTATTTTTATATATTTTTAGTGTATCTGGTAATGGAATTCCTCAAGACCAGAAAAATGATCCCGAAAAAATATATCCTATAACCATCATTTTGGATGAATGGTTTTTATTTATTATATTACATTAATTTATGGGTTTTTGGTCATGAACTTTCTCATTATATTTTATTTTCTTATGAAAAATGTTCTCTATAAATATCAATCATTATATGGACATTAAATTTTCCTCCATGTCCATATTTTCAGTTCCACTAATGTCTAATTATTTTGGAACCTAGTTATTTGTTATTCTAAATGAAAATATTATTTACCATTCCCCTTTTCAAAATTATGTTTTTTAACCCTTTTAATGATGTTTTTTTAAAAAGGTATTTTAAAATGTCATGCCCCTTATAACTAAGAAAATGTTCAAATTTTGAGGAACAGATTTTTTTAAATATAGGGAGAATGAAGCAACATGATAATTTAAAAATAACACTATGTTATATAGTGTATACAACTTGAAACACTCTGCATAAACATACTACAAAATACTATTATTTAATATGTGGGTTATAGACTAGTAGTTAAATTACCCAATATAAATATATGTAATTAAATTTTAAAACAAATATATAAGTCCAAATTAATAAAAATTAATTCATTACTTCTTAGTATATAACCAGAAAATCAATTATTATGTCATTGTATTCTTCCGAAATATGTTTTCTTACAAAAATCATTTTTTTTATTTTTGTGAGAAATTACTATGAAAAAATTGAAAAAAATTGAAAAAAATTAAAATAATGAATTAAATTAACCAAATAAATATATAAAAATTATATTAGGGGGTGATTTTCAGAATTTTTGGAAGAGGTAATATTTTCATTGAATAGTTAAAAATACAAATTTTTATTTAAACTTGAATTTTATATTCATTTTTTTACAATGTTATGATATGTTATTTATTATTTTTAAAAAAATCATTTATTAATTATGATTTAAAATAATCCTATAAAATTTATTGGAATCAAGATTATACTCAAAATTGGAATAAAAACACTTTTATAGAAAAAAGGATTTTTTATTGAAAACTGGTATATCATATCATTTTAAATGGTTAATTTTAAATTATTATCTAAACATTATATAAATTTAATCATGAAAAATTAATTCCATATTTTTAATTATAAAGTCATAATTTGGTAGAAGGGGAAATCTAATGATTGTTCAAAATGAATAATAACCACAGTAACTGTTTTACCATGTTAATGGTAAAATTATATAATTAGGGTTAAAACGTATGAGATATGGCTTATAATTCATTAAAAAACATTGAATTATTTCGTTGTTTGAATTTATTTCGCCCATAATCTTATAAAATTTTATATTAGGATCTTTTTCTGCCATTCTTAATTTATTTTTACAATTTTACTATTTTATGTATAAAATAAATGTCATTATAATTCTTTTAAACATCTTTTTTATGTTTAAATTGGAATAATAATATTTTTTTATAAAATAATAAAGTATTTTTAGATAATAATTAAAATATTTTTAAGATTATAATTTATTTTAAAATTTTATTGATGAAATGATTACCTAAAATTCTTACACAATGTAGATATATTACTTATGAAGGACGTATAAATATTTGTAAATAATATTTGAAAATATAAAATTAGGATTTTTTTGTGAGTTAATGTTATCCCAATATTATTTAGATAAATATAAATACATATTTTTAATGTTTATATTTAAATTATGTTTTTATCTTGTTGGCATTAAATTCATATTAAATAAATAGTTCAAAAAAAATTAATGATAATTTCTTATATTTTTTATGAAATGATTTAAAATACATAAATAATAAAATTTACATCCAAGTGAAAGGGATAAAGTTTAAAATATATTCCAATTTCAATTAATGGTCAATTTTTCTATTTATATGAATTTTCTTGAACCCTAAAAAATAAAAAACACTGATATTATAGTAATTTAAAAAGGTGTAATGAGGGTTAAAACAAAGGCATGTGGGTGTAAAAATTAATATAAACATTTAAAAAATTAATTTAATGAGATTATTTTGAATCATAACCACCATATATTATAAATATTTCAATTTATGGCCACATTAACTAGAATATTAATTTAAATTAATTTAATACATTAATATTTTTAAGAGTGCCCTTCCCCTCACATAAAAATGTAACATTTTATACTCTCTTACTTTTACCTTTTGAGAAATATATCCTGAAAAATTAATACTAAACAACATACTAAAATCTATCCCCATGTTCTATAATTCTTTTTTGGGAATAATAACAACCTTAGAGGGCTTAATGTGAAAAATAAATAATGTTTTTTTAAAATAGTTGTATAATATTTATCTAAATATTTTAGTTTTATTTATTCATATAACACTATAAAATATTATTAAAACAAGATGAAATAAAGAAACAAATACATTAGATATATTATTTTAATGTAAATAACTATATTCATATTTTTTCCATCAAATGGGAATTGAAACTATCATTTTTTTGTATATCATACAACCCCATCTCAAACTGATGTAATTAATTTACCATTAATGAATTTAATTTATGGTTATAATGATGGTTTTAATGTATATTTATGATATTAATTACATATTAATAATTCTATGACATTAAAATATTATTTACATTCATAACTGTCATGACCCGTCCTTGGGGCCCGTACCGTGACAACCCCAAGCCCGCCTTCCATAGGACAGGGGATGGAGACTAGCACCAATGGCGTAAATCCTGATAACTAGAAATGCTTTTCCTTTTTAAAAGTAATAAAAACACCACATAGTACAAGCGGAAGTAAAACACAAAGTACAAAAGAAAGTGCCAAAATGTAAATGGGTCAGAATACAAACCAAACTGAAAGAGCAACTACAACAGAATGAAAGTACAACAGAAAGAGACAAACAGCTGGAAGAAAGGAAAAAGCTCCTGGGTCGTCCTCCTCAGATCCTACCTGAAGGGTAGGTACATATAGATCAACTCGTGGATCTTCCACCATGGATCCTACCTGAAGGGTAGGTATAAATGGCCTCCACAAAGCTCTCGCTCGTCAACCTCCTCTGTGTTTCGTCTCGCCGTGATGTCCACCTCCGAATACTGACTTGTTGTGTGGTCCACCTCTGAGTACCATCCAGTCCTCGAACACTCGGCCTCCGTCAGCACTGCCCATTGTCTGCAACCAACACAACGAGGTGCAGGCATAGCCCGTGCAGGGGTGAGTATAACAATACTCAGTAGGGATCCTGAGATCCTAAGGTCTCTCTAAAATCAACAAGGATAACCACAAAGAAGATCTCAAAAGATAACCTCTACTTAGGTATATGCGCATACATACACCTAAGTTATCATGTAACCCATCTCAATCATGAGGAATCACAAAGGTTATAAAATCAATGGATAACCACTACCCAGGTATATGTCTATACATATACCTAAGTTATCAAGTGACCCATCTCAATCATGGGGAAACACAAGGATTATAGACTCAGCTCAAACCAGGATTTTCATTATCGAAACCGTAACTGCTGAAGAGCCCCGTCTCTGGTGTGTACAATGGTCCTATCAAGACTCCAAGTTACTGCTCACTAACCTAAGACTGCTGAGGTACTCCTCCTGTTGAGCACCGCGGGCCAGCCACCCAAACACAGTAGTGCTTCCCACAGGGGTATGCCACCCAAACACAGTAGTGCACACCCCTTCATAGCCTACAGAGGTACTCTCCGGATGAGTACCATGGGTCTGCAGTGTCACACAGGTAGTGCTCTATCCACCATGGGTCTACACCCAAAAAAAGTAGTGCTCCATCCACTGGGCTAGTGGACACACTCCATGTTGAGTCAGTCAAGCAGTCGTTAGGTCTCAGTCAGCTACACGGTCTCCATACTCTGCACGCTCGTCTCTGGGAGGGTCCGCTCCATGAGCTATAGGTCTATACTCCAAGTATCTCAAAGTCCCATTAAAAATTATCTCAAAGGGCCGCCTCGTCATAGGGGTCTCAATGCAACAGACGACACGTCAATCAGACTCCCGGTCTGTGAGTTATTAGCCTTTTCGTCCCCGTGGCCCGGTTGGTTTCGTGTGCGAACCAACCTAGCCATATCTCAACTATATCCCGAAATTTCTCAGGGTATACTCATAGGGGTTGTTTCTCCACGTGATCACCAACGCCGCTGACGGTTCATCAAACAGACGTCCAGTCTGAAAGTTATCAGCTTTTCCATTCGAGGGGCCCGGTTGGATTTCATATACAATCCATCTCGGCCACTATCCAACAGCGTCCAAACCACGGGCGAAGTATGCCAAAAGTTCCATCTCATCAAGAGGAATCCAATAAAGTCGACGACACGTCAATCGGACGTCCGAAGCTCAAGATATAAGCATTTCCACTCCGAGGGACCAGTTGGTTTCGTATTCGAACCAACCCGGCCGAACCCAAAGTTCTCTGAAACCTTGAGTGTAATATACTGAAATGGCCATCTCGATCGAAGGATCGCTACGCAACAGACAGTTCATTTATCGGAGGTGTGTTGCCCATGTTATGGGAAAAAGACCGAAAGAGGTCCGGAAGTGGGGGTTTCGGGCCCAGGCCGACCCGGCCCGAGACCCCCTGGGTCGGCCCGAACCGGGTCCGGACCGCTTGGGCGCGGCCCGGCCTGGCGGTCCGTTCTGGCCTTGTGGCACGCTGGAAAACTTTCCAGGAGGATTGGCCGAACCGGCCGAGCGTTGAGACACGGGGGGGGGGGGTGTGCTGCCCCACGCTTGCTTCGCTAACCGCGGCCCCGAGTGGGGCCGCCCCTTTCCACCGGATGTGGCCGAGTGCCACGTCCCGCCTCTCTAGTCTTGCATGGTCACGAGACTAGGGGCCTGCCGTCGCGGCGGCCCTCCCCGGTGGTGCGCTAGCAGTACTTTCTACGGACCACCGGACGCGCTCCAATGGTCCGTTTTGCTCGCCGCCTTCGCCAATGTTCCTTTCGGGACCCGACCTTCACTTCGGTGGCTTCAAAATTACCTTGAGGCCTTTTTTGACATCACCCATCAGTCCGCACTCAAAGTTCAACCATAGGAGCCTTCGAATCACCTCCGCAGCCCCGACTCTGGCCGCTGTTTCGTTCGACCTCAACGGCGCGACGCGACAGCGTCGCGCTTCTTCACCGCGTTCTTTCTGATGTCCGCACGGTTCCATTGCACCATGCCACCTTTGTTCATGCCGCAACGAATCAAAATAATAAAGGGGTAGGAGAGGAAGCCGTTTTCTTGCGGTCCGACCTCCTCCCGTTATGTTGGTATCAAGCGGCCCAAAAGATGAAGAACAACAAGGACTTTTCACGAACAAAAGAAAAAAACCCAAATAGTTTTTCCCGCAATTTAAAATTCCCAACCCACAAAAGAAAATCATTCACGGATAAACTTGAGGATGAGCTGATCCATGTTCTTTGTTTTAAAAGGAAGGAACCACAGGAATATAGACTTCCACAAAAATTAACCCCTACCTCAACGTTGTCATCGAACGAGAGTTCGTCACGGAATTAACTGTCGTGGAAGAAGAGGATCGTCGCGGAAGAGAAAGATCGTCATGGAGGAAAGCGTCATAGAAGGAACTTCATTGGAGTTACGGTATACGGCGTCACGTAGTTGATCTCTGAGGATTACGCATTCTTGTCGACCTTCTTTGAAGGTCGGCGTTCTTCGCGTTCTTCGCGTTCTTCGCGTTCTTCGCGTTCTTCTTCGAAGAAGAAGAACTTCAAGCCCCTTTGCCTTTCTCCCAAAATCCTCTCAACGCAACAAGACCAACTAAATAAAATAAGTGGGGCCTTATTTTATTTACACACAAACCAACGCTTGAAATTTAAAAGAAAAGAAACGATCAATTAATTTAGGGGTTTAAAACTGCCAAATTAATTAAGGTGTTTATTAAAAAGTTTAAACACAAGAGTTGACTTCGTTTAATAGGGGGTGCAGGTGCGTTACTTAAGAAGAAAAGAAACGATGGGTCTCTTGTGGGCCCCACCCCACCTTAATCCTCTCAAAGGTAGTTATCAACAAGTGGGTCCCACCACTAACTCCCTTACATAGGTTATAACCACATAAGAGAGAGGAAAAGTGTTGTGACACAACACTTAATCCACTTAACAAGAAACAAAAATATAATTGTAAAATAATTATATTATTATCCCTCTCTTTAAATAAAAAACCCATCTTGAGAAAACGCAACTCCAAAAAGGGGTCTTCTTAAGCATTTACTAACACTGCGATTCCATCGGTGCCCTGAGATTTCTATTCTGAGCACCGGTTCAAAAGTTAGAAAAACTCGCTCGTTCGTTCACTGAACGTACCCGAGCTAAACTTAGGAAAATGATTTCGGGCACACCGGGCCTCGGAATCAGGCACCGTCAGAAACTACGTTCTTGTAAAATCCCAAATAAAATTAAGAAAAAACTTCCATTGAATGTTATGGGTATTTACATTACTCCCACCTCAGGGATTTACATCCTCGTAAAGCTTTAACAAAAACTAGGGTCACAAAAACGGTACTGAGCATGCATCTGATCCTTCCGCTCCCATGTGCTTACCTGGAGGTTCCCGTACTGCTAGTGAAAGCGCACCCGAGGAATCGATCGTCCTCACAGGATCTTCCCCTGTCGATCCTCGATCCCCACTGGAATCTCTGCATATGTCACCCTGTCAACGATGTCCAACATCCTGTGGTCGAGGATGTTTGATGGATCATGCACGTATCTCTTCAGTTGAGATACGTGGAAGTCGTCGTGCACCTGGTGGAACTGAGGTGGATGAGTCAATCGGTAAACCACCTCAACTACCCAGATGAGGACCTAGAAAGGTCCGTTGAACCACGGAGATAACCTGTCGCCTCAGACACATCTCTGTAAACCTCGTCCAGGTGGGACCCGTATAAAGACTTGATCATCATCCTCGAACTCTAGAGGTCTCCAATTACTGTTAGAACTGAAACTCAAAACGATTGCTACCACGAGGGTAAGGTTTACCGACTCAAGAGTGATCGGTCGCACCCTCCTGTGAATGAGTTTATTTTGTGCTGCCTGGGGTTTCCTTTTCGCCGACCAAGGAAAACCCATCCCGACGTCGTAGTTAAACCACATCCTTTTTTCCTAATACCATCAATTTGTGTATGAACTATGATTTCCCAGTCCATACTAAACCAACGTCATAAGGCCTTGATGCTGCCACCAAGAGATTCCAACCAAAACACTGACCTTGAGGGTCTAACCACACCGTCGGTGTAAGTGTGATTATTGAGTCTTCCCCCAAGGTATCTTCAGATGTGAGGGTCATGTCTACGACTTATCAGAAACTCTAGGTCTGGGACAAGATTCATGGAAGGAATAAATGATTCGTATCAACGTCTGATACTACGACATCTAGTAGTGGACACAGACTGTCCCTCAAATCATTCTTAGAGCCATTGGGTCACTCTCCCTGACCGCATACAGCTACTCTCTTTCCCCGCCCTCCAGATCCCTGAGCCTGGCAGGGATAACTAAGACATGTGGTTGTATCATGTTAAAATGTACACCACCTCATGCTGCTCTCCTTGCTCTGCCTCCACGTCTGCTGCTCCGCAGACTCATCACTCCTTTAAGCTTCCTCTTATTGAAACATTTAACATGCCCGAGTCTCTAAGACTGGCACCAATTTCCTATTTCTTACTACACTGTGTAGTCTTCATCCGCTCCTAGATGATCTTGCACCTTCTCTGTCTACGATCTGAAAGAGATGATAAAATTTCTCCATAGCTGAAAAGAGAAACTCGGTATCATCCCCAGGATGAACCACACCCATTGCCTAATATAGTCAATCCAAACATGAATGATGTATTCATGCCATGGATGACGTCGTAAGGCCTCGACGTAACTACCAAGAGATCCAACTGCCACTCTCGCTTCTAAAGGTCGAGTCACACTGTCGGCATCAATGTGAGGTCACTGGGTCTCCTCGAGTAGAAATCTTGAATGTGAGGGTCAGGTCAACAGTTTTAACTGGGACCTCTCAGTATCAACCAAACAAAAGGATAGGGAAGAAAACATCACAAAGATAAGTATCTTTTTATTACTACAGCTCATAGTACAAAGACACAAAAACAACAGCAACATGGAACTAGAAGTAAAAAGGACGTATCCACTAGTTTGGCTCCTGTACACCTGCTCCCTGAGCTCTACTACCTTGGTGGATCCTATAACGCCTGCGGATCGACTGTGCGAGGAGTCAGACAGTCACGTGCCATGTGACCCTTACTGTGGCAGGAGAAACACTGTCCGGTTCTGGCACGCCTGGCTCTGACTCCACCTCGGGTGCCCCGCACTACTGATCCTATAACCCGAGGTCGCCCACCTACTGGTCTGTTCCTCCTGGACCTCTGCATCATCTACCTACTGCTTATATATGACTCGGCTACTGATCAAAAAACATGCTGCAAAGGCAACAGCTCCTGTACATGCTCAGGGTGTAGAGCTACTGGCACAAACTCCACCCTGAAGGTCTCGAATTCTTCCCAGGTGAAGGTCATCTCATCGCAAAACTGGAACAAGTGGCCCCACCACCGTCCTGCTGCTGCCTGAAAGAGGCTGGCAGCAAAGATCACCATGATGTCTGCTGGCTTCTCCACTAGCCTGAAGACTCTCATCACAGCCTCCAGCCAATCCTCAGCCGCCTATGGGTCCATCTCTCCCCAAAACCTGGGTGGCCTCGGGCATTAGAACTCATGCAACGCGCTCAAGTGGCATGCATCTCCTGCTTCTGGGGCTAGTGGCATCGGTGGCCCAATGTGTGGTAGTACCGCTGGTGCCTCCGCTGATGCCTCAACTGCAAGAGGGTCCTGTACCGAAGCCTCGTCGCTTCGAAAACTGTCAGTACACACATCCCTCTGGGCTCTAGCTGGGCATCCATGGAAAGGCATTCTGAAAGAAACAACATTAAACTGTCAAACGATTATACCTGGTGAGCTGACCTGGTTTGAGATGACTTTTAAAAACATCTGGAAACACACATGCAGCCAGTGTTTTCGTGCACAAAGGCAGAAATCAGTTGTTAGGGTCCTGGTGTATGGATACATCGGTTGCCCGCACCAACACTGGACTCCCTGAACTGAAAACCACACTCGGTGCCCTTAACACTATTGCTTAACAGAAAGAAAACTTCAGAGTTATAAGTTCTGCGGTAGAACCGACTCCTCTGATAACAATTTGTCATGATCCGTCCTTGGGCCCCGTGCCATGACTACCCCAAGCCCGCCTTCCATAGGCCAGGGGCTGGCGAGTAGCACCAAAGGCATAAATCCCGATAACAGGGAAGGCATTGCCTTTATAAAATTAAACAAAACAACACAGAGTACAAGAGGAAGTAAAACACTTAGTACAAAAGAAAGTGATGAAAAGTAAATGGCCCAGAATACAAACCCAACTGAAAGTGAAACTACAACTGAATGAAAGTACAACAGAAAGAGAGAAACAGATGGAAGAAAGGAAGTAGCTCCTGGGTCATCCTCCTCGGATCTTACCTGAAGGGTAGGTACAGATAACATAGCTCCTGGATCATCCACCACGGATCCTACCTAAAGGGTAGGTATAAATAGCCTCCACAACGCTCTCACCCGCCAACCTCCTCCATGTGTCGTCTCGCCATGAAGTCCACCTCCGGATACAGACTCGTTGTGTGGTCCACCAACGAGTACCATCCAGTCCTCGAACACTCGGCCTCCGTCAGCACTGCCCGTCGTCTGCAACCAACACAACAAGGTGCGGGCATAGCCCGTGCAGGGGTGAGTATAACGATAATCAGTAGGGATCCAGTTACCCTCAAGGTATCTCTAAAATAAACATGGATCACCACAAAGAAGATCTCAAAAGATAACCTGTACTTAGGTATATGCCCATACATACAACTCAGTTATCAAGTAATCCATCTCAATCATAAGGAAACACAAAGATTATGAAATCAACAGATAACCACTACCCAGGTATATGCCCATACATATACCTAAGTTATCAAGTGACCCATATCAATAATGAGGAAACACAAGGACTATAGACTCAGCTCAAACCAAGATTTTCATTATCGAAACCATAACTACTGAAGAGCCCCGTATCTGGAGTGTACATTGGTCCTGTCACGACTCTGAGGTACTGCTCACTAACCTAAGACTGCTGAGGTACTCCTCCTATCGAGTACCGCGGGCTAGCCACCCAAACACAGTAGTGCTTCCCGTCGGGGTATGCCACCCAAACACAGTAGTGCACACCCCCTAATAGCCTGCATAGGTACTCTCCAGATGAGTACCGCGAGTCTGCACTGTCACATAGGTAGTGCTCCGTCCGCCATGGGTCTGCACCCAAACAAAGTAGTGCTTCATCCAATGGGCTAGTGGACTCACTCCAAGTCGAGTCGGTCAAGTAGTTGTTAGGTCTCAGTCAGCTACACGGTCTCCGTACTCCCCACGCGCCTCTTTGGGAGGGTCCACTCCACGAGCTACAGGTCGATACTCCAAGTATCTCAAAGTGCCATGAAGAATTATTTATTAGCCTTTTCGTCCCCAGGGCCCGGTTGGTTTCGTGTGCTAAGCAACCCAGCCGTATCTCAACAATACCCCGAACTCACATAGGGTATACTCATAGGTACCATTTCTCCACGTGATCACCAACACCACCGACGGTTTGTCAAACGGACGACCAATCTGAAAGTTATCATCTTTTCCATTCCAGGGGCCCTGTTGGATTTCAGATACAATCCAACTCGGGCACTATCCAACAATGTCCAAACCAATGGATAAGTACACAAAATGTTCTGTCTCATCAAGAAGAATACAAAAAAGTCCAAGACACGTCAATCGGACGTTCGGAGCTCAAGACATAAGTGTTTCCGCTCCGAGGGCCCGGTTGGTTTCGTATCCGAACCAACCCGGCCGAATCCAAATTTATCCGAAACCTTGAGTGTAATAGACTGGAACGGCCTTCTCGATCCAAGTATCGCTACGCAACCGACGGTGCGCCGATCGGAGGTCCGTAGCTCATGTTATGGGCAAAAGACCGAAAGAGGTCTAGAAGTAGAGGTTTCGGGCCCAGGCCGACCCGGCCGAGACCCCGTGGGTCAGCCCGAACCGGGTCGACCTGACCTAGGTCCGGGTCCGGGCCGCTTGGGTGCAGGCCCGCCCAGCTGGCGTGGCCTGGCCCGGCTTGGAAGTCCGGTCTGGCCGCGCGTCGCGCTGGCCCACCGGCCAGGAGGCTCGGTCGAAACGGCCGAGCGTTGACATGCGGGGGGGGGGGTGCTGCCCCCCGCTTGATTTGCTAACCGCAACCCCACATGGGGCCTCCCCTTGCCACTAGACGCGGCCGAGTGCCGCGTCCAGCCTCTTCGGTTCCCTGTGGTCGCGGGACCAGCGGCCTGCCGCCGCGGGTTCAGCCGCGGCGGCCATCCCCGGCGGCGTGCCTGGGGTATTTTGTGCGGACCACCGGACGCGCTACGATGGTCCGTTTTGCTCGCCGCTTTCCCCAATGGTCCTCCCGGGACCTGAACTTCACTGCGGATGCTTCAAAATTACCTTGCGGCCTCATTTGTCATCACCCATCAATCCGCACTCAACGTTCAACCAGTGGAGCCTTCGAATCGCCTCTACGACCCCGACTCCAACCGCAGTTTCGTTAGTCCTCAATGGCGCGGCGCGACGGCGCCGTGCTTCTTCACCGTGTTCTTTCTCGTGTCTGCGTGGTGCCTTTTCACCATGCTGCCTTTGTTCATGCCGCAACGAATCAAAACAACAAAGGGGGAGGAGAGTCGGCCGTGTTCGTGTGGTCCCACCTCCTCCTGTTAAGTTGGTATCAAGCGGCCCAAAAGACAAAGAACAATAAGGATTTTTCATGACCAAAATAAAACAACCCGAGCAGTTTTTCCAGCAATCTAATATTCCCAACCCACAAAAGAAAATCATTCGTGGACAAACTTGAAGATGAGTTGATCTGAGTTCTTTTTTTAAAAGGAAGGAACCACGGGAATATAGACATACACAAAAATTAACCCATACCTCAACATTGTCGTCGAACGAGAGTTCATCGCAGAATTAACCATTGTAGAAGAAGAGGATCGTCGTGGAAGAGAAGGATCATCGTGGAAGAAATCATCATGGAAGGAACGTCGTTGGCATCGTGCTATACGGCGTCGCATAGTCAATCTCTGATGGTTTGTCACTCTTGTCGACCTTCGTCGGAGGTCGACGTTCTTCGCGTTCTTCGCATTCTTCATCGAAAAAGAAGAACTTCTAGCCCCTTAGCCTTTCTACCAAAATCCTCTCAATGCAACAAGACCAAATAAATAAAATAAGTGGTGTCTTATTTTATTTACACACAAAACAATGCTTGAAATTCAAAATAAAAGAAATGATCAATTAATTGAGGGGTTTAAAACAACCCAATTAATAGAGGTGTTTATTAAAATGTTTAAACGCAATAGTTGACTTCGTTTAATAGGGGGTGATGGTGCATTACTTAAGAAGAAAAGAAGCAGTGGGGCTCGTGTGGTCCCCACCCCACCTTAATCCTCTCAAAGGTAGTTATCAACAAGTGGGTCCCACCCCTAACTCCCTTACATAGGTTATAACCACATAAGAGAGAGGAAAAGTGTTGTGACCCAACACTTAATCCACTTAACAAGAAAAGAAAATATAATTGTAAAACAATTATATTATTATCCCTCACATTAAATAAACAACCCATCCCAAGAAAACGCAACTCCAGAAAGGGGTCTTCTTAAGCAATTACCATCGCTGTGATTCCATCGGTGCCCTTGGATTTCTATTCCGAGCACCGATTCAAAATTTAGAAAAACTCGCTCGTTCGTTTACTGAACCTACCCGAGCTAAACTTCGAAAAATAATTCCGGGCACACCAGGCCACATAATCAGGCTCCTTCATAAACTACGTTCTTGTAAAATCCCAAAGAAAATTAAGAAAAAATTTCTCTTGAATTTTACAGGTCTTAACAATTACATTCCCATTATTGAAAAACGATTTTGTCATTAATGTGTGCATGTATATTACAACCTCCATAAAGCGATGTGGTTCATTTTTCATGACTATAACATTTGGATACTATATATTAGTGTATTTAAATATAAATTTTTTTATTTTGGATATTATTAAAATTATATAATTATAAAATAATACTTATGTTAATTCTATCATGTTTTTGGAAAAATCAAAACATTACACATGGGAACGTATGGCATACTGTCTTAATGATTCTAACATAATTTTTTATCAACAATTAGTAAATGTTGGTTTGAAAAGTATAATTTATGTATAAAATTTATAATAATTTTAGGATTATTATTCTTTATATGTTTAAATGTTTACCACTTTGACTATATTCAATTTACCAAGGCAATTATAAATATATGAAATAAGTATTTTCAAAACAATTGATAATAACAGAACTGATTATGTAATTATATATAACATGGTGATAAATAAAATAAAAAGAACAATACAATTGATAATGGGTTTTTAGGATGTAAATAATTTACATATGATTATTATTGAATATGATAATGAATGTATGTAGTGTGTTAGACTCAAGGAATGGTAAATTTTACCTTAAAACCATATTATTAATTATTCTATATATTTATTCCCAAAATACTTTTCCTCCATGTCCATATTCTCATAACTATCTTATTAATGTATTTATGTAAACTTGTATAATTTATAAAAGAATATGTTTACATTATGTCAATGGTTTTGAGAAGGAATAATTTTTATAAACATTCCGACATTCTGATAAAATGTAAAAGGAATGTTCAATATTAACATATACCATGTTAATAAATTTTTTTCCACCATATTGTAATTTAATGTTTTTTTCCACTAAAATATTCCATTATTTATTAAAATAATAAACGTTCTTCTATTTTATATTGATAATTTATTTTTGAAAAAAATTATTTTAAATGGAAAGTGTATTTGAATATTCAAAAGTGTTTAAAAAATGGGTTCAAAAACATTTTAAGTGATTTATAATGAAAATGTGCAAGATGAAAATATTTTATTCAGTAAATTGTACCAGGAAATTTTTCAAGATGATGGGTGAGGTTGATATAGATCATCATGGTAGGTGAGCCTTATATAGCTCTACAATTCATATGCTAATGATTTTGTTATATGTAGTGTTATGATAAAATATGACCATATTGGTTATTCCAATTGTAAGTGTTATATAATGATGATGTCCCAATGAACCTACAGAGATTTTTTATACATTATAATGTGATTTCTTGGAATAAATTTTATTTCAAAAGGTTTGATAATGATATTTGGTTTTAAAGAAATTATTATTCCATTTTAGTGTAAAATGGTATATTTTAAGATTTTTTGTCCATAGGTTCTAACATTTCCTAAAAAAACCTCATAGTTATGTATTTTAAGTTATGTTTTATTATAAATAATTTTATAAAAAAATTTTAGTTGTATAGTTTATTTCATGTTCTTGTAAGTTCATTTTTGAAAAAGAAATTTTTTATAAGAGAGGAAAAATATATTTTATGATCTAATGGTTTGTAAATGAAATCAATTGACAATTCCATATTTTTTATATACCTTACATATCATTTCTTTCTCATTCTACATTTTAAAAAAAAATTCCTTGTACATAAACATTATTAATAAAATATAAGATGTAATGTTTAATGCCATGAATATTTTTCATGGAACAAATAATGTTTCATTTTTTAAGTTATATATTGAAGGTAGTAATTAAAAATATCCAACATGTAATTTTTGAGTTTTTTATGAATGTATTATGAACTTATTATCTAAAAATAAAATCCTTAAATGATATTCATTAATTCATGTAATATAATTATTGAATGAAAACACAATATTATATAATGATTTAAGGATGTTTTCTTATAGTGAGTGAGGATGATATTTTTCTATTAATATAACATCAAAATAGAGATATGATTTATTTAGAATATATTTTAAATATAATTTTATGAAAAAAATAACAATAATAGAAATAAAAAATGTTTTTAAATAAAGAGGAGGGAAGCTCCACTAATACCCATTCCATGGTCGACCTATAAAGTGGTTGGTTAAGAGATATCCCCTCACTATAAAATAATTTACTTATAAGTACATTAATTTAGTGACATTATAGATTTTTTGGTTAAAATTAGTAATTCAAATAGATTTTAAGTATTTTTGGTATAAATCATTTAATTCCAATAAATATTTTAATAACGGTTAAAACTTTTGTTTCATTATATCTATACCACTTTTTTTTACCAATAATCAAATATATTATTACAAATAATTATTAACAAAAAATATTTTACCATTATAAAATTTGTTGCAATAAATTCTCAAATAATAAAATATCGTGTACTAATTAGTGAAAATAAATATTTATTATTTATTTACCACTAATAATATTTTTTATAAATAATATTTTCATACATTCAATTATAATATTAACAATTTAACAATGTTTCAATAAATAATAATATATTATATAAAATTTTGTTAAATGAATTAATAATAATTTCTATCATTTATTTACAAATAAAAATAATATATTGTTATCAGTTACAATTATTTTTAATCGTAAATAATTTACTTTTATATATAATTATTTAATACATTAATCAATTTATTTCACTGAAAAAATAACACATCCTTATTATAATTACTACTAAAGATCTATGAAATAGTAAAACAATCTACTACAGAGTGACAATGTGATGATATGATCTTCCAAGGAAATTTTGTAAAATTAGCATTGAGAATGTCATGTCCATGATCAATGGTTTGTCTTTTCTAACTATTCTAGACACTATCACCCAAGACATCATCCATCCAATGTTTAGTTACATGGGCTATGATGCATGAATAATCATTAGGAAACTCATGTTCCGGTATGATAGATCATAGTAAATCCCAATGATGGATCCGAGATAATCCCTGAAATCCCCTTCAATTCCTCCTCAAATCAGTGATTACTCATGCCTTTAAGCCCATGAATGATTGATCTAGAATCATTATTTTAGGAATTGAGGTTGTTTTTTTAGAAATATGATTCTCGGAGATGGAAGACCAGTTCATACCTAGATTTTATTAGTCCTCTATCTACTCAGAACTAGATGAATAGTGATAAGACAAGATTTTGGGATCTCTCATTTATAGAAAGGGGAATTGGTTTTTGAGATGTAGACCCTGTACTGATGATGTACCATGAAAATATTCTTTCTCAAAGAAGAATCTAGAAACATATCATGTTCATCATTGATAGAGATCACAATTTGGAGTCATAAAACTATACAATCCAATTTTGAGGGAGATGATCCCATGGACTTAAACCCAAAGGGAAACAAAATTATTGAATTGACTTTGCTACTAAACCCTAAGGGCAACTAGATCAACCACAATAATGTACAGCAAATCCTAAGATTCTCAGAATAAAATGATTGGAAATATGAAAACAATTACCATGTTGTAGATCACTGGTAACAAATCTAGATTTTATTTCTAATTAGATTCCATCAAAGTGTTTTGGGTTCTTTAAAATGTGCTAGAAAAAAGAAAAAATGGTTTGGGTTAGGATGAATTTCTAATTTCATACATTTTTTGTTCTATAAATGTTATAAGTTAGATATTATTGGTTTTGTTTATGATCTCTAGTTCTCTTATTTTATGATTAGGATTGATGACATTGGTTGTTATGGATTCATTTGAATGTATAATTATAGAGAATGATTTTGGGTTGAATGTTCGTATTTAATCGATCTAATTCTCTACAGAGAGATTGATATTGTAGATTGTATATATAAAACATGAATATGGGTGTAGTGGAGTATAAAGTATAGATCAAACAGAGTTTTATCGTTGATATTCTGTACCTAGAAAATTTCACATTGGTTCTAAAGTGATTTTGTAACATTTATTTACGAGGATAGAAGATATTTGGAATTTGGGGTTTCTTACATGGAGTTTCAGGTTGATATTTACATGGTGGCTCATTGGATTTGGCTACCAAGAATGGATATTGGACATTTATATTGGTTCATATACTTATTTTATATTATGTATAACTTCTATCAAGAGACATCTATTTTAGACTAGTGTCCATTAATCTTGATATTTTTACTAATAACGTGTTCATTAAGTTGATCCAATATAGTGATAGTATTGAATGATTGTGTGCTATAATCAATAATATTTTAGATTGAGGATCATGTTTTAGAGGCTCGTGCGATGCTTCCATGGTTCAATGATATGAAGATACATTGAGTGAAAAAAATATTTGATATTTTTTTTTATTTTTTGTTCATTATTGAATGTTGGTATATCACCATAATGTCTAGAGGGATGATGCTAACGATGATTTGGAAGGTTGGTTTTTTGTTAATGCAAATGTTATATGATGTTGAATTTGGATGTTTATATAAGAGGCAGATTAGACTTGGATTTATGATCCAAATTGTAGATGATATCCAATAGAGTTAATATGAATAGGAGTTATGAATAAGAGGTCGCTGAGGTATAGTAAATTTGATGCATATATAGGTGGATTATATGTTAGGAGGGTGAAGATAAATTGAAAACAGTAGAAGTTTAAAGTCAAAAACAACCAATGTTTGATGAAATCAAGAAAAAAGTCAAGGTAATTTTATATTCAATTATTAACTAATTATTAAATTAATAGGTCGAGGGTCTAACATAAAGATTATTACAATATTTGGGAAATATTGGTTGAATGATTTATTTTGTATTCAACCTTTTTTATAATAGTATTATTCAATTACTGTGACATGCTAGTGATGTTCTTTTAATCTGTGTGATGTTGTTCATCTTAATGTTCTATGATAATTTCCACTTCCCGTGCATAGTTATTTCATATTTTTCATATAATTTTTATATGGATATATCTAGACAAAACTCTTGAAAACACTTATTCATATATTAAAATTTTAGTTTCTTGATATTTTGTGTTGTTTTCTATAAATAATTAATTTTTTCAGTATTAATGATGTTTTTCACTAATCTAATATCTTTTTTCCATGTTAAATGTTGAAATTATATAAAATAGAATGAGTTAAAAAGTGAGTTTACATTTATTGTAAATTTTATTTTATGATTTATATTTTTTTTGTGAAAATATGGATTGATAATAGTGCATTTAGATTGAATTATTTTTAGCGACTACAAGATGAATAAGTTAGCTCATTGTGGAACTGAATTAACTCATTGAAATTATTGTGATAGATTATTTATAAATAGAAGTTAGATGCATATTAAATGATTATTTAATGTGATTTTTATATGATATTAGGGAGTAATCATATCTAAAAAAATATTATTTTTAATAAAAAATATTCTAGTTTTAGACATTTTTATTCACTATGGTCATTCCCACTCATTATTGATTAGTTTTTAAATTCACTGTGTAATTTCATTTATCATGTCATTGAATTCATATATATAATCATCATTTATGAATTTTTATATTACAACCCCCACAATTATAAAATAAATAATCTCTATTAATTAATTTAACTCCAATGTATGTGGGAAATACAGAGGGTTATTTTCCTTGGACTATGACTTTACTGCGGTCTTTATCCTTGCATTTTTTTCATGAAAATAGATGTTATTAGAAAATTATTATTTAGATTAATTTTTTAAAATAATTTTTGTGACAATATAAAATTAGTCTGTTTGATTAGGCAATATGGTATTACTAGTTAAAAAAGGATATCCATGTTTAATTATGTTTATGTCTATGTTTTTTGCTGCATGTATCAATGAACAATTCCATCAATAGTAGGCCATTGATTCTGCCAATAAAAAAGACATATATTTTGGGGTTTCAATTCAATGAAATTTGATTATATAAATTCACTATTTAAATTTTAAAATTTTACTCTATCCTTGATCATAATTTACTATCAAATTATGGATATGAGTTTATGAACGAAGATACAACAAAAAATAATTATTTGACCAAATAAAAATAAAAATATAGGTATATTTTTATTAATTATTGAAAAAAATTGTTGGATAGTTATTAATATATTTTTAAAATTCTCACATTTTGTAACTAGTTTTAAAATGGCTGGTTTCATATCAAACTATATTAACATATATCTATTTTTTCGAAAACAAATTGTTTTAACAAATGAGGGAAAAAAATTATTTTCAAATTAGGAAAAAATGTATGGGTTTCTTATTATATCTGAGCATAATTTATTTCTATTTTCTACATAATATTGGAATTTTTGGTATACATTTTTATACCCATAAGTCAAAATAATGAAAATTTATGCTTTGGGTTTCTCATAAGACCAAACGTGGGTCGTTTTGTTGTGATCCTAACTACCTTGGATAAACTTCTTGAGTTGGGATGATTAGCTACTTCCATCCAAATGTGCATCAAGATCTAATTACATCAGTCAGGATGACCAGCTACTTCCATCCACCTATATTGAAAATTGGTGTTGACCTACTTAATGGTGTAAATGTTATTCTAATGCAGGCGATCTTCCACCATTGTGGGCATGCCATGACAAGGTAGTGAATTGCATGCTTTGACCATGTCACTAGTGTGAAATGTGATAGTTATAGTTGATGTGTGAGAGATAGATTGTGGATTATGTTTGGTGGAGTTTTTGGTAACATCTCTTGGAATATTAAAGCATTTTAAGCATGTTTCAATAATATTCATTTCTCTTTTAAGTGTTTGAACATGTTTATAAATTATGTTTGAACATGTTTTTCAAAATAATGGCAGTTAGTTTTTTAGAGATTTATATAATCTAATTATATATTTATGATATAATTAATATAATAAATACATTATAAATAATTATATTAATAAATATAATAATAAAATTTACTATAAATATTGAAATACCAACTTATTATATTTCATTTAAATTATAATTTACCTAATGATATTAACTGTTGGTATTAATTATGAATATTGATAAGAAAATTACGAATAGAATTTTTATAATATAAATATAATGTTAAAAATTTTAACAAACATATATTATCTATTTTTATTATTTAATTAAACAAAACTATAATATATTTTGTATAAATATTTAGCGATAGAGTTTTTACCAAACATATAGTGACAAGATAATGTTTTCTGGTAAAATGTTTTACCAATAGAAAATAAACTTTTACCAATAGATATACCTATACTGGAGAAATTGAATTATATTTTTGTGTGTCCTGTTCTCCTTGTCTTTGAATCCATGTGGTATCCAAAATATGGTTTGAGGTATGTATTCACATTTCATTTATACAACTTATTATACTATTATTTCACCTGTTCTTGTGTTCACTCATCAACTAGAGTTGATAGAGTATTGGGGATTTAAATATTAATCAAAAAAATGAATTTAATATAGATTCAAAAAACATAATTATTCACATATAACATATCCATAACATACTACTGATTAATTAATGTATGAAGGATTCATTAATTTTTGTATGATAATAATATACATTATTATTATGTTATTGGAACTATAGAGTCAAGAATGAAAACCTAGAGAAAAAAGTGGAACACTAAAAAATTCACAGAGGTATCATGTAATGTAGACCTAGAGCGTCTTCTCCAAAGAGTTTCAAATTTTAGTGGGGAAGAACCCACAATCTGAAATGAAAATGATACTATCATTAGGAGATATATTGGAGTATAGAAAATCTATAACCATATTTTATCACTTCCATGTGTGGAGGAAATCTAACTTGTCAGTCCCGAAGCCCTTACCCTTGAAAATGATGTACCCAATAGACTAGGGTATATGTCCCAACCAAGAGTAACATTATAAATAATGTGAAAATCCATCTAAACAGCCGGGAGTTGATGAATGGATAATGAGGTTTTATTATGTTATAATAGAATTTATGGAAATAAATTTTATTATGTTTTATATCAAAAAATAAAAAATAATATATTTATTATATAATCATTGAATTTTAAAATGTTTTTGGTATTTCTCTTAATTATTTCTTTGGATGATTAATTTCCATGCTCCATATGTTTTTTTAAAATGAAAAATATTGATTTATAATCATTCAATATAAATCTAAAATAGTTAATAAAATAATTTTATAAATGCTATTTAAAATAAATTGTTTTTTGAATCCATTGATATATTTTATCAAAATTAATCATTCTTGTAATATTTTACCATATTTATTATAACATTTATAATTTTTAATCTATATTATTCCTATATAATGAATAATTTTGAATACGATATAATTTTGAATATTTTTTTGAGGTGAATGACTATTTATATTAGTAAATTTTCTTTAATAATTTGGTATATTTATTTAGGTAATATTTTATAGGAATACCTTTATTAACTAATGGGGGATTCATGTAATTGGAATTCCCACTAGGTGATATTATACACTACATATATTTTTCCTACAGATTAGATAATTCACATAATTGGATGAAGTAGTTTATGATTCTAATATAGATATTCACATTTGAGCTCTTCTCACTAATTTAGATTATATATTGATAAGTGATTTTTTGGAAATATTTATGGATTTTACATCGGTTATTTATATGAAATTTGATGAATTTTGGGTTTAGATATTATGACTATATACTTCCCAAAATTTATTCCCATGGGTAGTCTGTTATGACTCCTTAAGATGAGATTTTATATAATTTGGTTTAAATTATTATCATTTATTATAAACACATATATACATTACTCACATGGATAAATTTTTGAATTTCAAAACAAGAGTATAAATTCCTATGAGATGTTATTGGTTTTAAATAAAATTTAAAATTATTCTTTTTTGTTTTTTATTTAAAACATGCAAGTATAGTTATTAAAAGGAAATGAAATGTATAGAATATTAGTTGTATCTTATTGTGAATGTTCTCACACCACCAATAAAGTAATTGGTGTGTATATATATTATCTATTATCTATTTTATTTGTAGGTGTGGAGGAAACATTTCTATTTTCAAGGATTTTACCATTGACCAGGTTATGGAGTGATGTTGGTGGTGGCGTATGAGTGTGTTTAGGTTTCACATAACGGTGTATCTAATTTTATTTATATTTATTATTTTTTCAATTATAACTTCAAGGTAGACATTTTGAATTTATTTGGAAATATATATTTTAATTTATATGATTAATTATTATATAAAAATGAATTAATTATATGGTTCCTTTTATTCTTTTTAGTTTATAAATAGTAAATCATTGACGTATTCACATGTGATACCCTTGTCACATATAACTATGTGTGGAGATCATAAACATGCCTTAAATTTGTTGTCTTCCAGTTATGGTATAGTGGTTAGGAATTGGGGAAATTATTTTTCAATCATGGAAACAATGGTTTATTAGATGATGATGATTTTATTGAGTATTTCTTAGTTTGAAGCCATAATTTTTTTAATTTCATGATTACCCTACAAGTATATAAAAAATTAATTTTTATAAAAAACACTTAAATATATTATATTAAATCCATTCTTAATAGACTAGTAATTTGAGATATGTAATTATGTTAATATTTCAATGATTTTATCTACACATTGGTATGGATTTGAACATACAAAGGGGAAACAATTACATAATATTATTAACACAATTATTATTCTATTATTATAAAATTTATCTTGAAATTATATTTTTTATGAAAAATGATACAATTAAATTGAATATATTTCAATTTTTATTCTTTATCTTTATCTACCATATTTTTTATTAAATTAATATTTACATTTTTGAAGAATTATTATAATTTTTTATGTATGGATTTAGTTTTTTTAATAAGGTAAAATCAATCTCCTACAATTTTTCTCTCTAAACTTATAAGGATTATTTTTTAGTTATGATAAATTCTATAATGATCATGATTAGATAATTCTATTAATGGAATAGTAGGAAAAGTAAGATAATGTGAATTAAATCATTTATAAACAATGTTACTATGGGAGGAAATTTTTTTACAGGTATTTTACTAATATAAATTAATCTATTCAATTTATTTATGAATTATTGACTATATAGTTTATAATGAGAAGAAACCCAATATATAAAGAGAATATAATCCAGATGATAATTTATATTCGTATTTTTTAAAAAATTATTAATTAAATTTGTTTAAACTATTTTTATATTTATTTTATGTAAATTATTATGTTTTATAGAATGTTAAATCAAATCATAAAAAAATAATTTATTTATAATTTAAATAAAATTTTTAATAAATGAATTATGTATTGAATGAAATTCATATTCTAAAATATATAAAACTTCTAATAAATTTTAGTTCCATTGATTTCCAAAGATAATTATCAACCGATAAAAAATTACTATTTTTAATGGTATTTTGTCTTAACTATTTCATTTTTATATAGTTTTGGGAAATTATTAATCGATAACTAAGGCATGTACATTTCACCAAGGGGTCCTTTGGCCCTAAAAATGGGATTTCAAGCCTTGTATTAAGGCCACATGTCCTTGGGCCTTAGGGATATGTAATGGGTCTCCCTCTACCCACAATAAATAGCTCATTAATTTAAATATTTAATTGAGGCTTCATCCCCAACCTTGTAAAAATATTAATCAATAACAAATGAATAATCTTGTCAAAAAACTAGTCCATATTATACAAAAAATGTGATAATTATTTAAACAATACATTACTTAATAATGCTATATATTTTTGAGTCTCTTTCTCTTGATATAAATAGTATTCCCATATTAAAAATGTTTTATTAGAACTCAATCAGTTCTACATCCTCACCTTTATCATAAAACTAGATATGGATATCTCTAATTTCTGCCATAATATTTTTTTGGTACTATGAACTAATTGATATTATTTACTCAAAAACAAAAATTGGATTTCAATCAAATGAATAGGTATCCCCCTTTTTAAACTAGTAAAAAATTTATACTTTCCTTTCTCTTTATCTTCTCTATCATTTTTAAATATGATTTTCATATTTTTGACTTCGAAAACATCCTTATATTCTTCCCATTTTCAAAAAATGAAATGGAAATATAAGATAAAATTATATTCATCATACTCACATAAATTTTGGGATGGAATTCACTCTCATCGATACTTAAAAGAATTAGAAAGAATCCTTTATCATTGGATTCATCAAGGCATCCTTTATTTTTCCCATTAAAAAAGTAGACTCTATGTTTTTTTCACTATGCTACACTATCATTAAGATAAAATGGCAAATTTTTACAATATGTTTTAATAAAAAAAATTCTCTATATTCTTATAATTTTTTATTTCCCTTTATTATTTATACTCAATCAGAAATGGATTAGGTAACATTACTTCTATATCATTAAGCTTCAATTTTACCAATATCATTTTAGTTTTAGTTTTTCTTTACAAATCATAAATTTCCTCAACAGTGATAAGAACTACTAATTGTTTCATCTTAGAGTTACATGAGATGGACCTCTATATATAATAATGATCTATATTCCTTAAGTTATCATTAATTCACTAAATGAACATATATAATCTATAAGAAAAAATTAATATTAATCAGGCATCTAACAATGCTAAAGAGTTATTTTATAATGGGTATGATCTTCTTTTATTGTAATATAATGTTATTAAATTGATTTCATTAGGATTCATTTACATAATGTATATCCATACATAATTTCAAGTAAAGATATTATGATGTATCATGAACATTTTATCAATATTTTAGACTATATTTGATCCATACCATTTCAATAGTTCTCATTGAATAGATTTTACCATAACGAAATGTGAGTATATACGTTATTTGAATATTTTATAAAAACCCACTTTAATAACCTAGGAATTTTGTTTTTGGGTCATAAATATAAATCATACTACCTGAATCACTTGAAAACCCATGAGAAACTTTATATAAATTTATTATAGTCACAGTTTCCACTTCAACAATTCCATATCTCATTTTCATCATTCAAGATAAAGAAACAATAATAATTTTTGGCACAATTTTGGTATGGATTTTAACTTTTTTAATTGTCCCTTTATGTTGATATTATACCACACGAGCTTATATTGATGCATGTATTTTTCTCAAATATCACCTCATTTCATTGTTATGCATCTCAGATACACTCATTATGTTAAGTATCAATCCATTAATGAACATAAAATCTTTTAAATTTCTTTTAATATTATCAATTTCAGTGATTTTAAGACATTTTTTTATAGAAAAATCATTACCAAATCATGATATATCTCTACCATAATACAAAATGAATTTTAAAATATTATTGTTGATGATTTTATTTGATGAGGACCCACTATCCAAAACCAAAGGCATCTCCTTTTTTGATACATTGTAGGAATCCTCATCAACCATAACATGTATTTTAATACTCATATTTTTATGTGATTTAGAGTTCACACAGTGATATAGCTACTACAATATAGTAGTGAGACAATCATTTGTGGCATTCCATTATTTATCACATCATCCATATGTTTTTTCATGTGAATAAAACCTATTTTATTTTTTAACATATTCTTTTCTATTATGTTTATTTATAATTTATGTTTTCTAATTATCACTAATTCAATTAAAAACATAAATTTTATTAAGGAAAAGATATATTATATAAATATGATTATTTATTTATACACAATAAAATATTGATATCAATATTCAAATTTGAAACTCCTAATAAGATAACTTATTTTAACAATGTTCCATTTCATTTAAGTTAATTAATTGATAATTTTATTTATTTTTCAATACATTATCAAGAATTTTATAAATTATATTTTCAATGGATTTTCCATTAGTTCAACAATTTTAATCGTTTAACAACACAACACTTATTTTCTAATTTGTAGTCATGTATCTATATGAAGAAAAATTTGAAACATATTTATAAACAAAAAAAAGTTTTTCAAATTTATAATATTACAAATATCACTAAATATAATTAATTATATGTATATATGATTATATAGATACTAATTTTAATATAAAATAGTTCAGTTGAATTAAAATCATTCACAAATTATTTCTAAGAATCTTCCACTACTTTAACATATATCTCAAAATCAAAAAAATCATTTTTAGAGATGCCTCAACTAATTTTGATTCATATGTCTGGACCACTTCATATCATACTTATTATAGGGAATTCATGCAATTAGTGATCTTGTTTTTTCACCAAAAATTACACTATTATTATTAATCATCTTTAAGAAATATCATTTATTCTCAATATCTAATTTACATTATATAATTAGTGAAATTATTCATATTATTATTATACTTCTCAGGAGTAGAAATATATTTTACTTATAAAATAGTATATATATATGATATAAATATTTCCCATCACATTTCCTTTATTATCATATTCACTATTTTCTTCTTCACTATTGGATTTAATTGATTCTTATTGTCTCAAAAAAATAATTATCAAACAAAACATTTGAGTTTTATTTTGTATTCATATGTTTCCTCATTACATGGTGAATATTATATTTTAGATTATAAGTTTAAATTCATTGATTATAAAACCCCATGTTAGTATATCTTTTGAAATTCATAGGAAAATTTATTTTTGGACTTAGATTTGCAGACGACTGGAGAAACATGTTTTTTATTAGAATTATAAGCGTAGGAGATTATTGTATGATTTTTTTTGATATAAATAGAGTCCCCAGATAGGTTTATGGTTATCAGGTGAATGGTGAAAGATTATGGTTGGCATTTGTAATTTTTCGAGGGGGATTACCCTATGTGTGATCACTGATTAGTTAGTAAAGAATAAGTGGATGACTAGATAAAACCATGAAGATTAATTTTTTATATGCCATTAAAGAAAAAAATATTATATAAAGTTGAATAGAACTGTATGAAGAACTATGATGCTATAACTTTTCATGTGGTTCCACAAAATTAACACACTGGTAAAATGTATGGACAAACCTCACTATATGGTATTGATAGAGATAGTTTGGGCCCTATAGTTGATGAATGATTTGGAAAAAACTTTGAATAAATTGTAAGACTACCAAAAATTCATTAAATAAATGGAATATTCAAATGAACCACTTTCTATTTCTATAACTATGTCGTTTTTGGCTTCCTCCCACCCATGACTGAACCAATAAGGTTCTCTCCATGCAACCCATTGATTTAACATCAATAAGGGTGAGTTATTATAAGATTCTATAATAGATTATGATGATTTCTTAAAATTTATCCTTCTTTCATTATTTTACATTCATTATTTTGTATTTTATTATGTTTTGGAGAGAAAAATGGCGATGTCACGACCCTTCCTCAGGGCCTATGTCGTTACTACCCCAAGCCATCCTTCCATAGGCTAGGGGATGGCGACTAGCACCAAAGGTGTAAATCCCAATAAAAAGGGAAGGCATTGCCTTTATAAAAGTAAAACAACACAACATAGTACACAAACAAAGAATGAACTAAGTAATACTGAATACAAAAGTTAGTGCTAAAAGTAATGGGGGCTGGAAATACAATCCCAACAGTAAAGTACAATATAAGAGAAAAACTAGTACAACTGTAGTAAAGTAATACATCAACCAATTAGTCATCTCCGGGAATCCCACCTAAAGGGTGGGTACAGATGGCCTCTTCAGCACCTCGGGTCCGGCCATCCACTCCGTGTACGTCTCGCCAAGTGGTCCACCTTCGAGTACCGTCCAGCTCCACAAGCCTCCACATTGATCAGTGATGTCTGTCATCTGCATCCAACACAACATAGTGCTGGCATAACCCGTGAAGGGTTGAGTATACGATACTCAGTTGGTACCCCGAGACCCTTGAAGGTCTCCCAGAATCCATGAAGAATAAATCACAGAAGAAAGATACAATCATGAAGTATCAACCAACTCTACTTAGGTATATGCCCATACATATACCTAGGTTATGAATCACATATTGGATACAACTCTCAAGACCAAGAACATCTCAGTTCACACAAGAAATCATGTCAATCAAATCGATGATAATGATTGAAAGTCAAGAATCATCTCACACAGGTATATATCTTTATTATAGTGATAGAAATGATCATATGTAGTCACTGATTCATCTAAGTTTTCGGACCCACATAAGATGCTAAACAAGCTAAGTTGTCGGACCAACGTAGGATACTAGACCAGCTACTCTGTCGGACCCACGTAGGATACTAGTACAGAAGTCAAAAATTCAGATCCACTTAGGATACAAGTACAGTAGTCAATGATGTCGAACTCATAGAGGATACTAGTACAGTCTCTTTGCTGTCGAACCCACAGAGGATTCAGTCTAGTGTCGTTGCTGCCGAACCCACAGAGGATTCAGTACAGTCTCGTTGCTGTTGAACCAATGAATGATTCAGTCCAGTTTTGTTGCTGTCGAACCCCCAATGGATTAAGTACAATGTAATTCCTGTAGAACCCATAGAGGATTCATTTCAGTCTCGTTGCAGTCAAACCCACAGAGGATTCAGTCCAGTAGCCATCGTCATTGAACCCACAGAGGATTCCAGTATGGTAGTCATTGCATATAGCTCTAGGGTTCCTACACACAGCACACTTGATTCCTGGAGGGTCCACTCCTTGAGATAAGGGGGGTCGATACATAAACTATCAAAAGTCCTGGGTTGATGCATAAAATGTTCTGTCTCATTATAATATATTCAACGCGATAGATGACTCGTCAATCGGACGCCCGGTCAAAGAGTTATTAGCTTTTCCGTTCGAGGGCCCAGTTTGATTTCAGGTACAATCTAACCCCTCCATAGTCCAATCTCATCTGAAACCCGTGTAGAGTATTCCAAAAGGACTTCCTCATCAAAAGTAAACCAACATAGTTGACGGCGCGTCAATCGGACGTCCGGTCCTTAAGTTATAAGCATTTCCACTCCGAGGGACCGGTTGGTTTCGAGTTCGAACCAACCATGCCTTACACAAAAATCTCCAAAACCTTGAGTGTAATATACTAAAACGTCTGTCTCGATCCAAGGAATCCTACTCAACTAACGGTGTGTCGATCGGAGGTCCGTAGCTAATGTTATGGGAGAAATACTAAAATGGGTCCGAAGAGGGTGGTTTGGGTCTGGTCCAACCCAACCCAACACACCATGGGTCATCCTGAACCGAGTCCAGCCCTATAGGGTGCGGCCTGGCCCGGCGGCTGTGGCTTAACTAAGAGGGGTGTGACCCATCACAATGGGGTGAGACCCGACACGGTGTGGCACGGCCAGGCCTGGCGGGGCGCGGCTCGGCCCTGCTGGCACGGCTCGGTCCGGTTGGGTGCGGTCCAACCTGGCTGGTGCGGCTCGACCAGCTGACCAAGCAGATCGGGTGGGCGCGGCCCTCGTTTTCCCGAATCGGTAGCGTCAAGTGGTGCCGCCCTCCTGTCCGGCTGACCGATGATGGACGGTTTCCTGGTGCGAGCGGCCCTCACAGGCAAGCCGCGGTCCTTGCGCACATCACCTATGAGTGCCACGGTCCTTCCGCACTGCACCTACGGCTGTTGTGGCCTCCATCAACCCAGCCAGCTCTCCGCCGAAGTAGCCCGCGGTCCTCCACAGTGCGGCGCCCCTTGTGGGCCCTCAGTCTCCATGTTCGTCCGGCTATGGCCGGAAGGTTCTTCCGTAGCGCAGCACCCTCGTGGCATCGCGGTTCCTTCAGCCCGACTGGCTATGGTCGGCCGATTCATCTTTGACCAAGCATCCCACATTTGCGGGTCGTAGTTCTTCCACATGCGGCTAGCATGCAACGGCCATTATCTCCACTCTTCGTCACTTCTGGTCGCCATCGCCTCTCCCAACACCACTTCAGTCGCAAATATAAACATGGACCAACGGAGGGTCTTCGGGCTGTGTTTGTTCGGCCTGTTCCCTCCATGTTAGGAGATAAAAAGAGGCCAAGTCGATCAATTTCATTCAACAATGAAAGGAGTGTAATTTAATCAAACTAAAAATTATAAAAATACCCTACCTTGAATCTGATTCTCGCTTGTCCGTGTCGCAGAAAGAGGATTAGAAAATGACGTCAATTCGTTGATGTCGGGATGCGTCTGAGGAGGAATTGTAGTCGACGTTCCTCGCAGGTAGAGTCTTCTCCCTTGAAGAGAACGATGAAGATTGAAGAAGATGACGGTGGCGGGCCTTGTGTTCTTTGTTGGTGAGAAAACATATTCTTTGTTTGAAGAGGGAGTTCTCTATATTATCCAAATCCACCCCAAAGTATAATCACCAAACAGACTAAAATAAAAACACACCACCTATATAAAATAATATCTTAAGGATTTCAAAATTAAAACACATAAATTAATTAATTAAATGTGGATCAACCAATTAATTAAAAGGTTTTGTCAAAATTTAATAGGGAGAGAGGGAGATGAAGAGATCACATTAAAAGGGGAGGTGTCAAATTAATTAAGGGGGTGTTAATGGGGAGTTGAAGGGTTAGTGGATCTTGTGGTCCCCACCACACTTTATCCTCTCATGGGAGGTTATGTGGGAGTGGGCCCCTCCTCTAACCCCCCCTTGTAGGAAAAAACCAACTCTTAAACAATAAAATGGTATAAAATTTTTTTAATTTAATATAAATTCCCAAAATAATTAACTTCTCCTCCTGAGAAATCACAGTAGTGGTAAAGGTCCCCTTAATCGAATACTGATGCTACGAGTTCATCGGTGCCATCCAATTTCAATTCCAATAACTGGTTCAAAAGATAGAAATACCCACACATATGTTTACTGAACATACCCAAACAAAACATAAACAATTGACTCCGAGCACACTGGGCCTCAGAATCAGGTGCCGTTAGAAAATGTGGGCTCGTAAAATTACAAAGAAATATGAAAAAAAAATCCCTAAAATTTCAGGGTCTTTACATTACCCCCACCTTAGGGATTTATGTCCCCATAAAGCTACATCATATACTAGAGAAACAAAAGTGGGTACTGAGCACTCATCTAAGCCTCCCGCTCCCATTTGCTCTCTGAGAGGTTCCTGTACTGCTAGCGAACGCACACTAGATGAATCGACTGTCCATATAGGACCCGCTTCTGTCGATCCTTGATCACAACCGGGACCTCTGTGAATGTCGCACTGTCATCGATATCCATCTCCCCATGGTCGATGATGTGGGATGGGTCGTGCACATAACTCATGAATGTAGAGGCGTCCCAGGCTCTCTACCGAGCCCTGCTCTCGGATTGGTAGGAAGTGTGACGACTTGGTCAATCGGACTACGATCACCCAAAAAGATTCATGCACTATAGATGTACGTGGAAGTCCCACCACAAAATCCATGGATATCCCATCCCACTTCCACTCTGGGACCAATAAGTGTTGTACCAAGCCTGCTGGTACCTGGTGCTCCGCCTTCATTTGCTGTCAAGTGAGGCATCGTGAAATGATATCTACTAAATCGTTCCCCTTCCCAAGAGTATAGACTATCTCAATGTCATAGACATGAAGAAACTCAAGCCAACATCACCATCTCAGGTCCATGTCCTCCTATTAAAAGACACACCTGAGACTATTGATATTATAGTAAACCATAAATTATTTGCTCAACAAAACTATTGGTGTGACTATCCATTTGTTAATAACTCGACTACACCCTTTTTCTCTTACATTCTAGAAGAGTTGATAAGATTTCTCCTTTGCCGAAAAGATAAATATGGTCTCTTCCTATGGAAAAACCATGTTATTTGCCTAATAAAGTCAATCCTAACACGAATGGTACTATTTCATTCCATGGATGATGTCGTAAGGCCTTGATGCTACTACCAAGAGATCCAACCATTACTCTCTCTTCCAAGGGTCGAGTCACACAATCAGAAACAGTGTGTGGTCACTAGGTCTCCTATAGTAGGAATCTCGAATGTAAGGGTCAAGTCAACAGTTTTAATCAAAACCTCTCGTTATCAACCATAAAAAAATAATAGGGAAGAAAATGCCACACAGACAAGTGTCTTTTATTACTGCAGCTCAAAGTACAAGGAAAAAAAGAATCCACAAACTATGACAACAATGATGCTAGTACTGCTCATATACACTTGATGCTTGATCAGCTCCTCTGCCATGTCCTCCCACTCTCGGTGGACCTCCATGGTCGAACCTCTGCCTATACATGGACGGTTCCTCTACTGCCTGCTTCTCATCTGCTGGACGGTTCAGACAGTCTCGAGCCATATGACCCTGCTCATAGGATGCATAGCACTGCCTGCTCCATGAATAGCTTCCTCGGTTTCTTGTGCCCCGCAAAACTGAACCTATATCCAGAGGTCGCCCACCTGATGGCCTGGTTCGCTTGGACCTCTGAGTCATCTATCTACTGGCAGATGCAGAAGACTTTGCTATGTGTTGTCCTGTGGTGGGACTCGTAGCTGATGTCGGCTCAACAAGAAAGCACTCCACAAGAAGGGCTAGCTCCAGTACTCCTTCTTGCGTCATAATACAGAGGGAGATCATTGAAGCCCTGATCTCATGTTTGAGTCCCTGCTCAATGGTATAGGCCCTGATGAATGGGTCTCGTACCATGTTCGTGGAGTAGTGTGAGAGGTCAGTGAACCTCGCTGAGTACTATGTTACTATCATGCTTCCCTACCGCAGATGTTGCAACTACTGAATCCGCACCGCACGAAGTATGGATAGAACAAAATCTGAGAAGAAAAGAATCTCGATGTCATTCTCGAGTAAGGATGCCTCATTATGAACCTGTAGCATCAGGATCCACCATCAACTTTCTAATTGCATACAGGAGACTCGCAGTAAGGATCACCATATGGTTGGATTGTGTCTTTACTAATCTGAAACTCTAACGACAGCCTCCAGCTAGTCCTCGGCTCGCTGTGGGTTCGTCTCTCCATGAAAACTTGGAGGCCTCTGTCATTGGAACTCGTGCAACAATCTTAGGCGGCGTGCACTATCTGTGGCTGGGGCTGGTGGTATCGGTGGCCCAACGGGTAGTTGTACCGCTGGTGCCTCCGCTGTGATGGGGACCTGCACCAAGGCCTCGTCGCTCGGTGGGATACCATCCTGTACGTAACTTGGAACCCTAGTTGGATTCCTTCATGGGGCCATCCTAAAAAGAAAAAGGTGCCCCATGGTCAAACAGTATACCTGGTGAGCTCACACAAACTATTAACAAAGATAACTATTCAAAGGAAACACATTTGTAATTAATGTTTTTGTGCACTGAGTCGGAAATCTGAGGTCAGGGTCCTGGTTTATAGATACATCGGCCGATGAACCAACACTGGACTCCCTAGACTGAAAACCACACTCAATAATATTAATACTATTGATTCACAGTAATATAGATCAATGTCCTAAGTTCTGCGGTAGAACTGACTCCTCTAATACCAATTTTTCATGACCCATCTTCGGGGCCCGTGTCATGAATACCCCAAGCCAGCCTTCCAAAGGCCAGGGGCTGGCAACTAGCACCAAAGGCGTAAATCCTGATAAAAAGAGAATGCATTACCATTATAAAAGTAAACAAACACAATAGAGTATGCAACAGAAGAAATCACTAAGTAATTGTGAATAAAAATGGTAGTGTTGAAAGTAAAGGGGGCCAGAAATTCAAGCCCAACAGTAAAGTACAGTACAAATGAAAAGATAGTATAACTTCATTAATGTAAAACAACAACCATCGAGTTATCCTTTGGGACTCCCACCTGAAGGGTGGGTACAAATGGCCTCCTCAGCACCACGGGTCCGGCTTTCCGTTCTGGGTACGTCCCGCCAAATGGTCAACCACCGGGTACCATCCAGATCTACTAGCCTCTACCTCAATCAGTGTTGTTCTTCATCTGCATCCAACACAACGCAGTGTGGGAATAGGCATGCAGGGGTGAGTATATGATAATTAGTAGGGACCAAGAGACCCCCGAAGGTCTCCTAGAATCCACAAAGTATAAACCAGAGAAGAAAGATACAATCACAATGTATCAACCAACTCTACTTAGGTATATTCCCATACATATACCTAAGTTATCAATCACAGATCTAATCCAACTCTCAAGCCCAAGCATAACCCATTCCACACTAAAATGAAAGTAAATCACATCCATGATAATGATTGAAAGTCAAGACTTGGCTCACACAGGTAAATATCTTTTGTATAGTGATAGAGATGATGAGATGTAGTCACTAATTCATCTAAGCTGTCAGACCCACAGAGGATACTAGACCACCCAAGTTGTTGGACCCACGTAGGATACTATACCAGCTACTTTTTATGACCCACGTAAGATACTAGTACATAAGTCAAACTGTCAGACCCACTACGGATACAAATACAGTAGTCATCGTTGTCGAACCCACGGAGGATTCTTGTCCAGTGTCGTTGTTGTCGAACCCACGGAGGATTTAGTCCAGTCTCGTTGTTGTCGAACCCACGGCAGATTCAGTCCAGTCTCGTTGGTGTCGAACCCATGGAGGATTCAGTCCAGTAGCCATCATCGTCGAACCCACGGAGGATTCCAGTACGGTAGTCGTCACAACCAGCTCTAGGGTTCTCGCACACAACATGTTCGATTCCAGGAGGGTCTGCTCCTCGAGATAAGAGGGGTAAATAAATCAACTATCACAAGTCCGTAGTTGATGTATCCCAAATTTCTGTCTCATTATAAGCTACCCAACGTGACAGACGGTGCGTCAATCGGACGCCTGGTCTGAGAGTTATTAGCTTTTCCGTTCCAGGGGCCCAGTTGGATTTCGGGTATAATCCAACCTGGCCATACTCCAATCTCATATGAAAACCATGTGGAGTATACCAAAAGGACCTTCTAATCAAATTTAAACCAACATAGTTGATGTCATGTCAATCGGATGTCTGTTCCTTAAGTTATAAACATTTCCGCTCCGAGGGCCCAATTGGTTTCGAGTTTGAACCAACCCGATCATACCCAAAAATCTCCAAAACCATTGTAATATATGAAAACGACCGTCTCGATCCATGGAATACTATGCAACTAACGTTGCATCGATCAGAGTTCCATAGATCATGTTATGGTAGAAATACTAAAATTGGTCCGAAGAGGTGGGTTTGGGTCCGGTCCTACCCGGCGCAACCTGCCCTGGGTCGGCCCGAACCGGGTTGACCTAAAACAGGTTTGGGTCCGGGCCAGTAGGGCCTAGCCCGACCTGGTAGCTATGGCCCGACCTGGAGTGGCGCGGCCCGACCTGGTGGGGTGTGACCCTGCTCAGGGGGGCGCGGCCCGACCCATCTGGGCATGACCCGACCCGGCTGGCGTTGCTCAGCCCGGTTGGGCGCGGCTCGGCTAGCTGGTTGAGCAGACCGGGGGGGGGGGGGGGGGGGGCGCGGCCCCTGGGATTCCTGAATCCGCGGCACTGAGCAGTGTTGTCCGCCTTTATGGCTGAACAAAGCCGACCAGTCATCCCGGTGTGAGCGGCCCGCACGGGTGGGCTGCAGTCCTCCCGCGTGGCACCTGTGAGTGTTACGGGCCTTGTTTTCTTAAACGGTGAGAAAACATGTACTTTGTTGGAAGAGGGAGTTCTCTATATTATCCAAAGCCACCACAAAGTATAATCGCCAACCAGACTAATATAAAAACACACCACCTATATAAAAGAATGGCTAAAGGCTTTCAAAATACAAACACTTAAATTAATTAATTAATTGTGGATCAACCAATTAATTAAAATGTGTTGTCAAAATTTATTAGAGAGAGAGGGAGGGGAAGAGATCACATTAAAAGGGAAGTTGTCAAATTAATTAAGGGGGTTTTAATGGGGATTTGAAGGTTTGGAAGCTCGTGTGGGCCCCACCACACATTATCCTCTCATGGGAGGTTATGGGGGTGTGGGACCCACCTCTAACTCTCCCTTGTAAGAAATAACTACCTCTTAAACAATAAAACTATGAACAAAAATTTTATTTAATTTAATATAAATTCCCAAAAAAATTAACTTCTTCTCCTGAGCAAATACAACTGTGATAAAGGTCCCCTTAAATGAACACCGGTGTTGTGAGCTCATAGGTGCCCTCAGATGTAAATTCCGAGCACCGGTTCAAAAGATAGAAAAGACTACACCTACGTTTACTCAACGTACACGAAAAAAACTTCAGATATTGACTCTGGGCACACAAGGCCTCGGAATCAGGTGCCGTCAAGAAACTGCGGACTCATAAAATTCAAAAGAATTAAGAAAAAAATTCCTTGAAATTTATGAGACTTTACAGGTGATTATTTTCAAGAGGATTACTTAAATCATATTATGTTATTGGGATTCTCCTCAGTGTGTATAGATAACATCCTAAGAGAAATAAAAATATTATTGTCAACATTTTTTAAGAGGTACATTTATCCATTTAATTTTCAAGTTTATTAACAAAATTTTATTGAATTAGTGATTGATAATTTATAAGTTAGTAGGTATTTTTATTAGTATGGTGCCAATAATATGACATCAACCTTTTGGATGAATATTGATTCGTTTATATTTTTGGGAGATTGTATGAAGAGTTTTCAAGTATATATAAATATTTAAATTAATTTTATAAATTAGTTTTAAATTGTTATAATTTAATGTTTTAATATATGGGAATGTGATATGGTATTATAGGATTATAAAAGTCTTGGATGATATTAAATGATATATTTTGGTCATTTCATTAAGGGAATAGATTTTTATTATTTATGTGGACCCTTAATCATTTACTATAGTTTATTCATGTTTTATAATGGTATGTTATGTGTTATAACTCAAAATTTTTTATTTACCTAAAATATAAAATAAATTGTTTAATTAATTTTTAAGCTATATAAATAGAAGTTTTAATGGCCACTAAGGACCCTTGAGTAGTAGTTTGATGTATTTGTCACTAATATAAGTGGGAATGATTGTAAATACATGATAGGAGTTATGTGGGGAAAAGAGGATTATAATACATATATATACATTTTTAGACATGTGGTTGGCTCTCATTGTTCCCATTAATGAGGGGTGTGTGATTAGATGTAAATGGAAGGTATATAATTCCATATGTGTGATGGGTCTGGGATCAAGAGATGCAAATGTGATAGATTATCCCACGTAGGGTTCCTAGACTATATCGTATCATAGAGTATAGTTGTGGGTTCCCAAATGATAAATCTACCCCAGAGGGGGGGGGGGTATTATTAAGAGGAATGTTTTTAAAATTCCATGAGTCAAGTAAGAACCCAAGGATAGACAATGCGATACTTTCATGAATATAGTGATAGTGATGGATTGTGAACTTGAGAGGATATCCATGGAGATATGTTCCAGATTTTGGATAATTAAGGGGAGATGGGGAGGATGTTCCCATAGGTAAATTTAAGTTATGTTATGTATTTGTGTGTCATATATTTATTTTGGTTTAAGGCTTCCCTGGTGGGGGAGACAACCCTTTGGAAATCAAGGCCCTATACAACATCATGGTGGGGGTAACCCCCAAGATTCAGATGATATGATTTCCTGGTGAGATGAATTACTTCTAGGTGTATGCTTACTCTTGTGGTTTTGATGTTACATTAGATTCTAAAATGTGAATATTTTTAATTATATTTAGGGTGAGTTGAGTTATACATTGGTTTATTTCATATGTGAAATAGGGGTTCATGTGTTGTTGGATGAAGATGACCACTAGGTAATTGAGTCATGGTACCACTATAGGGTATGGTAAAACCCTATAGGTGTATACTATATGATACCAGTGTGAGTTATGTATCCCTTATGTGCATATAATTAACATTGTTTTATGATTATATGAGTTTTCCTTGGTTTTATACTACTACTATAATTTTTGGGAATAAAATGACCCCTGAGTGGTAAGTTTTGTGCTCAGAAAAAGTACCCAACACTTATTTTATCAATAAAATAAATATATATAAGGGAATTAATATTATTTTATCTATATGATATTTTTAGGTTTAGAGTTTTAGATAAACAGTTCACTACTCATACTAAACAAACCCATTCAATATATTGCTGTACACATACTCTTAGAATTCATTTTTACCACAATACAAAACTTTTGAAAAATAAACATGTTTTACATTCATGATAATACATTATGATTTTCAAATAAAATTCTCCATTGTAGATAAGCATAATTAAATAATATTGAATGATTTTAAAATAAGGGAAAAGATTAAAAATATAAAAGGGATATAAAAATGAAGAAATCTATAATTTTGTTAAAAAATATTAAGACACATAAAATGATTACCATTATGAATATATTATTTTGAGCATTTGATTTAAGTTATATCAACATGAAAAACACACATTTCACTAAAAACCCATTAAAACATAGACCATGATAATATATATTTATTGAAACATAGTGAATCATATTCATAACCCCTTCTAAACTAATGTTAGATTGAATATGATCCAAGAAAAATCTATACAAGAAACCACCTTAGTAAACATCTTCCTTCTTTCCTCTCAATATAAGAAATATTACCTAATGAATTTGGAATATATAAATAGGTTTCAATCATTATATATTATGTATCATGATCACCCATTAATCATATAAAATTATTATGTTCTATATCATGATGAAAAAATTTTATAATTTCACTATTTCATTATGAACCCCCGAAAAACAATTTAAAACTGTTTGAAAAACACATTTGGATATTGAAATAAACATTCATTTTAAAAAGGAATTTTCAAAACTAAAATAACCATAATATTAGTAAAACAATTTATAATTATAATAAATCAGTTTAATGTCTTGTTCATGTTCATTAATTATATTTTATAGAGATATATTAATTATAAGAATATAAAATAATTTTCTAGAGAATGAAAAATAGTTTTATAATTAATAATTTTGTTTAAATACATGGGTTTAATAAAAGAATGTATCTATATATTTTATAAATTTAATTATAATGAATTATGTTAATATTTTTAATCATAATATCATAATTATATCTGGGGGAATTTATTGAATTTTATAAAAAGATTGATTTATCAATGAATAATGAAAACATAATTTTTTTGATAACAATATGTTCAAAAAGTATTTATGATGTCATATTATATTTTTGATTAGTTTTAAAATATCATTAGTGATTTTTTAAAAAGTAACCAAATATGGAAGGTATTTTATACAATAATTTAGTATAAAAAATTTCTTAAAAGCATTTATCAGAAAAACTGTCATTCGTTAAATATTAGGGGATTAATTTTAAATTAAATTATTCAAACTCTATAAATTAAATATTGATGAATATATTCCATATTTGGAATCTGTAGGTCTGAAATGGTTAAATCGGCCCCATTTATTTTTGTTCATTGTGGATAGTAACAAAATTAGATAATTTTCACCATGGTATGGGTAAATCCGGTTATTAAGGCTGAAAAATAATATAAAATGAACATAAAATGACCCTAAAATATTACATTATCCAATTGTATGGGTGATTTTCAGCCATTTATATCAATGTTAAATAAATATGGCTACATTTTATGATATTCTATTGATTTTTTTCATTATCATATATGGGTAATGCATACAATAGAAAATGTAACATTCTATATTTTAATATCAATTATAGTAAGTAAAATGATAGAAAAAAACTATATATGTTTATAAATTTTTATTTGTAATATTTTTCCATGGAAACTTTTTTTTTAATTTTTAGTAATTCAATAATTAACATAAATTCTTACACAACTTCGACACAATACTTTTTCAATTCGTATATGAAATGATTATAAAAATAACCAAAATAATATAATTTTAACAATATTTTTTATTCCATGAGTTTTGTAGTTAACTAAAACATTATTTGGATTTATTAAAGTATTATATTCAAAATAAAATTGGTTCTATATTATTTTCAAATTCAAATTAAATTAATAGTTATAAAATTGACTGTAATAATATTTTACAATACATAATGTTTTTTTAAATCATTTAATATTCCTAAAAATACAATCATTTGGTAATTTTTTGGGATACTATATTAAATATAAATAATGTTCCATTAATCATCAAAAAATTTTTATAATACATTTCCTGACTCCGATAGTGTAAAATGGGTTTGGTTCTACGCTACATGTCAAAAGCTTAATAGCGGGTTAAAAAATTAAATAAAGGTGAGAACATAATCTAAGAAAATTTATATTTTAATATATGATAAAATTTTGGTTTATTATCATCCATTAATTATGATATATCATTTTGGAGGCATATTTACATGATTATTAATTTATAATAATTTTATATTTAATGTAATTCCATGAGTGACCCTCCCCTCGCATATATAAGGGCACATATTGTACTTTTTCCATCACATGTGAAATGAATTTTGGTTTTTATAATACATACCCAAATACCATTTTTAATACCTAATAACTTCCTAGATATCATTTTTTAATCATAATATTAATCTAGGAAGAGTATTGGTTTAAACCATATGAGGTTGTCCAATAAAGAGGTATAGTAATTAACCGAGTGCTTCAATTTTTTCCTCCATAAACCCCCTTAAAATATTCTTAATACATGACAATATAATAAAATATGTATCTCTAACATATGAAGTTATCTTTATTATATTGAAGTAATAACATATATCCTTCTCTAAAGCATCGTTCTTGTGTATGGTGGTCTACCAGCTCGTGAACTATTGTAATTCTTTTTTCATCACCAACTATCATGACTTTTTATAATGATGAAATTAATTTTATTATATTATATTAATGAAATATCTATCATTATTCAAACATTATATATCTTATATTTTCTTACAATGGGATTTATTGAAAAATAGTCATGTCATTCATGCATACTCATGGATTACCACCTCCACAAAGCTATGAATTTCCATTTTCATCATAGAATCATATAAATTGGAAATATAAGTATATTTAAAGAAATAAATTGGTGTTTAAAATATAATTATAATTATTTAATGATAAAATTAAACATAACTTTTTTCCATATTTATCGTTGAAAGAAGGAAACGTTACTTAAGCGTAAATATGACTACAATGCCTATGATTATAATATAGTTAATTTTTTATAATCATACTTCATAGATGGTTTTAAATGTATAAAATATATACAATTATTTAATGATTATTATTCTAAATATGAAATAACAATGATATATTTTACCATAGTCAACTCACCAAATTCATTTTGGACATATGAAATGAATATCGTCGAAACATGTGATGAGAACATAACAGATTAACAAATGGTATAAAACATTGTAATAAGAAAATTAATATAATAAAAAACATGAAAAAAGGATGTTCATAAGGTAAAAATTAAAATAATTTTATTTTTATGGTAGATAATTAAATTTGTTTGATGAATTAGACACAATGTAAGGGATATTTTACTTTGAAAGCGTCATTTAAAATGTTTTATTGATTTATTTTTTAAATTTTTTTATTCATTATAAATATTGTAAAAATTATTTTATTTATGTTCTTAAATCAGAATAAGAATACCATTTACATAGATTATTTTCTTTTATTCAATGGGTTAAAAAACAAATATTTTTATGTATTTCATATGGATCATTTTAAACTTTTTAATTAAAGAAAAAATTAATCTTCTATTTTATTAAATACTACGCCAGTTGGTTTTCGAAAAACCATAACCACTATATAATGATTATATTTCATTATAATAATAAATTCTATAGTTAATGAAATACATTCAACCTTATGCGCAGCTTATTTCCAGAAATGGTTTTAAATAGAAAGTATATTTTGATATTTAGAAATTTTTTTCATATCAGGGTATGGAATATTTTTATTAGTATGAAATAATTTATGTGTTACAATAATTTAATGGTTCATGGGAATTTCTTATGATTACCGGTGGTTAAATTATAAACAATGTACTACTAAATCCATTATATTCCATGGATTGGGGGCTCTGTAATATACGAATTATTGGTGGTTCTGTTATAAAGGAATATCAGGTGGGTCTATGATATCACTCAAATGCATTGGGTATGAATTTTGATGGTTTTCGACCATATTGGTTATTACAATACTAAGATTTATTTTCATAGTGATATGATGATTATTTCCAAGTATACCAATATGATTTATTTATTATTTTTATTTATTTATATAGGATTCATAATATTTTATAAGGTATTATTATGATTGTTTTCTTAAAGGCATGTATATACTACATTGTAAGGGAGAAAAATATAATTTTATTGAAGAATATTTCATATGTTTTTGATGATTACAATATATCCTTTATAGTTTTCACTTTTTTACTTTAAGATTTCATATGAAATGTTTTATGAAAAGCACAAGGTAGAAATTGTTTTTTGATTAGTTAGAATATTTTTTTTTGATCCCAATGTTTATTTATGGAAAATAATTTTTTTAATATATTTTAATGTTGTAGTGGGGTTTTTTATTTATTTTAATATATCATAGAGTATTTTTTATTAATATAGGATGTTTTAAAATATTTTTCATAGGGTTTTATAGATTATTAAAGACAAGGTTGAGCCCATGATAAAAATTATAAAGATATTCCATGAGAATAAAACATGTTATACCATAAAAGTGTTGTATTGTGTGAATATATGATATGAATTAGAAGTGCACATGTTGTGATGTAATATTTATTTATGTATGCATGACAGACTAATTCCATAAAATTGTAAAATATACAGATCCTAAACTCTAATAGAATGTATTCATGACTTCATACTAAATTTTAAGTACTATTTAATGTAATGTTCTTATATTTTCCTTTAGAGAGAAGGCATATATAAATTTTGATTTTAGGTAAGTTTGATTAGTAAAACATATAAATATTATTTTTTTTGGTTAGTTTGAAATGATATATGAGTTGAAGATTAATATGTTTCAAAATCTAATAATTATGTCTTTAAAATGGTTTTCTACAGATGAAATATGGACATTGAAGTAATAAAAAATTAAGAGGAATGTATCCATCAAAATTGGAATCCATGAATGGTTGTAATTGAAAATAAGTATTGATTTATTGTAACAGATTCGTTGTCATATTAAGTAAACAGTTTTTTATTAAATCTATGGAGAATTAAAGTGTTACACAAATGAATTTGTTGGTTGTGGATAATTTTATGTGTCAAAAACCACAAATATTCAGTGGATCTTCTTAAAAAGTTGTAGTTGATAGACGAATTAAATCCATATAAATGATATTTGATTCGATGGGTTGATAAAATACTCAAAATGTAACTATTTATATTTAATATTTTGAAGGAGAAACTGATGAGTGTCGATCAATGTTTATGAATATCAATGATAGGGAATAGAGTGATACCATGGAATGAGTTGAATTTTAACGTATTTCCCTATTAAAATATTAATCCATATTGTTTTACTTAGTATGGAAATGAAATTCTTGGAATTGATATAAATAATGAATGTTTAGTGGTCATGTATTAGGAAAACATCACTTGAATGGAAATGTAAAAACCAATTTTTGTCTGAGATCATGATAGTAAAATTAATCAATTTTAATATCGATTGAAACTGATATATTGAAGAGTATTGGCTTCCCATAAATTCAAAAAAATATATATAAGAAACATATTTTACATGATGATAAGTTATAAATAAAAATTTGTATGATCATTTATTCTATGAAAACATGATGAATAAATGGATAATATGGTAGAAAATGGGATACAATCAATCAAAAAAAATTTATGGTAAAAAAAATGTTTTTAGTTGTGATAGTTAAGGTAAATAAAACCATGAAAAATGACTTATTCAATCTATAAATGGATTTTGATGTGGTATATTGTTGAATATGGCCTGATATTTTGAACATATGAATTTTATTTGATACGGGACTAATTTTGATATACAGGAAGTGAGATGTCTTAATTTAAACGAGTTGAACCATTATGTTAATATATTTTTGAATTACTTATTCATGTTGGAAATCATCATCATTGGATGGAAAAGGAGTGTAAAATCATTGGTTACTACTATGGTTGTTGTTGTTCTATAAAATGTTGTGTTAAATGGTATGTTACTAATTTATTCATATTATGAAAATACCATTTGTCATGACCCATCCCCCAGGGATCATGCTGTGACTACCCCATGCCCGCCTTCCATAGGCCAGGGGCTGCCGACAAGCATCAAAGGAATAATTCCATAAAACTGGGAAGACATTTCCTTTAAAACCTATAAACACACATGACATGCCAGGATGGGTCGACCCGAACTTGGTCATTCCATGCAAGGTTGGGCCCGGTGTCTCTGACTGGGTCGGATCAGACCTGGGCCCACTACGACCCTTTACTTTCTTTTGGCCATATCCTTCGCACCAGACATCCATTTTATGAATCATAAATTTTTCTGGTAATGTTAGAGCATGATGGCCCCTTTCAGTATATCCCAATGATGTTTGTGGTATTATTGAGATACATCCATGTTGGATCGTGCATAAATCCAACCGGGCCCCCAGGACTAAAAGGATAATAACTCACAGACCGGGAATCTGATTGACATGTCGTCTATTGAGTTGAGACTCCTATGATGTGGAGAACCTTTGAGATACATATTAATGGGACTTCGTGATAATAAGAGTATCAACCAGTAGCTTGTGGAGCGGATCCTTCCTGTGATGAGAGAATAGAGTGTGAAGACCTAGTAACAGGCTGAGACCTGACGACTGTTGACCAATTGAATCGGAGTGACTCGACTAGCCCAGTGGGGAATGCCTGGTTGTGGCGGAAAACCCATGACGGAGGAGAACCTGATTTTGGTGGTAGACCCAAGATACTCAACAAGAGGAGTACCTCTGTATGCTATGAGGGGGAGAGCCTGGTTTTTGCGGCAGACCCACGGTGGGGAGAGCCTCTGTGTGATGTGGCACACCCACAGTACTCGATATGAGGAGTACCTTAGCAGTCTAAGGTTAGTGGGAAGTGCACTTGGTGTCATAGTATTCCCTCTTTACTCAATTGATTAAGAGTTCTCCAGCAACTGTGGTTTCGATAAGGTGAATAAAATCCTTGTTGAGCCGAGTCAATAATTTTTGTGTTTTCCTTATGATTGAGATGGATTACTTGATAACTTAGGTATATTTATAGGAATATACCTATGTGGGGTTATCTGTTGATTTAATACTTTTTGGTTTATCCTTGTTGGTTTTTGTGAGAGTTTGAGGGTCTCAGGGTCCTTACTGAGTATTGTTATACTCACCCCTGCACGGGCTATTCCCACACCTCTTTGTGTTGGAAGCAGACATCGGACAACGCTAACTGAGGCTGAGAGCACCAGGACCGGATGATATCCAGAGGTAGACCATACATCCTGGTGGTAGATGGAGGAGACGGATGGTCATGGAGTGCTGAGGAGGAGATCTCTACCTACCCATCAGGTAGGAACCTCGGAGGACAACCCATCGGTAGGTTTTTTTATTTTCATTAACTGTACTTTTAGTTTCTTGTACTTTATAGTTGGGATTGTATTTCTAACCCCTTTTACATTTAGTACAATTTGGTTATACAGTTTTACATAGTGTTTTGTTTTCTAGTTTTTTCTCTAACATGAGTTTTTACAAGTTATAAATGCAATGCCTTCCCAGTTTTAGGGAATTATGCCTTTGGTGCTAGTCGCCAGCCACTGGCCTTTGGAAGGCGGCTTTCAGGTAGTCACGACATGGGCCCCTGGGGATGAGTAGTGACACTATATTTAACTATGGAACTTTATATTCCAAAATTTATATAAAATTTCAAAAAATTGGAATATTAACTCATGAAAAAAGACAATCCTTTTGGTGACATCCCTCTGTGAAAATAATAAAGAAACAATGATTTATAGGAATCTTCATAATATTAATACTTGGATATTATTTTTTTAAAATATTGTTGAACATAATCTAGTATAGTTTGATATTAATTTTTGGTATGGATTGGATATATTTTATCATTCAATGATAAATTATAGATATATAAAAGTTTTATTCAATGATTTCATGCCATTAATAACAAGATAAAAAGCTGAGAAGTTGATTAGAGATATAAGTGGTTGTTAATCATGTAATATTTTTTAAAACAATAAAATCATTTAGATTAGTGGTTTCCCAGTATTAAATATATATTTGGATGTTTTTCTTGATGATTTACCTACTATTATTCCTGATTCGTAGGATGATTTTTTTATTAAATTATATCTTAATTCAATGTCAATCTCAAAAACCATTTATCAAATGAAATTTTTAGAAGTTTTGGAATGGAAAATTATTTTCAAGAATTACTAGATAAAAGATTCATTCAACTCACATTATCATGGGAGATCATATTTTATTTTTTAAAAAGAAATATGGTTCAATTAGTTTTTTCAATGATTATATGGCCCAGAATATCATCAATGTAAATAACATGTATAATTTTCCTCATATCGATTATTAAACTTATTAGCTATAGGGTGTGTATTATTTTTAAACTGATTGATCTAAGGTAAGGGTACTATTTTTATATTTTAAAAGAGTATGACATTCTTAAGACAAAATTTCACAATATATAAAAGTATTATTTTTTTAGATACGCACGTTGTGTTTTCTAATTCCAAAGTTGTATTCATGCACATTATTAACAGAGTTTTCCATAAATTATTTATTATTTATTTTTATTTAGAGAATTTATATCTAAATTTTATAATTTTAATTTAGAAAAATCATAATATTTTTGAATTCCCCATATAAATATTATCTAAGGATTATTTTTTCAGAATTTTCTAAAAACAAGATTTTTTAAAGAATATTGAAAAACAATATTCAAAAAAATATTTTAATAATAAATGTTTAAAAAGTAATTTCCTATTTTAAATTTGTTTTAAAATTTAATTAGTTCCTTTTGATTAAAATTTAGTCTATTATTGACGTTTTGAATAATTTTATAATTGAATTTGGTATAATTTGTTTTTATAAAAAGGGATTTATCGTAAAAATGTTTTCATCACATTTTTTGGGATTAATTTTAAACTAAATCCTCAAATTTTTTGAATTTAATTATGGAAAAATAAAATTAGTTTTTGTAATATGTAGTTTTTAATTAGTTTAATTGGTACATTTTATTATGTTTTTTATAGATACCATATTAAATAATTGTCATCAATGTAATAGTAAGCCATGTAATTAATGTTAAAAATAATATGATATGGAATAAAAATGGCCATAAAACTTACCTTAATCCTATAGGTTGTATTTAATTCATAAATTTAAATATGTTTTTAAATAATATTCCATCTTGGATCCATATGTCTCTTGATTTGGGCCTTTGTAATATTTATGAAGAAGATAAAGTAAAAAACTACACTTTGTTGCTTCTAATAACTACAATATTTTTTATAGGTATAAAAACCACTTATATTTAGATATAAATGTTTTTTTTATAAGAATTTTTTTTATCAAGATATTTTATTTCTATTTTTTATTGATGAAATAATTAACGTAAATTGTTACGCAATTTCGTCATAGTATTTATTCAATAAATAGAAAATTAAAAGAAATGATACAAACATTATTAAAAGTAATAGAATAATTTTTAATTAGTTTATTTGATGAATGTTTTAGATAAATATAACAATTTAGTGATGTGTAAATTATTATCTTTAAATTACATTGTTTTCAAGTTATTTTCAATATAAAAATAACTCAATTGTTGGAAAAATGATATTAAAGGTATTTTATAATGTATAATTTTGTTTAAATTGTACAATTTTTATAAAAAGGTTATATTTTTCTATATCATGTGAATATTTTTTAAAATATCATTCATGGTCTTTTTAGGGTCCTATTTTCATTTTAGAGTATCTTTATTGACTGTATTATTATAAAAACTATATACTGTAGTATGTGTCAAGAGTGTTAATTGGTGTTAAAATAAATAGATAAGGGTCGAAAAATATTCTAAAATTTCACAAAATTTTATAGGATGACAATAATTAGACTCAACCTCATCATATATTCTAAATATTTAATTTTTATCTATTTTATATGAAAAATAATATATACTAAAAAAATATTTTAAAAAATTCTAAGAGTTTCCATTCCCTCACTTATAAAAGGCCACATCCACTTTCTTTTATTCACTCATCAAAAACATTTTTTCATCAAATACATTATAAAATAAATTTTTTCTTATATAAACATGTCATATCTTAAATTTTATTAGAAAATTATCCTTGGAAAAATCTTCAGGTAAACCATAAGTGGTTTTCCAAAGAAGTGATAAAATTTTTAACCAATGAATTTTCATTTAAGTTTTTATTATAACTCCTTTAAAAATTATTAAACCATATTAATATTATTAAATGCATTTACAACATATAATTATATTTTTATGTTAATTTAATAACCTATATCCACCACCTATTTTATCAAAGGGTAAGAGAAATTGTCATTTATGTATAATGTGGGCCACTGCCTCAAAATCCAGTGTAATGTTTTTTCCATCACCACATCTCATTGATATTAAAAATGATATATTTAATTTAAATATGGATATTAATTAATTATTTATATTTAATTAATTTAATATACCATATATTTTCTTATCATTCTCGTCATTTCAAAATGATACCATCATTCATCAATATGTGTGTATTACCACCTCCACAGAACTATGAAATTTATTTTTCATCAATGTATTTAATAAAATGTATATATCAGTGTATTTAATGAAATAATATGGTATTTATGATTTAATTATAATTATTTCGAGATTAAATAATACTATATATCATTCCATAAAAAACATTAAAAAGGGAAATGTTACTCGTGCGTATGTATGACCTACCCTCTTCATGATTATACCATTGTTTATTTTTCATAACCAAATTTTAGGATTGGTTTAAAATATATAATTTATCTATAAAATGATAATTTTCTCATTATTATTATTATATATATTCTGAAAAATATATATATTTACAATAGTCAACTTAGAAAAGTCTTTTTGGACATATTAATTGAATATCATTAAAACACCCAACATGAATTTAATCGATCAATTAATTTCATCTAACATTGTAATAACTATAATAAAAGGAATAATAAACATAATAAAATTTATTAAGAATATATATAATTAAAATAAATAAATTATAAATAAATATTAAAATATGTACACGATGAGTCAATCTCAAGGTATGTGAAACATAACATTAAAGACATCATTTTAAATGTTTTAAATATTTATTTCTTAAATATTTTTCTTCAATATCAATATTTATAAAATTAATTTATGTATATTTTTATTTAGAAATAAATTAGTAATTTAATTTCTCTTATTTACATTCATTACGATGTTCTCAAAATGAATCATTTTACATATTTCATTAAGACTGATTTGACTTTCATTAAAAAAGGGAAACAGAATGATATATTTTAACATTTATAGTTTCAATGATTTTCCCTCCTCTATAAATGATATTTCAATATTTATTTCTCTATAATATTCCATATTTTATTCAATGTAAAGACCTTATTATCTTTGTTAATTGTATTTTTAATAAAACATTTTAAATTTAATGGATATTTAAATATCTTGAAATGTTTCTCTTATGGGGGGAAAGAATATTTGTATATGTATGCATTGTTTCATGTGCTGTGATTATGTTATGGTTCATGGGAATTAATTTTTATTATTGGTGGTTATGATATAAATTATTTATGGGTGGTTTGGTTATAAAGCATGGATGTATGGTTCGATTATAAAAATGTAAAAGTGGTTCTATTATAAGCCAATGATTTATGGGACTTTCATAGCCCATGAATACATTGGGTAGGAATTTTGTTGGAATTGTACACTATATGATATTAAAAACATAAAAAGGATTGAATGTGTGATATGTAAACAAGGCACTAAGTAACATATATGAGTTATTTTGTCACTCTATAGGGTTTTAGAAAAATATTATTATTTCAAAATGTAAGATAATGCGTTTATGTTTAAATGTAATTATACGATACATTATAAGGTTGAAATTTGTAAAATCTCTAGAAAATGTTTTTAGATTTTTTTCATTAATAAAAATGAAAATTTATGGGTCTATTTTTTTCCCTTTATGATTTCATATGAAATATTAGGAAATCATTTTGTAAAATTTTTTAATTATTTTGTCAGAAAATATATGATTTTTCCCAATATTTTTGTTGAAAAGGGAAAATTTATATTAATAATTATAGACTATCAGGTTTAACTATTTTGTTATATGTACCTTAGTAAGCTTTATGTTACATTAATAACTTGTTTTTATTTTGTTTATAGGGCTTTAAGGGTGTTTAGGGATAAGGATGATTTTAAGTTGTATATTGTGAAAATATTACCAAAAAATAAAATGTTCTATATCTTAAAAGTATTATTTTGTGTAAAAATTTATAATTAAATTAAGTGTCTGATATTTGATTCAATATTTATTTATAAAGTTTTGGTTTCATAATTCACTAAAACAATAAACTGTAATGATCCTTAACTTTAAGAGAATGAATTCTTAACCTAGGTCTCTTGATTATGTGATCTTAAAGGACAAGTACATAAATATCATATGGAAAGATTTTTTTATATGAATAAAATATTAAATGTTTTCAAGCAATCAAAACATAAAATTATGATTTTGTTGGAGGGATTTTGTTTTAGGTCATATACATTAAAATGGAATATTTATTTTTTCCATTTATAAAGAATGGAATTTTTTATATAAATATGTAAAAAGAATCAAAATTAAAAACATTGAATCAAAGTTAAAAGGGTACAATATAAATAATAAATCATTTGTAATTATATAAAAACATCCATGAAAAAATTTTACGAATATGAAGGAACAATATTTTGTAAATAATTCTTGAAACCATTTAAAATGAATTTTTTAATGTATGGTCTCCTTTGCCTCATCTCAAACTCGACTTGTACATCCATTATATTCTTTAATAATAAACCCATGTAAATTAATAATTTTTTCAAATAAAAATTATTACGTTTTATATTATTTTTTTATTTTTTCCCATCTAATATTTAATTACTTAATTAAGTTTAAATTATAAATTTTTAGGACATTTACCTCATATATCTAATAATGAATTAGATAGGTTTAATATAGTCAAAGAGATTATTATTATATCATCTTAAGAATATTAATTATTAAATAATCATAATTATTATATATAAATTGTATTTTCAAAAAAAATCATGAAATATATCGATGAAATGTAAACTAATTTTAAATCATAGAGATGTAAAGTTGTACATATGCACGAGAAACAATTCATTTTTTAAATGATCATCATAAAAATAATGTACTTATAACATTATCACTAAATAAATTTCATTTTATACTAAATAATATTTTATTTATTTACATATACTTATATATATCGTTTATGTGATTTGGTGGTGAAAAACTAAATATCACACACACATATATAATCCAACATTATAACCACCCACAATATGTGGTGATGTAAAATTAATTTCCTTGATTCTCGAGATGTTAGTATAACTTACACATTAATGAAGAATTAATCTCTCATTTGATATAAGAGGAGATAAATATAGGGTTTTAAATTAACATAATAAAATATCATTAAATTTAATATAGTTTTTTATTTCCTCCTAGTAGATGATTAGTTTTTGCAGATAGAAGAAGAAATAAATCAAAAAATCTATTTCATGAACTATAAATCTATTTTAAAAATGATCTTTAGGTGTACATGAAAATACATCAATATAATGATTTAGGATTAGATAAATTAATCTATGACTTGTGGAGGGATTTAAGGAAGGTAATTTGGTAGGTTTTTACTAAAATATAAGGTTGTTGAAGTGTTAAGAAAATAGGATAAGATATCCCACCTTATAAGTGAGAAGAGGGGTACTCATTGAACTTTATAATGTATTAAATTAATATAATTTAATTTTCATATAAAAAATGAAAAAAATGACAAAACTAAAATATATGATTATGATGGGTTGAAAAAAATCATTTAATAATATTTAGAAATGATTATGTTGGGTTTTTAGACTTATTTTATGTTTTAACCACTGTTATCTGTTTTAACAATTAATGTGATAAGATAATGTTTTCTTATATAGTGATAAAGATATATAATATAAAAGGAAATTTAGAGAATAAATGAGACATGGTTTATATTTAAAGCCATATCCTAATCATATGGCTAAAGATAGTTTCTATAGAAAAATGAAACCACTTAATAAAATGTTATATTGTATAAAATATCATTAATGTCATTTTGGAAACAATTCATTTAATTTGACTTTGAAAACATTATGAAAAAACAAAACTAAAATATAATCCTTTAAAAAATCTATTATATTTCATATTTAATGAAAAATTTTGGTACACAATATCATAGTAAAAAATATTAATTATATATTTTTTAAAATCATTTACATGATTCTTCTACTGCTTTCACAAGCACCGTGTCAATATTGTGTGAACATTTTGGAAAATTATTTCATCACTAAAAATTTAAAATATATAATTATTAATTATTTTGACATTATAAAATTAAAAATTTATAATTGAAGATAACATAGTTTTATATTTTTCAAAAAATATTATAGATACTAAATGTATAGAAGATACATTTTTGACTTTATCATTTAATTTAATATTATAAATGATAAAATAAAAGAAATATTACACTAAGTTTTAATATTTTTAAAACATGAGTGGATATAAAAACAATAACTCATTTAATTAGATAATGTAATGTAATATGTTAATTTTCATCCTTATCATATTATTTTTATCTTAATTTCTCTATAAGCCATTACTATATTGATAATTATTTACTAAGGTAATTGTTTGTATTGGAAAAAAGGGAAATATTTTAAAAAATAAATTTTATTTAAAATTAGGTGTATAATTCTCATGATCAAATTATTATAAGTGGTATAAATTAATTTAATATTGAAATGGGATGCTCATCAAAAAATATTTTTCATAAAAAATCTTTTTTTTGAATAAAAATGCTCTTATATCAAATTTAATCATAAGAATTAATAAAATGATCTTAATTGAAATTTAAACAATATTAAGGAACATATGATACTATTTAATTATTTTAAAAAATATATTAAATTTTATATTCTTGATAGATAATTATAGTTTTTAATAAAAATCAGTATTTTCACTATTCACTGCAAAATTAATCATTTTCAAAAAATCATAAAATATCATAGTAACATAATTTTTACAAGAAGATTCCAAAAATTAATCCATTTTTATCACATAACATTTTGATAATTTCATAAACTTTTCTATAATATTCAATAACAAAAGGAAATAAAAACCATTTTTGATGAAAATGTATTCTTGAAAAATCAGTGACTATTTTATTAAAAACAGAATTTATATATCCAAATAATTAATCAATACTATTTTATTGATAAAAATAATTATATATATTTCATTTTTTAGTTAATCGTATCCATTCCCTTCAATTAAATTATTAGGCTATAATAGTAATTTCCAAATATTAATATATTTATGATTATTTAAAATCATTGTTGTGTATCATGTATGCTATAAAAAACAATTATTCATTTAGAATCAGTATATATTAAATTCTACCCTGAATTGTTAAATTGTATTTTTGAAATTTTAAATTTTACTCAATAATAAAAGGATTGAATTGTAATTATACCTTTGTTGAAATCCCTAATAATAAAGAAGCAATAAAAAAATTCACGTTGAATATGAAGAAACAGAAATAAGGTGGTAATCTATAATAACACATAATTGGATTTCAAATATAATAAATTTTTTGGGAAGTGAAAATATAAACACGGAGGAATAATTATTTTTAAAATAATTTTGTAGAATGATAGAGAACATTGATTACAATATAATTAATGTTCATGAGCATGTTAATAATTTAAAACCCATAAACCAACGACATTTGAAAAAACCATCAATTCATCAGAAATAAAGGTAATATGATAATATTTTTGTATCATAATCGTTACAACATACCACTTATATTTATAATTTTTTAAAAATATAATTACATGAAATGAATAATTTCATCCATTAATCAATTTCAACAACAGTCTATCTTATTTCCCCAAATGATGACTATTCAAGATGTTTTTTTTCTGTATTAGAAAAATAAAATTCTATCATATCATATAAACCCTATAAGGATAACATGATTTCTCTATTTTTTAGACATTAACCAAAAAAATTGTTCAAACATTATAATATAATTACTAAAATTAATAAATATTAATATAAATAAATACAACATTAATCAACAAAGCCTCAACAATAATAATCAAAGTCCAAAATTAATAATTCAAAAAATAAATATCTTTCAAATTCCTTATAATGTTCTCGAATAAGTTTAAAACAAAAATTCATAATTAATTTATTACAACCTAGGCATGACGTACATAGAAATTTTATCACTTTTGTGGAATAGTTAAATCATTTCCAAAATACACACGTAATGTTAGTATTAGTTTCGTTACATTGGATAAAATGAAAAAAAAAATATTTTAACTCAGTGAAATATCATATATTTTTCTGAAAAATAACATCCCCTTAGTAATTTAACATAAAACATTCCTCATAACCTAGGGTAGGGAAACATAAGAAAATGTTAGGATAAAATTCTCAGTAAGGGTAAATAAAACAAATGTGTATGTATATTATGAAAATAGTTGTCTGAGAACATGACCATGATTATTAGAAGATCATACCCAACATATTAAAGATCAAAAACATGAATCCTGACATAATGATTTGTAGTTTATAATCCCGACCATTAAAAAATAACATAAAAATTAGAAATAGAATTGTGGCATACACATAAGAATACAAAAAACCTATGTTAATTATACCTTTAAAGAACATTGTAACAAATTAGGCTCTGGATAAACACTCGTTTACCTACTTTGAGTGTGGGATGCCCTCTCTTGAACCCTATTGTTTTAGGCGTGGGATTCCCTCTTGTGTACCCTATTATTTTTGGGCTTGAGATGCCCTCCCATGTTCCCAATGAGATCATAAAACATTTATCATTACCCAATGCATTGGAGGGGTTTATTGGTCCCACTGATAACATAATTAAAACCATACATTTGTGTTCCATTAGAACATAAATTATTTTTTATATGAGAACCCATGAAAAAATGGATTTTATAAACATCATTCAATCATTACATAAATCATTTAATGAAATGTGTTTTATTAATATCATTCCATCGTAAACATAATTAAGCATAAGAATAATAGAGATATTATCCTTGAAATGTATCCCCATTAAAAAAATAAGTTTTTTTGAGATATTAATTGTAAATAATTTATCAGGAATATATCATTTCCTTGAAAATGTTTTATTTTTTAAAAATGCCGTTCAATTAAAAATTTATAAATTTTATTTGAAAAAAAACATTTATGACTGTATGGAAATATTCGTGGTAGTAATGCATTATGTCCCTAGAATATTCCATTCAAGTAGTATAAGATAAAAAAACATTCCTTTGGTACATTTGCTGGAAAAGTAAAAGAGTACCTCATTTGAAAACAAAAAAAATATTCATTTAAATATATACGGTAAAATTTCAAAAAATAAATAAAAATGGATTTAAAAATAAATGATAATATAAAAAAATTGAATTTATTTTACATAACATGGAAATGGAAGATAAATATTCCCCAACGTATACACAAGAAGATACAATCCCAATATTGATGAGATCATAAAATAAATACTAATCACTTTAAAATCTGTAGAATCATATGCCCCATTAAACAAATAAAATTATAAGGATATGAAAATATCATAATATTATTAATACATATCCTAAAATATATTCATTTATGGTATAAACCAGGTAGAAGAAATAAGTAGTGTACAAGGCATATATCCTACATAAATAAAAGTGAGACAAAAATCCCCTTACTACTTGACCAACATTAGATTAATGAATAAAATAAAAAAATAACATAAATTATATATTTTAATATCATAAAATAAAAAAATTAATGATATAAAATTTAATAGGTCATCATATACACCACAAGAAATAAGTGACTGGTGAATATGACATGTATCTCATTGGAATAAAAAGAATGATAAAATTCCCTTACATTAAGTCTGGATTTATTTCACATATATTAAATCCTTCTGTATAATAAATAAAAGATCATAATTCCACAAAAAAATAAAAATATTCAAATATATAATACCTTTTATGACTTAATTATGACTTTCTATTACCCGTTAAAAAACAATTCCCATGTCTAAGTTACGTTTCAGGTGACAACCTCTTTGTTTATCATACATGTTGTTTTACTTATAATTCATGAAACTCTAACTTAAATCATGATTTAATTATTTCAAGAAAACAATACATGAATTTAATATAATGTATATCTATAATATCATCATTTATAACAATCTAAAAAATATAGATATACGAAATGGAATAAACTGTTTATGGAGAAGATATGTCGTTTGTAGGAATGAATACTAATTCTATTTTATTGCTAGGTTAAAAGAAATTAAAGTAAATGAAATATTTTTATTAAAGAATAATTATCATCTCATATAAAATATATAAATTAATAAAAAGTAATATTTATTATGATCTATTAAATATAGATGAATAACGAATCATAACTCATCATAGAGATAGTGGGCCATATGTACGCACGAGCGACATTATCATTTTCCCAAAATATTAGATGTTAAAAAGGTAGAGATGACATTACAATTAAATAAGTATAATTATAACTTTATTATCATATATATCATATAAAAACATTGTTTCCATCATTATTTCAGACCATAGGAGGTGGTAGAAGAAAAATGTAAAACATCATTCCATTTGGTTGTAGTTCTCCATACACAAGAATGGCAAGTTCATTAAAAATTAGATGGAAGTTATCGTGAGTGTAGGTATGAACATTAATAGAACAATTCCACAATATATTTATAATATATATGTTATTATATAAGCAGGATAAACAAAAATTTTAGAATTTTAAGGAATAAATAAAATAAAAACATTTGTGGATGAACGTTACCTATTCTATAAGTATCTCCTTTTGATTTTCACAAAATGAATCCTTTGGATTTTTTTTCTCACAAAAGTATCGATTCTAGGATTAAGGGAAAAATTTTGAGAGGATACCTTGGTAGAGTTTTTCTGAGATAAATGGCTTTATATGGGTGAATAAAAGATAAAGTGATGTTCCCTTTTATATGATATGGGTGGGGCACTCTTAGAATCTCTTAAAATATTAAATTTATATAAATTAATTTTTAATTAAAAATGGACTCATAATGTTTTATGTATAATATAATATGGTAATATATATAAATACCCTAAAAAATTAATTTTTAGATATGTTTAGATAATATTGTTACCGGTATATTTTTATGTTAACCCTTAATTAATCTCATTAACTCTTTCCGCGACAACATGAAATTGAAACTTTGAGGGTTAATATAATTACTATGACATGACTAATGACCAATAAATGATTATTTTAGGAAATTTTATTTCTTATGAAATTTATTTTATTAAGTCTTATATATTTATAAATTTTATATCTTTTAATAAAGTATTATTTATTATAAAATATCAATATTGTCAATTTTAACACTATTCATTACATGACTTTTTTACTTATATCATAAAAACATTATATATTCAAAACAAATAATTTAAAAAATCACAACCATATAAATTTAATCCATTAGATTTGTGAATTTAATTAATTTTATCACATTATATTTATCTTAATATTTTTAATAAAATTTATTTGATTCTACGATTAATTAAACAATTAATGGATCATCATTGCAGAAGCCTTTAATTTAATTATTTCTTACATAAAAATTAAAAATAAATTATCATATTCATATTAAATTTTTTATTTAAAATTAATATTTATATTCGATTATATCCACTAAATTCGCTTATATGAAAAATACAATACTTATTGAAATAAGAGTTTGACACATGGGACACCCCTTAGACTAAAATAATATACAATCCTTAAACTCATCCAAGTAGATCCATGAGGACATAAAATCCGCTATTGGGTGATCCTTGTTGAACATATCTCATCTAATAAAATTAGGACCACGAGTAAGATAATTGACTACTTTTCTTTTTACCATAAATACACGATTAACCCTTAATCATGATAATTAAAATCTTACTAAAATAAATATTCATATACCCAAAAATTTAAAATACTTTCATAAATTAGAGTCACTGATTAAAAATATAGAAATAATTTTTTAAAATAAAAAACACATAATTTTCCAAAATTAAGTAAAATTATTCCCATTAACGGGGTGAGAAAAAAGGTTATTAATGTTTTAATCATGAAAAATATTGAAAAGTTTTAATATAAAATTTAAATGGGAAATTTATTTTAATGACAAAAATTAAATTAAATGATAAAAAATATTATAATTATACTTGGAAACCAATTAAAATTATAATTTATCAATATAAGTAATTTTGATGAAAAAGTTAATGTCAATTACAATTTACAGTTTTCACTATTCATTAAAAGATAAAAATAATCATAAAATACCAAAAATTAAACCAACGCAAATTTATATATTAAAATTTAAAATAGGAAATTTATTTTTCTCAAATCTAATCAATAAAATATTTAATTATTGTATTTAAAATTGGTTCTCTATTAAAAGGCTGTCAGATTACTCATTTGATAAATATATGGTTTTATGAGTAAAATTTGGTTTAATGATATATAATGCCTATAAAATCTACTAAATGAATATAAAAAATATTTTATTAAATATGTAAAAAATATATTTCATTTATATCATTTACAAATTTTATTTAATTTAAATAATTTCTAAGAAATTCCATTTGGAGCACAAAACTAAAAATATTTTATTCATATTCAATTGGTTTACATATGTGTTCCAAATTTATTGGTAACCAATGAATTAATATTCTTAAAATAAATATGATTTCATAAGTTAGTTCATACAAGTAATAAATGATAATTTAATAAGTAGAATATATCTAATTATATAAAAAAAAATATTTTAATGATATTATATATTTTGGTAAAACTAAGTCTTTCATGTAATGTAAGCTATCAAATGAACATAGAATTATGTATAACACTATCCAATCATAGTTTCATGTATACCAAAATCTAATTTAATTATTTCATGTGGTAAAATATTTACTATGTTCCACATATAATCCAGGACAAACATAACGTTTTTCATATAACAAAATCTATAATCAGTACGGTGTGAAATGAAAAATAGAAACATGATTATATTAATTAGAAAAAATATATGTAAAAAAAATTAGGGTGTTATATTCTACCCGCCATAAAAACAATATCTCCCCTAATTTTTTTGGTTATTATTTTTTAATACATTAATGTTCTATTCTAGGTGTCCCACATCATAAAAACATATACTAAAACTTCCTTATACAAATTAATTTCCGAAAAAACGGTTAGCCAAAGATACCCACAACTAGTGTTCCACTTAGGATACCATAAGTAGGAAGTGAAAAAATGGACTTCAAAGAGAAATATAACCATCATGATCTGATGGGGAGTGATAGAGAACATGTTTAGGAGAAAGTTAACAATTCACACTATAATAATAAGAGGATTGAAAAAGGTCACTGATTTTATCAAAAAATATGATAAAAGGGAAAAGTTTTATTTCAATATCCCTTCATAATGTTTACGAATATTAATAACGAGATATACATAATTGAATTCAGAAAAATCCCATGATTTTTTGTGATTTTATCAACATTCAATTCATCTTTTATTAAAAGAAATTATGGTGAATTTTTCATTCTATGAGAATTAATAAATAGTGGGATGCATACATAGAATAATAGGTCATTCTATCTGCCTTTATCAACAAAAAGGCAGTATAAGTTATCCAACATGTATAAATCCACATTTGGAGAGATAATACATTAATATCTGAAATATCAATTTGTTTTAAATTTAATATTTCCTTAAATGGGTTACCTTGTAACCCATCCAAAGTATAATTCACCCCATATTCATTAAATAAGCACTTATATTACACAGAAAACATTTTAATTGAAAAAATGGGTGCATCCTTGTACTAATATAATATCAAATGTGATATTAGTATTCCTTAATCCATATAATAGAATATAATCACATCAAATATCACCCAATGATGAATAATAATATTTTCATAGTAATTATTCATACATAATGGGACATGAAATTCCCAATTATGGAGGTGAGGATACGAATTTCATAATTATCTTGGTTCAATTCATTCATTATTATATCATAATCATTCCCTTTTTTCCTTTCTCGTTAATGGTTTTTATGGATTATCATTCAAATTGGACCATTGATTGGGGAACATGTTAGAATAATTCCCAATTAAAATTCAATTGAAACACAGAAATGTGGGAGGTATATTCTGTGGGGTTTCTCATAGTTCTCATCATTATATAACATCCTACCCTAATATCAACATTCATCTTCTTGATAACCATCCCGTCTATAGATAGAATTGTTATTATTCCCACTAATATAATTCCCTCAACATTTCATCACTTAATTATTCCATTATAAAAGGATCATTTTATTTTCACCATTGTTGTTATATTTTCCTTTGAAACCCATCCTCATTTTCCTGTCAAAATAATGAGATTCATACACAACTCCAACCTCTAATTCACCATTTATGGAACATCTCACAACATATTCATAGATTCTAATGAATCTTATATCCGAGGCCTTTCAAAGACTATGATTCAGGCCACCAAATAATTGATCAATATTTCTTTTGGGATGAATGGTAATTCTTTAATGGTAACTCACATCCATTGAAAAATTTTCCTTATAGGAATAAATATATTCATCATCCTTCTATATAAGCTGTAGGAATTCTTTTTTCATTTTTTATGAATAATCTAGGGACATTACATATTAAAAAATATGTTTATATACTCATCCCAATATATGTAGTAAATTTATCTTACTACCTTTTATTCTTTATTAGAGTTGACGATTGATCCACTTCACCTTATAATTAATACACAAATAAAATGAATTACTCATTTTCATAACATTAGAGAATGAAAAATACATTTATATTTGTACTGATTCATTATCTATCAATAAGAGGATCATAAGACTCAATGAAAGAAGTAAAACATTGCCTCATTAAGAAATCACCAAAATATTCTTCCCTCCATTGCTCATTTGGGAGTCTATAATGGTTTTTATCTTAAGAAATTTTAGATAGTATATTGAAAAAAATATTCATTTTATCTCCCATAGAATCCAGTTACTCAAGAGGAGAATATTTCATTTTTTATTGTAATCACTATTAACGTGGTTCCTTTAGGTTACTTCCATTGACTAAAAACAAAATAATTGAGTAAGAAACAATTATCATAGTGAAAAACAAATAATAATGAAAAACTAATTATTGGATGTATAAATTTTGTCATATGATTTAATGTATGAAACTTTAGGTTTTTATTATTTTATTCATAGAGAATATATACATAAATCCTTAATGATGGTTTATCAAGAGTTTTTGAATTTACAAAGCATATCCGTGATGAGTGTCAATACAAGTGTGTAACATGGCCCTTGTCAGGTATCAGGTTATGCTCGGGTCAGACCCAATTCACATTTTTGGAGTTGTTTACCCTAGTTACATCAGTGGTAGAGCCACATCCATATTAATTATCTAGACATGGATATAATATTAGGAAACCACTTTCATTATCCTTCAAAAAAATCTTATTTCATTTTCCTACACTTTTTTCCCATCCATAGTATTATTATTAGATACATCCCAAGAAATATCCATAAAAACATCTTTGGGGATAACACTAATGTTTTCTCATCTTAGTTTCCATAGTTTGATTAAACATTTTCTCTAATAACCACTATACCAACACAGTCATAACATATATTGACATTAAATCACTTTTTTTGGAATACATAAAATGTTTGAAAAATAGATTCCCAAAGCCCGTATTATATTAGTTCCTTTGAAAACATCGAACAATAATCTTCTAATTCAGTTAAAAATCATCAACGTTTACCATAATGATTTTCTTGCTTGAAATTATTCTTAATATCCTTCCTTTATAACCCAGGGAAGGTAAATATAATAAGGGGATGATGTAAAATGCTCAATAAGGGTAAATGTAAGAAATTCATAAGAATATAATTAGTATAAGTGTATGATAAAAATATCATGATCATTAAATGATCATACATTGTATTTCCAAAATCAAATTCATGATTCATTGAATACTGATTTATATTTCATAAGACATGAATCATAATGAATTAATGATCATAAGACATGAAATAAGATCATATGAATATGATATGGAATTTTCGAATAAACATAAGAATATAAAAACACTATATCATGGATACACACTAAGTTATTATTAACATGTTATGCTTTGGATAATCACCTATGAACCTACATCAAGTTTGGTATTCCCTCTCATATACCCTCTTATTTTGGGATTGTGTTTCCCTAATTTTTACCTTCTTATTGCAGGCTTAGGATGCCATATCATGTACTTATTGTTCTTATAAAATATTTATTATTACCCAACACATTTTAGGGAGATATAAGTCCAACCAATTATTAAATTAAGACCATCCATTATTATTCTATAAGAACATAAATGATTCATTATATCCAAAACCATAAAAATTTTATTTCATAGACATCAATCAATCATAAAATAACCCATGGAAGGAAATGGGTTTCATAAATATCATTCCATTAAAGAAATAAAACAACTATTGGAATAATATATATATCATCATTAAAAAATAACAACATTAATACATATGAAACATTTGATATATGACTTGTAAATAATTCTTGTGGAAAATATCCATTAGATGAAAACATTTTCTTTTCTGAAAATAATGCTAAATTTTAAAAGGAAACATTTTCTTTGATAATAATTAATTATGGAATCATGAAATAATATAATTCCATTCATGTGGTATAAGTTAAAAATAATTTCTCTTTTATACCTTTTCCTAAAAAGTCACAATGTGAATCATTTAGGAAAAGAAAAAAATATTCCTTTATAGCCGTATAATAATAAGTCAAAAATGGTTTTAAATGACTTTAAAAATATATAGTATAATATTAAAAACAAATTTTGAAAACATGGAAATGTAATATAAATACTCCCTAATAGTTACTTAAATCGAAACGATCCCAAATATTGATGATATTGTGAAATAAATACTCACCACCTTATAATCAATAGAATCATATGGACCATGAATGAATTAAAATTAAAATTATATAAAAATATCATAATATTCTAGTTATTAACCATAAAATACATTTATGTTTATTATATACATCACGTAGAAGAAACAAGTAATGTTTAAGGCATGTGTCACATAGAAATAAAAGTGATATATAAATCCCCTTATTACACAAGAAACAATAGATTCATGGATTCAATCATATAATATTATCAATTTGTGATTTGAATATCATTAAATAATTTATTTTAATGATATATAATTTTATAGGACACTATATACACCACAAAAAAGAAAATATTGGTGAATATGGCATGTATCATATAGAAATTAAAAGTGAGAAGAAATTCCCTTACCTATGTCTTGATTTCATTCACACATGATGAAACCTCCTATATAATAAATATATGTTTATTAGACATCTACCACAAGACTATACTCATATATTTATAACCATATATTATTTATATATGACTTTCTATTACCCATTCACCAGAAATTCTAATTTAACGTAACGTTTCAGGTAACAACTACATTGTTTATTGTATGTGTTTTTACTTTTTATTCTTGATCCTATTACGTAAATAAATATTTAAATATTTAAATAATTTCATAAATTGATTATATATCATATATATTCAGTATATAAACATTTATAATAATTAATAAAATATAGATAAATGAAAAAGAATAAGCTGTCTATAGAGACGGTAGGCCATACGTACACATGAAAATTATTTCCATTTTCTTATCAGGATAAATGAAAGGAAATTATATGATATATTATCATTTAAAATTAAATTTTATTTTATATAAAACATATATATTCATAAAAAAATCATCCTTATTACCATCCACAATATTTTGAAGAATAATGAATGACATCACATTGTGGAGATGGTAGGTTATAAGTACGCTCAAGGGAAATTATCATTTTCCTAAAAAAATAGACCGTAAAATGGAATACATGATATTATCATTATATAAGTATAATTATATCATAAATAGAATATATATCATATAAAAATAGAGTTTACATCATAATTATAAACTGTAATAGGTGGTTATGGAAAAACGAACAACACCATTTTGCAAGACGGTAGTTCCTTGTACAGAAGAATGGTATGTTTGTTAGCCATTATAAGGAAGTGTATGTGAGTGTTGGTTGGAAAATCAATATAAAAACATAAAAATATATTTAGGAAAATTGGGATATTATATAAAAATGAAACAAAATTAATTTAAGGAGATTAAGGAGTAAATAAAATAAATACATTTGTTGATAAACATTAATAGTTATTTGGGTATCTCTTCCTGATTTTCACAAAAGAACTCAATTGGATGGATTTATGACCAAATTAAGTATTATATGACTAAGGGATTAAATTTGGGATGATAATTGGGATGAAAATGGATTAGATAAAAAAGAATTAGAATTGTGAATAAAAGATAAGAATATGTGCCCATTTATAAGAGAGGGGAGGGACACTCAAGGAATGTACTAAAATATTAAATTAATATAAATTAATTTTTAACATAAAATTTCCCAAAAGTGACCTATATATATTATAATATGAGGATAGTTGTTAATCATATTAAAAATTAATTTTTATACTTCTTTAGGTCATATTATTACCATTATCTTTTGTCTTTAACCATTAGTTAATCTCTTCTACTCCTACTGTGACAACTATTAATTTACACATTATGGGTTAATATAATTACTAGAACATGCCAAATGACCAATAAATAATAAATTTATAATTTTTTATGGTGTATGAAATTTTTTTTTATGAATAATAGATTTTTATAAAATTTTGTATTATTTAATAAAATATTATTCATTTTAAAATATCAATAATGACAAATTTGACACTATTCAATACTTGACATTTTAAAAATATCGCAACAACATGATAAATTATAACCAATAATTGAAGTTATCACTAAAATTTAAAATTCATCTAGATGATTTGGGTATTGAATTAATTCTATCAATATATAATTTTTGAAATATTTTTAATAACATTTATTTGACTCTTATATTAATTAAAAAATTAATGCATCATCGTTGTGGGAGCCATTAATTTAATTATTTCTTCCCTAAAACATAAAAATATATTATCATGAAAAAAATAAAGATTATATATTAAAAATTAATATTTATAGATGATGATATCATCTAAATACCAATATATAAAAATAATATAATTCTTATTAAAATTAGGGTGTGACATACAGAACATCTCATAGAATAAAATACTATAAAATTGATAAAGGAATCTGCATTTATCTAAGAGGCCATGAAATATTCTTAATGATGATTTTTGGACGAATATATATCTTCCAATATAATTCCGACAAGTGTTAGGGTATTTTTAAATAATTATTATGACCTTTAATTACCTAATATACCCTTATCAATTATAATTAAAATTTTAATAAATTTACTATTAATATACCCAAAAATAAAGAAACACATTTACATATTTTGGACATAATGATTATAAATAAGGAATCCATTTTTTTAAATTTAAATAATAAATTTTTTAGTAATTAATTTAAAATAAATCTCAATGATGGGGTGAAAAAATATGTTATTACTGTTTAAAACATGAAAAAGATTAAAACATTATAATATGAAAATTCAATTTGAAATTTATTTCAATTCCATAAATTAGATTAATTGAAAAAATATATTCTATTTATACATTAAAAACAACTTAAATTATAATTTTATAGTATATATATTATCAATGAATAGTGGTGTTTTCAATTATAATTTAGTATTTTTCATTATTCATCAATACATTAAACATATCAGAAAAGTACCTAAAATTAAACCAATTTAAATTAATATATTATTATTTTAAATAGTAATTTTATTATAAAAAGGAATTTATTAATGTTTCATACATTTTATTTTAAATAGGATCACTATTAAAAGGTGGTAAAAAAACTTTTTTTAAAACATATTGGTTTTTATGGGTAAAATAGAGTTAGTTCTTATATTATTCCTATTAAATCTGTTGGATGAACTTAAAAAATATTTTATTGAAAATATAAAATATATATATATCAGTAATATCATTTACTAATAGTAGTTATCTTAATTTATAAAGAAAAAATTCTTTTAGGAGCACAAAAATAAAAATATTTTCTATATATTCAATTGGATTATAATTTAATTTATAATTAATTTGTATCTTATCAATTTTTATTATATATATATATATAATAAATTTTAAGAATTTAATTAATAAAATTAATGAATTATTATATAAAAACTTAATTTTATTTGATTAGAATAAAGAATAAAATTTTTATAATTTAATATAGTTTGGTAAAACTCAGTCTTGCATATAATGTACGCTATCAAAATAACTATGTGTTGTCTGTAACACAAGCCAATCATAGTGTTTAATATATTTCATGATAATCCATGTGTCGTATGTGGGTAAATAATGGGTTGTTTTTGTGTATAATATAAGGCAAACATAGTGTTTTTATATAACAAATGTTATATTCATTATTTTGTGAAATGAAAAATATCCAAATTATGAAATTAATTCGAGAGAAATAATTCATGAAATCTAGGAGCGTTATAGAATGAATCAAATATTCTTCTAGGATTAATTTAACATATTTAAACAAACATAAATATCCACTAATAATTATATATACCAAAAAAGGTATATTACCTAGTCATTTAATATCTATTATTTGATAATTAATTCAATTGGATCACCATAAATACAAATTAAAATCATTTATTATTTAGAAAGGTAATTTAACTTTGATTCCCAAACTAAAATCCAATCTTATAGAAAAAATAATTCAATTCACCATTATATTATAAGGTTCCCAAAATAGTTAACTTCATCCAAAAATAACATTTAATACCAAATCTATTTTTAATCCCACTGTTATCTATATTATTAAACAAATGTTCTCTAATTGTAATTACCCATAATTACCTCAATTTCAATGATATTATAAACCTAAATGGTTATGAATTACTTTAAACATATTTCAACAAAAATTAAATACATTATTCTTTAAATAATACATTATGTTAGTCCTATGGGATACATATAGCTTAACCCAATAAAATATCTACCAAAATTTATTTTATCACTTTAAAATCAAATCAATAAAAACCTAAAAAGGGGTATTTATAAATTCAAAAATATGATAAACAATAACTTCTTAAACACATGATAGTCTCCATAACTTTTAATTTGACCTCTAAATCAGACAACATATTCTAAAATGTTCTATAAAACCTCCTCTGGTAAATACTATAAGGACACAACCCTTATTTGATCTATAAATTTAATCCTTAATATAGAATTTATTTTCATACCTGTTGAGTATCTCTTATGGTTTATAGTTTTAGATAATTATGATATAACCCTTAAAAAAACTCATAAATTACTTGTTTGATACTTCCTATTAATATTATTTTTCTTACAATACAAAACATTTTAAAATAAACATATTTTCCTTTCGAAAGAAAATTATTAAATATTCAATATGGCTTCTTCTTTGTTCTCACTCATCCATAAAAGAACTAAAAAAATTTTAAAATAAGGAATGTTTTTAAAATGATTTCTATAGTAACCCAGACATTTCAAACATATATATTACAAATATTTAGATGAATATTATTAATATAACATAAATATCCAATTTATAATTGAATAGTTATAGTATAATTGGTACCTTGGAAACATAAAAAACATCGTCATAAAATTTCTACACTTTCTCCAACATATTCCTTAATAACTATAACACTTATTGGATATATCATACATAAAAAAATTATTCTCAACCAGGGAAAGGATATATAAGAATGGGTTATTTCTTATGCTCACTAAGGGTTAACATGAGACATATCAATGGTATTAGAGGCATAACATGAGAAAATGGTATGAGAGCATTAAAATAAATTTTCAATAGAATGAATTTATATTATATATTTTAATATTCAGTCATAGTATAAATATTGTAATTTTATAAGACATAAAACATAAATTAATCAAATATCTTAACCGGTGTGATCATAACATTAGAATAAGACAAATAATTTTCACAAACATGTAAGAATAGAAAACGATTTCCATAAAAGTTAAAGATTATTTACCAGAAAATCAAAGTGGAATTGGTTCACTCTTCAAACCAAAGAAGTAGTCAAAGTTTACATTTAAGACTATCATAGTTCAAATTTTCCTTTACTGAAATCAATTCACTCCATATTCCAATGATATTTGCCTCATGAGATATCAATATTTAAGAAATGAATTTGAGGTTAATAAAGTTTTCAATAATTTCATATTGTAAATCATACACATGTGTGGTAAATTATCATAAAACATTCATCATATCTATAACCATGTAAATAAATGGGTTTCATAGCCATTTAATAATATTATAAAATGTGAAAAAGGAATAGATGAAAAAGTTTTTGTTATCTGAAGAGATAAATAAAGAGGATTTTCTATAAATATATTTATTTTTGTCTCCTAAGTACATAATGGGATGAAAATACAAGGAAAAAATTAATTTTCCTCAAATAACTAAAGGATAAGAATATTCTAGAGTATAATTATATGTTGGTCTTAATATTTAATCATCATAACTTAATCATAAATGATCATAATAAATGATTTGGTTTTAATATAAAACTCCATACCTCTGGAACGACATCAACTATACATTTTTAGAACTAATATATTATAAATATAGGTTTATTATAAACATAAATATATAACCATTATCATATATAAAGAACAATATATTATTTATAATTTCCTTTTATAACCTTTTAATTAAAAATTATTTATTATAATAACTATTCCTAGTGATGATTGATTTTTTATATATGTTTTTGTAAAGTCATTTCTTTCTTGAAATTTGATTATAATAAATCACCCCTATAATATTAATCTTGTATTTAATTTCATATATATATATATAAATATATATTTATATATATTATTGTAATATATAAATACTACAGATTGAAAAATCAATTTCTCCTTAATGGAGATGGTAAGCCATAAGTATTCAAGAATGTGGTTTTCATTATTTTGTAGGTGGTAAAAAAGAAAGGTAAATATTTATTTACCTATAAAATATTTTTATTATTTCATAAATTTCATATATACTCATCAAATTTATTATAATTACTTTTAAATTAATATATAAATGAAAAGAGTTATATCACTTCTTGTAGGTGTAATTCCACACATAGACACAATTGATGTTATCATTTCCCAAAGGATATGATGGTAAGAAGGTAGAAATTATATTATCATTGAAAAGGTATAATCGGGTCATAAATATAATATATAAATATTAATCCCTTCATAATACCCATCTATAAAATATGGTGATGAAAAATGAATTGTATCTCTATGTGGAGTGATATGTCGTACGTACACACAAGAGTTGTTTTTACACCCCATTTGATTGAAAAGTGTGTGTATAGTTTTTTTCATAAAAAAAATATATAAATATATTTATAAAACAACCCCTTTAGATCTTCTCTATTGGGCTCTAGGATGGAATTTATGGAAGGAAAAAATATCTAGAATTTTTATAGTTATTTTAAGAAGGGTAATAAGTATTTTGTTTTCAATCAATAAGGATCCATGTGGTGTTATGAAGGTAACATAAGGATCCCTGTTATAATTGGGGGGAGGGGTACACATGGAATTTCATAAAATATAACATTAATATAAATTAATTTTGATGTAAAAATGGGTAATAATTGATAATATTATAATTTAATACGATTATTAGTCTATATAATATCATAAAATAATTTTTTAAGACTTTGGAACAAATTTTTTCCATTATCTTTTAGTGTTAAACTCCTGTTAACCCTTTTGAAAATTACCATCATATTAATGTAATCTAAAATTTAAGGGTTAATAAATATAATATAAAATTACATATACTAATAAATGGGTCATGTATAATTTATAAAACAATATATGATTCACTTTAATTAATCTATGATTTTTTTATTTTAATATATTTTAATAAAATATTTTTATTATGAAATGTTAGTAATGGTATTTTTAACTCTATTTATCTAATATAACATTAAATACATCAATAAAAGGTTAAATTTAGATAAAATTATTTTAAAACTCTGTACTATTTTACATTAATGTATAAAATTATTTTGAAATGTTAAACAATAAAAAATCATAACACTTTTCTTATTTTTAAAATCATTTATTATATTATTTTTATTAAATATAGAAATACAACATCGATGATGCATAAGAAAGTAGGGTCATTATATATTTACTAAATTTTAAAAATTAATTTATAGCTTGGAAATAATTTTATTGATATCAATATATCAACATATATTAGTTCATAATATCCTTTTTTCCATATATGGACATAGAAGATATATTACAAAAAAAGAGGGTGACATTTTGTAATTTAATTTGATTTAAATATTATATTAGTAATTTATATAGACACATGTCCACTAATATATTAATTTTCAAGCATAAGGTGAAAAGGTATGAAAAAAAATTGAAACAATAGAATTAAGATGATATATTATGTCTTTAACACTTAGTTTTAACCTAGATTAACTCGATTCACCTTTTATTGAGGTGAAAAATATTACCATGGTTACTATTAATTTTGAAAAAAATTAAAAGGGAATATTTATAAAAATTGAACATATAAATTATAAATATTTAGCTAATTTATTATTATTATTAAGTTCTAAAAAAAATAAAAAAATAACTTTATACTAAGTGTGAAAAATACGATGAAAGCTATATTTTTCAGAAAAATACATTTCTAAGAATAAAACTATATTTATTATTATTCTATGCATAACCAAAAAATTTATGACTGTTAAAATAATTCATTGAATATAATAGATATATATTTAATTAAAAAAATTATAAAGTATTTATTAATTTAATTTATTTGGATAAAAATGCATTACGAACAAAAAAAATATTTTTTGAGAAAAAAATATCCTTTATTTTAAAATAATTTTTATTTTCATTTATAATTAATTGATAAATAATGAATTCAATCAATACATGTGTAAAAAATAAATTATCCTAAATTAGTTATTGTTATTAATATTCAACAATTAAATGGATTGATTATTATAATATTTTAATAGTATATTGTTGTTTGACTAAACTAATTGTTGTCTATGAAATAAACTATCAATGAAATTAAATATACTTAAAGAATCATTTCATTGAAAATAAGGGTTTTTCTCATCCCATTTTAAAATAATCTTCCAATGAAATTATGTTACTCTGATATAATTAAATGTGGATTATTATACCTCATTACATCCTCAGGTTCCTATGTAGCTTCCTCTAATTGGGGGTTTCATCCCAGAATACATACCAGGTCAGTGGTATTTCTTCACAGAACATTCTCACTGTAATATAGAATCATGAAAATCTTTTCCTTAGAAGAATGATATTTATCAAGTGGAATTTCATTAGAATTGAGTACAAGTGAATTTTAATGTATGTACATCTTTAAGAGAGTTACATAGAACACATATCCAACTAGAGAGAGATTCGGTGGGACAACCATTCGATAAGATATAAACTTAATATAATATAGAATATAAAAATTACCAATATAAATTGGGACTATCTTTACCTTAATTAAAAATATAATCACCATCATTAAATGAGATATTAATATATATACATTATAACCAACATCATAATGTATATATTTATGACCATTTTTAGCAGAACCATTTATTGATAAGAAGTTTCTCTTATGGTTTATCGAATTGATATTGCATTATATTCCATTTAATCAGTTAGATATGGTATGAATAGATTTATTTCTCCAACATCAATCCAGAACATTGTATTTCTTCACTTCCTACCATAGAGGGGTTCATATAGATCCATCTAAAGTAACTAGGTAATGTTATTGTTGAAAGAAAACTCCACCCAAGTAATATTCTAATCCTGACATCCATCGAAATGAATAGGGTAATCTCTATACATGCCTTTTAGAGTTTGAATGACCCTATCAAGTTAACAATCTATATGTTAATGATACGAAGTTCTCAATTTTAATTTTGTATCTAGAAACTGTTGAATAATTCTCCAAAACATTGAGGTAAACCTCATATCCTGACCAGATAAAATTGCTAGTAGTAATCTATATAATCTTACCACTTCATTAATGTCTAATACTGTATGTTGATATAGATATAAATGTTATTTTATGGGAATAATGTATACTTGTTTCGTATGGTTATTGACTATAAACCTTATAACATTATAGTCATTATATGTTTTGGAGAGTTTGATGAAAAAAATGGCGATGTTTTGAAAAATTAATTCTGATATGATTAATGGTTACAACATTCCATTATACTTTTGACTCTTAGAATAAATTTGATATCATACAAAGCATCCAGAAACATAATCTTCAAAATCCCTTTTCATTTTATCCCAAAAAATATTAGCCTTTTTTATCTATATCTATATTATTTCTTCCAAGATGAATATATAATGAGGAACAATGATCTTTATCCAACAAATCCTTCTTCAAATTTGCTATCGAGGGAATGCATTAATAGTTCTAGAACCTCATTATTGCATCATATTAATTGTTAAACACAACAAAATTTCTAAGCTTCTTTTTAATATCAACATCTTCATTCTATTCCTCTTTAATCTTCACAAGCATTTATGGTTTAATAGTCATTTGAGAAAGAAAATATTTCTATCTTATTGTTAGGATTTTAAGATCCATCCTTTTTTATTATAGAGATATTTGATATTTTATAATCCTCTAAAAATATATGATAACATGATCCCTTTAACTCATATAATCATCCAACGTTTTCTATTTTCTATGGAGGTAATGAATTGAGAAGTCATAATATATAAACAACCCCCAACCAGTTTATTTGGAAAATGTTAAACTCTTTTTGAGTGAAAATTTACTTTTATTTTTTTACTACTATATATTTCTCAAATTTATTAGTAGATGTAATCCCTACAAATATTTAATGAAAAATTAGAAAAAATAACCAAAAAATCATGAGTTGGGTAATTTTTCTCCAGGTTCATTAATTTTCATCAGGCATAGGTTAGAACCATATTACTATTCATGAGAACGTGGCCTAGTCACATCATTGATGCATCACTATATATTACAAACTCTTATACAATGTATGGTAGTGTAAGAATATGTGTACTAACTAGAATTATTTGTATTTCTTTAAAACATTTCCTGTAGTCATCTACCCAAAGAAACATGGATTCCTTCCATGTTAACATGGCTAGTGGACTTGATATCTAGGTAGCATTATTTATAAAGAACCAATATTTTCTAGCCAAACTATGAAACCTATGGATATTATCCATAGTGGTTGATTTGGTTCAATGATCTATAATTTTTTACATGAAATTTTAATCAGATATACCCTCACATGAGATTATATGACCCATGAATGATGAGTTATCAAGACAAAATTGATACTTGGTAAATTGTTCAAAAATATTATCCTTCCTTGGGGGATTCAATACAATATTTAAGTGATCTGAATGCTCTTCCTTAATTTATAAATACATAATTATGTAATATCTAAATATAACCACAAAATATTCATTGTATTCACAAAAGAATAATTGTAATGTAGATGAATATAGAGGGTCCATTACGAAGAACAAATGAAATTACTATAAATTCATAATGTTTATAACTTATACGATATTCTTTCTTCAATATATCCTCATTTTAGAGCATCAATTGATGTTTTCCAAAATATAGAGAAATCATAGAAAAGTATGGAGATTTACATAGTAAATCAAATAATTCATTAACAATAGTTAGAAGAATTTTCTTCTTGTTAGTGATGATATTAGGTTCTTGATAGTAAATTAAAAGTTACATTTACCCATTTTTTCTTAACAAAAATAACAAGTACACTATTAAGTGACACAATTTTAAAAATAAATACATGATCAATATTCTCATAGTGTTTCCACATAAATTCTTACAACTGAGTTGGGGCCATTATATATAGAGTCATCAAAATACGCGTAACACCATCTATGATTCTAACTAAAAACACAACTACACGATTCAATGGGAGAACATTAAATTCATCCAAGAATATAATAATAAAAAAGGCATATCATCGAAATTGAGTTTCTCCCTAACCATAAGATATATACAACCTTGTTAAATATGAATCCTGAAACATACAATCAATTTAATTTATATTGAGAGTTCATTTTATTCATCAAAATTATAGAAAATCAAAGGGTGGTTTTTTAATCACCTTAATCAGAAATTGATGTGGGGTTTTGTAAAAAAATCCATTCCATTCCAAAAAATTGCATTGAATTAAAATATAGTATGAATTATACATATTTCATGAAATATAATACCAAAAATTTTAACCAAAGAATAATCATAGGTGTATGATGTTTTCATCATAAAATTAGATTTTTTTTTCACAAATTCATCATGTAATTATTTAGTTGGTACTATGATATTATTAGGAATGTATTTAAATAAAAATGAGTGAGTACATCTAGAATTAAATAACAACATAATAGTTCTATAGTGGATGGTAATTGTACTTTCACCACAATGTTATCATACCCCTAATCAAAAATAGCAATCACATGTGACTTCAATTTTTCATTAGGCATAATAGGATTTTTATATTGAGAATTATCATTAACCTTCATGTTTGGGAAAATATTATCATTATACCAATACACATTTCACTTAAAACACTAGAGTCTAAGTGGATCATTATGTGATGATTTCTTCTTATTCGTATCATTATCTCACTATTCCCTTCACATTGGAATTTTATTTCTCAATTAAAATCATTTAAATACTTAAAACATTTTCTATTTACCTTAAAAAACTTTTCCCCTTCATTCCTTTTACATTTTTAGTATAAAAGAAAGCTTATATTCTTTAGGATAATCTGTGTTTAACTACGTTCAATCATGATCTATAAAAAAAAATAGTATTTTATTATGTATGTTGACATATCCATAGGGTTATTACACATGTATTGTCATCATCGTATTGAAAGGATAAGTAAAACATTCTATAATACCAACAATAGTAACCCAAACGTTTATACATAATTATTACTTCTAAGTAGATGAATATTATTTACATAATATAATGATGTGCAATAGAATTTTATGGTTCCATAATCTCTAGAAACATGGAATCACAAACAATTAGTTCATAATAGTTCTAAATAGTATGACACATAGAGATTCATAAATAAAACCCTTTTTATAAATATCAAATATAAATCCTTTTTCCACAACCATGGAAAGGAAACATATGAAATAGTGAGATCAAACTCACTGTAAGTGTAATAAACTGATATATAAATGACCATTAACGAATAATAAGAGAAAAGGGTTCAAGAAGATGACATTAAAATTTGAAACCCAAAACCTTAATATAATATAGCAAAATATTAAGTCACAGAATAAATGATGCAAATTTATAAGACATGAATCAAAAATTGAATCAAATAACATGATCAATGAGAGAATGATAATATATGAATAAATGAAATTTTGTAATTAATAAAATCATTGTAAATAATTTCCATAGTAATAAAGTATTATTTCTAATATGATAATAGTTGAATTTTCTAGCTCCCTAAACCATCATATTTATCATGGTATATCCCAAGGGTATCATATAGAAAAAGGTACTTTACTAAATTTTCTCAACGCCCCTTCCAATATTTTTTATCACATGAGATATTAATAATTATATAATAATTTTAGGGGGATGTTGGACCAAATAATCAAATAATGAAATGAATACAAATTTTTTCCACAAGATCATAATCCATTAATCATTTCATAACTCATTAATTGAAATTGGTTTTATAAAAATTTCTTTATAGAATATCCCAGGGAAAAGTAATGGGATCCATAAACATCACGCCCTCATAAACATAAACAATCTATTGAAGGAATAAGGTTGGTATCCTTGGAATATATTTATAATAATGGATAATAAAAATTGATTTTTCTTCTTATTGATGAATCTAAATACCATCAAAATATTCTTCAGGGAATTAACCTTTCTATTTAATATCAATTCTATATAATATAAAAATTTACAAAACATTATAGAAAAAATTTTATATAAAAATACCATAGGAATTTTTATATGAATTTACAAATAATTTTGCATCCATAATAGTGGAAAATTATATTCATGACATATAAAATAAAAACATTTATTACCTACTTTTATTAGAAAAGTCAAAATGTACTACATATCGAAAATAAAGAGAAGATTCATTTCCAATAATTTTTTATATATAAAACATGGGTAAAATGACTCTTAAAATTTAAAATAAATTATTAAAAATAATCTTTAAAACCATTAGAGAAAAAAACTTCATATGAATGAAATAGGTATTTCAACTTGGGAGGTAAATGATGACAATTTTTTCTAAATACATATTTTTTCTCTCTTAGGTACATAAGGTTATGTAAAAGAGATAAAAATATGACTTTTACGCTAATATCCAAAGTAGTAGAAACTTTATGTTTATATTTATTGGTTGTTCATATGATTTTTTCATCATATCTTAGTCTTAAACAATCTCGATAAATAATGAGATTGTAACAAAAAAACCCCTTACCTCAGGATAGACATGCATTGTATATATTCAATAATCATGTAAAAAAATATAGTTTTATTATAAATATTTTTCCATAACCATAATCATATATATATATATATATATTATAAAATATGATTTCTCTTTTAACATTTACCACACTTTATTCGTAATTATTTTTCAAAATCAACATTTTTAGTGATAACTGCATTATTTTTTATGTATGTTTTGTTATGGTAGTTTCGATCATTGTATATTCATCATAGTTACATCATTTAATTTTTTTTATGATTGCATAAATAAAATTATAAGTCTTCATATATATATATAAAATATTTTTGTCCTTAAATATTATGGATTGACAAAATGAATTATACCATTCAAAGATACGGTAATCCCTACGTACTTATAAATGTTGCCTTAATTCTTTTTAATAAATGTAATTAAATAAAGGTAAATATTAATTAAATTTTACGCAATCATTATTATATAATATATATAATATATATATTTTAAATTAATCCTCATTAACATCTGAGTAAAATTTAAATGAAAAATAATTCATGTCTTTTTTTGCAGGTAGTAGTGCACATGGACACACAAGTGACATTATCGTCTCCAAAAGGATTGGATTGTAAGAAGATATACATGATATTATAATTTTGGATGTATATTTTTGTCATAAATATCATATAAATTATTTAATTACATCATAAAATCAATCCATAAAATATGTTGACTAATTGTTTATATATTATTATGTGGATAGGGTAAGTTATACATACACACGAGCAATACATTCAGTTCAAAGTTTAAGGGAATTTGGGTCAATAATGGTTCTTTCATATTAATGATAACGTTATAGTATATTATTTTTACTAAATATATTATTTTATGGTGAATATAAAAGAATTAGTGAAGGTAAACAAAAAATTTAAATGAAATTGATCGGTAAAGGTGATTACCTCTTCTTTAACTCACTTAGATCTCCTCAAACGGCTCTAGGGATGGTATTTTAAGAAGATAAAAACCTTTATGATGTGTATATTGATGACAATAAGGGAAATTGGAATATTATAGTTGACATATAAGGCTACAAGTATCATGAATAAGAGAATTAGAGGTGGGGGTTCCCTTTCATAATTTTGTGGTGGGGTGGTTTTGGAATATATTAAAATAATAAATTTATATAAATTAATAATTTTTCCCAAATGGTTCTAAATTGATAAAATTTGAAGTTAATATTTTTATGAGTATAAATAATGTTATCCAATAAAATCTGAACATGTTTGTATCACATTCTTACCCCTATTTTTGGGTTTAACCTATGTTAACCATTTTTATAATTACTATAATAATAATGGTTTATTCCCATAACAAGTTAATAATATGACTATAAAATGAAAAAACACCAATAAATGATCCATGGATGATGTTTAAAACCATATCAGATTCATTTACTAGAATATAATAATTATATATAAATTATATCAATTAATAAAATAAAATTTAATATAATATCTCATTAATGTAAATTTTAACACTATTTGTGGAATTTAACATTAAATACATCCTGAAAAATTGATCATTTAATTATTAGGATTTAAAACATACATTATATAACATATATAGATATAAAATTCATGTTAAACATTCAATAATTAAAATTATACCACTATTATTATATTTAAAATAATTTATTAATTTTTTTTATTAAATGGAGTAATACTGAATCTATAAGGAGCCATCCTTAAACATTAAAAAATAATGAATTAAATGGATAGTTCACATTGAGGATCTTTTAATTTTTCGAGTTTTAGATAATTAGGTCATAACATTTACATAACAAAATGAATATTACATGTAGACAATTCTACTCAGTATCCATAAAATAAAATAAAAACTCTTGAAAAAAGAGTCATGTCTAGTCTCATGTTTTAAATATCATGACTTTTACTTGATCCTATTGTTGACCCTTATTTATCTTTATTTATTGTGTAAAACTTTTCAAAAACATGGTATGAGCATAAAAATATCATTAAGAGATATAAAATAAAGAATGGAATAATTATCCCATCAATAAATACAAAAAAAATTAAAACCATAGTTTTCAATCATAACATACCTCATGAAATCATAATATTTATGAATAACACACAGAAATCATAAATCATAAAGGTAAATTCTGGAATCCATATCAAACATACTTTGTAGCTATCATAACTACATATGGAGTCAAATTTGGAATACCCATCACAGTATATTCCCTAAATCTCTTAGGAGAAACATCCACATTTACCTCTATCACGTTACCTAATGCATTGGAGAGCTATCTCGGGCTCCCCCACCCTAGGTTTATCATGGAACCACCCATATGTGTAAAAAATTACCAATAGACATAACATATTCATAACCCATAAAACAAATATAATGGGAAGATAACTTTTTCACATTGCAATCACAATATATCATTTCAAAATATTGAATAAATCAATGCTTTTATCAAAACAATTTCAAAACCATTTAAAATATTAAATAAACATGTTTTTGAATAAAATTATCTCATAACAATTATAAGATTTTGAAAAAAATTTAAATTTCAAAACATTCATGTCCATATGAATAAATCCTTAAAACCATTTTTAAAACATGGACATTAATGTGAAATATTTATAAGAATAAACCTTTAAAATATTTAAAATGATATTTAAGTTAAATAGACTTTAACAAATTCAGAGATCATAGAATACAGATAATTGTTGAATAAAATTTAATCAGAAATTAATAATATCATTAGAATAAGGGTATTTATGATATAATATTGGAAATGATAGTATATGCACCATATAAGTGTGATTTTGTGCATATCAACAATGAAGTCTCAATGAAAATGTAAATTGAGACGACGTCACTTATAAAGAAGGTATCCTTAGATTAAGGATAAATCAAATAAATAATTACGTGTGACAAATATAAATACCCCCAATATAACTAGATATTAATTGTAAAACAATCATAGGTTATTCACACATATTCATAGCACGAAATAATCAAGATGTATATGTTTAACCCAAAAATTGAAATTGGGTTAAGAAGTTTTCTTACAGAAATTCGACATCCTAGAGATGTCACATTAAGTTTTAAAAATAATTTGATGAGATATAAAATTATATCTCATCACATGGAAATAAATATTACATCAATAAGGATGTCAAAGAACATATCCCAATATAATAATATTTAATATTAAATACAAAACAAAAAGAGGTCTTTTAAAAAGAGGAGAGTGAAAGGTTCCCTTACCAATTTGGTATCTTATGAATCATACACCCCATGAAAGAAAGATCACACAATTAATATGTAAATACTCATAATTTAATTTATATTAAACAAATAATACAATCCTAGGTAGTAAATCTACCATATAAAAGGAAATAGTGGCTAATATATCATGAATCTCAAAGGAATAAAAAGTGACATGAAAAAACTATACCACGTTGTAAACATTCAAGTTGTATGATCAAAAGTTAATAACCACCTAATTAATCACAAAATTACATGAATATAAATATAATCATGATAATATATACAAAATGGACGTATAAAATACCCCACATTCAATAAATAAATTGTGAACAGTGGAAAACTCACTGAATTAAAAGTGAGATAAGAAATCACTTACCTCATGTCCAACTTTACTCGTATGTTCCTTGTTCTTCCAGAATAATAAACTCAAGATAATTTCTACTTGATTCTTAAATATTTTAATATTTATTATTACTTTTATATCACTTATTACCTAGAAATAAATGTTATTTAATTATTTTAGTTCATATCGATCATTTTGTCGATGTTTGGAATTTGAGTAAAAAATGAACTTGTTATAATTACAATTTTCCTTGTGGTAAAAAATCCATTATATCCAGAATTATATTCATGATTTAGATATCATATAAATCATATATATTCAGTATATATATTTATTTTTAATAGTATATAAAATTTGGAGATAAGACATTAAATGCACCGTTAATGGAGACAGTAAGTCGTACGTACGCATTAACACTACTTCCATTTCTATTTATTATTTTAAAAAACATAAAACATAATTATAAATAGTTATATTTTAATTATAGTATAATAACATATATAATATTGTTAAATCCAACCTTTATGCATCCCACATAAGGCATTAAGAAGTGATATCACTTTTAGGGGGCGATAGTCCGCACTTCAAAAAATGAAATTTATGCATTTACCCATTATGGAAACCATAATGGTATCATATATATGAAAAATATAGAACCATAAATATTTCCTAAACATTATATATATAATATATAAATATAGTTCCATCATAATGGACACCATGAGAGGTGGTAGGAGTTAATTGAACAATCATCATTTCGTGAGGCGTCAGTTTTCCATCCACAGAAACCTTATGTTCTTTAGGCATTAGATGGAGGTGTGTGTATGTGTAGTTATAATAGTTCACATAAAAACATCCTATTATATTTTTTATACTTGTTTTTCTATAAAATAAATTAATAAAAATAGTTTAGGTGGTTGGAGAAGTAAAATAAAACAAAATAACTTAAGAGACGACACTACCTTTAAATCAGGTAACTCCCTTTGGTTTGAACTGAATGGGTTTATTTAAGGGATTTCTACCTAAGGTAAGGCCTCTATGATTAATATAGGAATTGTTGGAGCTTATTGGTGTATATTTTGTACGATATAAATTCTTGAGAAGTGTGTGAAATGGGTAGAATGTGAGGGATTTTTATAAGGTAGAGGATGGGCTCTTTAGGAAAGTTTGAAACAATTATTTTATTATAAACTAATATTCAGTTTCAAATGGTGAAATAATCATTAAAGTCAATGTTAAGATGATTAATGGTCTAAATAATGTTATCCAATAAAAATTGGATAGGTTTTATGTACTTTTTTAATATTTATAATCTTATTTATTTAAATCATTTTTCAATGAGTTAAATATTAGATTATTAGTGTTTCATAAATAATTTAATTTATATAATATCTAATTTTTTAAAACAAATAAAATAATGTATTAAATATTATTATCTTTCAAATGAATATTTATAGTCCAAATGATAACTTATATAACCCCATTTTAAAATTCTATTACTAAAAGATAATTTTTTATGTCATTTTTGTCATTACTTTAAATTAATTAATATAATGTGTCTTTTTTACTCCCATGTGGCTCCATGTGGTCAATCATTTTACCCAAGGATTCCCATGGTTAGATATGTATTATATAATAGTATTAGGACACATGTTAGGGTAATATAATATTATTATAATTTTATATTTCACTATTATTTATTATATTTATCCTTTAATCATGGAAAATAAAATATTTACCGAAGTAAATATTTAAAATGTCTAAAAATTAAATTTACCTATTTACAAAATTTGGATATAATTATTACAAATATAGAATCCATTTTCCCAAAATCAGAACATGATATTGGTAGAAATTAATTTAAAATTAATTCCCACCATCAAAACAAAAAGTGTGTTTTAAGAAATAATAACTATCAAAAGATTGACACTTGCATATGTCCAATTTCAATTTGAAATTAATTCAAATGTCCAAAATTAGATTAAATGGTAAAAATATATTATAAGTAAAATTTAAAACCAATTAAAAATATAATATAACCATATAAATAAATTAGATTAAAAAGAACTTTTGAATTAAAATATAATATTTTTCGTTATTCATTAAAAAATGATCATTATCTAAAAAATACCAAAATTGTATCCAAAGTAAATTTTGGTGTCCCGATTCTAAATAATAATTTTATTATGTCAAATAGAACTTATAATATTGAAAAAACTATATTTAATGAGGGTTCACCATAAAAAGGGGGTAAATCATCCTTTTAGTGAATATTAGAGTTTTTATGCTTAAAATAGAATTATTTACTTATTTTAAGCCGCTAACTTTTATTAGATAAATGTAAAAATATTAAAAAAACATGTATAATCATATTATAGTTATTTCTATTAATTCCCTCCAATAAAATGCCTAGGAGTTAACTACCATTTTAAATAATAATATTATATTATTAGTGTGCAACGTATGCTTCCAAAAAAACCCATTACTGCATATCAGGTACACCATCGAACATAGAATCCCCATTAAAGTATAATAAATATTTAATTCAAAAATTTTAATAAATATGAAAAATTTCATGTTCTATATTTACCTAGGATGTTACATCCTTCCCCCCTTTTGGAAATTGCATCCTCGTAATTTTAAAGTTGGTCTCAGAAACTTAATTGAAAGTCCAACATCAGAAAAAGAGTCAACAAAACTATCACTTTAAAATAAAGTAAGAGAATTAAAAATGTTACTTGAGACAAAAGATACTTGGATTCCATTAAAACATGGATATGGAGGAGAAATAAAACCATCATGTTCTGATGGAGTGTGATAGAAAAAATTATTAGGAGAAAGCTAACTACTAGAAAATCACAAACTTTTATGGGGTTAAACAGTCTTTGATTCCCCAGTATGAAATGTTAACAGAAAATGTTTTTGTTTTGAAATACTTATCATTGATTAATTTATTTATGAGATTAATTAAAAACAATAATAACAACATACCTACTTGTCATATAGACTTTTATATATTACTAAGTTCTACCAAAAACACATCTTTCCTCCAAACGATTATTATTCAAACTGACTTGGTCGCATTAAAAGTGCTAGAGTAAACTTCTTGAGTATTACATAATCCTAAAAATATTAAATATATATTTCCCATGTGTATAGACATTAAAAAAAACAAAAAAAATTAGTGCGAGACCAGACAATATCTAAAAAGGATAATCCTTTATAAAAAAATACTACTCTTCATCTCAAAAATTCCACAAAAAGTACCCAAAGTTCAAGAGAGTTAATTAAATTAATAATTGTCTATAAAATTCTTCAAAATAATCCATACTAAGATTGAAACGCAAAACTCAGAAGGATTTAGTCCCATAGTCTTCCACAGTAAATCATAATATTTTTTCCAAATAGCATCAACTACACTTAATCTCTCATACTGAAGTGTAATTAGCCTAATCACATATTCTCTATGATAAGTTAGTCATTTCCATAAATAACCCAAATATCCATATTTCCAATATAAAACATAAATTTTTCCAAAAATAACATCTCAACCATTACTCCAGAATTTGAATCCCACAGTATTCTTTTTTCCTTAGGTATATATTATTCCCCAAAAGAGAGAACAACTTCCAAAATAACCTTTATCACTTAATTACCAAATCATTTATATAATAAGGAAATATATTTTATAAAACATAAGATCAAATTATTCTTGATCCATCAAATCATTTTACTTAAATGATTAGTCAAACTAACCAAGGACTTCATGTAGGACAGTGGTAAGTGATACGCCATTGTAACCATTCGGTTCTGGGTTCGATTCCCACAGCCTTTCTAGACACGATGGGTTGTCACTCTTCCTATAGGTTGTCCTTTTTCTAAAACCATATAACTTTATAACATTCCCCAAAATGAGATAAATTCCTAAAAAACAAACATACCATATTTTAACCATAGGAGTTCTTATTACAGCTCCCATTTCATTCAGTACCTCATTAAGAAAAAAATTACAGTTTCTTTCACATATATTATTACGTTGGTTCTAACTAGATCCAACCATTTACTAAAACCAAAAATGTTAGTGTGCATTTATTAGTAAAATAGTCATATATTATCTTATATGGTGGGTAAACAATAAGATATACTAATTCATGTTATATTAAACTCATTCGACATACCTAAAATAACAATGACTCTTTTTAATGTGATAAACATTTTCATTATGTCACTTATGCTTAAATAACACCCCAAACACTAAATATATCTAAATCGACCTTGGATACAAACTATAAGGACCCATCCTTTAACATTACATAATCTTGAATTAAATGGATAATTCACATTGAAGATATTTTCATGTTTAGAGCTTTAGAGAATTATGTCATAAAATTAACATAACATCATATATATTAAATATAAAAAATTATACTCAGTATCCATAAAATAAATAGACCCTTGAAAAAAAGGTTCTTGTCTAGTTCCATGTTTTAGATATCATGACTTTTCCTTGAACACATCCTTGACCCTTATTCATATTTTTGTCCTGTGTAAACCATTTCAAAAACATGGTATGAGCATAAAAATCATAGTAAGGGATATAAAATAAGGAATGAAAACATTATCCTATCAATAAATACAAAACAATGGAACCATAATTTTCAATCATACCATATCTTATGAAATCATATGATTTATGAATAACACACTGAAATCATAAATCATAAAGGTAAATTGTGGAATCCATATCAAACATTCATTGTAGCTATCACAGCTATATAGGGAGTCACATTTGGAATACCCATCAAAATATATTCCCTAAATCACTTTGGGGAAACATTCACTTTTACCTCCGTCACGTTACCCAATACATTGGAGGGATATCTGGGGACCCCCCACCAAAGGTTTATCATGAAACCACCCGTATATGTAAACAATGCCCAATAGCCATAACATATTCATAACCCATATAACAAACATAATAGGAATATAATATTTCCACATTATAATAACAATATATCATTTTAAAATATCAACAAAATAAAAGCTTTTATCAAACCATTTTCAATACAATTTAAAATATTAAATAAAGTGATTTTTTAATCAAAGTGTCCCATACCACTTTGAATCTTTTGAATGAAATTAATATTACAAAAAATTCATGTCCATATGAATAAATCCTTTAAATAATTTTTAAAACATGGACATTAATGTGAAATATTTATAAGAATAAACCTTTAAAACATTTAAAATGGTATTTTAGTTATAGAGTTTATAGAAAAATAAGAGATATTAGAGTAAAAATAATTTAGGAATAAAATTTAATCAGAACTTAATAATGTCATGAGAATAATGTTATTTATGATATAATTTTCCAAAGGACAGTATATACACCATATAAGAGTGACTTGGTGCATATCAATAATGAAGTCTTAATGGAAATATAAATTGAGATGAAATACCTTATAAAGAAGGTATCCTTTGATTAAGGATAAATCAATTACATAATTACATCTAAATATATAAATACCCCTAATATTAGTGGATATTAGTTGTAAAACAATCAAAGGTTATTCACACATATTCATAGAATGACATAATCAAGAAGTAGATGTTTAACCCAAAAATTGAAATTGGGTTAAGAAGTTTTCTTACAGAAATTCTATAGCCTAATGATGTCACTATAAAATTTAGAAAATAAGTTTATGAGAGAAAAAATAATATCTCCCCACTTGTATATAAAATTTACATCAATAAGGATATATAAAAACATATCCTAACCTAATAATATGTAAATTAAAAGAGATAACAAAAAAATATTTTTAAAAATAGGAGGGTGAAACGTTCCCTAAGAGATTTGGTAACTTACAAAACATACTCCACATGAAAGAAAGATCACACAATGAATATGAATTTTCCCATAAATTAAATTATATTACACAAAGAATACAATCATGAGAAGTACATCAACCACTCAAAAAAATAGTGGCTAATATAGCATGAATCTCACAAGAATAATAAGTGAGATGAAAAAACCTTACCACGTTGTAATAAATCATGTCGTATGAGAAAAAGTCAATAACCCCCTAATGAATCACAAAATAACATGAATATAAACAGAATCATAATAATATATAAAAAATGGAATTAAGAAATGAACTACATTCAATAAATAAGTGGTGAACAATTGAAATCTCACCGAATTAAAAGTTAGATAAGAAATCACTTACCATGTGTCCAACTAGACTCATATGTTCCTTGTTCTTATGGAATAATAAATGTATGTTTATTTATACTTTATTAATAAAATTTTTAATGTTTATTATTTATTTTCTATCACTTATTAACTTTTAATAACAGTTAGTTAGGTATTTGAGTTCACATCGGACATTTTGTCGATATTCAGAATTTGAGTTAAAAATGTACTTGTTATAATTAAAATTTTTCAGTGTGGTCAAAATTACATTATCTCCATAATGATATTTATGATTTAGATATCAAATTAATCATATATATTTAGTATATATATTTATTTATAACAGTACATAACATTTGGAGTTAAGAAAAGAAATGCACTGTTCATGGAGACGGTAAGTCGTACGTACGCATGAACGCTACTTCCATTTCGATTTATTATTTTAATGGAATTAAAAAATAATGATACATAGGTGTATTATAATTACAGTATGATATAATATTTAATATCATTAACTGCATCATTTATAAATCCCACATACGTCATTAATGAGTCATATCACTTTGAGGGGGTGGTAGTCCGCACTTCTTAAATGAAATTATTGCGTTTACCCCTTACAGAAACCATAAAGGAATGATATAAATGAAAAATACAGAAGCATAAAAAAACAAAAAAATAATATATATAATATATAAATACATTTCCATCATAATGGCCACCATGAGAGGTGGTAGGAGTTAATTGAACAATCATCATTTCGTGATGCGTTAGTTTTCCATCAAGAAAACATTATGTTATTTACCCATTAGATGGAGGTGTGGTTATGTGTAGTTCAAATACTTATCATAAAAATATACTAGTATATTTTGGATACTGGTTTTTTATAATATAAAGTAATAAAATGTGTTTAGGGGGTTAGATATGTAAAATAAAACAAATTATCTTAAGAGATGACATTACCTTGAAATCAGGTAACTCCCTTTGGTTTGAAACAAAAGGGTTTCTTGATGTGTGTTCTGCCTAATTTAAGGATTCCAGGATAAAGAAAGAGATCTTGGTATCTTATTTGAGTAGAGGTCTTATGATCCAAAGGCTTTAGATGTGTGTGAAATGGGTATAAAGTGAGGACTTTTTATAAGGGAGAGAAGGGCCTCTTTAGGAAAGATTGAAACAATTATTTTATTATAAACTCATCTTCAGTTTCAAAAGGCCAAATAAAAATTAAAGAAAAATTTAAGACGACTCATGGTTGAAATAAAATCATCTAACAATAATTTGACAGATTGTGAATATTGTTTTAAAATTTATAATCTTATTTATTTAAATCATTTATTAATGTGGTAAATATTGCATCATTATTGTGTCAAAGATAACATAATTTATTTGATGACCAAAAATTAAAAAAAATACCATGATGTGGGAAATATTTTTATATTTTTAATTAATATTTATATTGTAAATGATAACTTATATAACCCCATTTTAAAATTTATTTACTAAACGATATTTGTTTATTCTATTTTTGTCGTTACTTTAAATTAATTAATATAAAGTGTCATTATTACTTCCATGTGGCTCCAAGGGGTACCAAATTAGACCCAAGGATTCCCATGTTCAGATATGTATCATAAAATAGGATTAAGACACATTTTAGGGTAATCTAATTATGTTATAATAATATATTTTACCCTTATTTATTATTTTTACCCTTAAATCATGGTAAATAATATATTTACCGAAGTAAATATTTAAAATGTATAAAAATAAAAGATAAATATTTACACAAGTTTGACCAACAGATAAAAAATAAAGAATCAGTTTTTCCAAATTTAAAACATAGAAGTGGCAGAAATTAATTTAAAATTAATTCCCGCTGTCAAAACAAAAATCATGTTTTTAAGAAATAATAACTATAAAAAGATTGACACTTGTTTATGTCCAATTTCAAATTGAAATTAATTCCAATGTCCAAAATTGGATTAAAATGTAAAAATACATTCTAATTAATTTTTATAACCAATTAAAATGATCATAAAAACATATAAATAAATTAGATTAAAAGAAAATTTTGAATTAAAATACAATATTTTTCACTATTCATTAGAAAAATGAACATTATCAGAAAAATTACAAAATTTCATTGAAAGTAAATTTTGGTTTACCGACTCTAAAGAAGGATTTTATTTTGTCAAATAGAACATATAAATGTATCAAAAAATATATTTAAAGAGGGTTCTCCATTAAAAGGTGGTAAATCGACCTTTTAGTGAATATTAAAGTATTTATGCTTAAGATTGAATTCATTAATTATTTTAAGCCTCTAAAATTTATTAGATAAATGTATAAATATTCAAAAAAACATGTATAATCATATTTTAGATAATTCTATTCATTACCGCCATTACAATGGCTAGGCATTAACTACAATTTAAAATAATTTTATTATATTATTTGTGTGCAACGTAAGATTTCAAAGAACCCATTGTTGCATATCGGGTACGCCATAGAACATAGAATCTCATTTAAAGAAGAATTAATATTTAATTCACAAATATTAATAAATATGAATAATTTCATGTTCTTTATTTTCCTGTGATGTTACAACATCGATGCCATATAAGAAATTAGGGCCATTATATAATTACTAAAATATTAGAATAATTATATTATAGGAAAATATTTCCATTAATATAGAAATATGTACTTTTATTTACTAAAAACACACATTTTATATATGTGTACACATAAGAGATATTAAAAACAATGACATACATTTATATCATTATTTTATTTAAACATTGTATATGTCATTTTTATGGAAATGTGTCCATCAAATTATTCCATTTCAAGATAAATGTGATAAGTGTGTAATAAAAATGACAAAATAATAAATATGATTAATAATTATGGATTTAACTCATAATTTTAAACAATATTAATCTGATTTACCCTTTACTGAGTCGATAAATTTGACAACAATTTGTATTCTAATTGACAAAAAATAAGAATATTTTCAAAATTAGAACCTCCAAATTAATAATATATATATAATTTTATGTAATTAAATAACTATAAATTTATTAAATTTATCATATATTATGTGTTAAAAAATTTTAAAAAAAATAACTATTTAGAAATATGTTATTTTTTAGCATAAAACTGGATTAATATTATCATATTCAGAATAAAAAAATTAGATGTTTTTTCTAAAAAAATTATTGAATATTTAAGATATAAGTGTAACCAAGTAATTCCTAATAATGATAATTATAATTTATTATTAAAACAATATATTTCATATAAAAACAATTATTTTTGTTGCAAAATATCTTTTTTTTAAGTTTTTAATTTTTATATTTAATTTATTAAAAACTAATGAATTCTTTTTATACAAGTTTAATCCATAATTTTTTATATTTTAATTAGTCATATTAATTCATTCTAATCAAATTACTAGATGATTATATTATTTTAATAGTATATCAAAGATCACCTAACCTCATTTTTGTGTATAAAAAAATATATAAATGAAATTAAATATATTCATAATCAATTCGATATAAAATTTCTAGGTGTTACAAAAAATAATGTAAGCAAAATTTATAAATCTGTTACTCTAGTGAAAAGAGAAAAAATTTATAAAATTTATATTGTTATCACAATATTGTTTTTAAAGTATGAAATAAATAATATTTATTAGTAAATAATGACTTTTTCTAAAAAAAACCACTAAAAATCATAAAAACCAATATGGGAATGAATTTTTCAATATATATAAAGATAAAAATAACCCAAGTTAATCTTGTGTGGGATATTAGTAGACCCCATTTAAATCTATAGGAGAAACCACCCTAGTTAACTCCATCATTCCTGACTCTGAAGACCGTGAACAATTCCCAATTATTGGTGATGTATAATGGGGTTGTCCCATTATATAAAACATTTATGTATCAACCATTAAACGTATATAATTTTCATGTTTTATATAGGGAATAAAAATTTTGTATCTTTCACATTTTCATCACAAAACCCTTGATAACAATTTTAATCCCACATGTAAAATAATTTTGATATAGAAATTCTATTTCTTTTTAATAGTCTTTTTCAAAACCAATATATATAGAAAAAGGGAAATAAGGATTTTATTTAAAGATAATATGATATATTTTAAATTAATCAAAATATTAAATATTGTTTGTGCCCATGGGAATATTTTTTGATGCAATATATGTTTAAAAATATTCCTTTTTCCTTTTGAAAAAAATGTCAAATCATTATGAATAAAATATAAAATATGAATCATTATGAATTATTTTGAAATAATGAAAAATTATACATTAAATTTAGATTATAATTATATTATATCTTTATAAAAAAATCCATAAAATTATTTTAAGAATATGGATGAAAATAATTTTTAAAATAATCTTGAAAACATTTAATCTAGGGTTATAAAGTAAACGTTTATTACCTTGAGTTTGAAGAATCACATATGTTATTTATATTCCCAAATATAAATATTATTTTAATAATTTAAAATATTTTGAACATATTTTATTTTTATTATTTATTATATTTTATTTATTATCATCCTATATTTAAATATTTAATTATGTTTACGTTATGCATTTTGATGATATTCGCCAAATATATCCAAAATGAATTTGGTAGGTTGACTACGTAAAAAAGGTCATTATTTGATTATATAAAAAATATGAATCAGGAAATAATTATAATAATTATATATCTATTATAATTTTAAAACAAATTTGGAACAAGGATAGGAAAAATTATCTACGCTATAATCAAAGAGATTGTGGGTCGTATGTACACATGGGTAACATTTCCATTTGTAATAATCATTATAAAAAGAAGTTAAGTATTATATTATCTAAAAAATGATCATTATATCAAAAATATCACAATTATTATTTAAATATACCTATATATATCATTCATGTGATATGGTGTTTAAAAAAAGTCACATCACTTCTCGGAGGTGGTAGTCTACATATACACATGAACAACATTATCATTTTTTCTTGATTGTACAGGTAAGAAAATAAAAGACATGATAAAATTTAAATAATATAATTATTTATTGTATATTATATATATATAATCAATGAATCCATTATTACAACTATCCATAAGAGGCGTTGATGGAAAACAGATTATATTGGTTTGTAAGGTGGTAGTCTACTATACACACAAACAATGGTCACATTTCCAATTTGATAGAAGAGGGGGAAGATATAGGTTTTTACAATAATATAATAACATATCATTATATATAAGTTATTATTATTATAATTTAATAATGTTTACCTAAAATTTATATGAGGTAAAAGATGAATAAATTAAAAAATGCACAGTTAAGAAGCATATCTCTTATTTAGACACACTTTTTAAGACTATAAGAAAAATTATCCTATATATATTTTTAGATAAAAAATCACATTAAGAAATGAGTATTTTTTCAAGGAATGTATTTTTTAATGGATTGGATAATATAAAAGGGTCTTTTAATTTTAACTAAAGAGGAGATTAGGTTCCCTTTTATAAGGGAGGGATGTGGTTGTCTTGAAATTTCATAAATTACTAAATTTATATAAATTAATTCTAATATTAAAATTGAACCATACTGATTTAATTATATGATAATATGATTATTGGTTGAAAATATATCTTAAAATAATGTTATTATAAGTTTAGATGATTTTTTCACCATTATTATTTTACTTTATAATGACATTAACTATTTTAAAAATTTCCATGATAACACATTTTATACACTTTAGGGGTCTTTATTGTTACTATAAAAGAAAAATTATCACATAAATGGATCATGGTATATATTTTTTTTTTAAACTCACTCACTCAGAAAAATAATAAATATTTAGGATGATAAAATAATTTATGAAATTATAATTTGTTATAAAATATCATCGATGACATTTTTGAAACCATTCATTTAATTTGACTTTTAAAACTACATTTAAAAATATATAATTTTAATATAATTCATTAAAGAATCATTAATATATAATATTTACCAATAAAATTCATTGGTCATATTTGATTATCCATATATTATTACTTTTTAAGTTTTTATTAATATTAACTTATTTTTTCAACTACATTCAGAAGCATTGTGTCAGTGTTGTATAATAATTTACGACAAATAATTTGTCAAGGTAAATGATAAATAAGTTACAATGAAGAAAAATCTATTTATATTCCAAAAAACTATGTATAACTATTTTTTTTCTTTTATTAGTTTCATAAAATATTATTGATATAAAAAGAAATTTTCATTTTCACATTATCTGTTATATAAATATTATAAGGATCATAATCAATTAATTATAGCACCATGTTGCAATATATTGAAGACTTGGATGAAATGGATGAAATGAACTCTTAAAAAAGGTAAAATTCAATAGTTACATTCATTTAATATTCCTTATATATCTATATTTAATCTTAATTGGATGATTTTCCATTACCATAGTGAAAATTATTTATAAGTATTACAATTCGTATCGATAAAAGAGATATTTTTTCTAAATATTTATCTATTTAAAAAAATATGGAATTCTTAATTCATGATTTATTTTCTAAAGAGGTTTTAAATGAAATTATGATAGAAATGAATAAAATTATGAAAATTATTTTCTAAAAAATTACATTTTCAAGTATAAAATTAATTTTATATAAAATTCAAACGTAAAATTTATTTCTATAAACCAAATATGATTTTAAATTATATAATAGAACATATATTTCCTTGAAAATGTTCTTAAAAAATATTTGTACATTTTAAATTATTGATACAAAATTACAGTTTTTAATAAAAAGAATGTATAAATTTTCCTAATATTATATATAATATTCTCACAAAAAATAAATAAAAACCATTATTGATGAAATAAATTTATCATGAAGAATGATGTTATTTTATAAAAAAATTTCAAATTATTTTATGATAATTAATCAATAATTTTAAAAAGATCAGGAAATTTTTATATATTCAATAACGTATCAAATCCTATTCAAAACATTTAATTCAATGGCTAGATTATTACATTCATATTTAAATATCTATATTCAATGGTTTGTTTATGCTTAATGTTGTATATCTAATATTCTATTGATCTGAGCATTTATTTTGAAATATCAAGATATTAAATCCTCACACCCTTTAATATGTTTCTACCATACAATATGAAATTCATGTCTGTAATCAATGGTTAGAAAATGTAATTTTTTTTTAAATCTAATATCATAAAAATGGTTAATAAAAGATTCTATTGTTTAGATAGAAGTGGAAAACATAAGTTATTCTCGAATAACACCTACTATGTTTCCAAATATGAGAACACTATTTGGAAGTGAAAATATGGGCATGGTGGAAAAAACAATTTCCAAAAAATTTAGATAGTGTCATAGAAAACTTTTAATGAGAGAGTCAATTGTCAAGTGAAATTCAGAAAATCACAAAACCAAAGACAAAATAAGAGTGAAAAGGTCCATTGATTCATCATGAAAGAAGGTAATAAGATATAATTTTTGTTTCAAGATCATAATTCTCATATTTTGTAATTAATTTAAAAAAATTATTCTGAAATTTCAAAATTAATCTTACTGTACAATTATAATTTCATCCTATATGATTTTTCATCACAATCTTAACATTTCCTCAAAATGTTGATTATTCAAGTTGAATTTTTCATACCTATAGAACTATAATCAACCTAAAAAAAATCACAAAATCACTAAAAGATAACCATATATCCATTTATTGATACATTAACAAAAACCCAAATTTGTATCACAAAATGAGATAATTCCCAAAATGAATAAACAAATATATCAAGTAATTAAACATTAATCACCAAAGACACAATAATAATATCCAATGTTCAACATATATAATTCAATAAATAAAAATCCATAAAATTATTAAAAATATTCTTGACCAAGTTCAAAACCAAAAAATCAGAAGTATTTTATCACATAGTATTCACTAGTTTATTTAAAACATATCTCCAAACAATATTATTTACCCATAATGTCATCTACCAAAAAAAAATATATTCCCTAATCATATAATATCATTGATATTATTATTCCTTAAATTGAGACTCTATTATACCATAATAAAATCATATATTATTCTGAAAGATAATTGAATATTGATTATTAAAATAAAATTCAATCTTATCAGAAAATATTTCCATTTTAATAGATAATACAGGCTTCAAAGAATAGTGAATCTCTTCTAAAAATAATAGTGATCACTAAATAATTTTTCAATCACATGGTTATATTTACAATAAAATATATGTTACCAAATTGTAATAGCCCATAATTACCACAAATTAAATGTTTATATAGACAATAATGTTTATTATTACATTTAAAATATTTTAAATAAAAATTAATAGACACCTTAATCAAATAATAAATCTATTTAAACATTATGGTTACATATACTGCATCACAATAAAAAATATAAATAAAATTAATTAATATATTTAAAATCCAATCATATAAAACCTATGAAGGGGTGACTAAAACAAAGGTCTTATTAGAAATCATAATTCCATAAACGATTGATGGTATTTATAACCGTTAAGATGAATTCTCAAGAAAACATCATAATATATGATGTTTGTAACCCATCCTATAATACACAATGTTTTGGCCCAAACCTTCTTCATATATTAAGATTAATCATTAGAGGAGAATTTAGATACATGTATATCCAAGATCCTTTATGGCTTTGAGTTTTAAATAATGATTAAATAAGTCATTCATAAAAAACATATCCAATACATGATCAACACTTAATATTTTTTTTTCTATTTACTCATAATTAAATTATTTTAAAATAATGTCTTATTCTCAGGTAAAAGATTAAGTATTTAAAAAATTACTTTTTATTTATTAGTACTAATTCTTAAAACAAGTGACAGAAATATAAAAATTTGAGATGGGAACAAAAAAGGCCAACAAGGTACATAAAAGTAATAAATCTGTTGTCTGAGTGAAAAAATTAATACCCCTAAAATGTTAACCTTTATAACAATACTATTTATATTATGAAATAAATTATATCCACATGAAAAAATCTCAATGAAAACCCTAGAATACAAAAACAAGAAAACATAATCTGTTTTGATATAATATAGAATCACATTAGTATCCCATGTTTAATTTATGTTTCAAAAAATCTAGAGACAAGTTAAATATATTGCATAAGCTACCATTGTTACCTCCCTCATTTTTCCAATGAAGATAAGAAACATTACCAAATAAATTAGATAACTATAATGGGTCTCATATATTGTATAAGGTGAATCATTTTTTACTATTTTCATTATATAAAATTCTCAAACACCGTATCATGAAGAATAAATTTTATTCATTCAACTTTTCAATGTATAACCATTTAAAAACTCTTTTAAACCCACATGTAAAACATTTTCTGATATTAGAAAACCATTTCTTTTTAAAAAATCATTTTCAACAATAAAATACCTAGAAAAATGGTTAAAACGTTTTTTTAATGATGAAAAAATCAATTGTTTTAAGTAATTTAATAAATAAAATAACTTTTTTAGAAGAGGGAAAATAGATTAACAAAGTATACACTAAAATAGAATATGATTTTTCCTTTTATAATAAAATATAAAAATTTAAATATTAAATAATTGATAAAAATCCTTTTTAAAATTATTTAATGAAACTATAAATACACATTATATGTATTTATAATTAATTTTTATCCTAATAAAAACATTCATAAAATAATTTTATGAATATGGAAGAAAAATATTGAGAAATTAATTATTCCAAACATTTAAAAGAATTTTTCTAACGTAAAGTGTATCTTACCTCATGTCTGGCTCATCAAATATATTCTTTTTCATCAAAAATAATAATAATATTTTATTTTTTTACATTTTTAATAACCATTTTCATTTTTATTATTTCTCACACATAATTTATTACAATATCATATTTTATGACATAATTATTTCTACGTCATATGTATTGATTATATATTCCACAACTATCAAAAATGGCTTCAATAGGATAATTATGGACACAAATTTCATTATTAGATCATATAAAAAATATTAATCGTAACAAATTAATTTTATTTATCACTAAATTTTAATTTTTAATCCAATCATGAATGATATTTATGAGAATTGAACTTAGTAATAATCTTCAAGATGGTAGGTTATATATATACATGGGTAACATTTCCATTATATAATTTTCATGATTGAAATAAGATAAATACTATATTATCATTAAAAAATGATCATCATTTCTTAATTATCATGTTAAATTTTTAAATATTCTCATATATATCTTCCATGTGATTTGGTGATGAAAAATGAATCACATCGCTTCTTGGAGTTAGAATTAAACATGTTGGCACACAAAAATTTAATTTTTTTATGAAGGGTAGTGTAAAATAATATATGATATATTAAATTGTAATAAATATAATAATTTAAAAAATATAATATATCTAAATTAAATCCATCATTACAAGCATCCGTAATAGGTGGTGATGCAAAACTAATTATATTCGTTTGCAAGGTAGCATTTCCCTATACACATGAATGATAGTTTCATTTCTACTTTGATAGAAGAGGAAATTGATATAGGTTATTATATTAAAAAAATAAAATCATAGTAAGTGGTTGAATTTTTTTTATTTCATTATGAATAAATAGTATTTTAATGATGTAGAAGAATAGATAAATCAAAACCATTTTTATGAACTATACCTATTCCTCATTAAACCTCATTTGGTTTACACCAAAAGAATTCCTATGTTGGTTTTATAATTTTTCAATTTATCTAGTAAATGGGAAGAGATTTATTGAAGGTATTTACGTAGTTTTTTTCCTAAAAAAAGTATTTTTATGTGTAATGAATACAGGAGATGAGGTTTTATTTTATAAGTGAGGGGAGAGGCCCTTTTAAAATTTCTTATAGTATTAAATTAATAAAAATTAATTTTCATATAAAATTTACAAAAATATATAGAATTATTATATATGATGATTATGGGTGAAAATAACCTCATAATATAATTTTTTTTACAAGTGAAGAATATATTTTTAACCCATTTCTATTTATTTTAATCACCCATTTACCATTTTAATGATTACTATAATGACACATTTTTTTACTCTTTAGAAGAAAATATAGTTAATATAAAAGGGAAATCATCCCTTAAATGAAACATTGCTTATATTTTAAAATATATTTAAATCACACAACTGAATATGTGATCTTTTTAAATTTTAAATAATTTAATGAAATATAATATATTAAAAAATATCATTAATTTCATTTGTTAAACTATTCATCTAATTTGAATTTGAATACTAGAATTAAATAATTTAATTATACTATAATCCAATAAAACACCACTAATGTGTTATGTGTACCTAAAAAGTTTCTATAAAAATTAATTACCCCAAAAAAATATTACTTTTAGAGTTTATAAAACCATTAACTTGATTTTTCTGAAGCTTTCGCATACCCTTTGTCAGTTTTGTATAAGTATTTAGGTTAATTATTATATCACTAAAAATGAGAAATAAATTACCATGATAATTTTTTTTTGATTAAGAATTTTTAATGGAACATAAGTAGTTTTTATCCCTATAAATAACATTATATATTAAAAGAATAAAATTTTCAAATTTAAATTCATATTTTTTTAAGGTAAAAACCCATAAATACTAAAATAAAATTACTTATATTAAAAAATTGGATGAAAATTGATAAACTAAACACAACCGATTGGATAATGTAATGTTTTAGGATAACTTTTAGGAATTATGATATTATTTTTAAATTCAATCAACTGATTCTACCTTACCATGGTGATAATTATTTACTATAACTACTATTCATATGAAAAAAAAGCAACTATTTAAAAATATAGTATCTCTTAATTGAATATACGGATTCAATTTTACCAGAATAACTTTAATTAAATGATATATAATAATTTAATATTAAAATTTAATATTAAATGAAAAATTAATTTTAAAAAAATTCTTTTTTTATATAAATTTTTTTATAAAAAATTAAATGATAAAAATTATACTAATGACCTCAATTAGATTATGAATAATTAAATTGAACTATTTTAAAAATTAGTCCATTTAAAAATAATATAAATCATTATTAAATTCTTGGTACAAAAATATACTTTTTAATAAAAATAAACAATTTTCAGTATTCAATTTAAAATCAATATTTTTAAAAAATACCATAAAATTAGTAAAATAAAATTTTTACATGATTATTGAAACAATTATATCATTTTTTATCAAATAAATTTTATAAGAGTTCTAATAATTAATTATTATAGGGTCTCAACAATAGAAATTATCCCCATTTTAGAAAAAATGCATTTTTTAAGAATAAAATGAAATTTAAAAAAATTAGAACATAATTATTAAGAATAAATCAATAAAATTTTATTAATTATATAAATTATAGATATTTCGTTATGTTTTTATTCCTATTAAAACCCTAAAATTTAACGTATATGTCATTACAGTCATATTAAAATTAAAATATTTCATTGCACGTTTATGCTGGATTTTTTGTGTATTATACACTATTATACATAATAATTATTTTAAAAGTTATGATATTACATTTAGGTTGGTCAAAAGCCTAGTGTTTTGTAATCAGGATTTATCAATTCATTGGGAATTTGGATGTTGGGATTTGATCTCGAGGATGGTTGTATAATATCTTTGTATTTTTCTCATTTTACAATTATTCTCATCTTGGTGGATGAGTATTTATGATAGGTTATTGTTTGACTGTATATTTATATGATAAAACATGTTGTTTTACTTCAGGATAATATATACTTTGATTTTGTATTATAGAAAATGATTGGGTGATAATTCTATTGTTTACACTGATATTTGGGTATATTCTCCCCCCAATAACACATTAAAAGCCTTATTTATGTTAAAAACCACCATCCTAGGGGTAGTTGTACCTTTGGTCGTGTGATGTCTATGATAGGGACCCCATTAAACCATCACATGGTCAACTGGTGGTGGGGAATTCAAATGAGGAATTCAACCATATTTTCATTACATTACTATTTAGGGTAGGATTGATAGGGAATAGGGACATCTAAGATCTTGTGAGGTACCTCAGATAGGTTTATCCTGAACACCTTTTTTGTTATGATGTATTTATTTCCATGGAGGTGAACATGGAATAATATAAATAAATATTTCATTACTATATAATAATATTCAACAATCATTATTATAATACATTTTTGAGGTCCATAATGATTTGGAGTATATAGATGCTATATTCATAGTCAACTTAATTTGTTAAATATATTCAATATATCCTAAAAACATCTTATCTTATAGTACCCTTTATAAAAATTTCATACATATAATCTTTATTCATAACCTGTAAAAAATTGAAGCATTAGAAATAGTGAGATCAAATGCGCATTAATGTTATAAATATGATATGTGGATAAATAATTATAAATTATCATAATATAAGCATAAGGTTATGAGATCATGATTATTAAACTCAAAGGTAATAATCAATGATCCATTGATAAGAAATCATATGTAATGGAGAAAATATTTAGCATTTCAAAATTCATGAGTCATAAGAGTGATTAATCATCATCAATCAATGAAAATTCCTGAGATCACATCATAAGAATAAAAACTTGTCATTGTAATTATAGAAAAATGATAATAATATACTTTTTTTCATTAATCAAGGTGTGTATCCTAGACTATCATAGAGGAAAATGTACCATAATGGATATAGTTTACTCCTCATTTAATGATTTTCTTTGTCAAGGTTCACTCCCAGTACTATCATAGTGGATAGTGTCTTATAATAAATAGGGTTCACTACCCATTTAAATACATATTATCTCATTATATATCAAATATCACCCAATGTTTTAGAGATAATTAATGGCCCCAACCATCACATTATTAATTCTAGAAAAATCTATACTTCAAAATGATACAAATATTTATAAATTTATCATTCCATAACACATGGAAACGAAATGGGTTTCAAAATCGTTTGATTGTTACACAATCATAATCCATCCATAGAGAGTTCATAGATGGTATAATTAATCCACATCTCCATTGATACATATTAAACATATATGTTGTTTGAGATAGATGAAAAATAACATTAAAAGATAATTTGATCATTTCATTGAATTTAATGGAAAATATTATATTCCGTTAGTATCATAAAACTAAAAATTACTAGAAATTTATGAAAAATTTATATTTGAAAATAACTATGTAATATTATGGAGGAATATCCAATGAAAATAATTGTCATGATAGTGGGAAAATCCATTCGTGTAGTTGCTGTTAGAATAGATTTTCCATTCATATGTTAGGTAAGATGTGAAAAATATCCATTTATAGACAATGACAAGAATATTAATATTATATTATTTAAAATAAATGAAAATAAGGATCAAATGTAAATAATATTGTTATCATATAAAATAACATTCGATAAAACATTTCACTGAACATGGGCACGGAATAAACACTTTATTGAGTAAAGAGGAAATAAGCATGAATTTTAATAATAAAAATTTCTAAATATATATATATATATATAAGAGAAAATAATGTTAAAGATAGGTATCCCAAAAAATAATATTATAATATGAAAATATATGGTGTTTAAATAATAAGTATCATATTATTTCCCTCCATGGATTTTTAACAAATATAATCCTAATAATAAATGATATTGTAACATAAACTCTTACCTAAAGTCTAATATCACATCGTACAAATTCAAACCAAATGTATAGTAAATATATTTTTATTTTAAATTTTTTTATCATAAAATTTATAAATATAATACTATTTATATTTCTATTTTAATTTATAGTTATCCCTTTATTTAAAATTTGTCACTAAAATGAACATTATATTTAAAATTGGATCATTTGATGTTGATGTTTTGGTTTTTTGGTTTTATTCCTTGCACCTCGATCATGGTTTCATAATCTCTATGATCATAATAGTTTCATAAGTATCATATTTTTTTTAATAAAAATGCATTTATATCTATCAATATATTAATGATGAATAATTAATTACAAAAAATCACACCGGAATGATGATTCTACTTTTTGATGGTTTCATAAAAATTAAGGTAAGTAATAATTAAAATTAAATGAATTAAAATTATATATTAAATATCATATATAATCATTAAATATTTCTTTATTACACACCATGTAAAATGGATTTTAAAAAAAGAATGACGTTGCTTTGTGGATGTGGTAGTCACAAAGTATCCACAAGATATGTTGTAATATTTCAAAGGATCAGAAGGGGATAAAAAATTGATATAAAATTAACATAAAAAAATATTTTTATAGAAATGATATTTATTAAATATTTTAGTGATTCATAATTAATATTTTCAGGAGGTTTAATATTTATGAAAATTAAAATTTTTTGGTAATAAGTTATACCTCTTCTCTAGGTATCCTAGTTTGATAAGTTTTTTAACGATTTTTGGATGGATATTTGGGAGGAAAAATACCTCAAGGTAATGGATATGGATATTTTGAGAGTTTTTAATTATATTTTGGTTTAAATAAATGGATCATGTGGTGTTGATAAAATAAAAGAGTATGTGTAAAACACTACTAGTAGGCACCTAGTTTTTCCAAATCATCAAACCACCTATGAGAATCAATGAAAAGTGGGATAATAGGATTTTTCATGGTTTTTGTACAGTTTTATAAAAGTATAATCCAACCATGTGAGGTACCTCCTTAATGTAGTGGCTGGCACCTGATTATCATGTGATTGGCCCAATTGTGTGACTAACCATGAACGGTTTAAAAAAAATCCTAAAAATATGGATATTGGATGGGATTGGACTTTAACTCCCCATTTTTATCCAAACTAACTCTAACATGAGATTTATCCCATCCAATTGATAAATCCCATTGTGTGATGGAAGAAGGATGAGATTTCTAGTATTGTGGATCAAAAATTGGATGGTCCTGCCTATGGACTTTGGGGAAAAAATTCATCATACTTACCACCATTCTTGATGGGTTGTTCATCCTAGAATATCAATAATGAATAAGTTGTTGATAGAATAGTTTATAAGGGACTATTCAAATAGAAAGGTAGCTGAGTTTTTTTAAACATGCTCAACATATCATTATGTTAACACATAACAACAACAACTAGAAATAATGCTGCAATCTTAACCTATTCTTATTTGGAAATTAGAGAATATAACTTTGGATTCCGTAATTTGTCTACTAGGAATGGTTCAAAAACATGATTCTATATAGTTGATAGTGGACAATCTCATGAAGTAAGATCATTTCATCCCTATTAATGAATCCCAGATTATTGAGGATAGGTAAAAAGTTTATATCCAAGAAGTTTTATAGAGGTATGACATACCAGTATTAATAATACTAGAAAGTGATCTAAGGATTACATCTAATTTCCAAAAATCCATTAGGACATAGTTATCAGTGAGCATGCTGTATCTTCTATATATGTATGGGAAATAGAAATAGGAAATATAATCATTTGAAGACATGTTTTGAGCTCATGTAAATGATTTTGGTGGATTAGAGGAAGACCACATGAAATTATTAGAGTTTTTATATGACAACTATTATAAAACCTAGATACATATGGATCCTATTGAATCATTTAATTTGAATCCTAATAATTTTGCAATTTATTTGGAGAAAATGGATGAGACTTCACTGTTTGGGAAAGTCCTTGTCTATGAAACAATTGAGAAGACTCAGTTTGAACAGGAAACAAATAGGGACATATCAGATTCATTAGAAATTCCTATATGTATCATCATCCAAGGACATTATAATTTGAAGATACTGATCATGTTTTATCAAGAATCTCTCTGAGAATTTTACTTTTTCCTTTTAGAGATCAGGTCAACTTAAATCCTTGATACATAAGACAGTTTGAGATTCATGAATGGGTAGGTGGGGGTGGTATATCAGTTGATTTTTTCAGTATAGTTTAGTGCAGTGCACAATGTGTTTCATGAATCTCAGTTGAAAAGAGTATCCGCCTGATCTTGACAATGTGATTTGATTGGATCAGTTTGACCTAGAGTCAAATTCTTCCTTGGTGCATGTTCCAGTGTGGATTATGTATAGTAAATAGAAATTACTTATTATAGATAACATCAAAATAGCTTGAATATTTTGGAAACATTGTCAGATTTAAGAAGTTACTTGGGAATGGGAGAAGGAAATGAAAAATAAATGGCTAGAAAAAATTTATATCAAATTTGGTTTTTTAATTTATATGGATGGATAGGCCAATGCTGGGGATAATATAGAACCCCCAATTTCATTTTTGTATCTCTTTCTTTATGATTTTTATGAATATAATGTGTTTGGGTAATGTTTGCGAAGGTTGGGAAACCTTTTCAATTTTTTTGAGGATTTTATAAAGGTGAACAGTTGGTGAACGGTTAGTGGAAACTATGATACTTCTATAGGAAACCATGAAAAATGAGATAGGGTATATGGTGAAGGTGCATGTGTAAGCACATGGTTATTCCAAACTGTGCTACAACCTAAGGGAAACTGTGAAATGTGGGATAATTGATTTTTTCACAAATGGAACATAGTTCTTTAACCATGTGAGCCTACCATGTGATGTTCCTCCTTGATCATGTGGATGGAATATAATTACTGTACAATTTTCTTAACCATGTAAATAATAATTAAAAATTGGAAAACATTATCCAAAAATGTGGATCTAGGTTGGGATTAACATCTAACCCAACTTTTGTTCTATAAACTACCCTAACATTGTATTTCTCCTCCCAAAGGATTTAGAATGATTTCCCATTGGTTTTGAAGTAATCCATAGGCATTTCATGGTGAATTGATTTTTGATTCCAATAGAAATTCATCATTTATTGTGGACTTGTTAGGTTCTCTTAGATCAACATCCCTCTCTCCAAAAACATCTTAGATCATGTTTAATTATATATAGATCTAAATTTCTTAAAGATAATATTTATTATATTTTTCATTTCGGATTATAGGGTAAGATATCTAAGGCTAATTTTTTAGATTCAACCATGTTTCATTGGTGTTTTCATAACATTCTTCATTTTCTCCATAAATCCCGTTGTGTGTTACTTCCCTATTGAGTCGTCTATTTTTTGCATGAAATATTGATTTATTTTTTTTCTTTATGTGAAACAAAATGTAATATTTTTATGAACTGACTAATGAAAACCTTCATTGGAGACCATTTATGGTATTATGAAAAATTAAGTGTCTTGGATAGAGGTGAAATTGTTTACATGATTTTAAAATGATGATTTTACAATGTTTATTTAATTTTGATGCATATAAAAATGTTTTTCAATTAATGGATTTAGTTATTGATATGGGTTATTGGAAAATATTTTTCAATATAAGGTTTGTTTTATTAGAATAATATGTTAGAAAATCATTTTCAATAGAAGGTTGGTTTGATTTAAATGGGTTGTTGTTATGGTTTTCAATAAAATTGATGTTTATTTGAAGTTATTAAATGGGGTTAGAAAAATTTGTACCAGAATGTGATATGGATTAAAGTATTATGCGGGTGTGTAATGGAATGATATTGGTTATGAACTTCCATCATCAAAGGGTATGGGCTATGTATGGGATGTTCCATCGTAAATGATGACACCAATCATGTGTGTGCGGGTGGGGGGGTGTTTGTGGCCCTATGATATAGAATGTGTAATAACAATTAATTTAATTTAATGTGTTTAATGACATGATTGGATCATTCCTTGGAAATTGGTTTATTTAAGAAAACTTTTGGGGTATGGAATTGTTAGGCTTTGTGATAATTTTTTAAAATTTTTTAAATTGGTTTTATAAAAATTATTTTATATAACGTTTCAGACATGTTCTATCCTAGTGGTGTTTCTAGGGTTGTCAATTGGGTAAATCCTATTTAGTTAAATTACTCACCACTAACATAGTTTTTTGGTTTTTTTATATATAATTTATTATGAAACATTAAAAGGTAATGTATCACACATCTTTAGTAGTGCATCGTGATACATGGGCTATTTTTGGAGTTGGTCTATAGATCATGTTGGGATATTTAGTGTTTTTATGGAGTCTTTGGGTTTTGATGGATTTTTTTGTTTATTTGGATCTTTTTTATCTTTACATTGGCAGTCTTTTGTACTTGGTTTGATAATAATGGTTTTACATTGAGTTTTCATACATTGTTGTCATGCATCTTGTAATTGTTTATTAAGTTGTGCCATGTTTGGTTTTTTTCTTTTATTTTCTATGGGAAAATCATACCCCATCTGTTAATGAATCCCATTGTAATTATTGTCAATATTTGGCATCTTAGGGATGTCACATATGGAGAGGTAACATCCCACCACCTTTTTAAAAAAATTTAGAGGGTCCTGATGATATAATTAATCCCCATATACCAGTATATCCATCAAAATTACATATATAAAAAGGGAAAAATAAATATAAAATGTTATAATATACAACACAAGTGTATCTTTTGGATTATATTCTTCTTTTAGGATATCCAAAAACTAAATAAAACCAATAACGGTGAATAACATATGGAATAGAAAATGAATATCATTATATCTAAAAAATATTATTTAAATGAAAATTGTGAATATAATATGTTTAGTATGACTATATATATAAGAAGAAAATATGGGTTTTTGAAATATGGAGATTGCTAATATGGTGATAACTAAATCGTAATTTCAAACATTCTTTTTTGGATATACATCCAAATAGTTATACTAAATTCATTTAGTGTTAAAAAATATAATCCAAAATAAAATGAAAACATTATATTAAAATATTATATATATATATATATTCATATTAAATATTAAATAAATTTATATGTTTTTTATTATATTGTACATTTTCTTTAAAAAATATTTTTTTAATTAATTAGGATGATTGTTAAAATTGTGATAATGAGAATGAAAATTGAAACATATTTTTAGGGACTAAAAAACATTAAAAAAATTTATAAAGAGGATTATTAGAGATTATTAGAATTTGAGAAATGATGTTTTGGAATTTACATAATCCCCAAAATATGAAAATAGAGTATATAAAATTTATTTAGGTGGAATATCATATTTATTTTTATCTATGAATTTTGTATTGATCATATGCTAAAAATTGGCCAACCCTTTGAAAATGAAGGTCCCACTAGAACTATGAATGTGATAACAAGAAAAACACATTGGGGTATGATCAAAATAGATATCTAGTTACTGTAGGGGAGTGTGAGGGTTTGTATATTTCTCACATAGAGTGCCTGACATACAATAATGTGAATACATGGTATACAAATGAGATCCCAACAGGGCTACAAAATGTAGTGGTGTGGCCAAATTTTTTTTTCACATGTGAAGTATATATAGGTACCAACCTCATTTCCAATCATTTTTAATTGATGATGTGGGGAGTCTTATTATGCTGAATAATGATGGGATGAGAAACATTATAGGATTATTCATAGTTAATAACTATTTCCCTATATTAAAAAAATATATCCATTAGGGATTGGGTGAATAGAAATATTCCATGACATTATATTCATCCTAATAACTTCATGCAAGAGTGAGACAGAGTTTTCCCAAATATCACTTCTATCCATGAGAATGACCATATTCATTTTTTATATTAATGATATGAGGCATTCTGAATTATCCCAACGCCCAAAATGCAATATTTATCTTTCTATATTTTAGAATTTTAATAATATTGTTCTTTTAAATGAAATAAAATTTTTTATGAGGCCATTAAAGAATCAATATACATGAATTATTTTACATTGTACCATAAGAGGTATCAGTTATTATGTAGAAAACATCGATCACAAGATTCATTCAATATCCGGTGATCGCGTATCTCCCAGGCATCACGTAAAAAATATTGAATGCATGAAGGACACATCAAAGACAATCTCAGATGAGTGAATAATTATATATTATGTGATCATGTATCCATCTAGGTGGTTATGAGGGTTACACCACAATTGATAATGCCAATCAAGTGTAGCCTAAACTCATTAAATTCTAGTGTCACATGAGTTTATTTTGGCCAAAAAGTGCATGATTTTAAAACAATTATTAATAATCATGAAAATAAAAGGAGATATTTTGGATAAAAATCTATAAATACCAAGTCATAGGAGGGTATTTAATATGTTGATACTTTTATAGAGCTCTCATGTTATTATAAGAAATAATCATATAACTATTGTAAATCATGTCATGTGTAAAAAGATATCCCAAAGGTATTTTTGGGAATGAAAATCCTGATTTGCACAACCCATTTCACAATGTATACATAATATAATATCATTATCAATTAACACGATAATTATATAGATTTAAATAATTTCCTTCAGGTATGTTTTCAAGTGAAAGAGTATTCCGTGTGAGTCCTTCTATGAAGAGGATTGAGCCACCATGTAATTTTTATAAATAAATTTTTTTTGAGATCCTATGAACAAAAAATATTTTATAAAGATAAATAAAAGGATTAATATATAATAAGATGTTTGATTATTTTTCAAATAACATAAATAGAGTGAATGTGAAAAGTAAGAACTCATTTGTGAACTGTTTTACAAATCATTACTAAACATTTTGTGCATGTGACCATTTACTAAAACCCTCTGTTTAAATTTTCAAGAAATTTTTATAAAGAGTTGAGTTTGATATAAGGATGTACTATAAAGAGGTAAAAAATAGAATATTAAAATGGTCGATATAATAATAAATGTATTTGTCTTAGGATTTATATATTTTAAAAACTAATGAAATGTATGTTATAAGTTCATTTGAGTTTTGTAAATTTTGATCCTTTATATAATAATATTATAAGACAGTGATCTGGTTGGTTGATATTATATATCATCATATTTATAGAAGAGAAATTACAAGATATTCAGTCTATCATAAAGGATGAAAAATAGATAACTTCACCAATAGGTACATGAACAAGCCACATTGTTGCCTTTTATTTATTATATTTTTTGAATTCATATTGAATCAGGATGTATCAATCTATTACTCTTGTGGGATATTATAGAGAATTGGTTGAATCATTTATATTGATAATTTATGGTATAACTATTTTTTTATTAAATTCTAGAATATTTTATTGGAGTGTGTAACCAATCACAATAATTATTATGCTCACATTCAAACTAAATCTTATAAAACTACAGAATATATGTGTTATTTATTTTTAATGTTTCTCATATAGTTGATTAATTATATTAGTAGATAATATACCAATATGACATAATAGGTAAACTCAAAAAGAAATAAAAATTATAAAAAACATCCCTGACTAAACCCCCACTTTTTAGTGGTGAAACTCCTCCAATGGTAACATCAATTAATATCAGTGCACTATTTTCCTCTATTAGGATCCTCTATGTCCTAAAGATGGATAATCTAAATTCTATAAAAAACCTAGGTATTCCTCTATTAAATGTTAATACCTATCATATTTGGAATAATTATATGTTTTCCTATTAATAATATATTTTATTTTAAGTTAAAAATGCAGGAAAAAAATATTACCACATATTATTGAGGATGATTTTGTGAATTTTACTATTAAGTGTAATATTGATTCTGATAAAAAAATCACATAATTCTTTATTAATGTCTCTTTACAAATAAATCTATACAAAGGCTATAGGATACAAAAATTAAAAAGAAATTTTATATAAATTTAATGAAATTTCGAAGGTTATGTAAATTTAAAGCATGCCACATTTAAAATTTATTTGTGAAAATTTGATGATATTAATATGGGTGAATAAAAAAAAATAATTAATATGTTAAAAGAGTCAATTAAATTTTAGTTAATATTGTTAGTTTTATAGAAATTATAGATGATTCATGTTTTTTCAAAAACATGAAGAGAAAGGTTCATATCCTTTATTATCCCAATATTTCATATTTAGAAGGTAGAGAAGTTGTTACTCCTGATAAATTACATAAAATTATAATTTATTATTAAATGTGAATGATTAACCTTTAAAAAATAAGATTAAAAATGAGATTGCTATTGAGGCCTTGTTAAAGATAAAAAATTAATTGATATTCCAAAATCAAGTGAATCTAATGATGGAGATGTTGCTAATGATTATAATGGAAACATTTATCTAGAATCAAAGAGAATCATGATGGGAAAGTGTATAGATAAAAAAATCCACCAAGGTGTTACAATTGAAATGATAGTGGACACTTCGACATAAATTATACTACGATGAAGTATTATAATCCCAAGATAGATTATTAGAATCCAAAAAAAATGAAATGGTTAAAAAGTAAAAAAAATATGGAACAAAAATTTATGGAAACAAGAATATGTTTTTAATATTTAAAATAAGAATTTTGAAAAGGAAAAAGAATATAGAGACTCTTAATTAGATAAACAATCATAATATAAAACAAATTTCATTGATCGTTTGGATAAATGGTATGATACCTATAGTAGTGTAGATAGTGAATGTTAATTAATAGTTCTAGAATACATGTTAAAGAATAAATTATTAGTTTATATTGATAAAAACATAAATTTCAATATAGATATGAGTTTTTTAAAATAAAAAATAAAATAAATGTATGGGAAATGATGAATATGAAAATAAATAGTATATTTATATAGAAAAGATCAAGAGATACAAAATATTGGTATTTGAAATGGATAATATGGTAACAAACCTTGAATAAAAATTTCTCTCTTATAATAATTATAATCCAATTCATTGTTATAATGTCATGTTGATTACAATAATTCAAAAACGATTTCAACAAGTCTATAGATGTCAAAGAAAAATCACCAAAATAAGCTAAATTTTATGGTTGAAAGTAGAAGGTTAATTAACATCCCAATGAATTAAAAAAACATATTATTTATAAAAACATAGGTTCTAAAATAAATTTCTGGACCATCCTTAGAAAATATTACTACTGATAAATCTTATCATAAATCAAAGTTATAAAGGGATTCTTCGAGAATATAATTTTATCTAGATTATAAAGAACACAAAAATATATAAGGAAAAATATTATTGTAACAACCTAGGAAATTATAAAATAATTTCATTAATTTTGAAATTAAATCGTTAATTTTTTTCATTTATAGAGATTAAGAAAATTATAGTGACGAAATAGTAACTTGACCTTAGGAATAGTTGCATAACCATTAAGAATATTAATCTGGACAATATAAATGTAAAACCACCTACTAAATTATACATTATATTTATTATTCCAATAAGTGAAAATATGATATATTTATATCATTGAACATGTAAATAATTTTCTTGACAATTATAAATTATTTATTTTATTTTTTAGTTGTCAAAAATACTTAATTTCAATTTTATAATAATTATAATGATTTAAAAGAGAATATATTTTCATAAAATTGAATCAAAAATTATTATTTTGATGTCTACTTAATATATGATATCATTATAAGACATTAAATGAATTTTCAAATTTTTACAAAAGTAGTTATATTTTTTAACTGGTATTTTTGGAATAAATTATGTTTTTAAAATTAAATTTTTCATATATAAAATATTATTTTCCAAAAATGGATTTTATTTTCTAATTATACATGTATAAAAATTTTTGGGTTGAAATTTATGGATTTTTTTGAAATATATGACTTTATAGTGAATTTTAAAATACGGTGATTTAAGAAATAATCTAAATACATTAATATTTCAGTCATGGATAATCCTCAATGGAGTTAATCACCCTTGGTTTGAACTAACTTGAGATAATTATTTTATTTATCCCAATGAACAAATATTACTACATTCCTTGAGAAAAATAATAAAATAATTATCAAAATAATAGAAAACCCCCTTATACTCAATAATAAATTTCACCCAACCCCCGTCTTCTCCTCAAATATCTAAGGATTATAGACTTCTCAAATTTATGCCCAATAATCATCCCAATCTCTTCCCCACTTCCATGAAATTTTGGTCTCATTAAAATGAAAAAACCAATGGTTATAGGGAGGTTCTCAAGGAAGATAAATCAAGATGTAAAAATCCACTTCAATTTTCATTTATTTTCTTGTCAATTATTTTTATTTTATTATAGTATCCTCACCTCCCATTATCCTAGATACTTGAAAACTATATTATATTATATATACTAGAATTTTATCAGGTTTATAGAAATATTAATCATCATACTAATTCTCTTATTCCACTTATTCTCATAATAAAAACACTATCTGTGATTTTTCGATCTCCCAACATCCTAGATAACGTGTTTTCAATTTCCATTATCACCTACATATATGGTCATAAAAAACTTTTCATGGGTGAAAAAGTTATTAAATTGTATGATATAACTTATTTTATGTTCTATAATTAACTTTTATTTATAATATTAAATTACACAACAAAACAAGTTAGTTATTATTGAAGAACCGCTAAAATTATCTAAATGAATATCATTAATTTTTTATCTAATTATTCATCGTGATAAATGAAAAAAAGTAATTTATGATATTGTTAATATTTACGAATCCAATTAATACCATCTCATTCTACTTCTAGTGTTTCACTTCCATTTGACATGAAAATAAATTATGAACCGACCAGGAAAACCATGAAATGAAAGCACTAGAAAAAATGGAAATAATAAATTATTAATAATAAATGGGTGGAATAATGGAAATAAATGATCATAAAAGGTGTTATAAAAATTAATATGTTTTTTAAAATATTAATAATACTCTTTTAGGCATTATACATGATGTTTATACACATATTTAGTAATAATAACCTGAGGTAAGAGAATTCTAATCCCAATTTCCATTCTTTAGGATAAACATCTACTTCGTAAATTATGTGGAACTAATTTTATTTTTGAAATATTTTTTATATTATGTTTTATTATGTTTATTTATAGTGCATAAAAATATTTTAATTTTTTAAAAAAATATCACTTTAAACATTTGATATTTTTAAAGAACTTTCATTTTAAAATCCTTTTAAATTTCACCTTTAAAAAATTCAAAAATATAGTTTTTATATGTCATGGTAGGTTTCTATTGATATTATGTTTTTGAATTGCTATAATTTTTATTAATATGTTTCATTTTTACTTTTAATACTATTATTTTATTATTATGTGAATTATTTTCATATTTCAAATGTGAATTGTAAGAAAAATGGTTTTTTAATATATGAATGTATTTTTCATATGTGTTTAAATGAGTTTAATATAATGTTATTCATGATTTGTTCCATGGAAGTTTTTAATATTTTAATTAGACTATTATATATCAATATATGATGGGTTAAACCCTATTATAGCTGATGATATGCTGGGTGTAGCCCATTATAGATCAATATATGATGGGTGAGCCCCAATATAGCTCTCCAATGCATTGGGTACTCCATAGATGGAAGTTGACAGAATGGTTTTTCCATGTGTATTAGAGAATATAAGAAAGATATTTTAAATATTTCACAAGGTAACAATATAATGTTTCAATGAATGCTGGTGAAATTTTATAAAATGGGTTTTATTGGTTTTTATGTAATCACATTACTAATGACTTCTTTCATTATATCCCTTACAGTGATTTTTGTGGTCATCCCATGTTTTTAAATTTTTTTCACTGGTTATGAGGATTTGTAGGAGAAATAAGGAATTCTTGTAATTGGAGATGAATATTTTTCAAATAAATCATGTTTTATTTACGATTATTTATATTCTAGAATAATGGGTATTGTTTTAGTAGTATACACTTTGTATAAATGTGGAATGTTATGTATGTATTTAATACTAATTATCTAAATCTAGAAACATGAAAAGATCCTCATTGAGATGGAAGTTAATTTGTTGAATAAAATTCATGATTATATAATTTTTTAATGATGGGACATTATAGTTTCTATCAAAAGACGTGTTAGATAACCTTTGGGGTGAAGATAATGTTAATATAATCTTCTAAATGATTTTTTACATTATTGTTTATTTTAAAGGATATAAAATTTAAAGATTACAATGTTGAATCATCTATGATATGTCTATTCAGAATGGTGTTCCACAGAAGAAACATGGAATATGATGTAGAAAGGAACTGACATAATGATATCCTTCTGAATTTGTAGTCTAGAATGGTGGGAATCAGAACACAGTAGTGTGTGTCATAAAGTTTCAGTTTAATCTAGTGACAAATATTTGTATTATTATTTCTAGAGAGTAACCTGATCTACCATGACGAAACATATATTTTGTGGATTTTTTTATGAGGTAACATTCTCCAGTCTCCAGTGGAACCACATATCTAGTGATAGATGAAGGATGTATCAATGCACTGGAAAAGATATTTTATGTCATGGGATGTTCGGAAGGACAAAAGAAAATAAAATCCATTTATCATTTTGAAGGTGAAGACAATTAATTATGGTATTTTGATAAGAATAAGGGGGAAAATTTGATCTTGACATTGTGGAATGGGATCATTTTAAGCGTCTTTTTCAAGAAATATATTTTCCTAAAACTATATAACTTATAATGGGGAAATAATTCTTGGAATTGAGGTAGAAATATGATAAATATAATGCTTCATATGAAGATAATTTTATGAGACTAACTAGGAATGTACCATATTTTACTCTGTACATTTATATTAAAATTAATATATTTTAATCCGGTTTGAAACCATTTTTACGAATAGCATCAGATCACTGAGAGTTTAAAAGCTATGAGAAAATTTTTCATTGTGCTGATGAAGTTCAAATTTCTATTTATAAAATATACATGCCTCATGATGACAAGAATAAGAAGTTTACATGTTGGATGGAATTAGGGAATAATTTATCAAAAAAAATATAGAGTTAAGAAAATCAATATAACTTATTGTGGAAAGTGTGGTAAAAACAATTATAGAGAATGTGTTTTAAATTATAGTAATTTATAATAATAAGTAACAATTGGGAACTTGTCTCGTGTGTGTAGTGAAAATGATCTACAAATAAATGAGAAGATGATATTCAGATGATATAACTGTAAGTAATTGGGTCTTTTTTCTAACGTGGGTCTGAAGATAGTCACTCATGCAGGGAATCAGCAAGATCAGAAGAAGAAAGTTGTAGAAAAATCCTTTGCAACTACTTCTGTAGATGTTGATCCATCAAACAAAGTAATGTCATGTACATTACTTGTATTTATATATTTTTCCAATTTGTTTCATGATATAAGAACTACACATCCCTTCATTTAAAAGAAATTTTCAAATAAATTGGAAACTCCATATCAATAAATGAAGTAAGAACTAATGGTAAAACACATAGAGAAAATATTAACGAATAAAATAAATTAAAAAAATTACATTTTCTTGTATGTGATGATATTTTACCTAAAAATATTTTTTTATTTTATCTATTATATTTTTATATTATTATAGGTAGAGACTAGTTTTATTTTTTTCATGTTATGATTGATTATAGAGTAAAAGATGTTTTTTATTTCAAAAATAATTCTAGTTTGTATAATAGAATGAACCCATAAAATTGATAACATATCACGATTCTAATTTTTTTTAAATATTAAAATGAATTATGTATTGCATATGTAGTTGAAAATAAGATAACTATTATGATTAATGTTGTTCTACTGGAAATGAGTTTCTTGAAGTATTTCCTTTTGATTTTCTTTGTGTTATTCCCTATTAAGAGATTTATTTTACTGTTGTCATGGTTTCTGATGATAACCCAATTTATAAGCTCTATTATCAAATTGATCAAATTGAACTTCTAGAATTGGAAAAACATTTACAAGAATTATCAGATAATACTTCATCCAATCTAGAACATCACCATGAGGTTATATTGTGTTGTTTGTTAAAAATAAATACTATTCAATGAGACATTGCATTGATTATAGAGTCTTGAATAATATCACTATTAAGGACAAGTATCCATTGCTTCATATCAAGGATTTATTTGATCGGATCTAAGGAGTATAATATTTTTTGAAGGTTGAGCTGATGTCATGGTACCCTCAGTTGAAATTAAAATAAGTTTATAACCCAAAGACCATGTTTCTCACTAGATATGGGAATTATGAATTTTTAATTATTTCATTTGGGTTAACTAATTCACCTTCTCTATTCATGGATATTATAAATAGAATATTTCATGAGATCCTAAATATGTATTTAATTGTTTTTACTAATGAAATTTTGGTATATTTAAAAAATAATGTGATCATAAAAGGCATCTAAGTGCTGTTTTGAAAACATTATAGGAGAAGAAAATGTATGGGAAATTCAAGAAGAGTGAATTTTGGTTGAAGAAAATATATATCATTGGTCACAATATTTATAAATATTTATTAACTAGTGATCCTGCTAAAATAAAAGTCGACAGGGATAGATAAGGCCCACAAATATAACTAATATTCGTAGTTTCTTTGATTCAGAAGGCCATTAATAGATGTTTGTTGAAAACATTGAATGGTTATATTACACACTATCTATGTTTTCTCAAAAAAGAGTCAAATTCTTCTCAAAAAATGAATGTGATTATTTTTTTTAGAATTCAAAAGAAAATTAGTTAAAGCTCTAGTTCTTTCCCTACACTCCAAAAGTAGTGAATTTTATAACTTTTATGATGCTTCATTGAAAGTAATTAGTTTTTTTTTTCTGATGAAGAATTATTTGGAAGTTTCTTATTATTATTTTCTTTTTAAACTTCATAAGTAAAATTACGATACACAAGATTTTGAATTAGATACTTTTTTGAATTTAAAATTTGGAGGAATGATTTATATGTTGTAAAATGTGAAATATATATTGGACATAAAATTTTGAAGTATATATTTACTCAGAAACAAATGAACATGAGATATAAGAGATGTATGTAACTAATCATGGAATAAAATTTCATGATTCATTACCATCTTGGAAAATCAAATAGAGTGGCATATGAATTGAGTTATATATTTTATAAAACATTAATCATTATAGGATTGGAACATTAACACTTGGTCAATGATTTGATGAATTGTTTTATTGACGTTTTTAGTGTGAGAAATTACACTATTTTCTTAAGGTTTTAGTGCAGTGGTATCTCTTATAAAGAATAAGGAATTCTCAAAATAAAGTCCATGAGTTATAGAAAAAGGTATAATTACATAAAAATTATAAGTTTACTATATTAAACATTGATAAAGATTCTGTTTCGAGGTTTGGGAATAGATTATGTGTTCTTTATGATTTTGAGCCAAAGAAATAATTATTTTGTGAAACTCCCAATTTTCCATTTTCAATTAATCATAGCATAAAAAATATGTACATATTATATCTAGAGTATTACTGGTCGGATGTAATGAAAAGAAAATTTTTCTTTTTTACTATGAAATGTTTGACATGTTATCAGGTTAATGAAGAGTAGAAGTTATCAAAGGAGATTATTTAACCTTTTCCAGTTCTAGAGTGGAAATGGGAATATATATCTATGTACTTCATTGTGGGAATAGTAAATACATATCAATTTAAATGTGAAATCTGTGTTATTGTTGATCATCTGCCAAAATATGATCATTTCTATCCCCTTTAGGGAACTCTTTCTCTAGACCATCATTGTTGAATGTTCCTAATGGTAATTATTAGGTTTCATGGAGTTTCCCTCTCTATTTTATCACATCGTGATCCTTCGTTCACTTATAACATTTGGAGATACCTTGTAAAGTCACTATGAATAGTACTAAATTTTAGTACAACCTTTCATCCTCAATCATATGGGAAATCAGAACAAAAAATTCATGATAAGGACGATATGCTTCCTACTTGATGAATGAATTACAACGGTTGTTGGGGTCAACATGTTAATTTAGTTGTATTTTTTTATATTAACAAATTTCATTATAGTATATAAATAGCCCATTTTGATGCGTTATATTGAAATTGGTTTCGAAGTATATCATCTTGGGAGGATGTCTGAGAACGAAAGATGAGGGGACTATAATTATTAAAGGAAAAGGTAGAAAAGGATCTGTTCATTTAACGACACATGGGGACAACTCAATCCTGGTAGAAAATTTATGATAATAATAATAGGAAATACCCTTCATTTGAGGTAGGTGATCATTTTTTAAATTAAATACCTCATTGAAAAAGTGTTATGTGTATTGTTAAGAAACTATTTTTAAGTCCATGGTTCCTTGAAACTTTTGAAATCATGTAGATAGTTGGATCTATTTCTACCGAGTAGCTCTGCCTCTATGTCTATATCAGGAAAACAATTTTTTTAAATTTTTATTCTGAGAAATTAGTTTCTAGATTAATATCATTTTTGAGACTAGAAGTAGTTCAGCAAGAATAGAACTTTTAATATAAAGAGAAACCAATTCAGTTTCACATTCATAAAGATAATGTTTTATAGAGTATGGTAATTAACTAGGGTATGGTTATTTGGAGAAACAACATGGTTGATGAATCAACATAGGAATATGAAAATGTTAAAAGGTAAAAGTATCCTTATTTTATTATAAGTAAATATAAATTTTATGGAAACAATTTCTAGTGGGTGGGGAGAATATAACCACCCATGAAATTATAAAATAATTACATTTCATTCTGGTACTAAATAATAAATTGTTTTATAAATATATAATGAAATAAGTGATATTTATAGAAATTAAGAAATTTATACTGGTGGAATAGTAAGTTGAACTTAGGAATGGTAATATGACCATTAAGAATAATTATCTGACCAATAGAATTGTAACATCCCTTAATAAAATATAAATTAAATTTACCCATCCTATAAGTGAAAATATGATGTATTGATATCATTGGACAAGTAAATAATTTTATTGAAAATTATAAACTATATGTTGGATTATTTATGAGTAATAAATATTTAATTACATTTTCAATATAAATATAATTATTTACAACAAAATATTTTTTTTAAATAGATTCAAAAATTATTATTTTGTTTTCTTATGATTATTAAATAATTTTATGAGACGTTTATAGATTTTTTTGAAGTGTTGTAAAATCAGGTATAGTTTTAAAATTATATTTTTCAAATAAATTATGATTTTAATAAAAAAAATTATAATATTCAAAAAAAATTCAAACAATTGAGTTAATTTTTTATTTCTACACATAAAAAAAATTGGGTGTTTTTTTCATATTTTACTAAAATACATTATGTTTTAGTGAATTGTTAAATATGTTAATGTACGAAATAAGACAAATATATGAATATATGATTCATTGATGATGTTATTTTGAGGTAATAACCCTTGGATTGAACTCCCAAGTAGTAATTATTTATTTAGTTTCAATAACCATCACCATTTTTTTCTTTAGAAAAATAAAAAAAATTGGAATAGAAATGAATGAAACCCCCCTCTCATCCATTGTAAATACCACTACTCACCCCATATTCCCTTCACACCTCTCAATATTTAAACATTATTAGATTTCCACCAAATCCTCTTCCAAATACTCTTTCACATGTTCAAGTCATACAGGTCTCACCAATAGGATTAAACTGAAGGCCTTAAAGAGGTTCCCAAGGAAAATTACACATGAGGTAAATATCTTCTTCTATTTTATTTTATTTACATTTCAATTATTTTCATTACTTATACTCTCATAATCTATCCTTATTCAAGATGAATTAAAACTATTTTATCTTAGTTATATATTAATTTTATAAATTTTATTAAAAAATTCATTATCATACATATTCTCATATCCCCTTTATTATAAAAATTAAATTATCATCTGGGTTGTGTCGATGTAACGACATCAGGGATAATGTGTTTTCAATTTCCATTACCACCTTCATGAGTTGTCAAAATATATATAAAATCATTGAAAAATAATGTAATTAAATGATATAACCACTATTATGTTCATTAATTAACAAATATATAATATTAAATTATATATTGAAACTAGTTTTTCATTATCGAAGAACCAAAAAAATGATCTAAACTAATATCATTAATGTTTTATTTTATGATTCATCATGAAATATGAAAAAATTATTTGTGGTATAATTTAATATTCTAGATATATATTATTAACACATAATTATACTTCTATAGTTTCTCTTCTATTTTATATGAATGTACATTATGAATAGACCACATAAATCGTGTAATGAACGCGCCCAAAATAATTGAAATAAAAAATTATTTTTTATAAATGGGTGGAATGATCTTATAAAATGATCATGTACAGTTTTATAAAAATTAATATGTCTCTTAAAAATATCAATAACACCCTTTTAACCATTATAAATGATGTTAAAATGTGATTTAAGTAATGAAAACCCGAGTTAATGGAATTTTTAACCCAATTTCCATTCGTTGGGTTAACCTTCTACATCATTAATTATGTGGTTCATAGATTATTTGTGAAAGGAAATTTTATTGTATTTTGTTTTATTATGTGTATTTATATAATATAAATATATTCCACTTTTTACCAACTCTCACATCAAATATATGATATTTGTAAAGTTCTTTCATTTTAAAATAATTTTAACTCTCTCAATTACAAACATCCAAAAGATTTTTTTCTTATATAAAATGAAAAAATTTCTCCATATTTAATTATTCTTTATTAATATATTTTTAAATCATATATTTCATTTTTATTTTTGAATAATACTATATCATTATTATGTGCATGATTTTAATATTTTAGAATAGATTTTTACAAAAACTGGTATTTTGATATTTGAATGTGTTTTTCTCATGGGTTTAAATGGGTTAAAAAGATTGTTACAGATGATATGTTACTTGGAAATTGATTTTGTTTTTTAGAACACTATATCATATGATATTAATCATTGATCCCCATTATATCTCATGATATGTTGGGTTGAGCCAACTATATATCAAGATATGATAGGTGAGGCCGATTATCGCTCTCCAATGCCATAAATACAGAAAAGATAGAACTTGATTCAATGAGTATTCCATGTGTAAGGTTGAATTTAGGTGTGTTATAGTAAATATTTCACTAAGAAATTTAGATATATTTATATGCATACTAGTGAGTTTTTATGAAATTGTTTTTTTTTGTATGTTATCACATGACTAATGATTTATTCCATTATATACCTTACTAATATTTTTTATCGTGCCATGTTTTTAAAATATTTTCATAGGTTTTAATGATGTATAAGACAAAGAAGAATGTAAAGTCGATGTTATGAATATTTTTTTATATAAATCACATTTTTTTTAAAAAATTTATATTTTAGAAGAAATGGATAGCGTTTTAGTAGTATCCAATGTGTATAAATATTGATGGTTATGTATGTATTTTATCCTAATTATAAAAAATATAAAAACAAAAATATCCTCAATGTGAAGAAAAGTATATTCATGATTAAAATTAAAGATGATGTAATTTTTTAAGGATGGTTCCTTATAACTATCATTATAGAAGATCAGTGTTTAGATGATACTAAAAGTTTTGTAGAGTTTTTTGACCGGAAGCCTTCTCATTCTTGTATAACAAGCCACTACCCAAGATGAGACATCAAATGAACCAACTTGTTTCATCTAGACTAGACACACATGATGGACCATCATGGTGGTGACGTTCAGTAAGTTAACATGAGGATGTATTTTATATTTTAGAAAAATAAAATTACAACATGAATGAAAACAATACATCCAAGATCCAAACAATACACGACAAATTGGCCATATAGTTTTTTATGAAATGACTAGACCAAGAATACCCCAAATGACTAAACTTATTCTTCAATCCATCCCACTATGAAAGAAACAATGAAAAGTGAAGCCTACATGATACAATATTCCCTTTCTATTACCTGGGTATTTCAAAAAAACAACTACAAAATCCCAATGAAAATATTATGGTGTGTGAACAATGCGTCATAGGATATAAAAATTTATTATATTGATGTTATAATGATAATAATGAATATGTTCCATCATTTAAAACAAAAACGGTTTTACAATATAATTATATACACCATAACAATTTAAAAAACATCCCTTTGGTTTTCATAAAATCCATTCACATTCATAAGACAATTAGTATAATAGGTATACATTATAAATCAAGAGATAATAATAAATAAAATCATGGAATGTGAATGGATTGGATAACCAATCTATCATGGGAAACTATATCCAATAATGAAATCATGTCTTGATTTATAACATATACCTATCAATAAGTACATGATATCATTAAAAATATATATTTAAATCAAAAAATAAAATAATTTAAATGAATAACTTAAATTAATTTATAATAAAAATATGACATTTATAGAATTATCCCTATATGGAGAGGCACATACATCATGAATGTAGGTATAACTTATCGTTTCATAAAAAGAAGGCAACAATAGAGTAGATCAGGTCTTCAAGATCAATGATTCTTAGAAAACACATAAATATTTTTTGAAACAACATAGATCCATCATACACATATCCTTTGGGATCCAAAATAGAAGATGAGATGATATGTAATGTGGATATTAGAAGAAAAGCCAATTCTGGATCAAAAACAAAATATACATTGAGTTGATCAACCATGAATAAAGGAAATATACCTAGAATCTAAAGAAATACGCCTTTAAAGAACTAAAGAAGGACTAGGAAGATATAATTTGATATTAATAGGTCATTTGAAGTTAAATTGGGGTCATGGTTATATTTAATTTAATATTCATAGAATTGAAAACTCAGGGGTAAAATATTTTGATGAGGTTGCATGGTTAGGAGTATCCCTAAGTCTTAACTATACACATCTAATGGCCATCTATTTGGGGATCATGATTTTTCTTCATGGTTTTTTGACTTTTCCCCAACTGTGTAGACCCCCTTTGTCCAATGGCGCATGAGATACATTGTGTTTCCACATCAATTGTAAATACCATGCATCCCCATATATTGGTACAATGCATGTCACATAGTTTTTTGAGCCAAATACATAATTTCACTTAATAATGCACAAAATTTTCATAGCCCCATGGGCCTCCATGATTTTAAAAATTTCTTGAAATTACCATAAAAAGACCCAAATAAAAGGAGACTAAAAAACCATAAATATGTACACATAATTAGTTAATATAATGTTAAAATACATGAACCAATTTGTATTTATTCTACAAAATATTGAATATATTTTCAATGGTCGAATGCAATGACCAAGAATTTATCTTATCTTTAAAAAAATTATGAATTAATTTATTGAATATATGACTAGTAGGGCTATATTTCTGAAAATTTTATAACTCTACATAATTTAAAAATACATAATGTTCAGAAAGGAAAGGGAATTCTAAAGATAATGGATGAAAAATCATGATTTTCAGATGTTTATTTTGAGTTTAAGTGGAGAAATAAGTCATTGATACTTAAAAGTGGTTGTTCATAAATCATTATTGGTTAATTAAAAATATGAGCTATAATGATATGCTTCAAGTAGGATAAGTGACGTTTTTAAATGATTGTTCCCTTAAAACAAAAGAGTTTTCTAATTAAAAACTGAATCCCAAAATCTTAAGTCTAATGATTTTTTATTTGTTAAATTGATAAAGAATAGTTTATGTAGTTATAGACAACATTGTGATTGTAGATATGAGGTTTTATTCATGAATTATAAAATTCTCCTTAAATTATGAAAGGACACAAGGAGAATAAATCACGGTATCAGAACCAATAGAAATCTATTCCAAATTGGTGAACCCACCCATTCTTGATACTTGAGTACCAAATATGAAAAAAAAATTACATAGAAGTTTTTTGTCTTCATTAACAAAAAATTATGTCTAAAATTTTATATCCTTACATTTTGAGAGATCTATAAAAGAGAAAGACAGATATTGATGAAATTGATGAAACCTATAAAATTGGAAAATTGGTTTATAGTATATATAAAGGAGTGAACATTATTTTTACCAAACCTTTGAATATTACTCACATTCGCTTATGGGTTCCAATGAGAAATTATAAATGAGTGGTTATATTCATTTAATTAAATTAATTTATGATTATAATCAGTTCAATTATGTATTTTTTATTAAAAAAAGTAATATGAAATTAAAATGTTTATTTTTTTAAAATCTATGCTTAATAAGAGTTAGGTGTCTATATAATGAATCTATGTTTAGGTAATAAAATGATGTTTATATGTGATGTGTTTTAATGTTATCATAAAAAATTAGAACAAATAATATATAACACACTGTATACTCGATAATAAAATTCTTCGGATGAAAGGAAGAATAGATAAATAGTTTTGATTATTAGGATTATATTATCTTAACACAATATCTCAAATTGTTTCTATAGGGAAGCTATATATACTCCCATTCCCATACAGAATTTTTTTTACAAAGGATAGATATACAAAATACACAATATGTAATGTGGTATAAGGAAAAAACAATTAAATATTTCAAACTTTTTAAATTTATTTATATATAAAAATCAAGAGATACATCCTTGGAAAAAGTGAGAGGAATACTAGGGATGGTATTTTAGGACTATACCTAATACTTGGTAGTTGATACAGATGTTGGTGATAACAGATGAAAAATATCGATGAGAGTGGTGATGTAAACATTATAAAAAATAAGAATGGTTAGATATAAAAATTAATGAATATTTTGATACATCTAATTAAAATAGAAAGAAGATAATATCATATAAAATGATGATATTACTAAGAAGGGTCCAAGTACTATTTATATTGATTCTGAAAAAAACTGATGAAGACAATGTGAGTAGAAAGAAGTGAAAATATTACAATAGTTCGAGGAATCATATTAGTAATAGAAAATACCTTTGTTAATTAGTAGGATATATTAAAAATGAGAAGGAGATTGATATTTAATGATCAAAATACCCTTTGTTTCCAAATTAATACATATATAGTTACAGAAAATGTTTAGATTGAGTAGTTAATATAAGCTATGAATGAATAAACATATCAGATTTAGAATAAATCTACAAAGGATCTTTCATAAAGATCAAAAAAATAATAATTTAATTTGGAACATCTTGTTATTAAAGAAAAAATAAATTGATAGTTGTGGTGTATCATATAACAAATGTCAGAAAATGTGTAAAGGATTTTATCAATTATATGGGAATGAAATTTAATAAATTTTTGAAATATTAGTAAGACTGAAGACCATAAAAATGTTATTGGCAGTTTCATCAGAGAAAGATTACAATGTTTATCAGTTAGATATTAAATCTTCCTTCCTAAATGGTTACTTTTAGGTAGAATAATATATTATAAAACCTAAGGAATTCCTATGTGAAAATGATGGAATACTTTTATATATATTGGATAAATATTTTATGGTTTGAAACATGCTCTTAGAGAATTATATACTTAATTATATGTCTTTTTAAGGGATATAAAGATTACAAATTCAAATGTTGACCATAACATTTAGATGAGATATTTGTATAAATGAACACTTAATGTTATTATCTATATAGATGATATTATATATTTTGTACAAAAGGAGTGTATTTTCATAGTGTTTGATGAAAAAATGAAAATGTGTTTTGAGATGTCATTGCTAGGTGAGACAAAATTATTTCTTGGAATTCAGAATGAGTATCTTCTAAATTAAATATTTCAACCCCATGAAATTTAAGCCCTAGAATTAAAAAAATTAATGGAATGGATAATTAAGAGCAGCTTCCAACACACATTTCAATTGTAACCAAAATTTGAAAGGATGAATCTAGAAGAAAAGTAATCTAGAAGAATTCATAATATTCATTAGAATAATAATTTATCTAACAACCACAATTCAATATATAAAATATGTAGTGTCTATCTATGATTAATTTATGACTGATTATAAGAGTATAACTAGTTTTCTTCTAAGAGAAGAGTAATATATTTGAATCGAACTGTAAAATATTGGATACTGTACAGACAAAATGTAGATTTGAAATTCTTGGGATTTAAAAAATAGATTGGATGGGTGTTTATAATAAGAGAATGATGACTTTAGTACTAAATTTCATTGTTAGATATAGATATAATATTAAGTATACCAATGAGAATAATTCGATGGAATAAAGAATAGATTGAGACAAAATATATTGTTCATAAACATGCTTGTACATAGATGATATATATTTAAGTAAAACAACATGATTTAATTTTTGAGATAGAGAGAAAATTTAGAGTTCAAGTAATCATAAATTTTTATTGGGATTTTTAAAAATGCAGTTCAATATTTAAGATCCAGGAATATTGATATAAGATATAATTTTATTAAAGATAAGGTATCAAGGGGAGATATGAAGCTCGATTCCAAATTAATAAAATATCGGTTTTAGTTATTTTCACTATAAATAATAAAAGAAAATGGTTTGTGGAATTGAGGCTAGAACAATATATTTATAATTTTCTTATTACCTATAGATTCATTGGTAAGTCCCCTGCTATTATTCAAATTATATTATTAAAGGGGGAGAAAATGTATAATCCTATTTTTCTAAGGGGATTGGTTCTTTATATATTTTTTAATATGATATTTTGGTTATTTTAAGAAGGGGGAGTATAATGTATGATAATTGATGGGTCATATATGTTAACAGGACGAATGTTTATTTTCACTAAGATATGAAATCAATTCAAAAACATTACCTTATATAGTAGTACGGTTTCATGACATTTATCTATGAGTAAAGATGTGCTTTGAGGACTTATGATGTGATGTGTTGATATTTTGGATATAATTAAAAAAAATACATAGAATTTATTGAAGACCGATTAAATCTTTTGATGATATTGTAATTTTTGTAATCTAATAGTTTTTTCATTAATTATAACTTATTTAGAACTACTCTCATTCATAAAAAATGTTCTAGGGATGTTTGGAGATTTCACATTGTTACATTATTTTGTTATGATGATTATAAGTTTTTATTTAATTATGAGAAATTCGGTTTTTTAATTTATAAAATTCTGGGAAAAATTGGATTAGAATATTTATTTTTTAGTAATTTATTACATAGTTTTGTTTATGTATTTTGAGTTTGACTTTTGATAAAAAAGTAGAATTCCCAAGACTAAAGACCCACATTAACCACAGAATTGGGACCTTGGTATAAAATATTGGAGGTAGATCCACAAGGATATTTAGTAGTATAATGTGCGTATGAGAGAATTTATAGCACTCATAGAGAGTGTATGGGGGAGCATACCATACACACATGGTGATCAAGTTTGTTTCTGCGTAGACATTGTAATAGGGTGTTGAGCCCATGGTCTATATATGTGAAGTATATTCAGGTGATGACTGTAGTTCTAGCTCGAGAAGTTGATTATGTGATGTGACTTTTTAATAATAGTGTATATAATCAAAAAATTAAATTCCGAATTTTTATTAGTTGAACATTATTTATATATTCAAAAATATATATCAATAATTCAAAATGAGAGTCCAAAGAGTCCATGAAGTCAACTTCTTTCTCAGAAATTTATGTGAACATGAGATAGTTGATGTCTATCTATGACATAATTCTGGGACCTAGACCATCTACAGTGATTATTTTGATAATGCGAGTCCTGTAAAATCATCCTAATTTCAAGAAAAAAATCTATTTTTTGTTTCAAGTGATAACTAGAAAAACATAATCCGGACAAATGAAAGATAAATTTTTAATATTTCATTCACATAAACAAAAAACTGAATGGGTTCACGTTCAATAATTTGAAGAAGAAGGAGTCACATGAATAACCACATCTATGTGATGCCTTCAACACAAGGAGATCACAATTATCTGAGTTATCAAGTGAAAAAATCGATCATGAGTTGGTTTATTCATAAATAGGACTGATAAAATGAATCATTATAGATTGTGTGATTTTTTTCCCAATTATGTGATCATAAGTGTTCAAACATGAAGGATGAATATAATCCTGTGAATCCCTTATACCTTAAAATTTAGCATCACATGAGTCTTATTTAGGCTGTAATTTTCTTTATTTTAAATGAGGTTTAACTCACCAGAAAATCTAGAAAGATATGGTGGTTCCTATTTTATAAATACTTAGTCTAGAGAGTGGATTTATATTGCTGATATATGGTGAGAGATCTCATGTTTTCAAAAGAAAAAAACTAAGCACATTGAATATGAACCTCATGCAATGAAATATATGTCACATGCATTTTAGGTAACATAGACATTGATTCGCACACCCTATATTATAAATTATATAGAATATATTCATGTGATCAATTCACATGAGAGTGAATTAGATGTCTAATAAGTCCTCTAGGCCTATCATGAAGTGATTGATAATTCCACAAGTGCCCTTGTGTGAAGAGGATTGAGACATCATGTATAGTGTAAAAGAGATTAATTATAGAGATAAAATAAAAACAAACTATTTGATAAAGATTAAGAATAGGAGTATTATATATTAGGTAGATTTATTAATGATGAAAAAATGAAATCCATGAAAAGAGAAGAGAAGAAATCATACATACATATTTTCATAATGTATTACTTAATAGTTCATGCCAGATACCATTTAAAATGTACATAAAATGAAATTCATGATATATTCTTAGGAATAGTTGAGTTTTATGTATGGAATAAAGAAGAATAGGGAGAATAACTTGAATAATGAAAATAATCTAAATTAATCAATGGTTATGTGGATGTGTTTAAATATTTGACAGACCAATGAAAATCTTTCATAGAGTTCACTTCATTTGTGAAAACCATACTATGTAAATAAATAATATCACAAGAATGTTGGGGTATTGATTTTGATTGTCTCTCATCAATATTCTAAAATACATCACATTCTATTTAGTTTATCATGAAGTCTTAAAAAGAAATAACTTCTTCGATAATTGGAGGTACAACCAAAATATAAATGTGGTCATTATTATTTTATTTAATATAATTTTATATCATTTATTATGAAACTATTATCCTAGTAGTACTCTAGAAATAATAGTATATATCTATAAAATTAAATATTGAATTGTGTATCCATTTGTGATTATTTTAAAAATCTATGATTAGGGTGTCTAACTAATTATGACAACGAGTAGGCACACATTGAGACTAAACTATATAAAATGAATTATTTTTGAATACTATTTTTACTGAATTTCAGTATAGATGATTTATCATAAGAGTATAATATCCTAACAGGTCAAAAAAATTAACTTTAAAGAGGGAAAAATAATAAAAATTATCACTGAGGCACTGACCCCCTTCTTAGTGGTGCAACAACTCTTTGGAAAACTCATTTATAAATAATAAGATATTTAAAATATGATAGGATGTATATATAAAATTCATATATATATTTCAATATAAATGTATTAGTAAAATTAAACTTTAGAAGATAATTTATTAATTAATCATATTTGATGATTCATATTTAGTATAAAAGAAACATTTATTTTCAAAGAACTACATTATGAAAAAAATTATATACATTCCTAAAAAGTTAAATAGAATTATTATAAGAATATTTTATCTGAATTAATATAATAAATTACATAAAAATGATATCAAATAATATTAAGAACCCATAATGTATGAAAACTCCAATTTCAAAAAATTCAGTTTGGTATATAATTTATATATTTCAATTAAAATTAAAATATATAATTTTTATAATTTTAATTTAATAAAATAATAATAATATTTTAACTTATTATATCAAAATTTATGTATTAATTTTTTTTTGTTTTTTCTAAATATTTGAATTTTATGTTAATAGTAAAAAACATAGATTACAATAAAAAACTATAATTTATAAAATAAAATAATGAGTTAAATGTTTAAGATTTTTTTAAATATATATATATTTATTAAATAATATAAATAATTTTTAAATACTATATTTATTTTAAAAAATGATTGTTTAAAAATTTTGAATTTCAATTAATATTTCAAATTAGATAATATTTTTAATAGAGTATATTAGAAATTATTCTTTCCCACTGTTAAAAATTAAATATATAAAAATTAGTTTTTTATTTGAATTCCAAATGTCAATATAAGCTAAAACTATCAATATAAATTATATTAAGAAAAAAAATATTATTATGATTAAATTTAGTTAGAGTGATAATAAAGAAATAACATTTTTTTATAAATTGTATTATTAATATCAATTAATTTTTATATAAAAAATAAAAATATTTTATATTAATTATGAATTTAATACAATATTTAAACTAATAAATTTTTATATTGGAACTCAATCAACTGCTAATCAATACTAAATAATATCAATTACACAAAATGCTTAAATATCTTTTGTGTGAATGTATTTTATATATTATATATTTATATTTGATAGATTAATTTAATATATTTAGAAATTTATATTGAGATTAAATATAATTTTTAAACAAAAAAAATTTCTACAGGGGTTACCATATATTTTTAAATACAATATATGTTACTAAGTTAAAAACATGTTAGCATGGAAATATTCAAAATGTAAAAATGTAAAAACCTATAGTAAAAGACTTAAAACATGGGAAGTTTTTTTAAAGTATTGTTTGTGAAATTATTATAATAGGATCACTCAATAATTCATTATTATGAAATTTTGTACTCATTGACTAATGGATTATTGTCACGAACCAGCCCGAGTACCCTAGTAACCCAATAACCGAGCCAACCCTAATGTAGCCCGAAGGGCTTTCCAGATCCCCATGGGTCGATGTCTAGCACTTGAAATTACAAAACCTGAATGTGGGAACGATTTTTCCACCAACAATGCAGAATAAAAGAAACAAGAGAATATTCATACCAAAAAGAAACCCCACTTGGAGTAATGTACCAGAATACAAAGAGGCCTAAAAATCACAAAGTACTACATCCCAAGTACTAAAAATGTGAAAATAGCCCCAATGTCCCTAAGGACACAACTCATCAAGACCAAAGATCAATAGATGGATCCACCTCCATGAGATCCCTTCTCTTTGCTCAAACTTGGAAGATGAAGGTTTACAAGCCCCAGAAGTCAAAAAGTAGGGTGTGAGCCTAAACTTGGTAGGATACCACCAAAGATTCCTTAACAGATTCCAAATATAGATTATCCAAATAAAATATTTCAATTTTCAAATAAATTGGTTTGTAAATTCAAAACCGCATTTAAAAAAAATCTATACATTTTCAAATGATGGTAATAAATATTTTAAGAAAATGATTTATAAATGATGGAATATTTCTAAAACAATGTCTTTTGTAAAACATTTATATGAAATAGTTTATATAAATTTAGCAGGCATGTAAAGATGTTCGAAAGAATTGGTATACAATTATATCTCAAATATAAATAAACTAGCGAGTAGTACGGTCATCTGCCAAAAAATATGATAGTATTAACCAGCTATAGGATTCTACACTCTCTCTGTGAACTCAGAAAAATGTGTGTAAACATGTCCCTATAACATAGGCCAAAGGTGACTCGTCACCATTCCCTCAAGGATGTGTCCTTCCACAAGTATGTCTTAGAACATTGTCGTAGCATAGTGGGTATCCAAATAACTAACTAACTACCTAAGGCTTGCCTGTTCTCTGACATGATGTCTGAACTATTTTAACACAGCTTAAAATACGGTCAATCTCATTCTTCTATTTAAAAAAATTCAGTTCCTTTCCATTTAAAAACCAAAATAGGTTTTATTCAAAGACATTCCTTTCCACAAGATAAAACAATTAGGTTTCTATCAAATCATTTTAAACTATTTTCATGAGTTTGAAATATACTCAAACCAATTTCATCATTACACAATTTATTTCCATAATTAAATTAATCAATTTAATTGAAATCATTTCTATTAAATCCAAAATTTTAATTAAACAAATTAAATCACCCAATTTTTAAAAAAGACAACTAATTCAATAGAATTGGTTTTTTTCCTAATTCCCATGCCAAAATAATTTCAAATATCATGATTCACTAAAATCAGGTTTTTATCAATTTAATTGAATGAAAATTTGGGAAATTGAATTTAAATCAGAAATTTAAATAAATAAATAAATAAAAGGTTAATAATTTGACTAATTGAAATGAAACGACCTTCCTAATGTTCATTGATGTCAGCGGCAATGATAATCCACCTAGTGTGGTTCAATACACCTTCTCACGACATTATTATTGTAAGCATCGACACACCAATACTCAACGCTTGTCAAGGGTTCCTAGAAATAAAAAATCTATTTTATTTCAGAAAAATTCAAGTTTATTGATCAATCCCAAATCAATGATGATTTTCCCATTTTAAAAGAAACCCCATACATTAAAATAAGAACCAGTGATCCAATATCCGTTTTAAAATCTTTATTCAATTTAAAATTGAATGAGGATTCATTAATTCACAAATTTATGATGTTTTCTGAATTAATTCAGTGAAAATGGTTCAAAAATAGAGGTTCTAAAAACATAAAGACTCAAAAATGGGAGTTACAGTTTTAGGAAAGATGATTGAACAGTTCAGCATTTTTAACAAGTAAATAAATTTAATAAAATTAAATATTTAATGTAAGGATTAAATGACACCAACGATATGTTGTGAATGAAATTAAGACACCGTATAGGGTAAACACCCCATTCCGGACCCAACGGTGGTCTCATATTTCTCAAACGATGAGCAGTTTGACAGATATTAATAATTTATTAATGAAAATTTGTAATAATTAATTAGTTAATATAAAAAGTTTTATTTTTGTTATTGAGGCATCCAAACACCAGATTTGAACAAATATTATACCTTTTATAATGTAAAACCCCCATTTTGGACCCATTCATTGTCTCAGATTTGACAAATGTCGCACTGTATGGATTTTATTTCATTATTATTAATAAATAATATATTAAATATTATTTAATAAATTTATCTCACGAGCGGGACATCTAAATGTGTGGTGACTTCGAATGTTATACATTTCATAGGGTAAACAATATATTTCAGACATAACCGAGGTCTCAAATTTATCATATGAAAGGTTGTTTTGGATTTATTCAATTATTTTGAATAAATTACTCATGCTTAAAATAATAAATTTAATATTATTATTCTGTCCTATTCGAGACTATGTAGTGCTCAAAAACGCATACTTACAAAGTGTTTAACATAGAAAATATTTAATAGAATATCTTGGAGTAATAATTTGGTTTTTTCCAATTTTTAATACTTGGGTTGTATTAATTTGGTTATTTTATGCCTTTATATTTTTATGTACATTAATTTCAGTGGAGTTTCCTTTTTTAAGCATACTGCACTGTTTCTTTTCTTCCACATTATTTGTGGAGAAATAGTTCACACTTGCATGTTGTGAAATGCTAGGTTCTTGTCACCGACCCATGAGGACCGGAAATTCCCTTTGATCTATGTTAGGACCGACTCTGTTATCGGGATACTAGGGTACCCGGGTTGGTTCGTGACAAAATAACACTGAACTATTCAATCATCTTACCTAAAACCATAACTCCCAATTGCTGACGCTTCAAGGTTTTAAAAACTATATATTTTAACCATTTTCACAAGATCAATTCAGCAAACATCATAAATTTTTGAATTAATGAATCGTCATTCAATTTTGAATTGAATCAAGCTTTTAAAATGGATATTGAATCACCAGTTCTTATTTTACCGTATGGGGTTTGTTTTAATGTGGGAAAAGAATCATGAATTTGGGATTGATCAATAATCTTGAGATTTCGTGATCTCGGCTCTTATTAACCACGACCAAGTATTGAAGTGGCCAAACCTCCATATCATTGGTGACTTGTAGTGGCCAAACCTCAAAACCGCTATAACAAGACTTGCAGTGTCCAAACCTCCATAGTGTCCAAGGTTTCATTGTTTTTAATTAAATTTAGTTTGGTTTTCTTTTCTTTACACCAATCAGATTTTGAAAAAAAAAATCAAATAAATTGTTAGAACCTAAGTTATTTATAGGTAATTTATGAAATTATCCGAGGATAATTACAAGGAATTATCAAAACATTATTATGAATAATTATGAGATGATAATATATATATATATATATATATTTAAATGATAATTGTGTGAATTATCAAAAGGATAAATGCATGGTAATATCAAATATAATTTTAACATATATTATCAATGGATAATTAATATAATTATTGAATGATAATTTCAAGATTATCAAAGATGAATTATTAATATTATTAAAAGGATAATTGTGATTTTTTCAAAGATAATTATTTTGATTGATAAACATGAGTGCATGCATTGATCTAACGATAAGCTGAATAATTTTCTATAAAAGATAAATATTATCGCATGTGAATATATATATATATAATTAAAAATTATCCTGGTGAATATATTATCATCGTATTTGATAATTTAAAACAACAATCTAGATATTATCCAGGAAAGAGAAGATGTTATCGCATGTAATATTTTACTTCCTTGTGAAATAAAATAGATGTTTTGGTTCTAGGAACCCTTGACCAGCATTGAGCATTGGTTTGTTGACACTTGTGATAATAATAATGTGAGAAGGTGTATTGAACCACACTGGGTGGATTATCTTTTCCGCTGACATATGTGACCTTTAGGTTGGTGGTTTCGTTCCAATTAGCCCAATTGATTATCCTTATATTTCTGGATTTAGTTCAATTTCTTATTTAAATTCAATTTCATAAATTTTCTTTCAATTCAATTGATAAACCCCTATTTCCAGTGAACAAAGATATTTTAAATGGTTTTGGAATGTAAATTTGGAAAACCACTAATTCTATTGAATTGGGTATTTTTATGGAAATTGGGTGATTTAAATTATTTACATTAAATTGTTTATTTGATGGAAATTATTTCAAATATATTGTTTAATTTTATTGTGGGAATAAATTGTGTAATTATGGAATTAGTTTTTAATAGAATTCAAACTCATGAAAATGGATTAAAATGATTTGATAGAAACTGAATGGTTTTATCTTATGGAAATACATGTTTTTGAATAAAACCATTTTTGGTTTAAAATGGAAAGGAATTGAAATTTTTGAAATAGAAGAATGGTATTAATAATATTTTAATCAATCTAAAAATATTTCACCCATCATGTAAGAGCACATGCAAGCCATAGGTAGTTAGTGAGTTATTTGGATACACTCAACGCTATAACAACGTTCAAAAACATACATGCAGAAGGTCACATCCCCGACGGGTTGGTGATGAGTCTCGTTTGGACAGTGTCATAGGGACGTGTGTATACACATTTTATTGAGTTCACATAGAGAGTGTGGAATCCTATAGCTAGTTAATACTATCATACCTTTTGGACGATGACCATGTTACTCGCTTGTGTTTTTATATTTGTGATATAAATGTATGCCAATTATTTTGAACTGATTTACATACCAGCTGATTTTATACAATTTGTTTTATATAAATGTTTTACATAAGCCATTGTTTTAGAAATATTCCATCATTTGTAAATCCTTTTCTTAAAATATTTATTTCCATCATTTGAAAATGTATAGAATGATTTGTTTAACTATTTTTTTGAATTTCCAATCTAGGATATTTGAAAATTGAAGGATTTTCTTTGGATAATCTATATTTGGAAAATATTAAAGAATATTTTTAGGTATCATACTAGGCTTATTATGACACCCATATTTTCCCTTTGGGTGTTTGTAGACTTTCTTCTTCTCGGTTCAAGCAAAGGGAAGAGATCTGATAGAGGTGGATCCAGCTATTGATCTTTGGACATGGTGAGTTTTGTCCGTAGGGACCCTGGGACTGTTATCCCATTTTTAGTACTTTTGTTGTAGTACTTTGGGCTTTTTATGCCTCTTTTTATTCTGGTACATTACTCATAGTGTAGTTTCTATTTGGTATGCATAATGTCATGTTTTTTTCTTCCACATTAATAGTGGTAAAATCATTCCCACATGCATGTCGTGTAATGCCAGGTTCTAGTCACCGACCTGTGGGGATCCGGAACACCTTTCATGCCATGTTAGGGTTGGCTCGGTTATTGGGTTACCAGGGTACCTGGGTTGGTCTGTGACAATTTTGTAATTATATCATGGAATATTCAAGGGTCATCCAAAAAGTACCCAATTCATCACTTGTAAAAGGGGATCACTTCCACCCCTCCACGGTTAAAATTATCAATTTAATTCCCCTTTAATATATATAAAAACCAATTATTTTATATTTCCATTTCTAATCCTTAATCCATTTTTCTTTAGAGTTTATCTTATGGCCTCCACTTCCAAGGATATTTGTAAATGAAGATCAGTTCTCCAACATTTGTATCACCTTCTAGGTAATATTTTCATGTTAATCATCATATTACAAATATATTATGTCAAAAATAATAAAATAACAAAATTATAATTATTATAATTATATTTAATTATATTAATTTAATAACCATTATTTATTCCTCTCTTTCCACTATGAAATAAAATGTTCATTGGCATATTACTTATATTACCACCTCCGGAAAGCAATGTCTTACTTTTTTCATAATTTCCATTCATGGATGGAAAAATGGATATGGTGGTTGAATAAATATGAAATATATAATAACAATATTATTCTAAAATGAAAATATTATCATCTATAATGATTCTCTATCATTTATTGAGATATGTAAACACTATACATGCATACATGTGGACTACTACATCAATGAGCAATGACTTTCCATTAACAGGACCACCCATCATGTAAGGATTAAAAATACAATTAATATATAAGTAATTTTTCCATAACATTATTAAATTTATTTATATTATTAAATAATTTTAAAACACTTGTTACAATGCTGATAATACATAAAACGTTATCGGAAAATTTACTTAACAACCTCGTGTAAATGATGAGGGAAATGAAATTGTATTATATTTAAATAAAATTTGGTGGTCAAATGAAAATTAAATATGAAATATAATTCAATAAGGATATGGAAAAATTATTTAATAAGCATAATTTTTTTATTTATAAAGTTAATTTTAAATAATAGAGTGAGTTTAGGATAAGGTTTGGGTTTCCATTTTCATCACCATCAATTGATACGTTTGATGATTTTATTCACAAATATTAATTTTTATAGTTCAAATTACACCCTTTGAATTATAATATCATAAATTATTATTGAACATGGATAGTTCACATACATTCATTCCCTTCATTTATGTGGAATTCTATTTTTTTCCCCCTACAAAATATATGGGTCATTCATAAGACAATCTAATTTGTTGATTTATCATGTTTCTCCTTGCGTTTTTTCCTTAATTTAATATAGTTTACCATATTTATATCTTTGTATAATCACCCCATATTAAAATATTACTTATTTATGAATTTTATTATATATTTATTATTATGATATGCTTTGAATAATTCCCTTCCTCTAAAATGATTCTTTCCCCTCCAAACCTATATCATTAATATTTTCAATGGCCTCATTTTAAATTGGAAGTGTAATTATGGGTTATATCATATTATTTTTATAATAATATTATTTTCATTTTGAATGGATGTTTCATTATAAATTTATATATTTTTTTAATTCAATTAAATAATTATATATTCCTTCCTTCTAAGATCATATGATTAATCTTTCGAGACACCCTCATATTTTGAATTCTCTTTATTTGTCTACCTTTTATGTATTTTTATTGAAATACGAATATTTTTTATATATGTATCTAATATATATATAAATATCTTTTTTAAAACATTTAATTTATATGGTTATTATTATTTTTTGTTCTCTTAAAAATTCCCACTATTTTGTAAAGACAATTTAAGGGAACATTCATATTTCCTATATCACATTAAGAATCTCCCTAATCAATTATTTTTAAAAAATGAAAACAATCTAAAAACCCAAATAATATTATATAGATACATTTTGGATAAAATATCATTTTATAGAATATTAGGAGGAATTTACATTAATAGAAACCATTACATATTTCACAATGAATCACCATGGTAGACAATTTTTTTTATTTATTCTCATAGTTTATTATCATGTATTTTCTATATTGAAACACCATGTCAAAACCTTTGTCACATTTTCAATAATTAATATCCAAAAAATGATTACTTATTCTATAGGGAATCCTTATGATTCATCCTTCACAAATGAAATGAATAATTATTATGAAACCCACTTCGTTATCATATTTTTCATCATTATTAGATTTCTGAATGGTTAATTTTCATCATGGGGTATGCATTTTCAAGATTATCATTTCTATTATGGGCATGCACAGAAAATATAGTTCAAAAATTCATTTTTTATAACATTATATCTTAGGGTATGTTTTGTATGGTAATATGTGGTGAACTTAATAAAAATGTGCAATTTTCTACTTTTTTTAATGGGGAGAAAACCGAATGCACTCTAGAATTTTTTTTATATTATGATGATGTACTTGGGAGCGACCCATGACTTATGATTATGATTTAATGTATTATGTTTTTTCTCATATTATATAATTACATGATCTTATGAGATCATTTCTTTAATCCGTGTTTTAATGATTGTAATCATCCACTTGATGATATCATGTTATGCGTCTTAACTATCATATTATTCTTAATTTCTATGTTAATTACAAAACTAAGATTACTTATTCAGCCATTTCCTTATATATTTTTCTAAATGTTTCCAATTCAATTTCCAAATAGCTTTGCGAGTTTAGAGAACTATATATAGATATGAATAAATAAATTTTTTTTTGTTTAGGATGATGTATTTAGGGTTGTAATCATCCAAATACACTAGAACTCTATGTCCATAATTTTAATTTTATGGAAAAGTAAGATATAAATTTTGAAATAAAATGTGGGTAATATTTTGGTCACTATAGATGTCATTATATCAAGTTTTGGTAGTTTTTGGATACTATAATGAGATAATATTAGTGAATACCATATATACAAGGTGAATAATATGAAATTTTTTTTTGTCAATTTGAGATTATCATATTTCTATAGAAATTACATCCCGCTCAAGATACTGATAATTGGATGCAACTATAGAAAAGAAGCACCTAGTGCTGACTAGTTAAAAAAATACATGGTTTATAATTGAATTGGTTATCATATTGATGCACAATGAGTGGGAATAAGTATTCACACCCGGATTAACACTCTTGTATAATATTCAGTGGTTCTTTATATAATTTTTATGAAATACTATGATGGATAGATTTTCAAGTCACATTGAAGGACAATGTCGATATGTATAATAGAACCCAAAATAATGTAAACTAGTATCAATCATTAATGATATAGGTTGAACCAAAGATGATATTAATTGATTCATGATTGATATAGTTGAAACTCTGAATGATATATATTAAAAATATATAAAATGAACTAAAATATTTTTTGGTTAATATGATGGTATTATAATATGATACATCTTCAAGATACATTTTACATTTTTTATCTTGGATAAATATCTTATAATTATAATTTTTATCGACTCATATTTACCATTTTGTTTTTATTGGTTAAAAGAACCCGAAGGAATTGAGTTAACCCTCAGTGTTATAGACAAAGTGATGATTATCTAAATGATAAACACATTAGAATATTATATACACAATGAAATATAGTAAATATTGAGGACAAAAAATCTAAAAAAATTATTAACAATGAAACCATAGTTGAAATTTTGAGTACACACAAGAATATAATTATTGAGTTTAAAATATTTTAGATGAAGAAGATAATGATAGAAAGAAGAATCAATTTACTTCCTGAAAATAACACGTGGGAAAATATCCTAAATAAATACCATAAGGGGATGAGATTATTCTTTAATTTTAGAAGAGGAGGTCAGTGAGCAATAAATATCCATAGGAAAATGAAGTGGATGATTATTAATATGGTAGTAAAAACACGTATCAAGAAAAAACTATCTTTGTTGATTTCCTTAAATATGGAAAACTGGGAAATTATTTGAGTCTATTAAATAATCTAATAGCTCACACGGATGATGAGAACCAATTAATTCCATGATAAAAAGATCAGGAGAATTCTTGTGCAATTAAAACAATTGATCTGAGTTTTGAAAATGATTTGGAGTGAGGAAAACTAACTATCCACTCATGAATTGAGAGTATTATATTTATATTTTATTGAATTTACTGATTTATTTAATGATTTTTTTATAATAATATTACATCAGCACCTGGATGATTGGATTTTTGAATTACTTATAAATATATCTAGTGGCGTGATTATTTTTTCCCAAGTATACATATATGGGAATTCATCTTATACAAATTATACTATTTTTATTTGATAAAATTAATCTGATTATTGAAATAAATTTCCTATATATACATAGAAGAAAAATTATTTAGAATAAATAAATAATATTTTATATGAATCTATTAAATTATATGGAAGAGTGATTATAAACACCATTTATAAGGATATTTTATAATTTGAGCCACTTTATCGAATAACAATATACTCCTTCCTCAAACAGTTGGAATCACAATCAATGTTAGCGATAATCGTATTCCAAGGAAGAAAAAATATTTCATATTTTTTTGTTTGGTATCACTATAGAAATTATATCATGAGTTACATAGGTCAACATGATCCTTTAGATATTTTCATTAGAAGGTATTAATTATAATTATAACAAAACAATTTATTTATGGGGGAGAATGTGACACCTCATGTTTTTAGAAATAATATTCTTTCCATAATATATATGTCCAAAATTATATTATTTTGTTATATATGATCAAGGAATTTTTATATATTATAATATAATTCATATGATATTAGAATTAAAAAAACATTTTAGTAATTCATAACAATATATTATAGAAAAATAACATGAAACTATGTATAAAAATTCATGTATTATTTATCACCATTGATTATTAAGTCCAGTAAAGGTTCATAAATTAGAGGATAAAAAATAGAACAATAAATTTATAATTGTTATAAGATATCATGGATCATTGTTACCTTTATGGGACAATTAAATTTACATAAAACATATATTAAGGAAGAAAATTATCAATGAAGAATGCATATTATCATATCTAAATTGAAAAATATTGAAATGAGATCTGGGAATATAATAAGTTTAGTGTGACCACCTATATATATGAATTAAATATCATTATTAAAAATATTGACTTTTTAAATATGGTCACTGCATATTAGGTCCTTGGATATATATTCAAGATGTCTACAAATTTATTTGGTCTTAAAAAATAACAAACAATATAAAAATATGATCTCAAAATATTATAAATATTTATATTTATATATTAATATGTTACATATGACTTATAATATTATTAAAATTTGATATGACATATATATATAATTCAAATGAGTTTTTTTTATTTCAATGGATTACTAAAATCAAATTTTAAAATATAAATAATTTCTTAATGTTATTTGTGAAATCATATTTAGTATCAAACAAATATGTAGTGACAAAGAACAATTTTACTTAGTAATGTATATATTTCCAAAATAAATTAATTTTAATCATTTTGAATATCATTATATTTAAAAAAATATATCAAAATCATTTAAATTATAATGAATATTCAATAATATATAAAAAACAATTTTTAAAGACAATATTTTTTTAATGAACAGAGATTTTTTATAATTAATAATTTTTAATTTGGAAGATAAAATTTTAAATTTTAAAATGTAAAATTTTTAAAATTGTATTATCTTTTGAGGTAGTAACATATAAATTAACTTATTATTAATTTTAAAATTTTTATGATGTAAAGTAATTTTTAGTAAATAGTAAAAACAACAATTTGGCTAAAAACTATATATTTTATAATACAAGATTAAATTAAAAGTAATCAAATATAATTTTAGGAAAAAAATATATTTAATAATTATTATAAATCATAAATAAATACTATATATAATTTATAAATCATGCATTTACCATTATTAATACACCAGAAATATTGTACTCTAAAATCTGCTTTTCAAGTTTATATCAATAATAACAATTGATAACTTTTGGAAATTATATATAATAGATTTTATTTAAAATTTTGGTTAAAAATTTAAATAATATTTAATAATTTATATTTAAATTTTATTAATAAATTTAATAATAGTAGGATTATTGTTAATTACAAAGATAATGATGATGCAATCTTTTAAAGGAACGAGTTTATTATTATCATGTTCATTTTATCTAATCAATTAATATTATATGAATTAGATTTTGACTCTATTATTATTTTTAATCCAATATATAATTATAATAATACTAATTGAATTGTTAATCAATGTTAATTGATTTTAAGAACCCATAATTGTTAAACTCCATTTGTCTAAAAAACTGTTTTTATATATTAAATATATTAATTTAAAAGTTAAAATTTCCATATTTATAAGTTGAATTATTCATAAGAGAGATTAAATATGTGATTTGAAAAATAATTTTTTAATAATGGTGACCTTATATATTTTAAATGAAATATAAAATACATTGTTAAAAACCATTGACCATGTAAAAAACAATAAGATAAACTGGAAAAACCTATCAAAAATCACTTGAAATATGTGTAAAAATTCATGGTTGAGACTTCATTGAAAAAATATAACTCCAAACTCCACTAATATAATATTTTGGATTCATTTACCATTAAATTTTGTAACAATATCATGGAAGGGTAATGAATATTTCCAAAAATATATGTTTAATTACATATAAAAGGGAATCAATCCCCCCCCTCCATGGATACACATCCCATTAAAATTTAAATTCAAAATATACCCAAAATAAATCACCTATAAGTAATTCATACTATTTAATTATAGAATATCTAAGGGATATCTTAATACCTTCATACCTATGTAGATATTCTAAATCCTATTAAGTCTCCAACATAAGTATCACCATCTTCATAATATTTTCTCCCAAATCATAATCTTATAAATAGTTTATATCCATTATTTTATATCAATATCATTATAATTAATATTATTATATATTATTATATTAATTAAATAACTATTATTTATTCCCCTCAATCTACTAAGAAATGAAAATGTTCCATTAGTGTGTTGTGGGGATTACCCCTTCAAAGAAACGATGTCTTTATAATTTTAACACTAATATTCATGGTAGGTAAAAGGGTGTAATAACAGAATAAAAATTATGAAAATTATATTAATATGATTCTCAAATATAAATAATTATCAATTATCTTCATTACCAATCATTTATCAATAAATAGAAACATTAATCATATGTACTAGTGGACTATCACCACAATGGGAAATGAGATAATTTTTTCATCGCAACCCATCATGGATTGATTGAAAATAAATTTAATATATAAAATAATAATCCTAAAACTATTACTATGTTATATATCCTGAAACTTTTTTTTATTACTATTTTTTGTTGCCGACAAACATACGATGGTATTGAAAAATTGACCGAACAACCGCAGGTAATCGACAAAGGTAAGAAAATTGTATTATAATTGAATAAAATATGATGGTTAAAAAAACATAGAATATGAAATTCAGTTGAATAATATTATTATCTATTTTTTAATAAAATCAATTTCTTTATTTAGGGTGTTAAGCATAATTGGATTTAAAATCATGATCTAGGAATGGATTTTTGAACCAATCACCCTCCTTTAATGCATGATTTAATATTTTACAAAAAATATTGATTTATATGGTGTAGCTAATTCATAACATAATTATAACATCATATGTTATTTTTGACCTGAAAAAACTGCCTTATATTCATTCCTTTTATTATCTTGTTCTATGAGTGATCTCTTCTAGTAAAATATAGTGGGCTTTTATTACTAAATTTTCATTAAAGAGTTATAATTTTTTTCCATGAGTGTTGTCTTTAATTTCATATTGTTTTCCATATTTATATCTATGAAGATTAAAATATTATTGAAAAAATTATTAATGAGATAATTTTATAGTTTAAATTGAAATTATGTTATGATTACATCACATTAACTTAAACGACAGTTTCCTATATTTTACCATAACATCCATCCCACCAATGTTCACCTTTTTTTATTGAAAACATCATTATGGGTTATCTCATGTGACCATCATAATTACCATATTCTATTTTAAAAAGTAACTTCCATTATCCATTTTTACAATGTTTCATTTCTATAAATTTATTTTAATATGGATTTCCTTCCATGACAGTTTGTTGGATCTTATGGACTACCCATAGATTACACATTCTCTTTTGTTTTCTCTTTTTGAAATTATATTATTCACATGAAACTATTTAATTTTTGTTTATATTTCCCAATCATATGTTTATATTTATATATCATATTCATTACTGGGGTTATATGTGTCTTTAGATCCCTTTTAAATTTCCAATTTTATGTAAACCTTATTAAATAGAACATTCATGTTTCTTGACTCTTGTTTGTAATCACACACATTAAATGCTTTTAATCCTTGAATAGATATAAAAGAATAAAATTATTTTACGCACAACCATATTAATTAAATTTTTGTTTTATAGAACAAAATAAGGTATTTACTCTTTTAAAAATATCCTCCACTAATGTCATAAATCATCACTTAAGTGGTTCATTTTTTTCTCCAAGATCCTAGTCAAGAATAGAATAAATTAGAACTCCATTATAAAATACTACATCAATTTTTAAATTATAAATGTACAAATAAATTAATCCCTTCTTATATTAGAAATCCATGGGATTTAGCCTTCATTTATTCCTAGAGTCACAATTATGAAGACCACTTCATTCATGGATTTTATCAGGTGTATAGTTTATGTATGGTTTATTTTAGTCATGTGGAATACAAATTTGTGATTTTAATTTATGTTATGGGTGGTACCATAATTATATATCCCTCCAATAAATTGAGAAAATATTATTATATCAGTATTTTTTATTTATGGGATTATGGATTAAACCTACATCACCATGGGTCATTTTCTATAATTATTATAGATATTAGGACTAAACTGAATCCACTATAGACCAATTTCCACTTTATGATCAAGGAAATGGGATTGCGCCTTATCTTATATTTATGATGTAATATTTTATTTTGTTTCCACATACTGTACCATTCCATGATATTATGATTTTATTTCCATATGTCATTTGTCTATGAATATGATCATCCTATTTAGGTTACATGTTATGACTCTTGACTCTCACATTATGACTTATTAATAAATTTATTCCCTTAATAGTATTTCTATATATTACTTATTATTATGTAATTTTTCTATGGTATCATATTATGTTGTAGAATATTTTTTGAAGCTAATACTATTAGAAAAAGTATAAATAGATACATTGTTTTTTATTTAAGAGAATGTATTTATGTAACTATTATTTAAAAGACAGAAAATGATGATATGTATTTTTCGTTTATTGTAAAAAAATTTATAAATCCTAAAATAAAGAGTCATTGATTACTTAGTCACTATAAGAGGTTCCTTTTAAAATATAGGGGTGTGGAACATTTTTAATTACTAATAAAATAAATATATAATAAGGTAACTATATTGGAAAATTTGATCTAAATTGGATCCATCTGGAGTAAAAGATAAGATAAGATCAAAATAAATTAAAAAAATATTATTTATACATTATTTTGATCATTTTCACCCATATATATTTTGATTAATCCCTCATCATCCCTATCCACCTTTTCCTTTGTAAGGAATTATTACTCAATTAATAGTCATAAGGAATTAAAACGAAGGTGGACTCATTAGAAAATTTGGAACTGAGGAATAAAAATATGGAAACTATTTTATAAATTTCAATCCATTTATGTGTTATAAATTTATCATAATATAATCATAAAAAACATAATGAAAAGAATTTTATGAATAATACATATTTAAGCATAAAACAGAATTTATTCTCATTCATTGCATGGTATTATCAATTAAATGAATGTTAATAAATTTCATTGAATATATAATAAAGAAATTTCATTAAAACCATTAATTAGTAGTGATTAAATTAACTTATTAATAAAAAAACAATTTCACATAGAAATCATTTTTTTAGTGAAACAAATCTTTTTTACAATCAAACAATTTTATTTTCTTTTATAAAAATTTGATAACAAATCAATTATACTCACACATGTGAAAAAAATAATTTTCCATAATTTAGTTCTTCTTATTCATACCCATTAATCCAAAATCATTAAGATAGATTAGACATATAATAATAATAATATTTCTATAGTCTATCAGGCCTTATTAAACATGGTGTTGCATATATAGAAACAAATCAATGATATCAAAATTATATAAAACTGAATATATCATAAAATATAAATATTTTACATTATTTACCTTATGAAAGTTTATTCTTCAAAATTATATCACCATCACACAATTAAATAATGATACATCAGACTCAGCAAATCCTTAGGTTTCAACATAAATTCCATCAATTTATTATTTTTATATAAATTGATGAACCGTTGGGTGACCCTACTCCACAACCTTGTTTTTCTTCAATAAAGAATCTCAAATTGTTTTTCCTCATAGAAGATAATATCCTCTAATGGTTTTACCTCTTAGCAAAAAAAATTTAATTATTATTTATGAACATCATTATATTAGATACATGGAATATATAATGTACTTGAGATAGATTCAGTGAATACCCCATGTAATAATCCAAATTATTGATACAAAATACTAATTTCAAGTGGAATGATAAATCTAGTGATCAACTTACTCTTACTTCACAATCTCATAACCCTATTATATGGAGATATACATTGAAATACCATGTAACTAACTTTATATTTTAGATATGTCTTCTTATTGTCATCATAACATTTCAATCGACTCTATGATAACATAATAAGCTTTAAAAGAATCTATTTTTTATTATATTTACTTATTTATCTCAAGTAATAATTTTTTTCTCCATATCTATATATTGAAATATGATTTCTACACTTACTTACATAGAGTTCTTCATATATATATCCATATAAATGATTGAGAAAATGAAATTGTTTTATATAAAATATACCAGACAATGGTGTTTACAACTACAACATTTTATATCCCTTTAAAATGATTTCAAAATATTCAATAGGGTTTGAATGATACTGTCAAACTAAATATCTTCTTGAGGATGATATACAGTTTTAAAGGTCTACACCATAGTCATAACCTGTTGAATACTACTATAAAATATCATGATAAAACATGGATCTTCATCAAATACAATATAAAGTGATACACCATGCATCATTTCCACATCCTAAATATATATACATGAATTAAGGCAAATAAAGAAATATTATTTTATAATAATGAGTTTGTCATATTTTATAAGGTGATCAACAATTACCGAAATATCTTTATGACCATTATATAAATTTTGGAGTCCAATGACAAAATCATTATTGATGATTTCTCATTTCCACTATGGTTTATGAATTGGTAATAACATAACCTAAAAATAATATATACCCCCTTGTATTAGTAGAATATGAAGCACCAAGATTCATTATCTTAAATATTCCATTTCAGAATATCCCATATGAAATACTATTTCTAGTCTCAGTCCAAGTTCATACATACATGATGAGTAAATAATTACAATCTTCAACCATTATCCAATTTACCCAACAAAAAATATGGTAGAAATAAAAAAAACTTGGTTCCTAAGTCTTATTGTAAAATATGAATCATTTTTACTCTTAGGAACATTTCATACCTTATTCAATAGTTTCTTTTCTACTTTATGTCCCGTGTTAATCCTCAAATGAATAGAAGATTAAATAATAAATTGAAAAAGATAACCAATGTTTTCCTTCTTTATTATTTTAGGGTCTATATTTATGTATTGTACCTATCTATATCCTCATCAATGGAAAACAGAAATGGTACTTTATAATTATAGAAACATCCAACTTGTTTTTCATTACAATGTGAAAATATATTGACCATTCATAATATTTAATCAATTGAAATTATCTTATTCACAATTTCTTCATATATTTACGTGTTAATATATACTGGATGATTTTATGATTAGAATATATGTCACATATATCAATTTAAATATAATTCATACGTATTTTTTAGTCAAAAAATTATAATTTCATACTCCAAATCGTGATTTGGGTAATATTGATAATGAATTTTAAATTTGTGTGTGGAAAAAGATATCACCATATAATTCAACATGAGGATGAACCATAGTACCTTATATGATGTATCAATACAGATCCAAAAACTCTTCAACACAATTGGGTAGTCTGATCATTGGTTTAATTTCCAACTTTATCTTCACTTCCTTGAAATTTTCCTCAAACTCATCTATCAAAAGGAAGTTGGCTCCCTTTATGGAAATATATATTTTTTGGATTTCATAGACATGAAAAATATCTCAAAATGATTATGTAGTATCCAGAAATCCTATTAAATATATGGATCTTGGTCATCATTTTTTTCCTATCGCATTTATCTATAACATCATCTTTTAAAGATTCCAACAATATACCCAAGCATCAATTTATATTTCCCCAGACTGAAACTTTGAATAACTAGATTCATAACTTCTTAATTATTATTGTAACTTATCCTTTAAAAAATAATTATTTATAATATTAAAATAATTTTAATTCTCTAAAATTGTCTTTGAATGTATTAGAATATCAACTATAAAAACATAAAAAAATTAATCAGTGTAACGTCGAAATATTATATTCATTAAATCATTAAAAATGTCAGTGGTGCTAGAAATCCAAATGGATTCACTATAAATTACTAATGGCGATACCTCATATGGTTGGTACTATTGTAACACCCCAAGTAAATAGAGAATATGAAATTTTTATATTTATCCCTATTTGTGAATAAAATGATAAAATTAATTTAAAGGGAACGCTATGCTTGATGGCTTACCCAATACGCAACAACGAGTTCCTTTAAAATCTTACGTTGCACTCTAATAAGAAAATAATATTATTTTAAATGTTAGTTAACACATAGCCGTTGTGTTGGAGGGAATGAATAGAAATAACCAAATTAGATTATATATGTTTGTTAAATGTTTTTACATTTATCCAATAGAGGATAAAGTCTTAAAATATGAATAGAATTCAAATTTATGAACATATACTCTAATTTTCACTAAAGGTCCACTTATCAACATTTGATGGTGAACCATCATTAAATATAGTTCTGGCCACTCTTATACATTCTACTGGACCAAATAAAACTCTTCTTTCGAATCAGGACATCAAAATTCACTTTGTGTAAAATTATGGTATTTTTCTGATAAAAATCATTTTTTAATGAATAGTGAAAAATGTTGTATTTTAATTCAAAACCCCTTTTTAATCTAATTTATTTATATGATTGGATTATATTTTGAATTGGTTTTAAAGGTAAATTAGATTATATTTTTACCATTTAATCCAATAGTGGTCGTTGGAATTAATTTCACATTGAAATCGGACTTAAACTAGTGTCAATCTTTTGATACATTTTGTTTCATAAAAACACGCTATTTGTTTTGACAGTGGGAATTAATTATTAAATTAATTAATGCAACTTATATGTTTTGAATTTTTTAAAATAGACATCATTTGTGAATTTGGAATATCAAATATAGGTTAGGGTGATGTTTTGGTATTTTTCTGAAAAACTTCAATTTTTGATGAATATTGAAACTACTAAGTGGTACTTAAAAAACTGATTTTTTCGTTTGAATGAAATTTTACCACCTTTGTGTTTTTAATTTTAAAAATCCAACATACATGGATGTAATTAAGAAATTAAATGTGGTTCAATGGGATTGAAATAATTTTTTGGTGAATAGTAACTTTTATGTTTTTAATCACGATTAGAGGTAATTAGTGTAGTTTAAGGTAAAAATAATGTTTTAATAATATGAAATGAACATGAAACATGTCCTACCCTTATTTTATGTGTCATGGTCGAACAAGAAAATACATGGGTCAACTTGGGGACCCCATGGAGCCACTTTTTTAGGAATATGACATTAATATCTTTTTATTTAATGTAAAAATATAAATGTCACAAACATGAGTTGTTTTACAAAAACAATTTTTACCTGGGGTTATACAAGTTATATTTTTGACTCTAAATATTAATTTTAAAGCTCAAAATATTTCCTAAATCATAGTATTTGTTTTCTAATTTTTAGACATTAACTAAATTAAATTATTTATGACACCATGATGATGCAGTGATTACCTCATTATTTAATGATTTAAATAAAATAAAAAGATAATGTGAAATCTAAGAACTACACATGTCAAAAACCTATTTTATGGGTGAATTTAGAACCATTATCACCTTAACATCTAAAAACATCAATGTGGGACCATTAAAATCCGAAACTCATTCTAAAATAAATTAACATTTCCTTACTTTCCAAGAGTTCCCCTCCTCTCCTCTTATAAAAGGCCCCCACCACTACCTCCTTACCCACACCTCTCAAGCCTTTGGCTCAGCCTAACCCTACCCATTTTTTCTCTCCACATCCCTATATTACTCCTAAAATCCTCACTTTTGGCAGAAGTCTTCCCAAGGAAGCCTTTGAGCTCTAATAAAAAAGAGTTACCCGATTTAAAGGTAGTGTCTTTTCTTGTGTTCTTTTGTTTTATTTTTCTTCTCCAACACCCTAAAATCATTTCATTTATTTATTTTGCAACAAAACCAGTATCCTGAATATACTAAGATGTTGTTATAAGAAGTAATATAGCTACACTTATACACACCTTCATCTACTGGTTAAAGAACATACTATTTCTGTGGATGACCAATTTCTGCCTCATGAAACGATGATTGTTCAACACTCATATAACACCTTCAAAGGTGGCCATTAAGATGACAATACATTTATATATGATATGTAATATGTTTATGTTTTACTTAAGTTTCTTTATTTTTCATTTTTGGCATACCTTTATGGTTTCCATTGTGGGTAAACACGATAATTCCATCTTAGGAAGTGCGGACTACTGCCCCCTCAAAGTGATTTGATTCGTTAATGCCATATGTGGGACATATAAAGGATGGATTTAAAGTTATTATATATGATGTTATACTGGAATTATAATATACCTTTATATAATTATTATTTTTTTCTTTCCATTAAAGTATTAGATAGAAATGAAAGTAGCATTCATGCGTACGTACGACTTACCGTCTCTATGAACAGTGCATTTCATTTCTTATCCCCAAATGTAATGTACTATTATAAGTACATATATATAATGGATATATATGATGTATGTTACATCTAAATTATTAATATAATTCTTGAATTAAAATATACATATCTCTCATTTAGTTTTAATTCCATTAATATGGCATAGAAATGAAAGTAGCGTTCATGCGTACGTACGGCTTACCGTCTCCATGAACGGTACATTTCATTTCCTACCTCTAAATTATTATGTAATATTATAAATATATGTATATTATGGATATTTATGATATATATGATATCCAAATAATGAATATAATTCTGGATATAATGAACCTTTGACCACACGAACAACATGTAATTGTAAGGAGTCCACTTTCGACTTAAGAACCAAATATTGACAAAACAAACATTATTAACAAAAATGATTAAATAATGTTTATAACAAGGTAATAAGTGATATAAAAGTAATAATGAACTTGATAAAGGTTTTTAAAAAAGTAGAAATTAACTCATGTTTATTATTCAGGACGTTAAAGAACGATCGAGTCAAGGCGGACCCGAGGTAAGGGATCCTTCCTCTCTCATTCTTTTTAAGTACTCTCTTTTATGTCATTTCTTTTAAGCTCATATTTCATATGTTTGGGGATGTTATTTTATATTACTAATTATTTAATTTTTTTGTTCATATCATTAGAGACCCAATTTGATCTCAACAATCCATTTTTGGAAGTTTTAAGTGGCGTCGTTAGGCTGCCGAGTTTTCGTAAGGGATTTTTCATCTCACTTTTATTCTAGTGACATGTATGCTATGTTTGCCACAATTTCCATTGAGTGGTGTATTTAATGAACATTATTATACTCTTTGTGTAGTATAATTTCATTTATGGGTATTTAAATCATCATTGTATGACCCTTCTTCCCTGGGTTGTACGTTTCGAAAGCTACCCAACTCGGTAAGGGGACCTTTCACCCTCCTCTTTTTAAAAGACTTCTTTTGTTATGTAATTTAATTTACATCTTATTATGTTGGGATATGTTATTCTATATCCTTATTGATGTAAAGTTTATGTCCAAGTGATGAGATACCATTCACTCTCTCATCGACTAATTTTCTGAATTTTAAATTGATGCCATTAGGCTATCGAATTTTTACAAGGGAACATCTTAACCCAATTTCGATTTCTTTGGGTTCATCTTGTACTTATTGAACATGTCATCCTATTAATAGGTGTGAATGACCTCTGATTGTTTCACACTTAATATCCACTTATATTGGGTGTATTTTTATTTCTCACACATAATTATGTGATAGATTTATCCTTAATTTAAGGATACCTTCTTTATAATGGATTCCACCTCAATTTACATTTCCATTGAGACGTCATTGTTGTTATGCACCAATTAACTCTTATATGGTGTGTATAATGTCCTTGGCATATTGTATCATGAATCCCTTTATTCGGATGATATTATAAGGTTAGGATTAAATGTTATTCCACAATTATTTGTATTCAAGAGTCTCTCATTTTGTTAAAAAAATCTTTAACAAAAAATATCGTTTTAAATGCTTTAAAGATTTATTATTCTAAATGTTTATATTTAATTTCCATGTTTTTAAAATGGTTTTTAGTATTTATTTATATGAACAGTAATGTTTTAAAATTTTAACTCCATTAAAATCTTCAAAGTGGTATGGGACACTTTGATTCAAAAATCTCTTTTAATTGGTTTTTGAAAATGGATTGATTAATTCAATATCTTGGAATTACTTATTGTGATTGAAAATGAAATTTTGTTTTTGAAATGTTTATATTTTCAAAATTTTATGTGTAATGATGGTACATGGACATTTTACGGGTGGTTACGTGATAAACCATATGATGGGTGGTGCCATGAATACCAGGACGGGTGGTTATGTTATAACCTCCAATGCATTGGGTGTGGAAGTCGGCCGTATGACTATTCCACTAAGTGATTTGTGTTGAAGTCAACCGTATAGTTATTCCATTTAAGTATGTTTATGTCTCAGGTTACCTTTATATGTTATGTATTCTTTATATGGGTTTTATGGTAATATTTTGGTTACAAAAGGGTATGTAATGATATTTTATTCAGTGAAGAGTTTTTACTACTTCCTAAAGGTGAAAGGTATTACTCTGATAAAGTATACATGGTTTACTTGTTGTTTTGAAAAACTAACAGTTTTCATTCTTTGTGTATCCTTTACTGATCTTTTTATGCTCACCCCATGTTTTTTTGAAATGTTTATCACAGGAATTAATGTGGAATAGGGTCAAGGATGGGATCAAGGGAAAGTCATCCTATCTAAAACATGGAACTAGACATGTTTCTTTTTAAGAGTTTTTATTTTATGGAAATTTAGTAGAAGTGACCAATTTTTAATCTTTTGAGATGTAATAGTTATGTCCTAATTCTATAAAACTCTAAACCTGAAAATATCCTCAATGTGAATTATTCATTTAATTTAATATTAAGTAAGGTTTAAGGTCGGGGCCTTATAGTTGGTATCAGTGGTCAGTTTAGATAACTTTATAGGTTAGGGTATTCTTTAAGAATAAGTGAAATTACATTAATGGTTAGGATTTCAGAAAGATTCCTAGTTTTAGATAAAGTGAATGAGTATGTATATCTTAGTGTTTATCTTCCTTTTTAGTACATGATGGTTTTGTTGATATGCTTACACTGACCTTGTTGGTTTTAGTAAATGGCTGGATCTAGCAGGCACTAAATTAATGGTGGATGTGAAGGAAACTGTGATAGTTTTCTTAGTGATCAACTGAATGATATGGGAGCTGCAATGAGAACTCTTGTGTTTATCCTCAACCAACTATCTGGATCCATCATTTACCACCTAAGACTTGGTGATTTCTATAAGGCATCATATATGCGAGAAACAAATCTCTACAGAACTACAGGTAATAATCATAAAGGTAAGTGTGTTAAAAAACCTATGTGTCCACGATGTGGAAAGAAACACCAAGGAAAATGTTTCAAGGGGACAGAAATATTCAATAGATGTGGAAATGGAGGTCATAAAGTAAGAACCTACCATGGAAAAAGGAATCATCCAGCTGACTCGAGGAAAGGGAAAGAAGTTCTTTCTGAAGGATCAATTGAATGTTTTAAATGTGGAGTGCATGGTCATTGTGAAAACAAATTTCCTATGAAGATGTTTCAGGAATGGGATCACTAAGATCATACAAATATTCACTTACCAATACCTAATGCCAATCTGATTGAGGACGAAGAAACTGACAATTACCCGTAAAGGTATGGATTATTTCTTAACTTTTGTTTTCCTATTTTGGAATATTAGGATATGATTAATGATTTTGTTTGTAGGAAAGAAGTATTTCAGAATAAGTTGGAAAGGAATGGTTAATGGATCATGAAGAATTTTGAATGAGTAAAAAGTCAACGTATAAGGGATTCAATAGTTATGGTAAAATTCTTAAGAGTATTAAGTCTCTTTTGTTGATGGGGTTACATTAGAAGACTTTTTATAGTATGTGTAACCCTGATGTTTGATATATGAAAATTATATTAAAGGAATAGTTATCTATTCTTTTGTGTACATGGTTATAAAAGAACCATTTGGGTTTATATGATCCTTAATTTCGAGGTAATTATGTGTTTCTATATGTTATGATGGAAAGTGAAAGGCATGAGATAAAATTGAGGTTAAATTATGTTATGGTTATTTTTGAAGATTTTATCTCGTTGTTGGGAATGTTTTAAGAATTATATAGTTTTGGAAAAAGGAAAACACACAAACCGTGTGACAACCCATCGCGTCAGACAAAGCTTTGGGAATCGAACCCACAACCAAAGTGCAACTGGTAGTTATCACCTACCACTGGACTACGTGAAGTCCCTGGTTAGTTTGACTAATTCTTTTTAGTTTGATGATTTTATGAATTAAGAGTAAGTTGATTTCTGGTTATATATGGAAATTTATTAACCTATCTTGGAAGATATGTGATTAGGATAATTACTTTTCAATACGAGACTTTAAGAGCAACTGATGTTGTTTGGAGATAAATGTTACGATTTAACTTGGAAGACTATGTGACTAAATCCTTTAAATATTTGGGTTTCAATATTATTTTGGTTTACATTGAAGAATTTTATGGACAAATTGTTTATCGAATGGTCCTCCGTGATCTTTGGGTTTTTTGGACAAATTGTGGAGATTATGAATAGATTTTCTTTTTATAAAGGGTTATCTTTTTCTGGATTATCTTATCTTGTACTAACCTTTTTAGTTTTGGTTTTGGTTAGAGTCTCAAGACATGGGAAGTATATAGTTCTCTTTTGTGGATTAGGTGATTATCTAGAAGTTGATTATATTACTATTAATATGAATAAGTCTTCCTAAATACTCGTCTTTTGGAGAAAATATTAGTTTGTGTAAGAAATCTAATAAAAGTTGAAAGTCAACATGATAAGTAATTATGTTTCCTTATGAATAAATTCCTCAATAAAAAGTAACTTAAAACAAAAAATTTGTCTATTAACTTTTCCTACTGAGGAATCGAATACCATTTAACCCATCACAAGTTTGTGATTTTCTTGTGGTTAACTATCTCCTAAACATGTTTTCTATCACTCTCCATCAGAACATGACCCTATGTTTTCGCCTCCATGTCCATGTTTTCCTACATGGAATCCTAGTATGGGTTAACTCGGGTGACCACTGTACTTCTCTTTCTTTATTTGAATGTGATTGTTTTACCGACTCTTGTTCTGATGTGGGACATTCAAGGATGTTTTCGAGCCCAATTTTAAAATTGCGAGGACGCAATTCTCAAAAGGGGGGAAGGATGTAACACCCCATGTAAATAAAGAATATGACATTTTTATATTTATCCCTATTTGTGAATAAAATGTTAATATTAATTTAAATGGAATGCTATTCTTGATGGCTTACCCAATATGCAACAATGAGTTCCTTTGAAATCTTACGTTGCACTCTAATAATAAAATAATATTATTTTAAATGTTAGTTAACACGTAGCCGTTGTATTGGTGGGAATGAATAAAAATAACTAAAATAGGATTATATATGTTTTTTAAATGTTTTTACATTTATCCAATAAAGTATAAAGTCTTAAAATATGAAAAGAATTCAATTTTTGGCATATATACTCTAATTTTCACTAAAGGTCCACTTATCAACTTTTGATGGTGAACCGTCATTAAATATAGTTCTGGTCACTATTATACATTCTATTGGACCAAATAAAACTCTTCTTTATAATCGAGACATCAAAATTCACTTTGTGTAAATTTTTGGTATTTTTCCGATAAAGATCATTTTTTTAATGAATAGTGAAAAATGTTGTATTTTAATTCAAAACCTCTTTTTAATATAATTTATTTATAAGATTAGATTATCTTTTGATTTGGTTTTAAAGTAAAATTAGATTATATTTTTACCATTTAATCCATAGTGGTCGTTTTAATTAATTTCACTTTGAAATCAGACTTAAACTAGTGTCAATCTTTTGATACATTTTGTTTCATAAAAACACGCTATTTGTTTTGACAGCGGGAATTAATTATTAAATTAATTAATTCAACTTATATGTTCTGAGTTTTTTAAAATAGACATCATTTTTGAATTCGGAATATCAAATATAGCTTAGGGTGAAGTTTTGGTATTTTTCTGAAAAACTTCAATTTTTTTATGAATAGTGAAACTACAAAGTGGTACTTAAAAAACTGATTTTTTTCGTTTAAATGAAATTTTACCACCTTTGTATTTTTAATTTCAAAAATACAACATACATGGTTGTCATTAAGAAGTAAAATGTGGTTCAATGGGATTAACATAATTTTTTAGTGAATAGTAACTTTTAAGTTTTTAATCGTGATTAGTGGTAATTAGTGTAGTTTAAGGTAAAAATAATGTTTTAATAATATGAAATGAACTTGAAACATGTCCTACCATTATTGGATGTGTCATGGCCGAATAAGAAAATACATGGGTCAACATGGGGACCCCATGGAGCCACTTTGGTAGGAAAATGACATTAATATCTTTTTATTTAATGTTAAAATAAAAATGTCAGAAACATGAGTTGTTTTACTAAAACAATTGTAACATGGTCTTATACAAGTCCGATTTTTGACTATAAATATTAATTGGGAATTTAAAACGATTTCCTACATCATAGTATTTTTTTTTATAATTTTTAGACATTAACTAAATTAAATTATTTATGACACCATGATGATGCAGCAATTACCTCATTATTTAATGATTTAAATAAAATGGAATGATAATGTAAAATATAAAACATAAACATGTCCAAAAACTATTGGATGGGTGGATTTTTAACCCTTATCAACTTAGCCTCTAAAAACATTAATATGGTACCATTATAATCCGAAACACGTTCTAGAATAATGTAACATTTCCTTACTTTCCAAGAGTGCCCCTCCTCTCCTCTTATAAAAGGCCCCCACCTATACCTCCTTACCCACACCTCTAAATCCTTTGGCTTGGACAACCCCTTCCCATTTTGTCTCTACACACCCATATATTACTCCTAGAAGCCTAAATATGGTTGTAAGTCTTCCCAAGGAATCCTTTCAGCTCAAATCAAAAAGCGTTACCCAATTTAATGGTAGTGTCTTATCTTGTGTTCTTTTGTTTTATTTTGCTTCTCCAACACCCTAAACTCTTTTCATTTATTTCATTTGCAAAAACACCAGTATCCTCAATATACCAGGATGTTGTTATAGGATTTAATCTAGCTACACTTACACACACCTTCATATAATGGTTAAAGAACATACTATTTCTTTGGATGGCCAATTTCTGCCTCACGAAATGATGATTGTTCAACACTCATATAACACCTTCAAAGGTGGCCATTAAGATATATATTTATATATGATATATAATATTTTTATGGTTTAATTAAGCTTCTGTATTTTTCATTTGTGGCATACCTTTATGGTTTCCATTGTGGGTAAACACGATAATTTCATTTTAGGAAGTCCGGACTACCGCACCCTCAAAGTGATTTGATTCGTTAATTACATATGTGGGACGTATAAAGGATGGATTTAAAGTTATTATATATTATTTTATACTGGAATTATAATATACCTTTATATAATTATTAATTTTTTTCTTACCATTAATGTATCAGATAGAAATGAAAGTAGTGTTCATGAGTAAGTACGGCTTACCGTCTGCATGAACGGTGCATTTCATTTCTTATCCCCAAATGTAATGTACTATTCTATGTACATATATACAATGGATATATATGATTTATGTTACATATAAATGATTAATATAATACTGGAATTAAAATATACATATCTCTCATTTAGTTTTAATTCCATTAATATGACATAGAAATGAAAGTAGCGTTCATGTGTACGTACGACTTACCGTCTCCATGAACGGTGCAGTTCATTTCTTACCTCTAAATGATTATGTAATATTATAAATACATGTATATTCTGGATATATATGATATCAAAATCATGAATATCATTCTGGATATGATGAACCTTTGACCACACGAACAACATGTAATTGTAAGAAGTCCACTTTCGACTTAAGAACCAAATATTGACAAAACAAACATTATTAACTTAAATGATAAAATAATGTTTATAACATGGTAATAAGTGATATAAAATTAATAATGAACATGAAAAATGTTCTTAAGCATGTATAAATTAACGCAAGTTTATTATTCAGGACGTTAAAGAACGATCGAGTCAAGTCGGACCCGAGGTAAGGGATCCATCCTCTCTCATTCTTTTTAAGTACTCTCTTTTATGTCATTTCTTTTAAGCTCATATTTCATATGTTTGTGGATTTTATTTTATATTCCTCATTCTGTACTATTTATGTTAATATCATGAGAGACCCTATTTGATCTCAAAAAACCATTTTTGGAAGTTTTAAGTGGCGTCGTTAGGCTTCCGAGTTTTCGTAAGGGATTTTTCATCTCACTTTTATTCCTGTGACATTAATGCTACGTTTGACACTATTTCCTTTTAGTGGTGTATGTACTGCCCATTATTATACTCTTTTTGTAGTATAATTTCATTTATGGGTATTTAAATCTTCATTGTATGACCCTTCTTCCATGGGGTGTACGTTTTGAAAGTTACCCAACTCGGTAAGGGGACCTTTCACCCTCCTCTTTTTAAAAGACTTCTTTTGTTATGTCTTTTAATTTACATCTTATTATGTTGGGATATGTTATACTATATCCTTATTGATGTAATGTTTATGTCCAAGTGATGAGATACCATTCACTCTCTCATTGACTAATGTTCTGAATTTTGAAGTGACGCCATTATGCTATCGAATTTTTACAAGGGAACATCTTAACCCAATTTCGATTTCTTTCGGTTCAACTTGTACTTCTTGAACATGTAATCCTATGAAAATGTGTGAATGACCTCTGATTGTTTCACACTAAATATCCACTTATATTTGGTTTATTTTTATTTCTCACACATAATTATGTGATAGATTTATCCTTAATTTAAGGATACCTTCTTTATAATGGATTCCATCTCAATTTACATTTCCATTGAGACGTCATTGTTGTTATGCACCAATTCACTCTTATATGGTGTGTATACTGTCCATTGACATATTATATCATGAATCCCATTATTCTCAGGATATTATAATGTTCGGATTAAATGTTATTCCACAATCATTTGTATTCAAGAGTCTCTCATTTTGTTAAAAACCCTTTAACAAAAAATATCATTTTAAATGTTTTAATGATTTATTATTCTAAATCTTTATCTTTAATGTCCATGTTTTCAAAATGGTTTTCATTATTTATTTATATGGACGTTAATGTTTTAAAATTTTAATTCCATTAAAAGATTCAAAGTGGTATGGGACACTTTGATTCAAAAATCTCTTTTAATTGGTTTTTGAAAAGGGATTGATTAATTCAATATCTTGGAATTACTTATTTTGATTTCAAATGAAATATTGTTACTAAAAGGTTTATATTTTCAATATTTAATGTGTAATGATGGTACTTGGACATTTTACAGGTGGTTACTAGATAAAAAATATGACGGGTGGTGTTGTGAATACCAGGATGGGTGGTTACGTTATAACCTCTAATGCATTGGTTATGGAAGTCGGTCGTATGTCTATTCTATTAAGTGATATGTGTGGAAATCGATTGTATGGTTTTTCCATTTATTTATGTTTATGTCGCAAGTTACCTTTATATGTTATGTGTTCTTTATATGGGTTTTATGGTAATATTTTGGTTACAAAAGGGTAAGTAATGATATTTTATTCAGTGAACAGTTTTTACTACTTCTTAAAGGTGAAAGGTATTACTCTGATAAAGTATACATGGTTTACTTGTTGTTTTGTAAAACTAACAGTTTTCATTCTTTATGTATCCTTTACTGATCTTTTTATGCTCACCCTAAGTTTTTTTGAAATTTTTATCATAGGAATTAATGTGGAATAGGGTCAAGGATGGGATCAAGGGAAAGTCATGTTATCTAAAACATGGAACTAGACATGTTTCTTTTTAAGAGTTTTTATTTTATGGAAATTTAGTAGAAGTGACTACTTTTTAATCTTTTGAGATATAATAGTTATGTACTAATTCTCTAAACTCTAAACCTGAAAGGATCCTCAATGTGAATTATTCATTTAATTCAATATTTAGTAAGGTTTAAGGCGGGGAACTTATACCTATTTTGTATATAATTCTTCATGAACAATATTTTATAAAGTCCAAAATGGAGTTCAATGTTGGAAAATGTTTTGATCTCTGTGAAATTGATAAAAAAAGTCACCAATACGGGTAGGAAGATACTTGTTCATGACCGAAATTTAGTTACGTTCTCAATAATAAATGAAAATACTCATTGATGCATATTTATTATTAATAAAAAATAGGCTCAATAATAGTGACATGCTATGAAATATGAAACCCATATCGAGATACTACTAGAATTTATTATTTAAATATTAATACTCAATGGAGGTCATTACATATGGATTCTTTGAAAGAGGTGTATCAGTAGTTATGATTTGTATTGAAAAACCAACATCTCTATTTAAGGTATAACAAGGAAAGTGTTTTTTAAACTCATATAAATAATATTAAATAATAGTAATACGTACAATTATTAGTTTCTCTATCACCGTTTAAGATAAGTATCCCTCAACAATATGTAATAAGATCCATAAAATTAAAGTAATTTCTGATGAAAGGTCATATTCATCCTCACAACAAAAGTCCATCATATATTGATTCTTAATATAAAATTTGAATCAAATTACATATTAATTAATATGGGAACTCTATAAATAAATATTATTTATGATGTAAATAATATCAAATTCGATGGGAGGATGAATAATAAAATTTTCCTATATCAAATTCTTAAAATCATAATCCAAACATCTCCAAATCTAAACTAAAGGATAACTGTTCCTTAAAAGAATGAAAAAATTCATTAATTGATATATCATAGACCATTCATTGGTCTAGGATTTAACTATTGGATTCAAGATTTACATAGATAATTCATCTGTTCCTCATAGATAAAAAATTAAACTATAATTGGTATCTTGGATTAACATAATTCCCCACCATTGAACTATTTATTCTTCTATGGTTTTTAGATTCCTTATTCCATTCATTTTCTCACAAAAAAATAGTCTCATTAATTTGAGATAGTCTAATGGGTTCTTTTTCCCACCTTCCTCACAAATAGGAAGCTCAATATTTTTTCCAAAATGTTCATTATCTCTCGGTCATTATTAATATTTCTTTTTTTAAAATTTAGTTAATTTTTAAATTCATGTATATTAATACTATATGTAATATTTCCAAATTTATAATTCATAACAAACATAATGTTTAATATTATATCTCCCAGTTCATTTGTATTCTCATGTATATTATCATTACATTTGCCGCCACATTCTTCATTCACAAGATTTCTCGAGGTTTCATTTGTTAAAGAATTCCAAAAACATAGTGTGAGTATAAACTATAAAAAATTAATGTAAATAATCCTACAATTATGAATATAAATATTATTGTGTCCAAAATTATGAAACCTTCTTTCAACCTGTAAAACATTATGTTCGACTCATATGACTTCACATATCATAGGTTTTCATGGATTTATTCTCTTTAGTTATCAAAATGGTATATATCGAGAATTTTAATTGACCAATGGAATACCCCTGATAGTATATAGAAATGGGAATACGTTAAACACTAATAATTATCCAAAAGTTGAAGATTAATTTGATTTGAAACAATCTTTTTTATGGTGTTTTCCCCATGGGGAATATATTCAAAAACTGCATAAACTTTCTCATATCCAGAGAGGGATTTCGTTGAATTAATACCAAAAAATATCTACTTTCTCACAACATCATTATTTTAACCTATTCAAATAATTATCCTTGAAGTTTTAACCAAATTAATGTAGTCATAAAATCTAAAAATTTATATTCCTTCTTCTAATAAAAACATAGGTGACCATATCATAAAATATATTAATATTTCCACATTTTTAAGAATATTCAATACATTTTCCCATTATAAACATAGAGGACTATAATGGTTTGGGGTATTTTTTGAAAATATGTATAATAAATTTATTTCATAAAATATCATCAACATTTCCTAAAAATTTATTATCTCATAGTACTATTATTGTATATTTCTTACATAAAATCATTATTTATAACCAAGTAAATTTAAATAACAATATAGTGTTTGTGTTGATTCTCTACAAGGGTAAATATAAAAGATTATAATTAGTGGTCATAAATCAAAAAAATTAATCATAAGGGTATGTGATCATTATTAAATCATCCAAGGTTCATACTCAATTAGTCTTATATTAAAAATAATTTTTCACTTTACGAAGCTTTATCATTAAAAAATACACATGTCATAAGAGTGAGGAATAATCATTCCTCAATAATGATCCAAGATAACATATCATTTTCATTAGAACATTTCATAGAAATTATGTAAAAAACAATATAAAACAATTTCACTATTTGAAGATCAATTCCACCACTATAATAGTTTAAAATGACCCATTGTGGATTTTTTTCACTCCTCATATAATCAATTCCTAGTTTAATGTTCACTACCATAAAAATCAATGTTAATTGAGACCCATAATGAACTAGGATTACTACCACTTTTATCCCATTTTATCTTATGATATATCAATAATTACCAATGTATTTGATGGATTAAACTTACCCAACCATAAAATAATGAAATATATATATATATATATATGTATATATATAAGATTATCTGTGTGTGTTACATATTTTCATAAAATCATTCAGCAATTGATAATAGAAAACCCATGTAATAAATGTTTTTTAAATATTTTATCATTATTTATTAATAATACATATTCATAAAGACCATGGATGTTATCATTAGTTCATATCATATGTGATGAATAAGAAACATCAAAATATGTTGATAGAGAAGAAAAATAGTTTAAAAGATAATTTAAATCATTCATTGAATGTAATGTAATATATTCTTTTCCATTAGTATTTTGAAAAAAATTATAAAATATTTAGAAAAATATTTAAGTTTAAAATAAATATGGTAAATTTTAATGGAATATTTAATGAAAATAATTTCCATGACATTTGTAAAATTCAATCCTTTGAAAATTTGATGATGAAATACTACTTTCACACTTTTGGTAAAAAGTTCAAATGTACCTTATTCATAAATAAATATAATTCAAATATTTAAAAATAATGTCAAATATTTTTTCAAATGACTTTGAAAAATCATTTTATCATAAAAAATAATATTTTTTAAAACTTTTTATAAAACATAGTAATGGAAGAATTTTTTTGAACAAAGAATAAAATATGGCCGATTTTTCATAAAAACATTTTCTTAGTAGTTTTGTGTATCAAAGAGAGGATAATTAAATGAAAAATATAAGACCCCAAAAATTACCATAGGAGAAGAATGTATAGGTTTCTTAATTTATAATGATTATATAATTTCCCTTAATAGAAATTTAACAAACACGATCTAAAGAAGAAATGATAATGTTACCTAAACCCTTACCACAACTCTCATATGGATTCATACACATTAAAAAATATTGTTTAATAAATTTAAATTAAATTTACATATATTATATATACATATATATACATAAATTTGTATTTTTCATTCCATTTCAATTTCCAATTTTCCCATTATTATCAATTATTGAATACATAAGTATTTAGGTGTTAACTAGTCCAGTTTCAAGGATTTTTTTAGTTTGATTAATCTTATACTTGTACATTAGTTATGGTTTTAACATCTAAAAAATAATAATATTTTCATAATTTTAATATTTATCATTTATGTGTAGTTTTATAACGCCATTAATATAAATCTATAATAAAAATGAATTACATAACTTTCTGGTGATGGTAATCTGCCAACATGCATGAATGAAGTTTCCAATTTTTGATAAATTGAATGAAATAATGTTAAATAATAGTTATACATAATAGAATAAAAATTATACCAAAAATATCATATTTATTAATGAAATATATCCTTTTAACTATCCATGTTAAAATGAAATGAAAAAGAAATTGCATTGTTTCATGGTGGTGGTAATCCACACATATACATGAGCGACATTATAATTTTATAACATATATGCAATAGATAGATGATAGAAATAAAATCAACAAAAAATAATACTATTTTTTAAAAAATACAAATTCTATCATTTTATAATGTTTCAAAATTATGTTGATGCATTTCAAGAAGATAGAAATATAAAAATATCGATAAGAACCTTTGCATTTTCATTGAGTATCCATAACTGAGAAGCACCTTAAGGTTACTTAGATGACACTTTTTTGAAGACCAACACCTCCATATCTGGTATAAGGATATAGGGAGAAATTTTTTAAATATATATGTTTAAATAAAGGGTTCATTTTGTGTGTATAAGACAAGAGCGTAGGATAACTTTTATAAGGGGAGTGGCACACTTAAAATTATTATGAATATTAAAATATAACATATTTAGTCTTAAGGGAAAGTGGGTCAAAATAAAATAATTTTAAAATATATAATGATATAGAATCTAAATACATTAGTCTAATAGTATTTATAAATGTTTTTTAAATTTTTACACTTATATCTTAAGTTTAATATTTTTTTAACCCTTTGAACCATTATTATAGGAATGAAATTTTACTTTAGTTAAAATTCTTAAGGAAAAAAAATGCATTTTTAATCTTGAAAAAATTTTGAATTTAAAATTCCAAATATTGAAATATTTTTATTAATTTTAATTACAATAATATGAATAAATTATTTTTTTAATAAGCATGAAAAACACAATGAAAATCATTTTTATACAAAGGAATTGTAAGTATAAAACTAATTTTATTCACATTCCTTTCATAGTAATAATATTTAAATTAATAATAAAATATTTTATTTAATATATTATCTAAAAATTTAATTAAAATATTATATCATTAGAGATTAATTTAATTTAGTTTAATAACACATCGCGTACATAATAATATTTATTGAGAATAACATCTCTTTTTTTACATTCAATGGAATTTATTTTTATTTCTAACCAACTTATAACCAATGAACTAATTTTAGAATTGATTTAAAATCACCATTCATTATTTAGTTTTTCCTATTCATACCCACCAATCCAAAAGATGGGAGATACCCATCATATTTATTAATAATATTTCAATATTATATCACATTTTTTCAACTCCATATCTCATAAAAATAAAGTTATAAAGTTCATCAAACATATTTAATGTGAAAGATAAAAAAATATCTTGTGTGCTAAAACATGGTTTAATATATTGATGTTTTTGTTTTTCACTATTACAATTAGGTATTTAGTCGAATAAGATGGGTGTATTTGTGATTTATATTTACAGGTATATCCATTCTCCTTTTGGAAAGTGGCCTATTCCAATGAATCATTATTGGCATGTAACATTCATAAGAAATAATTGTTATTATTTGTCATTGATTTCATTTAAAATTTATGTTTTAACTATTTAATGTTTCAGAAAAAATGTATATAGTGTTTTCCTATATAACTTTTTGGTGAAATTCCACTTAGCTAAGGCATAATATATTTTCTCAGATGAATAGTTATTTGAATCTCATGGTGTGATGTTATATTATCAAGACTACAAAATCCACCAATGAATGTTATGTATAATAAACCATGATGGGTTAATATTGGAATTCGAGTTCTTGATAATAACCCACTTGTCAGTGATTTAAAATTGGTTTTATTAATGCATAATTGAAGGATATTTTATGTTTCCCATATATATTCTAAATTCCATTATACATAACCAAATGTTATTGACATGGTTTTACTTGACATGTTATGTCTTATGATTATTTCACTATATTTACATGAATGTGACTTAGACCTTAAGTGGGATAATCGAGTATAATGATTACCAGTCAGGTTGTGTTCACAAGGTGATGTCAAAATTCAACATTTATTCCTTCATATATATGTGTATAACCTTAGAGTGGGTGTTTTGGCATGTGAGATACCAAATTATGTATAATACAAGCATAGAGAGGTCACAACAAGAGTCATGGCATATATGAGACATCATTTTTGGGCTAGTTTGGAGTTTCTAGTGACATTGAGATGATATTTGACATATGAGGGTATCCCAAGAGAGATTTCAATAAAGGCATATGATTTTCTCACAATATGTGGACGATCAACCTCGATTTTTTGAGTTGTGTTCGGGGTTTAAGGGGAATGATTAAAAAATGGATTAATTGATTAAAATCATATGTGTTTTTGGATGAGATATCAAGTTTTGACATTAAATGTCTAAATCTAGGATGTATACATCATTAGTAGATGATTATAGTTTAGTGAAATCACCACAGTGGTCGGTGATTTTGTGATTAACCTTGGAATGGAAGAGATCCATGCCTTGTTATAAATATAAAACAAACAATATTTTTAAATGATTTTTCATCCATGTACAAGGTACTTGGTTAGTGGTTTAGGTATGTGATCATCAGTTTGATGAGATATGAATTAGGATATCATGAGTGTAGTTGTGTGATTAGGTGTAAAGGGTGTCTATACCTATTTCATTTGGATAGGATCAATATGGATGGAGACCAAGGGCCTAAAAAAATATTCTAAAGAGGATTAATCTAACTTGAGATAAGATAGTGAGATATGGAATGGAATTTTAGTAAATTCTCAAATCATGAGAAAGCTACAAAAAACTAAGCATGAATGGATAACATTTAATGGTAAATATAGAAAGGGCCACATACTATATATTGCGAATATTATAGGTCCCATTTACATGATTCGTTCAATTATATTGATGAATACCCATATTATCTAAAAACTATGAGTAATGTACTAGGAAATAGTGGGGTTTAATATGTGGCCACACATTGGTAATGATTGGGGATGAGGAGTAACCTTTTGGTATGTCTTTAGTTGAGGACTGATGTATTTAGTTTGGCCTTTATATGCTTGGAAACCTTTAATTTCATTGAAAATGAAATCATTTACTTAGGTGATAGATAACGATGTCAAGAAGGGATGGTGTCAGGGTTTGAAAGGACTGTTGAACATAGATCAAAATGAGTGACACATGTGTGATAATGACTTTTATTGTGAATTATTCTTGAGGAGTGTTATAAGAAAATATATATTGTGGGTAATGATCTGTTGGATATTAGATGGTATGAGACTAGTTTCAACAAAAATTCATTACATTACAATGATAATGTTATTGGTTATATAGAAATAGGTGTAATAAATATTTTGGATTACTTATTATGTCTGAGTGGAAATATAAAATTTAGTGATTACATGATCTAATAGATAAAGAATTGTCCTTGGATATCTATTTTTTTATTAGGGAGTAACTATTATTATATCCCAAATGTGGGGAGCATTGTATGAGTTATGGACCCATATCCCCTGTGTGGCTAGGGTTATGGGTTTGATGACACTTTTAATTGAACTATTAACATTGATTTTGGATATTGGTGAATAGGTGTATAAAATATTATTTGGTTCCATAGTAAGTAATATATTTTTTGTTCATATGCAGTATTAGAATGAGTATACTCATTGACATTGAGTTAAGGATAATGTTATTGTGATTTACGGATGAGACAAATCAGAGATGCAATAGTGCCAGTGAGTTTGGTAGGATGAGGGATTTGGATGGTCGAGGACCCAAACATGAGTTTATATTAGGTTCGATGTTCAAATATTTGAGGGTTTTTTCGATGATCATATAATTCCATGGAATATTCAGGCATCATGATTAGACATTTAAGTCATTATTTGATGGTTAATAACATTATTTTTTGGAAAATCCCCCTAGAGGAGGACAAACTACTATTTTTACATAGAATTGGGTATAATGAGGTGGAATCTATATCGTGTTTTTTAATGGATTACTAAAAATTTATTTTACATGGAAATTCTAATTATTTATGTCACTATTGATTATAATAATCTTATATGTGTTATGTATTATAGTGGAGAGAACAATAGCATTTGAAACATATAAATTGATGACACTTTTTCCTCAAGATGGAATGTCATGATTGACCTATATCTCAGTATTAGTGATAGTGATGACTAGGATGCTCGGGTTATTGAAAATAATCTTCCCTTCATTTTTGAGATTCACAAAAATGTATTATTTGTAATTTTGGGATATAAAATGGGGATTTTATCATGAACTGATGACCAATATATATCAATATGAATGAATGAAAGACTATAATGTCTTGTATGGGAGTGAAGTTCTGTGGTGCATAGATTTTAATACATAGTATTTTTATGAGTAGTTAAATTTTTTGGGGATTTAATTTTTTAGTCATGGGGAAGGGGAAATTTTAAGAAGTTGGATGAAGATTATAATAAAATGATTTGAATTATCTTGAAAAGTTGTTTTGGAATATAGATTGGGGTTCGAGAGAGGTTTCTACTTCTCATTTAAAGGTCAATAAAATTTGGGTATTTATTGAAATATTTATAAGGGTTTTAATACTATTCATAATCACTACTCTAATGAGGAAAAATATTTTCATGACTAAAGAAAAAAATGAGTAATGATTCTTCAAACATGTTAAAGGTGCTTATGTTTCACAAGGTTTTAGAGAAACCTACGTGGAAACCATGCATATTGCTAAAATTTCTCATAGACTTCCAAATGATTGGTCAATGGTTTAGTGATCCATGCATTGAAAGAACTCATGCTATTCTGGATGGAGATATTAAAAGAAACATGGTTGGTATATGATTTGAAAAACCTTGTACTCAAACAATTCATGTTTTCTAAAATCACCTAAAAGAGTGAAAAGTTTATTGTCCATTATTTTATATTATGTGTCCCTCCATCCTTATTGCTCTTCCATTGGAAAAAACATTGTGTCTCCCATATGCTTAAACCATTTTTATTATACTTCATTAGATACAATTTCATAGATGATGTTATAATGTTTTAAGCTAAGTCTTTCCAATTTATCCTTCCATCATTCTAATCACCTTATAACTTATGATTTTTTTCTACTCTTATTAGGAATTGAAGATCATTTCAACTAAAATATATTTAAAATCATTAGTTATTATGATGATATTTTCTAGGTCATAGAGAATATTTTCCATGTGGGTGAACATATATTTTAATTCTATTTTTCAGTGTAGGTATGAAAATTAATAAATTTTAGTGTTTTTATTAAAAAATAATGGAATTTTCTATTAATATGACAATAGTTGAATTTTATTGTTATGAGATTATTTTTGGGTGGTATTATGTTAACCATTTATGTGTGTTTGGTCGTAGTTTTGGTGCGGTAGGATGACCATACATGTTTTTAAGGAAAATATTCATAATTTATTCAAATTGGAAAATTAACATTAAATTTTATAAATTAATTTTTTTATGTAATTACATAGGAGAGAGTATTGAGAAATAAAATTAGGCTTAGAAAATAATGGGATAATGTGTTCATTATTATCTATACGGTCAAAACATTGTATGAGGTTTGTAGTCCATATTACATTTTCCTAAACATTATGCATGGTTTCATTTTTCATATGATATGCATTCTCTTTATAATAGATGATTGACCAAAATAATAAAATTTATGTTTTAATAAAACATGTAGGAAATTAAAATAAGTGATATTAGAAATGATATATCATTGAGTACTAGAATGATGAATCATCCACCAATGGTATAGGGCTTGATTATAAAAATGTTCCAAGAGGTTTGTAGACTAGACATGTATGAAATACCAATGAATGAATGTAGTGGACCATTGTGGGTTCTCAGAGATCCATTTTGGGGAAGGGTGAGTGATATGATGAAAATGGTTATCTATGTACACCATGATAGAATTATTAGATTCCTTATAAGCTTTGAGATATTAAAGTCGGGTAATTGTTTTGTCACCAAGAGTTTTTGAGTACCCAGGTGGGTATCTACTAGGTATAAGTGCTAAATGGTTTGGTGAATAAGGACTTACCTAGCATGATCTTGTAGGGAGATTGTATTTAGGCTATATAAATAGGGTGATATCTCTATATTACATTCAATTATTTCAATTACATTATTTTGAGATTGGGGAACTTCTAAGTGATGAAATTCCCACTGAATTCTTAGATTTGACATGATATAATAGAATGGGATACAAGGACCCTTGTAGGATTTCTAGAATATAATTTTCCCTATGGTTAATTTTTGAATTCACCAACGATATGTTAACCCAATAGAGGGGTATTTTGGGTGGTATGTATTGTAAATATTGAATGTCACCATAAAACTCAATGATAAATAGTGTTACCCTAAATTGATTATACTTGTTGGGAGTGGTTCTGTTCTTAGGATGGTAACATAGGAGACAAATTATCTATTTAGTTAGGTGGTCATCCCATGTGTTATGATATAAGGTTTTAGGGAAGATATATCCCTATGTAATGTAATTTATTTTATTTATTTACATGTCATAAAAGAAATGATGGTCAAGAACCATGATGGGATACAACCCCAAAATTATAGAGGAATGATACCACATAAAGGTTGTGTGATGCTTTTTGGTTATATATGATATAGTTCTAGGGTGAGATAAGTTCCGCCATATGGTATATTTAATTGTATGGTTCTGGGTGAGCTGAGTTTCCCTAAGTGTATATAATATATGAAATGATGGTTCAGGAACCAGGGATGAAATATGATCTTTTCGAAATGAAGTCCTTGTATAACTATAGAGTAGGTTGAGATCCCACGAGTTCATGCCATATTAATTTAGGATGCGATGAGATATCGAAATTTATATATTCATAACATGGGTTTGGTGTGAGATAAGTTTATATAGGGTGTGTATTACTCATATGGTTTCAGGAATACAAATAGTCCAACCTGGGTGCTGTGATTTATACTTAAAGACATCTAAAATAGGAAAACATAAGAATACTGAATATTGGGTTTCTCGTTATCACCCAATTATAATCATTAATTACATTACTATAATTTTGTTGATTATTTTATTATTTGGGAATATTGAAATTGAATACATCACATTTTATATCTAAGTTATTAACATTGTTTGTTATAGACTATTGAGTTCACACACACCTTCCATGGGAGGGCTCATCACGTTGATATATTGGAATACCTCATTTTATATATTTTGTGGTAGGTTAAAGGACCAATGTTTTAATATCAGGTTTGGGAATCTCATATAGGATGAGAAGAATGAGATGTTGTGAGCCAGGAGTACCTTATTAAATACCCCTTTTATTTTATTTCTTCTGGACATTTTTCACATGTTATTAGCCCAATTGGAATTAATCTATAGTTTATCATTTTATAACCACATATATATTTAAAATTTAATGTTGTGTTGATTATTGGTTATGAATACAAGGAATATCTATTGTGAATATTTATTGGATATTTTTTATTTTTTCCCCTTATATCTTGTGTAGTCTCCCAACGGTTACACTTTATACCCTCAATGCTAGTTAATATTCTCAAGAATATAGTGAGGTGATCATGTGATCACAAGAGAAATGTGACCATGACACCAGTGATTGGTTTCAGGGTCTTCCATCATAAGAGAATTACATTGATGTTTTAGGTGCCTTTCTTTTAATTATTTAATGAAATTTATTCAATTTATTCATTATTTAGCTTATTATAATTCTTTATTAATTATATTTTGGGATTATCATACTTATCCTTGTCAAGGGTAGTATCTAAAAAATTCCATTAAATTTTCCACTATTCTTATTATTTATATATTTAAATGAAATCACACAGATATATTTGGATTTTCTGATCTAAAATACTCTAAAATTATAGAAAATCCTTATGATCCCAGTCATCATCTTAATTATTTTAATCATCCATATAATTTTGATTTTTAAAATGATTATTATGATTTTGAGCTATTCAATATAAATTTATCTCTATATTCTATCATTCTCCATCAATATCTATATATTCCTAAACTATTAATCAAAAAAAGATGTTATTCAGTTTTTTCAACCATGTAAAGTTCAATACATTCATCCTTAATATAAAAAAAACATTGTATAAAATTTTATTAAGACATTTTTATGTTAATTTCCTCATAATGGTGGAATATTTAATACTTTCTCCATCACCACATATATAGTTGACATTTTTGTTCATTCATGTTAAATGTAAATCTATTTGATCACGTTTGATAAAATATGTTTTTTCATATTGGGCATGAAATAATTTTATTTACGAATCTTCCATATTAATATCAAAATCAAGAGTAACATGGAGTTTTTCAATTATATTTTTGGATGCTTTTTTAACCCATCACAATAGATAGTTCCTTCTATGTGATTGATGAGAGTAAATAATTGTAACATCCTTTATTAACATTTTTTTAATATATTAAAGAATTAATCAAACCATTATTGGTGTAATACATCATATGAGAGTGATATCATGAAAAATAAATCCCAATTGAAATTAGTAAGGAATTATCATCTCCTTTAAGATATGAATTCTTTTCCTCGAAAATATAGGAAACCTCTCATTGTTGATGTAATTAATGTTCTCCATGACAAAGATTTTAAATGAATGTGTAGTGTAATATATTAAACTAACTCAATATATTCTTGAGATAATCTATTATCAAAGAATATTTTATCTTCTAAAAGGAATATAATGACCATTAAGAGGGTTTTTAATCAGTGATTACAAAAAAAATTCAAATAAAATCACATTTATACTATTGCAAGATAATGTAAATGATTGACCCTTACATTATTTAAAATGAAACTAATGATAAATAAATAAAAAAATTACATAGACTTTTCAGAATCCACCCTCAAAACCATATTATCAGATTCTCTTAAATCATATTAAACATAGTGAAAACCAGTTCATTTTGAATGGATCCCATAGATAAGTATACTACAATATGTGAATTTACACACCTTACACACCACTCAATATCTATCCTTGTACAGACTCAATTGATCAACCACCTCAAAAATATTCAATGAAAAAAATATTAATGAAAAAACATAGGTATTCGCATGGATTATAAAACATGTGTTATATATGTTGGAGGAACACTACTATTATTTGAATTACATGACATTGATTTAAGGACAATAATTTAACTTCAGAAATATTCTGATAATGATTATTATAGAGATGAATCCATCTTTATTTCTCAGAACAATATCAGATCACAATACCAATGAAATTAATTATTTAAGAGGACACCATTTCTCTTTTATGTAAGTATCCAGGAAACCATGTTAGTGAATCTATAATACTACATTCATAGACACCCATACTTTTAGAATGATAACTATTTATCTTCAATATCATAATAAATCTTACTACTTTAAGAGTGAATTAAAAACTTTTCCAATAATTAATATCAACCTTCTGTATGGACCATCATCTTGAATTTTATTCATATGACAATATCACTATCTAAATTTAGTATAATATTATTGAGATAGTTTTCTCTTATTGTCCACGCATCTAGCTAGTCCATCGTCAAAGTATCTAAATCTAATTTCATTTGTCTAGTCAAGTGATGTTATATTCACATCCTATAAATATACCACATGAATAATAATATAGGTAAATTCATTAAAAAAATTAAAACAAATTCAAAAGGTAAAAAAATAATTTCACTTATATAGTATATACTGTTATCTATTATCCATTTGATTTCTAGAGTCCCATAATTTTAAATTATTGATTCATAATTTCTTAAACTAGTTTTGTAAATATATTTGATGAATTTATTTCATGTGTTTTTCTATAACTATAACTATTTATAATATATGATATTACAATTGAAATATAAATTTGGGAAAATGTGTTTCATTTGTGAGTAAAAAAATATATTCTGATCCAAATGGATCACAATCAGATTATTAAAAAATATTACTCGACCCTCTAATATTCTTCTTATATCTACAATCAAGAGAATAAAAAATAAAACTTCTTACTATAATTCCATTGAAAGCATATATTATAACTCTATTTTATACAATTATACAAACCATTATTTACAAAACATTCAAATAACAATCATTCCTCAATAGGTATTATAAATCCTCTGATGCTCATCAGGGTTTCAGAATCCCCATTGAAGTCTACATCAATGTATCATCATAATAGATCATCCTTAAATTATTCTATATTTATATAATATTATCCAATTGTGTAAGATATGATCCTTTTAATAGAATCTAAAAGTTATATTCCATTATTCAACATGATTCAACTAAAAATTCCCCCAAAATAGTCAATGTGTTTCCATATACATGTCATAGAGGATATAAAAGTCCCTACAAAAAATTTAAATGGGACTTTTTCCATGTACATGACCTCATGTATTTTTTTATGTTCCTTTTTCTATGATAATTAAGATTCATTAGAAAATGTATTTGAGGCTTTCTTGTAACTAGTAATCCTAAAACATTTGATGGAATTATAAACATAGTCCCATTCTGATATTATGAAAACCATAAAAATTTTATATCAATTAATATATATCCCCTATATTATATTTCATAATGGATATCAACCATCAAAATAATTCTGAATATATGTTCCTTTATGTTTAGATTTTTCATAAAATCTAATCTCTATATAATCATTCCAACCGTATTTAGTATGATTTTGACGAATATCTCAACATCACATACCGTTGGTTAGGAAACAATTATACAGATTACTCCCTGATAACCCTTCATCTAAATAAAAATTTTGAACCTATAATTCTTTAACCATGGAACATACATCATGATATAAGAGATTCTATTTATGTTACATGAAAATATCCAATTGCAATCATCTTCAAAACATGTTGGTTAATCTACGTAAATTTACTCCTATAATTTGCATTGATGGAATAAAATTATGTAAATCTATTTTATATGTGTATAAATTTTTAAATGAAACTATTCTCACTCATTTTTTTTATGGTATAATACAAAACTATCATTGATAAAATACCAAATAATTTGGTTCCCACCATCCATGCAAATCCTTACACAACCAAACATGTTTTGTACATTTTCCTTTCATCATATTTCTTCCTTTACACAATACAATCATTTTTTATAAATTTATCATTTAGCCTATGGTATATGAGTTATATCACATGATTCATTAGTTTTATATAAACAATATTATACTTAAATCATTCACTCCCACTATATGGATTCACTATATTTGGTTGTATAATTTGTGGATTATAGTTCACCTTCATCTATAAGAAATAATAATTTCATGTAAACCACAAAACCTTATAACAATTTTATGAATCCATGAGATATTATTAACTAAATATAATTTTTCTATATATCTTATAATGTATAATCATATTATTTTTCTTTTGGTTAACTACCTTTTGGTACTATCCCTTTATCCTCAATATTACAATTGATTTATAAAACATATTCCACTACTCTCACAACAAGACTTATAATCCAATCATCTGTACTTATTTGAACTTTTTTCTCTATGTTACATATGTTAATTTATTATTTTAATTGTTCCATTTAATCCTTTATTTAATCTCCATTAATTTCAACATTCATGGACATCTAAAATCATCATATTAAAGAGAAGAAAGTATACTCTCAATGAATTGTCTTTTACCATCATCCTAATGTTAGAATAAAAAAATTTCATCTCTATATACCATAATGATTCTTTCCACATACTTTTCATAATTATTTAAAAAAATTTAAGGTATATAATAATATTTTAAATTATTTTTAAAATGTTTAGGTGGCCTTGTTTTAACTATTTCCTAGAACATGGTTTTTTAAAAATGTTATAAAGTATGAATAGTTGAATATTAGATCAAAGGATATGGTTACATTTTCAAATATTATTTTCTAATTTTCATGTGTATTTATATGTTTAATCACACAATTAATTCATTTTTTTATCAATATCCATTCCTAATTTTTACCAATGAATCTTTATAATTTTAGTAGGCACCGTTCTCTCTATCCCAATAGTAGGGTTTATTTGATAATAAAATAAAACATAAAAATAGATATTATACTAGTAAAAATGTCACATGATTTAACAATTACTAATATAATAATTATGTTATGAATTTTGATTGATATATAAAATGTAATACCGATTGAATGATTAAGACATCTGAAAATAAATGGTTATGACCTCAACCAAGCCCATATCTGTTTTTTCTCATGAGACATACTGATGAATAAGGGTTTTATTGAGGTCCCCAAAAACATTTATTCTTTCCAATTGATTCCTCATAGGATTGGGGTGAATTAAAAATAACATATACATATGAAATGTAAAAATATTTCTCCAATAAGTTAACATAATCACTAACCATTTTGAGTAATATGGTGAATGGTATCAAGATAACACATCTACATTCAAATTGATCATACAAAATGTAATAAAATATGGTAGATGACATTATAGAAGTTAAACCCAAATTATTCATAATATTCAACATAGTTTATTAAAATTTATGACAAATACTCTAATAAAAACATTGAGTAATTCTAGAGAGGAAGATCATATTTAATTTAAAATGAAGTGCTATTTTATAAAAATTCCTTTGTATTTTTCATTAAATGATATTTTATATATGTATATCACAAAAAGGAATGTTAAGAAAACTGAAAATATTTTTTAGGACAAATTGAGGTCAAATTAATGAGAAAAAATAAAAAAAAAATATAAATAATCTTTATAAATGAGGAACATTCAAGCATTATAATAGAAAACATACATGTCTTTAAAGAGGAAAAATATTAATTATTTACTTAAAAATAGAATTGAACTATGAAAATGTTTCATAATTAATTGAGTGATTTTTGAATAATAATGGTGGACTAAAAAAATGCAGTTTACTTTAATGGTTTTTTAAAACTGGGATGTTCCCTTAAATTGAACATTCTTACCATGATGAATTGGCAAGGGAACAATTAAAACATGTATTATCCCATAAAATAAAAATGAAATGATCTGGATATTTATTTTTGGAACATATAACCATTATTTATAATAATTATACAAAAAATAATAAAATGATTAATTGGGGTATATAGAAAGATAGCATAACCTGAATGAAAAATGGATGTTCGAGAAGAAACTCAAACCTTGTGTATAACAGAATTGTACACATGTTCACAACATCCTATATAATTCAATTAAATAGATTAATTAACTAATTAATAATATTTTCTATATATATATATATATCAATTTTTATAATTTTATTATCTTCAATTATAGACTTTTTATGATTTATACAATTCAATTTCATCGTTTGAAAGTCTCTATTTTATTGGTTATTATGCATGTTTCACTTCTATACATGTACAATTAACCATTTGAAATTAGAATATATATATATAATTGAATTTATATTTAATTAATGATAATATTGATGATTAAATAGTTATATAATATATTTGGTTAATCAGGTTATGGATGAATCAGTGGGAAATATGTTTCTAATATTAATTTAGATTATTGTTTCTATTTTTGATCAATAGAAACTAGTTTTGATTTATTAATTAACAGTATATATACCATTATAATGGTTTTAGAAAATTAAATAGTCAGTACTACATATATTAAAATCGGTTTTAACCATAATTTTTTATAGCAACCCTTTATTGAAGAATAAAAAAATAAAAACTCATCGTCCACGATGGCGGTAAATCGTCACATAAAGGATGATGTTTTCATTTTTAGAATAAAAAAGGGGAGGGATTAGAATTGATAATAGATATAATTTTATCTTAATATAATTATATTATACATATATTTTTGATATTTTAGTTATCATGGATGTTTTAAAATAATATGTAAGGATAGAATAAAAATAAAAGCTGAAAAGAAATGAAAAGAGAGAAAGGGGAGTTTTACCTTTAGAATTCTTCTACGTGACAACCCCCTTAAGGATCATTCTAGTAAACGTTTGATTAGACCAGCAAAACCATATCATGGCAGGGAGGCTTGGGATATTAAATGGTCTAAAATTGGAAATCATGAAGGGTATGGAAGTGTTATGATATGGGGTGGTGGGGGTTGTATTTATAGTGAAAGAGCGGGGTGTTTTTATAATATTTTAGTCATTTTATTATTATTTGGTATCAATAATATAGATTATTTGAGAATTATAATGAAATATATTGAACTATGAAAGGATAGTTCTAGATTATAATTGTTACATTTTAAATGAATCAATGGATAGTTTATTTAACTTATAGTCTATTTATAATGTAAATAACAGAATTTAACTATTCACAAAAATTCAAGTATTTTAGAAAAATTAAAAAAATTCACAAAACCCTTTTGAAGTATAGAATTAAAAAAATTAATTCCATTTTATAAAAATAATTTTCTAAATTTGATAATTTTTTAAAGTAAAATTATTTTTTTCTTGAAAAATACTAACTTCAATATTATATTTATTTTTATGAAACTTTAAAATATTAATTTATATCTCATAAAATTTTCTTATTATTATAGGAAAATAATATATTAATTTATGAATCTGTACTTTTAAAAAATATTATTTTAAATCACTATTTTTATTATAAATTTTTAAATATTCATTTATGTTTCAAAAAATATCAACACTTTATTCTTTAATTTTAGAAATATTTATTTCATATTAAAGGACATAAATATACCATATTATTGTTTATGGAATATGGAAGTTTTATTTAAAATTTCATTGGTAAATTTACTCTTCTATTGGCCATATAACTATTCCTAATGTTCTAATGACAATTACAACTATCATATTTAATAGTATTTAATGGTTTTAAACATCATGTTCCATAAAACATAAACTCTCAAAGATGATAAATTCTAAAAGAGATATATCCTAAGATCATTGTGTGTTAAATAATTCCCTACTATAAAAATTTCCATAATGTCAACCAGATAAAGATTTGTGTAGTTCTTCATTATAAGTTCCTTAGGCTGCTATGTCGCCTCTTTAATTTTAGGATTATTCCAAAATACATTTACCAGTATAGTCATCCAATTCATCAACACATGTACTTTAGTGTCAAGATTTTGGATATGTTCTTCAAAATATTATAATGAAGGTTCCAATTATATTCCATTAAAATTGAGGACATGTGCTGGGTCTGGATTATACCTTCTTATCAAATAGATGTGGAAAAATTATCTACTTTATAAAGTCATGGAGGTATCCCTAAATGACGATCCAAAACACAAATTCTTTCTAGGATTTCGAGTGGTTTAATATACCAAGGGAAAATTATCCCATTCATTCCAAAACCTATAAAACCCATCTATAGATATGCCTTCATGAAGAAATAATCTCGCATATGAAACACCAAATCATTCCTCTAGTTATGAATATAGACATTTTCTACTTTTTTTTATCTTTGATATGTGTTTGAATTTTCATTTCTTTTACTGTCTATTTTTTCCACAAGTTTTGGACCAAAAAAATTCATTTTTATATTTTATTCCCAAAATTTGTTATTTGAAATATCTTTCCATACAATGCTTCATATGGTGCCATTTAAATACCTGAATAGAAAATACTATGGTAGGAAAACTCAACCCAAGGTAAATACAGATCCCACATTCCATGAAAGTCTTGTCAGCCCAATATCAACTTGTATTCTAATGTTTGGGTCATCCTTTTTGATTTGCTATCATTTTGTGGGTGATAAACAGTACTCAAATGAAGCTCCATGTAAAAATATCTCATTAGATATGTATATAATTTTTATGTAGATATTAGATCATGATGAGGCACATTTGAAAGAGGTTCTCTATGAGGACTCAAAAAACCTGTAATATGGAGTTTTTAAAGGTTATCTAGGGAAAAGTAATTATTTATAGAAAGAAAATGATATAATGTAAATGGACATATTATCGATAATTCGATAAATTACAAAATATGCTAAATAAATGTATTTATGAATCATGCTTCAGACGTAGATAATGTAAATAGACATTGGCTCGAACTGGCATGCAATTATTATTATTTTTTCATGAGAATCAATAGTATTCCCTACATTGATCAAAATAATAAAATAGTGAAAAAGATATTCAAATAGAACTCAACTCTTCCACAATAAAAAACTACATGTCACTCTATCTTATTTTCACTCTTCTCAGCACTGAATCTTCAAAATTTTCTTCCCCAATACTCTTCCTTGGTCCCTCCCCTCATCCAGGAGCCATTTTTCTTTCAAAAATTTGAAAACCCATTCCCTAAAGAAGGTTCTCAAGGAGGTTATATCAAGAGGAAAATCCTCTTCTTTTTCCATTTATTTTCATTTCAATTTATCTTCATTTCTTATTCATTCCAAAACAATCTATCCAATTGATCATGATATATCTATTATCATATATATACTAGAATAATATAATCTTTATATAATAACCATTTTTATTTTCCTTACCCTCCAACATTTATTTTATAAACGAAATCACTATTCAGGAGGTTCCAGTTTACAACGTTTGTGGAAAACAATGTTTTCTTCATCAAATTATTTTTCAAATCTATTCATGAGACAATTTTAATGGTTGAGCTAGATTTTATAATTTATAGTATAACCCTTTTTATGTTTTTTATGTAATATATTTACATAATACTAAATTATAAATAGAATTAGTTCATTATGATCGATAACAACAATAATAATCCAAAAAATTATAACTAAATGTTTTATAGAATGATTGATCCTCATAATATTTAAACAAATGAAATATATAACCATTTAAACTTCTGTATTCTCATTAAAAAAAATGAAACTCAAATCTTGTGAATTATAAAAATTTTATGTGAATTTGTTACTTATAATAATGAAAACTGATTTAGAAATCTTGAAAACAAACACTCCAGAACGATGAAATTCAATTATTTAACATATCAATAAGACCATTAATGAAAATAATAAAACTGTAATGAAAAAAATACATGTATATAAGGTTCTAAATGAATTAATTAATGAGTTTAATTTTATTATCCCTAATTTTAAGTTCAATTGCAGAACACATTCAAATATAAAGTAAGGATTTTCTACAAGAACCTCTATTTTCATTCAAGTTACTCTTTTTCTCCACACACCTCAATGAAATTAGTATTTTTTTCTTATGTAATCTTCATAAATTATTTTTAAAAGTTATATATATATACACTAATAAGAATCCTTCATTATTATATGGGTCGTTACATCTTTCAAAAGGACTATTTAAAAATTCTTTCCTGTAAAAAATCCCATTACAAAGGAACTTCTTCTATACATGAATATTATCTCTAGACTCTATAATCAGTTTTAATATGAAATTTTATTATAAAATTAATAATTTTATAATAAATAAACTATATTAATTCACTTCTAGTGTTATTCAAATATTTTTCCAAAGAAACTATTCTTTTCAAAGTAGAAGAGTATGTCTATCAAGAATAACACGACGATTTTATAATATTATTTTCCTCCATTTCAAAACATATATTGATTAATTTGTTTAATTGGGTTAAATAATTTATGATATCATCTACAATTTTTTATTGGACGGTTTATGATTATTTTGACTATGGATGTGCTATCTTGATACCATTCACCATATTAGTTTGAATGGTTAGTTTTATGTTTAATGATTTGGGAAATTGATTTACATTTAATATGAATGTATATATTTTTTTATGTTTCAACCCTTTAATATGAAAAGTGTATTATACTTATTATGGGTTGGGTGGGGCCCGCTATAACCCCATGCATCGATTGTTCTTATGGGACAAAATAGTTTTGGTTTTTACCTATTTACGAATTTTCATGGGATGTGGCCTTGACAGAATAGTTATTATGTCCCGCATTATACATTACCTAAATATAAAACCAATAACTAATATTACAATTGATTAGTTGAATAGTTGAGTACCTATGGTTATATTTTATTATATCATTATTTATTCAGCTTTTATTCTTTCCATATTATGCTCAAGTTTACGATTAAATACATTTGTTATTCATTTCTCACCACGTAGAGGGTTTATGTTTAGGATCACTTCCACTATATTACATACCCTTATTGAGAATATCAGCTCACCCATTTCTTGTGTTTTATTTTTTCCAAGGATACAAATAAGTATATAATTAATGACTTTCTTGGATAATCTAGGAGTTCGGGATGAATAAAATATGTTGTATTTAATTTCATGCTATAATTTTGAACCTATGTATATATATTGTTTTCCAAATAAACTAAACTCTTCGGTCCTTCGTAATGTGTCTTATTTTTTAATATTTCAATTTAATAAAATAAGGTATCTGTTCCAGGCTCCCGTGGTTGCATCATTATAGTTGGAATCTAAGATAGTTTAGTAGAATAATAGGAAAAATTATTTCCAAAATGTTGATTATAGAACAAAACACTTAAATAGACAATGTGGATAATCATGCAGGAACATCACAGAATTTTAGTATGGTAGAGATACTGTAGATCTTACTAGAAAATGTATCCATGTCTAGACACTACGGGGTTATGTGGTTCATGAACATTCATTATAATGGCCCAGAAATCTATCGTCCATTCATATGGGGAAATCTAGTGTTTGAGGTGTTCGGGGAGGTCATGGTGACTTATCCCCAACACTTTTCTGAATTTCTAGTTTTGTGAACAATGTTTCCAGTTCTGTAAACAGTGTCATCAGTTGCTTTATGTGAACTGTACAATTCTAGGCTTTTGTGAACAGCGTACTGGTAGCCATATGTGAACAGTCCAATGGCAGGCTTCTGTGAACAGTGCAACGGTTGCCATTTGTGAATAGTACAATAGTAGTATTATGTGAATAGTTCAATGGTAGGATTTTGTGAACTTGAAACAGTAGGCTTATGTGAGTAGTGCAATATAAGCCATATGTGAATTGTCCAATGGTAGGCTTATCTGAATAGTGCAATAATAGCCTTATGTGCACAATAAAATTGTCGCCTTATGTGAATAGTCCAACAGTTAGCTTATGTGAACAGTTAAATAGTTGGTTTATGTGAAAAGTGCCATGAGAGCCTTATATGAACAGTGTTTCCAGAACGACGAGGTACCAATCGAAACTTCTATTTCCATTTCAAAATTTTGAGTTCATGAACAATGTTTCTATAAAGGTGAGTTCCAATGGTAGCCTCTATTTCCTTTTCCAAATTTTGATATCATGAACAAAGTTTAAGAATAGTGAGGTCCAACGATAGCCTCTATTTCCTTTTCTAAATCTTGAGTTCATGAATAGTTTTTTCAAAATGGTGAGGTCCAATGATACTCTCTATTTCGTTTTCCAAATGTTGAGTCCATGAATAGTGTTTCTAGCATCCTAAATTTTCGCCCCATTGACGTTTCCTTTTATGTTAAAGGTATTCAAAGACTCATTTTAATGACTCTAAGTCTGATTCATGGGCCATAACTCATATTATAATTTTCCTAAGGCTCAAGATACTTTTACATAGTTAAACCATGTGGTTCAATGCTATCCGCTTTTAACAGAAAATCCAACATATCATAAACCAATGATCTGTTAAATCACATAAAGAGATGAGATATCTTCCTCCCTTATTTTCCTACTTTTTCTCCGGTGTGAGATGCTAGATCCATTCATTCTATCCCGTAGGAGTTCTGTGATCAAACCTACCTCCTTGGATTGGTTCATCACTGTTTTGATTCAACAAATCAGTATATATCATTCATCGATATAATGTATGATCTATAGTCATTCTTTGGGTTCATCTCCTTATGTTTCTCCTTTCATTTTTTGGAATATTATCTCAATATTCCTAATGAAATTTTCTTGGCTGTTTACTGGTGTGGTGGTGTCTCATGTATCCTAGGGTGGATACATTTGTCACATTAGAGGATATCGTAACACGTTGCGTGGCTCGTTCTCGTATAAAGAACATCAAGATCTATTTGAGGAAAGGGATTCATTGCTTCTCTTTTCATTTATGTGAAACTATAGAGTTAACATGTTTTATCCCCATATATCACAATGGAATTGACATATTAAATATTTGAACTGGGTAAAAAATTTATATTGATCGTATGTTATTGCCTGCTATTTTTCTAGATAGTGTGATATCTATGATTACTTTGTTATATATTCATTCTTGATTGAAATTGGTAATGAAAGTAATGCTGGAATTAATTGATATGTGTTTTTATATTGATAAATAATAATGTAAATGAATTTAGTTGTTGTTGTTGTTGTTATTGTAATTTGATGTTAATTAAATTGTTGTAGTAATAATGTTTAATAAATTTGTGATAACTTGTTATTTTGGATCCCTGAAGTTGGAACCTACAAAAAATAAAGTGTTTCAATCAAGATGGATTAAAGAATAGTTTGTTTTTTCTTCTAGGGTTCTCAGTTACCCTCTTACTTGCTTAGGGGCCAAGAGACCGATTGATATAATTTTTGTTTTCTTATTTAATATGTTGTTATGTTATCCTTGAAGGATCTTGTGATATGTGGGGGTAGGGAGGCCTATCGGTTGTTATATAATTTGACACCCAAAGTGGCGAGATGCATCAGTTTATGCATGTGGGTGTCATGGAGGAAATTAGAGATGATGGAACAGGTTGGATGTGAATGTTTGGATGCTTTCTATTCATTGTTTATTAATTATCTACTTTACTTTTCCCATGGATCAAGGAAGCTAGTCTTGCATACCCTTCTTCCAAAAGGGTTGAAGTCTTGCGAGGCATGCCACATAATTTCTGTGTTTGGCTTCTCGAGGGAGGATGGGTCTACGCTCTTGTAATAGGTGGAAAGACTCGATGGGTAGTTCACCTAAATATCATGTTGAGCTCCTTGTGTTTAATATCATAGAATGTTTTTATAGAATTCAAGGGAATATGGGAATGTAATGATGTTAATAAATGATTGAATAAATTATGTCAACCCATGGGGTTGGATCTTTTTGGGATGCAATAATGAGGTTGAAATTTAAAGTAACCGTGAAATTTGGGTGTGATGCTAATGAAATATAATGTAGAGATTATTAATGGTTATTTAATGTTTAATGAATTAATTAACATACTGTGAAACTGATAAAAAGTGAATGAATTAATGCATTAAATCACTTTAATTGGTTGTGGTCTTATAGGATACCTAGTCTTAGAAGTGGAAAACGAGAATCCTAGAGATGTTAGCTATAGTTGAGTCTATGACTAGTTCATGACCATAGTGTGGTTGTGAACTATAGTATATTATGTACCTTTTGTGTTTCTATAGGCTACTACACCCCATTAGTTAGGGAAACTGACACATTTGTGATTCTCATCCCACGAAAGGTGTTTTCCCCAACATTCGAGTGGGGTGATCGATGGATGACAACCCCATTTGGCCCCACTCTCTTCTCATGGTATTTACTTGTTCTTGTAGGCACAACAGTTAGTTTTCCCCATATATATGTGTAGAGGGCTGTAAAGGATTTTGTTTATTCTCACACATATATTCTGGATATATTTTTATATGGACTACTATAGGTAAAATGTGTATAGGTTGTGATGTCTTGAGGAACCTTACTCGGTGTATGAGCTATAATGGATTGATGTATAATGACCAATTAATGATACAAATTATGCGAGCTACGGTGGAACCTTGAAACTACCTAGTTACATTCCTGTGTGAATGTGGTGGTTTTGTTGCATGAGGTCCATAATGTGGTGCTTTGCCCAGGTGTCTGCGGGCAAGCCTTTTGGACAGAGATTCTTAGGATGTACAATGTTGGGGGAAATCAGAAAACCAGTGGGGAAGTAGTAGAAGGGGACCATTGATTATCATTATTATATTATATACTCTTTTATGAGATACTTGGATAGAGTATCCATGGTGAGGCTGGGAACTCAATATACTTATTTAGATGATGAGTTAGTTTCACTTGTTGTTCACTGTGCTTTAGCATGATTTTTTTACTTTTTCACAGGATTCTCTGGGGAGGATCCTTTTGAGTATACATTTATACTTACTCTACATATATACAAACAACATTTTAGGTAACTTGTAGGAAGATTGAGATCAAGATGGTTTCTACTGGCTTCGGGTTGCGTGAGATGTTCAGGCATGTGGTTGGGGATGTTTTTTACTTACTTTGGGGTATTTGTATTTTTTCCACTCTATTTGTAGTAGTATTTTGATGACCTTACATATGTGCACATGGGGTTTATTTTATTTTTCAGTCTGAGTTGGAGTTGGTTGGTGTATATCTTATCTCTCTCTCACATGTTCTCATAAAGTGCAATGCCACCCATTTATGTGTTTACAATTCCCTCGGTGATAGTCTCCTACCCTGGGCCTACATATGGCGGGACTCAGGGGTCATTATCTCCCTTCCCACATTACCGGCCCAGGAGGGATACACCTTGTGGGTAGGGGGTCATGATGGAGTGGTATCAAAGGTATTTTGAGGGATATGATGGAGTTTGGTGTTAAGAATAGGTGAAGTTTCATGGGTTGGAAGGAAAAAAAGTGTTACCCAAATTTAGTGAGTGTTGTAAACACTGGAGACCAGCTGAGAAATATGTGTTTAGGCCCCCCTATGATCTAATGCATGAACAATTAATTTTAAAATGGCTACTAAACATGGCGAAACTAGTTGTAGGGTAGAGGAAAATGAAAGGATCATGCATTATTATTCCCTGTGCATGTGTTTGAATGGGTTGACCTTGGGATTGCATAACTAAAAATTAAAATAATTAAAATAATTAAATGTTGTTGAGTATTCCATATTCACAGTTCAATAGCTTTGACTGTTTTTTATTTTTCAGGTATGGAATTTGGATGAATTCCTCATCAAGATCTCATAGAAGATGTCAACAGGTAGTGCCAGCAGATCGCTGCAGGGCATAGGTCGATGACGACGACACTTAGAGGGTAACAATTTGAGATTTTCAGTGCCAAAGTCTACATAAGTACGAGGACTCTGTTTTGGATGAATTAACTGAAGACTGGTTGGAGGAGGTTGAGATATGCTTCAATTCGATCTGTGCTCAAAAAGAGAACTATGGGTCCTTGGTAGTGATGATGCTATGTAGAGCAGTGAGGCAGTGGTGGTTCTTTCCCCTTAGGGATCTCGAAGAATCAATGATCTCATGGGGGGAGTTATGAGGCTGGTTTAGAGTTGAGTTTCTTTCTTCAATCATGATAGCATCTAGACTCAATGAGTTTCATACTATTTGACAGGGGATCTTCAGTGTGTGTTAGTTTGGAATCAATTTTAGGAACCTCTTATGATATGCTTTAGACCTATTTCCAGATGAGGAGGACAAGGTGAGGCATTTCGAGGAGGCTTTGCGTCCAGATATCTAGTGCCAGGTCACCCCATTTATGCAGAAGACATATCTTGAGTGGCAGGTGATGGAAGAGGTCGTTGAGAGGACATTGTCCAGAACTAGATCATCACAAGGGGAGAGTCATCATGATTCCCCAAGAAGTTGAGTTTTCATACAGGGTTACCTGTTTTTAGGGTAGACGAGTTTCCATTCTACTTGGGGTAGGTTCCAACCCTTAGCCTCTCATTTCCCCAGGGGTAGCTACTCTAGGGACAATGCCAAAGAATCATGCACTTGTTTTCCTTGTGGTGGTCGAGGTAATCAGTAGTGAGAGTTCCCTACGTTTTAGAGAAGTCATCACACACTTGGTGTTCTACTCTAGGTTCTTCCATTGAGTAAGTTTCATCTAAAGAAGCATTAGTATTTTTCACCAGCTTTGTATAGTAGAGGGTAGATGGGGAAGGCAGGGGATAGAAACATGATTCCCCTCGTCCTTATATTGTATAGCGCGACCATGGTTATGGTCATAATTAGGGTCATAGTGGCTTTAGAGGAGGTCATGGTCAGCTTTACTCTTTAGCATTGCCAGCTCTAGGTGAGCCTGATATCGTTCGAGGTCCCCTTTGCATGTTTTCTACCTTGGTGAATTCCTTGTTGTATTCCGAATAGACACACTCCTTCATATAACCTACCCATTTCAATGCTTTGGGACTTGATGTAGAGAGGCTTCAAATGGACTTGGTTTGACTACGCTAGTTGGAGGCCGAGATGACTTGTTTGAAGTATGTGGAGACTATGATCTAGTGATGTGGAAACACCTCTCTTGGGGAGATTTACTATGTTAACAGATACAACCATATTATTTCAACCTCAGCATGGATTAGTAGAATTTGTTATAGGCTATCATGGATTTCTTTAGGAGGCATGTTGTGTTCTTTCATTGGGATAGAGAGATGGTGGTGTTTATTGGCAACCGAGACCCTCAGATGAATCAGAGGCTTGTTTCGTCTTTATCATCCATGAAGGCTGAGCTAATTTTGAGTTCCTCAGAGGTTCATCAGAAGGTATTTCCAACGGTCGTAGAATAGTACACTGATGTCTATCCAAAAAAGGTTTTAGCAATAACCCCTTTATGGGAGATAATGTTTTGGATCAAGCTACAACCATAAGCGTCTCTTATACTATATGTCTCCATATAGAATGGACCCTTTGGAGTTACGAGAGCTACATATACATCATGATGGTTTGTTATATTGTGGTTTGTTTCAGCCAAGTGTGTCACTATGGGCTGCATGATTTTATTCGTGATGATTTCTTATAGTAGTTTATGGTTGTAGATCAATTATCATCGCTTAAAAAAACTGACAGTGAAGAATCACTATCCTCTTCCACAAATTTATGATTTATTCGATCCTATAAAGGGTTAAAGTTGGTGATCAAAGATCAACATGCTGTTAGGATACAATCAGATGCGTGTGAAGGATGAGGATATCCTTAAGACTTCTTTCTATTTCCTTCATGGTAATTATGAGTTCATTGTAATTTCATTCAGTGTGAATAATTCTGTAGCTGTATTTATGGGATTGATGAACATTGTTTTCCACGAGATCCTATAAATGTTTTTGGTGGTTTTAATCAACGACATCATTATGTACTCCACATCTGATTTGGATCATGAAGAGCATTGACACACCGTTTTGGGAGTTCTTCGTCAACATCAAATATTTGGGAAGTAGTTGATGTGTGAGTTTTGGGATCTAGAAGTCATTTTCAAGGAAAATGTTGTGCCCCAACAGGGAGTAGATGTGGATCCATCAAAGATAGAAGTAGTGGTGTCTTGGGAAACCCCCAACACAGTGTTACAGGTGTGAAGTTTCCTAGGACTCCTAGGATACTAAAGGAGGTTTATAACCGATTTATCTCAAGTTACAACTCCTCTGATTGCTTTTACTAGGAAGGATCAGGTATATATATGGACTGATCAGTGTCAGGTTGCTTCCTAGTATCAAAATGAGAAGTTTTTAAGTGCACCAGTTCATTGTCTTATAGTAGAGGGGGTTCAATTTGATGTTTTCTGTGATGCTTTGCATCTGGGGTTAATTTTTGTTCTAATGAAGTGAAGATTAGTAGTTTTTATGGGTCTTAGCAGTTGAATCCCCAAGAACATACCTATGTGACCCATGATCTCTGGTTGGCATCTGTGGTGTTTTCTCTGATGTTGTAGAGACATTACCTCATTAGTGAAAACTTTTTGGTATTCAGTGATAATAAGAGTTTGAGTTATTGTTACTCCAAGCGTGACCTGAACATAAAAATCTGTTGGTGGATGGATTTCTTATAGGAAAATTACCTCAATATATTGTATACACCTAAAAAGGGGAATGTTGAAGCTGATGCACTGAGATGGAAATCACATAGTGATGTAGTGCTTGAATATGGTGAATTTTGGTGAGTAATGGAAGAAATTTCAAAATTATATTTCGGTATGGGAGATTTTGGGGGTAGATGTTCTCTTTTTCAGATGATGATGTAGTCATATCTAGTGAATTAGGTAGAAGAGTCCCATTTGGGGGATCTTGAGGTTGAGTTATAGAGAGACTGAGTTGTTTGTGGTGAGTCCCCTAATGGTTGTTCTGATGATAAACAACAGCAATTGTTGTATCACCGAAGTCTATTTATTATTTTGGTGATGCACAAGATGGTTCTCAGAGAGTTCCATAGTTGTCCATTAGCAGTTCATCATAGCATGAAAATGATGTACAGATCCTTGAGGAGTCAGTTTTGCTGGCCTGGGCTAAAGCGTTCTATTACAGAGTTTTTGACTCAATGTTTGGTCTTTAAGAAGGTGAAGGCCAAACACCGTGTTTTGGATAGTCTGCTCTAGCCATTAGATGTTCCTCATTTGATGTGGGAGGAAATCTCAATGGCCTTTGATACTAGATTACCTAGATCATAGGGAGGACATAAAACTATTTGGGTGGTAGTGGATCATTTGACAAAATCATCAAACTTAATAACAATCAAGGAGTCCATCTCAGTGGATGTTTTGTCGAGGAAATATATGGAGAAGGTGGTGAGACTTCATTGTGTCCCAAGGAAGAAAATTTCTGATCAAGATCCTCATTTTACCTCTATGGTGTGGAGAGGTATCCAATATTCCATCGGCACTCAACTATTCCTTAGCACTAATTTTCATCCTTAGATGGATGGTAAGACAGTGCAGACAATAATGAATCTTGATGACATGTTACGCTCTTGTGTCCTAGATTTTGGAGGTTTGAGGATGAGGCACTTAACCTTAGTGTATTTCACATAAAAAAATAGTTTTCACTCCACCATTGGTATGGTTCCATTTGAATCCTTGTATGGTAAAAATTTCCGTTCTCCATTGTGTTGGACTGGGGTCAGAGAGATAGCAATTCTCAGACTGGAACTAGTGCAGAATATAACAGAGATGGTTCAGGTCATTCTTTAGAGGATGAAAGTAGTGTGAGGTCATTAGAAATCATGGGCTGATCAAAAGAGGAGACCGTTAGAGTTTTATATTGGGGATCAAGTGTTTCTAAAGTTGACTCCCCGTTGTGGTAATTGAAATTTGGGTCATGTAATTAAGCTTTCTCCCTAGTTTATTGGGCATTTTGAGGTGTTGGGTCGTGTTAGAGCTGTGGCGTATCAAGTTTCACTTCCGACACAAATGACTTAGATTCATTATGTTTTTCATGTGTCACATCTCCATCGTTATCTTCATGATATCACCCTCATCATCGATTGAGGAGTGATCACTATTGTTGATGATCTAACCTTTGAGGAGCAGCTGGTATAGATCCAATAATGTAAAGAAAAGGTGTTTCACGGGCAATCTATCCCCTTGGTTTGTGTATTTTGGTGACATGGTGGGGTGGAGGATAGTACCTAGGAATGTTAGTCATAGATACATGCTCAGTACCACGAGTTTATGTTATGATTAATTATTTTAATTTTTAAAAATAAATTTATGTTCGCTTTGTGATTGTAGACCTTTCATGTTTATGAGATATATTTCATTTGTTTACTTATTTTGGATTTCTCTGTTTTGAGAGGCATCTCGATGGGTAGAAGTTCAAACCCTGATTATATTTCCATTTAGGTGGGTTTTGAATTCTCATATAAGATAATGATTAGAGGTATCTGATGGAATAGACCAGACCTCTTTGCTACATTCCTCTACAGAAATCTAACATTTGAGGTGCCCTGGGAGGTCAAGGTGACTTATCCCCATCACTTATCTGAATTCCAGTTCTGTGAACAATGATTCCAGTTATGTGAACAGTTTCATTTGTATCCTTATATGAACAATGAAATTATAGGTTTATGTGAATAGTTCAATGGCATCCTTATGTGAACAGTCCAATGGTAGGCTCATGTGAATTGTGCAACGGTAGGTTCATGAGAATAGTGAAACGGTAGGCTTATGTGAACAGTGTTATAATAGCCTTATGTGAACAGTCCAATGATAGGCTTATGAGAATAGTGAATCTATTGCATTATGTGAACAGAACAACAATAGCCTCATATGAATAGTCCTATGATAGGCTTATGTGAATAGTGCAATGGTATGATTATGTGATTAGTGAAACGGTAGCTTTATATGAAAAGTGTTTCTAGAATGGTGAGGTTCCAATGGTAACTTCATTTTCCATTTCCAAATTTTGAGTTCATAAACAATTTTTCTATAATAGTGAGTTCCAATGGTAGTATATATCTCCTTTCCCAAATATTTGGTTCCTGAATAGTTTTTCCATAATGGTGAGGTCCAACGGTAGTCTCACTTTCCTTTTCTAAATTTTGAGTTCATGAATAGTGTTTCCAGAATGGTGAGGTCCAATGGTAGCCTCTATTTCCATTAAAAAATTTCGTGTTTATAAATAGCGATTCTATCTTTCTACAGTTTCACCCCTTCAATGATTACATTGATATAAAATGCATTTATAGCCTTGTTTTATGAACTCTAATTCCGATTCAACAGACGTAACTCCTATATTAATTTTTATAAGGGTTGGGATTCTTTTACTTTATTAAAACACGTGGTTTAATGTGATCCACATTTAATGGAAAATCCAGCGTATCTAAAACCACTACACCATTAAATATCCTAAAGACCCAAGATATCTTCTTCCATAGTTCATCCTCCTTGTTCTCTGGTGTGAGATGCTTGAACCTTTCATTCCATCCCACCAGATTTAGGCGATCAAAAATTCCTCCTTGGATTGGTTCTGCTCTGTTTCGATGCAATAAAGCAGCATCGATCAATCTTCGATATAAGTTATGATCTAAAGTCTTTATTTTGAGTTCCTCTCCTTCTATTTATCATTGATTTTTTTAATTGTATCTTTCTATTCCTAACTGATGTTTCTTGGGTGTTTACCGATGTGGTGGTGTCTCTACATCCTCAGGTGGATACAGTTTTCACATGAGATGGAATCATAACCCATTGTGTGGCTCTTTCTCATATAAAGAACATCATGAGTCATTTGAGGTAGGGGATTCGTTTCATCTCTTCTCTTTTCATGTAACTATAGAGTTACCATGTTTAACCCACATGATCTCAATGGAATTGAAATATTAAAAATTTAAACCGAATATATAAATAGATATCTATCATATGTTATTTCCTCTTATTTTTCTAGATAGTGTGATATCTATGATTTCTTTGTTAGTTTTTCATTCTTTATTGAAATTGGTAATGAACATAAAGCTGTAATTATATGATAATTGTTTGGCCAGAGATAATGAGGCTTGTAAATGAATATGGTTTTTGTTGTTGTAATTTGATGTAAATCAAATTGAAGTGGTAAGAATGTTTAATCAATTTGTGATAGATTACAATTTATGATTCATGATGTTAGAATCTATGAATAATAAATCGGTTAAATCAAGATGTATTAAAGAACTATTTGTTTTTACTTGTAGGGTTCAAAGTTACCCAGATTCTTTTTTAAAGGACAAGAGCCCAATTGATATGATATTTGTTTTCATGCTTCCTGTGTTGTGATGTGAGCATGGAACACTATTTTGATATGTGTGGGTAGAGAGGCCTATTGGTTGTGGCAACGTTTGATGCCCTGAGTGGTGAGATGCATCAGTTTATGCATGTGGGTGTCAAGGAGGACACTAGAGATGATGGAACGAGTTAGTGTGAATGTTTGAATGATTTTTGTTTCTTACTTGTGGTTTATTTTCTTTACTTTCCCTACTACTCAAGGAATCTGGTCTGGCATACCCTTATTCCAAAAGGAGCGAAGACACATGAGGCATGCCACATGTTTTCTGTGTTTAGCTTCTCAATGGAGTATTGGCCTACGCTCTTATTATGGGTCGAAAAAACTCGATGGGTAGTTACCCAACTCACCATGTTGAGACCCTTCTGTTTAGTATCTTATAAATTTCTTCTAAAATACTTAGGAATATGGGAATATAATAATGTAAATAAATTATTGAATAAATGATGTTAACCCATGGTGGTGGAGCTTTTTGGGACACAATGATGAGGTTTCAATTTAAAAAAGAGAGAACTTTGGATGTGATTCTAATTAAATATAATGTGGAAATTATTAATTGTTAGTTAATGTTTAATGAAAAAATTAATGTAAAGTGAAACTAATAAAAAGAAAATGATGTAAATTATTAATGGTCTTTAAATGGTTTTGTGCTTATAGGATACCTAGACTTAGAAGTGAAAATTGGGAGTCAAAGAGACGTTAGTTTCAGTTGATACTTGGGATATGTTATGCCCATAGTGTGGTTGAGATCTATAGTATATTATATAATTTTTTTGTTTCTATACGCTACTCCCCCCCCCATCAGTTATGGAAATTGACACCCTAAGGATTCTGAGCACTAGGGGGTGGTGTTTTCCCCAACATTCTTATTGCAGGATGGATGGCTATCTAACCCCTTTGGCCCCACAATCTTCTCTTGGTAGTCACTTGTTCTAGTAGGAACATAAGTTTGTTTTCCCCATATAAGTGTGTAGAGGGATATAATGGCTTATGGTTATTCACCCACATATTTTCTATAAATCGTTTCCTATGGACAACTATAGGTATAACATGTATAGGCTGTGATGGCTCGGGGATCCTTACTCAGTGTATAGGATGTAATGGCATTAGGTATTACGCTCGATTATGAAAGACGTTATGCATGTTTTGGTGGCTCTCGGAAAGTACCTAGTTTATTTTTTTTGTGGACGTGGTGGTTTGTTTGCACTAGGTGCATGTTGTGGTGATTCTCCCTGGTGTTTGCAGGAAATCCTTTTTTGAGAGAGATGCTTAGGATGTGCGATATTAGGGAAAAGCGTCAATCTAGTGGGGAAGTAGTAGCAGTATAAACTTTTTTTTATTTATTATATTATATACTCTTGTATACGATACTGGGTGAGAGTATCCATGGTGAGGCTCAGAACATAGTATAACTGTTTTGGTGACTAGTATGTTTCACTTGTTGTTCACTGTGATTTAGCATGTTTTCTTTACATTTTCACGAGGGGCTCGAGGGATGGTCCTACTAAGTATATTACTATACCCCTCAAAAATATACAAACTATTTTTTAGGTCACTTGGAGAATGTTGGAGACCCAGCTGGTTTCTCCAAACATGTGGTTGTAGGAGGTATTCAGGATTGTGTTTACTATGATTTTTACTTTATTTTGGGTATTTTTAGTTTTCCCATTCTATTTGTATTATTTTTTCATGACATTACATATGTGAACTTGGGTTTTATTTTATTTTTTTGTCTAATTTGGAGTTGGTTGGTTTATATCTTATCTCTCTCTTGCATGTGTTCTTTTAGAGGGTAATGTCTCTCATCTTTGTGTTTACAATACCCTTGGTGCTAGTTGCCAACCTAGGGACTACTGGAGGTGGGACTTAGGTGTCATTATCTCCCTTCTCACATTTTCATCCTATGGGGTACACTATGTGGGTAGGGGGTCATGAAATACATACCGTGGAGTAAAATCACCAACAAGGTGTTTCAGGCTTCTCTCAGGGTAATCTGGTACCTGACAATGGGCCATACTACCCCCTTGGTCTGGCAGTCTAAAAGGATATTCTAATCAAAATTCACATATCAGTTACAAGTCATTATGAAGGAATTAAATATACTTTTTTTATTAATAAAATCGTGTTTATGATTATGGTGTTATCTATGCATTGGATTCCAATTAATGTTACGGATTCTGCTCGTTGAGGTTTTTCTATATTATTAATATAAAAATCTAGAGTATTCCATCATTTATTAATGGAGATTTGTTGAAGGATTGGAAACTAAATGAATTTATGTTACCCATGTAGGAGTTTCCCCCCTATGCTAGATAATGATGTTAGTTCTAGGGTTGTGACTGGTGTTGAGAAACATATAACAATAGTGGATAGCTAACATAGGTTATGGACAATAACCTTATCCATATAGATCACCTTGAACAAGAATGTGGAGGAGAAATAATAAACCACTTTTTGTGGAAATAGCCTCAATATTTTCATGGTAATACAATCCCATTCAATTTAGAGTAGTTGATATGTTCCGTAGGGATGATATTTCTCACTTCGAGATGTGATGAAAGGGAGATAGTTGACCTAAAATTTTATCATTTATCAGGAGATGTTGAATTATGTTGGTGACTAATTCAAATAACAATGAATGAGGAAGATATTAAAAATATGGATTGGATAGATTTAAAGGAAATATTCATAGAGTAATACTTTAATCGTGAAAAGTGACTAGATATGGAAAAGCAGTTCATGAATATGAGGAAAAAAGAGGATGAGAATGATACAATGTATGAAGCTAACATCACAAGATTATCCAGGCATGCTAAGGAATACATACATAGTCGAATAATCTAGTTAGATCGATTGTTTAACAGTTCAAAAACATTCCATTTAATGAAACTAGACTCCCAATTTCTCTCATCCTATGATGATATAGTATCATGTTATATCAAGATAGAAAATGAATTCACCATGTAATATGATGTCAAAGTAAATAAGAGAAGAATAAGGATAATGATATTTATAAAAAAGGAAAAAGTGAAATGAGGAAGAAGTTAAGAGTTGAATTTATACCCTATTGTAATTTTGGGAAAAATCATCCTAGTACTTTCATGGAGGGAATGGGTGTTTTTAAAAAATGTGGAGAATAAGGCCACCATTCTCATGATTTCAATAGAAAAAATGAAGTTACCAATGTTCAATGCAATAATTACAATGATATGGGATATTAGGCACATTAATATCCTGAGAATCATGGAAAATTATTCTTAATATGGTCAAGGGATAGAGGACAAGCTTATGCATTAACAACCACTAAAGTTTGTGTTTCTAATGATGTTGTTGTAAGTAATTTAATCATTCCCTCAAGAATAGAAAATTCTTTATTTAATCTGGATCATCACATTCTTATATATCATCCTAGTTTTCCAAAAATATTAGATACTCCTTATTTGATTTAATAAAAGAGTTATTAGTAAAAACTACCAAGGGAAGTATCATTTAAAAAAAGATGTTTCCACTACTACTATACTCCATATTACTAAAGAAAATAAAACATCCAAAGATGGATTCTTAAATTTTTCCCTATGAGAATCCATAATTTTTGTTCGGTTACAAATAAGAAGCTTAAAAAGTGTTTGAGTTAAACATAATAGGTCACCACCAATGGATTCAAGAACATTATATCATATTCTTATAAAATTAGAATTGTGAAGGTAATAAACTATGTATAATAGTAAATATAATGATCCACATTGTTCTAGGTTCCTCAAGGGACACCTAACTAATACTACCATCTTTGTCCTAACAAGAATGTCTTTGAACAGATGTTACAATGTATATATATATATATATATATATATATGTGTGTGTGTGTGTGTGTATGAGTGTGAATAAGTATAAATATTTATATATATATACACCATAAATGTATGAAAATAATTATGTGAATATATTGATATATAACATTATCTAAGACTCAAGGTGTAACCCCAAGAAATCCAGGAATATTCAAAATAATTTCTCATAACTATCATTGAATAAGTGCATGTAAATTATATATAATTAGTAAATCATGAAATGAATACATAGAAAAGGTCCAATTATGTTAAATTAATTGGTATTCATATAACCTAAATTAATGAATCAATTAATTAACTAGAAACCGGATCCCATCTATGGTGTTTCATAAAATAGAGGCCATGCATGACACATTGAATTATAAAAAGGCATAACTGTCTAATCCCATTATAATATTCCATATAGGGAATTAGGAGACATGTGTGGCATGTTTTAGATGAATTTCCCACTAAGTATTTCCCTGATAATCTATTATGGACCCAATTATCCCTCATGGGTAGAATTTAGCCATCTGGTAAGATATCTCACCTAGAATGTCCAATTAAGACCCTATATATCACTCACGGTGTGATATGATTCATTTATAGTATTCTAGTTATTATGCTTGATGAGAATGTCCAATTCATTCAAAATCAAATCAATTGTAATACCATTATCAGGGAATTTAGGTTGTTCATGAATTTCACTAACCTAGAACTATTTAAAAAAATATTTTAATTAAAATTTTCCAATTCATTTTATAAGGTTAATTTATGTTTCAAATATAAAATAATGTTCCTATATATATGGTCTACCATTTTCCTTTTGTCGAATTAGAATTATATTAAATTTAAAAAAGAGAAACCCAAACAACATCAATAAGTATTTGAAATTAATTTCATGGCATAAGTCTCATGGACTTGAGAAAGTAACACTCTATGTGTGGGCTCATATCCGGGTGGATATCCTCTGATAATGAATTTTAGTTCCTATACCACCCTTAATAATGTTTATATCTTTTAGATGGAAAAAATAATAGGAACCAAAGGTTTATATTGGGTGATAGAACTCAATTCATTATGGATTCAATGAGCCAATCCCCTCTATGTATTAATTGGTTCATCATTACTCTTGAAACTTGTCATTAGATTAAAAAATATGATTAATCAAAAATCAATTATTTATTACTGGTGAATTATATTTTTATGGGATCACATAGGATATATTAATTAATAATCCCATTTATATAAAATTTATTAATTAAAACATTTGGTTTTTATTTAATAATTCAGGTTAGTGATCACATAAAATTGTTAGTATTAATTATTAGACAAAACAAGAATAGTTCAACTTATAAAATACCCCAATGATAATATTTAATTCATTTGTATTATATCATTTGGATGAAATGAAATGATATTTTAGGGTGTTATTTTATACATACATGAGAGGATTTAACGTTATCATATACTTCTAATCAAAGTGATGTGGGAAACATAACTTAATTGAAATTTAAAGAAGCATCAATGGTTGTACTAGAATGATTTAGAGGTAAACATTGAGAAAAATTATGTCTAGGAAATTTGGATTAGGGATTTAACTAAAAATATCATGAATATATGATTTAATAATTTTTCTAGAGATAATTATATATAAGAAAATAAACTATTATCATTAAAATAGTTTATACGATGATAGTATTAATTTATATCTTCTTCAATAAAATTTCCAATGACTTTATATTCTTAATCCAATTGTGAGGCAAATTAAAATTTTATAAAATAGAGGGAAAAATTAACATAATAATTAATTTCTATAAAATTTAATTAATATTAATTTTTAATCATATATTTTATTTTTATATATAAATATCTAGTATGAACAAAAAATTTAGCAACACTATGACAAATTTTTTACAAAGAAAATGTCTTCACTATTGTAAATTTCTTAGTGTTTTATAGGTTCTTACACTTACAATTATTTCATGAGAGGATTATTTATGTGTTAGAATAATATATACCCAATACACCACTAATTGATACTATCATAGGAGTAATGAAATTTCAGAAGTGGAATAAAAATGATTAATATATTATGTATCATAGATTTTTTTAATCATTGTATAATTAATCCCAAAAGAAACATGTGGATATAAAATCCTTTTTCTCAAATATCAAAGATTTATACTCAAGGATATTGAGTTATGAGGGATATAATTTCTCAATTAGACTATTTATATGTAATAGAGAAGTTTAAAGGTCTATTTAACTTCATATGGTAATGATGGCGGGGCACAAAGTGTTATTTTATAAAAATGGATTAATGTTGGATAAATATATATCAAAATAAATTATTACTACACATTATTCACCTAGATTATCCAAATTTATTTATTTTAATACGATAATTAATAAAGAGAATAAAATTACATATCATATTGCTATGATTCACCATGTGAAGAATAATTGTTTTCATGAATCTATTTTAATTTGTTTTTTATTTTTCTATGTACCCCAGGTAGTGGTATTTCACCTAAGGATGATATCTGAAAGACACCTCCCACAATCAGTATACTCATGTTTTCCCTATTAGTATCTATATTAATAATACTAAACATATACACATCCATTAGGTGTTTGACAAATAAAATTTATATGTATATGTACATGTATTTTGATTAATGAAATTAAAAACTTAATATTTGAAAATATAAGAGAGAATGAAATTAGGATTAAATAAATGCTATAAATTGAATTTTAGAATTATTTAAATCATAATTATATTAACTTAATTATATACTTATCATAATATTCAATATAATTATCCCCATAATTCCTTTAATCCATTTTATTATAATTGTGATTATCCTATATAAATAAAAAAAATATATGACAATAGCTTTTGTTATGTTGTTAAAGAACATCATTAACATATAACATCAAGATGATTTTCCTCTATAATATGTAAAAATATTATGACTAGGTAGAGTAAAATAAATTAATAGGAAGAAGAAAACATTATATGATGTGAACAATATTACTACATGTTACTATAACTTTAACTATTAATAAATCATCTTTCAAAAATTTTGAAAAATAATAATATAAAAAATAATGCTCAATACCATATAATATACCTCCTTTGGGAAAGAAGAAAAAAAATTTCTCTGTCATCACTAGAGAAAAAAGATAACAATACACTATATAGGAAAAATGCATCACATCACTTTAATTATTAAATGAAGCACACCATTAAAAATCACTAAGAAATAGATAAAACTAAATCTACTAGAATATGGAATAATTCTTATAGTGCACTCGAAACATTTTTAAATAGAATAATATCATCAATAATTACTCTAAAAAATCAATGTTGAATCTACTATTTTTATCATTTATCTTTTTATGAGTGAACATCTAATAACAACTATTTAACCATTAATCAAAAAAATACTCTAACACATGATTCCATAAGATCAACAACCTAGAAATTGTTTTTATTTTTATTCAATATTATTTATTTCCTCAAATAATCATAAAATAAATAGTATGAGTTATTATTTTGACAATATAAATCAACAAGTCTTCATTTATTTGGATTATAATAAATTATTCCTGGTTTTATTTAAGTAAAAAATGCTTATTTCCATTGATCAATGTATTTTAGTTTCTAAAGTGGTGATTTAAAGGAAGGGGATATATCAACATATGAAAATATTTGAATTATTGGATCAAGAGGATATTTTTATGTGTTTGATGATGGGAATGAATTATTCTCAATATTTAATTCAATTTACAATCCTTGAAATTTTTTTGGATTATGAGTGATCCCAATATAGCTCTCCAATTAATTTAGAAGTGATTATGTTTTCGGGAGAATTATGTTGTAATTAACCGAGTATATTATTGCATTTTTCATATGTTTTATATGAGTTATTGTATGTTTTATGTGATAAAATGTCCCAAATAACCTATATTAATTTAATATTATATATAATTATTTTCCATGGAAACATTATAATTTTATAAAAAAAGGAAATGATCTTTTGTTTAATGGAACGATTATACCCTTTAACAGTAAAAAATAATGATTTTATGAAAATGTTTTTCTTGGGACCTCATGTTTTTTTGGTGTTGGAACCAAGGATGGAACTTTCTTTAAATAGATTATGGTTTTTTTCTTTTCAACCCTCACTAGGAAGATGAATGAAATTTCAAGAAAAAGGATATTATAATTAAAGGAAACAACAAAATTGATGGTGGTGTTGTTTCCTAGTGTTTTCCATATTTGTTTGTCAAAAATTTGTAAGTTGGATTTCATTGAAAAATATTTATTTCTTTTAAGTCTATTTGAAAATATAGAAAAAAATTAGTTTTGTGATGAATCTTTACACATGTTTTGTTTCGTGAATGATTTATGAATTATGATGGTCTGTTCAATGATTTTGATCAGCATCATGAATTTTATTTTTCTAGAATAAGCCTTTCATATATATGACAAAAAATTGATTTAAAAAATCATTTGGATTGTGTTTGCGAATATGAGGAACATAAAAAATAGATACATTGTTTTTATGTGATGATGAGAAGTGCAACATTGTGGCTATGTGGTGTGGTGATAAAGGGATCCACGACTACGCAAAATTTCATTTGAGCATCATGAAGGGATGAGAATAGTGAATTTGTTTATGAAATATATGTAAAATGGTTTTGAGGTGGTGGATCATTGCAAACGGCCAAGCCTACATATATAAGGATGTCCCCACATCATTTGACAAGAATAATTCATTGATGGAAAATACAAATTCACTCTGATTTCCTGAAGCCAGTGGAACTTCCTAAAATCAACATTCTATCTGAGGTTGAACATCATGAAAATACATTTTTATTCTTAATTTATGATAATTATTTTGGTTATTGATTACATAGAACATATGGGGTATACTGATTTGACTGAGTGATCTTAGAGAGGGTGTTTGTTTTGTGGAGGCAAAGGTTTTTCATGAAAGAATCTTGTTCCGTGAAGATAGGGAGATTTGTGAAGGTAGTGAGTTTTGTGAAGGATCTATGAGAAAGATATTTTTGAATATTATTTATCACATTGCCATAACGTTCAATGTTCATCAACTCAAGTATATGGTGCAATGATAGGCCCATGATAAGTCAAAGACAAAGACACTAATTCAAAACCATTGATGATAAATTCATGTTGATAAATAATGTTTGACTTATCTGAAAGTAGTGATCTCAGGGGAGTCGATGAAAGTGTAGAAAAGGACATAATGAGATATCCCTAAAACCATGAAAATGCTATTTTCTATGTATAGTGTGAATGTGGATTTTTTTTAATTTCATAACTATAGAAGATTAGTGGATTTAGGTACAACTGACACACTATCGTTATATGCTCCATAGAATTGACCATAGTAGTTAAACAAGTAAAAGTGTTGTGTCGTTACTCTTCTTGTGAATGTTTAATAACTTATTGAATCTATTATAATGGCTTAATGAGCTCCTATAATCATGGGTACAAGATCCATCACTTTATAAGAAAAATTAGACACACTGATTCACCCATCCCCTCTCATGGTGCTTTAGGGTACTATAGTTTGAAATCCTCAATGTTTTGATTTTACCTTTATGTTTTATTATGTTGTTTTTTAAGGAGAAATTTTCCCTATTCATTTAAACTCATTTTTATGTAAATTATTATTTTAATTTAATATATATATTATTAATGGAAAAAATTTATATGATATTATGATTTTGAAATGGTATAATATGTTACTTTTCATCATTTTTTATATCCACTACTCATACTTTTGTGCTCTTACTATGTTTTTCAAATTTTTAATAATGTTTTAGGATGAGTTATAACATTAATGAAGTAATGTTTAAAATCATGAATAATTATCATTAAAATATAGTTTTTATTTTATAAGTGCCATATTGATGAAAAATTGACACTTAATGGATGTTTTGACTTTATAATCTATGTTTTTGTTATTTTAGTGTCATAAAATGATTATCTAAAACTATAATCCTATTAATATATTAAGGAATGAAATAATATGAATTAGTTATTTAAAGATCAATTTTATGTAACGTTTTGAGGCTTTGTTTTTATAGTTGGTATCAGAAAATGATTTAGAAAATTATATATCACATAATAATATTAATAGAATACTTTTCATAGATTCTAATTTGTGGTTATGTTAAAATTATATATCATTTTGTGATTAATATATTTATTCATCTGAAATGTTTCCGTTAAAAATGGGGGTCCATAGTGAAAATTGGGAATATAAAGTAGGAAGGAACTAATCGAACAATATCCTTACAAATTAGTATCCTAGATTTGCTGTAATTGGGAGATATAAGGTTGTTTATAGGATGGTTCAATTGAAACATACTATAAATGGTGGTGGTATCCATGTGAGAGAGAAACAACATTCAACCTTAATGAATATCTCCATTACAGAAAATATCATGAGACAACACCCTCTTGAATTCTGCAGGTCATCTGAATCTATGAGGTTTAAATGATTGGGTAAATAATTATATAAGACATTGGAAATTAGAGGATATTCAAAAAATCCTATAGAAACACTTAAAACCTACCATTTTTAAGGTAAAGTTGATCTGTAGTGGTAAAAAATATATAATATCAGATAAATATATCTATAAAAGGATTGGTATGGGATAATGATAAAAATAAATTCCTTAAGATGTTTTTTATATAGTTCATTGGAATAGGATAGAAAAGTAACACATGTAACTGAGGTGGAAATAAAAATATTCTATATAATCTTATTAAGAAATATTCACCAGATTGGAATTGTAAAAACTAATTCTTATCTAATATAATGAGAGTAAAATTAATCATTTTTACTCAGTATTGAATCTTATTCATCAATAAAAATTTGAATATCTAAAATTATTATTTTATAAAAATATTATACAATGTGATTTGTTGGAATACAATATTCTAATGATCATTTTTTTGATGAATTTTTTTTCAATATGGGGCCTATATGGATGGTATTGGGGTATTATCCTAAAATAAAATGTATAGGTAAGAAAATGTAAATTTTAACTTTTGATAAGTGTTTTAAAAATAACCATGTTGAATTTGATTGGGGTAAAGGTAGTGTTTTTGATATGGAATACTTGGATAAGTATCTCATGAATAAAAATAAATGGATCATTGAAATGAGGAAAAAAATGAAAAACTAGAAGTAATATGTTTAACAGTTATGAGATCATTCATTATATATGTACATTTCTGATGTATGAATAAATTATTTAAGTAATAAAGATCACAAGGGTAATGTTTTATCTAAATCGATTGTTACTGCATCAGATAATATTGGATTATCTAATGACATGTTGTCTATTATAGTACTTGTATATTGATATTTTTTCAATGTCCCGTTTTATTTATGGTATACACATTATTGAATATTTGAGAAATTTTTCGATAAATTTTTAATTTTAGAATTATGAAAGAACTTTTGCTCATAATATATTGGGGTATTATTAAGGAATAAATTTTTATAATAATATTCTTTTTTTCATCCATGGAATTTGTTCTGATGACAACCTTGTTTTCATACCCCTTTTATAATTCGATGTAATTTAAGATATAGATTTAATTTATTTTTATTAGTATATGATATATTGTAGATATAAAGTCATTATTTTTATAGATGACTTTCATTTTCTATGAAATAAATAATCCAGCCCTTTAATAACATACCACGAAGTTAATAAATTTATTAAATGTTTAAATGAAGTTTTACTTATACATGTTATCAAGAACAATTAAACTATTAAATTTCATGATATTCTAAAAATAAATTAATATCTTGATGTATTTATAGAATATTTGATGGTATTATATATAACTATAGATCAAATTTTCTAATGAATTAGTGCCTAATGATATGGAAATATTGGAATAGGTGAAGTCGAACATTGGGAATTGAAATATAAGTTATAGGTGTTTCCTAATAAATGTTTTATTATTTATGTCACATCACCATGTAGTGATCTTATTTTGTTATATAAAATGAAATATGGTTCCATAAGGATTTATATTGATTTATGGATTTGAATAAAATTCATATTAAGAATAAATATACATCCCCTTATATCGATGAATATTTTGATCAGAGCCAGCGAGTTCAGAATTTTTTGATGTTTTATCTTCGGTATGTTTTTAAAAATATAATGGTGAATAATAATTAAAATTATATGATAAAATTTCCTAATACATTGGAAACATAACTTTTTTTTAAACCCTTTTGATTAAGAAATTCCAATACTATATTTATGCACATTATAAATAGAGTATTCTATGAGTCCATGGAATGATTTTTAGTTCAGTTCATTTATAGTTTTATGGAATATTCTATATGTTATTAGGATTATTAAAAACAACTAAGCATTATTGAAAAATGTCGAAAATAAAATAGGTTTTATAGAAAATATTGTAAATTTGATTCTTGGTTGTGATAATTTTCTTCATTGAACATATTTTAAATAAATATTGATTTAATTTTTACCATGATAAAACTAAAGTAATAAATGAATGACCAAGAAATATAAATGTCATAAACATTCATTGTTTTATTGGATAATTGCATTACTACATGTGATTTTTTGAAATTTATTCTTTTAACTGAACATGGATTTAAATTTATTTGGATAAAATAATGTGATTAATGTTTTGGTGAATTGAAAATAATATTAGGAAATGATCCTTTTTTTTGCAGTGACATCCAAAAATGAAGATTTTTTATCGAATATGATTCTTATTTTAAGAAACATGGGAGATTTAAAATGAAAAATTATTAGTTAATTTAATATACATCATGTCAATAGAAACCATATGAGATAAATTGTCCAATACATGAAATTGAACTAGTTGATGTGTTTTCTATTGAAATATCAAGAGACATCATTAATATGTTGTTAAGTGATATATATATATATTGATTGTGAAAGTTTCATGTATATGAACACATATAAAGAGTTGAACATGTAGATGTGAAAGTAGTGACTCTTAATTTTCCTATATAGATATTACATCTTTTTATATGAGTATTAATTAAATTACTAAAAACACACACATGATGATAATAAATGTATAATTCCTTTGGTATCATTGCAAAATAAATAACTAGTTTATTGATGAACTACATAATTTAAAACAATTTACTTATTAAGTAGAACCCTTCTAAGACTTATCTCACCAAATATATTTGTACATAACTCGGGGAAAGGAAACATAAGAAAGGGTTTACGTAGATGCTCAATAAGGGTAAAAACATTAGATATATACTCATAAAATGAACATAAGTGAATGATAACCATAGAATAATATTTGAAAACCTTACCCTAAATGTCAAATATCACAATCATGAGTCACAGAATAAATATTGAAAATTTATTAGACTTCAATCATTAGGGAAAAAAGAACACGATTCAATAGAGATTAACATTAGAATAAGAAATGGAATTGTGGAATAAAAATATATATAGAAATTAATTTCTATTGAAGTCAAGGATAACATTATTTGTTAAAATAGTGTAATGGGATCACTCCACCGACATCATAATACTCATGGTTAACTCCCATGGCTATTATACAAAACAATTTCCCATATCTAATTGCGTTCAACCCCCATTCCATTCACATATATCTCATAATATGTAAATATTTATCCATATGATTTGGATGGAGATATATTTCCCACCCATAAAATAATAAAAATAATATGTATGTGTTCACAAATATTTTAAAACATTCTTCATATAATAACCCATGAAATGAAATGGGTTTCATAAAAATTTAATCTAATCATAACGATTTTAAAAGAGATAGGTCTCATAATAATTTCCTCATTTCATCATATCATAAACCATGAAAGGGATAATGTTTAATAAGAATTTCCCATGGTATAAATTAATTATGAGTAACAGGTTTCATAAACAACATTCTATCATATACATAAATAGTTCAAAAAAAAATAAGTATGAAATCCAGGGATTGTATCACAAGAAAATCATAAGTGACATCGAAGGGTTTAATTGTAGATGGAAAATTAGTTTGAATAAAAATTAGAATATTTATTGAGTAAAATATCATTTCCTTGAAAATAAAAAATAATTTTTTTTAAAAAAATGGAAATAGTTTTCTGTAAAAATAAACATGAAACATTATAAATGAATCTTTTAAAATCATTTAATACATTTCATTTGGAAAATATCCTTTCCACTTTAAGAAAACATATTTTTAAAACAGAATTTTTTAATATAATTTTAATTTAGAATATACTTGAAAACTTTTAAAGGAATTTTTAATGAAAATTTTAGTCATTATGGATGGAAATCCTATTGATGAAATAATTTTTTAAATAATGATTCTTTAAAAAATTTAGTACAATCCTTACAATAATTTTTTGGAAAAAAACATGATGATTACATTAATGAAAAAATTTAACAATTAAAATATCTGTTAAAATGAATTTATTATATCATTTAAATAATTAATAAAAATTATAATCATTTTTTAAAATTATGGTTTTGGATAAAAAATGGTTGTCGTCTGAAGGGATAAATAAAGATAATTTTTATCAAAAATAACATTTTAAGTATTTATTTTATAAATAGAATAAAATGAAGGAAAAAATATATTTCAGGGAAAACCCTATATGAGAATAGAACCCATGGTTTTATTGAAATATAGTTCATAATATTTCATCCTTGGAATCATAATCATAAAAAATCTTGATAAATAATGAGATTATGACATTAAACTCTAGGCACTTTTATTACTTCAAACCATATTCCACCCTAAATAATAGAATTAAATAAAAATTATAATATCATAAAAATAAATATATTCATGATATAACATATCAATTGGACGTTATATAAAACTCGTATAATAATATTGGTGCATAATATAATATAGTTCACCCATAAAACAATTTGAGACAAAAATCCATTATTGCATTGGAATATTTTGAATTGTAATCCCAGTGAAATATAGATCCTTAAATATATTTTTAATTAACCAATATTTTATTTTAAATAATAATATAACACATTTGTGGGTTTTATATACACCACATTAAAGATACATGTGGTGAATATGGCATGTTTCTCAAATAAAATAAAAATGATATAAAAATCCTGTTCCAATTTAGAAGTATATTGTATAACAAAAACCAAAAAATAATAAGATCAAATATTACTTTGTATATAATTAAAATTTAATAGTAATTGTAAAACATGTTAAAGGGGTAGTATATACACCATATAAAAGAAATAAGGGATGAATTTGTATATGTCACATAGAAATAATAGAGAGGCAAGATATTCCTTACCGTAAGACTCAATACCCTTCATAAGCATTAAAATCTACATTATAATAATAAATATTCTATTACAAGTAAATTTATGAAAAATAATTATATATATCTAACAACATATGATTTATTTATTACCATTTATTACCTATTCATTATCAATTCTAGGTTTACATCATGTTTTGGGAAATAACTGTTTTGTTCATTATGTAAGGTCTGATTTTTTATGTTTATTACCCATAATTTGACCGTCAATCAATCATATAAAACATATTATCCATGATATATATGAAACATAAATTCATAATAAATCTGATTAAATTAATTCAAAAGTTTTATATATAAAAAATGAAATACACCATTCATGGAGAGAGTATGCCATACGTATGCATGAACTCTATTTACATTTTCTTAATGGATTGAATTAATGATTGGTAAATAATATATTACAATTGAGGAATATTTTTTAGTTTATATATATATATATATCACATATTTATAGAAAAAAAATTATTTATTACATTCTATGTAAGGATTGAATGATTCATATCGATATATGAGGTGATAGTCCACCAAACACACAAACAAAATTATAGTATTCTGATAGAAAGGAATGTAAGGGGAATCATGTGAAATAATAACTCCAAAATCATAATAATATTATAAATAAAATATATAAATAATAAAACTAGAATTATATCTAAATGTGAGATCTGGTATGGAAAAAATAATAACATTGGGTTATGACATAATAGACCATTGTACATACAAATGATGATTTTGTATCCCATTTGAAGGAAGACAACAATGAATAAATTAATTCCTTTAAAATAATAAAATATTATTACATGGAATATATGTAGATTATTATATAATCATTTATATATAATAATTGAAGAATTATTATGATGAAATAAAATAAAATTCTTGGTTAGGGATGTTGCCTCTTCTTCAAACTACTTCTTTTGGTTTTCACCAAAATGTTATATATGTTGGACTTATAACCAAAAAAGGGTTGATTATATTAAGGAAGTAATTATTCTATTTTTAAGGTATTTATAAATATATATGGTTATGTATGTTTGAATATGATAGGAAAAGGGGTGTCCTATTATAAGACAATTAAGTGGCATAGTGGTAAATTTTCAAAAAAAAATGTGAACCCAAATTTTTCCCATGCCACAAGGCTCTAAAATGAGCCCAAATAAAAATTATAATAGGTAATTTTTATATTTAGAAAATATATATTATTGATTAAGATTTTAGGGCTTTTTAACACTTTTTAGTTTAGTTTAATCCCTTGGTAAACCCAGTTTCGGCTAAACAACTATAATCAATTTTTAACATTTTTAATATTTACTATCATAAAAAATTATGTTTTCATTATTATATCATATAAAATTTTCATATTAAAATAATAGAATCTAGTTATTCTAAATTACAATCAAATAAGTGTGAATTTTTAATTAAAAATTTCTCCCACAGATGCGATGACTGAGCTAGTTTTCAACAAGAAAATGTTCAAAAGCCTGAATACATTTTACATCAAATTTCAAAATGAAAATTATTATAAAAACATAAATATAATTAATTGACATGTAATTGAAAATATTTTTTATTTAATACCATATTAAAACTAATTATATTATTTTTAAATAATTAAAATAAATAAAATGTTATAATTAAAACCGACAGTTTTTCAGTTCTTATCAACATATTTATCTTCTCAGAATATTTTCATAAATGGAACGTAAGGAAATTTTCAACATATAACATAAAAATTTATCATTATTTTTTCTAATACATCTTATAAAGTTTTCATAAATTATTTTCAAATTATTTATACTAAAGGAAAGAAATTTTATTTTATACAAATACATTTTTATGAGACAAATTTGATTTATTTTTATGTATTGTCTAGAAATAATATAAGATGAACATTAAACAATTTATAGAATATATATTATAAAAATTACATAAAAATAATTCACCAAAAGTGGTTTTATAATTTTTTTAGATAAATTCATTTTTACTTAAAAATATTTTTTTTCAAAAAAGATTTACTTTATTTTCAAATAGTTTTTATTTTCCATTATAATTAATTTTTTACAAAAAAATCAGTTTATATACTTGTATAATACATATATTTTTATAAATTTCTCAATATTATATATAACCATCATTCCCAGGGCTAAATGAAAGCTATAATTTTTAAAAAAAAAATCATGTAGTCTGATACATTTCATTAAAACTCGGTTTTGTATGTCTCAAAAGTTACACTCAGTTTTTCATCTACTGAATGATAAACCATTTTTTTATTGAAATAAATAATCAATTTTTTTTGTAACCAAAGATAAAGTATGTCTTTCATTTATTTTAAAATTTCTAAAAAATGTAATTTTAATGGAAAAAATAATTCAAAACATATTGATGTGTTACATAGAAGATGGTGGGAATTGATTATGTACTACGACTCCACGCTACATTACACTCTATGAAAATAAAACAATGTATTTAATTATTTATATCAAAAATATAATATGTAATTAAATATGATACATTTATAGAATTATCCATTAATAAATTGTTTGAAAAATATTGGACATTAAATTATACATGTAGTAACTTCATCAATTATGTTTCTAGTGGAAGTGTGTCCATCATTGTTAGATAAAATTAATAATTCTCATAAGTAGGATCGTAATATGAAATAAAAGGTGGAGTTTAAAAAAAGGTATGTTTCACAAATTTAACATTTGTAAATATTTTTTTAATTTTAGAAAATGTTTTTGTGTGCTTACTATCTCTACATTGAAAAAATAAATACTAATTGATGCTTAGTTATCTTTCTTTTCTATTCATTTTGGAAATACAATGATATGAAAATACCTTCAAGTATATTACATTATTATGGAATGAAAAAATGTGTTACATAGTTTACTAAAAGAAATTTTCATTATAAATAGGTCAAAATTGAATGATGATTACCAAAATACAGGATTTACCCTTTTCTAGTGTCATTGTATAAATTAGATAATATATCTATTAATTTTATTATAGGATTTCCAAAATCATATCATGTTAATACTAAAATTTGGGTTTTTTTGATCAATTGTGTAAATTATCTCATTTCATTACTTTTGAGATACATTATATTTAGATCATCTTAATTAACTATATCTCAATGATATATTATCATTACATGGTTTTCCAATATCTATTATATCTAAATGTGATCTGAGGTTTACAAATAATTTTGGAAAATTCCTTTAGAAAACATAGCATAAGGAATTATATTTTGGTATAGCTTTTCATAATCAATATGAAATATATAAAGATATAATAATATAGACATTACAAGTTATTATTTGGACATATTAAATGGATTAATGGGGAATTATGTATCATTATCTTCCATTATTTTAATTTCGTTATAATTAATTATTTCATTTCAACATGTAGATTGTACCATCAGAGGAATTATATAAATAATGTTGTTAGAATCCCTCATGTTGGGATGAAAATGAAGAAATTAGGGTTTTGGTACCATAACTAATAGAATATATAGTTGAAAAGGAGAATATAATTCAACAATATATGAGTACGAGTTAGAAAAATCATTGAAGTTATGCAGTTAACTACTGGAATGAAATTTTATCTGAGGCCCGCAATTAGATTTTTTCAGTATCTCCAAATAAAAGTTTTTTTTCATTTTATAAAAGGATAAATTTATGTACTGAAATCATAAGAAAATATATAAAAATATATAAGGATGGAAAATTATTATATTTAGTGTCCATTAATCCATTTTTATCTTAGGTATATTATTTTTTCATTTTTCATAGTTAGTGAAGTACGTGCGAGCTATATCTCTTGTTTTGAGACCTAATGTAGATTACTTTTAAGAGAAAAAAATCTTTTGATGAAGAATTTTTTAGATTATTTACCTTATATAGTACATGATGGAGAATAAGTTATTTTCTAGATTGTGGATTTTTGGAAAACCAATATGGTTTATAAAGTAATGTTAGAATATTAAAATGATTGGGAGGAAAAACATCCGTAATTATTCAAGAAGTGAATTAAACTATAAGGATATAATTTCCAAATGGGGTGAGAATTATAAATACTTGTAAATATTGATAATAGATAAATTTTAATTCTTATTAATATTGATGAGTTAGTTTATATAAATATATACTGAGCATTCGAATTTTATGTAATTTTTCAAATAAAAAATGAAATAGGTTTATTCATAATAAAATAATTTACATATATTATTCGGTTTTATTCAAAATTATAGTATCAAAATTGAAAATTTTAATTTTTGAAAATAAAATTATTCTTGAAATAACCAAGCCAATGTTATTTATTGGAATTATTTAAAAATTGATTATTTTTAAAAATTTATAATTTTGTGGTGAATATAGAAAGTTATTATTTTAATGAAATATTTTCTATTCTTCATGTATTGAAAAATTATCAATTAATTTTTTTTGTTTTTATTGATTATTTATTTAATCTTGATTAAATATAATTCAATATATGTCATTGTAGCCATTATTAATCATTATTTTCTTACAAGAACAATTTTATACTTAAATATTCATTTTTTATAAAAAAACATTCCTCGAGTTTTAATGATTTATTTTAAAAATAATTTTTGCAACATATAGAAAATAAATTTAATTAAATGTAAACCACATTTTAAATTATAATTTCTATGTTTTTTAATGATTACACTTTATTTTTTTTATTATGAATAATAAATTTATTAAAAATTACTTACAATGGTAAGATATATTTTTTTTTGAAATTTTCAAAACTAATAAGATAAAATAAAAATGACATTGAAACCTATCTAAATCCAATTATATATTAATATTTTTCTCTCATCCAATCAATTAATTTAATTTATGAAATGTTTTATCCAATTTTCAAGAGTAAAACATTAATATATTTTTATCTTCGGATAAGATCTATGTGTGAGGAAACACAATATAGTCCCATTATAAAACATAATGATCCTCTTATATTATCCATTTAAAATTTTAATAAATTATTAAAATCCTTCGCAAAATCATATATTTCTTAGTTTTATCACTATATAATAATAATAAATTTTATTGTGTATAAAAAGGGATATTGACTGAAGACGTGGTATAGTTTTTTTCTGACTTATTTATTATTTAATTCACATAATACCTCCTTCATATCTACCTTAAAAATTTTCATATAAAAAATTATCTACCGTATAATTTAGTGTTAATATGTTAATTTTATTACTCTATATCATCTAAGTAACAATATAATGAAAAATAGAATAAATTGATTGTGTATATGTGCACACTACTACCTCATTAGATGATGTATTTTAACTTTATACACCTATTCATATAGATAGTAATAATGATGTATCAAAATAAAAATCATAATATATATATATATTTTATAAATTTATTTCTAGAATGGTAATTAAATATTATAAATCATCTTGACAATTTAAATTATAAAAAAAATTTCTCTCATATGTACATGTGGGATACTGTCTCATGAACTAATGTATTTTTTTTTCATCTACACCCCACATGGAATATATATATAGGTTGATATAAATAAATAACATGTTATTTATTATATAATTAATACTCTAGAAATTTAAAATGATACTTACCTTCATTCCATTTTGTTTATAAAAAATGGAATTTCACCTTATGTGTACGTATGTACTACCATCACCATATTATCACATAATTTATTTTTAATTTCCATATTACATTTTTGTAAATAAAATATTTAAAAATTAATAAAAATGATAAACATAAAATGATTAGTATTTTGGAAAATATATCATCAAGATCCAATTGACTGTTGTGAACTAATCCACACCAAATCTGACCTATAAGCTGAATTCTCTCAATACACCCGACATGAAAATAAATGAGTTAGTAATTAAGTATAAAAATGATATAAGTGAAATATAATAAAAAAACTAGAAACATATTACTAAAATGTATATAATTATAATATTTTAATTATTTAGGATGATAAATGACATACATGGTGATTCAAACTCATGGTAAGGGATTTTTAGTCTCAATTTCCTTTCATTGAGTCATAAGATATTTTCACCACATGTTTTTTTATGTTGAATAAAATTCCATATCGAGGTATTTTATATTTATTAATTAAAAAATAAAGTGTTAAAAAATATATTCAAAATTCATTACATCAATTTAAATTTGTTTCAATATTTACCAAGTCGTATGGGGCACATTACCTTAAAACCTGATTTTAAATGTTTTCATGATTTATCTAAAAAATAAATATTTTATTTTTCAATATTATTAAAATTCTTTAATGGATGTATTTATTTTTATACAAATTAATTATAAGGGAATTTTTACCTCATATTCTTTTAATAGATAAAAAAATGAATATATTTTCATAGTTATTACTTAACATATTAAATATATATAAAAGAGGTTAAAGTACTGTTCAATTTCAAAATATATGATGTAAATATATTTTACCATTTCCATAACCATTATTTTATATTTATATTCCTTTACATGATTCAATTATTTCCTCAAAATAAACTCTTTTTCATATTTTTATATGTATTTTAATTTTGAAAATCTTTTTTTAAAGGAGAGAGAAATATAAATATCTAAAAATGTATTAATTATAGGAACAAAATATTATTTTTATAATTTTTTTGATAAGAATGAAATATCATAATTGTTCTATATATATTATGGTCATTTTATACTCTTTATATTGATGGATGATATTTATATTTCTCTCTTATTCATTAGGTAATAACTATGTTCTCTAAAGAATTATTTTTTATTTAACATTGAAGGTTATTCAACCTATAATGATTGTTATAAGTGTTCATATAATGGTTTTATGAATAGGATGAGCCAAGGAACAAACATAAAATTTATAAACATAATAATTAATTTTCAAGTAATTTTTTTTTCATAAGTTATGATAATGATATTTTTTAGTGAAATGTATATTCCTTTTCAGGGAAAATTGAGTTTTTTTAAGAAAATGTTTTTCGTGGGTTCACAAGTTTTATATGAAACCCAAAAACTAATTATGTTTCATTTATGTTTTCATTTAAAGTGTTTTATGAAATTAATTTGGTAGTAAATGTACTTCAATATGAAACTAAATGTTTATTTGAAATAAAATTTTAGTATGTTGAAGGAAAACTCTAAAAAATGACAAAATAGTTTTGAAATGTAATAATGGGTTTCTTTTATTCGTTGTTTTTTTCCAAAATAATAATTTTTTTCTCATACCACATTTTAAAATTGTTATCACACTGTTAAATTTTTTTTAGGAAAAATGATGATGATATATTATAAATTGTTATTATTTTTATAGAAAAAATGCATGTTTAAATTTAATAGAATTTTATAGTTTAAAAATGGGAACTAAGTTGATGAGTTAAAGTTTTAATGTATGATTTTATTAGGTAGTTGTTCTGAACTAATTATCAAATATTATAAACCTGAAAAGATCATTGAGATTTATGAAAATTAATTCTTCAAATAAAACTCAATATTATGTTATATTTAAAGGATGTTTAATTATAGATTACAACAATTTGCGATCACAGATCACAATTATTTCAATAAAATATTAGATAATTCATGAATAATTTTCATTTCATAACAAAATTTTCAAATAAATATTTCTATTTTAAATATTATAAGGGGATGGTATGTAGTGTAGAATTTTACCATACATCACAAATATATTATTCCATGTGTAATGAAATTTTATTTTCAAAATACTTGGTTGGAAAGATACCACATAAGTATTATGTTATTAAAACGAATAACCATGGGATTTATTTTATATTAGGTGTCCACTATATTTTATTTCTTCCCACCTAAAATTATATGAGTAATACATTATAAAAATTTAATACTATAAAATGAAATATATACCAAAAAAATTTGATGTTGAAAAAAATTGAATTTATATAATATATTTGACATTTTTAAATTTGAGATCACTAATAATTTATTAGAGAAAAATTGTAGACAAATACGTATCATGACTTATTCTCCCATTTTTGAAAGTCAAATTATATACCACTATGCCATAACACTAAAGAACAAATTGGAGTCTGTGTTTGGACAAAGTTGAATAATATAACATGTTTCAAATTTATACAATAAATATTTACCACTAAACAATTTAATTTTTAAAATGAATAATTGAAAATGAATCATAAAATAGAGTCATATTTTTATTTATGCCTCTTATAGATGTTCATTTTTATTAGAAATCCCTACTGGTTTAAAAAAAATATTAATATATTTTTAAAATAATGTGTTTATGTTATTATAAAATTAAATTAACACCCATGTAGTCATATTCATGTAATTACAAATTAACAATTAAATGATTTTAAGAAATTATAAATGATAAGGTTAGTTAGAATTATACGTTTCCCATATTAACAAGTTACCCATTTTTATTTTTCAAAGTATTCAAATAAGAACACCCAATCTCATTATACACATTATAAAAACCTTTATCAAAAAAATTATCACCAATTAATAAATCAATTTCATCCACTAAATATTAATTTCAATTTTTAGAGATCTAATTTCATTTCCAAAATTATATCAATATTTAGTAATTTCATTTTGTTCAAATGATTGAGTTTTTAATTTTACTGTTTTGAATAAATTTATTTCAGCATCAAAATAATGTGTTTATAAGAATTCATATATAATGATCCAAGTTACAAATCTTTGAAATATATTTTAATAATAAAAAAATATTTTATAATAGTAAATAATCATGAGGATCTGATTTATAAAAGTTCATTTTAGATTCTAAGAGATAATAAAAAATTTTAAATAAAAAAAATTAGTTATAACTGAAAATGTTATCCTTAATTACAAATTTTATTTTCCTAAAAAGTGATTTCAAAAATGAATTCTAGTGTTACCAAATAATTATTAACCATTTAATTTTTTGAATAAAATAAATCAGATGTGTTAATTTAATTAGAGATAAATTTTATCGAAGTGAGTTTTAATTTTAAAAGTATTAAATTATTTAATCAAACATGTTTCCAATAAAATATATTTTCATAGAAACGATCATGTGAAATTATAAATTTCTTTATCCAAATTAAAAACATACTTATAAGTAAATTGTAATATTGTTGGGGCATGTTAAACAAACACCACATTTTTATCTTGGCAATACATCTTTTCATTTAAGATACACACCACACAAACTAAACATTTACTCTTCTAATTTTTATGTAAAAAATTCCACTATTTATTCCAATGAATAATATACCTGTACAATTTTTATATATGTATCATTTAAAGGGGATATTTTATATATTTCTAAATATGAAAAATAATTGGAGACTGTGTTTTCACCTACGTAGAAATACCTCTAATTTGAAGAAGTGTTTTTTAAGAATTATTTTATATTATTTTCTAATTTACCTAACCGTATACTATAGAACTTCACAACCAATGGTTTACATCTAAAGTAGGCCACTAATAATCATTATTTCCCAATCTTAAATCATATTAATTATGTTAAGAATACTAAAAATTGATATGAAATATTTGACATTGATAATTGAATTGAATATGATTAGGCATTTAGATGAATGTACGTGAAGCTAACATTAAATGTTAATAAAAATTAGAATGGAATTAGTAAGAAACAACAACTAACCTTAAAATTTTAGATTAATGAGAAAACTTATAATATTAAAATGAATTTATTTTTATAATTAAATTTAATGTAAAGAGAAACATCTGTCACCTTAATTTTTTTTGTTCCAGTATTGATTATCAAAAAATAATAACTCATCATGTAAGATAATCACCCATAAACTATTGGTTTCCAACTGTATTACCACAAGATGTCTTTGTAATACTTCTTCCACCATATATTGATCTTTCAAAATGATGGTGTTTAAAATAAATAATCCATAATATAAAAATAGTATACATTAACAACATGGAAATTTTGTAAAAACTTCAGTATAACCATGACAAAACTCTTAAAATAAAATTACCAATATATATATATATATATATTTAAATATAACTCAATGTTTCATATTTTAACCATATAGAATAATTTATTTAAATTATTAATCAATCAACACACAATTCTATAGACATCACTCTACTCTCCTATTATGTCATTCTCTAATTCATATTATCTAAAAAACTTATAACAATAATTACATCAATCATCGCCCAAAAAGATTGTTATATCAATGGTGGTATTCTTCTATGGAAACTTCAAATTATTGGAACTTCATTCTGTAACTTCTACTTCTTATCTACTCAACTCCAAATATTTATGGTTTTTTATCATCTCATTATATACCTACTTCTTCAAATTCTTATAAAACATTCTTATACGGACATAATATATATTTTTTCTTATCTTATCATTTTCCCTTCATGATATCTCAAAATTTATTAATTGAAAACAAGCTTAGTTCTCTACCTCTCAATTAAATAATATTCGTTTTTAGTCATCCCTTTTTATTGTTCTGGATTATCATCTCTTATTTAAATGCTTCGTCTTATAGTAAACAGGTAACACTATGATGATTAACATGCATCTGCAACATCCTTATAGTATTCATTTTTAAACTCCATTCATTAGATATTTACATTCTACTTATCTTAGATCACTATTTTTGTTCCTACAAATTGAGGATATTAAAATTGGATTTTTACAAAAGTAATATTTGTTTATCTATTTATAACACTACAACATCTCATGGTGATTCTTGATTTTTTTAAAAATTCTCAATAATTGTTTATGATACTTATTTATTCATTATATGTACCATATTCTTATATCATTAAAAATCACATATACCAAAGATCTAATCAAATTTTGGTACCTTTTTTCCATTCTTCTGATTCATCATCTAATATGGATTCTTCTTATGGTGTTATTCATCCGAATTTCTCACTTTTTTTATGATAATACAATATAATATTTTCTTATTTAATCTTTGAAAAACGTTTTACGTCAACATTTCATTATATCAACTAGATATTATTGCATCCAAAGGTGTACCATAAATTATATTTCACATTAATACTTATATACATTCTTGGTAAAAATTTCTTTGTAAAGATAAATGATCCATATGATTCATATGATTCATTTTAGAAACTCACAATGGCTTCATTGATATTTTTTTATTTCATCAATAAGATTCTTCTTTGAATGATCTATCATATGAACACATGGGTCTTTAATCCCTAATACACATCAATTGGTATTACATATTGGCTTACATCCATTATGTGATCTTGATGTAGCTTCTGATGGTTCATTAATAGGTTCACACATATTTTGGATAAACCAAACAAATACATCTATTAAATACATCTATTTATAATCTTTTATTTGAACATTATCTTATATATTAAAACTCTTCATTAGGGTCAAAAATAATCCCATTATACTTAATTCTATATCCAATGGGATTTCTTTTATCTTCCATATTGATTTCTTCATAAATTATGTAGAAATTACCTCATCAACTTAAAATATCATTCATGAATACATTAATGTGTGTTATAGAAAATCATATGATGTACGTTCTGTTATCTTGAACATTACATCTGGGCAACTTTCTTCTTTCACTCTAAATATAGTATAATTTAATTATTCATCCATGAACACTAGTGAATAATACATTATTTTTTTTGAAAAATTAAGGGTATATTATGTATATTCTTTTTCCAGGGAAATTTGAGATTTTCTTTACTACAATCACTAGTATTAACATTCCTGTCTTCATCCCTAATTCTAGGGGCATGACCTTTACATCTTCAAAAATCAATATCTAAAATTTTATTACTGGAATTGTTTGTTAGTAAATATTTTGACCTATAATGTTTTATAAATTTCACAATGGTTAGATCCTATAATGTTTTTTACATTTTAATACTCACCTTTAAACCCCCAAGAGGATAATTAACATTAATTCAAATTATGGATTATATTTTATATATTTCAAAGAAAATATGAGGAACACTTTCATTACTATAATCATATGGGAACTTTAATATCCTTAAATTTATTTACTGTAAACATGAAATTATCCATAAATTCAATGAGTTTTATCTCCCCCTTATTGAAAATAAACTCAATGTATTTTATTTGATATATCTTTATCATCATTATTTCACCTCATTAATTATTTCAATTCAAATCCCCTTATTGATATTTTTTAAGAGTGGATCTTTTTTCATGGAATTTTTTTATCTACCATTTTTTGTTGAAATGAACTGGAATAACAAATATATTTATGGGATCACCTCACATTTATTAAATAAATAAGGCTCACATAAACCAATAATTCATCTACACCAGTAATGACCAGTGTATAGAAGAGGGATTTTGTAAAAAATTAATGATTTATATAAAATTTACCAAATGATACAATATAATAATTCTTAATCTAGGGGTAATCATATTAGATTTTCATGAAATATTTTTCTTTAAACCATCTCAAAAACTAGATAAATTTAATATATAAAGAATGAGATAAGTGTCTATCAATTATCAAGATAATTCATAATTCTTCATCAAGGATAATATTTACCCATTATAATTTTAAAATCATGATTTCAATTGATAATTGGGGAGAAAAGACTATGTAACATATTGATAAAAACATTATCTTGATTTTCTTTATAAAAATTCAGAACATCAAAATCAATATACTTTATTCTTCATTCCACTAAAAATTTATTAATTGGCTGGGATTTTGATTCCATCATTAAAACTATTCAATTCACTAAAATAATGAAATCAACATCACTCCCCCTTATGTGTTGAACTATAAAAAAATTAATTTTAAGGATACATTTTAATTGCATCACCATATATTCTCTTTTAAACAAACACATTTTGATGAAATAAAAATTATGTGGACCCCCCATTGTTCACTAGTTAGAAAATCATTGAAGTGATTTATTACTAAACATGGAAACTCTTTATTTAACATCATTATTATTTATGATATTCTTGTTTTCTGAGCCTCAATTTTCAAGGCTGGCATGTACAACTCTCCCATTCAATAATTATTTTTTGGGGTGTCTTTTTGAAAACTACTCAAAATGATATATAATTACTCTAATTTTTTTGCCTTCATAATTAAAGGTTTCTTAAACCTATTAATGGAATATTTCCATTAAAACAATTATAATATATTAAATCATATTCTGGGGTTTTTCAATTTCATATTAGATGATTATATTGGAGGATGTCCCTATTCATTCAAAAATTAATCATGTTTGGGTAATTGTGAATGAATCATTAAGAGTGTGTCCTTGTAACTTAAACCATACAAACTAATTTTCTTCTTATAGTGAGTTACTCTTGAAAGTTAACTTCTAGTGAAAATTTATTTCTTCATTAATGATGTGATCCAAAAAACTAATATATCTATGCCTTTCATGGACTAATTCTCATGATTATTCTATATTTATTCAATTAATTTTATAATTTAAATATTATATTTATCTATCCTCAGAGTGGGATTTTTATCCGTATAAGTATATTATTTTATTGGGAACTACTTATAACATTATATACCTCTTAAGATAATCCTTCTTTGTAAAAGTCATTTCTTTACTCTCTATCTTAGACATATAATATATATTCCTTTCACTTTTCCTCAGATTTTGTGACTATAATCCATTGAATATAAAATAGTTTTTCTTGGTAGATTAAATCTTGAACCCATCATATCCCAAGGTACTTCATTCACATCATCCTTATAAATTTTCATGATTTTAATATTTTTTGGATGTCATCAGATTTCATCCTAGCATGAGGGTTGGGTATGTTTAAATGAATTCAATTTTCATTCATTTTTTATCCACTATAATGGAAAAAAAAAATTTCCATATATTATTATATTATTACATTAATTGATAGACATGTGTTTGAACATTTAACAACACCAACAATATCTAATAATATCTAGATTCCACTTTTTTTGTTTATTTGTTGATTGTGAAAGTTTCTTCATTTCTTATTACATTTATATATTATTTTAGAGTGTCTTGGGGGGAAGCACATCTTATATTATTACGTTATTACAATATTATTTTTTGTGGACATCTCCAAATTTTCAATCACCTAGTTATTAGAGTACATGTATTGTATCCTTTAGTATTCAATTACTCAAAGATAATGCAATAGTTTTAAGGGAATATTGTATTAAATTTTTATTTAACCTACATAAACAACATATAATGTTTTAACATTGTTTATTAAACAATATTTATACTTATAATTAATAAGATATTCTTTTGAAACATTGATAGTGGCCCTAATTTTGATTTATATTGTTGATTAAACTAGAGTGGCTTCCATGTTTCTTAATTTATTTTCATATTCAACACACTTTTGAGTTATTTTATTTTATAATCATCAAAATATTTTAAATATTCATCACATTAATCATTTAACACCAAGAATTTCATTAATTCATCTTAATTTTATTTAATATAGATTTGGAATGATTTCTAATTTTCTCAAATTTGACCTCCAACTAAGAGTTCACGACTCCAACAATTGCCTTTAATGAAATAAAAACATCCATATAAACAATATAATATATATCATTATAAAAATATATTCATTAAAATTTTCCTTATTCAAGATTTGATATATTAATATATAGTTTTATAGATTACTCCCTTTCTTCTACAAGATTAACATTGATTTTTCATTTTCAGAACCACTTTCCCAATGCATCTTTTTTTTTCATTGTGTCATGATTTCATCTATGATTTGAAATCATATATACCCTTGATACATCCTAGTATATATCCAATAACTTCAATGATATCATTTTTCAGGATAATATTTATTTTTGTGATAAAATATATTATAGTTTTAATAAATTCATACTATTTAAATAATTTATAGTCTTCTTTCATAATAATTATTCTAACAATTTTTTGAGAAATTTTTTCACTCATAATAAATTTTTGTAGTGATGGAGTATCATGATGATGATTATTTGTGGAAAACATTAAATTATTATATGGGTTATTCTTATATTATTTTTTAATGCATTGTCTAAAACATCCATGTTTCTACTACCAAGAATAACATCAATTTTCTTCAGCATAGGCACAACATCCATATATTCTAGATAAATTATATTTTCAATATCTGGAAAAATGTAATTCATGTAAATTAGTGGAAAAAATATGGAAAAATGTGATTTATCTCAATATAGTGAATCTATTCTTTGATACTTCTAAGTAATCAAAGTTTACCAAATAATAACATTAAGAGGTGATGTATCATGGGTGACCATATAGATTTTAATTATTTTTAATGTAGAATATTTTATTCATTTAAATTAATCAATACTCTATCATCAACATGGATATATTGATCATTAAAATCTACCTTTATTACATAGTCCCTTATGTAATATAGATAGTGTAAATTAATAAAAATCATATGAATTTTTTAATGGTTTGACTCTATGTGGGGACCTACACCTTATCATTCTGACCCTTGTTGAGTCAAATATTCATAAATATTTCATATATTTAACAAAATTGGAATGAAATTATCCTTTAACACATTTTAAGAATTCAACCTAAACATTAAAACAGTTGTGTTATACATATTGTTGTTCTATCTCCCAAAAATACCAATCCACTTCTAGGTAGGAATGAATGTGTTCATTATTATAGAAATAAAAGTCTTTAATATCTCTCCTAGATATTTCCCTTGTTTCAAACATCTACTACCTTGTTAGATTTTACAACACTCATCACACATGCTGATCTACCATCTACTTCCAATAAAAAAATTTCATCTCTCTCATCTCCTTAAGCATAACATTTGGATCTTTAATTTGTAAAGTATTGATGTCAATATATCCCTCATCATTCTAGTCTTATGAATAGGGAGGAATCATCCAATTTATCTGGGTATCACGTTATAGTCTTATTAAATCTTATCCTCAGTTGAATCATTACTAGAATCTATAATTTAGTAATTCTTATCTTTATTTTTTATAATATCAACAACCCTCTCAAAACCTTCTCATCATCATACTACAATAATTCTAATAATCAAAACATTTATATATAAATGATTTCTCAAAATAATTATAGGTAATATTTTTGAGACAATATGAAATCCCCACCTCCTCAATGATTAAATATACCAGATTAAAAATATTCAAAACATTTCAAGATATGACTTTGTTAATTCCTTAGAAATTTTTCTTTCTGATTCTTAAACTAATATATGTATCGATATTATAATAATGAAATTTAATTCATAAATATTGAACTTTGAACACCAATATCAATGTATTGTTAATTGAATTTGATTTAATAATGATTATCTAATGTTACATGGGATCTTCTTGTGAATATAATTATGTGGACATTACTTAGTTCTTCTTCTGGTTACCCAATAAATTGGATTACTTTTTAGTATACATTTTTTAGTACAAAAAATACAATAAAACATGATTACTATGCTTCCAGTGGTCTCTATATATTTCACCACCATAATATTCAATCATTTCATTATAGCTTCATCATCTAATCTACTCATGTTTTTACCATTTAATATTCCATTTGAGTTAGCATTATCCTCTGGGTTTCAATGCCAAAAAACATTATTAATTAGAATCATCATACTTTCTTACTTCATATAATGGTTACTATTTTAGGATATCTAAATTTATTTTCATTAACTCGTGATCAATCCTAAAAATTCAAATGAATTAATATTTATTCCTTTCATCCACCTTATCACCATTTAGTTATTTATCATCACTTCTTTCGATGATCAAACATATAGTAAACTCAAAATTACATTATTATTTACATTCACCCTCAACATCTGTTGAGTATGGATTTTTCAAATCCTCCTTTTATTTTTTAATTATATTCATCTTGATTCACTATTGGTATTCCACTAATGTAATGTTATTCAAACCAACTTTGTGAAAATTCATTTTATATTTCTGTAATTAGTTATCAACAACATCTAATACTGATGTTTTGAGTTTGAAAACATCTAAATATTACTTCACAATCCACTCAAATTAATTGTATGAAATGGTGTATGATTTTTTTCCAAATAACATATACATTAATCTACTGTGAATATTTGTTTCTGGATTTCCCATTCTCATATGGAATCTTTTTATATGGATTATATTTTCACATTATGCATCCCATTCATTCACCTTCCTTATAATATTTCAACAACATTATTTTTAATCTTATATTCTATAAACTTCTGAACATAATATTTCAATATATATTCTTGTTATTTATTCTTACACAGGGTTATCATAGTTTAAACTATAATATATGCCTATCCAAAATTCAGGGTGGAAGTTACATCAAATGTATGAATGATCTTATTTAGTGAGTGGAATTAGATGAGTTTACCTTAATGTTTACTATCATAAGAAGATATTCTATATGATTATGATAGTTTATCACCTGGTGTAATCTTAATTTTTTTATTGTAGATTAAAATCCATGAAACCTATCCCGTGATTATATTTTAATAAAACAAAAACTCCAATATTTAAACACTTCTTTAGGTTATTCATTCTCTACATTTTTCAAAAATATTCATCTGATGGTATTTCATTAATAAACCACATTTAATAACTATTTAATGATATAGATAGTAATTATTTATACTATAGTGCATGATGTTTAATCTAAGCAATCTTTTATTTTACTTTTAATCTCCAATATCTCAACATATGGTTGATGTACTTCCTAAAATACAAATATAATTTACAGGTGCATCTTGGTCCTTCAACACCAGTCATAAATATAATGATTTTAGATAAATTATTTTTCAAATTAGTTTTTTCTAATTTTTTTAACATTAATAAATGTATCCATACACATAAAAAAATATTTATATTCATCTCTTCCTCTATACTTTTTTTTGAGCGATCCCTATATCTTACAAAAAATATCATCCAAAAATTCCCAAAGTGCCTTCTTTTAGTAGTAGATATTGGATTAAAAATTCTCTAATAATTTCCCAAAATAGTTATCTTCCAGATTATTTACATATTATAGTATATATTTTAGAACATCCATTTTAATATTATGGTTACTTCCACATAATATTTTAATTTTACATAATCCATTTGAAACAAAGATAGCACTTTTATCTCTACTATATTAGATGTAAAATAATTTTTAATTGATGGGTTGGATTAATTTGAATGTGGAAACCATCTCAAATGTCATTTATTTACCCTTTTGTTAACTGAATACAACAAATCTCAAAAAATAACATGTCTCATCCTTGACATACGAACTCAAAAAATTAATCATTTCAACTTAAATGTTTTTCATAAACATCTCCTTTCCAATTTTAGTTTTTCTAATCAACCTCAACATATCCTATTCATTCCCACATAACACCTGATATGTTCATGTATGGTTCTATTCCCTAATAGGTTATTCATTTGATCATCATAATTAGATAATGATTGCACTGAGTATCATCAATTCATAAAATCCAACCGTTCAACTGACCAAAAATATATTTTATACACCTTCAAACTCTAATGTATAAATTCGAACACCTTCTGTTAGAACTAATAAATCCTCAATATCAAGAATCCATTATAACACTAAATTCCCACCCCCAAAAATAAAATATTAATTGAACCATAGATCAAAATTATATTCTCTTCCATATTCTTATTTGGTCCATTAATGTATGTTTTCGACTATGAAACTAGTTCTTCATTTCTTATTTATAAAATTTCTGATCAACCCTTGTTAGAACAACCACTTAAAAACCAAATTTAGTGAATTCAGATATTTTAGCAAGATCTATAACTCATGACTTAGTGATCAAAGTTTATTATCTATATAAATAAATAAAAATAAATTCCTTCTGGGAATTTGAAACACATATAACTCAAGATTCAGGGATTTTTTGTTTTTAAAATTTACATCATCATCATATTTGAATCTCACATTTAATGTATATTGGATTACATAGATCTAGTGGTCATACATTGATTCAAAATATAAATTTATTTTGATTCTTTTCACTTTTAGTCATGGATACTAATATATTTATCTTCATCATCTACCATAGTTCAATTACAAATAAATTTTTGTCAAACAATATGAATCCTCCATTGATTAATCAAGTTTTATATCCATCAATATAAATTGAAACCAAATCAATCACACTATTAAATCCTATATTTATTTATTTATTATTGATCCTTAATAACTATAATATGAGAATTTTTTTCTTTTATTATTATTAAATAACCTTGTGATTTCTTAATTTATGGATTCTTTTATGAGTTATTATTATTTACCATAGGTATAAAATTCAGATAAAAGGAATAAAACTCATATATTACAAAATAATTTGTATCCTTGACCCTAGTTTCCCAGAGTTGGTGCATTATTTCAATTTATGATCATGGATAGAAGGAATAAAATCCTAAAGGACCAATCAATTTAGTAGACTTGGAAAATAGATTACATACATGAAATTTACATTACAGTTCTGTGCATAAATACAACATTAATAATTCTTTCAGAACAACATTATTCTCTTAGATTAACCATGAATATCAGTCATAAAACACTTATTGACATTGTAAGAAAATTAAAATTAAGAAAATGTTGAGATCCGTTGCTCAGTATGTGTAAACAAGACACCAGAAGCCTTCATAAATAAGCATAAAAAATAATGAAAGGTATAAAACTAAAACCCAAGACTTTTAAACATACTCATCAAAACAATATGAAAAATAATATTTTATTAATTCTATTTAAAAATACAAATGGTTATTCTACTAGTTGTATAATCATATGATGTATCTATAAATAATCTCATAATGAGGGAATCAAAAATTTTCGACATGATAACCACATTGTCAAAGCCTTATTCTAAGAACAAACTTATATGGGTAAGATGTTAGACAACACCCAATGTAGTTTTCCTCATGAGAACTGCAATTGCATTGAGGGGATTTCATAAACTAGTCCCCAACCCGTAGATATTTCTTTAACTAGTCGGAAACCAATAGGTCTTTCATTTACCGATCCCCAATCCATTTCGTTATAATTCCAATGCAATCCTCATATGAAAAGGGTGAAACATTACAAATATAACCATTCATATTAAAAATAATATACGAAATGATAATTCTTTAACCATATACCAGTAATGGAATTAAAATAGAACACCCATAGTCAAAAAATACATAAATCCTTCAATAAAATAAGGAATATTTTAACATAAAAAATCATCCATAATTAATAATATAATCCAAAAATAGATGTTTACAAAGATGAAAACAATCTAATAAAATCATTGAATGTATTTGATAAAAATATACCTTTTTTACATTGAAAAATTGACACAACTATAAAATAAAACCTTTCTTTTAAAAATATAATTGTAATATTATAAGGAAATCTTCAAAAAGTTAAGGCGTCATGATTGTGTAAATATCCTCTCACATTGTATAAGTAAAAAAACATCCATTCGGTGATTTTTCAAAAAGGACATAAAGTACCTTGTTCCGAAAATGATAGAAATGTTTCCTTAAAAATGTTTTATAAAAATTAAAAGAAGGTTAAAAATGACTCCAAATTATAATCAATAATATTTTCAAATACATTTTTTGAAACATGGGCATGAATGAAAATTATATCCTTGTAGAAACATAATTATAAACACCAATAAATAAAAATGATATTGAAAAATTAAACCTTACCATGTATTTTTCTTTTAGAGAGGGCGAGTTAACATCCTATATAATTTCTAAATAATGTTATTAAATGATAATAGGAACATATAAATATTTATTACTTCATATATTATCCTCTTATATAATATTTTTAATAATATTTCAATGTTTCCATTTTTTTGATTGTTAACTACTTCATTTTCATATACAAGTTTCGTTATGTAAGTCATGATTCATATGAATAGGATATATTTTATCCATATAAATAATTGTATAAAGTAAATATACATTATATTTACTCATCATTAGAACTTTAAAATCATTCTTGAATGTTTAACATGGAGAATGAATCTCACCACGTCATGGAGATGGTAATCCATACGTATGCACGAGCGACGATATAATTCCCTCGATGGTTAAAAGGTATGGAATTTCATATTATAATAATTATAAAGAATAATTATAATGATATATTCATTATATTTATCTATTATACTCATAATTATACCCATCCAAATAAATTAGTGTTCAAAAAAAAGTAAACCATGGTGTAGAGACGGTAATGTGTATGTACACATGCATGGGAATATTTTCATTCATAGGATAGATAAAAGGAGGAATATGGTTTTTTTATTTTTATAATATCATATTCAAAGGTATATGATAGTGTATTAATTAAATTGATATAGAAAAACATTGGAAGTGTAAGTATAAAATGAAACAAATGTTCAATGATTTTATAAAACAATTACCTCTTCTTCGGGTATCTCTTTTTGAATTGTGCAAAGGGACTCCATTTGTTGGATTTATTACCAAAGTTTGTCCTATAAGATGAAGTTAGGGAATTTTGTAGGAAATTTTGGTAGGTTTTTTTGATACAAATGGATTTAGAGGTGTTAATAAAAGAGAAGGAGAGGTTCCCTTTTACAAGAGTGGGTATAACCAATTTTGGAATCTCTAAAACTATTAATTTAAAATAAAATGATTTTAGATTTAAAATATCAAAAAATTGAGTTCTTTAAATTTTAATATTAATATTGTTATAAATACTTTCAAAAAATTATTTTCATTAAAATTTAGGAAATAAGAATAACATTATCGTTTGGATATAACTATTAGTTTAACAGTTTAAATCTTACTTTATTACTTATTTTTAGAATATTGGGTTAATATAGTTACTATAAAATGTAAAACGAACCCAAATTGGATCATTTAGGACATATTTAAAACTATAAAAGTTATTTTTATAAGCCTTATATTTTTATGACCTCTATATCATTTAATAAAATATTATTTATTTTAAAGTATTAATTATGTCAATTTTTATACTATTCAATAATTTAATTTTTAAAAATTATAAAAACAAAATTATAACATAAAAGAACTAAAAATATGTTGCTGAATTTATATGTTATCTATAAAATTTGGGTATGTCATTGATTAAGTCAATGAATATTTATTTTAATTTTTCAATATCATTATTTAGTATTTCTATTAATTAAATAATTTCTCATTCACTATTGTTTCATCCTTAAATATAATTATTATATATCTAAAAATAATAAATAAATTACTATTATATATATTATTATTTTATATTTTCAAATACTATTTATGAATGAAGTTTTTCATGGACATATCTATATTAAAATTATTAAACTTATCAGAATCGCAAGTATGGCCTTTTGTCACGCTCATTGATTTTAATATTATTCTTGTTATTTTGATGTGAATGTGTCCATTAAATTATGTTATTAAGAAATTTAGATTATAATTTTCTATTTTAGTCATAATATATAATTGTTATAGGTTTTATGTTAATTTTATAATATTATTTTTACATTTATTTAAATGATTTCCTTTTATCCATTATAATGCAAAACATACGAATCTTACTATTCATAGTACCAAAAAATTAACATATTAAAACACTTTAGACCAAATAATTACAAACATGTAATCCATTTTTTAAAATTTAAAAAACAAAAATAGTATTAATTATTTTAAAATTAATCCATGTTTAAAAAAATGAGAATACACATATTTTAAAAGTAAAAAAAACCATCAAAATATTTTCATGTGTTTATATCAAATTTAAATTTGAAATTACATCCAATATAAAATATACATAAATTAGATGAAAATACATTTTTTAATTAAAATTCAGTATTAGTCGGTATTCAGTAAATTAAATAAGTTATCAGAAAAACACTGAAAATATATCCAAACTAAATTTTTATGTTTTTCTTCAAAATATGAAGTTCATTTTGTCAAATTAAATATATAAAAGTGTCACATTTGTATTTAAGGTGGGTTGTCTATTAATAGGTGGAAAAACAAAATTTCTTGAAAAATCCTTCTATTTATTGAATAATTGTTTTTTTCATATACCTTGTCTTGAAAATGATTAAGATGAATGTTAAAATTTTATGGATTTAATAATATGTTTAATAATATTCCTAATTTCTAATTTAACAGAAATGATACTTATTATATTAAATAATAAAATTTTGTTAATATATTATTGTTCAGTAAAACAAGGCCTTGTGTGTAATGAAAGCCATCTCATTATTGTGTGTACTGTAAGATTAGCACGGTTTTTCATTTAATGAAAACAAGAAACAAAATTTTATTTATTTTCAATGAAAAATAATATATTTTCTCGACATGTTACATTATCCCCTCCTTCAATAAATTATATCTTCATAATTTATGCTCAAGATATAAAACTATTGTTTTGACATATCAAAACACGATTGTTGAAATCCCCTATCGGAAAAGGATTAATGAGACCCCACATTAAATTAAATAAATGGAAGTATGAAGATTTTCAAAGATAAAACATACAAGGGTTACATGTAGGAAAACATGGAAATGGAAGAAAAATATAACCATCATGTTATGATTGATAGTGATAGAGAACATGATTATGAGATAGTAAATAATCACAAAGATATAAATATAGTATGACATATTGGACCATTAGATTCATCAGAAAATGTAATGGGATAAAAAATTTTGTTTTGAGATCGATTATCTAGATTTTAAGAATTAATTTTATTCATAGACTAATAACTTAAGTAATCCTACTTACATGACACATATAGTTTTACCCTTTAACAAAATTCATACAGAAAAATCATATTTCTCTTCAAAATATTATATAATGAAGAAAAATTCTATTTATATTAATTATATAGGGTTTGAAAGATTAAATTAAACATCATATGTCATACCATTTAAATATGGAAATCTATCTTATACAAACCAAGACATCATGTAGGCTATTGGTAGGTGATGAAACTTTATTTCGCATCAATTTTGAGTTCATGTCTCACTTCTTTTCCTGGCACAATGGGTTGTCACCCGACATGTGGTTTGTGATTTTCATTAGACTATTTTATTATAACATTCCAAAAATAATCTTATGAAATTATTTGAACATAAAAAATACTAGTCAATGTTTAATACAATACTTTATAACCATTATACATATCTAACATACTTTTGTCCCATCTCACAGTCTGAAAAATATATAAGGAAAGCTAGTAAATTTATAAAATCGATATAACAAAATGAAATTTTTTTGTCACAAACTGGACATGTGAATACCATTAACATGTATTCAATTAAGACATGTTAATACTATAAATTATCATAAAATATTATTTAATACGTTCATTCATAATTATTCCTTCAGTAAAACATAGAATATTGGATATACTCCTTAAATACAAAAACTTAGTAAAATCCAACAGTGATAGAATTAATAATCCATTAATTAGTTACAAGGTAAAAAATAATATCCAATATACAATATCCAAAAAAATCATCTCTTTATCCCAACATCACTATATCACTACAATAAACTTGTTATGGTTTATTTTCTATTAATAATTTATTTTCCAAAACATTTTACATGAAACTGTTCCACTTTTAATAGAACTATACAATCTCAAATAATTAATTAAATAATACTATAGTAGAATCTTTATATACTCCATAATTATTATAACTAGTAAATTTATAATAAAAAATTCAAATGACATAAATCTGGAATAAGTATATAAATCATTCCTCTTCATAAGTGGTAGTATCATAACTGGATCATTATCCAATAGCATCATCTGAGGTACATTCCTTTAATGCTTGAGATATTGATCCCCATATTATCTCTATTACTTTTAGCTGAATTATTTTACGTTGGACACATTTTTATTACCCTTACAATCATGAAAATGGTACCATTTTGGATCACACTTATAATAATCTCCCATTTCATTTATTCATTTACCAGGGTGATTCGTTCCATGGTTATCACTTGTTGTAAAAATATTCTTTCCATTCTTCCCATTATCAATATTTCTCTCTTCTATCCTCTTCTTCTCTTATTTCCCTTCAATGCCATAGGACTTTAATAATTATTTACTTATTTAATTAACACATGATAATATTTCCTCATATGATTAGAATACATATGATACTATTTAACTTCAAAATTATTCCTTAAGACCATGAAATATGTGATATTTCTTACACATAAGACCATGTATATTAATGGAATTATAATTCCTTCTGTTAGGTGTCATTTCTATAATATAGAATAAACTATATTAGATTATAATTAAATAACCATTTTATAAATAAAAATATTATATAACACATAATATAAATTTATGCATCATAAATTCTAGAATCATAACCATTGTTTACTATGTGACATATTTACATTAAAATCCTGTATAGTGGAATGTATATAATATATTAATTATTCTAGGAATTTACATATTAATTTTCAGAATAGGTGCGTTATATGGCCCATTTTCATGTTCCAGGTTACCCCTAATCAAGATCAAAACTCCTTGTCGGAGTTATTACTCCTATATATATCTATTCTAAAACCACTTCCACTTGTACTATTCAAACAGGGATTCATTTTATAGGAAGATCCTCATAAACTCTACATTTCCAAAATATTAGTATACTTTTCTTCAATTATCCTCAAATTCTATCATAGTGTTATGATCCATAATCTATGTTTTCTAAATATATTTCTATGGCTTAGGTTAATCTTCCTATAATAAAAACTATAATTCCACAACACTAGTTACCCAAAGCCAGTTCATTATTATAATACATTTTCATGATTACAAGGAATCAAATCCCAAAGGAACAATTCATTTAGAATTCTCAAATAATATATTAAATATATGAAATTTACATTACAATTCAATGCATAAATGAAAAAAATATAACTATATGAGAACAAAAATATTATCCTCGATAAAATTTTCATATATTTCATAAATCACTTATTCGCATTCTAGAAAAATAAAACAAAAAATTGGTGAGATCTAATGCATAGAATGTGTAAGAAATATAACATAATCTTTCATAAATAAGCATAAACTCTTAACGTAAGGTATAAAACTAAAACAAAATCCTTTTAAAAATAACCCCAAGTGTAATACATAACTAATGAATTTAACAGTACCACTAAAACATTCACCGAGATATTATACTAGTTGAATAATCACGTGAAATATCAATAACTAATATCAAAATGAGGGAATGAATAATGATGGACATCATAACCACATTGAAAAGGCCTCATTCCATGACAATACTTATACAAGTAATATTTCAGTCAAACCAAAAATAGTTTGTCTCATGAGAACAACCGATGCATCAAGGGGACATCATAAATTGGTCTCAAACCCATATATCTTTCATTAACCATTCCCTAACAAATATGTATCTTATTAACTGGCACCTAACCCATTTCTATCTATGTCTAATTCATTCCACATATGAAAATTGAAAAAAATAACCAACATAAACAATCGTATCAAACATTTCATAAGAAATGATACTAATTTTACCATAAATAATGAATAGTATCAAAATAGAACATCCATAGACAAAAAAATCATAAATCCTTCAATAGAACATGGTAGATTGTATTGTCAGAAATCGAACATAATTAAGCATACAATCCAATTAGGGATATTGAAATAGAAAAAAATAATCAAATAAAATCATTAAAACTCTTTAATAGAAATATCAAATTTTACATTGAAAAAGATTCAAAATTATAGAGGTAAAAATTTACATTTAAATAAAACTTGTAATCTTTTAATTGAATATTCAAAACATTAAGACCTTGTGATGGTAGAAAAATCTAGTTGTGATGTATGATTTGAAACACATTCTTTCATTAGCTTCTCAAAATGGTCATAAAGTACCTCCTTTGGAAAGAGACTAAACAATTCCATTAAAAACATATTATAAGAAGTAAAACATCGAAAAATATGACATTATAAAACCAGAAATAATAATATGAGAAATATTTTAATAATCATGGACTTGAAAGATCAATATTTTTGAGTAGATAGTTATATATAAATAAAATCGGATAATAATGATATGGTGATATTAACTAATACATTGTACATTACAATATCCAAGGGTGTTTCAACCACAAGTATAATGATTATAACATGTTATTAAATTATACCAGGAAAATATCCATACATATGATTTCATATATGATCCTTTTATATCATTTTTAAATAATATTTCAGTATTACTGTTGTTTAGAGTGTTAGCTGCATTGTTTTTCCTTACTTATTATGTTGTTTAAGTAATGTTTCTGATGAATTAGGTATATTTTATCCAGATTCCTAATTCTATTATGTTCATAAACATTATATTTACTCATCATATGAATTTTATAACCATTCTTGAATGGTTAATGTGAAGAATGAATCTCACCGCGTCAGAGAGAGAGAGTAGACCATACATATGCAAGAGGATGATATCATTCCCTTGATGGTTAACTGTTATAGAATTGGATAGTATAATAATTATACATAATAATTATCATGATATATTAATTATTTATATTCTTTATACTTATTATTATACTCATACTAGTAAATTATTATTGAAAAACAAATTACTCTTGGTGTGGGGATGGTAAGCCGTATGTACCCATGCATGGTGATATTTTTATTAGTAGGATGTATAAAATGAGGAATATGTTTTTACAATAAGTATAATAACATCACATAATTTAAATAATAATGTACTTATTTGTTTGGTATGTAAAATGATAGGATGATGAAGTATAAGATGAAAATAACATTGAAAGAGTGGATAACGCTATTAACTAATCATCAGGTATCTCATTTTTATCTTTAGTAAATAACTCCATAGGATGTTATTATGTACAAATTATCGCCTCTAAGATGAATTGAGAGAAGTTGGGATGTGTTTTGGGTTGTTTTTTCTGAGCCAAATGGCATTATATGTGTGAATAAAAAAGAATGAGAGGTTCCCTTTTATAAGAGAGGAGAGGGGATGTTTTGGAAAATCCAAATCTATTAATTTAAAATAAAATTATTATCGATTTAACATATAATAAAATTGAGTTATTTGGAGGCTACGATAATTATGAGTAAAAATCCTCTAAATCAATTATTTTTATTCATTTTTATGTCACACAATCATCCTTATAAATTTGATTTTACCCATAGTGATGCAGTTTATATGAAACATTGTTTACTTGTCTTTTTAAAATATACGGTTAATATAGAAACTATAAAATGTAAAAAGAACTGAAATTTAATCATATATGACATATTGAACACTATAACTGTTATTTTTTCTAACATTAAATTTATTAATTTTATATCATTTAATAAATATTATTTATTTTAAAGTATCATTTATGTCAATTTTGAGACTATTCAATATTTTAATTTTTACTAATATAAAACTAACATGATAACATCTAAAAACCACATTAATATGTCACTAAAATATGTATTTTATCTATAAAATTATTGGATGTCATTTACTAAGTCAAACAGATATTTATTTTAATATTTTTAATATCATTATTTTATATTTATATAAATACTATAATTTCTACATCACTATTGTGTTATAATTAATGTTAATTATTTAATCTCTAAAAATTTTATATAAATAACATTAACGTATAAAATTATTTTATCTTTCCAAATATAATTATTGATCAATATCTTATCCTGGTGTTATCTATAGTAAAGTTTTTATATATAAAATAATTGAGAGTGTGTCATTTTTTCACTTGGATTGATGTTATTAATATTCATGTCATATTCATGGATAACTATCCATTAAATGATTTCATTTCTAACCACATATGTTAACGGTATAATTTAGTCATCCAGAAGATTTTTTTTAAAATTCTAGGGAATTTTTTTTAATATTTTTTACCTCTAATTATAGTATGTACCCTTAACCATGGTAATAATAAAATTACTATAGGCACAGTTCATAATACCCAAAAAAAGTAACCTATTAACATAATTTGGACCCAGTAATTCCAAATATCAAAAAATTATTTCAATATTTAAAATACAGATGTGGTAGTTTTTAATATAAAATTCATCCTGGCAGACAAAATGAGAAGAAATGTTTTTTAAATTTCCTGAACTAGGCCGGGTCACCATCAGACTAGGTGCCCGACCCGATCTGCGACATGGCCTGAAGGGCATTCCCAATACCCATGGGTTGGCATAAGTGCCCAGGTACCAAAATAAAAAGGGAACAATTTACTTTAAATGAAAGGCATAAAACAACCAACAATATAGATAATCTAAAACTAAAAAACTATTAACCATTTAGGCCCTTAAACAAAAAAACTAACTGAACTGTCTTTAACTCGAACAAATAACTGAAAAGAAATGAAAATAATGGAAACTAGAACCCTGCCTCAAAACTACTGAATAAAAGAGAGGACACATTGAACCCACCCTGTGTGAGAAGACCAACTACAACCAAAACCACCATCGATGAGAATGATGTCACAACATAGAATACACAGGAAACAAGGTCCACATGCACCCATAGGTGTATTCAGGGTGTGATTGAGAGGCCCATTATGAAGTCAGAAATAAAATATTCTATACCAGAATATCAAACTGATACATTATTATGCTTTTATAGAACCAATATTTTAAAACACATTATTTTTTTAAGGAAAAAATTTAAAATATACTTATAAAAAATAAAATAGAAGTAGAAGAAAAACCATTTCACAAATACTACATTAAAATGGAAGAGAAAATTTATAATGAACATGCACATACTCAAGTGGTCCTCTATATGGCGAAAAAAGGCATCACATCATGAATAGTAGGTCACTATGAGTAAATCCTCTAAGGTAGCTAGTATGTGTGGTGCGCTAGAGACATCATACCTCAGTCTAAATATGGAATAGGATCCACAATAATCTATCCTCTCATGTTTGAGCCACTAGTATGGAAACAAATCCATAACCTAGTGGTCTCCAATCATCACAAAAGATTAGTTAGTTTTTTAATGTCAATCATTCTAGATTAAACAGGGACAAACCAATCACGTGTCATCTAGCGTACTAGTCTTAAACAACCCACCTTGGTACCTGGAGTTTTCCCTTGTGCTCAATCATGTTCCGCATTCACATCATGTATCAATTTCATATATCACACTCCAAGCCAAATATTACACACAGTAAACCACCACATTCATACCCAAACATCTTTTAAAAAACACACGGATAACAAAATACCTTTCCAAAATATATAATTTTTTGTACTTAATCATTTCAAAAATCCTCATTAGTAAACACCCATAGAATAAAATAATATATTTTAAAAACATTGATAACATTAGTAAATATCACAATAAGAGGGTTGTATAATAAATAAACCAAATCCTAAGTACGAATGTCGTTTCAAATAACTTTCATAAAAAATTCCCTTTAAGAATAGATTCCCTCAATTAAAAAATTAAATGAACCACTTGCACTACTTATAATACACCACCAATCATTGAAAAGAATGTTTAAACCCAAAAAATATCTCATTTTATATAAACATACTACTTTAAACATAAACACATATTCAGATTTTCCACAAATAATACTTTGATTCCATCCAACTAAATCAATAAACAAGTTAATATATTTGTTAAATCATTACAGGACAATCCTAGAAAAAATTACATCACAATCCACTGTATCCCATATAGGGATGTCACTTTAAAACCAAATACTCAAGGTAACAATATTAAAACATGTTTTACAATATTTAAACAATTTTCAATTTAATTAAAAATGTGCACAACAAGGGAACAGACCCAAAGTGACTCATTTTTCTTTGATAATCCCCATTTAAATAAACAAACACCTCAAAGACTATGAAAATCCATTTCGCACATACCAAACAAGCCCAAAAACAATTCCAACCATGTTTCGCAACTCATATTCCACTTAAATAACCAATTTCTTAATTTATAAAACATCACACATGCATACCAAGTGGCCTCACTTTAAAATAGACAAGTTTTTTACATGGAAATAAATTTTCAAAATCACTCACCCAACCCAACACTTCGAAAACCTCATTCACACCCCAAAAAAATTGTTTAATCACTTTTAAAAGTTACCACAACAGGACCAAAATGAAATGAACAACCATTACTAAAAGGAAATGAAATTTCTTTGCAAACCCATGTCAGAATATTTATAAAGCATATTTCGCACAACCTATAAAGCACTACCATGATGAAATGTGAGTTTAAATAAAAAACACACCCTCAATTCATGTAAACATTGCTATTAGAAATAAAACGCACATCCTAACCTTTCCAAAATATATTTTTCATAACAACACAATCTAATTATTTTTACACAATTGAAAAACAAATATGGAATGCTGAAAATAATTCTCTAGTCATTGGATACCCACAATTAAGCATTCACAACTCAAATACCCTTGAAAACATAGTTTTCTCCATCCAAACAACCCCTAAAACCTATTTTGAAAACATTGCACCAAAACAACATAAAAAATTTCTATTTCCTTAAATAAAAAATTTATATCAAACTAACAATCACACTAGACACTCTAAAAATATCATTATCACCACAAAATTAAACTAAAAAACACAATTATAAATTCAACTAATCATAATAAAATAATCCAATGATGCAAGCGAACAGATCCACCTACCTTCGGTTAAGAAATCTATGAGGTATGGCGTTAAACATCAATTGTGCATCAAACACACGATAAGAAAATAAAAATGGACACTAAAACAGAGGACAAGAACAAAATTATTATGAGTGGACCTAAAATAACTCAAATCCACCAAATTGAAACCCTTTGATGAGGGGGAAATGACTTACCAGAGAGAGGGAATGGTGGAAGGGTTACGGTCACCGGAGGAGGAGGTCGGCAGTTCACAGTGGGGAGAGGGGGACACTGGCGGTTCATGCTTTTTGTGGAGGGACAATAAACACAGGATGTTCCTAAATGATAGAACTAGTTGGGGAGGGTACGGGGCAGTCATCGATGGACAGAGAGGGAGGGCGGTTGTCAGCGTGTCGCTGGGCAATGTGGAGGTGCAGCATGCAAGGGCACCAGTCAACAGTTTAGAGAGGGGGGAAGCAGCTAAAACCTGGGGGGTGATGGGAGAGAGATGGGGAGGGATGGAGAAAAAAAGAGAAAGAAAAATAAAAAAAATAAAAAAAGGAAACTAAATAAACTAAAAACAAAACCAAAACCAATAATAATAATACTAATAATAATAATTAACTTTTTATTAATAATAATTATAGTTATAATTGGAATAATAATAATAACATAAATATGTAATCATCCTTTGAGCGAATAATAATGATGATAAAAATATACTTAAATATTAAAATAATGAATTAATTTTTTATCCAAATTATTGTTTTATTTTATTTTTATTTTATCCCCATTTTAAATATTATTTTTTATCAATATTTCTTTTTATTTAATTAGTTGGATGTCGAGAAGGTGTCCAGGAAACCGAGTGATGTCGCGCGGTGACCCAGGTGAGGTCATGAGGCTTCGATAGTGGCGTGATGAATGTCGCCAAGGCCAAAAAGTGTGTTTCTAAATAAGAACTCAAAACATTAAGTCGGGTTTCACCCAGACTCCCCAATACCAAGAAAAATTTATAAAATAAATAATGTAAAAATGTTGGGTGTGAAAATTCTCCCCACCATAGTGCTTTTTTCCCCCGTAATTCCATAACTAAGACTGATCCCCTAAGTAGAAAACGACACCCAATTACGGTTCAAAGATGATCCCCCAAAAATAATAATCGAGAAAAGGTAAATGCACCGTGATTAGTGAATGTGACTAAACTGAAAAACTCAAGAAACTTGTAAAAAGTCTTTCATATATGTGTTGTCTACCCTAAAGAGATAGAAAACGTCCAGTTTTTTGATCAAGGGAGGGAACTCTCACACCCACAGAAACCGACATCACAAACTGAAACAAGATAGGGGAAACTGAGATGAGATTGGGAAATTTCCACAGGGTGACCGACATTTGGAGTCCTGATCGGACACCCCACCATAGAAATAGTCTAGAATTGACATTCTATAAATAAATTTGAGTGATAACCATCATTGGTCTCCACACCCTTAGTACTGACAGAAGGTACAAAACATTGAAAAAGTTTTGACAGTGACCAAACACCCCACTACTAGGGGCAAGGAGGGCAGGGCACCAACTATTAGGGAGTCAAAACCATGACCAAAGAAAGACCAACATCTCCACATATCTGGATGAGCACAATTCAAATTTGATACCGAATTACACAATAAACCCCATAAGAACCACTAAAAGAGATTACATCCAGTTGGATTCAACCCACTAGAACGAAAGGTAATGAGACAACCATGACTTCTCTTATCCATAGAAACCCTTATGCACCCAAATGGGATGTCAGTACAAAACAACCAAAAAAAAACAATTTGAATGCCTTTAAATTCAACACCGATGATGGAAATAATGACTGGTTCCTATACCCTCCCGGGGTTCTGGACCACGTGCCAGCTTCACTTTGAGGCGTATAGGTGGAGCCCTGATGGTTGAAGCATCTTCTACCTCGCAGCCAGACAATAAAACTCTCAAATGTATTTACAATTTTTTTTCTACATCCAACCACACTGCAACGGAGAAAACACCAACAAAAAAACACACTCTAACATCCTATTAATCCCACATGGATCATTTACAAACACAAGATCTATAATGGTGCATGTGCATCACCCATTTCCACATTGGATGAGAACACGACACCAAAAATCATCAACGAACATGACCATTATTGTTGAGATAAACATTATACAGATAAGTACTTAAAAATGAGTCTTAAGAAACACGTGATTACTGGAATCGACCATAGAATCCCCATGTGATTGGGTCTACCACACCCGTGTCCTAACACATCCCCATTCACAAACAAAACCAATGATGGACTAAAGCTCACTTAGATTAATATCCTCCATTGACAACTCCAGGTTACTTCCACCATTCCCACTAGAAACTCCTTCACCATTTCCAAAGAGGACTTTCAACATAATGAGGTAAACCTCACCCTTGAATAACAAATGACTAAAAAAATCCCATGTTTCATTGAACCCCACCCCACATCACACTCAATATGTGAAATGATCTCCTTAATTATAAAGATGGGTGGGTTCAATCCTAGAAATCATGAAGAGATTTATTTGATCAATTGGAGGACCTCCAAACAGCGAATTTCCCATGGCTGCACGTCAACTGCATGTTAACACTTTATGGGGGGGGGGGGCATGCACTTGTCAAGATAGAAAAACATGTACCAAATAAAACATGTCCAATGTACAATACATACCAAAAATGAACACTAAACGTGTAGGGGGAACCACTGTAAGGGCTTCCTTAAGTACTTTTCCATGTAATTCACAAACCACACACTTTCATACCAACATACAAATAAGTATTCAAACTCAATACAAAAATCATTCAAAAATGATTCTCGTCTCGTAACGCCCCACATCTATCATTTCCAAAACACAACGACTAATCAAGAATTCACTTGATATTAAAACACTATGTATAAATTCAACAAAATATTTTGAAAATATGAAAAGCTAGTGGGTTTCACAAACACCAATTGTGTCCTTTGGTATCACACATTCATATTCCCATGCCACATCGGCACACACCTCAAGTCTATCTAGAAACTCATCTTCTCAGGCCATTAACCATTTCCCCTACAATATATGCTAATTCATGTGGTTTACCATTAAAACACTATGGATTAAGACCAAAACCTTACCATTTTTTCCAATCCAAAACATTTAACCCACACTTTTTAAACCTTCACATCAATTTCTATTTAAACTACTTCATTTCCAAAAATTTACCAAAGCTAAATTATTTTTACTTAAAAACCTGATTTCCACGTATCAATAACAATGAGATTAGGAATGATGAAAGAGGAGACTAGTATTGGTGGGAGACTGAGACATATGGTTGGGGGCTATACTCCAATCACGCCACCTCCACAGAGAGTATTCCAGGACAACGAACCCGACTCTGCATGGCATGCCAGACCCTACGAGATCACTGGGACCACTAACCCTACTCCCTTTTCATTTCCCCAAGACAAGATTAATCAAGATGAGCAACAATATAGAAAATCCCAACATACTTTGGTATCTGGATTCCTTCCATGTGGTGTGCTGACCAGACACCTTGCTCATAGCCAGAAAATCATGTTCCAAAAACCATAACTTTTTTCTACCCTGACTCTATCCCAAAATAACACGACCTAAGAGGACAAACCAAATTTGATACCATTTTTTTCATGAACTAGGATGGGTCGCCATCTGAAATCATTCCCAAAACGTTCCGCGACATGGCCTAAAGGGCGTTCTCGATCCCCGCAAGCTAGCCTAAGTTCCCATGTAAAAAATAAAAAAAGTGACTGTTTTACCTGAAATGAGATACATAAAACAATCAACTAGGTAGATATGCTAAAACTAAAAAAACCAAACAATCCCTTAATCCAAGAAAAAAACTTAAAGTTCTACAACTCAAACCATTAACTTAAATAATTGAGAACAATGGAAAATAGAACTCTTCCTCAAACCTCCTAAAAAAAGAAAAGCCACATTGATGCCACCCTGCATGAGAAGACCAACTGCAACCTGAACCACCATCGTTGAACTTGATATTAAAAACTAGAATATACAGGAAACAAGGTCTACATGCACCGAAAGGTATATGTAGGGTTTGAGTGAAAGGCCCAGCAGGAAGTCACCTATAATAGATTCCATACCACAACATCAACAAGATAATTTAACATGCTAGTTTAAAACATATGTTTAAAATAATTTTTTAAGGAAAACATTTAAAAGCTAAAAGTGAAAAAGAAAAGGGCACTTCGAGAAAACCCATTTGACAAATACTACTATAAAATCAATGAAAAAAATTTATAATGAAGATGTACAATCTAAAGTGGTCCTCCATGTCACGAACCGTCCTCGGGGCCCATCTAGTGACTTACCCAAGCCTTCCTTCCATAGGCCAGGGGCAGGCAACTAGCACAAAAGGCGTAAATCCTGATAAAAGGGAAGGCATTTCCTTTATATAAAAAAACAAACACCACAGAGTATGCAAGATGAAGTAAAAACTATGGAAACTGAGTACAAAAGTATGTGCTGAAAAGTAAAAGGGTCCGAATACAAACCCAACTGAAAGTACTGTACAACTAAAAAGAAAGAACAACAACAGTAAAGTAAATTAGCAACCACCAAGTTATCCTTCATAATTCCCACCTGAAGGGTTGGTGCAGATAGTCTCATCGACTGCTCGGGTTCGTCTGTCCGCCCCGTGTACGTCCCTCCTGATAGTCCACCTCTGGGTACCGTCCCGCTCCACAAGCCATCAACAACGATCAGCGCTGTCCATCGTCTGCAACCAACCCAACGTAGTGCGGGCATAGCCCGTGTAGGGGTGAGTATACAATACTCATTAGGGACCCCGAGACCCCTGAAGGACTCCTAGAATCCTCAAAGGATAAATGAAAAAGTAAGGATACAAAAAAAAGTATCAAACAACTCTACTTAGGTATATGCCCATACATATACCTAAGTTATCAATTCCATTTCGGCTCAAAATCACGAGCTCAACTACAACCTATTCCACATAGGAAAGCACAACCCATTCCACAAAGGAAAGAACAACCCAATCCACACAAGAAAGCAAGTCAATCATATCAAAGATAATGATTTAAAGTCAAGACTCAGCTCACATAGGTATACTACTCATGAAGAGGGGTGGAGATGATAAATGTAGCCTCTGAATCATATCTCCTGCCAAACCAATGTAGGATCCAAATTCAGAAGTCGTCGCTGTCGAACCCACGTTGGATCCTAGTATAGTATCCATCACTGCCGAACCCACGTAGGATCCAAGTACAGTCGTCATCACTGCCGAACCCATGGAGGATCCAAGTAAAATCGTCATCACTGCCGAACCCATGGAGGATCCAAGTACAGTCATCCTCGCTGCCGAACCCACGTAGTAAGCAAGCACAGTCGCCATCGTCGTCATAGTCGCATCCAACTCTAGGGTTCCCACACACAACACACTCGATTCTGGGAGGGTCTTCTCCTCAAGTCAAAAGGGGTGGATACATCAACTGTCATGAAGAATAGATTTAATGTATCCCATAGTTCTGTCCCACGTCATAGGGTAAAACCAAGAAAAACGTGCCCAAGTCACAAAGAATAAGACAACCAAGCCATTTTCCTAAAGTACACGGCATGTAGGTAAGAGATACATACCATTTCATCAGACACAGGGTGATGTCCCTGTGAAATGGCCCATGTCATGGGGCCGGTCGTGCAAAAAGTAATTACACGACTTGTGGTATGGTTACAGGGCGTGTCTTTAGTCCCTGGGTACTGTCTGTGTACCACATCCTATGTCGAAGGGTTGTTCATGTAAAAACTAAGTACATGGCTTGTGGTATGTTTACATGTTGTGTCCAAACATTCGAGGTCCACTCTGTGTACGCTGGCCATGCCTGGCCATGTGGTGGGGTACCTACCAGTGTACTCCACCCCGTGTCTGTGTATTCTCAGAATACACACCGAGTCATCACGAAGCCGCTTCTGCCAAGGTGAAGGTATTACACGTCGTGCCTATTGGCCGTGTGATTCTGACCATGTCTTTGTGTCTCCCAGATTACATGTCGAGCCTCAAAAAGCCACTTCTTCCATTCAATTAAGATAATACACGTGGTGCCTCATGGACGTGTATTTCTGTCTGTGTCTATGTACTTCCCATGAATACATGCCAAGCCCATCGAAGTCTCCTCTTTCAAACTGTGTCGACAGTACAGGCCGTGTGACTGGTGTCACACGCTGTGTGTCACTTCTTATGATTCCCATTAGTTTTTCTGCTGAATTCTTGTACTACACGACGCGTGCTTTGGAAGTACACGCCCTGTATTGTGGAGTTTTTCAGAAACAACACCTCTGGCCAGCACTCCTCCTACGACATTTGTCCTTTGTTCTGGTGATCCGTTTTCTACAAAATCCCTGTTCCTAGGTCGTCCCGATGTTCCGAGGTCGTTTCCAATGTTTTCGGGCCTCTGATTGGTTCCGAAAACATTCCTTTATTCACCACTCTAGAATGGTTGGAGAACACCATACAATAAGAACGACGGAGTAATCAGACCGTGTTAGTTTGGTCTGGTTCCATCCGCATTAGATTGATAGCAAAAGGATTAGAGAGAACCAATAACATGGAAGGGAAAAAAATTTATCATTCATAAGAACACCCATACCTCGTAGAAAGTTCGAGGTTGTCAAGCGTTGTATATGATGGCGTCGTTCCCGTCGTCATCAGTGTGCACCTGAGGAAACATTGTCTTCTCTTTTATCATAGAGAGATGATGATGATTGTGCAACAGCCACCGAGTCATTCTTCACATGAAGAGATGATGTTCTTGGTGGGAGGATGAAGTTCGTCCAATGAGATTAGAACTCTCTCCCCAAAATCCTCACACAACTACCCATCCCAAATAAAATAAGGCCTCCCCTTAGTTTCTTATTTTGTCAAAAATCTCAAAACCTCAAAATTCAAACACTTCATTCAGTTAATTGAAGAGGGTAAATTAATTGAATTAATGTGTGTTGGAATTCATTGAGAGGAAGAGGAGAAGTCATTTAATTAATTGCAAAGGGTTGCCAACATTAAACACCAGAAGATAAAATGGAGTAGTTAGAGGAGATTAATGGAATGTGAAGGGTTGGGCTCATCTGGGCCCCACCTCACCTTAATCCTCTCATGGGTAGTTAGTAAGTAGTGGGTCCCACCCCAACTCCCTCTCCTACGATAAAACCACTTTTGTTAGGAATGAATTTTGTACCACAAATTTTATTCAATTCTTTATTAATCCATATATTTTAACAACTCCTCTGGAGAAAATGCACCTTCAGTAAAGGTCCTCTTAAAAAATTACCGGCGTTTTAGTTCCATCGATGCCATCAGATTTCAATTCCGAGCACCAGTTCAAAAGATAGAAAAACCCGCTCATTCGTTCACTAAATGTACCCAAGCTAAATTTCGGAAATTGATTTCGGGCACACCAGATCTCAGAGTCAGGTGCTGTCAAATACTGCGTACACGTATAATCCCATAGAATTTAAGAATAAAATTTCTTTGAAATTTATGGGTCTTTACATTAATCTCATATCAGGGATTTACACCCCATAAAGATATATCGTAAACTAGGGGAAAAATGAAGGTACTGTGCACGCATCTGAGCCTCCCACTCCAAGGTGCTCTCCTTAAGGTCCCCATTCTGCCACTTTATGCGCACTAGAGGAATCAACCATCCACATAGGACCCGCTCTAATAAATTCTTGATCTCCACCGAAAACTCTGCAAAAGTCACTCCGTCACCGATGTCCAGCTCCCCATGATCGATGTTATGCATCAGGTCGTGCACGTATCTCCTCATCTGAGATACGCGGAAGAAATTGTGCACCCGATGCAAGTGAGGTGGAAGAGCCAAGAGATAAGCCACCTGACCTATCCTGATGAGAACCTGGAATGGTCCGATGAAGCGCAGAGATAAAATGCAACCCTGACCAAATCTCTATAATCCACGTCGAGGTGAGACCTGTAAGAAAACGTGGTTGCCATCATCAAACTCTAGTGGTCTCCCCATCCTGTCAGCATAAGACTTCTGTCGGCTCTAAGAAGTCCTTATCCTCTCCTGGATGATCTGCACCTTCTTTTTCATGGCCTGGAACTTCTCCGATCCTACAAGTGCTGACTCCCTAGGGTATGTCCAGCACAGAGGTGATCTGCAAGGTCAACCGTACAATCCCTCATATGGTGTCATCCCTATGGTGGAGTGGTAACTTTTGTTGTACGCAAACTCCACCAAGGGTAGGTGATCCTCCAAACTGCGACCAAGGTCAAGGAAACATGCACGAAGCATGTCCTCGAGAGTCTTTATGGTCCTCTCTGTCTGACCATCCATTTAAGGGTGAAAGGCGGTGCTCAGGCGTAGCTGTGTCCCAAATCCCTCCTGCAACCCCTTCTAAAGCTGAGAAGTAAAGCGAGAGTCTTGATCGAAGATGATAAAAGATGGTACACCTTGAATCCATACAATTTCCTAAATGTAGAGGCGTTCCATGCTCTACACTATGCCCTGCTCTCTGATAGGTAAGAAGAGGGACGACTTGGTGAGTTGGTCAACAATCACAAAAATGGAGTCGCGTCCTCTGGAAGTACGTGGATGTCTCGTCACGAAATCCATGGATATCTTGTACCACTTCAACTCTGGGACCTCTAAGGGTAATACCAATCCTACTGGTACCTGGTGGCCGGCCTTCACCTGCTGGTAGGTGAGACATCGTGAAATGAACTCTGCCACAACGTTCTTCATACCTAGCTGCCAATGCTGTCAACTGAGATCATGGAACATCTTCGGTACTCCAAGATGTACCGCTAGAGGGGAAGTGCGAAACTCCCTTAGCACCTCCTCCTGTAATGCAATTGGTACCATGGTATGTCCTCTAAAAAGGATGACGTGCTATCCTCATAAAGAAAATCCATCATGTGTCTATCTTGTGGATATCTGCGCACGTCGTGTCTCACTGTCAACGTCCCCACGCTGTGCCTCTCTAACCCACTAAAGTAGAGGAGGAGTGACTATGAGAGACTGTAGAAAGGTTTCCCCATCTCAATCCGTGAAAGATATCTACAACGTGGCTAGCTGCTCTGTTGCCTCTCCAAGTAGCTGGATGCCTGACCACCTACTGAGAGCATCAACTACTACGTTCCCCATCCCAAGAGTATAGAAAATCTCAAAGTCATAGTCCTAGAGAACTTGAGCCATCACCATTGTCTCAGGTTCAGGTCCTTCTGCGAGAAGATTTACCTAAGACTCTGGTGGTCATAGTAGACTATAAAGCGCTCACCCATCAGATAGTGCAGCCAAATCTTCAAGGAGGAAGCTCTGTGGACATCTATATGATCATACAAAGGGTTTCCCTTTCTTCGTCAAAGTTGAAAGTGGTGCTACAACTCTGGAGAAGTCTGGAAAAAATCTCTAATAGTACCCAGCAAGACCTAAGAAACCTCGCACCTCCGTCACACTCCTGGGTGGATCCCATGCTAGCACTACCTCGATCTTCGTAGAGTCCACCGCAACTCCCGCTTCAGAGATAACATGACCCAAGAAGTGGACCTCTCAAATCCTGAACTGACACGTCGAGAGCTTACCATAAAGCTGGTGCTCTGGTGTGTATCCAAAACACAAGCAAATGGTAGGCGTGCTCCTCCTCAGTGGTCAAGTAAATCAATATTTCTTCAATTAAGACTACGACAAATCGATTGAGGTAAGGCTGGAATATCATGTTCGTGAGACTCATGAACACTGTTGGAGCGTTTGATACACTGAAAGGCATAACCAATAACTCATAGTGGCCATACCAACACCTGAAGGCTATAATCTACACACCCTCATCTCAAACTCTGAGCTGATGATAGCCCGACCTGAGGACTATCTTCGAGAACCAGCGTGATCCCTTGAAATGATAAAAGAGGTCATCTATCCTAGAAAGTGGATACTTGTTCTTCATGGTCACCTAGTTCAGGCGACGGTAGTCGACACACAGTCGCAAGCTGCCGTCCTTATTCATGACGAACAAAATCAGGGAAGCCCATGGTGAAACACTGGGTCGAATGAATCCCTTACCCTACAAGTCCTCAAGCTTTACTCGCAGATCAGAAAGCAATGTGGGAGCCATCCGATATGCTGGTGTAGATATCGTTGCTGTCCTAGGGTACAGGTCAATATAGAAGTCTACCTCTCTGCAAGGAGATAGTCCTGGAACTTCTTCAGAAAAAACGTCTGTATACTAATCCACCACTATAGGAAAACTTGGACTCCACACATCAATTACTCTTTGGATGAGACAAGACAACTGATGAGTGATTGGCTGTCCTCTCCTCCGTGTGAGTCCATCCTGCTCCGCAAGGGCTCCCTTCTCACCGGTGAAGGTGAACCTGCTCCCATCGGTGCAAACACATCGCACCTTGAGGCTAATACATTCGATCTGAGAATGGACCGTATATAACCAATCCATGCCCAAGATGACTTCTTAAGGCCTCGACACCGCTACAAGAAGATCCCAGCCGAAGCTCTCGCCTCCTAGAGTAAGCTCACACAGCCGGCACTAGTGCGTAATCATTGATTCTGCTCCCGTAGGAGTCTCTAGATATAAGGATCGAGCCAATAACACCATTGGAATCTCCGAGCTCTGAACAAGGGTAGAGACAATGAAAGAATGAATCACTCTTGTGTTTATAAGAACTACAACAACGGTGGAGTAGAAACAGATAGTACCTAAAATCATCTCAGTTGCATCGTGGTCGTAGGCCTCCACTGCCTGATGCTGAGCCTGTCTCTGTCTGCCAGCTCCTTGTGGTCGAGGTGGACCACCTGGTGGTGGTGGTGATAGAGCCTCAAACGTCGCCCACCACCCGCTGATCGGCCAACTTCTCTGCCTCGTCCACTTGCTTCCTGCAGACCGCCATGGTCGAAAATCTACCTCTACCTAGGTGGTCCCTCAATCGTATGATGCTCCTCTAAATGGTGGGTCGGGAAGTCATGAGCCATGTGGCCTTGCCCGACGCATGCATAGCACTGTCTGGCTCTCGAATGATTGGCTATTCTGAGTGTGCCCCGCACCTCCGAACCAATATCCTGAGGTCATCCACCTGATGGTCTGGTCCGCTTAGAACTCTGCGACATCTGTCTACGGTCAGCTGCAGAATTCCCCGCTATGTGCCACCTTGTGGTAGGTCTTGCTGCTGGTGAAGTCTCAGCTAGGATGGTCTCTACAAGAATGTCTTGCTGCAGTACTCCTTCCGGCGTCTAAATACTGAGGGAGATCATTGATGCCTTGATCACATGCCTCAGTCCCTTCTCGAATGTATAGGGCCCGGATGAATGGGTCCCGTACCATGTCCGGGCAGTAGCATGAGAGATTAGTAAATCTCGTAGAGTACTGGGATACTAGCATGCTGCCCCGCCATAGCTGTATTAACTCGTTGATGTGCACCGCACAGAGGGTAGCTGGAACGAACTCCAAGAAAAAATGCTCTCGAAGTCCGACCAAAGGAGAGATACCTCATCGTGCACCTGGAGCATCATGCTCCACTAACTACCTACTGCCGCGTGCAGAAGACTTGACACAAGGATCACTATAAGATCTGCTGGTGTCCCCACTAATCTGAAAACTCGAACAACAACATCCATCCAATCCTCAGCTGCCTAAGGGTTCATCTCCACATGGAACCTAGGTAGTCTCTGATGTTGAAACTCATGCAATGAACTCATGCGACATGTACTCTTAGCTTCTGGGGCAGGTGGCATCGGTGGCTCGGTGGGTAGAGGTACCGCTGGTGCCTCCGTTGTAATGGGGCCCTGCAACTAGGCCTCGTCACTCGGTGGGCTGCCATATCGCACAAAGCTCAAAACCCTAGTTGGATGTAGTTGTGGGGCCATCCTGAAAAGAAACAGGTGTTCCATGGTCAATAAAGTATACCTTGTGTGCTGACATGAAGTAATCACAAAGAAAACTTTTGAAGCACAAATTCAATCAATGTTTTCTGGCATTGAGTCAGAAATCAGAAGTTAGGGTCCTGGTGTATGGATACATCGGCTACCGCACCAACACTGGACTCCATGGACTGATAACCACACTCAATACCCTAAACACTATTGCTTCACTTAGAAGAAATTATCAGAGTCTTGAGTTCTGCGGTAGAACCGACTCCTCTGATACCTATTTGTCCCGACCCGTCCTCGGGACCCATGCTGTGACTACCCCAAGCCCACCTTCCATATGCCAAGGGCTGGAGACTATCACCAAATGCAAAAATCCTGATAAAAGGGAAGGAATTTTCTTTTATATAAGATAAAAAACACCATAGAGTATGCAAGATGAAGTAAAAACTAATTAAACTGAGTACAAATGTAACTGTTGAAAAGTAAAAGGTCCAGAAAACAAACTCAACTGGAAGAACAGTACAACTTAAAAGAAAAGACAACAGCAGTAAAGTAAATCAGCAACCACCAAGTCTTCCTCCGGAATTCCCACCTGAAGGGTTGGTACAGATAGCCTCATCGACTCCTTGGGTCCGTCCATCCGCTCTGTGTACGTCCTGCCTGATAGTACACCTCCGGGTACCGTATAGCTCCACAAGCCATCAACAATGATTAGTGATGTCGGTCGTCTGCAACCAACATAAGATAGTGCGGGCATAGCCCGTGCAGGGGTGAGTATACAATACTCAGTAGGGACCCCGAGACCCCCAAAGGCCTACCATAATCCACAAAGGATATACCACAAAGGAAGGATACAAACACGAAGTATCAACCAAATCTACTTTGGTATATGCCCATACATACACCTAAGTCATCAATTCCAGTTCGGCTCCAACTCACGAGATCAAGAACAACCCAGTCCACAAAGGAAAGCACAACCCAATCCACATAGGAAAACAAGTCAATCATATCGAAGATAATGATTGAATGTCAAGACTCAGCTCACACAGTTATACAACTCACGAAGAGGGGTGGAGATGATATATAAGCCTCTGAATCATCTACCATGCCGAACCCACATAGTATTCAAATTCAGAAGTTGTCGCTATCGAATCCACTTAGGATCATAGTATAGTAACCATCGCTCTTGAACCCACGTAGGATCCTAGTACAGTCGTCATCACTGTCGAACCCACAGAGGATCCAAGTACAGTCGTCATCACTGCCGAACCCACGGAGGATCCATGTACAGTCATCCTCGCAGCCGAACCCATGTAGGATCCAAGTACAATCTCCGTCGTCATCACAGTCGCAATAATCTCTATGGTTCCTGCACACATAACACTCGATTCTGGGAGTTTCCGCTCCTCAACTCAAAAGGGGTGGATACACCAACTGTCACCAAGACTAGAGATAATGTATCCCATATTTCAATCCCACGTCATAGGGTAAAACCAAGAAAAACGTGGCCAAGTCATAGAGAACAAGACAACCAATCCATTTTCCTAAAGTACACAGCATGTAGGTAAGCGATACATGTCGTGTCATCAGACACCGGGTACTGCCCATGTGAAATGGACCATGCCATGGGGATAGTTGTGGAAAACGTAATTACACGGCGTGTGGTATGGTTACACGCTGTGTCTTCAGCCCCTGGGTATTTTCCGTGTACCAAACTCCTTGTCGAAGGGCTGTTCGTGTAAAAAGTAAGTACACGGCGTGTGGTATGGTTACACGCCCTGTCCAAACATCTGGGGTCAGCTCCACGTACGCTGGCAATGCCTGGCCGTGTGGTGGGGTACCTGCCCGTGTACTCCACCCCATGTCCAGGTATTCCCAGAATACACACAGAGTCATCACGAAGCCGCTTCTGCCAAGGTAAAGGTAGTACACACCATGCCTCTTGGCCGTGTCATTCTTCCCGTGTCCGTGTATCTCCAGGAATACACGCCGAGCCACGTGAACCTGCTTCTACCTTTCAATGAAGATAATACACGCCGTGCCTCGCGGCCGTGTATTTCTGTCCGTGTCCATGTATATCCCTTGAATACACACCAATACCATCGAAGTCTCCTCTATCAAACTGTGTGGACAGTACACGCCGTGTGACCGGTGTCACACGCCGCATGTCAATTCTTCTGATGTCCATTACTTCTACCGCTGAATGCTTGTACTACACGGCATGTGCTTTGGAAGCACACGCAGTGTATTCTGAAATTTTCCAAAAATGACGCCTCTGGCCAGCACGGCTATCGAGGCCTCCATCCATTATTCCGGTGATGTATTTTCTACAAAACTTCCATTCTTAGGTCATACCAATGTTCCAAGGCCATTTACGATGTTTTTGGGCCTCCGATCGGCTTCGAAAAATTACCTTGATTCACCACTCAAGAACGGTGGGAGAACACCATACAACAAGAACTGTGGAGGAATCGGACCGTGTTAGTTTGGTATGGTTCCTTCCACATTAGTTTGATAGAAAAATGTTTAGAGAGAACCAATAACATGGAAGGGAATACAACTTTGCTCATTCATAAACACACCCCTACCTCGTATGATGTTCGTGATTGTCAAGCGCCGCAGATGATGGCGTCGTTCCCATTGTCATCGGTGTGCACCCGAGGAAACACCATCTTCTCTTTTATCACATAGAGAAGATGATGATTGCGTGATAGTTGATGAGTCATTCTTCACTTGAAGAGATGATGTTCTTCGTGGGAGGATGAAGTTATTCCAATGAGATTAGAACTCTGCCCCCAGAATCCTCACACAACAAGCCAACCCAAATAAAATAAGGCCTCCCCTTATTTTATTATTTTGTCATGCATTTCAAAAACTAAAAATTCAAACACATCATTCAATTAATTTAAGAGGTTCAATTAATTGAATTAATGTGTGTTGGAATTCATTGAGAGGAAGAGGAGAAGTCATTTAATTAATTGCAAAGGGTTTCAAACATTAAACACAAGAAGATAAAAGGGAGGAGTTAGAGGAGTTTAATGGAATGTGAAGGGTTTGGCTCGTGTGGGCCCTACCTCAACTTAATCCTCTCATGGGTAGTTAGTAAGTAGTGGGTCCCACCCCAAATCCAACACAAAGGATAAAACAACTTATCTTAGGAATAAAATTTGTACCACAAATTTTATGCAATTCTTTATTAATCGCAAAATTTTAACAACCCCTCCTGAGCAAACGCACCTTTGGTAATGGTCCTCTAAAGCAATTACCTGCATTGTGGTTCCATCGGTGCCCTCAAATTTCAATTCTGAGCACCAGTTCAAAAGATAAAAAAACCCACACATTCATTCACTGAACGTACCCGAGCTAAACATAGGAAATTGATTATGTTATACATTGGGTGTTTCCATAATTTATTTGATATTATATAATCATTTGAAAAATCCTCATATGGAAACACCCAATGTATAACATAATCAATTTTCACAACATAGAAAGCATTAGTAAATAGAACAATAAGGGATTACACAATAAATATACCAAATTCCTAGTAGGAAAGTCATTTCAAATCACTTGCCTAAAAAATTCCCCTTAAGAATAGTTCTCACCAATTACACAATTAAATGAACCACGTGCACCATTTATAAAACACCAACAGTCAACGCAATGTGTGTTTACACCAAAAAAATGTCTCTTTTTATATTGAAATACTACTTTAAACATTGAAACATATTCATATTTTCCCCAAATACTATATTCTCTCCATCCAAATAAATCAACAAATCATTAAATCTATTTGTTAAATCATTCTAAGAAAAAAAATGAAAACTTTACTTCAAAACCCACAATATCCTATATTGGGATGTCACTTTAAAACCAAATACTCAAGGTAATAATATTAAAATATTATTTATATTATTAAAAAAAATCAATTTAATTTAAAATGTGCACAATAAGGCAACACACACAACGTGACTCATTTTTCTTTGAAAATTTCCATTTAAATATACACACACCTCAACGACAATGAAAAAACATTTACCACCTAACAAACAACCCCAAAAATCATTTTAGCCTTATTTCGCAACTCAAACACCACTTAAATAAAAATTTTCTTAATTTATAAAACATCAAACGTGTATAACACAAGGAATCACTTTAAAATACACATGTTTTTACATACAATAGCCACTTTTAAAATCAATCTCACATCCCAACCCTTTTAAAACCTCATTCATACCCCAAAAAAAATTTAAACCGTTTGAGAAATTACCACATTAAGACAAAAATAAAAGGTACATCTCTTACTAAAAGGAAATGAAATTTATTTACACACTAATGTAAAAACATATATAAAGCACATTTCGCACAACCTATAAAGCACTACCATGATAAAATGAGAGTTTATATAAAAAACGCCACCAATTCATGTAAACATGTATGTTAAAAATCAAATGCACATACTAACGTTTCCAAAATATAATTCTCATAACAACACAATATAATAAATTATTTACACAATTTCAAAACAAAGCCGACATTCCCAAAATAATTCTCTAATCATTGGAGACCCACAATTAACCATACACAACTAAAATACCCTTGAAAACAAAGTTTTCCCAATCCAAACAACCAATAAAACATATTTTTAAAACTTTTCACCAATGCAACACAAAACATTTCCATTTCCATATATACAAAATTTATTTCAAACATACAAACACACTACCCATACTAAAAATATCATTACCACCAAAAAACGAATTCAAGAAACACATTTATAAGTTCAACTAAGCACAATAAAATTATCTAATGATGATAGGGAACAAAACCACCATCCATTGTTGAAGAAATAATAGAGGTATGGTGTGGAACTTCAATAGTGCATCAAACTCACCACAAGAAAATAAAAACGGACCCTAAAAAAATGGACCAAACCAAAATTATCATGATTGGGCCTAAAATAACTTGAAACCACCAAAACTAAACCCTATCATGATTGAAAACGTCTTAACAGAGGTAGAGGGGAGGGTCGCGGTCATTGGAGGAGGAGGACGATGGTTTGCAGCGGGGATATAGGGTCAATAGTGGTTCGGGCTTTCGGTGGAGGTCCAATTAGCACTGGAGGCACCCGCACAAGAGGGCTGGCCGAGGATGGTGCGAGGCAGCTGTTTCCAGATGGAGTAGGAGGGCAGTGGTCTGTTTGTCGTCGGACGACGAGGAGGAGCAGCATGCAGTGGCCTGGTCAAGGGTTTAGAGATGTTGGAAAGTACCTCAAATCAGGTGGAGGGGGGATAGGAGAGATAGAGGGAGGCAAGGAGAAAAAAGGAGAAATAAAAAATAAAAAAAATAAAAACAATACTGAGGAAAACCATAAAAAAAACAAGACCAATAATAACAATTATACTAATAATAATAATTAACATAATAATAATAATAATAATAATAATAATAATAATTTGAATAATATTAATAACTTAAATAAAATATCATCATTCAAACTAATAATAAAAATGATAATAATATCCTTAAATAATAAAACAACCAACTAAATTTTTTTAAAACTTCTTGCTTTATTTTATTTTCATTTTATCCCCTTTTTTAAATTTTATTTTTTATCAATAATACCTTTTATTTAATTTGTTGCATGTTGAGTAGTCGGACGGGGAACAGAGAGACGCCGTGTGGGGACCCTGGAGAGGTCACGCAGCTTTAACAATGGTGCGTTGAACGTCCTCAAGGCCAAAAAGTGTGTTTCTAAATAAGAATTGAAAATAGTATGTCATGATTCACCGAGACTCTCCGATACTAAGAAATATTGATAAAATAAATAATGTAAAATAGGCGGGTGTGGCATTAAATGTAAAAACCATCAAAAGATTGATATGTGATTTTAGTTAGTTTGAATATAAAATAAATTCCAATGAAAAACATTGGATTAAAAGAAAAAATATAATATAATTATTATTTTACAATAATTAAAAATATAATCTTACAATAATAAAAAAATTTATAAAAAATTAAATTTGAAATAAAATGATGTATTTTTTACTATATATTAAAATATTAATGTTATATGAAAAAAAACTAAAATTTTATACAAACTAAAGTTTAATGTCCCTCATCCAAATAATAAGTTTATCTTGTCAAATTTAATATATAAAAGTGTTAAATGTTTTATTTAAAATGGGTTCTCCATTAAATAGTGAAAAAACTATATTTATTGAGAAAAATATTTCTTTTATGTGAGAAATTGAATTTTTCTTATACCATATATAGAAAATACATATGATGAATAGTAAAATTTTATAAAATTCAAAATTTTATTAATAATATTCATAATCACTAATTCAATGGGTATGTTTTATGTTATATTAAATAATAATATTTTATTAATATATTATTGTTCGGAAAAATGAGGCCTAGCATGTAACACACGACAACTCATTGTTATGTGTAGAATTATCTTAAAATGGTGTTTCATCAAAATAATGAATGAAATATAATTAAATATATTTAGAAATGAAAACATTATAAATTCTTAGTGTGATACATAATTATTCTTACGTATCAAACATATAAGTAAATATTATTTTTTATCCTCACTTAATAGAGTTTCCCAAATGAATTTAAATGAATATTATATAATGTTTAGGAAAACCTTTTATTGTTTGGCCCACCAAAAATACAATTATTTTTGGATTAATTAAAATCAATTAATAAATTTATAAATTAATGAAAATTTAGGATTAAATTCTGCTAAAATCTAAATATATTTCAATAGTTTTGTATAAATAATTGTTTTATATTTCAAAAAATAATAAATCATCTTAAAAATATATTAAAATACTTACAGACAACTAAGTCAGTCCAAAAATAAATTATCAATTATTATTTCACCAAAAACAATAAAAAATGATGTTAAAAAATATAGAAAATTATACCATATAATTATTCATCATTTAAGAACCAAAATTGTATTTTTTATCTATTTATATAACGAATATAATTTTTAATTCAAAATTATGATATATCAATAAATTGTTATTAATCATCCATATTATCATAATTTTATAGAAAAAGTGGAAATAATATTATAAAAAAGATAAAAAATAGAAATTAGTGAGATAATAAGAACATAAAAAATTAAAAATAATATTTTATTTTGCTGAGTAACGAGGAAGGATAGTAAAAATATCATTATAAAATAGAGATTATAAGAGTGGGAAATGAACAAGAGGATTTGTGTTTCATGTGGGAAGAGAGGACACTTGAAGAAGAACGTATGAGATAAAGGGGGAATCATGAGTATAGTTTTTATTTAGGTTCATTAATCATAGATATTAATAATGTAAAATCATCATGTTGGGTATTAGATACAACATTTGGATCACACATTTGAATCAAATTACATGAAATAATTGGATTTAAAAAATATTATTAGGGGTGATCTGGATATTTTATTTCTTAAGGATTATTGTCATACTGCATAGTCTATTAGAGAATACTATCTTAAATTACCTATTGGAATGGTTATTATATTGAAGAATTTTTACTATGATTCTTTTTAAACAAAATCATTTTCTCTATATGAGGTTTAGGTATGGGAAGTTTATATATGTTCTATATATATTGAAATTGTTACCACAATAAAGATAAAATATATTATGTTTTGGAACATTAAAATATTTTTTTATATAAAATTGAATTGAAAAATTAAATAGTGAGAATGAATGAAAAAATAGAAATAATAACTCTTATTATTCCCATATATGTAAATTCCAAGAAGGCAATTTTAAATAGTTACACTTAAAAATGTTACAAAAAATAGGATACTTAGAGTCTTATGAGTTGAATCCACTTTATGAGTGAAACAAATTTTTATAAGAAATAATGCACATGGTTCCATTTTGTTTTAATAGTGAAAGAAACCAAGATCTTCTACATTAGGTACATGCACACACAAACATATATATATATATATATTGAACATTTTTATTAGATTTTATTTGTGGATTCATTTATTTTATGATATTTAATAGAATCATAAGAAGATATAATAATTCTTCCCTAAAGATGTATAAGTGAGATTACCTTGTGAATTTAAATTAATATTAAAGTTACATAGAGAATCAATGTCGAAAAAAATAAAAAAAACCTTTATTGGATCAATGTGAAGAGTATCTTAACTAAAAAATAATTGGCCATATTATTTAGTGAGAGATTATATCCAAAATCACACCTCCTAATAGTGTACATGTAATTATGTAAATAAAACGTGTAATTATACTCTATTGAACATTGTGAGATTCATGATTATTCATGCTGATATTCCACCATTTTTAGGTAAATGCATTAAAAAAAGTGGTATACAAACTTAATTTAGAGCCAACTATGTTAAATTGTGACATATTATATGAGTTTAGGTATGGTTAGAATCCTTACATATTACAAACTTTTTTGTAAGGATGGGATAATTTTATATATCTAATACTAGAAACAATAGCACATACATATCCATGGTGAGTTTCATTATATAATTTACATTGGATATTCCAAATTTGACTGGTTTTTTATCACTAGGCCACGATCCAATAGTATTGTTCACTACAATATAAATTTAGTTTTCCTATTTAGAGATATCATTTAATTTTCATAAAAAAATATTTTATTATACCATGAATGTAGATCCTATTAAATTAAAAATACAAACACTATAATAATTCTCCTGTAAAGAAGAAATCAAACAATTATTTTATTGGGGATTGGGATTTTTATATTTTGTATATCCTTGGTGAATGCCTTGGATATTATATCAAGATTGACATTTTTCACCAATGACATGATTTATGGTTCAATGGAGATGAACTTATCTCTATTTTATGGTGAAATCAAAATTATATATTCCTGGAAGGATGTGGGCCTCCATCAACAATCTAGAATAAGGTAAAACACAATATCGTTACCTTCAGAATAAGAAGACTCAAAACTCATGTTCTAGGAACCATCATCAACTTCTTTCATTAATAATGTTATATAAGTGAACTAAAATCATACATAAGCATATATTACCAATTATTTATCCATTATTAGTAATGGGATATAGTGTTCATGATATATGTGTTTCATGGAAAACGCTTTCAATTAGAATTAAATTCAACACTAAAATGGAATGCTTTCAAGTAAATAACAAAGGATATGGAATAATACGATATATACGGACCAATTTTATCTATGTGTAATTGCTTTAAAATTTTATAAGTATTAAATAATGGTCGAGTGTATAGATCATTATATTTTTCTCTACATATTTCTCAATACATATAATGATCATTTCAACTAACATTCTGAAGATGAATGGGATTCCAGGATTCTAGTTTCTTCTATATATTCATTTTTTACTACATTTGAGTACCATAAATACTATACCTTTTTATAATGTAATAATTTTTTATTAAAGGATTTCTCAAGAAAAAAAATTAAAAAAGTAATATGGTGGTGGATATAATGGCTAAGAATAATGACCCAACCAAGACGTGAATTATTTACCCAATTAATACATCACAATCCACAGAATTTAATAACATTATTTCCCATGAATCTATTTTATTGGTACAATAAATGCCTCCAAAATATTAAACTCATGTTATTTTCCTTTCAATAAAAAAACTATTATCATCATTTGAACAATCTCATTGATAGAAAAGTAATAGTCTGGAGATGACATATACTCATTAAAAGGTCAAAATATCAAAAAAGGAGTGGGAGAATAATTGAATTTTATGATGAAAAGGATCAATATACATTTTCAGTGGTAGATGAAAAAGTTTCATAGGATTCTGAGGAATAATCATTTCATGAGAAATAAGTGTTCAATTTGTCCACAATGGAGAACAAATAATAATAATAATTATATTGTTGCCTTATCATTGTTGAATGTTTCACATTATTCATTGAGATTGAGAAACCATTTTAAAATAGTGTATTATTTTATTGTGTAGAGGATTGTAAATGGGATAAAGAATGAATTCATAAATTTATTCCATGTATAAAAATTATATATTGATTTTCAACTATCCTAAGTATAGATGAAACACAATCAGGTGAAAAGGGGTATTAAAAAGAAACTAAAAATTAATGGTCATGTTGATATCTATAAATTACATTTTACTTCTTATGGTTTACAGAAATGTTATATAATTAAATATGAAGAATCTTATTCACTATTAATGATGAAAAAATATGTTATAATTCTTAATTTAATTAAATTACACCCTTATTTTTATATATGATAGAAGGATGTCAAAAAAGCCTTCCAGAATGGAAAACATATAAAATAAGTCCATTTTTGTCAATAATAAGGGTTTATTACACCATATCTAGCCAATAAAGTATAATGGTTGTAATGTTAGATTTTGGAAATGATTTAATCATCAAGATAAAGAATGTTAATTTTTGAGTGTCTATAATATATTTTGTTATTATTTTAATAAATGTTGTGCATGTGTCTAAAAATGGTTAGTGGTAGTGCCCTATTTTTATTAGAATTATATTCATATTACATGTTATTAATTTGAAATGTGATATGATTTGTATTGTGAATTAAGAGCCGCATAAATTAATTCTCTTAAATCATGAAAATATGTGGAAATACTTATATTTCATGGATCATGATCTATTGATATATATATGATAGGTCTTAGGGGCTAAATTAGAGTAAAAATATTGAAAAATTACATAAGTGATAAAAGATAAAACAATCAAAGATGGGATTGTTTCCAGTTCCACATGATAAAAATCCCTCCATGGAAATGTGTATTTATGCATTGAAGGAGAATGATAGAAGATTTTAGTTCTATATTCCAAAAAAATGGATCTATCATATATTATATTATATATATAATAGTCTTTTTGTTTTTTATGACTTTAGAATGGTAGGATTATTTGAAGCACATTAATGGGAATTACACTGGTTAGTAGTTAAAGAAATACTTTTGTACCTATAGTCTTTAAATTAATTATTCCTAATATTTATTGGAGAAGAGGAAGTATTTACGTTTCTGTACATTGATGATAGATTCTAAATAGATCATGATGATATGATTTCATATTCAAGACATGAACTTAGCCTATATAAAATTGATACATGTTGTAGATTCTATAATAGTGTATGAGTATATTAATTCTTGTGATGAAAATAATAATTAATATTGACATGCACCATTTCTCAGGTTTAGGTGTGTTTCCATGTGGTGTAGATTCTATAATCTTATATTTTGATAACATTGTGATAGAGGTTCTACAAAAGGAGATATTGTCACATTAATGAACAAATCATGTACTTCACAAGTTTCAAATGTGGAATTATTTCACTAAGAGATGTGAAAACGTGGCTAATTTCCATGATACATAGGTGAATGTGGTAGAAAAAATGACTAACTGTGTATATTTGTAGAAAAAAGAGTATCATGAAAGGGATAGTAAGCTAAAAAATAATTCTAGTTTGCTACACTGTAACAGGGTAATTGTTGTGGATTTTTAACAAGAAAACATTATCTTATTTTTTTATTAAAACATCATTTCCATAGTTTTAACAATTCCAGATTATTATTTTTATCTCATATTGTTTCCATATATAGAAAACTACTAATAATAATTATTTCATTGATAGGTAATAACATTTTCCATAAATTGTGAGAACATGGGTATTCAATGAGGATATTCTTAAAGATATGAATAATTGTTAATAAACATCATTATAACATGACATTGATTAGTCTTGACTATTAGGTGATACATCTTTGTTATCATTGACATGACATTTCATGATGTTCACACCTGATGATATATGTGAATTTAGTTAATAAGGGAACACTAACTATAGAAGATACATTAATCAAAAAATTATTTGGATACTCAAATTTCTGATAATGTGTATTAGTCCCTAAATTTCAGCTTATTGTATTAGAATATCATGAATGGTGTACTCAAATTCATAACAAAAATAATGACATATATGCTCTGGGTGATGTATGTTGTGTTGGTCATGTTATGAGTGATATGATTATTGAGTGAATGATAATGAGAGTATTTTTCTCTTCTATGTAATATTTGAAGATATATATACCACTATGAGTAAGATGAATTTTCCTTTGATAAATCCTTCAATTTTATTCAATAGGAAAGGTTATCTGAAAAATAAAAATAAATATGATCATGATATAAGGGATGATGACATGATTATGAATCACACTAGTTGAAATATTGGTTGGAAAAGGGATTATATTACACTAATGTGTTCCTAGGATATTGGGGTTTCTATGAATTATCTATTTTCCATTTAGGGCGACGATGTGTTTCGGGATACCATTGTTGGTATATGGGTTAGACCGATTACAATTTAGATATAGACATAGAGGGCCACAAACTAGGTTGATCTGAAAGCATATTAGTTATAGATAAATCTAATCATTGTAATGTAATTTTTTACAATTTGTGAATTTATTACTACTCAAGTTGTGTTGATCAAAGTTTAATTCATTCAATCTATTGATTAATATTAAGGTGATGAATAACATTTATTAATTTTTCTTAAGTAGTTCTACTTAATTAATAACTTGATATTAATTTCTTGAAAGAAGTTAGATATAGTTATTGATATAATTTCATGTGAGTATTTTACTATTCAAATTATATATTTATGTTGAAATTTTATTTAAGATAATATTAAAAAAATTATTTATTTATGTATTAATATATTATATAAAAATTAAATTCATGGTGATCATATATTTATTTATTAATGAAATGTTTAAAGGTAGAATCATTTTTATTTTGATATTAAGAAAATGACTACGAACCTTTTTAAAGATTCCATATAATAAACCATAGATTTAAATTCATCAGTATGCCACAGAATAGGGTTAACATCTCTATGTATCATTATTCCAATAATGAGAGAGTTTTGTGAAAAATATAGACAATTTTACCAATTCTCTCAAGATCATAAAGAATATTACAAGTACAATATGTGCAATCTAAAGAGTGATGATGGGTAAATATACATTCATCGTGTAGGCACTCAATGTATTATGTTTAGATTCTGAGGTATTGTGTATTCACATGAGAATATTTCTAGAGGTATTCATGTTTAGATCTTGGAGAAATGGAAAATAACATTGATGAGTGAGAATAGATCAAATTGAGGAAATTAATTTTCACAATAATAATTAATTAGGTAATTATTCATTGTTAATATTATAATATTTGACCTTAATTATGCAGAACCAATATTTTTTAATATATGTGAAAAAAGATAATTGTTGGTATCCCCCGAATGAGAATATATTTTTCCCCATTCCTCCATTTTTTCAATAAAATATCTACATTGGGTGGTTCTGTATTAACGTTCTGTATTTGCTTTTATGATTTTGATATTATTTTTTATCTAAATATATAATTTAAAAAATAATAATTGTTAATAATCGAAATAACTATAAACATAAATAATAAAATAAAAAAATGATTTAAAAAAATAATGTCCTTAATGTCTTATTTGATATTAATAATATTATTAACAATTATTTTTTATAATAATAGAAATACTAATAATTTAATTAATATGGTTTCCAATTAAATTGATTTTCTTAATTATTTTATTTAGATATTTAATAATAAAAGTAATTAAATAAATTTATAATCATATTAAATTAATGAATATTAATAATAATTAAAAATAATTAATAATGTATTATATATATAATATTTTTTAATATTAATTACTATATTAATTATATAGTTATTTATAATATTAATTTACATGTTTATAATTACTAATTAAATTTAATATAAATTTTCATTAATGTTTATTAATAAAATTATTCATTAATAATAATGACAATATATTTCATACTTACATTTGTAATTTAAATATAAAACCAAATAAAAAATTTAAACTTTATTTAATAATATAATAAAAAATTAATAAAAATAGAATTAAAAATCATAATATTTTTTGGAAAATTTAATTAATAATCAAAGATATTAAATAAAAAATAATAATAATTTTAAATTATTTTAATTAAAAATAACAATAATGTAACAATAGAGTTTTTCACATTAGAATGACATTTCTAATACTCATAATTTAAAACCAATTTCAGTTAAATTAAATTAATTAACATGAATTTTAAATAAATCTTATAATTATTTGGATTATTTGAATGCCATATATTATTTAAGAAGTATTTTTTTTTCATGAAATATGGAAAATAGTAAAATACACCTTAATTAATTGTTATATTGAAAAAATGAGCATCTCTATTGTGTCTAAAAGTGGTTGTACTATTTATGTGTTTTTTTATTTTCATTTTTTATAAACACATTATTTTGTTGTTGGTTTGAATTTCAAGAGGATGTATTTAAATAATAATTTCATTAAAAATGAATCACTAAGACCTCCCCATTTATATTAATATTTTTTATATAATGAGATGGTGGCTAGATTTTTGGTGGATTTAATTTCTATAGTTGAATCCATTAGAAGGGTAAATAGTTTCTCAAGATCGATATATCACAATGGAAAAGACAAGGTTCCCTTATTTCAAGTAGTCGTTTATATATTATACATCTATCTTCATGTTCCATGTACTATTCAAAGAATCATCCCATTAAATTGGAGTATACTATTTTTTCTTTCTGAGATAAATTATTTATCCCACAAAATCTCATAAATTTGACAAATGATATATTGGACATTGTAAAGAGAAATTTTAGGGGCCAAAACATATCACTATGATATAGACGATTTTTGTAATCATTGAGAATCCATTTAGATCATTAATCTGTACAAATAAATGAATCTAATTCTATTTGATTCAATAAAATCTAACCAATGATTTTAAAAAAATAGATAAAAGATTCATATAGATTTTTCATAATTTATTTATTACTCATTCATTTTTATAAATAAAAGAATCTTAAATATATCAAATATCATGTCTAATTTTGGAAAATCTATCACCTTGAGAAATAAATAATGTAAAATAAATTTTTTGAGATAATCATTGGAGTATTATTTCTAATAATTCTATATTCTCTCAAAATTTTGGCATATCGAACATCAAATTCATGAAAATAGAATCCATATTCAGTATCCTTTCATCAATGAGTATCCAAAGTATAATATTGATGTTCATAAAATGTGATCAATTGAGGTTAAACCATCATAGTTGAAGGTAGTAGTGTTTTTAATATAGAATGTGGTTAGTAAAGTAAGAGGAATTATAGTAATTGATCTCCCATCAATCAACCATAAAGTGAAATATGTCAGTTCTAGTAGTGGTGACACATGTCGTGATGGAACAATATCACATAGTGGTCTAATAAAAATAATAGATGATTCTGGGAAAATATATATTTCAATTGATATAGTAATAATGGCGGATAACATTATTCACACATAACTATCAGATTGTATCAATTGGATGGTAATCTAGTTGAAATCATTTCCCACAGAACATGCATTGCTGAATCAAATTTATTAGACAAAATCCCATATGGAAAAATATTCTATATTGGGACGTCTTGTCATAGGCTAAGCTATGAATTATCGATCATCCATTCAATTTAATAATTACCATAATCTAGATGCATGAGATGCATGAACTGGAGCTATATGTCTACATGGATGGTGAACGATGGAGTGCTACCTAGAACCCTAGGTAGGTTGAGACCTTATGGGAATGTGGGTCCACTTATAGAGTTCGTTTTGGATAGATTAACGTTTATATGGCCTACTATAAACAGACATTCCATAATCAAACGATGAATGGATCGTTTTATAGTATTTTAATATTGAATTAGTGTAAGGATGATTTAGTAATTGTAAAAAATTTATTATTATAAAAATAATAATTATTGAGCATAATAAATTTATTTTGTTATATAATTTATCACTTATAGTCATATTACATTTACAGAATGATTGATAATAACTCAATGCTATATGAACATATAATATATGGGATAATAATATAATATCCATTTTTATTAATTGATAATAATCATTTATAGTATAAAGGTTTCATAGGGACAACTGTTATCCTAAATTTATCCAAATATAAAATAAAAAAAATTCACAAATAAAAAATGACCCTGATCTACAAATACATTTGTAACACAAAATAAAATATTGAAGAATTATAACAATGAAACAATAAATTTAGGCTCAGGAAAACGTGTTTATTGTATATTACTAGGGAGAAACATAAATTTTTATCCATTTTTATAGATACCTGGTTTTTTATTTATAATAATTCTATATATTTATAAATATATTTCTAGAACGAGGTTCTTACCCTAGGCATGACATAAAATTTTATGGTGTGGGTCATTCAGACTGCTCGCACATTGGCGGTGCATTTAAGTGAATTAATTAATTAATTAACTAAATTCATTTAACCTGATCTTTTTTATAATTTTATAACAATGGAAAACTTCTATAGGGTTAGAACATATTTATAAGAATCCATTGGATAGATATCCTTCCTCCTCCCTCTAATGAATCCCTTAGTATATGACGATGAATATCTAGATCGAGGAAAATCGATGTGCAACATAAACAACAACTTCTTCCAATCATTGTGTGAGAAAATTATTCACCAATGATTGATCCCGAACAGAGGAATGACTCGTTATAATTGGGTTCTCATAATAGAATTAAACTATTGATTAGATCATTATTCTTTAATCAATATGCGCTCATATTATGGAAATTCCACGAGTCTATGTACTAGATTCGATTTGTTTAATCAATATTCTATCATCGGTTCCCCATTCATAATCTTCGACCCAGAAAAATTCTCTAGGGAAGATTAAAACTTTGTTTTCTGTGTCTTTCTGCAAATGATCTTCAAATTCATTGCTGATTTAATCCCCAAGGTCCCAGGTCCACATTTTCATGTCATATTAAGAATGATCGGGCCCTCGGATTAGTGGAAGATTTACGAAATGTCAATGGTTTTATGATAAAATCATAGATTTGAGAGTATTGTATTATGGGATTGATCAATATGATGGTTTGAGTCTTGATAATCAATTGTGGAATCCACTAGTTTATAAATAATGAAGAACAAAACCCTTATCAATGGATAGAGTATATTCATGATGAGCGACATCTGTGATCTGAAATCCATGGGCAAATCCACTTTATTCATGCAGATTCAAGGTGATATATAAAGAGGTTGTATTAGATTTGGAGCATCAGGTTGAATCTAGTGTTTTTAAAAAATCACGAGTACATGCCATGCACATTAATGAACAGACAACATGTAATCCTTTCCAGTGGGGATGTTATGGTTTTGGAAACCCATAAGGATGGTACTGCGTGTATGTCCTTTTAAATGTTTTTTCTACCTATCCTTGTGAGTTATTCTTGTGATAGATCACATGTCTAGAAACATTCCATGTTACAAATAAACATACGCGACTGGGATAAATGTGTGAAATTCTATGTTAATCCACATGACATGTACTGTAGTACATGGAAATGGGACTCGAGTATATGAACATAGCCAGTGACACACAACCCAGAAACGAGATAGGTAGGAAATTTTAGGGAGTCAACCAACATGGAATGTACTCTTACACAGTTGGGAGTCATGTGATGGCCATGGACCTGGGAATACAGTAACATGGGCCCATAATCAGTGTGGGTACAATCAAATGTCTTGTACCTCATGGTTCCTTTTCAAGAAACATAAAAAATCCTTATATTATTCATTTTAACTTGGATTCTGGCCCATGAAGATCATACCCTAAGTGTTTTTTTGTATATAATGTTGTGGTTCCCTTAGAATCAGAATTTGGGATATGATGTTAAATGTTCTGGGCATATAATGCATAGAGGTGACACCCAATAACAAAAACTATCAAGTAGAATTACCAGAGTTATTTTGATTAACCATTAGCAGGGCAAGGAAGTGGCATTTCCCGATGGTCTTTTTTAGTTTCCCTCTAGTGGGGATGGATGGTGGAGTTCTTTGATGTTAATGGATTACAATATAGTAGGGATAAGTATTGCCAGTCCATGATGATATTTCCGAGTAACACACTATAAGGGCTAAGTATCATAGTTCCCCAATGACAATATTTGGATTACCATCCAATATAACTAAGAAGTGGGGTTCCCTGATGACCATATGGGGTATTACACTCTAGTAGGACTGGGCCTTAGATTTCCGTGGTGACTTTCAGAGTATGAACCTCCCATCGTAAAAGGGCATGGGATCATTACCTATAATTTTTTACCCTTGACTACATGGAACAATGATGATACATGTTTTGACGTAGCATTAGACTCACAATGAAGAGGGACACTTTCCCCACATGGACACATTTTTTGATGTGACCTAAAACTTTATAAGTGGGCCAGTTCCTCCTAAAGAAGAATTTATCAAAGACTAGTGATTGATTTCCTTTTTCTTAGGTGTTTTAAATAGATATGTGAGATGCAGATCATCATTGATTGACTTATTTGAAAATATTGGTTAATATTTTTCTTAGGGTGAGCTATGAGATGGAGTTCTACATACTGTCTCCCTGGGGATTATTTATCTGAGTATATATATATATTATTTCTTATATATTAATTCATTTTATCTAGACACTCTAATTCTATGAGAGGAAAATATGTACATGGTATACCACGTGTTTTCCACGTATAGATTCTCATGGTTAGATGAGTATGGTCTACAGCTATAGGTGGTGAAGTCTTGATAGGTAGTTTATCTACACACTATGTTTATCCCATTGTGAATTAGTGATATTACATTAACTATATTTTTTAGTTAATCTATACTCTTTCAGTATACCTTGTTATATATACTTCCTATTTAGTGGTATCTCATTCTGCTCCCCCTTCTCCGCCTTTGGGGTGTTCTACTGGGTATGTTTATACTCACATCTGCATGGGATTTTCCCACACTTATCATGACTTTTGAATTTCATAGGCAACTCGACCGTGAATTTATAAGTGATTAGATGTAGTAGGTTCTTAGAAAGTGTTTGGTGGTCCTAGTCTGGGATATTGGAGCTAGTCTCCTTAATCTATTTATTCTTTTCCATTTTTCCAAGGTTGGGATATATTTCTGGTAGGGAATTTATTTTTCACCTTTAATTTTTAGTTTACAATACTATAAATTTGTTCTACCTAAGGGTTCTTGAATTGTTAGTTTATGTTATTTCAATCTTGTATCTTTTATTCTTTCCCTTCACAATTTTTCATCAGGTAGGAAATGTGTGTGTGTGTAGAGTCTTAGGAAAATGACTACCCAATTTAGTTATTCCTTCAGCACTTGTCTACACCCATTAACCAATAGAAGTGTGCATGGGGTAGTTGTGGCTCAATCCATGGCATGGTCCAGGTCATGACGGGTTGGTATTAGAGAAATTTCAATTCCTAGAATGTTGTTCAGATGTATCCCATTAATGGAGAATGGTTTGTTTAAGGGAAACAATGCCAATGTTACTCAAGTGATGCTCCTAGGAATGGGAGCCCAGTGATAGTATTGGATGATAGAATATCCATTCACCGGGACAATGAATACATGATTGTGAACTCAGCATCGATGGACATTTGTTTTTTGGATAAATGATTCATACATCATTTAGGATTGAGTCTTTCAATGTCTTTATTGAGTCATCATCCCTTTTTTGTTACGAATATAAATTTGTGTATATATATAAATGCTAATATGATGGTGCTACTCTGTGATAACATTATTTATTCCCCCACAACGATTGCCTACCAGGATATGAGTTTCAATTCATGATGAAGAAACTATGACTGATGAGGCCTCAGTTCCAGTTTCATCCCATGATCCCCTTCATCCAGGTGGATAGGTAGTAGCACCACCACATTTCAAGTAGGAGATCATCACTATAGAGAAATTTTAGGATGCGTGCAGTCTAAACCCACTATTTGAGTTACAGTATCAAAGACCCATGGGGAACTACATCGAGCTAGATCCTCTGGCAATAAAGTATTTTCTAAATTTGATGTTCTGCATCATCAGGCCAGATCGAAGCCCAATAGAGCTGGTGGCATCACTAGAATCCATAAGTTTCTACAGAGTAGCTGGGAATTGGTGAAGCCTGTTCACACAGATGTACGATGAGTAGACACTCTCATTGGATGGATTCTAATAGCTATTTTATGAGTAATAATACAACTCCTTATGATTGTATCAGATTTAGGAGATTATGGAATTGTAGAATGGAGGGATAATAGTGGCTATGTACACTGTGTGGTTTATAGACCATACATGCTAGTCTCTGGACATGATCAAGGATGGATAATTCTGATCATGGAAGCTAGAATAGGGTCTCCATAGATAGAATTATGCTAGTATAGTTCCCTTGTGTATCCCTACCAATTTTAAGGTTCTATAGGGGGATATCGTGAAAGAGAGATTTCAATTGGATGGATGTTAGACAGGTATAGATGGATGTGGGCTTCCTAGAGGCGAGTCATCTAAAATAGGTAGTTGGTGCTAGAGTTCTCAGGGTTGGATACCATTCCATGATACGTCTTGTGGGTGTGGTTGTATAGTGAATGGGAATCTTAGTGTACCAAGGAAGCCTGTGGAGGATTAGTTATATGCTATGGATGGGAAATGTCACATGGCACCAGATTTCCTAAACAGATGTGGTTTGTAGCCAAGATAGAAAGAAGATGGACAATCATGGAAGAGGTAAAACCATGATCAAGGATATCCCAGTCATGAAAAATGTGGTTCCCATGGTGGTGGATCTTGTATTAGAGCAAGAGGAGTAGTAGGTGTAGGATGATTCTATAAGGCACTTCCACCACCACCACCAACATGAAAACATTAGGTTCATGGACCTAGAGACTAGGGCCACACATAACTAGAAGCATTGGATGTATATGATCCCACAATGTATGAGATAATTTATTTTGTGATATATGTTTATTATACTATTTCCTAAATATTAGTAGACACATGTTCACCTAGTTATATTATCTTGAAACTCTTGATGTGAGTGATGGATCTCCCAGTTGAGATTCATGCACATCATCTTTATCTCGAGGTTTTTATAGGGAATGATTCTTCTATATCTTCCATCTTTTGACTATTCAAGCTATTTCATGGAGGAGGGAGGGTAGGGTGGGATCCTTTTTCATCAATATGGAACCCTATGAAATAATCTAGGTTATGGATTTATATTCCATGGTTTGAGCCCAGATCGATTATCACCACATAAAAGATAGATTCCTAAGAAATGGTGGGATTTGATTCTCTTTCTATGGTGAGAGAGATCTCATGGTACCCCAACTGGGTTAAGAGAGCATGAGGCTGCAACCCATCACACATTAGTAAGAAAATGTATCAATTGGTTTATAAGGATCATCAAGAATTTGGGTTCTGTATGTTGTGGAGGATTATATGGTTGTCTTACCTAAAGACATTTTGGGGATACCTTTTAGGAGAGGTATGGAGTATTTCATTACCATTCATCCCTAGATTCCCCCGATATCTTTTGAAACATATCATCATCCACTTAACAAGATCCAAGAGTTATAGTTGTAGATAAAGGAACATTGATACAATGTTTTCCTTAGTCCGTGTGTGTCCCCCTAGGTGGTTGCAATGTTTTTGAAAAAGGTGAAGGAGATCTTAGAGATTTTTGTGTATTATTGTCACCTGATGTAGGAAACAATAAAGATCATGTACCCATGATGAGAATCTAGGACCACATCGATTAATTTTGAGGCATGATATGGTTCTCTAAGATCTATCTCCGGTTTGAATACAAAGAGTTGATGGTTTTTGAGGCTTATATTCCAATGTTGGGATTACGATGTAACAATAGAAACTACGAGTTCCCAGTGAATCGCTTTAGTGTGAGTAATTCTACCTCTGTGTATATGGAATTGACTAATCAGGTATTCTAGACGTACATGGAACTGTTTTTTGTTTTCTTCATTGATGAAAGACCTATCTACTCCATAAAATAGGAGGATTACGTAGTAAAATTTAGGATAGTTCTTGATATTAATTGAGAGAATCATGATTACATAAATATTTTGATGTTACAATTCAAGAAACATAAGGTTCACTTTATGTGGAACATAATTTTTAAAAAAGGCATATTCATGGATCCAAGGAAGATCAATGTAGTTATCTCTTGGGATCCACCTATGAATGTGTCAGAGGTATAGAGAGTTCTGGTCCTAGTGGGGTACTACATGATATTTTTCACAATCTTCTCTAGGATATCAACGGATATGACCACAGTAATGAGAAAACGAAACGATATTTCTACTCTGATTAGTGAAACAATGACTTAAAAGAGTTGATATGGAGAATTATGAGTGATCCAATGTTGATACTAACAGATGATGTTCTGGAGATCAATGACTATTGTGATTCCTTAAGAGATGGGATTAGTTTCATTTTGATATTGTTGCAACAAGTTATCACATATTTGTTGAGGTAGTTTAGGCCCCCTGAGCAAAACTACAAAACTAATTATGTGTAATTGGAATTAGTAGTATTCACACAAAGGATGTGGAGAAAATATCTTCTAGGATAGAATTCTGTTTTTACGCGGACCACCAGAGTTTCAAGTGCATATTTTCTCAGAGAGACCTGAACCTAAGATGGCGAGGCTAGGTGGAGTTCTTCCAGGACTATGAATTTGTGATATCCTATACTATAAAAAAGGGAATCAATATATTGTATTAACGTAGTAGGAAGTTCCAAGGTAACTTAGTGTAGGTTGATTCAGAGAAATTAGCACCCCTGCTACTAGACCTGTTGGTGCAAGAGGGTACATCATATATTTAGACAATGGTGTTGCCTTGATCACATCTAGAGGATGTGATAGAGTCTCTTCTAGGAGTCATCAACTATGATGTCTTATGTGATCGTATACCCACAAGCGATGCACCTGATGTATATTTTGATGGAGGTAATCATGATAGGTTTTTATAAAGAAGAACAATGGTTCTAGTCACATTATAGGATGAGGTGATGTGAGAGTTCAACACATCTCACCTAGATATACAAACCAGTGTGGGAAAGATGTAAATAGACAACCAATTGTATTATTCAAGGTATGGAATGAGATGAAGAATGGCTGAGATCATCTCTCAATGACCCACCTTTCAGTTGGTGATGTTTTTACACAAATTTTTAGAATGCATGTTACAACCCCTTGAGATCCCATTTTGGATGTTGGACAACTTATCCATGGAATTCATCATAGGGATTCCATGAAAAAATAATGGCCATAATTATATATGGGTGACAGTTTACTGAATCACAAATTAAATTGAATTCATTTCCATAAGGGAGTACATTTCAGTGGAGATTATATGGATGTTTTATATACAATAGATCATCAACATTCATAGAGTACCCTGGAAGATAGTATGAAATCATGATGTGTGGTTTAAATTAAAAAGTTTGATAGTACTGTAGGATGATTTTGAGAAACAAATGAGGATAATTATATCCCTTGAACCCCAGTCTAATGAGAAGAAAAATTTCACTATCCAGGTACAAGATATTATGTTGAGGGATTACATGTCATATTTTGGCCAGATATGGGAGGATCTCCTTCCATTGGTAGAGTCTGTGTAAAAAAATATATAAAACTCTAAAATTAGTATGGAACCTTTAGATTCCATGTATTAGAGACCATAAAGGTCTCCCAAGAATTAGAAAGAGATTAGTGAGACATATTTTGTCAAACTAGAGTTGGTGGAGTCGCCAATGGATAATGTGCATGTTATTAATGAATGGATGAGGACGTCCCAAAGGAGATTAAAATCATACGTATAACAGCATCATAAGCCCTTGGAGTTCAATAAGGGAGGCCATGTTTTCTTATTAGTCCCCATGTTGGTGATTGTAGAGGTTTTGTTAGTGAGGAAAGATATACCTAAGGTTCATTAATCCATTTGAGGTCGTGAAATGGGATTGTGTGGTTCATTACAACATTTTCATACCCCCGTAGCTGGAGAACGTACACTCCCACTTCCACATGTCACAAATGGGGAGATATGTGAATGAACATAAAAAATCCATCAACTGTGGAATGCTAGATCTCAAGGATCGAGACACATTATTGGAGCACCCAGTTGTGATCTTGGATTGGTAGGAGATGAGACTACATGGATGGATTATCCATTTGGTTCACATGATATAGAAGCATAAAATTGTGTATGAGAATTCTTGGGAAGTGGAGATCCAAATGTGGGCTATGTATCTTGAGTTTTTTCCAATTTTTATTTTATGGGGATCAATATCATGAATGAGAGAATGATTTAGAGACCCTGGTTTTTTCATAAATGACATTGAAATATTTCTAAATAAATTTCTATAGATAAGCACTATGATGGAATGTGATTCTAATGATTGGGGTGCCCAGAATTTATTTTATAAAAATAATAAATATATTTTATATTTTGCGCATTGAATACCACAAATAAAAATATGATAACACATCAACAATTGATCAGATTAGAAATCAGAGACCCCATTTGAGTCTCTAAGGTTGTGTTTACCATTGGTATGACCTAAGATGAGTCTGTATGGGATGTATGGACCCCTTCGCACATTGGCAGTGCATTTAAGTTACTTATTTAATTTATTAAATTAAATTAACCTAAAATTAAGAGTTATAAAGGTTTATCCATGTAAAACGTGTCCTGGGTTATGTCATACATTCAAAAATCTATTGATGAATGATCCTACATACGACCTTTGATAAATACCTTGGAGAAAGATGATAAATATTGTTATCAAGGAAAATCCAATTGTTGTGAATGCATAAGTTTCTTCCAATCATTGCGTGATAACAATCTTCACCAATGGTCAATCTAAAGTAGATGTATGACTCTTTATTTGTTTTTTTTCCTATGTTATAATTAATTTATTATGTGGAACATTACTATTACTTCATTTTATTCTTAGATAATGGCCTTTCCATGATCATATGTACCATATTTCATTTTTTTAATTAATGATCAAAACCTAGTGCCATGTTCTTGATCGTTGTTCATTAACTATTGGATGCTGATGATTAAAACATTGTTTTTTATGCCTTTATCTCAATGTTCTTTGCATTATTCACTGTTTGGCTCCCCATAGCCCCGACATGACATTGATAGTCAGCACATAGATCAATCGGGCCCTTGGATTCATAGAGGATCAACAAAAAATAAATTGTTTCATGAAAAAATCCTAAATCTGGGAAGCATAAATATACGTATGATTGAATTTCTGGTTTGAGGTTGGATATTAAATTGTGGAATCCATCTATGTGTTGAATGAATAATGAACCCCTCATCAATGGATGAAGTATATTCATGCTGAGAAATGACCTGTATTGAAAATTAACAGCAACATACAAAATTTTTGAGAAGATTAATTGTGATGTCTATGCTTGTTGGAGTATATTTTAATTGACATATTGAATATAGAGTTTCTAGAAAAAATGTGACTACAAGCTATGTAGAATAAAGAACACAAGACACGTATCCCATTCCAATGGCATCATTGGGGTTTTTGAAACCATAAGGATGTAACTTCATGTGCATCACTTTACACGTAATGTTCTTCATATCCATGTGAATGAGCTGTGGATAAATCACATAACCAAGATTATTCCATGTGCTAAATACATGGAAATAGATTGACCACACCGATGACATTCTATGTGAATCCAGATTTCATGTACTAGAGTATATATACAATGTGTCTGAGTAAAAAAACATGGCTAGTGACACATGGAACAGACCTCGGATATGTATGACATGTCGTGTATGTCACCAACATGGCATGTACTTCTGTACGGCTGGGATTCATGTGACATATAGGGAAATAAAAAATAAGTAATGTGGGACCACATTCCCTGTGGTTCCCTTCAATATCCATGTACTACATGTTTTACTTTCCAGAAGAAACAAATAATTTTATTTCCATCATATAAACTTGTATTTTTCTCCATGAATAGCCTATAATGAGTGATTTTAGGCATAGAACATAACAGTTTCCAAGGAATATTTTTCTGGATACACTTTTAAATGTTCCAAGCTTGGAAAACATTCTTGAAACACTCAATGGTGACATATATTGGAAAAAATAACCATAGTTTTCCAAGATTACACTCTAGAAGATCTGGAAAGATTCATTCCCTGATGATCTTTCTGATTTACCATCCTGCAGGTCTAGGCATTTGAGTTTCTCTTTGTACTAGGATTACCCTTTAGCACAACTATCTTGTAGAGTTCCCTAATGTTATCGCCATGTTACACTCTAGTAGGGCTGGGAAGTGGAGTTCCTCAACATTCTAGGTTTACCCTCCAATTGGTCTGGGTAGTCGATTTCCCTGAAATCCTTATAAAGCATACCCACTAGTAGGTTGTGGAAGTGGAGTTCATTAGTGACATTCAAGGTAGGACCCTCTAGTCGTAATAGGCCATGTTATCCTCAAGTATAATTTTTCTCCCCTAAAATATTAAGAATTGTAATGACCTATGGTTTGACATATATTTGACCTCAAAAGGAAGAGGGACACATTCCAACTGAGACACTTTCATGTGACACAACCAAAAACCATGTGGGAAAGTCAATTTCACCTAATGTAGATAGTATTAGGGTATAGTGATTGAGTCCCTTAGAACAGGGTGTTCAACAAATATTCTTCATATGAGGGGCATTGTTGATGTGCTTCTTTGAAAATGTTGGCAACTATTCTTCTCGGGATAAGCTATGAGATAGAGATCCCCTTACTCCATCATTTTTGAATATTTGACTGGGAATATATATATTCTTACTTTTGGATTAACCCCCTTTGATTATATACTCTTCTTCTTGGAGAGGCGAAGATTTGGGGTTTATTCCACATTATTTCAATGTCTAAATTCTTTTTGATGTTTGAGTCTAATCATCCTTGATAGTTGGAGAAGGATCTATGGGTAGTTCATCTACTCACCATGTTTATCCCCTTGTTCTTTGGCGAGAATAATTTGACTATGTTTTGGGTTGAGATGTACTATTTCACTGAACCTTGATCTATTTACTGCTTTCTTCTTTAGTTGTATCTTTTACTACTCCCCATTATCCCCTTTCATATTTTTATACTAGGAATGTATATACTCACTCTTTTATGTGATTTTCCCCACACATATCGTGTCTTTTACAGAAAATGGATTGGTTTTCCTTGACATAAGAGGAGGTTAAAGACACTAGGTGCTTGGTCTATTTTCGGTGGTCATGGATTAGGAAACATGAACCGAGATCCCTCAGTTATTTCATATTTTCTAGTTTTGTCATCTTGGGACATTTTTCTAGTTTTCCATGTATTTTTTTCCATTACTTTTCATTTTATCATACAATAATTCTATACTATCTAGAGGTTCATGAATTCATAGTTTATTTCATAATAGTGTTGCAACTTTTCTTCTTTCCCTTTTCACTTTTTCATTGAGGTGGAATTTTTCATATGTAAAATTTTCCTAGAAAATGCCTCCCTGAGTAATTTATACTTTTTCCACTTTTCTCCTCCCCATATCCTATTTATATAGGCATGGGGTAGTTTTGACTTCATCTCTAACATCGTTCATGTTGTGACACTCTTTTGGTTTTTATAGGTAATAAAAATCCATGAATTCTTTGTAATTATCACAATATTATTCTGGGACCTCTAGAAATATTTTCTAAATTATTCATAATGTTTTCCAATATACTAGGTTTCTCAATTTACGTATAGGTACACATGATCAGACTGTCAGTAAAATTGTCTCTTACATATATACTTAATAAAAATTCATGTACCATAGGATATTTTTTGTGTCCCAATGGTTATGTTTACATGTTGTAATTATTATCAACACATTTGTAATATTATTAGAGATCAAATTAATACATTTTGGTAGGATTATTTGATTCTTCTGTTTTTTTGGACATTATTACGAAGAGATGAGATATTTGTGTCTTATTAAAGAATATGTATCTTCAAAAAATTGATTCTATAAATATCATAAAAGTATTTAGAAAGTGGTACTATAGAAGGGTGAGTATATATAAATATGAATATGTTAATTTAAAGGGGTATATTAAATTTATTCTTCGAAAAATATGTATTTTCCCTGATTATTACTATTTTTTTGGGTAGGATATAATTTAATCTGTAAGTATTATATACCAATATAATGTTAAACAATGATTTTGAAGGACTACATGATATTATGCATGGTATTCCATTGATGATTGTCATTAAAATTCATTCTAGATTCTATGATCATTCATTCATGATACTATAGAGCTATAAAAGATTAATATTTCTTATCTAAGGATCACAAAATAATTAAACACATGACTAAAGAATACATAAGAAAATTGAAACAATAGAAAATTTTTACAAGGATAGGTGTTGAACAATGAAAAGTATGTTTAATGATAAGTCACATGAACCTATGGTTGTGTAGGAATTAATTTGAACTTGTGTTAGAAGAACTCAGCTATATCCTGATTTATGAAAATGGAGGCATATTATTTTGTAGGTATATATGTGAATAATGTGTTTTATGTGTCATATTTACATAATGAACAAACCAATCAGTATGATGTAATAGTGATGTTCCATCATCCCCCATCAGGATATATTTTCATTCATGGTGATATGTTTTGACAGGGAAGGAATAAATTTAGGATTCCATGAGCTGTGTAAAACTAAAAAAATGTCATTTGAGATTATATAGAAGGACTATCAAATCATATAAGAGTAATCAATATTTTAATTTTATATAATGAGAGATTAAATATATATTTAAATTAATATTATTGTTAGTACTTACATTGATTAAAATAATATATATTTAAAATTATAAATGTAAATCAATGAAATAAATGATTTTTATCCATTTATGAAGCACAAAATGTGAATATTGTATTCATGTTTTCGTTCATCTAGGAGGAAGAATAAATAATTAAAATGAAAATATTAGATCATATTAAAAGAAGGATAATGTAGTTACTTTACTATTACACTCATAAATAATATAATTTATTCATGAAAAAAACACATGATATTCTCTCATCAAGGAGATAGAATTGATTAATGGATAGATGCAATCATTGAGATATCATCACCCATAAATAGGGTAGTTTTTTGTAAAAATGAAATAGTATGAAATCGTTATACAACATTTTATTAAAAAATTGGATAAAAGGATATATATTCTATAGAGAGGGGGGTATTATTGATATATCAAAAATAAAGAGAGAGGTATTCTAGAAGAGTAAAAGTGAAAAAATGGAATTTCAGATTTAAACTAGAAATAAAGGAAGATATAATTGGATGTCACTGATGAACATTTCAATGAATAAGTTGAAGTTTCCATGAGGGATTTTGTAAATTTGAATTTGATATTCATGGTAGTATCCAAATATTATCTATGAATTAGTAACAAATAAATAAAGAAACTGACATTTATACAATAAAAAAATAAAAATTCTGATGTTTTGTATTCTGAAATTTATGTTAAAGTGGTAGTCTTTCCATGAAAAGTGTGAAGAAGAAGAGGACTGAATACGGTGACCCTTTGGAAGGAATGATTTATTCCATATAATTATAATTAATTTAAAATAAATATTTGATATTATATATCCTGAACCCACCATAAAAAATGTGTTTAGTGGATTTAGGTGCACTTACACATTCTGGATTGAACTTTCTATAGATGATTCCACTGTAGGAAGTCAAGTTAAAACCCTTACTACCTATGTGCATTATTAGCTACTAGTACTTTTTAGTGAGTGACCATGAGAATGGTCCGTATAGTGTCGAGGCTTCATTATGTGGACTGTTTCCCTAGATAGTACCTTCGGGTAGTGTGCCAGAAATATCACTACCTGTTGGTCAGCAGTTACAAGCTGTGGTACTGGTAGAGGACACATGTAGGCTTAGTACCTTACACATGTTTCAACATCAGATACCTCTCAGGTTCTGAGGTGAGACCAACTCAAGGTCAACTGAGGAATGGCTCGAGGAGGTGGCTGAGAGTTCTCTAGAACTTATATAGCTTCGACAGGATGATATGTTGGTTGCTGAGTATTCATTGAGGTGTAGTGATCTTTCCTGGAACTCGATGAATACGGTACGATCAGTGCTTCAAGTCTTGAAATTCCAATCGAGGTGTGTTTAATGGACATCATATCCAGCACAATTACTCTATGCATTACTTCTTATATTAGAGTGTTAGAGAGAAACATTTTGGTTGAATGTCCTTTGGCTGAGTGGATATAGCCAGTGAATGTTAGCAGTAGAAAAGCAGGAAACTGGTGCCAGTCTCAGAGACTTGGGCAAGTAAAATGTTTTAGAAAGAAGAAGTGTTAGGGACAGATGAGTCTACATGGTAGCATATGTGGAGGAAAAGCTGGAGGACATTATAAGTGAGTAGTTTTAGACTATCATAGAATGTATTCCATGGGCTCTAGGAATGATTCAAGTTACAATGTATGTATCCTAAAAGTTTCTGTATCAATATAATAGGTACCAATCATTCCTTCATTCCATGAATCTTATCCAGGACCTAGATTTTGTGGTTAAACCGTTGACTTGACCCTCACCTCTGGAGATACCTTTGGGAGGAGAATCGATAATCACACTAACACTATTAGTGTTATTTGACCCTTGAGGCTAGAGTTCGGTTGGAACCTCTTGGTGGTAGCATCGATGCCTTATGGCGTTAGTTTGGGTTTGGATGTGACATCCACAGTTCACACATAGATTGATTGTATTATGTAAAGAGGTTGTGGTTTATCTACAATGTTGGAATGGGGTTTTCCTTGGTTAGCAAAAAATGAAACCCATGAAGCATAGGATAAACTCATGCATTGGAGGGTGCATCCCATCACTCGTGAGTCAGCCAACCTCACCCTCATGGTAGTAGAAGATGAAATTGAGATAGTCCATATTCCATGGAAGGGGAACATGGTAACAGATGTACTCAGAAGGAGGTCTGGCTTGCATCTGCTTAGTGAGGCGACAGAGCAGCTAGCCTATTTGAAGATGTCCTTTGTGGATCGAGAAGGAGAAACTTTTATTCAGTCTCATACAATCACTCCCCCGCTCCTTCCACATGTTAGGGAGGTGCAACAAGATGATACTGACTTCAGGACACTGTGTGATCAGATATCCATAGGACATGCACCAAATAGATTTTCTGAAGGCGGGGAGCACATCATTCTCTTTAGGTGACATAATTTGGTACTAGTGTCAGTTTAGGAGGATTTGTTGAGGGAGTTCTACACAACCCCTCTAGTAGTACATCCAGGAGTAGGAATGATGTACTGGGACCTCTAACGACAGCACTGGTGGCTGGGAATGAAGAAATCAGTCATAGTGTTTTTCTCTCAACGCCTCACTTGTCAGTAAGTGGTGGAAGAGAATCGGGTAACAGGAGCATTGGTTCAGCCTTTAGAGGTCCCAGAGTGTATGTGGGATGAGATATCCATGGACATTGTGATAGGACATCCATGTACATTAAGGGATCATGAATTGATTTGGGGGATTGTCGACCGACTGACCATGTAAGCCCACTTTCTAACGACCAGAGATAAGAGTTCAGTAGAGAGCTTGGGAGGCTTCTATGTACAAGAGATTATGCTGCTACAAGGAGTACCTTCTTCTATTATCTCCGATTGTGATGCCTAGTTTACTTCATGACAATGGAAGGGGTTGCAGGAGGCTTTCTGTATGAAGCTTCATCTGAGCACCACCTTCCGTCCTCAAATGTATGGTCAGATTGAGAGGACCATTAAAAACATCAATGACATGCTGTGAGCTCGTGTCCTCAACTTCGATCGAAGCTCTGAGGGTAACTTACCTTTGGTGTAGATTACATACAACAACAGTTATCACTCCACCATAGCAATGGAACCTTTCAAGGCATTATATGGGTGAACTTGTAGATCACCCTTGTGCTGGAATAACCCTGGGGAGTCAGCACTAGTGGGAATTGAGATGGTACGAGCTACCGCAGAGAAGGTGCAGATCATCTAGGGGAGGATGATGACTGCACATAGTAGGCAGAAGTTGTATGCTGAAAGGAGATGGAGACCTCTGGAGTTCGATGATGGTGACCACGTATTTCTATGGGTCTCACCTTGACAAGGTCTCTAGAGATTTGTCCAAGGCGATAAGTTATCTTTGCATTTTATCAGACCTTTTCACGTCCTCAGCGAAGTTGGCGAGGTGCCATACCGCTTAGTTCTTCCAACACAGTTGCACCAGGTGCACGACGTATTCAATGTATCCCAGATGAGGAGATACATGGATGTCTCTTCTCATATCATCGACCATGGAGAGATGGATGTCGATGATAAGGCGACTCTTATGGTGGTTTCAATGGAGATTGACGATCGAGAGGAGCAGGTCCTACGTGGATGGTCGTTACCTCTGGTGGGCATACTTTGGTAGCATGGACACCTCTAATAGAGCACAAGTGAGCAGGAGTCTCAGATGCATGCATAGTACCCTCACTAATTCCCTTAGTTTGAGTTGTAAATTACAGGGACATGAATCCCTAAGGTGGGGAGAATGTAATGACAAAGAATTTTTGGTGAAATGTTTTTCATAAATACATGGTAATTTTATGAGTCTGGGAAGACTGACAAAGCGTGATTCTGAGGCCCGATGTGCTCGGAATCATTTTTTGAAATTTTGTTCTGGTACAATTAGTAAACATACGTGTGAATTTTTATAACTATTTAACCGGTGATCAGAATTGTAATCTGAGGGGCATGTTGAACTCACAGTGCCGATATTCCCTTACGAAGACCATCACTTTGATGGTAGTGGTCAAGTTTAAATGATAGTATTTGGGTTTTCGTGGAGTGTAATAAAATTATGTGAGATTTACATTGTTTTATTTGAGGCTCCATGTGGGTGTTTTGTGGTTAAAAACTCCTCCGGGAAGTTAGAGGTGGGACCACCACACCTTAACGTCCCATGAGACGTTATGGTGGTGGGGCCCAGTCGAACCTAACCTCCCCTGAGAGGTTATGACATGGGGACCAAACAGGGCGTAACCCCCTTATAGGCTGACCTATCTAATGGGCCAGGCTAGTCCCAAAAGGCCTGACTGGGTCAACCCCAACCGGGTCAGCCCCGAATGAGTTGGTCCAAGTCAGTCCGACCAGGTTGGACCGGACCTAGTCCCACAACTAACCTTTTTCTTTCTTTGGCCATATCTTTGGCACCAAATGACCGTTTGATGAACCGTAAGTGGCACTAGTATTCGTGGATCTTGAGAGTCCCTTTGAGAATACCCCACTAGTGTTCTGGGTATAGTTGAGTTGTGGTCAGGATGGATTGTGCACGAATCCAACTGTGCCCCAGATACTAAAAGGCTAATAACTCATAGACTGAGCGTCTGATTGACTCGTCATCTATTGCGTTGAGACACCTATGATGAGGCGGACCATTGAAATACTTTTTCGTGGGACTTCTAGACAATTGTAGTATCGACTTATAGCTCATGGAGCAGATCCACAAAAAGACAAGCGAGCATAGTGTGGAGTTATCAGACCTGTTCCAGGTTTACCCACCAGTGGAGTTGGGCAGTGGGTTACCCGTTGACCATTATGCTTTACCCTCCAGTTGTTCTGGGCAGTGGGTTACCTGACGACCTATTAGGGTTTACCATTTATTTGGGATAGGAAGTGGGTTGCATGTTGACCTTTAGGGCTTACCCTCCATATGGGCTGGGTAGTGGGTTACCTAATGATCTCTTAGGTTTTACCCTCCAGCTGGGCTGGGTAGTGGGTTACTAATTGACCATAGGGATTACCCTCTAGCTGTGGTAGGAAGTGGGTTACCTAACAACCTCTTAGGGTTTACCCTCTAGCTGGGATGGGTAGTGGGTTACCTGATGACTTCATTCAGATTCATCCCTTTCTATGAGGCATGTTAGTGACTTTTCTCCATGATTACCAAAGAAGGACCCTTGGTTGTACGGTTCAGTGATAAGATAGTTTTGACGTGCAGAGACTTAGTAGATGGTTGAGACCTTACGACTGCTGATCGATTTTACTAGGAGTGATTCAAATAACCCAATGGGGAGAACCTTGGTGTCGTGGCAGTCCCACTGTACATGATATTGGAGGAGTTTCCAGCAACCAAAGTTTTGACAATGTCACTAGGTATGTTATTTCATACTAACCCTAGTTTAAAATCTTTGTTTGAGCTGATTCAGTAACTTTTTTGTTTACCTCATGATTGAGATGGAGTACATGATAAAATATTTATATGTATGGGCATATACCTATGTGGGGGTTATCTGTTCATTTCATACATTGTGACTTTTCGTTGTTGGATTTTTTGAGACATTGAGGGTCTCGATGTCCCTAGTGAGTATCGTTATACTCACTCCTACACGGGCTATGCCCGTACCTCATTATGTAGGTTGCATTTGATGAACAATGCTGACTGAGGATCAAAGTAGCATGATAGGATGGTACCCAGAGGTGGACCAAACAATGAGTCAGTACACAGAGGAGACTGATGGATGTATAGGGATGAGGATGTTATCTGTACCTACCCTTCAGGTAGGAATCCTTGGAGGATGACCCAATAGCTGATCAAATTTTCTTCAGTTGTACTTGTACTTTCCTGTTGTGTTTGTATTCTGGCCCCTTTATTTTACATACACTTGTTATATAGTTTTATATAGTTTTTTGCTTCAATCTTGTACTATGTTGTGTGTGTTTGCTCTTTATAAAGGCAATGCCTTCCCAGTTTAATAGATTTACGCTTTTGGTGCTAGTTACCAGCCTCTAACCTATGGAAGGCGGGCTTGGGGTAGTCACGACACGGGCCCCAGGGGGCGGGTCATGAAATCAAGTTAAAATCATGTTCACAACATGAATATATATTATAATAGATTAATTTTGTGAGTTATATCTTCCTAGTGAGATCAATATAGTAGAAAAAACATTTCTCGATAGAATAATAATAAATAAATGGAATGTATATCCTTATATAAAAATTCAATATATTTGTAAGGTAATATTATTAATAAATTTATAGAATTGTGTGTTTTATCTCTGAGTAAAATGAATTACAGTCATTATGTCCATGATTTAATTTCTTATTTTCCTTTTTGTCCAGTATGTTTTATCCATTGTTTTGGTTTTTTATTTTCTAAGGGTTTCGAATTCATATAAGGAATTTAGAGGATACCTATAATGATGAAGTCATGTATTTTGTGAAATATTAATAATAAAACATTTAGTTTTTTGTTGCCTGATAGTGATTTAAAAAATGTGCAATGGGGTTACACTATGTGTAATTGTAACCTAGAGGATGCAATGAAGTGAGCACACAACATGAATGGTTACATACAATGGAATTCTTACAGACTATATAACTGGAAAATTGTTTTTTGACCAAAATGAAATGGGTTTTCTAGAATATATGATCCTCATGTATTAGGAATTACATGCCATGTAATTTTAATGTGTTTTTGTATTACAGTGATGTGCTGCTATTTTATTTCAATTACACTATGATCCCAAACCATCTCATCCCAGAGCATAGACTAGGAAAATTTTGGGGTGTCCATTCCTTTTGAAACACTTCATACAATGATTGATTGTCATTGTCATTGGAATTCTTCACAATGGATATGTAATCCTCCTAGTTCTTTTTTTGGTTTTGGTTGCATCTATGATTTGGCTATAGTTTTGTGATCAGATAGTGTTTTCTAGTGATATAATTCAGATTGGTGGCATGAAATATCTTTCAAAGGTTTTTGTAATTGTTTCCTATAACAATTGTCAAAATAAATTTGGTTTTAACTATGTTGAGATAGGTTTTCTATACAATGGGAAAATTTGATAAATTTACTGTTGTTCTTGATAAATTCTTTTGTGTTACATATTGATTTAAAATGATAAATTGTTTCAATTTATATATTTGTAATTGAAAACATATTCTAAATAAGTTATTTCATTGAAAATGTATTTTATTGATTCAGATATCTATTTTCAAACTCTAATGTTGATTAAATTGGATTTGAAAAGGTTTTACGATATTTTGATCATGGTTTTTTGAGATTTATTGGCCAACTTCTCATTAGGAACCATGTGTTGTTTATGGTCAGAGACAAGGGTATCCTTAGTTTGTCTTTCAACACTATGTGGAAACCTCTTAAGAAATTGGCCTGAAAGACTTGATGTCTATAAGATCAAAAGTTTTCTTATATAGTTTGTTAGTGTCTATTACATAGTGTCCCATATGTTAGATCCAAATATATAAAGTTACTTTTCATTTATGTTTATGTATCATAAGATTTTATTATCTATGATTATTGATCATACATTTTTATATATTATGTTTTATTACATAGCATCATATTTTTGGTTCATTGAAAAATGTGTGTTTACTCATATACCACTTAAGGAATATAGAGGATTTACTATTTTTATCACTTTTACAAGTCATAATTTTGGTTTGAGAAAATTAGAGTATTTTTTAAAAACTAATTAATGGGAAATGAAAATAATTTTTTAAATGATATGTATTTATAAATTTTTTTTGTAAAATTATTTTTTCATAAAATCTAGAATTGTGGGATTATTGAAATTATACCATTTATAGAAGTTGTGGTGGTATCCTACTAGAAGTGAATAACACACTATATATTTATTTCGGAGTTTTTAGAATATTTATTTCATTGTAAATTTAATTTTTATATTATATTATAGTATGCTAGTTTCTATGGTTGTTTTTTTAGTTCTAGTTGGTCTGGTGTTAACTGTTTTTCACATGTGGATTTGGATTAAATTTTTGGATAATCTATTTTTGTTGTTTTGTTGTATTTTTTTTGAATCTCATTTGTTTCTATTCCATAATATAGTTTTATTTTTTTCTTATAATGAAGACTAGTATTTTTATCCTATTTTACATATATCATGTGTGGGGATGGTGGAAGTGGCTTGTTTAGTTCACTTGGGTAGGTTTGTTAAATGTTTTGAATAAAGGCGATGGTCAACTTGAAGTGTGTTTCCAATGACTAGGATTTGTTCTGTGTCATGGGTAAACTGGAATTAGAACTATAAAAATATGGATTTTCTGTGGAGAAAAGGGGTCGGGTCATCTCACTTATGTGACTTAAAATAAGTTACCATGGTTTTGTAGAGATGTTTACTATGTTTGGGATGTGTAATTTGTGGATATTAGAATGAATAATATAGTATTTTAATTTTAAATGAAGAATTTTTAAATTAATTTTTATATTTCTTGTTATTTTGTTTTCTTTAAATTCATATTGTTTTAATGAATTATTATCAATTCTAAAAGTCGGTCCTATGAATTCAGAATTTTCGAATGACTTATTAGTTTTTTATTTTGTTAGAAAATAACTCTAAGAATAGATATTATAATCCTAAATGTGGAATCTATGACTCATTTACCATAATAGAATTCATTAGTATACCATAAATTGGTATATGACCTTATCAAAAATGTTTAGACTCTAGGATAAGTTGGTGTTAGGAAAACATAACACTTAGGGGATCATGGCTAAAAATTTACAAATAATCATCCGTATATAATTATTTTTTAAATTTTCCCTAGTAATCCATGTGGTGTCTTCATCAAATTGATAGTTTATTAAAAATATTTAATACTCTTGAATAATCTAATATTTTTTTAATGTAAATGCTTTAGGGGATAGTAAGGAGATGATGGGACTATATTATGTAAGCTAAGGTACATGAGGATCTTACCTATTCCTCCTTCAAGAATATCATTAACCATCAGTTTTTCCTTAAGATATTTTTTGGATGAAGACTCAGGAGATTATAACCATATATGAGGGGGATCATGACATTCTATAGTATTCTACACGTTTTCCTAAGTTCCTATATTTGGAACCAGAGATTTTCACTAATGCCTTCAAAAATGTTCAAATGTTTGAATTGGGACTAAGTCATGATATTATGCCAATGTTGATACTATTATTCCTTTATAACATTTTTTAGGTATTTGAGATGGATGATTTGCTGATGTAAACATATATGGGAAGATATGTTTTTTTGGAACATCAGTTGGTTCAATGGATATATATCGTGTACCTTATTTCTATAAAATTAGAGAATGAGTGGTCATCTGGGGTGAATAAAAGGTTGAATCATGTGTTCTTATACCATTTTTGAAGGTAATTTCGTACTAAGAATAACTATAAAGAGACACCTCAGATTTTTTTTCATTATTGATGAGCTGGCCATATTTATCTCTTTTGGGAAAATATTTCTCAAGGATATAGGTTATTATCTACTATCACTAAGGGTGAAAAGGTTTATGGTGATGATTCTAGGGGTGGGGGTTCTAATCCTCCAGACATGGGATATGTTCATCTGGATAAGACTAGATGTATTTATGTATTAAAGTATATGACAAAAGAATATGAAAGAGGGATAGATAGTGTTAGAGGTATGGTGTTAATTTCATCTTCTATGATACTAGAATTTTGTGATACAAGTGGTACTCATAGTTTTATATCATCGATGCCTATTTATGCATTGTTCCGGAATTTGGAACTTATGTATTAGTTTTTGGATCCTTCCATTCCATTGGGAAGGAAGTCTAAAATAGGTTTCAAATGTATCACATATCGAGTGATGACATCTGACTTAGAGGTGGAGAGAGACTTCGTAGTTATTGATCATGAAATTTTCAACATGATTACTGACATTTATTAGATCTCCAATTTTAAGGTACATATAGTCCACTATCATCATTAATTTTAGTTATTATCTGCTAATGTGGACACTCATGTTTAATAGGGTTAGTGGGAATAGATATCCGGATGAGAAGGTCATTTTTCCCTAAATGGGATAGTCTTTTGCCAATATTCAAAGTTGTTTCTTGGTGTAGTTGGCCCTTTAATTAGTGTTCAAATTATTAAAGTTGTTTTTTAGTACCCATAAGTCTTAGAGGATTTTTTTTTTGTTTTATACTCTATAGATCGATCCATTTTACTATTGACCTCATCCCTGGTTTGTTGTTCTTTCTTTTAACATTGTCCCATATGACACTTGCTGAGTTGTTGGAACTTAATGTCCGGCTTGAGAAACTAGAGGATAATGGATTTATTCAACCAGGATTGTCACTATGGGATTCACATATTATATCTTTTGATAAGAAATACATGATACTTAGATGTTGTTCTGATTATCAAATGCATAACCGGGTGACTGTCAGAATAAAATATCATTTACCAATGATTGATTATATCATTGATCATCATAGAGGGGATCATTGTTTTTTATGATTCATCTATAATAATAGTATCATCGGTTAAGTGTCCAAGAATATAATATACCTATTAAATTGTTTAGTAGTCAAAATTTTCATTCTGAGTATATGGTTATTCCATTTGGTCTCAGTAATTATCATGTGGTGATCATGGAGTTGATTAACTATATCACTCATTGATTCATGGACTATATTGTTGTACTGTTTATCGAAGGTATTTTTATATACTCCATGATGGAGGAGAATCATAAATACCATTTGGATATAATTATTTGAACCTTAAAATCACATTTTCTTTATGTAAACACTTCCATGTGTGTGTCTTGAATATTTTAATTGATGATTCAAGGGATTGTGAAATCTGTGGGTGGTGTCTCAATTGATCCTAAAAATTTATATACCGTTATTTCTTTATAGAATCCAAGAAATGTGTTTGTGATATAAATATTCTTATGGTGGGAAGGTTACTATCAGTTTTCAGTTCCAAATTTCTCCAAGATAGGTTCTTCAATGATAGTTTTATCAAATAAGGATGTAATTATTGAATTCAATCATAATTTTCATAGATTTTTTAAGAGGTTGAAGGTGGGGTTGAATTCATCAATAGTTTTAATTCTTCTATAATTGGTTTGGTTATTTTTTTACTATGATTATTCTATAACATGTTTAGGATGTGTCTTGATTTATAGGAACACAAGTTATGAATTATGGATCTCCCCAATTACACCCTCACACGAAGAATTAACCTACCCATGATATTGACTATAATTGATTATTCATGCACTTAAAAAATTGTTTTACTACCTTTTTGGGGAGTATTATGGTATATTATGATTTCAATATGATTATATAATCTTTTACTCATAGTATTATGAATTTGAGATTGGGATGTTGGGTAAAGTATCTTCATAACATTTATTTTTTTATTTCTTATACCCTAGGAAAATGTAAAGTGGTTTCTAATGAATTTGGTATCAAATTACCCTAAAAAACCATGTAGGAATAACTTGGGTTGTTTCCTATGTTGTAATTTTTCTGAGATGAGTTTTTGAGTGGAAGAGGATGGTGGATCGTTGGGTATAGATTAAATAAAATAAAATGTTTCATTTGATGAGTGAGCTGAGAGCAATCAAATGATAGATACAGAGTTCCACCACTTAAGTGGTAACAATTATACTGGGATCACCTCAAGTGAGAGGTATCTGTCTCTCATTGGATCGTTGTTCTCCCAATGTTGGGTGGTTTCTTCATTTTCCCTATGGGAGGAATTATTGTACATTGTAAATCATTCTCGTTGGTATATGAACCATGTGTATTCCATGTTGTATCATGACATGAGTTGTCAGGATTGTTGTAAAGGGATAAAATGGGAAATAAATGTTTTTTTGTGGTGCCTTAATATACATTATGGTAGGGAACTAGAGACATGTAAGGTTTTAGTATCCTTTTACCATTACATAATGTAAGTGGGATGATATTTCAAGAGATTTTGAAATTGGTTTCCATAGAATGAAATTAGGGAGGATGCAATTTCAGTTTTCATTGACCAGCAAACAAAATATGTGCTTTTCCTACCTATCATGAAGGTGATGAAATTAGAATAGGTTGGGTAATTGTATGTGTGAGAGATTTTATTACATCATGAGGTTCCAATGGTAGTTGTTTTAAACAGGGATCCAAGGTCCACATTATAGTTTTTATAGAATTTTTAGGAGGATATAGGTTCTTAGAATAAGAAAATAACATCATATCATCCTTAGATAGAAGAACAGATAAGGGAAGATATCCTTGATCTATATGATATTCTTTGGTATTGTCTTTTTTTTATTTTAGAGGATAATGGGAAATGTATTTTCCTTGGGTTTTGTTTGAATATAAAAATATTTATCAAGAATATATATCGACATACCACTTCCTAATTTTTACTGACAGCCATGTAGATATCCATTATCATTGGTAATGTTGGGAGAGAGATTCATGGTTGGCCCGATTATTATTTTGGTTACGATAGAAGATGGTGAGGTTGATCTGGAGGAATTTGATCAAGGAACATAGTCTTAAGAAATCATATGTGGATTATCAATGTTGGCCACTGATGTTTTAGGTTGGATATTGGGTTGTTGGTAGAGTTCCACATCACATGGGACATCACCTATTTGGTAAGAGTGGTATGTTGGAACTGATGCTTGTGAGACCCTTATAGATAATTTGGTGATTGTGAAGGTTGTCATTTAAGTTTTACTTTCCTTCTATTTTGATATATATACCCAATATGTTCAATATTTACTAGTTGATAAGATATATTCATGACCCTTCCCATTTGATTAGATCAGAGGATATTGATGTTGACTTCGATAAAACCATTGTTTAGTATCCAATTTAGATTATAGATCATCAGGATTAGTTGTTTCATGGTATAATGATATCCCTATTATCGGTACTATGGAAGTGGGGAAAAGATATCCACAAGATGTGGGAGTAAGAGAAATTGATGAAGAATTACTAGACATAACTTTTCTAAACCCCCAATCTTGATGGATTTCTGGGGTTAGAATGTGTTTTTGGGGGGGATATTGTAATCATCAGTTACATTTTGATATTGAATGTTATAACTACCGTTATGGTTTTATTTTTTCACTGTTTGAGTAATAATGAGATGTAATTGGGAGGAAACCTATAATTGTGAAGTAATGGGTTTTTTAATTTTCAGAATAGAACCTATAGTTTTTAAAATTTACTATAGAATTATAAACCAGGGTATGTGAAATGCACAAAATGTAATAATTTCCTAAATGAATACATTAAATCGGTACACATAATGAAAGTTTAATATCTATATACTAATTAAACACCATGTAATTGTAAAATTTATTTTTAATAAAAATGGGATTGGTTTTTCAGTGTAATGAGCCTTTGGAAATACACTATATGTAAATGAATTAAATATTGTGTAAATTATTAGATTAATATTTAGGGTGGTTCAAGAATAATTTCTTTTAATTCAACTATTTAACTAATCCCAATAGTCCCAGAACATACCTAGGTGATTTTGGATGACTCTATTCTTTCCAGGTCTCTTTATTTAGCGAATGATCATTGTTTCAATTGGATGTCTTCTCAACAGCTATGTAATTCTCTGTGATCTTCTTTGTTTTTGTTTGTGGTTCTTGTTTGGCTACAGAATTGTGATTGTATAGTGTTTCATATTAAACTTTTTCGGTTTCACAGTTGTCCTCATCTTTCAATGGTGGTTCTCTTTTTTTATGGTTACTTTTATCGAAGGAAACTACGTGTAAATCATTTAAATATATGTGTTTCAATATAATTGGTTAGTTTGATGAATTTAATTTTTTTCTTGACAAATTAATATAGATTTTTCATTTATTTTAAATGTTTTATCCTTTGAAATTATTTATTTTGAAAAGGTAATTTTTTTGTAAGCATTTTTATTTTGATAATTAATTTTATTGATTTGGATATTGGTTTTAATAATCCAAATTATATTATCATATTATAGATAATTTTTTATGAATAATTAAACAGGGTTTTAGAAAATGTATTGGAAGAGATCATGTTTTAATCCTTGGTTACATTGGGGAAGAGACATGAATAACCATGGAGTGTTTTGATCAACAAACTGGTAACCGTATGTGATATTGAATTGTGTGAATTTATATTTTTTGTATCAAATGTATGAATGTTTAGTCTTTTGAGTGTCTAGTATTCAGTGTCCCATAGGTTATAACCTAGTCTGTGATGTTCTTTTTCATTTATGGTTATCTTTTACATGAATGTTCTTTTCATAGAAAATTTATCATGGGTTGTGATTATATATGATTTTATACCAGATAGAATCCCATTATAGATTGTTTTAGTGACATGTGATTACTTATATACCTATTGATGCATGGATATTATTTCTATTTATTATCACATATACTTTTCTATTTTTGGGATTGAAAAAAATTATTTTATGAAAACTAATTTAATAAATAGTGGAAATTATATATAAATTGTCATAATTTGTAAACATTAATTGTAAAACAGTATTATTTTAAAAGATATATTTCTTTCATTCTTTATGTTAGTAATTTAAAAAAAACAATTGTTATATCCTAGTGAAATTTGGATCACACCCTACTTGGGAATCTTGGTATTTGTAGTTGTCATTAAGAATTATTCAGTTTGAGGGAAGAGAATATTGTATTATTCTAGTTTCACTTTGTTCTTTTTTTGTTCGGTTTTGTCTCGAGATGACTATTGGTCATCAGGGGACAAGAATTACAGTCTAGATTCACTAGTATGGCTTGGATTGTATGACATATATTTTATCGTTCATGTTTATAAATTTCACTATAATTGTTTTAATGTTTATTATTATATTTATGTATAGTTTCTATTATCAGGATTTACCTATATTATGTGACATGATGGTTTGAGAGGGTTATTTGTTAACCTGGGTAGGTTTGTTAGACTTAACCAAATAATATTAATGTAATAACATGCCTTGACTCATGTATAAACATATGGGAATTACATCCCTAGTCCCAAGGAATATCATGAGAGATGTAATAACATCCCATAAATGAAAATATATACATGATAATCTCATCTCATTAAATGGAAACATCACATCATGGGTGGTACACACAACTTTAAATTTGTAAAAACATGTAACTAGGCATAGTTCCCTACCTTCATTATCTCGATGTCCACTAAGAATTACATTCCAAATAAGAATGGGAATTACATTCCCAATCTCATTTGGAATTTTATCTGGTAATTAGGGAATTAATATCTGGATCATGAACATACCCTATAATGGGGATACTTTATCTCATCATGAATAAAAGAATTAAAATTTCCATTTCATAACAATCATACCCATAAATAACAATAACATTATCTTATCCCACATACATAACATAATTATATATTTGTATATTAAATGAATTTATTGTAAATGCATAAAAATTCAAATTACTTAGGTCAAAATTTCTATATCACATTTAAATATAATCATTGATTATTTGAAAACTTATTTACAATACTTGAGTTAATTTTGAACCTTTTATGTGACATTAATATACTTGATCATGAACACTCACCCCCATGTATTGATAAGTATATACATGAAGGAAATAATAAATATCACAAGCCATGTATATTCCAATCCTAAATCCTAAAATTATTAATTAAACTGATCTCATATGTCTATGGTGGTTATATACATTAATCTAGGTGCATTATATAAATATAAATTTCACAGATGCTTTTATTTGGTTTCAAAACATAATGTTTAAAATAATTTAGATCAGTCCCAATAATAGAAACTACCAAATAATAATGGAATTTATATCAAAGGGTTCATTAGGGTCCCAAAAATCGTTACCAAACTCAAATGGTATAATGTGAATTATTTTAGTATTATTGTAGTGTCATTGCACATAGTTTCAAGATAAAAAATACAACAACTTATGAATCAATTATAAATGACTAATATTTTTCAGTAACCTCCATCATTGAGACACTAGATTATTTCACATCAAGAATCTCAATCAAAATTGACACCAATAGGTAAAAATATATTTTTTAAACCCATACTCTTGGGTAAAAATTATAAAATACACATGAAAATGAAATAAATTTATAGTAGACTGAATATGAGTAATATACCTTCAAAAAGAGACTCACTGGAATTGACAACACTTGAATACAACTAGAAATAAAATAGAGTTTGTATTTGTATGTAAAGAGGGAGAGGGTAGGTTGGATACCAGTACAGAAGAAATTCATATAGATAGTTCATTTATTTATAGTATTTAGAAATTTATTTAATTTAATTTAAATTTTTAGGGATACTAGTTAAGGTCAGATTGCGTATCAAATTACATACCATCGAGTACATATACTAGGATCACTAGCCACCCAATGGCCCACATAGTGTTACATCCTCCTCTAAAACCTCAACTGTGTATCCAATACTAATATATCGAGTAAAATTTTGAATAAAAAATATAGTTTTCCCTACAATGAGTACATTCTCCCAAAAGGAAGCCTAAATCCCTCATTAATGCTTTCAGCATTCAAATATAATTTTAACACATCGGGTTTCGTGAAAATTAAATAAAAATAATATCTTTTATAGACGAATAGTGTTTTATATTTTTTGAAACATATTCAAATATTTGATGATTCATTTATGGAGGGTTAGAATATTATAAAAAATTAAAATGGAGAAAAAATTTCATCATCAATTTCTAATAGTTTTCTTGTCATTAGCTAGAGTCTGATTAATGGTTACCTTATTTGGATGATTTTAATTATTATATTGAAAAAAATTTATATTTCTGGTGATCATGTTTGAATTTATATTTTATATTCATATATTATTTTAGGTAATAAAATTTGTAGGGTTATTAATGGAATAATGTTTCCATGAAAGAGATTACATAAGTATTGTATCATATTAAATTAGTATTCATTTATTGAGTTCATGCAATAAGGTGATGGGTGAAATATAGAATCTTTTGTTGAGGTGATGGAATTTAATCATAAGGATAAATGAGTTTCATCAATGGATGATGAGGTGAAAAAATTTCATTGAAACACTTTTATCAACTGGTGAAGTTTTTTAAATATAAGAGGTATTTCCAAATTCAGGCTATTTGTTAGATTATGAAGGGATAATATAATTCGATTCTATGCTACATGAAACAATTAGTTGTTAATGATTTTCATTACATAAATGGTATTGATTTTTAGGATAATATCTCTCTTGTGGTAAAAAATAATTCCATTTGACTAATTTTTGTGTTGGAATTTTAGATTTAGAGAATCAATATAAAGATAATGTTTATCCATAGTTATTAATATAAGGATATTTAAATAGATAAAATAATGTTTATTATTGAAATAGTTAAAAAATATTATATAAGTGTATTGAATAAGTGTTTATATGGTTTGAATAATGTTAAAAGGTATTGTTATAAATTGATTGGGACTATAATTATTTATTAGAAGATCAAGGGGAACAATTTTCATCATTAGGTTTCATATAGATTTTTATATGATTTTATAAAATTGTTACTTAATTTTTATGGTATGAATTTTTTTCCATAATAAGTCAATAACTATTAGATTGAAAAAGAATATTTTTATATCATTTATGATGAATATATTAGGTTCAACAAGAATAATTTATGATTGTTGATATCCTATGATAAAAATTATAAGAAATTATGGTTATGTGAGGAGAGATATATTAATAAAGGGGTCCAAAAATTATCATTAGAAAAGGATAATGTGGTTAGTACTCCTTTTTTATTATATAATAAACTCAATTATGGTTAGTTAATATTTACTGACAATGATAAAGATAACAAGTCTGACAGAAATTAGTTTATAATAGTTGGTTATTTGATGAATTCTTAAAAGTGTAATAGAACTAATATAGCTATTGATTTTTTATGTTTATTTTTTTCAATAAAATCGATTTGGAGGACATTAGATAATGGTGATGTATATATTTTGTTATTATAAATTTTTTTATAAACTAGAATAATGTTTTTATTGTGGGAAACTATATCTTATTTATTTAGAAATTCTGATATTGGAGGTGATATTTATTGAGATATGAGGTTTTTTGTATTTATATTATTTTAACATGACTTATTAAATAAAATGACTGCTAGACCACTGGGCATTGAAAACTCTAGCACCCTCTATATAATATGGGAAAACTGATCAGAAGATGGTATCACCCATTGGGAGAATGTACTATTTTTTGTATATATGTAGTTGAAAGGAACTAATTTTTCATTATTTTTATGGAAGATGATTTGTAAGATTCATTATTCACCAGTTACAATGGTAGAATAAAAATAAATATAATCAATAGAATTTCACATAAAATAAATATCAAGTAATCAATGAATTTTAAATGTTGGTTAAATAATGTGACTAGATGAAACTTAAAATGAAAATTTGGTACCACAAAAACATATATTTTAATACGGTTGATTATTTTTTGTAATCTATTTTCAAATATACTAACTAGAAAATATTGGTTTTACCTATTTTACCTTCCTATCAAAATTAAATATGGTATTGTTCTCTCATGGAAGTAGGATGTAATGAACAAAATCTTTATAACCAAATCATTAAACATTCTTTAATTATTTTATTTTCCACTTATCATGTATGTTGTGTCAATTAACAGTTCTCTTGAGAGTGTGTGATGGAAAAATTGTGTACTTAGTATTGTGTGATGTCTTTATATCATCTAGATTATTATGTAGTAAGAGTATTCTTGAATATATAATTTTTAAGTGTGTATCATCATGTATATATAATGTAGGAATTTTATGGTGATGTCGGTTCCAAACATTTCGTATAATAGCATGTTTTAGTTCTCACAAATTAACACAGTATGATGTAGTTCCAATAATTCTAACACTATTATTTGTTATAAATAGATTTTTAGATAAACTATACTATCATTGGAAGGTATTGTTTTAGAAGAAGTTATGTTATAGGATGAAAATTTTGATAAAATATATTTTTGGTTTTTGAAGAATAATGATGGAGGACCATCTTATTCAAAAGACCAGCATATTCTATAAATTTGGGTTTGTCTAGATGAGGTAAAAAATAATAATGGAGATGGAATGATAATAAATTAATATATATTGTAAGGATGTTCTTGGAAGAAAAAATAGAATTTAAAATCAAGGAAATTAAGACCATGGTTGAGTTCATGAAGGTCGGGGAAAATATATATGAGATACCAATGACACATAACAATGTTTTGCTAATACAGAGTTTGTTTTAAACAAGGTTATCAGAAAAACAAAATGAATGAAATATCACATGAATGATTTCATCCTGATATAAGGGAATCTTGAATGAATATATTTTATGATCAATGACAGTGCATGGGTTTTTTTACTATTATAATCATGATTAGAGTCATGGGATGAAATTATAAAGATCTTTAGAAATTATTTTGGGTAAAAACATGGTATTTGATATTTATGGAAGAACTCTAACTTACGTAAGTTCAATAATAGTACAAAATAATGTGGATGGATAAGGGAGATCAACCAAAAGGATAAGATGGAATAAATAATCCAATGATAGGTCTCAAAAAATAATTCCACAAAAATTTATAGTGTTATGCCCTATTTTCGGGAAGTGTTGGAAAATAAAAGTTCATTAAAAAACTATTTGACATATAAATGTGTATTTATGAATGATGTTAGCTTATAGAAGTTAAAATTCCAATACTAAACTCAAGGTTATAATAACTTGTTACTTAATGAAATTATTTTGGTGGAGTCATGGGTGATTGACAAGGGATAATCATTTCACTAAATGATAGAGGATGGTTGTGTGGTCAATTATGTGTCTCGAATGATCATAAGAGAGAATTTGGTAGATGATGAGATATATAATTCATAGGTAAATGGTGAATGAAAAAAAAATTATTATATTTAAAATAATTATGAGACATCCCAATAATATAAAAGAATTTAATTACCATAATACAACTATGTGATGTATAATGTGGAACAATAATCACCCATAAAGTTTGGAAGGAGGCTGAAGGATCAAGGGTGATCACATGAGTATTAAATTATTGGATTCTATATTTTAATATAATATGTCCTCAAGTGATGATTTAAAGTATTCAGATGTTTAAAAGTTTTGAATTTTGGAATTTCTATATTTTAAATCCCTTTTTGATGAAAATGAAGGTGTTTATGGAAAAAGTAATGAAAAATCTCAAACAAACTATAGTTAGAAGGTGTGAGATTTGTTTTCATAGGAAGAATAATCAGGTTTACTTTAATATTAATTGATATATTCATCTATCCAATATGTTATAATTTGATTACATAGAAATATGAAGACCATCACTAGTCATATCTCATGGTGGTTTAATGTGCATTGTGAAAATAATTGATGACTATACTATAATGGTATACGATTACATTTACATAAAATTTCCAATTTATTTTATATATCCATATAATGTCTGGCTATTATTTAGAGTGAAATTGTTTGAATATTCGAATTCCTAATATTTAAAAATATTGTTGAGTACAATAGAAGGATGTTCAAAAAATCATATCAATGATGGGGAATAGTTTAGAGTTAATTATATCAGATAACCTTATATAATAAATAAAATGAAAAATATATAGACCAAATGTTAAAAAATATATATAATTTTTATGAGTACATGTATAAATTCATAGGGAAATTAAGAAATATTTTGTGAAAATGATTGTGTGCATTTTTTATTCAAATTATCATCTTTTATAGTTGTATTAGATATACAAAAAATATGTTTCCGAAAAAACAACCAAATAGTAGACATATAAAAGATTTAAATGGTACATCATATGACGATATGGATAATATGTATTGAGGTAAAAATGACAATAAAATCCATGGTTTGTATTCATATTGGATATGAAGAAGAAAATTTTGGATATTTTCTCTGAGATAATCACAAAATCCTAAAGGCCATTTTTTTTGTTATTTTAGATAATCCCTTTTTAATGGTTGATGGGAATCCTTTTACTATGAGATTATGGAAAGGTAGAAGTCATCAATTGTTGATATTTTCTATTTAGTGTGAATTTTTTATTGGTGTTGTAGATCTTGGATGAAGCAGAAGATTACATAATCTATTGAAATGTACTGGAATAATTTGTTATAAATGGTGATACCTAATTTTATGAATTTCAAATGGCTTTAGTTTGAAGCATTATAAGTTAAAAATTGACGATATTAGATTATTTTTTAAAATAATATAATCCTACTACACAGTAAACAAATTTCATAATACTTTTGTTATGAAAATTAAGAGTTGCATAAACAGTAGATCAGTATGTTCAATTTTTAGTATTTCGTAGATTCACATGTCTAGTGCATATATTTTTGTTCAAAATTAATTTTCTACTTATAATGGGTTAAAGGGAACTAGAAATCCCTAAATATTCATCCACACTTAGTGTGTATAAAATTTGGTAGTCATCTATAAATGAGTAAATGTGGTCATTACATTCCAATGGAATCTCATATATGACTAAATACCTAAAAAAATTGTACTTGAGAATAATTGGTATTTCTTATTAATGTTTTAAGTTCACAAAAGAAATAGGTACATGGTGTAGTTGGTGGTTAATGTTCTTTAATAGAACATGGAAATTGATTTCCATGAAAATTTCCCAGTGATACATACGACCAATATCATGTTGATAGAAAAATTTATAGTTCATTCTATCAATCTACATTTATATAACATGGATATAAAAATGGCCTTAATTTATTTAATGAAATATATTTATTTGAAGGAACTGATGGGTTTCATGTAAAATCAAAACTGGATCTCAGATTTTAAGATGATGAAATGTCATTAAGTATTATTGAAAGACCAAGAAAATTATTCTTATTTTTTATTCATTAATATCATAATAATAATTCACTTGGTCCAACACATTATTATATTTCCACCCTAGTGAGTGGTTACAAAGAGGTTTCATCTTACCTCTCTTTAACATTGATGACATGATGATAAATGTTGTGGAAATTATCATAGATAAATAAGTTCAATACTGTAATTTTATAATGATTGGTGATGAAAGATATTAGAAATCATAAAATGATTTTTGTAAAATATATTGGTAGGATAGTAAATCATTTACATTGAGACTTTTTCAAATGGACAACAACCTAAATTTCCTAAAAAAACTATTATTATTGGATTCAAGATTGTTTTAACTATTTTGTCCTGAAAAATAAAGGTATCAAATGAGAAGGTAGATAAAATGAACGCCAAGGACTTGTTCATGAAAAATTATTCTTTTATTTGTGTTAGGATGTCTAACTTATTATATGATATGTTTCCTATTAAATAGTTCATTTTTAGTGGGTGTTCAAGAGCAATATTGGAATGGACAACTAGGAAGTAATAAAATGAGCTATATAGTACATAAATTGATAACAGTATATAACCATGTTATTTAGAAAATACAATCCATTATGTCATTATATTATTCATGATTTTATTGGAGATTTCAAAAGTCAAATTGGCTTTATATGGTCTATATTAACCTCTAGATGAACAAAATTTAGTTGGATTCTTTGGGTATGAATAATTAAACCATTTCAATAATGGAAGCTGTGTATGTAGAAACAATGAATGAATGTAAGGAATTTATAAGATTAATATTCTTGTTTGAGGATATTTGATGATTCTTGTAAGGTTTTTTTTTATTTTTTTATAGTTAATGTTCAATTAACATGGCAAAAAATTTGTTGTTTCATGCAATTATGAAACACCTTGACTGGAAATATCACTTCATCGATAATTTATATAAATGAAAAGGAACAATTTTATTTCAAAATTTGGATTGGGGAAAAATTAGATTGACATGTTCACCATGACTTTATTCCAAGAAATACTATGTTAACACCATGACTCACTGGGACCTATATGAATGGATAGTAATGTAAAATGTTGACTGATGATTTATATTAATGATTAATAATGTTGTGTAGAGTTTCCAATGATCACCTAAAGTAGTAATCATATTATCTATTATTCGGATATATATATTTTTCATATTCTGATTAAATCATCTGGATAGAGTGAGGTGGATTATTAATCAACCATTGGGTGTGTATTGCAATAAAGAATTATCTCCAGCAGTAGAAGACTAATTGTAAAATATTATTGTCAAATTGGTGTTTGAAATTAGTATGTGGGTGTAATGATGCTCAGTGGATTTTATCCCTTTCTATTTTTAAGGAATGGATAACTACATATCATAATTCAATGGTTACAATTTATAGCTTCTGATAACTACAAGCGAGGGATTTTTACCTTGGATGAATGGTGAGAAACTCATGAATTTTTGATTTTGGTTCAACTAGGTGACTAAAAAGACATACTATAATTAAATAGGACAAATAGAACAGATGATGCCGTATGTTAGAAGATTAATTATTGTTAGTGATCCAAATTTATAACTATAATGGAGATATTTAAATTCTTATTTCATAAAATATAACTAAAACTCATAATTGTTTCTCCTAAGAAGATAAGATGTAATGTTCAATCCACATAAAACCAATGTGTTTAATATGTCATGATTATTTTCTTATTCACTAATAATTATTTTTTTGATAATTATTAATTCTCTTGTGTATGTGTGAGTGATACAGACTGATGTTAGTAGGGCTTTTGAAATTTAGATATTCATGTACACCATGTATGGAGATTGTTTCAGATGACCTATTTTTTATACATTTATCATCCTACAGATATAGAATTTGAATTGAATGGTATGGAAGACCCCCAAAATTTTGTATTTAGTTAATTAAGGTTTAGTAAAATTGATCACATTTAAAGATTGAGATCTATCTTTTTATTTTACATTGTAGATATGTGTTCCCTTATCAACCACCGAGTCTATGTTTTTTATTGATATAATTTCTTTTGAATAACTATTGTCGATGAATAATTTTATTGCAATGATAATTCTCAGCCATGATATAAATGATTTATATTATAGTATCAAAATTCAATTTTCATGGAAGACTGTTACATTTCATTGAATATATAAATATTATAATTTATTCATTCATTTGATTAGTGTAATCCAATATTCTATATAATTAAATTTTTGGAAGATTCACCTAGAAGATAATTAATTATACACATTGAATACATTTTTTTATAGTAATATTTGTAATTTTTTAATTTATTATGTGTCAAAATTCATTCTAAGAGGAGTTATAGTGGGGGACTTTTGTGAGTATGAAAAATTATGGGACCATAGTGGAATGTGTTCTTAAATAGGGTTAGAGAATATATTGGCCCCTAATTCAATCTTTTATATATAAATTATTTCAATTTCAAAATAGAGGATAATATTTTTTGATAAGTTGATGTCCAAATAAATTTGAAGCATGATAAACTCAATATTTTTCATACATTTGACTGGTTTTGATTCATTGATATTTTTTATATAACCATTGTATAACCCAATATCTCCATACAACGTGAAAATTTCATTATTTTTTGGTTAAGGATCCATTATCCTGAAATCCCCAAAACTATTATCAGAAATTATATATGGAAATAATATTTTGTGATTAATGTTTAATAAAACCTATATTATTGATTTTTTATATATAGAAAAATGTAACCATCACCCAACTGATTGAAATTAAAAGGCCCTATCATGATAAATCACACACTATATTATGTAAAATATGTTTATTGGTGGATCTACCACTATGTGGGAATTTATATATCATTTGTGTGTTAACAAACCATTTGAACTAAAACCCCACTCAGTGTGGTCAGAATCCTGAGGGGAACAATATCATTTTTTGATTGGTAGACATAATGTTGTGTGTGGTGTTATACTATTATCATAGTTCTTACGAAGATTTTCTAACATTAAATTATAGTCATTGAAATTAAAAAAAATTAGGCAACTTTGAAATAAAAAATTGGTTATTTCTTCATTGTTGGGAAAAAAATTAAAATAATGACTAATGATACATTTTTACTAGTAAAATGACATAGAGGATGATCTATGGTTAATACTTGAGGTAATAGGTAGAGATCCACCATGAGAAGAGGGTGATTAATTAATGAATCATTAGAGTTAATATCACTTCACTAATTGAGGGACATCATGTAAGAATTATTGTCTAAATTTTTTATTTCACATGTAATATATATATAACAATCTGACTAGAAGAATTTACTAATGTTTTAATATAAAAATAAATTAGTTCATCCAAGTGAAATTATTTTTTATGGAACATGAGTAATAGAACCCATCCAAACTGGGGGAATGCATTTAAACAATTAAATAACTAAATATATAATGATACTAAAGAAAAATTGCATAATCAAGGATACCTTGAGTAAACATTCAATGAAAAATTATTGAGGTTAGAAAATAATCCATTTTAGATAGTATAACCACAATAATGTCAAAGAAGAAATTATATTTTCAAGTAATGTGAAGATAAAATTAGGTTAGTGTAAGAGAAACTGAGGCAAAATTATATCCTTGACTATGAATGATGATTTTAAAAATTAAATAAATGGATATATATATCACAACATGAAGAACAAAATTGTATAACTACTTAATGTGGTGAAGAAAATAATAATTAGATGTCTAATGAAATAAATATATTTTATTAGGGGAGATGTTAATCTACCTTTTTATGTTTTTATTCATTAAATATTACATACCAGGTCTCAACTGCTCGTTAAGAGTTCATCAATGTGGTTGATTATATAAATGGGGTGGATTGAGGAGGTGGATTGAAATAAATTTAGAGTACCTTATGTAATTTGTGATTAAATTCCATTTTCCTCTCCTTATAAAAAAGGGTGTTTTTAAGAGTAATTTCATATTAAATATATTTGTTAAAATTATTTTGAAAATAAATTAAAATATATTGTAAAAAAATATAAAATCATTGATAAAATTACCCTATTATACCTGTGTATGGATGTTATAAATAGCTTTACCCTAGTACCTTTAATATTTTTATTCATAGAGTGATATATCATTCTATAATGATGGGAAATATGTTGGTTTTGTTAAATACATTTGGTTTTTTTGACTTCTAGGGAAAAATTAATGATAATAAAATATGTGATGAATCCTTGATTCATGATTGATGTTCATTCTAAAAAAGGATTTTTCCACCCCCAAATTAAATTATACAGATCTTTGTAAAAATCTCCCTCAAGCACTTAGTTTGTCTATAAGGATTATTGGAATCCAATTATACATTATTCCTTTAAAATTTAATGAGACCATAGGATTCAATCCTAATACTACCAATAATTATTGCGTAGAATATTTTATTGTGGATGATTAATGATGAAATAGGTGATGCAGCCTTGATGGGAGAATGAGGTTTAATTTTGATAAAGTTTTAACTCACACCCTCTTTTTGGTTTTGGGTTCTTGATGGAAGTCACACTTTTGGATTCAATAAAGTTGTATGAAGTGTATTTTTTTATAACATCCATACATATTATAATTTGAGTAATTATATTTGGAATTTTCAATATTTTGATACCAAAAATATAATAGAAAACTTTATTTTCATAAAAACTAATTGATGTGAATCATTTTTGTAAAATTTTTAAAAATACCCAGGTGTTTTAAGTCATCAATAGATTATATGTATCGAGAAGGAGGAGAAAATTTAATTTTTAGAAAATATAAGGTTATTAATAATCACATAATTAATCAGTTTATAGTATTTTTTTAAAAAATATTTTTTAATATACAATCATTAAATATTTTATGATATATATATATATATTCATATTAAAACAATTATTTTTTAAATAGTCATAAAAAGACTAAATAGTATATTAGTTAATGAATTGTGGTCTATGATTTCCAATTGTCTATCAAATGTATTATTCTCTTCGATAATGTGTATAGAGACACATATTTTGAATTCTCTCTCATTTTACTGTATTTATTTATTTAATTATTTCTGTTTTTTTGAAAAGAGGGGTGATAGTTCTTAAATATTGGGTAAAATTATTCAAAAATACAATTTTATATTAAATATGTAAATAGATTATTTTAAATTGATTAATGTGGAAGAAATATTATAATTTCATAGAAAAATGAAGAAAATCACATTAATTAAAATACACTTCATGAATGACTTTAATTGGAGTTCCCAGAAGTTTTTAATTTAATCCAATCCATAACATAGGCATCAATATGAAGAAATTATTTTCCATACAAGGTTAAATATTTTGTAAAACCTAATGTATTTATTTGTTCCAATAATCAATGAAATCCATATTTTAATTTATACATTAGATTAACCAAAGGAATATCTATTTTTACATCCACAAAGTTAATTTAAATATTTTTAAACCGGGAAAAATACCAATCTCCTAACATCCTAATATTATAATCCAAACTAGTGGGATAATAACTCAACCAATTTATTTGTTATTAAAATCATTGGGTTTCTTACAATTATGAGAAAAATTGAAAATAAAAATAAAAATAATAGGATAAGATCAGTGTTTCATGTTGAACACACAAAAAGGGACGAATAAATAAAACCATAAACTTTTGATTGAATTAAAAGGGGATTAAGCTAATGGATTATGATTTAATTTAATATTAATTAAATTACATGAATAATAAAAATATTTATTATATATGGGAATAATAATATATTATGAGACAAACATTAAAATTTGAAAGTAATTATAATATTTGATACATTGGTAGAGAAAATCAAGATGAGAAAACAATAAAATAATAATGAAAGAGTGGATACTATAATTATGAAAAATAGTTTTTTTATGAACTCCAAGACACTAAAACATATTTTTTTATAAATCCTCATTTATTTTTTTTGGGGAAAATATTTTCATAAATATGAAGGGTATGTATTAATAAACCAATGAGGAGGGAAATATTTAGATTAATTCCCATTAACAAGATAGATACACCATTTATTCATATATAAGGCTTCATCATGAGATATTATCTTCTATATGAATGACTATCACTTTTTTAATTTCAAATAATCAAATATCTCAACCATAGTACTTTTCGATCCATTTATAAGTCTATTTTTCTATTTCATGTTTATTTTCCACGAGTATCCTTAAATTTACCATGGTATATATGTGTATGAATTTATGGATAAAATTATTTCCAAAGTACAAAAATAAATATATTTTAGTAATTTATTCATATTTATGTCTATTTAATTTATGTAAAACTAATGAAAAAAATTCCTATTAGTTTGGGTGATATTATCAATTGTCTGAGCTATACTCTAAATAATTGAAGAATTCTGGGTTTTAGTTTTTGTCTACTATCAGGCCACTTAAAGATATATTTTCCCATTATTTTTTTTACAATATGTATTTAATTTTTTGTATAATATATAATTTTGGATGGATTATAGACAAATTTTTTTATTATAGAATATAAAACTCAAATGCTTGTCTTGATTTTTGAATAGAAGTTTTTGGACTTCCTTTGGATTTCAAATAAACTTTAAGTATGAAAACTATAAAAATATCAAGCTAAGTGAATTATAAGAAAATTAATACATAACCTTAAAACGTAATAATTGCTAAATTTTGATCAGTATATTGAAATTTATTATCAATATAGTAATATTAATTTCAATTTAATTAATTTTAATAATGATATTCATATATGATTGTTGGAAAACATAGAATGCCGTAAATTATTTTATAATTTTCAGTATGATATATATGTTGAGAGTAATTTAAAAATCACAAATAAATATATTATATCAAACCCTTAATATTTATTCTATCCCATGTCATAAAGCATAAAAAAATTTTACTCATAATAAAATTTTTTTCACTCACAAAAAATATTAATAAATATATATTCTTTAAGAAATAGATCTAAACTAGTTCACTCATCCTTAATGTGTTATAAAAAAAAGTTATCATAATTAATTTTTTTTAAAAATACTTCATGTTGAAATTAATAATTGAAAAATGTGGTCATAAAAAGTTCATTTCTCTAAAATGATGTTAGTTTATCAATTATATTCACCCATTCTCTAATAAAAAAGTAAAAAACATAGAGTTTATAAGTTCTATCCAATTACATTACTCATCCAATTGTGTAGAAATATCAAGAGTTATTTTTACATATTTTTTCAATTGAAATGATATTGTAGGGAGATGTTAAAAAATAGTAGAATGTGGTGTAAAAAATTAAAATTGGAAAATAAATGCACAATTTATTAAAGCACCGTGTGTTGGGGTATTTAAATCCTTTTTAAAATGGTCAACAATATATGAAGGAATAAAAAAGGGAGTGGTAAACGAAGGAGGTTGAAATGAGAGAATTTTTATAAAACTTAAAATGTCTCACATGACTCAAGAAAAAGTTATTAAAGGGTTAATTTTTCATATTTTATTAAATGTAAATTTTCATTATTTTTTTCAATTTTTTACTAATTTTACTTTATTTAAAATTATTCAATTATTTATTAAATTATTAAAATATACTTTCATACCCCTTACTAAATGAATTAAAACATCCTATCTTTATATAAATGGATATTATAAATAAAATATATGAATACAAATTTGAAATCAAGGATGGAAATCCCTTAATGAATTCAATTCCAACATAATAATAATTTCCTAAAATTAAAAAATGAAAATCCATGATAATGTTTAGCAGTACATGGTTTTAGTCTTGTAAAATTGATAATAATAGTGGGTTTTCATTATATCAATATGAATTTAAAAAGGAATATCAATAATTTTTTTATTGGTAATCTATTCTTCTATTTTAAGTCCGACATGGTGAAAAATACCACTATTATATTAATGTTAATAAATTTAAATAATTATATTGATGGTCATCAATAAAAAGTCTCCGAATAAGGGGTGAAAACACAAAACAAGGAAATTTTTATTGGTGATGTTGACATTAAAAAATTTCTTTTTCCTCATACATAACATAATATAATTTTTTTAAAATAATGACTTCAAAATATTAGTCTTTCCACTAAATTAGTTATCTACATTTTTCGAAAAAATATTTAATTTGAGTTAAAAAATATCTTGGAACCCATAAATAGGTTGTATTTTTTTAAAAAAATATATAATGGTGAGTAAATTTGATCGGATTTGTAAAAAATAAAAAATACCTGGGAAAAATATAATGGTAGATATATAATGATGTGAAAGATAAAATAGTGAGAGAGAATGCTTGAATGTGAGAAGAATAGATGGATTTGATTTAAGAATAATTTTATTCTTCATATATTTGAAATTTTGGCTCAAATTATCCATCTAATAGTGGTGACAATACTATAGTTATAAATTTGTTTAATGCTTTTTCTACTTAGTGAATGTGTCATATCATGGTGATTCATTAACTGATGTCAACTAACCATGAATTTATTTTTTATAGAATGGAAATGAATTTCTTCAGTAAAAATGGGTAAATATTTATAATAGTAAATGGGACTCCCAAGGTAGAATTAATCTTACATGGGTGATGTTGAAATAATGAATAAAGAAATTACCATATTATCATTATAGAAGACTATTTTTTAGGATGTGTCTATTTTGAATTAATTTATATTTTCTCTATATAGATCAGAATTATCATATGTATCATGTAAATGAACCTCCATTTCAATTAATTATAGTATCCTCTTTTTATCATTATTTTCTTGAACTAAATTTTTCTAGATTATAAATCCCTAAATGATTTATGATGAAGATTAATTATGTAAATAGTTCTCAATTCACTCACAAAAACTCATATAGTTTCCAATATATATAGGATGCGTATTTTGAAAACTAAATCATAATATAAGATTCGTATTTATTATTTCTCTTGTGCTCAAACTACCTATAAATTTATTCAAAAAATATAAGGATGTATTTGTAATCTTTTGAAAATTGAGGGTACCATGAAATAGATGCATGAGACATCAAATATTTTATAAATGATTAATAGTTTGGTGGGAATCTCATTTGTTTTAGAGAGCACAATTTTTTTTCCAAATGAGATATGAATTTCATAGCGTAGGAGATACCTTGAAATGTGAATTCTTGTATAATAAAGTGTTTACAACCTTTTAATATGTTCTTTTTGGTCCAATGTGGCCACTTGAAGATAATTAGTCCTAAGATATTTATATTGAATACTTTTGGTTTTTATCAACAATACTATTAATTACCATGTCACCCATCTTTTGTAATCATTATTATCTACCCAAAATTATATTTGAATTAACTTTTAATATTTTCTTAAGTTTTTTAATTTTTTTAGAAATACACCTAAAATAAAGTAATCAATAATTATGTAATATCATAGTGAATTTTGATTGAGAGATAGGAGTTGTTTAGAATTTTCAACCTATAATCAAAATAAATAATAGAAAATAAAGGCATATATCAGTTTTTAGGAATTTATTAATTTTTTTTAAATCTTATAAAATTAACTCCCACTAGAGCATGAACAACTTGATGTCACAAGATTAATTTTAATATCATATGTATTTTCAGAATAATTGTCAGAGAAAGAATAGTTATCCCTAGTAATGGATATGTTTTCTTAGAAAATATTGATCTTGTACAGTTGATCTCCAAATGACATGGATAAGAGTCTAACATGGATGAAAATATTTTTTAGATATCTTGAGAAAATATATTCCAAGAATTAAAAGTGATTGAAAATGTTATGTCTATCATATCGTTTTAAGGACATAGAAATCAATATAAAAAATTAAATAACATAATCCAACAAGTTCAAACTCCATAATTCTTTAATTATAAATATTTTTATGGTTATCCAAATAATAACTGAACTTATTGGATTAAAGGGATATAAAACAATAATAGGAATGATATACATGGTCCTGAAATTTATTTTGGTTTTTATTTCAATGAGTGAATCCTCAATTTCTATGCTTCAAATTTGGTAAGAAATTAGTAAGGTCTTGAGGTCGTTTTACTTCATAGAAATATATTTTTAATATGATTCATTTCAAAGTAACATATCTTCCATTTTTTCATTACTACTTAAGGAAAATTTTATATAGTGGAAAATATTTGATAGCATATATATGAAATATGTTCACTATTACATTTTCACCAAATCAATAACATAATTATTTTAAAGGGTTTATTTGTATAGGATATAGCTCATAGAAGAGGTCCTGTGTAGGTTTGTGGAATTTATGTTGGTTTCGAATTTGAATCATATTATTTCATTGGTTTTTTGTTATTTTACTTCCACGTGATCAATGGATTGAGTTGGTTGAGTTGGTTTAACATGTGTAAATCACCAAATATTTACATATATATCCATTTTCATTTTCATTACCAATTAGATTAGGTAATGTTTATGTATGAAGATGAGAATAATTATTAATTTTATATACTTAGATAGGTAAAAAATTTAAAATATTTGTTTTCAATGTTCATTTGGGTAGATCAGGTATAGTAGGCAGACTCTACCATAACAGCATCCGGTGGTGGAGTAGAATATGAGGAATATTCAATGTTTTGGTTGACAAGGATATTTTTCCTAGGAAAACAGTAATTCTAGTTTTGGAATAGGAAAGACTCACTAGAATAGTGGAATCCATGAATAATAATATGATTTCTCTTTCTATATTGAGAAATATATAAATCTGTTTCATTAGTATCACTCAAACCTAGACCAAATTATAATTTGTTTTGATTTTAGAGAGAAAATTCATGGGGTTGAGAGAGTGGATTACCATACGCCAATACAGGATGTCCCTTCCATGGAAGATTACACATAAGAGTTAATGCATACTAGATAGGTCAAGATAAAATTTCTAACAAACTAACATGTTGAGTGAGGATTAGTCTTTCATTAAGAAAAAAAATAATATGTCTACTTTAATTAGGAAAAATCTGATAAATCATTCAACAATTATGGAAAAGTATCAATTGGATGAAAGGGTGACATATAAATAAACAATTTTTGATCGGTTTAGTGAATTTAGAATATTCATAATGTGGTGTTGGGGATTTTGTATCCATCACTACTTATCTGAAGAGAATAGTGATCTCACTAAACCACCAAATTATCGTGTCTGGTTTTATGGATTGACTCTCTTTATTTTGATTCACTTAATCGGGTCCTTTATATGTTATATTTCCTATTATGTATCCATGTTTCTTATGAGGGTCCATATAAAAGTGGGTGTATTATCAGTATGTGATCCAAAACTAGAAGATTCAATTTGAGTTTTCTAAAATGTTAATAACAATTCATATATGTATTGGGTGTGGAGTTTTTAGGTATTTTATGTATGGAAAAGTATCTGTTAGTTTCCTAGAAGTGTCATAATATTCATGGATTGATATATTTTTGGATTTATGAATTCAATATTTATTATTTTTGATAAAAGAATAGTTAGAATAAGGAATAAATTTAAAGAATAATAGTTTCTTTAGGTTACAACCTCAGTTTATAAAACTATAAGGCCCCAGCCCTAAACCTTACTTAATCTTGAGTTATTACAAGATTATACGTTGAGGATCTTTTCAGGTTTAGAGTTTTATAGAATTAGATCATAAAAACATGCATTACATTCCACATTTAAACCAAGTGGTTACACAAAGATAGTACTCACTATTCCCATAAACAGACACATATTTAAAATAAAACATGGATTCATTCTTTACACTTCTTGACACTATCATCATATCATGTACCTTTCCCTTGACCTGTGAAAACATTTCAAAAAATATGGGATGAGCATAAAAAGCTCATTATTGGATATAAAAATATGGAAAGGAAACATAAGTTCATATATTAATAAGAATGAAATCATACTTTACCCATAAAACAAAAGCACTTTAACATAACTCATCAAATCATGAATAAATCATAGAAATCATAAGACATAATGGTAACTTGTGGCATTCATAACATTCTTACGTAGGGAGTAACCCTATTGGTTACGTTTGGAATACCCAGCACAGTATATTCCCTAAATCTCTTCGGAGAAACCTTAACGTTTCACTCCTTCGCGTTACCCAGTGCATTGGAGAGCTATATCGGGCTCACCCGCCCTTAGTCTATCACGGAACCACCCATTTTCTTAACAATGCCCAAGAACAATAACATAATCGTATCACATAAATCATGCATAAAGGAAACATAAAATTTCCACATTTCAATCACAAGATATCAATACAACACGAAGATATACTAAAAACATTATAAAAACCATTTTCAATACAAAAATAAAAGAAAAGAAAAACATGGTATTTATTTTTCTTTTAAAAAGAAGTTATGTCTTGTAGAGGAAACTGAAACTCAAATAATGGTCATGGCGGTGGAGAAGTCGTTGTTGCCGCATACGTATGACAAAAACATTACCTTTTGTCATTTATTTAAATGCTTTGTATAAAAAATATTCCTTTTGGATAAACGTAAAAGTCAAAGGGGTTTATACACCGTATAAAAGAAGGTTTTGTATGAAACAAAATAGGCCTCAATGAAGGGAGATTGAGATGAAGTCCCATACCTCAGGTCCGACTTGACTCGGTCGTTCTTTAATGTCCTGAATAATAAACTTGAGTTAATTTCTACTTGCTTAAGAACCTTATTCAAGTTCATTATTCCTTTTATATCACTTATTACCATGTCATGAACACTATGTAATTAGTTTAGTTAATAATGGTCATTTTAACGATCATTGGTACTTGAGTCAAAATATTCTCTTTATAATTACAATTTGTTCATGCATCCATTATATCCAGAGTTATACTCATGGTTTATATATCATATACATCATATATATCCAGTATATACATGCATTTATAATATTACATAACGTTTAGAGGTAAGAAATGAAATGCACCGTTCATGGAGACGGTAAGCCGTACGTACGCACGAATGCTACTTTCATTTCTATTTCATAATTTTATGGAATGGAATCATAATGATATAAAGTTATAATATAATTCCAGTATAATATCATATATTATATTATAACTCCACCCATTATATTTCCCACATATGGTATTAACGAATCAAATCACTTTGAGGGGGCGGTAGTCCGCACATCCTTAAATGAAGATATCACGTTTACCCATAATAGAAACCATAATGGTATACCCAAAATGAAAAATAAAGAAGCTTAAGGAAAACATAAACATATTATATATCATATATAAATATAGTGTAATCTTAATGGCAACCTTTGAAGGTGTTATATGAATGTTGAACAATCATCGTTTCGGGAGGCAGAAATTCACAATCCACGGAAACAGTATGTTTTTTAACCATTAGATGTCGGTGTGTGTAAGTGTATCTCAATACTCTTTATAACAAAATCCTATTATATTGGAGATACTGTAGTTGTTACAAAATAAATGAATAAAAAGAGTTTAGGGGGTTGGAGAAACAAAATAAAACAAAAGGACTCAAGTGAAGACAATACCTTAAAATCGGGTAACTCCCTTTGGTTTGAGCTCAAAGGCTACCTTGTGAAGAATTCTGCCCAAAGTGAGGCTTCAAGGAGTAATATAGGGAAGTGGAGAGAAAAAATGGGCAGGGTTTGGCCGAGCCAAAGGCATTGGATGTGTGGGTAAGGAGGTAGAGGTGGGGGCCTTTTATAAGAGGAGAGGAGGGGCACTCTTGGAAAGTAAAGAAATATTACTTTATTTGAAAATGATTTTCGGATTCAAAAGGTCCCACAGTGACATAATTCTAGGATAAGGTGATAAGGGTTCTAAATATAACCACCCAATATGTTTTGGACATGTGTAGGTCTTAGATTTTACATTATATTTCCATTTTATTTAAATCGTCAAATAATGAGGTAATCGCTGCATCATCATGGTGTCATAAATACTTTTACTTATATAATGTCTAAAAATTATAAAAAAAATAATATGATTAAGGAAATCGTTTTAGATTTCCAATGAATATTTATAGTCAAATATCTGACCTGTATAACCCCATGTAAAAATTGTTTTAGTAAAACAGCTCATGTTTGTGTCATTTTTACTTTAGCATTAAATAAAATGTTATTTATGTCATTTCCCAACCAAAGTGGCCCCATGTGGCCCCCAGGTTTACCCATGGATTTTATTGGTCGGCCATGACACATCCAATAAGGGTAGGACATGTGTCTAGGTCATTTAATATTATTAAAACATTATTTTTACCTTAAACTACACTGATAACCACTAATCGCGATTAAAAACATAAAAGTTACTATTCAACAAAAAATTATTTTAATCCCATTGAACCACATTTTACTTCTTAATGACAACCATTTATGTCGGATTTTTGAAATTCAAAACACAGAGGTGGTAAATTTTCATTTAAAAAAAATCTGTTTAACTACCACTTAGTGGTTTCACTATTCATCAAAAATTGAAGTTTTTCAGAAAATTACCAAAAATAAACCCTAAGCTATATTTGATATTCAGAATTCAAAAATGATTTATATTTTACAAAATTCATGTCATATATGTTACATTAATTAATTTAATAATTAATTCCCGCTGTCATGACAAATAGCGTGTTTTTATGAAATAATAAGTATCTAAAGATTGACACTAGTTTAAGTCCAATTTCAAAGTGAAATTAATTCCAATGACCACTATTGGATTAAATCATAAAAATATATTCTAATTTCACTTTAAAACCAATTCAAGAGATAATATAATAATATAAATAAATTATATTAAAAAGCAGTTTTGATGTAAAATGCAGTATTTTTCACTATTAATTAAAAATGAACATTGTCAGAAAAATAACAAAAATTCACACAAAGTAAAATTTGATGTCCCAATCATAAAGAATAAGTTTATTTTGACAAACATAGATTATTAAATTGTCAAAAGATATATTTAAAAATGGTTTTCCATCAAAAGGCAGTAAAACAATCTTTTAAAAATATTAGTGTATTCCATGCTTAAGATTGGATTTATTATAATTTTAAGCCTATAAAACACTATCTAATTCACAAATAAGCATAGATAAAAATATATATTATTCATTACTTACTTGGGATGTTACATCCTTCCCCCCTTTAGAAAATTGCATCCCCGCAATTTGTTTACTTATCGAATAAATGGGGGTACTTATCCCTCATTGCATTTTCAGATTCCCATGTTGCCTCTTCAATCATGTGGCTTTTCCACAAAACCTTTACCTGATGAATCACCTTATTCCGTAACACTTGCTCCCTGTGGTCAGGAATCTGGACCGGTTGTTCCTCATAAGATAGGTTCTTTCCAGCTGAACTACCACTGGACTCAAAACATGAGATGGATTTGGCATATAATTTCTCAACATCGAAACATGAAAAACATTGTGTACCTGAGATTAACATGGAGGTAAAGCAACTCGGTAACCAACTGATCCAACTCTCTCCAGAATTTCATATGGTCCAATGAACCATGGACTCATCTTTCCTTTCTTACCAAATCGCTTCACACTTTTCCATGGTGAAACTTTGAGAAAAACATGATCACCTACCTCAAAAGAGAGATCCTTCCTCCTATTGTCTGCATAACTCTTCTGCCTACTCTGAGATGTTCTCCTGTGTTTCTGTATCATCGAAACTTTTTCTCCCAACTCTTCTACCAATTATGGTCCCATCAACTTCCTTTCACCCACTTCATCCCAGAAAACTGGATTTCGACACCGCTTCCCATATAATGCCTCAAATGGTGCCATCTGTATACTGGAATGAAAACTGTTATTATAAGAAAACTCAACCAAAGAAAGATGTTGGTCCCAACTTCCCTAATAATCCATCGAACAAGATCGTAGCATATCCTCCAATGTCTGAATTTTTCGTTCTGACTGCCCATCTGATTGAGGATGAAAAGCTGTACTAAAATTTAATTCAGTACCCAAGGAATTCTAAAGGCCTTTCCAAAAGTTAGAAGTGAACCTGGGATCACGGTCAGATACAATGGAGAGAGGAACTCCATGAAACCTGACTATCTCATTAAGATACAAACGATAAAGTTGATCTATAGTGAAAGTATCTCGAATAGGATGGAAATGAGCAGATTTTGTCAAGCGATCAACAATAACCCAGATTGCATTATTACCTCAGGGGGTCTTTGACAATCCCACAACGAAGTCCATGGATATATTCTCCCATCTCCACTCTAGCACTGGTAAAGGCTGAAGCATCCCATTCGGTAACTGCTGCTCTGGTTTAACCTGTTGACAAGTCAAACCCTTCACTGTAAAATCAACATTATCTCTTTTCATTCCATCCCACAAGTAAAACTCCCGAAGATCTCAATACATTTTAGTACTGCCAGGACGAACTGAAAACGGAGAACTATGAGCTTCACATAACAACTCTCTCTTCAACTGTGAATCACAAGGCACACACAATCTCTTCCCAAATCTCAAAACACAATCATTATAAATGTTGAATTCAGGCAACATATGTAACGACCCAAAGTTTCATTAATGGAAAATCCCTCTTGATCCAGTTAAATGTTTCTTTATGAAAAATGTTTTTATAAGATGTCGACTTCTTTAAGTTTTACGTTAATATTTGTGACCGTTACTTTTATAGCCGTTGAACAGTGATCATCTGGGTAGTTTAAATATAAGGCTTTAACGAACCAATTTTCTACTCAGACAAAGGAAGCGATGGCCTCATCCAGTAGAATTGCCCCTTACGAAGCCCATTTGTCGGAGCTCGGAAAGGAGGTGGCGTCTTTAGGCTTTGCCCTTGACCAAGCCCAAGCTTAGCTTCATCAAGTCAAGCTCGAACGTGATCGTCTACGGGAAAAATGGAAGTTGATAGAGATCACCACTCGAGCGATGTTATCCGAGCAACCCCAAGAGTCTGTCACCATCGCACACCTTACCCTTAGGTCTTATGCGGCTATTTTAAGGGGTTATGTAACAAATATGTAGCACCATGTTCATGAACATTATTTTTGTATATAATAATGAATATAATTTCTAGTCATTTTTGATGCATGGTAATTAGTTTTTAAAGTACAAATGATGTTTTTAGTTATTATTTAATTAAGAATTATATTTTATTAAATTAAAGGATTTTTGAATTAAATAATATTTTAATAAAATATTATTATTAATATTAAATTAATTTTTATTAAATATAAATGATCTTATAATTTTATGAATGCAATTAAAATTTTTATTAAGGTTTGAAAGCCATTTCTGTCAAAACCCGTGAATTTTTTATAAATGTCGGTTTTTATTTTAAAAGTGAAAATTCACATATTTAGAAAATTATTTAGATAAAATAAATATTATTTTTGGAATCAGGACGTCGAAATTATCCAACGGTGATTTTTTCGTAATTTTCTGAGACAGTCAAATTTTTGGGTAAAAATTAAATACCATTTAAATATATAATGTGTTTTATGACATCATAATGACCCAATAGTGATGTAATAAAATACCATAATCCTTATGTTCGGCCAATATGTGTTTTATCATTAAAATAATGAGGTTTTGGGTTTGTTTGACTCACTTTTCAAAGCATTAATGGAGCCCTCAAGACTTATTCAACACTTTGCCTTTTTAAATTAATTTCCATGGGAGTGTGACTCACCTCCACATAAGCAACCCTAATTTTTTAATAAGTTCGGACCTTGGCCTTGTAAAATATTGTTTTCCTCTTTCCTTTTCCAGAAATCATGGGCAAATACCATGGGATGGTTTGTGGTTTGGATTATTTTAATATAAGGGGTCCCAAACCTAAATAATAAAGAATTCTCTCACCTTTCCTATATAAACCCACCCAAGCTCCCACTTCCTCCTCACTCAAAGCCCTTGAAGTTCGTCCAGCCTCTGCCCTACTCTCTCTAGAATCCTACCAAGGTGCCCCAAGCTCCCAAGAAGCCTCTCACAAGCCTCTCTCTAGGCTTTGGAAGCACACTTCTAAGTAAGGGTTTTTCTTCCTTTCTCATTTTTGTCAATTTTCTTTAAGTTGTATTTCCCTTTTAATTTCATTTATGAATGTCGGGGTATGGTTTCGCACCTCTCCCATACTGCCCTCTTATTGTTTGAATGATGGGAGACCCCTTTCTCTCTCATTAAATGCCTCCCATGTACACCCGTTACTATGCCGAAATTCCGAAAGGAACCTTTTTCTCCTCTTCTATATTCAAGCAATACTTTTGAATCATGAATCTAAATTCCTTTTCAATTGTTGGGACATGTATCTATATGACCTTCTTACTGTCCATTACATGTAAATATGATGAGGAACCCCTTTCTCTCTCATCAGCCTTTTTTATGAATTCTTATGTCACACCGTTACGCTGCCGAAATCACACCGATTTTCTAAGCCAATATCATTGTGTAGTGAATACCATGCCCATTTCACCATCAAGGGTATTCACCATTATGCACGTTTACTTATTTATTGTAAAGTTTCATGTATGAATTCCACATTCCTTTATCGTGGAATAAATTATTATGTTTTATGAATCCATGTTTTATGATCCATGTGGCACACTTATGCATGAAATGAAATGTTTAAGAAGGGTGCGCCCTGATAGCGCTCCAATGCATTGGGTAAAGTATAGTATCATGATACGTCATGTGCAATGAGTGTTTACTCATGCTAATTCAAGTGCAACGAGTGTTTACTCGTGCTTTAAGTGCAATGAGGGTTTACTCATGCTCCATGTGCAATGAGCCTTGGCTCATGCTAATTCAATGTTAAGTGTTGTTGCCACATTTCCATGTTATGATTATCATGCTTTATCATGCCTTTATGTTCATGTCTCTCTTATGCTCTATTGATATGCATATTGCCTAACATGTTTTGTACTCCTCATGTTATTCATTGTGTACTCCCTTACTGGGCTTTATAGCTCACCCTTTTCTTATGCATGTCCTCAGGTTATCCCATGCAATGCTAAGTACGAAGGAATGTAGTGGTCATGTAAAGGAAGTTTTCAATAAGGATGTTGTATTTCAAGTTTAAAGTTTTTATGTAATAATCCTAAGCCCCAAAGACACTAAACCTCTCGATCTTCTTTGTTGTATCAAGTGAAGTTTTATGTAATAAAGCATGTTTAAGTTGTAATAAAAAGCAGGGTTGTCATAGTTGGTATCAGAGGATAGGTTTAGTTATTTTGGGATTAGGAAACCCTAGTAAAGCCTTAGATACAAGACTAAGCATAATAAAAACATCCCTAAGTTTTGGTAAATACTAAGTAAGTGTTTTATTAAACAAATACATCCTTGTCTGGATACGAGCAGGTAGAGGTGGCTCTGGCACAGATGTATCCTAGGGGTAAAACCCGAAAACACCGCTTTGAGCTAGACTCGAACGGGAACTGGTGCACGACAATGGGCCTTGATGCACTCTTGGTTACGACACTCCCGGGGGATATGTTTTGATAAATTCACAATCTTAGTATGAACCCTTATTAAGGGAAAAATGCCCCTAAGAATATATGTTAGAAGGAAGATCATGAAAAGCCTGGATTGAATCCTATAGACTCATGAGTTAAAGAGATTAATGTTTATTTATAAGTCATCAACTTTTGTCTTTGGATTACCCTTTATGTGTTACCCCTAACTTTCCTTTTATTCCAGCCAATGGCCGGTAATAGGATAACTCGGGCTAACAACCGTTGTGAAGATCAGTGTGATGATTGTACTTATGAGATGCCCAATCCAATGGGAGCGGGAATCGCGAACTTTGTCACGCTTCTCTCTCAGCTAACTCAAGTTTTGAATAGAAACACTGGTCAAGAGGAACATTCAACCCCCCCTAAGAAAGAACAAGTCGCTATTGAAAGCTTCATGAGACAAAGGCCTCCTACTTTTAGTGGATCATCCGAACCCACGATTGCTGAACAATGGATCAACTCCATTGAAAAGATATTCTCCATCCTCCAATGCTCTGAAAAAGAGAAGGTTCTCCTGGAGGCTTATCGTATGGAGGGTGAAGCTGATCAATGGTGGACGTTGATCAAAAATACGAAGCCTGAGGAGGAGATCGAGGCTTTGGAATGGAAGGTATTCCGGAAGATGTTTTTTGATAAATATTTTCCACGCACCCTCCGTCTTAAGATGGAAAGGGACTTCCTTTCCCTCAAGCAGAAAGATGAGGAATCTGTGGGAGCGTACGAGGCAAACTTCACAAGGCATGCACGATACGCTTCCGGCTTTGTCGTTACCCCCGAATGCAAGGTTGACCGCTTCTTTGGTGGGCTGAAGCCTAGCTTGCGGAAAGCATTAGCGATCTGTGACTTCGACAACTATAAGGAAATTGTCCGATGTGCCCTCAAGGTTGAAATGGAGATCGGAGAATCACAGGGGAATCATGGGGACAAGAAGCGGAAGGTGGAATTCAATGCTGGTGGTCCGATGGATAAATCCAACGGCGCTAAGAAATTCCAGCACCCCACTTGCCAAAAGTGTGGAAAAAAGCACCCTGGAAATTGCCTTAGGGGGACAAGAAAATGCTTCAAGTGTGGAAGAGAAGGGCACCTAGCTGTTAACTGTTAGCAAGAAGGACCCGCGACTGCGACGGAGGGGAGGAACGCTTCGTTCGAACCTCAACGCGTTGTTCAATGCTTCAAATGCAAAGAACCGGGTCATTTTACGAATCAGTGCCCTAATCCAAGGGTTATCGTAGGAAATCAACAACCTCCAAGACAACAAGGAAGAGCTTTTGCCATCACTTTTGCCGAAGTGAACCCCGACAATGAAGTGGTGACAGGTACGCTAGTTATTCATTCAAGAATAGCGAACGTACATTTTGATTCAGGTTCTACGCATTCTTTTATATCTCAAAAGTTTAGTAGAACAATCCCTGCACCACCACAAATCATGGAAGTAAAGAAGTCGGTGAGTACGGAAAATGGGGCAATCATTGCATCCCATGAGTATAAGTCCTCCCCTATTATAATCTGTGGATTGAATTTCCCGGCGAACCTCGTCATACTCCCTTTGGTGGAATTTGATGCAATTCTTGGCATGGATTGGCTTTCCTTATATAGAGCCAACATAAATTGTCGGGAGAGGGAAATCACACTCCATATGGAGAATCGACCCCCGATTCTTTACAAGTGTCAGGAGGAAGATGAATCTCCTTTAGCTCCATCATCTCAAGCATGGATATTACTGCCTTATGAGCACGCATATCTGGCTCAGATGATTGAGTCCAAGGAAGAAACCACCCTTGAAGAAATGCCTATTGTGAGGGAATTCACTGAAGTATTTCCCAAGGAAGTTTCTGTTCTTCCTCCAAGAAGAGATGTTGAGTTCTCAATTGAACTTATACCTGGGGCGCTACCAATATCCAAGACTCCATATAGAATGGCTGTGGTTGAGCTTGAAGAACTGAAGAAACAACTACAGGAGAATCTGGATAAAGGGTTTATACGCCCAAGTGCATCACCATGGGGTGCACCAGTCCTCTTCGTCAAGAAGAAGGATGGGTCAATGCGGCTTTGAATCGATTATCGTGAACTTAACAAAATCACGATAAAGAACAATTATCCTCTCCCATGAATCGATGACTTGTTTGATCAGCTGCGTGGAGCACAATACTTCTCCAAGGTCGACTTGCGGTCGGGATATTATCAAGTAAGGGTGAAGAAGGAAGATATCCCCAAGACTGCTTTTCGTACAAGGTACGGGCACTATGAATTCATAGTAATGCCTTTTGGACTCACCAATGCTCCAGCAATATTCATGGACTTGATGAATAGAGTCTTTATAGATTACCTAGATAAATTTGTGGTAGTCTTTATAGATGATATTCTAAAATACTCCAAAACCAATGAGGACCATGAGGAGCATTTAAGAACTGTACTGGAGACTTTGCGAAAAGAGAATCTCTATGCCAAGTACAGCAAGTGTGAGTTCTGGTTGAAGGAGGTCTCATTCTTGGGCCATATCATCACAAGCAATGGGATATCTATGGACCCCTCCAAAACAGATGCAATTGAGGGATGGCCGAGGCCAACATCGGTAACTGATATCCGTAGCTTCTTGGGGTTAGCTGGATATTATCGACGATTTGTGAGAAACTTCTCACGATTGTCCAACCCTCTTACCAAGCTAACTCGAAAGGGAGTAAAGTTTGCTTGGAGTGATGAATGCGAAGAAAGCTTCAAGGAGTTGAAAAGGAGGCTTATCACTGCACCTGTGCTCACTTTACCCACAAGTGGGAGCTTTTTGTGGTATTCAGTGATTCTTCGAAGAAGGGCTTAGGATGTGTGCTGATGCAGAATGATAAAGTGATATCCTATGCCTCAAGACAGTTGAAAATCCATGAGAGAAACTATCCAACACATGATCTGGAGTTGGCGGCGGTGATCTTTGCCTTGAAAATCTGGGGGCATTATCTCTATGGAGAGAAATGTGAGATATATACTAACCACAAGAGTCTTAAATATATATTCAAACAGAAAGAACTTAATATGCGCCAGAGAAGATGGATAGAGCTCATAAAGGATTATGACTATTCAATACATTACCACCCTGGGAAGGCGAACAAGGTAGCGGATTCCCTAAGTAGAAAGGATCCAGCAATTCTATCAATGATGAGAATTGAGAAGGATCCAATCTTCTTAGACTTGATGAAGATGGACGTGGGAATCATAAAGGAGGGAACATCATCAATCCTTTCACAAATGATTGCTCAACCATCTCTTTTGGAATGGTTAAAGGATGCTCAAAAGGATGTTGTGAGAATCCAAGAAAAAGTGGAAGCTATCAAAAAGGGAAAATCCTCAGAGTTTAATGTTAATGAAGAAGGAATTGTGCGGTTTGGGAAAAGGCTATGTGTCCCATCAAGTTCGGAGCTGAAGAAGGAACTTTTGGATGATGCACATAGTTCAAATTTCTCTATTCACCCAGGGAGCACAATGATGTATCGAGATCTCCGAGAAAACTTTTGGTGGGATAATATGAAGAAGGAGATCGCCGAATATACATCAAAGTGTCTTGTGTGTCAGCAAGTGAAGGAAGAGAGGCAGAAGTCTAAGGGGATGATTCAACCATTGCCCATACCAGAATGGAAATGGGAGAACATCACCATGGACTTCGTCACTGGACTTCCAAGGACATCCAAAAGCAACAATGCAATCTGGGTTATTGTGGATCATCTTACAAAGACTGCACACTTCATTGCTATTCGAGAGGATTTCTCTTTGGATCAACTGGCACGGATATATATCAGGGAAGTGGTACTGTTTCATGGAGTACCACTATCTATTGTGTCTGACCGAGATCCAAGATTTACCTCTATGTTTTGGAAGAGTCTTCAACATGCTCTGAATACTGAACTGAACTTCATTACGACCTATCATCCTCAAACTGATGGCCAATCCGAGCGGACTATCCAAACACTTGAGGATATGTTGAGAGCGTGCTCAATGGACTTTAAAGGAGGATCGGATCAACATCTTCCTCTAGTTCAGTTCTCTTATAATAATAGTTTCCACTCGAGCATCCAAATGGCACCATATGAAGCCCTGTATGGGAAAAGTTGTAGAACACTGGCATGTTGGGATGAGGTCGGTGAACGTAAGCTGCTTGGACCAGAAATGGTCGAAGAAATGGTGGAGAAGGTGAAAACCATTCAGCAGCATATCAAGGCAGCCCAAAGTCGACAGAAGAGTTATGCAGATAATCGTCGATGAGACCTTGAGTTTAAAGTCGGAGACATGGTGTTTTTACGCATATCTCCGTGGAAGAAGGTCATGAGGTTTGGAAAGAAAGGGAAGTTAAGTCCAAGGTACATCGGCCCATTCGAGATTCTTGATCATGTTGGGGCTGTGGCCTATCGACTAGCACTTCCACCTACTATGGCCAAGGTGCATGATGTCTTCCATGTATCCCTCTTAAGAAAGTACTTACCAGACCCTTCACATGTACTCTCTTCCGAGGTGGTACAATTAGAAGATGATCTTTCTTATGAGGAGCAACCAGTGAAGATCTTATATCGTAGAGAAAAAGTTCTACGAAATAAGACAATGCCTCTCGTCAAGGTGTTCTGGAGAAACCACAAGTTTGAAGAAGCAACTTGGGAGTCGGAGGATATGATGTAGCTAAGTTACCCACATTTGTTTTAGTGTGGGAAAAGGAAAATTTCGAGGGCGAAATTTCTTAAGGGGGGAATGTTGTAACGACCCAAAGTTTAATTAATGGAAAATCCCTCTTGATCCAGTTAAATGTTTCTTTATGAAAAATGTTTTTATAAGATGTCGACTTCTTTAAGTTTGACGTTAAGATTTGTGACCGTTACTTTTATAGCCGTTGAACAGTGATCATCTGGGTAGTTTAAATATAAGGCTTTAACGAACCAATTTTCTACTCAGACAAAGGAAGCGATGGCCTCATCCAGTAGAATTGCCCCTTATGAAGCCCATTTGTCGGAGCTCGGAAAGGAGGTGGCGTCTTTGGGCTTTGCCCTTGACCAAGCCCAAGCTGAGCTTCATCAAGTCAAGCTCGAACGTGATCGTCTACGGGAAAAATGGAAGTTGATAGAGATCACCACTCGAGCGATGTTATCCGAGCAACCCCAAGAGTCTGTCACCATCGCACACCTTACCCTTAGGTCTTATGCGGCTATTTTAAGGGGTTATGTAACAAATAAGTAGCACCATGTTCATGTAAATTATTTTTGTATATAATAATGAATATAATTTCTAGTCATTTTTGATGCATGGTAATTAGTTTTTAAAGTACAAATGATGTTTTTAGTTATTATTTAATTAAGAATTAAATTTTATTAAATTAAAGGATTTTTGAATTAAATAATATTTTAATAAAATATTATTATTAATATTAAATTAATTTTTATTAAATATAAATGATCTTATAATTTTATGAATGCAATTAAAATTTTTATTAAGGTTTGAAAGCCATTTCTGTCAAAACCCGTGAATTTTTTATAAATGTCGGTTTTTATTTTAAAAGTGAAAATTCACATATTTAGAAAATTATTTAGATAAAATAAATATTATTTTTGGAATCAGGACGTCGAAATTATCCAATGGTGAATTTTTCATAATTTTCTGAGACAGTCAAATTTTTGGGTAAAAATTAAATACCATTTAAATATATAATGTGTTTTATGATATCATAATGACCCAATAGTGATGTAATAAAATACCATAATCCTTATGTTCGGCAAATATGTGTTTTATCATTAAAATAATGAGGTTTTGGGTTTGTTTGACTCACTTTTCAAATCATTAATGGAGCCCTCAAGACTTATTCAACACTTTGCCTTTTTAAATTAATTTCCATGGGAGTGTGACTCACCTCCACATAAGCAACCCTAATTTTTTAATAAGTTCGGACCTTGGCCTTGTAAAATATTGTTTTCCTCTTTCCTTTTCCAGAAACCATGGGCAAATACCATGGGATGGTTTGTGGTTTGGATTATTTTAATATAGGGGGTCCCAAACCTAAATAATAAAGAATTCTCTCACCTTTCCTATATAAACCCACCCAAGCTCCCACTTACTCCTCACTCAAAGCCCTTGAAGTTCGTCCAACCTCTGCCCTACTCTCTCTAGAATCCTCCCAAGGTGCCCCAAGCTCCCAAGAAGCCTCTCACAAGCCTCTCTCTAGGATTTGGAAGCACACTTCCAAGTAAGGGTTTTTCTTCCTTTCTCATTTTTGTCAATTTTCTTTAAGTTGTATTGCCCTTTTAATTTCATTTATGAATGTTGGGGTATGGTTTCACACCTCTCCCATACTGCCCTCTTATTGTTTGAATGATGGGAGACCCCTTTCTCTCTCATTAAATGCCTCCCATGTACACCCGTTACTATGCCGAAATTCCGAAAGGAACCTTTTTCTCCTCTTCTATATTCAAGCAATACTTTTGTATCATGAATCTAAATTCCTTTTCAATTGTTGGGAAATGTATCTATATGACCTTATTACTTTCCATTACATGTAAATATGATGAGGAACCCCTTTCTCTCTCATCAGCCTTTTTTATGAATTCTTATGTCACGCCGTTACGCTGCCGAAATCACACCGATTTTCTAAGCCAATATCATTGTGTAGTGAATACCATGCCCATTTCTCCATCAAGGGTATTCACCTTTATGCACGTTTACTTATTGATTGTAAAGTTTCATGTATGAATTCCACATTCCTTTATCGTGGAATAATTGATTATGTTTTATGAATCCATGTTTTATGATCCATGTGGCACACTTATGCATGAAATGAAATGTTTAAGAAGGGTGCGCCCTGATAGCGCTCCAATGCATTGGGTAAAGTATAGTATCATGATACGCCATGTGCAATGAGTGTTGACTCATGCTAATTCAAGTGAAACGAGGGTTTACTCGTGCTTCATGTGCAATGAGGGTTTACTCATGCTCCATGTGCAATGAGCCTTGGCTCATGCTAATTCAATGTTAAGTGTTGTTGCCACATTTCCATGTTATGATTATCATGCTTTATCATGCCTTTATGTTCATGTCTCTCTTATGCTCTATTGATATGCCTATTTCCTAACATGTTTTGTACTCCTCATGTTATTCATTGTGTACTCCCTTACTGGACTTTATAGCTCACCCTTTTCTTATGCATGTCCTCAGGTTATCTCATGCAATGCTAAGTAAGAAGGAATGTAGTGGTCATGTAAAGGAAGTTTTCAATAAGGATGTTGTATTTCAAGTTTAAAGTTTTTATGTAATGATCCTAATCCCCAAAGACACTAAACCTCTCGATCTTCTTTGTTGTATCAAGTGAAGTTTTATGTAATAAAGCATGTTTAAGTTGTAATAAAAAGAAGGGTTGTCATAACATACCTTTCTGAACCAGCTCTACCTTTTTCTATAACTCACTGTCTTGCTTCTGTGCTTGCTTGATTCTGTCTGATAGAGAAGATTTCACTGATACCTGAAACAAAAAAGAATAACTTCCTGCATGAACAACTTCTATGCCAATGTTCATCAAATCCTTAACCAAAATATCATGTTCCAAACACAACATTGCTAATGAAGCATTACTTTTTCGACTCAAAGCATCGGCCACTTTATTTGCTTTTCTCGGATGGTAATGAATTATACAATCATAATCCTTGATTAATTCTAGCCATCTTTTCTGTCTCATGTTCAATTCTTTCTGAGTTAATATACACTTAAAACTTTTGTGATCGGTATATATTTCACACTTTACTCCATACAAATGATGCCTCCAAATTTGTAAAGTGAAAACAATATCAACTAATTCCAAATCATGTGTAGGGTAATTTACCTCATGAGTTTGAAACTGTCATGAAGCATAAGCAATTACCTGATCATTCTTCATTAGGACACAACCAATTCCTTTCAATGAAGCATCATTTTAGATAACAAACTCACCATTCCTGGAAGGTAGTGCCAAAACTGGAGCATTCACCAATCTTCTTTTCATCTCCTAAAAACAATCATCACATTATTTTGTCCAGATAAACATAACAACCTTCCGAGTTAGTTTAGTAATTGGACTAGATAACTGTGAAAACATTCTAACAAATGTTTGTTAATAGCCTGCCAAACCAAGGAAGCTACGAATCTCAGTTACATTTGTCGGTCTTGGCCACTCTTCAACAACTATTGTTTTTGCAGGATCAACTGTTATCCCCTCTTTATAAACAATGTGACCAATGAAAGAAATTTGTTGCAACCAAAACTCACACTTTCTGAATTTACAATACAATTTCATTTCTTTTAAGGTTTGCAAAATAACCCTTAAATTTCTTTCATGCTCCTCTATACTTTTATAAAACACAAAAATATCATCAATGAAAACAACCACAAACTTATCCAAGAACTCATGGAAAATTCTATTCATTATGTCCATGAATACAGCAGGTGCATTGGTTAGCCCAAAAGGAATTACTAAAAATTCATAATGGCCATATCTTGTACGAAACACGGTCTTCGAAATATCTGCATCTTTTACCTTCAACTGATGGTACCCCGATCTCAGGTCAATCATTGAAAAATACTGAGCTCCCTGGAGCTGATCAAACAAATCATCGATATGAGGCAAAGGATATTTGTTCTTAACAGTGATGTAATTCAAGGCTCTATAATCAATGTAATGTCTCACAGAACCATATTTATTTTTAACAAATAAAATAGGAGCACCCCATGGTGATGTCCTAGGTCGAATTAAACCTTTCTCTAAAAAATCTTGTAATTTCTCCTTCAACTATAAAAGTTCAATTTGAGCCATTCGATAAGGGGGTTTTGAAATTGGATTAGCATCAGGAACTATGTCAACAGTAACTTCAACTTACTGATCTGGTATTATTCCAGGAAACTCATTAGGAAAAAAATCAGGATACTCATTTACCACTGGCACATCATTAATCTGAACAGTTCCCTTGTTTTCAACAATGTGTGCAAGGTAACATTCATTTCCATCTTTTAGAAGTTTCTCGGCCTCTTGATATGTTATCAATAGTAAAGGTTCATTATTGTACACAAAATGAAAGTCTTTCTGAAAAGAAACTTCTTTATCTCTACAGTCAATCTTATCATGGTAAATAGAGAGCCAATCCATACCCAGGATAACATCAAACTCTACTAGAGGTAAAACAATAAGGTTCACAAGTAGGTTCTTTCCAAGGATAAGGATAAGAAAATTCTTATAAATTCTTTTTGCCTCAACATTTCCCCCAAGTGTTTTTACCACAAGTTCAGGAGTCATTTCTTGAGATGGTATTCCCATTTTACAAGAAATGTTTTCAGAGATGAAGTAATGTGTAGACCCCGAATCAAACAACACACTGGAATAATCTGAAAAAACAAACAAAGTACCTGATACAACTTCATTTGATGGCCCGACATCTGCTGAAGTAGTTGCAAAGGATTTCATCACCCCTTTCTGCTTGTAGTCTAACCGCTTCCCATCACTCAAGATCTTTGTCGGACAATCGTTTGCATAGTGACCCATCTCATTTCACATAAAACATTTTACTAACTGTAAATCAAATTTGGACTTACCATCACCTTGATCTTTTTTAGTGCAATCACGAGCCTTATGTCCCATCTTACCACATCGGTAGCACTTCCCAGAATTCAGAAGAAATTCCCCAGCATGCCTTTTACCACATTTATCATAAACTAGAAACTTAGTTTTCATACCATCAGACCATTTTGAATAATTCTTTCCTTTCTCCTGCCACCTCGGTCTCTCCTTCTGATGGTTGTTATAGAACACTTGATCATCGTCAAACTCCATTCGACCTTCTCAGCACATCGAACATGCTTTTCATAACTTCTAAACTCACGATAAGACAATGCCCTTCGATATTTTTCCTTTACTCCTGATTAAAAATGATTGATTTTGCTATCACGGTTACTGATAAAATTTGGAGCATACCTTGACAATCGAGTGAACCTTTCTTCATAGGAATCCACTGAGTCTTCCTCTTGCTTCAATTCCAAAAATTGTTTTTCCATCCTATGTCGAACAGACTTAGGAAAATACTTCTCAAGAAACATACCTTCGTATTCATCCTAGTCGAGAGAATCAAACTCATCAGCGTCCCTACTATTTTTAACCATCGACCACCACTGATCTGCTTCACCCTCCAAACGGTAAATAGCAAGACTAACCTTTTGATTGTCTGAACACCCCATGAAATAGAAAATCTTCTCCAGTGCTTTAATCCACCCTTCAGCTAGCACAGGGTCAGATGATCCTCTGAATGATGGGGGATGTTGCCTCGTTAAATGTTCCACCACTGACATGTTCCTCTGTGGTTGATCTGGCTGATCTCGTGCATGGATACCACAACCATTTATCACCTGAGTCAACTGTGCCATTACTGCAACAAACTATTAATTTACAATTCTGACCATCTCAGGATTCTGATTCGGAAGGTTATTTCCTTCTGTTTGCCTTCCTAGCACTGCTTCCCTGTTTCCTCTACGAAAAACCATTCTGAACAAACATGTCTTAGATGAAGCAACATGGTAATCTTCAAATCCTATATCATTTCAAAAATATTTTTGGATAATTATTTAATAAAATTCTAACTCCTAAAGTTATCTAAACAGACCATTGTTACCAAATATAAGGCCCCAGCCTTATACCTTACTTAATATTGAGTTATTACAAGATTATACGTTGAGGATCTTTTCAGGTTTAGAGTTTTAGATAATTATATCATAAAAACATGAATTACATTCCACATTTAAACAAAGTGGTTACATAAAGATAGTATTCACTTTTCCCATCAACGGAAACATATTTAAAATAAAACATGGATTCCTTCTTGAAACTTCTTGACACTATCATCATATCATGTACCTTTCCCTTTACCTAAGAAAAAATTTCAAAAAAACTTGGGATGAGCATAAAAATCTTAGTATGGGTTATAAAAATATGGAAAGGAAACATAAGTTCATATATACATAATAATGAAATCATACATTACCCATAAAACAAAATCACTTTAACATACCTCATCAAATCATGAATAAATCATAGAAATCATAAGACATAAATGTAACTTGAGGCATTCATAACATTCTTACATAGGGAGTAACCCTCTTGGTAACGTTTGGAATACCCACCACAGTATATTACCTAAATCTCTTTAGAGAAACCTTAACGTTTCACTCCTTCGCATTACTCAATGCATTGGATAGCTATATCGGGCTCACCCGCCCTTAGTCTATCATGAAACCACCCGTTTTCTTAACAATTCCCAAGAACAATAACATAATCGTATCACATAAAACATGCATAAAGAAACATAAAATTTCCACATTTCAATAACAAGATATCAATACAACACATTAATATAAAAAAACATTATGGAAACCATTTTCAATACCAAAATAAAAGAAAAGTAAAACATGGTATTTATTTTTATTCTAAAAAGAAGATATGTCTTGTAGAGGAAGTCGAAACTCAAATAATGGTCATGGCAACGGAGAAGTCGTTGTCGCCGAATACGTACTGTAAAAACATTCCATTTTTTTGTTTAGTAAAACACTTCGTATAAAAAAGATTCCTTTTGGATAAACGTAAAAGTCAAAGGGTTTTATACACCGTATAAAAGAAGGTTTTGTATGAAACAAAATAGGCCTCAATGAAAGGAGATTGAGACGAAGTCTCATACCTCAGGACCGACATGACTCGGTCATTCTTTATTGTCCTGAATAATAAACTTGAGTTAATTTATACATTCTTAAGAACCTTCCTCAGGTTAATTATTCCTTTTATATCACTTATTACCATGTCATGAACACTATGTAATTATCTTAGTTAATAACGGTCGTTTTAACGATCATTGGTACTTGAGTCAAAATATGCTCTTTATAATTACAATTTGTTAATGCATCCATTATATCCAGAGTTATAATCATGAATTATATATCATATACATCATATATATCCAGTATATACATGCATTTATAATATTACATAACGTTTAGAGGTAAGAAATGAAATGCACCGTTCATGGAGACGGTAAGTCGTACGTACGCATTAACGCTACTTTCATTTCTATTTTGTATTTTTATGGAATGGAATCATAATGATATAAAGTTATAATATAATTCCAGTATAATATCATATATAATATCATAACTCCACCCTTTATATGTCCCACATATGGTATTAACAAATCAAATCACTTTGAGGGGGCGGTAGTCCGCACTTCCTTAAATGAAGATATCGCGTTTACCCATAATGGAAACCATAAAGGTATACCCAAAATGAAAAATACAGAAAATTAAGGAAAAAATAAACATATTATATATCATATATAAATATAGAGTCATCTTAATGGCCACCTTTTAAGGTGTTATATGAATGTTGAACAATCATCGTTTCGGGAGGCATAAATTCGCCTTCCATGGAAACAGTATGTTCTTTAACCATTAGATGTAGGTGTGTGCATGTGTAGCATGAATAATATTTATAAAAACATCCTAGTATATTGAAGATACTGGAGTTGTTACAAAAGAAATGAATAAAAAGAGTTTAGGGGGTTAGAGAAACAAAATAAAACAAAAGGACTCAAGTGAAGACATAACCTTAAAATCGGGTAACTCCCTTTGGTTTGAGCTCAAAGGCTTCCTTGGGAAGACTTATGACCAAATTTAGGATTCAAGGAGTAATATATGGATTTGGAGAGACAAAATGGGCATAGGTTGGCCGAGTTAAAGGCTTTTGAAGTGTGGGTAAGGAGGTAGAGGTGGGGGCCTTTTTTAAGAGGAGAGGAGGGGCACTCTTGGAATGTAAAGAAATATTACATTATTTGAAAATGAGTTTCGGATTCAAAAGGGCCCACATTGATATAATTCTTGGATAAGGTGATAATGGTTCGAAATATACCCACCCAATAGGTTTTGGACATGTGTAGGTCTTAGATTTTACATTATATTACCATTTTATTTAAATCGTCAAATAATGAGGTAATCGCTGCATCATCATGGTGTCATAAATAATTTAATTTACTTAATGTCTAAAAATTATAAAAAAATATTATGATGAAGGAAATATTTTTAGATTTCCAATGAATATTTATAGTCAAATATCTAACCTGTATAACACCATGTAAAAATTGTTTTAGTAAAACATCTCATGTTTGTGTTATTTTTAATTTAACATTAAATAAAATGTTATTTATGTAATTTCCCAACCAAAGTGGCTCCATGGGGTCCCCAAGTTGACCCATGGATTATCTTGGTCGGCCATGACACATACAATAAAATTAGGACATGTTTCTAGGTCATTTAATATTATTAAAACATTATTTTTACCTTAAACTACCCTAATTACCACTAATCGCGATTAAAAACATAAAAGTTACTATTCACCAAAAAAATATTCTAATCAAATTGAACCACATTTTACTTCTTAATGAAAACCATGTATGTAGGATTTTTGAAATTCAAAACACAAAGGTGGTAAAATTTCATTTAAAAAAATCAGTTTCTTTAACTACAACTTAGTGGTTTCAGTATTCATCAAAATTGAACTTTTTCAGAAAATTACAAAAAATTCACCCTAAGATATATTTGATATTCTGAATTCAAAAATGATGCATATTTTACAAAATTCATGTCATATAAGTTACATTAATTAATTTAATAAATAATTCCCGCTGTCATGACAAATAGCGTGTTTTTATGAAACAATAAGTATCAAAAGATTGACACTAGTTTAAGTCCAATTTCAAAGTGAAATTAATTCCAATGACCACTATTGGATTAAATGGTAAAAATATATTCAAATTTCACTTTAAAACCAATTCAAAAGATAATCTAATAATATAAATAAATTATATTAAAAAGCAGTTTTGATGTAAAATGCCGTATTTTTCACTATTCTTTAAAAAATGAACATTGTCAGAAAAATAACAAAAATTCACACAAAGTAAATTTTGATGTCCCAATCATAAAGAATAAGTTTATTTTGACAAACATAGCTTATAAAATTGTCAAAATATAGATTTAAAAATGGTTTTCCATCAAAAGGTAGTAAAAAAATCTTTTAAAAATATTAGTGTATTCCATGCTTAAGATTGGATTTATTATCATTTTAAGCCTCTAAAACACTATCTAATTCACTAATAGACATAGTTAAAAATATCTATTATTCATTACTTACTTGGGATGTTACAAAAACTATGAGGGATATAGCATATCAATGTTTTGGTAGAGTTTTCTTTGGAGAATGAGAATGATATATGTTTTAATTTTACATCAAAATATCTGTGATAAATTATGGTAGAGTATACAATACATAACACATTGTGTTAAATATGAGGATTTAAACATCCATGCCCATGGAAATGATGTTTATTTTTAATTATAAACCATTTGATTTTGAAATCCACATTCCTGTTAAGATGTTGAATACGAATAGTTTTTAAATTAATATTAGTGGTATTGTGATATTTAATGGTTTATTAAGATAGGTTGATTATTTCTTAATCAATGTGATTGAAAACTAACAAGTCAAGTGTTCTGTGATTATCCTTAATATTTTTCTATTTTTAACTAAGGTACCATTTTATTTCAAGGTTAATATAATTCATGTTATTTTTTTGGGATACTATATTGAATTCACAGATACTAACATTTTTTATGTTATGGGTAGGGAAAGTTTATGAAATAAGTGTTTAATTTTTTAAAATTATGTTTTTTTAAATTTAGTTCATTTATATATATATATATTTATATATTGAATTTTAATTTTTTATTTCATTATTTTTTTAAGGAAATTATGAATAAATTACCCCAAATATCACCATCCCCAATGAGGATTACATTTCCCGTGTTGTCGATTATCCTTCATCAACCATCTATGGACCTGTCTATTCTAAAATTTTTATTGAGGCACTCAAATTGATTTCTTGGGGATGGTAATATTATATTTAGAACCATTTGGTGTTACAATTTTGTTTGAATCTAGGGTAATTATTTATGGCGATTAAAAAAATTATTGAATATTTTTGGTTGATTTATATATTTTAGGATCAATGGTAGGGGATTATTATTTGGAATTAAATATTATGGCATCATTTTGATATTCAAAAGATATCAATTAATTTATATCCACCTAATAAGGCATTATTAATCAATGTTAAAAAAAATTCAAACATTACTCAATGCCTTAACTACCGTAACAATCATTATCAATTATTTTTTATGGAAGGTTTAATATTTCATAAATCATTTTGTGTTTTGAAAATAATTATCTGAATCCACATATAAAACAAGAAATTATATACCCGATGAAATATCTATTTGAACATAAAAAATTTTATTATAAATGACATTGAATGAGAAGACAATCAATCATTTAACATAACCAAATTATGACAAGGAAGAACATGAGGATTTAAAATAAATTTTTATAGTTTATAATAAATTTCTATTATTTTAGTGATGAGATAAAAAATAAAAGGAAATATAAATATTATGACAAGATAGAAGTTTTATATCAAATAGATATAGACACACACAATCAAAAAAATAAAAACATGGACTATTATGAGTATTATAAAGGGATTATGAAATATATTTTTAAATAAACATAAAATGATTTTAATAATCAAAATACTAAAGGATTATAATTCTAATTGTAATATTATTTTACTATTACATTTTCATAAAAAATAAAATGGAATTATAACAAGAATTATGATTATGTAGTTAATCGAGATGAGAAAACAAGGACTGGAATAATGGATTTGTGGATTATCTCGATGAAAATTATTGATTATAATTTCCTCCTAGAATCTATGATTTTTTCCATACCAAATATCCACCATGATTTCTGAAGTGGCAACCTGTTGCATAGATACGAGGGGAATGCATTTATTGACCAAGTGGGGGGGTGATTTTTCATCAATTATATCCAGTTGTGTGGTAGCCAAATTAGAGTAATTTTAATTAATTATATCATCATATAATATTTTTCTAGAAGTTTATCTAAATTTTTACTATCCACCCACAAACATTGTTAACCATCTGATTTTTTGAAGTGAAATATATGAATATTTTTGTAATCGATGTGTTGTGATCGATGTTTGTCAATTGTTTTTACAAGGACTAAATGTGAATCCATTTATAGGAATATATATTTTCAAATATATAATAGATATAGTTGAATAATTTATTCCTTCGTATTTCTAGTTTCACTATATTAAATTTGGGAATCATTTTCACTTTGTATTGGGAGATATAGTCAATTGTGATAGTTGTACTAAAAATTCCAGAAGAATTGTGGTCATTAGTTTTTTTCATATATTGGGATACATAAAAGTATAATTTTAATATAGAAATTTAAGAACATGGATATTTATTTCCGGTACGGATCTTGATTTCAGGTATTTCTGAGGAAAATGATGAATATGAAAAATTTCTATTTATACGTCGTGTGCTCTTGAGTAAATGCCATGTACCTAGTTATCATGCATAACTGTATACTTGCCATGTAACGACTGATTACATGGCTGTGTAGGTGACCTGTAAGACCGCCTAAATAGGGGACTAGTTGAGGCAGGTACACTGTGTGTACATTAAATTAACATGACATACATTTTTATTTTTGTTTGATTAATCATACTTGGATCTCATCCCATCTCCAAAAGTCTCTTCTTCTCACTGTGCTTTGTATAGGAGATTAAAGAATGACGGAATATCGTTGATCTCCCCCTGTTCCTCTATCCAAACACTGATTGAAACACCACCGAGTATATTCGAATCCCACCAGTGAGTTATTCCTTCATCATGAACCTATCTTCATAATTTATCATCCCTCATGAATTATATAGGGTTGATCCTTTTTATTCTTGGCATAGATCAACATTGTTATAGGATGATTCTAGGGCCGACGTTCAATAATTTTCACCAAAAAATATCAAGGTAGGTTTTTTTTTCAATTCATTGATTGTGTTGGGATTATATGTGCTTAAGTGCTGAATACACATATTTAGGGTGTTGTGTGTCTTGGAATTTAACCCTGTTTAATGTAGTTATAGTGTGTTTGATTGATAATAGATTATTTTATTGTGTATAAGGTTAAATACCATTATTATGGATTTGTATTGCGTTTTTGAATAATTATGTTTGTTGGAACGAGAAAGTGTGTTAGGCTTTCTTTTTTTCATGCATAATGTTGTTAGGATATTGTTATTTCTTATATGAGATGCGTTTATTTAACTTTGTGAATGTTCTTCAAAGAGTAATTTTCTTGGATAACATCCCGAGATAGGTTATTTAATGTATAATTTCGGTTACATTAAACCATAGGGCATTGACTGTGAGAGTGGCTAGAGGGTCATTATAATTTGTATTCCAGCTATTCTTACCAAGGGGGTATTGACCATGAGATTTATCTAAGAGGTAATTTGTAATTTATTAGTACATTGTGATACGAAATGGGTTAGACTATGTGAGCTTGCATATAGGGTCAATATTGTTTATTGAATAGATTATATGTTTAACCAGTGGGGATAGACTATGATAAAATTCTTTTAGGGGTTATTTTGAATGTTTAAATGGTTGTGACAAGTCTTCCAATCCAAAGCACAAGCTGGGACATGGTCTCTCTTATTTATTTAGTTGGTATTTTGAGATTCATGGGAGTTATTATTATACAGGGGGGATGAAAATCGTAGGCTAGATCCCGAGGTTAGATTATTAGATGGATTGAATAATTAATAAATGTAATGAATGTAATTGAAAACTGAAGGATTGTATACTTTTGATTACTTCCTAGTTTATTTCTTCATTTCTATATATTTCTTTCTATATACATTCACTGACTCTAAAGAACAAATATTTTGGTGGTTGCTTACTGGGATTTTTCTCACACCTTATTTGGGCCTCACTTTTTGTCCCAGACATATTATATGGTTGAAGGTGTAGATAATGGAATGTAACCTTCTTCATCAGGTACTTGATTGCAGTTGGACCTAGAGAGCATCGGGACATGCTGGGGCTTGCAATGCTGTTGATGTTTATAGTTTTTTGTACTTTGTTTTTAGTATACAATTTATAGAATTGTAACTTGTTTAGAGGCATTACTAGATTGATGTGTCATGCATCATTTTTTATTTATATATGATAGAGTTGTTTACACTATCTGTCTTCAGCTATTAACTTTTTGGTATGGTATTACTATTTACTTTACTAAATAAAATATTTTTTTGATGTGTTACTCTTCCAATGAAGGTATTGTTTCCCCAAAAACACACCCAAGGCCCTCACTACTAGTCTGAGTCCTTTGGCATTCGGGGAAATGCAGTTGAGGCGATATAACCAACTTGTTACGGGGCACCCATTAGCAGCCCCCAGAACTAGGACGTTACAATGAGGTATTAAAGGGCTTTCATTACTACTATTTATTACTATATGGAGAGTAAGATAGGAAAAAAAGGGATAGGTAGTTGGTAATAATCTATGCATGTGAGTAGCTAACCGATGTACAAGGAACATCCATGTTACCTCGAATATTGCAATTTTACTGGTTTTTCAATTATTATAGTTGATTTTATTTCATCATTTGGTACAATACTTATTTTGTGTTGTTATTGTTGATATTATTGAGGTTATATTTCTATTATAAACCATTATGAGATGAGGGTATTCCATTTTAGGCATAATATAGGAACGTGATAGAGATCACATGTCACACATTCTTGTCATGACAGTTATGGTGCATTACTAATTGCATGGTATTGCGATAGATGTTGTGCATGATATGCATGCTATTGTTATATATTCCCCAATAGAATATCATCTATTTAGATAGGGTATTGGAAATAGTAATTTTTCATTTGGATGGATGCCAACTTTGGTCCCTGAGGTGTTATAGATCATCGTCGATGGGAATTTTGTGTATCATGTTTGAAAATTAATAGAATTTTTTCAAGTTATGGTGTGGAAAATGGTGCCAAAAAATTATTTTCGGGTGTACTGGATCTCATGGGTCATAATTTTTCATTCATTGGACAAAATTTAATGTTTTTAAGGGTTATGGAGAAGTTTTCTAGCACAATTATATGGAAACCTAGGCAACACAATGTGAAGTTTTATGAAAGCACGCCATGTATTCTTCTATTCTAGAAGAAACAAATGTTCTTATGTACATGTTGTGTAATGGGATTACATGTCATGTAGTGCCTTACTATGTGACTAATAGTGTGAGTAGGGACAAGGGTGTGGGTAATATTTTGTAGTACACACTGTGTATTTAATGCGGATTTCGTGTTGTCAGGAACTGTGTATCCGACCATGTCACCAATGACATGGGTGGATAGAACTTAGGATGTACACGTTGTGTCCCATTCTTGTACATCATGTAGATTCAACTGTGTCTCTGACCTTGTGACCAATGACATATTTCAATGGGACATAACAAGTACACATTGTGTCTAGATTGAACACCCCATGTAGAGTAGTACTGGAATACCCAGTGTTGTTTAGCAATGTAGATTTACTTGTTATGTAGAGAAAATTCATGTACACACCGTTTCAGGCAGAGGAAAACTCTATGCATAAAGGATTAAAATGAATAGGTTTGGAAGAGGTTCACACCATGTTAAAAGACTAAGGGAACACACCATGTAGATATTATACACACTGTGTATCTAATTTTTTAAAGCATGAATGTTTTCCTTCTAATCTTCCATTATTCATGCAATTATTACACTTTAGTAATTGATAATCATGAACTGAGGTAGGTGAATGACCTTGAAGAGTCATGCAACCAAGACATCCACCATTCGTATACAAGGTACATTGAAATGACCAGACACCAGTGATGGTAGTTCAAGGACAACCATCAGATCCTCTTGTCATGCCCGTATCGGAAACATCTATTATAACAGACACAGGTGCTGATGCACAGTTCTGTGAAGACTTTATGAGGATGTTACAAACTTTTTAGAGAGTAGTGCATCTTTCCCTATCTATGGGAGAGCAGACAGAGGTGTTACAAAAGTATCAATCTCCAATTTTTTCAGGGGAAGGTGGACCATAGGCAGTAGAGTCATGGATAAACTCCATGCTCGTTATCATTGAGAAACTGGTGATGCCTACAGAGAGGAGGGTGATTCTTGTGAAGTACATGTAACATATTTCTACCAAGGGATAATGGGACATAATCTCATAGGTGGGATGTCATCGAGATAGGTTTTTGGATGAGTATAATTGGACCATATATGTAAACTTATTCCCAAATACTTTGACCTCTGGTCGAGCCTTAAAGTTCATGCATATGGAGTAGGGGAACTCTTTTAGTGATGGACTACTATTTTAATTTTATAGAGATACAACACTTCACACCTGTCTTGGGGGGTGATGAGTTATCATTTTCTAGGTGATTTTAGGACGGTATTAGATACGACATCTGTTGGCTGGTGAATATCAGCAGGCTGACTTCGGTGAATCCAATAGTGAACCAGGAGCATATTACCGAGCGCAAACTGAGGGAGTTAGGAGATATGAGCCATGGAGGTTTATCATTTTGGATTGGAACATCTTATTTTGATAGTAGAAAGCATCGTAGGGAGACTTCATGGAGTGATTCTAGTATCCGAGATGTTTTTTCAGGTAGCTAGGTGGTATGATACTAGTGCGGGAACAATGGGAATTTGAGACCACATTACCTAAGAGACCAATTTGAGTGCCAATAATGCAGTAAGATGGGCCATTATACTGAAATATAGATGAGACCTTTATGTATAATTGATGATAGGTTACAATGTCATCCTTGGAATTGATTTTTTGGTCTCTTTTCTGGTCTTTTTTGACTGCTATCGTTGTAGAGTGAGTTTCACATCACCAGAGGGTGGGTCTTTTTAACACAATGGAGAGTGGGATGTCTAATCGAGTAGAGTTGTACTAGACTATCATGGGTTTGGAGAATTACAACCCATATATCTAGTTTATATCTAGATGATCAGGGGACTTCATGGATGGACATTCCTCCGGTGGTAGATCATTTGAGAGATGCCATTCCTGATGACTTTTCGAGTTTACCTCTGAACAGAGAGGTAGATTTATCTATTGATCTTTTGACAAGTGAGGAAGCAGTGTCCATTATTTCTTATTGGATGGCTACCCCAGAGTTACATGAGTTCAAGAAGCAGTTGGAGGAGTTGCAGGCAAAGTGTTTCATCTCACCCAGTGCATCTCCTTGGGGTTCAACATTCAAATTTGAGAATAAGAATTATGGTAACCTAAAAATTTGTGGGTTTTATCAGAAGTTGAACCATTTTATGGTCAGGTACTGATTCCCCTTACTTGGGATTGATGATATCATTGATCATATTTGATGAGGCTGTGTGTTCACGATGATTGACTTGAGATCTAGTTATCATCAGTTGTGCATTAGACCATCAGATATACCTCTTACAACCTTTCAGAGAAGGTATGGTATATACGAGTATGTGGTTATGACTTTCATTCTAACAAACATGCTGGATGTTTTCATGGAATTGATGAACTGATTGTTTTATCATTAATTTTATTTCATTGTGGTAGTCATAGTGGATGATTTCATGGTGTGCTATCACACTCGTTACGACCATGCCAGCCATATTGAGATCGTTGAAAGTCCACTAAGAGAGATTTAGTTATATTATATGCTCTCAAAAATCCACTTTTGGATGGATCAGATTCACTTCCTTAGTCATGTTATCACTGAGATAGGAGAATCAGTAGACCCATAGAAATAAATATAAGTAGTTTCCTATGAGCATCCAAATAACGCCTTTGTGGTACAAATTTTTTAGTGCATTTTTTGCTACAATTGACGCTTTATACAAGACCTTTCACACATTGTAGCACCACTTATGGTAATGAAAAATAAGTGTGTGAATTACTTTTGGATACTTTCATATTATTCATTATTTTTATGAGTTGAAAGTGAAATTTATTTCAGTACCGATACTGATATTTCCGGATCCGAGAAAGAGATACACTGTATAATGTGATTCATCATGTATCGGGCTAGGAGTAGTGCTTATACAAGGATAATGAGACATTTAATACAAGTCTTAGTAGTTGAGGCCACATGATAGGAAGAACCTAACACATGATCTTGAGTTGGTAGTAGATATGCATGATTTGTGCTATTGGAGACATTATCTTTTTGGAGAGAATTTTATGGTATTCAATGGTTACTAAAGTCTCATGTATAAATTTACCTAGGGTGATCTGAATTTGAGACAGTGAAGGTGGGTAGAGTACCCATAGTGTTTTTACATTCAGATTTCCTACATGCCTAGGAAAGGCAATGCATTGGATGATGCATTCAACAAAAGGACTCTGATACAGGTAGTATATTTGGACAGCAGTGAGTGGAATCTTATGGATCTATTCCATGAGATTATTTTGGAGGGGAAATATATACAAGCACATATGTTTCTTTTTTGTGAGTTATTTACCTCTACTCTTCTAGAGTGAGTATAAATGAAGTAGCTACCAGATTTACAAGGACTAGTCCTAATGGTGAGTGTGTCTGGAGAGGAACCTACTCCTAGGTGGACTATATATGAGAATGAGGTCTTTTGTTTCCATGGGAACATACAGGAGTCAGCATAAATATGTAAGGATTTGATGTGAGATTTTCATTCCTTGGTTTTGAATGTTCATCATGGTTTCACAAAGATGTATCGAGATATACACCATCAGTATTCGTGGTCATGTGTGAAGAGGGATGTTGATGGGTTTCTTATGAGATGTTCCACCTTTCAGTTGGTGAAGGAGGAGTATCAAGAAATGATTTGGATTTTAAAATAGTTACTAATTCTTGAGTGGAAGTGGAATGATGTTGTGATGGATTGTGTGATGTGGTTACAGAGGTTACCCATGAAGAAATGATGTTGTTTGGGTTGTTTCTGAAAAACTCACAAAGGTTGAACACATCCCCCAGATCAAGGAAACCTTTAATTTTGATGGTATAAGAAGGATGTACATTCGAGAGATTGTACATTTCCATGAGGATACACACTCTATTTTATCATATTGGGACACCCATTTTTCTTCTCGTGTCTAGTGGGGACTACAAATGACTTTGGGTACATAGGTAATTCTGAGTACAACATACCATCCCCAAAACGATGTCCAATCAGAGCGCACAATTATGGTGTTCGAGGATATGTGTCGAGAATTCCTCATAGATTGTGGGGTTTTGTGGGAGAGACACATATCCATAGTAATGTTTTTCAACAATAAAGGGTTTTAGGTGATGATTTAGATGGAACCTTATGAGGCATCATATGGTAGGCCATGAAGATCACCGTTAGTTTGGATAGAGGTAGGAGAAGCACGTGAGGTGGGAAATTGTCTGCTCCAAGAGAACACTAAGAAGGTGGAGTTGATTTAGAAGAATATGGCTACTACATAGTCTCGACCAAAATCTTATGCTTATCTACAGGGACAACCTCTTGAGTTTGAGGTCAACGATTAGGTTTTCTTACTTGTCACACAGAGGATGGTACAAAGGAGGATTAGGAGATAGGGAAAGCATTCACCAAGAAAATTAGGACTATTTGAGGTTTTGGAATGACTCAGGCCAGTTTCAAATCTCTTGAAGTTACCTAAGAGGTACCAGGTTATGCATGACGTCTGCCATGTTTCTCAACTGTGAAATTACTTTTCAGACCCATCTTACATTTTTAACCCGAGGATGTTGAGTTGGAGGTGGATGAATACAATGAGAAGAACCCTATATAGATTGTGGATCTCATCATGATGTTTCTTTGTGGTTGGTATGTTCCTCTGGAATAGGTGTTATTTCAACACGGGTGAGTAAATGATGAGACTAGGGAGAGGGAGGTTGACGTTCTATCCTAGTGGTCAGATTTTATTATATTTCTTCTTATCCAACATAGAATAGAAATTCAAGGACAAATTGATTTAAGGAAGTATGTGTTTAAGAACCAGGAGCATCATTTCAGTTATGGATATTGATTTAACGTGTTTTTGAGGAAAAAGGAAGAATCTAGAAAAAATTTATGTACATATTGTGTACTTTTTAGTACACTCCATTTACCTAGTTTCCACACATAACCATGTACTAGCCATGTAAGGGGCGATTTTATGGATGTGTAGGTCACGTAGCCAACGACCTAACCCGGGGGATTGATGCAACTAGTACATGGAATTTACATTAAATGAATATGTTGTGTACATTTATTTTTAATTGTTTAAACAAACTTGGGTTACGTCTCATCCCCATAACTCTCTTCTTATCCACATTATTCATACTAGACAGTGAGGAACAACCAAGGTTCTTTGTTCTCCTCTTATTCCTCCTTCTGAGCTCTCATTGGGATGTTTCCGGGTGCATTGGATTCCCGCAAGCGAGTTCTTCCTTTTTCTTGATCTTATCTTCCTAATTTATCCTCTCTCATGAGTTATCAAGATTTGACAATATTTAACATTTTCCTAGATCGATATGGTTCTAGGATCATTGAAGGGCATATGTTCAAGAGTGTTCGTTGAGAAACATCATGGTAGGTGGTTTGTTCCTTTTATTGTTGTCTTTGGATTATATATGATTATGTTCCAAATAATGATGATTAGGGTATCGTGTGTTTTATAATTTAACCTTGTTTAATGATGTTATGGTCTATATGATTGGTAAAAGGTTATTTTATTATACATAAGGTTTAATACCTTGATTATGGATTTATTTTTCATTTTTGATTGATTATGTCTGTTGGGTCTAGAAAACATGTTAGGATTGATTTTTTTTCCATACCTAGTGTTGTTAGGATGGACTTACTGTATATATGAGATTCATGTGTTCACATTGTGAATTTTTGGCCAAGGGGAATGGTCTGTGGGAGATTCCCAAGATAAGGTACTTTATGTATAATTTTTGTTACATTGGCCTATAGGGAATTGAATATGAGAGCTGTCAGAAGGTCATAAACCTGTGGGGTTAAACTGTGATAGCTACCTAGAGGGTCATTATTAGATGAACGGTGGAAAATAGGGCATGGATTTTGAAGCTTGAAAAGGGTAATTACATTTTATATTTCTGATATGTAGAACAAGGGGGTATTGACTATGAGAGCTAAATAAAAAGTTTTTTGTAATTGATTAGTACTTTCTGGGACCAAAGGGGTTACACTGTGTGAGCTTTCCCAGAGGGCTATTATTGTTTATTGAATAGATGATGTGTTGAACCATATGGGTTAGAATATGATAACATTCCAAGAGATTTGACATTGAATGGTTGAATGATTGTGAAATGTCTTCTAAGCCAAAGCATAAGCTTGGACTCAGTCTTACTTGTTTGATAAGATAGTATAATGAGATGTCTATGTGGTATTATTATACAGGGTGATACAGTGCATAAGATATATCATGATGTAACATTATTCAAATGGTGTAATAAGTAATAAACAGTATGAGGGTAATTGAAAACTGTAGGATAGTTTACATTGGAGTGCTTCCTAGTTTATTGCTTCATTTATACATATTTCCTTCTATATACATTCACTAACTATTAGACACAGGTCTTCTGGTGATTTCCCTTTTGGATTCATCTCACACCATATTTGGGAAATTCTAATGGTCCCAAAATGATTATATGGTTGCAGGTACAGATAAGGGAAAGTACCCTTCTTTATCAGGTACTTGATTGTTGTTACATATGGAGAGCATGGGACCATGCTGAGGCTTGCGATGTGGTTGGGGTTTACAATTTTCTATACTTTGGCTTCATTATTGTATTTCCAGCATTGTTACTTGTTTGGGTGATTTCCTTGAAACATGTGACATGTCTCATTTATTTATATATATGTTGTAGTTGATTATACAATATGTCTTCCACTGTTTACTTAATTGTATACTATTACTGCTTTCGCTACTATTTATTATTTGTTTCCACTCTATTACTCACAAATGAGGGATAAATTTCCCCACTATCAATCCCAAGGCTCTTGTTGCCAGTCTTTAGGCTCTAGGGTTTGGTGAAATACATTTCAGTCCATGTGGAAAACCAGGTATGGGGAACCCTTGGGAAGCACCCGTAGTAGGAACATTACAAGAATATTAATCCATGACAGATTTGAATATTGTTAGAACTCTATTAACATTTAATTTATTTTGGAATTCATGAATTATCTTATAATATAAAACACTTCTATTGGAATAATTTGTATTCCATATTTATTTGTCCATATTTTCTAATTCAATTTCCCCATTAAATGGACTCACAAGATAATGATCCCATTAAATGTATCATAGTGAAAGCATTCAGGAATCATAAAAAAGATGAATCAAAATATTAAGATAATTAAAATTAATTTTTTATCAATATAGTAAACAACATGGAAGTCTAATAAAATTGAACAGTGGTCTTCAAATATATATATATATATATATATATATGATGAAAACAAGAATATTAGTCAAAAAATATAAATTTTTAGTAGAAAAATATTTGTGACGATAATTTAAATATTATATAAAATTATATATTATCAACACCCTCACCCTTTGGCTAGTTCTTTCCTTTAGACATATAAAATACAACATAGTAATTTTAACCCAATAAAAAACATATAATTTTTTTCCATATAAATACTGGTGAAAATTAGTTCACTCATCCTTCTGTATTCAAAGAAATATTTTTGTCGGAGTGGATACTCAAGAGGGGGGTGAATTGAGTCCCAATTAAATTTTTTGTTAAAAATATTTTTATTAAAATCCCCCAAATTAAAAATAAGTTAAACTATAGTGAATTTATACATATTGTAAAAGTTCAATTAGTTTCTCAACGATTTATTAGGTCTTAGTTAATTTAATCATGAGATTAAATTAACTTTTGAAACTAACTTACTGGTTCACAATAAGTATAAACACTTGTTAATTTAACTATCAATGTAACTTTAAAACAAATTATATTTCAAAGTAATTAGTAGTGGAATATAAAATATATAGTATACTTTAAACGTAATCAAATATGCACAGCAGATGTCACCAATAGGTTTAGTCTCAAGCCGAGACATAGTCCTCTCAATCAATTTATATATATTAGATCCACAACCTGGATCGGGGTAAACACCAGTGGAAAGACTCTCCATGTACTAAGACCTCTACCACAATTCTACATGGGAAGAAAAACAATAGCACACAGGCAATCCAAGTTACACTTGACATCTTCCACAATTCACAGTGTGATATAGTAATGTGTAAGATGTTTGGATTGAGGATTTAGTATCATCCAGTTCAGTCTAGGAGTCAGTGTGTAAATACACTGCTCAAAAAGTAAATGAATAAAACAAAATAGATCTAAATAGATAGATATGAGTTTATAGTCCTCTATGTGTTGTGAGTGAAGATTTGGTCTCCTTGGATTGATGTAAATGAAGCTCCGAGTCCTTATCTAGTTGTTGTTTGAAAAACAGAGGGTTTTTTTCTTCAAGTTCAGTATGATCAGCTTGAGTGCATGAAGATTTATCATTGTATTTCTTCACTCTTTGACTAAGTTGCATCTTATGATCTACTCCAGGAAGTATGGATTCATGTTTGTTCAGTGGACTTCGAGTATAGAAGTAGACTTTCTGTATTCACCACTGTTCAGCATTATTTTTCCCATTGTATGTAATCATCGTGTAGCTACTTTTCTACACTCTTTTCACCTCTATTTTGTGCTCGATATTTGGTCTTCCTTTTATAGCTTTCAGCTCCGATAATGGGAATGATTACCTTTTCATGGGTACTAGGTATGGTTCTCTGACACACCAAGAACCGACATTAAATAAAATTTATTTCATTAAAATCATAAAATATGACCATTGCAAAATAAAATAAATAATATTGAAAAAATTAGAGTTTAGGACTCATTGACTAGTAAGTCTATAAGTAGCTTCTGTTGGTAGATAGGTAATGGTGGACTTTGTATAGCAGTGAACTCCTATCAGTAGCACTTTGATCTTGTTCTAGTAGCTCCTTGTATCATTATCTTTTACTATGTGTATCAGTAGCTCTATATACCGGTGACTGCATCTATCGGTAGCTCTTGGTCTATCGATAGCTCGCTTGTCTACCAGTATCTTCTTTATCTCGGTGACTCTATATCAGAAACCACATTTATCAGTATAAATTTTTTCAGTAGACTTGTTCTATCAGTAGACTTATGCAAACCTGTAGACTTGTTCTATCAGTAGCTCAACTTCTATAGGTAGCTATATTTATCGGTGGACTAATCAGTGGCTTGTTCTTACCTGTGGACTTATAGATTCTGGTAGCTCTACATATATGTGACCTTTGCTTATCACTGACTATGTCTATCGGTAGACTAAGTACTGGTAGAGCTTTTTTTCTATATCAGTTGCTATAGGCATATCAGTGACTTAACACTTATCTATTTTATGAAAAACATATCCGATTGAGTTATAATTATTTCAAAAGTAATATAAACATAGATATAAATTGATTAAAATATTTCAAAGATCATTTTAATATAATTATCAACATGGTCATAGATTGATAGAATTAATATATAGATACACATTATTTGGGATTATCAATGTATGTGAAAGAATAATTAGGATTATCAAAATAGGTGAGGTCAACAATCTCCCACTTTTTGATAATAACAACTTATGATATTATAATATCAAAATAATCAGAAATGTATCAGAGGATATACCATTAAATTCAATTGTAGCAGAGAAAACAATATAGGATGTGAAATGTTAAATTTACCACAGGTAGAGTTAAATTCTATGGTATAAAAGTTACAAGTTACAAAATGCAACATATAGTAGCTCTCCTCTTTAATTCTGTTAGCTCTCCCCCTATGTGATTAGCAAAAAGTGGGAAACAACAAAGAGAGAAGGAGAAAAATGGGAAAGAAAAGAAAACCATTTTTATATTATGTTGGAAAAAGGTACAAGGAAATAAAAACAAAATACAAGGGATTCCTATCAAATATCATAGACACCTAGTCAATCCATGTCCTAAATGTGAGATTTTACCTTGGGATCAGAAAAGGATTCAGGCTATGTGGATGCAGGTGTAGGCTTAGGAACACCAGAAATGATCACAGGAGGCTGAGCTACTGAAACTGTCCCTGGAATGTACTGAGTATCCCTCTGAGTGTTCATAGGAGTAAGGCTTCTGATATCTTGGACTGGAGTCATCTAAACAAGAGAAGTATTAGAGGCAGAGGTAGGTAATGCTGGAATAATAATCACTGGCCTACCATCAACATGCAAGAAAGGAAACAAAATATTTCTAAAATTCATAATAATTCCTCCGCCTCTCTCCATAGAAGATATGAAATCATCCTTGTTCTCCATAAATTTTTCCAGTTCAGGGGTCAACTGTCTGATCTTGATGACTTGTTCTCTGAAGGATTGATTGACAGGAGGTAGCTTCATGTTCTCTAACATAATATTGAAATGGTTGTTGAGTTGATGCTTGGTTTAAAGTCTTTTGAAGTAATAATCTACCTTGTCTTTCACTTCTTTCTGAGAGGTAGAAGCTTTTCCCATATAGTCATGAACAATCTTCATTATCTCTCTAGTTGTTTCTCTAGTAGAAGTGACCACATTGGTCAAATCAAATGAGTCCACAGAGCCACTGGTTGATGCTGAACCAAGCTCCTCCTTCATCACACCTCTAATCTGATCCAAATCCACTGATGTTCTTGAGGCAAGGGAACTAATAGAAAAGGTTACTATTTCCTCGATGTTTTTGGTGAACCCACTGATAATATATTTCACTTTGGAATCATGGGTGCTTAAATGATATTTCATGGAGGTTTTAAATCCTTCAAATACTGATACCATCTGGCGTACAACACTTTTTACATAAACTAAGTCTTTGTCTACTTGAGATCTATAACTCATATATGATTCTAAAAAGATAACAAATTTCATTAGATTTTCTACATCCTCTGCTAGTCTAGATACTTGATTCTAGAATGCTGTAACTTCTTCCACTATCTCTTCCAAAAAGGTAGAGACATTATATCTAAGAGAGAGTTCAGAAGACTTTTCCAAATTTCTCATCTCTATAACAAATCAGTGATTCAATTAGGCAACAGAAGCACTAAAAGACTCTTTTAACTCATTATTTAAGGATTCAAGATCATCCCTAGTGATCATAGCAGTAGGTGTAACCAAAACAGTTGCTCTTTAATATACTATACTGGTCACTGAGTCATTCATAATCAATTGAATGGATGACACCCATGAGGATTCCATTTTCCTTATTTCTACCACAAAACTGATTTTGAGATTAGACTTTAGCTTATCTAGATCAAGCATTCTAACTACATCTTCAGGTAACAACTCAGTCTTAATATCATAATTGATTTTTGGTCTATTGTGGGATGAATCATTATCAGAATCTAGATAATCCAATTCACAAACCACAAAACCTAGGACTTATTCCAAATCAAAAATTTCAACTACCACTGAAACATTGCCAAAACTGATTGGATGCTCCCCCTCAACAGATGCATTCTCTTGTACAACAACAGCATTCTTAGTAGGTCATTCTTCCTCAATATAATCCTCTACAATCAAATCCATCTCTACAATAGCAGGAGGCTCCTCTAGAGTAAGAACAGGTCATCCCATCTCACCCACTACTTCCTTAACAGGCACAACTGAGCTTCGAATCAATGGAATCAGTTTTAAACATACAGAATCAGGGGATTTAGATTCATTCTATCTTCTTCTTCATTATCAAGAGCTGGAAGGTCCTCCTTAACAACAAGTGTTTCTTCTTCTAATAAAGTTTTATTACATAATGATATAATTTCAGCAACAGGACTTGAGGGAATGTCCAGATCCCTTCCATCAGCCATAGAAGTCTCCTCTTCATCTGACTCATCACTGCACTCATGTTCTTCTCCATCAGGTCATACACCTGGATCTCTCACACCCTTAGGCCTTGAAGGATGATCCACAGGATTGAACTTTTCAAATAGATTCTTGTCATCATTAACCCACTCTCTTCTCAATGGATTCCAGTTTATTTTCATGTATTTGCAAACAGTGCTTGTCATACAAAAGTTATTATTTACTACCACTGTCTCATCTTGAGACTCAGATACCCCTTTCACATTGATCATCACTAAGATCATCATGGTAAAGAATAATGAATTTGTTTTTGACTTTGGTCTAATCATCTCCTCCATTTGAATCATCATCAGCCTGCACATATTCACTATCACACCATGTCTCAAAATATGTAACAAATAGATATCCTGATATCTTAAATTTGCAAAGTCCTCTCTTCATAGAATTAAAACATGATGAACAAACTTGAACATCAATCTGTTCTCTCCATCCATTTCAGCAGCCACCACATGTCTCTACTTTCCAATACCAGTGAGCTCCTCTAAAGCGGTCTCATAATAAAATATGTCACTTGTAGGTGGTACTAATCTCAAGAAATATCCAGGAACACCTTCATGTGGAACCTTCAGGCATTCAACCCACTCAACAGATAAAAAAGATATATCCTTCCCATTCACAAAGGAAATCATTCGGTTCTCATCATCTAGTTTCTCAAAGCTTACAAACTCATAGAACTTTTTCACCAGCATCAGATAGTAGAGGACATTATTGTTCGAAAAGAAATATTCCCACTTCTAATCTTCCAACACCATTAGAACTAATGATATACTGGACAACAACCATTCCATGCATGGCACTTTTTCAATCACAATAACTCTATTCTGTAAATGAGGGTTCATTGGTTGACTCCCCGACCTTGTTCTACCAACAATGCCACTTGCTTCTGGCTCGGTTTTCTGCTTCATCGCATTCGGCTAATCAATGTCATCTTTGATAGTAGGGAGTTTGGTTTTTTCCATCTCTGGATCGAGGAAGATAGGGTTTTCATGAAACTTGGGAGCTAAGGCTTGAGGTTAATGGAAAGGTTTTTTGGATTGATAAGTAACTAGGACATAGTTTTATAATTTAGGAATCATAAAATAAATAACTAAAATATCATAAGTATAAATGATTTAGATTCTGGCAGTAGGAAGAAGTTTAAAATAGCACACATCAGTATGATATATCAGTGAGACTTCCTAACAGTGAGGTTTATCTATCAGTGAGGTCCATCGGTGAGGTATCACATCGGTGAGGTTTATCGGTGAGGTATTACCTCAGTGAGGTTTATCGGTGAGGTATTATATCAGTGAGTTTTAGAATTCATAACTCATGTCTAATATAACTTAACCGATCCGAACATAATGGTTTTGTGAAAATGTCATCTAATTGATGTTCAATACCTATAAATTCAAGAGTACTATCACCTTTTTGGTAGTGATCTCTCATGAAATGGTGCCTTACATCAATGTGTTTGGTCCTAGAGTAAGACACATGATTCTTTGAAATGTTAATTTCACTACTGTTATCACAGTTAATAGAAACATGCTTAAAATCATATCCAGAGTCCAATAGAGTATGTTTCATCCACAGAATTTGTGCACAGCAACTATCAGTAACTATATACACTGCTTCAGCAGTGGAAAAATCTACAAAAATCTACTTGTTACTACACCATGATACTAAGTACTTACCAATAAAATGAAATTTTCCAAATGTTCTTTTTCTTTCCTACTTGTAACCAGAAAATTTAGCATCTGAATGACTAATTAATTCAAAATATTGTCCTCTTGGGTAAAACAAACCTAAATTTACAGTGTGTTTAAGTTATTTAAAAATTATTTTAACTGCAAATAAATTAGATTATTTGGGATTATCTTGAAATCTTGCACACATACATAAAATAAACATAATATCCGGTAAACTAGCAATGTGATAAAGTAAGCTTCCAATCATACCTCTGTAGTTGGTTTGATCCACTGGTTTTCCAGTTTCATCTACATCCAATTTATAGATAGTACTCATAGGAGTATCACTTTCCTTATTACTATCCAAGCCAAAACATTTTAAAAGATCCTTGGTATATTTACCTTGATTCAAAATAATACAATTTTCATTTTGAAAAACAAAAAATCCAAGAAAATATTTGAGTTCTCCCATTAAAATCATTTCAAAATCATTTTTCATATTTTTTGAAAAATCAAAACACAATGAATTTTTAGAAGATCTAAAAATAATATCATAAACAGAGATTTGTACTATCAAAACAACTTTATAAATTATTTTAATAAAAAGTGTTGGATCAAAAATCCCTTTAGTAAAACCTTTAAAAAAATAAAATTACTAAGTCTATCATACCAGGATCTTAGAGATTCTTTCAAATCATATAAAGATTTGGATATCTTGAAAACTAGATTTGGAAAATGAGAATTAGTAAATCCTGGTGGTTGTTCAACAAAAACATCTTCAATTATAAATCCATTTAGAAAAGCACTTTTGACATCCATTTTAAATAACATGATATTTAGATGAGCATCATAGGCAAGTAGAATTCTAATAGCCTCTAATCTAGCTACATGAGAAAGGTTTTCCTCGTAGTCTATACCATCTTCTTGACTATATCCTTGTGCAACTATCCTATCATTTTTCTAACTATATTTACAGATTCATCAACTTTGTTTCTAACAATCCATTTAGTCCCTATTTTCAAAGTGTCCTTAGGTCTATCAACTAATTCCCAGACTCTATTTCATTCAAATTGATTATGTTATTCTTGCATAGCCATTAACCAAAATTCATAATAAATTGCATCATTGACATTTTAGGTTCTAGATGTGAAAGAAAAGCTAGATGTTCAACCTGATTTCTTAGAGAAGCTCTAGTTTGTGTCCCTCTATAGAGATTACCAACAACAGAAACTAAAGGATGATTCTTTATAATTCTAGTTGATCTTGTAAAGGAATGACTAGAAATTTCAGGATCTTCTCTAAGTTTGGGTTCTATAGAAGCAGATTCTGGAATATGTCTAGAACTAAAGGTTTTTACAGAAGGTTCTTTAGTTTTATCATTAAGGTCCAGAACATTCAAAACTTTTTCAATATTTTCAAGAGAAGACTTAGGTTCATGTGGATCAGTTTCATCAAACATTATGTGAATAGATTCTCCCACAAATTTGGTTTTTTTATTAAAGACTCTATAGTCTTTTCCAGTTATAAAATATATGAAAAAGATTCCTTCATCAATTTTAGAGGCAAACATGTCAAGATTTTCCTTGGTATTAAGAATAAAACCCTTGAAGCCAAAAACTCTAAGGTAATTAACCTTAGGTTTCTTATTATTCCACAACTCATAAGGGGTCTTTTAAAGAACATGTATAATCGAGACACTATTAATAATATAACAAGATTTATTAATAGCTTTAGCCCAAAAATTAATTTTCAGATCATATTTATTAATCATTTTTCTTTCAATTTCTTGAAGGGTTCTATTTATTCTTTCTACTACACAATTCTATTTAGGTGTTCTAGGGGTAGAAAAGTTGTGACTATAGCCATTGTGTGAGAAATAAGACTCAAACTCATGATTTTCAAACTCACGGCCATGATCACTTATCAGTGTCTGAATCTTAAGTCCACTATAGTTGTCTACAGACTTGGAGTATTTAATAAATTAAGAACAGGCTTCACTTTTGTGATCTAAGAAGTATACCCATGTATATCTAGAGAAGTCATCTACTAGGACATAGACATAATGCTTCCCATTTAAACTAGAAACTCTAGAGGTTACAAACATATCCATGTGAACCAACTCGAGAGGTTGAGATGTTGAAACTTCCTTCTTTGATTTAAAAGAATAATTATGATTCTTTCCCTTTTGATAGGGATTAAAAAATTTGTCTGATTGGAATTAAAGTTTAGGTAGGTCTCTAACTAAGTTCTTCCTAGTCAATTTTCCAAGTGAATGAATATTGCAGTGTCCTAATCTTATGTTCCATAGCCAAGATTTATTCTGAAAATCATTTAAGAAAGTAACATTTTGTTTAGCTAAAGAATTCAAATCAACAGCATGAACATTTTCATTTCTTAGAGCTGAAAATACTAAAAAATTTTGGAATTAAAAACATTACAAGAATAATTATCAAATTTAACATTAAAACCATAATCACATAACAGAGAAATACTTAACATATTATTTTTAAGTCCATCAGAAAATAATACAATGGAAATTAAAACTGAATCATTGTTACCAATCTGTCGTAGGCCAATGATCTTTCCTTTAGAGTTATCACCAAATGTTAAATGGCCTCCATCAACATTGATTAAACTCTTAAATCACGACTAGTCTCCAGACATGTGCCTTGAAAATCCACTATCCAAGTACCATACCTTCTTATGAGAACTCTTCATGCAAGTTTCCTCCAAAATAGGTTTAGATGGAAAATGATTTTGGTACCTAGATCTTCTTGAGTCCAGAAAGGTTAGTAAGAAAAGATTTACGTACCGAAATTTGACTTCTGGGTTTCATATAATTTACATAATAAATATATTTTTAAAGATAAACTTTATTTGGTCTATAACCATATGAATAACTATTTCAAGCAGAGAATTTCTAGAATTATAACTAGCAGCATTCTATCCAGATTTGGAAATGAGTCTAGTTTTAGTAAATGGTCTATGTCCAGGATGAGAGCCTCTTCCAGTAGTATACATTGGTGGAACTTGTATTCCTAAAATTTTAGTGAGAGTATATTTTCCATTTGTAAATTTTTTTACATCCTCCCTTAATTTTTCATTAGAAAATTTTAGTTCAGTATTTTCCTTCATCAATTTAGAATTATTTTTTTTCTATATCAAGGGCAGATTTTAGAGAGATAGATATAGCAAGATATTTCTTCAAGGTTTTATACTTGTCCTTAAATTCATTACATGGATCTTCTAGAATATTATAGTATTCAAACAATTCTTCACTAGAAATATTTTCAGATTCAGAATCAGAATCAGAATCAACTCCAGAATAGTATGAATTTAAAACAGGAGGGTCTAGAGTTACAATAGATGTGTTTATCATAAAACACATGTTAGCATGATTCTTTTCAGAGTCAGAATCTTTAGATTCACTTGTGTTGTCTTCTGAAGCACTCCTGGTAGAATTCATAGCTTTCTTGAGCTTATTGTCCTTGTAGTCATATTTCTTTTTGAACTTCAATTTTGGAGAATCTATTTTTACATATCCTTTCCACTTGAATTCATATCAGATAATCTCATCACCTTTATCATACATCTTCCAGTCTTTCTTCCAATGTCCTTTTTATCATATTTTTCTTTGTAATTTGATTTTCTGATGAATTTATTCTTTCTGTAGAACTTCTAAAATCTTCTCGCTATTTGAGCTATATTAGCATCACTGTCAGATTCTAAACATTCACTTGTTGAGCTTTTAGTTTGTATGTGTAATCTCTCCTTGTCCTTTCTTATTAAGGCATTGCACTTAAAAGCCACTGACTTCATTTTAGATTCATCATCTTCTTCCATATTCACCATGAGTTCTTCCTCATACATTATAATCTTATCACATAATTCTTTAACAGGTAGTGTTCTGATGTCACATGATTATCTAATGGAAACGGATGTGCCTCTCCATCTTTCTGGAAGACATTTTAATATTCTCGTGATCTATTCTTTTGCAGGAAAAACTTTACCAGGAGATCTCATGGTGTTGACAATCACATTGAACCTGAGATACATATCAGAAATGGGTTCATCATGATTCATTTTAAAATTATCATATTTAATAGTATATGTGTTCATTCGCATTGCTTGACATTGGTTATTCCCTCATGGGAAATAGTCAAAGTGTCCCAAATTTCATATGAAGTTTAACAAGAAGATATTCTGTTAAATTTCTCATCACCTAGAGAACAGTACAAGACATTAATTTCCTTATAGTTATTATTGTCAGCTATCTAAGTAGGATCATCCCAAGACGTTCTAATAGTCTCTGGAATTTTATATTGTGTTTCTACGGAGGTGCATATATCAAATCCCATACTTTCAAAATGAGTTTTCATTTTAAGCTTCCACTGGGAATAATTTGTGACATTAAAAAATGGTGGCTTGTTGGTAGCAGCACCTTCTAATCTATTATCCATAGATAGAGCTTAGAAAAAATATTTAAAGATATAAAATTTGGAACTAAAATAAATTTAAGATCCTCAATATATAACTAAAATCATAGTTGAAAAATATAGTGTTTCAAAAAACCTTGACAAACAAAACAACCTATAACAACAAATGTTGGTTGGAGTGGATACAAAAGAGGGGGTGAATTGAGTTCTAATTAAAATTTCTGTTAAAAATATTTATATTAAAATCCCGCAAATTAAAAATAAGTTAAACTATAGTGAATTTATACATATTGTAAACGATCAATTAGTTTCTCAATGATAGATTAGGTATTAGTTAATTTAATCAGGAGATTAAATTAACATTTGAAACTAACTTACTATTTCTAAATAAGTATAAACACTTGCTAATCTAATTATCAAAGTAACTATAAAACAAATTTTATATAAAAGTAATTAGCAGGGGAATATAAAATATATAGTATACTTTAATCTTAATCAAAGATTCATAGTAGATGTAACCAAGAGGTTCAGTCTCAAGATGAGACTTATTCCTCTCAAATAATTTATATAAATTTGATCCACACCCTAGATCGGGGTAAACAATAGTGCAAAGACTGTCCAGGTACTAAGACATGTACCATAGTTTTAGGTGGGAAATAAACAGTAGAACACATGCTATCCAGGTCACACTCAACCTCTTCCCCAATTCACCGTGGGATATAATAATGTGTAAGAAGTTTGGAGTGAGGATTTAGTATCCTCGAGTTCATTCAAAGAGTCAGTGTGTAAATAAACTACTCAAAAAGTAAAAGAATAAAACACAATATAGATAAATATATAGAGATGTGTTTAGAGTTCTCTATGTGTTATGAGTGAAGATATATACTCCTTGGATTTATGTAAATGAAGCTCTGAGTCCTTCTCTAGTTGTTTTCTGAAAAACAGAGGGTTGTTTTATTTGAGTTTAGTTTGATCATTTTGAGTTCATGAAGAGCTTTAGTTGTAGTTCTTCACACCTTGAATAAGGTGAAACTTGTGTTCTCCTTTAGGAAGAATGGATTCATGTATGTTCAATGATCTTTGACTATAGAAGTAGTCTTTCTATTTTCACCGCTTTTCACCATTCTTTTTCCTATTGTATGTAATCTTCGTGCAGCTACTTTTCTACACTCTTTTCACCTCTATTTTTGTGCACGGTCTTTGTCCTTCTTTTTATAGGTTTCAGTTCTAACAACAGGAATGATTACCTTTTCATGGGTACTAGGCATGGTTTCCTAACACACCAACAACCCACATTAAATAACATTGATTGCATTAAAATCATCAAATATTACCATTGCTTAATAAAATAAATAATATTGACAAAAGTGGAGTTTAGTACTCATTGACTAGTAAGTCTATAAGTATCTTCTATTTGTAGATATGCAATGGTGGACTTTGAATAGCAGTGAGCTCTTATAGGTATCTCTTTGATGTTGTACAGGTAGCTCCTTGAATTGGTAGCTGTTACTCTGTGTATCAGTAGCTCTATATACCAGTGACTCTTTCTATCGGTAGCTCTTTATCTATCGGTAGCCCGCTTGTCTATCAGTATCTTGCTTGTCTTGGTGACTCTATATCAGAAACCACATTTATCGGTAGACATTATGTCAGTAGCCTTGTTCCATCGGTATACTTATGCATACCAGTAGACTTGTTCTATCGGTAGCTCAGCTTTTATCGGTAGTGGTCAGTATTAGTGGACTTATCAGTGTCATGTGCTTACTGGTGGACTTATACATACCGGTAGCTCTGCATATTGGTGACCTTTGCTTATCAGTGAATATGTCTATCAGTAAACTAAGTACCAATAGAGATGTTTGTTTATATCATTAGCTATAGGAATATCAGTGACTTAACACTTATCTATTTTATGAAAAACATATCCATTTGGGTTAGAATTATTTCAAAAGTCATATAAACATAGCTAAACATTGATTAACATATTTCCTAGAGTATTTTAATATAATTATCAAGTTGATCATAGATTTAAAGAATTAATATATAGATACACATTATTTTGGATTATCAAAGTATGTGAAGGCATAATTGGGATTATCAAAATAGGTGAGGTCAACAAAATATTTTTACGATTATAAAATATTAAAAAATAAACATTTCATTTTCAAAATTATATTTGGAAATTTTGGTGACCCAAAACACAATCCTCCAAAAATAATGAAAACATATCATTGATAATCACTCATTCAGAAAAAAATGTAAAAAATATTAGTTTTTATAGTAATTGGATTCAATTCCATCTACTAAAGTGAAAAAAGAACAATAATAAAATTTATAGGGAATTTTATTAATGATAAGGTAGGAAAATGGTCAATATATGGTATAAATTGTTGTAAAAACATCATGGGAAAATCAATGAGATCTTTTTGAAATGAGAAGTAAATAAGGATAGTAAATTTATTTACTGGGACATCAATTTGTAAATAAAGGCACAAGATATTGGGAAATCAAAGAGGCTGAAAAGTGTTAACATGAAACAAAAACTAAAATCATCTAAAAATGACTCAAAAAACATGATTCAATTTTTTATTAATATAAATATTTTACCGTTTTATTTATTATTAAAATTATTTATTTTATTAAAAAATTAATTAATTATTTTAATTTTCAATATTATTTAAACACATTTCAATAAAATTTGTACAAAATTTAATAAATATATTTCAAACCCAAAACCATACCAAATTATATAATTTCATGACCCCTTCCCTCAAATATTATCCTTCCTAGATTAACAATGAAGAATGCTTGATAATAACCATTCAGATCCATCCCTAGTAGGCCTTGGGTTGATAACTTCCACTAAGGGTATGCAAATATCATCATTGGATGAATTAACTTATTTAATATATATAGGATTTGGAGATATGATATTTAGGATCAATCAATTACATATAATAGTATATAAAAAAACCAAAACCTCCCCATAAAGAAAGTAATTAAAACACATACAAGTAAATATAAATAAATAAATACCCAAAAAATAAATTATTTATAAGTTACATAGTGACAGTCTTATTTTCCTGGGTAGTAATTTCAATCAAATTCTATGTAGACATCCTAAAATACTATAAATATTTATTTATATACATGAGAGTATACATGTATTCTCAATTGGGAATCCATTTTTTTTCATGCACATGTGAAAGAGGAATACTAATGTAGAAGTGAGAAAACCATAGAACCAAAAGAACCTATACATGTAAACTGACCAATAACATCTTCAACATGGTGTTATCACCAAATAACTCATCACATTATAGTAAAATAATATGAATTAGATCGATAAGTGTACCCCGAACCACTTTATCAATGATTCTCTACTCATAAACTCCAATTTCTAACAATTTCGTGCTTCATTATCATCTATATAATATCACACGTCAAAACCCCATAGTAAGGCAACATAAAATATCATCCATTGACAATAGGGAAAAAAATTACATTATAACTTTTTCACCAACCCTGAGTCCATCAATTCACATCTGATCAACAAATCCTGAGTAGTAGGGTATCCTGAACATAAAGGGAATCAAATTTATAACCCCCTCCAATAATTGAAGACCCACACCATTAGAAATATCATCACATTAAATCCCTCATACCGATATCAAGGAAATCACATCACATTACCACTACAAATAATTTCTCTTATGGACATGACATCCATTTAATATCAACCTTGCTGGATGAAAGAGTAGCTAAGGGGGGGGGGGGGTAGGTATCCAACGGTCCATCATAACCACTAGGATGTTGGAAAAAATTCTCTGATAAATATATACGGGTTTTGGAACATGGCACTTGACATGGGGGGTTTATATAGAATTCCTGATGAATATAAAATATATGTATATTTATTTGTCTACAAACACTCCCAACCAATAGATTCTCATAAAAGCACAAACCAAATCATGACAGATCACAGTTTATCTACCTCCTCTAAATTCATAAGACTAAATAATTATCCATAAGAAACATTTCATTGTTCATTATCATTCTTAGTTTAATACATTTTCCAAATATTACATTACCCACCAAAACCATTTAAACAACCAATTAAAATATTTATTTCAGATGTTTTAAATTACATTAATCATAAACCATGATTAAACAATTATCCCTTTTTAATTAATTAGAGATTTATATTTCATTATCCAAACTAGACCATTCCATATTAATTACAATATTATCTTTTAATTCCATTACAACCTAAAAAAATAACATAGAAAAAAACAATAAAAACAAACATCCCCTCATCCTTTTCCAATTATCAATCCAAAAACCCCATATCACTAAAAAAATTATATTATAACCCCCCATAACCTGACCATAAATATCATCACATTCTTCCCCACAACACAACCACCCATCAACACCCCACATAATGAGCACAGAAAAACCCAACCACACATCACCTCCAATAGCACAACTACCCCAAAATACATGATTAAACCATCACATCATATCAACGTAACATTTTTTATATTTTTTCAAGGGGATTTCATTATAAACCGTTTTACATTTGATGTTCTTATCAAAAATGGAAAAATATTTCATAAGTATCCACTTTTTTAGAGTATTATAAGTTATTAACCAATTCCATTAAAGTGATGAAAAATAATACCTTGAAAGGTTTCCATAATAAAAAACCTGAACAACCCGAAAAGTCACCAAAGAAACCAATTTTTAATGATAAATTTATCTCATTCAATAAAAACATTAAAAATAAAATCAAAATCTTTATAGACATGAAATTTCAACCATTTCCCATTTGATTTCAAATAACTAGTTAATTATCATCATTTGTATAAATGGTAACCATAGAACAAACATTAAAAATCATATTCCATCCTTCATGGTACACTATGTGGGAAATTAAGGAAACCCTTACCATAAATAAGGAATTCAGATCACTTCATAATGTTGATGTAAGAACATTTCCACCAACAATCCCTATAATGAATAATAACACCTCTACCGCTTAGAACTAAATAAGGAAATAACCCCCCTTATCAAAATTTCCCAAAAACCCAACAATTCCAGATATATTATCCCCTAAAAAGGATTAAACGTGGGGAAATTATAAGGGAATAAGGTTGGTACATTCAATATGTCACCAAAATCAACCCTCAATGAACAATGTTGAAATCCAAAAACATGGTTCCAAAATATTTCCTTGGGATGCACTTCATTCAAAAATTAAAAAAAAAGAAACAAAAGAAAATATTTCTGGTATGATGGGATCTAGGAATTTATAATTGGGTAGAAAAATGTAGAACTATGGGGCCACCGCCTAGATCATGCCATAGTCAACCTAAATAAATAAGTGACTATGCTGAATAACCCCCTACAATTCAACAACCTAATTGGTCGAACCATTATTTGGGATATGTGGTTATTTAAATGATATATATCCTATTAATAGGGGATAATTCTGGAACAATACTACATAGACCTTCAAAAACATTGAAGGTGTTATTCCTTTAACATCCCAGGCCTTTAAGATATGGATTTTTCACTTCATATATTAATATTAAATACATTAAAAAAGTATCCTCATGAGGACTATAGTTTTCTAGTACTTTGGATACATAGAACACAATGACTTAATATGGTGAAGGATCATCAACATATCCCATAAATATCATTCACTTTATTAATGATACATAAAACCTACAATTATATCCGACAGGAATGAATCATAATAAAGGGTGGGTTTCTATTTTAGTTGTAGTAAATAAATAATGTACATAATAAAAACATTAACATATGTGTATGAGAACATGGGCTTAGATTTATAAAACCATACCCTTCATAACTAAGATCATAACCATGATTAATGAAATATTTATTTGTAGATCATTACGCAGTAATCATAAGGGAATAGAGATCATAATTCATGAGATAATAACATTTGAATAAGATATGGAATTGTGGAAGATGAATAAGCACATAAAATAATTCAATATAATTGATGGATTTTTAAATTAAATATCATTGAAATTTATGGGAAATAAACCTATCAATCTGGTAAAGCCACAATCCCTAATCACAACCCTTTTCTTATGGTGTAATGGGTTCACATCCCAAACTGACATGTAGAATAAATTCCATTACGGTACTGATTTCACATCCCATTATAGCCCGATCTTATTATACTTGGTTCAATCCTTATTTCATCCATGTTTATATAAAGATATATATAAATCATTTCCCAATGCATTGGGGAGATATAGGTCCTACCAGGAACATAATGAAAAGATAAATATGTGTCACATTATCATAAACATTCATCATATCATAATTTATTAAATGAAATTGGAATCATTAAAATTTCATCATATCCTAATCAATTAAAAAGATACATGTTTATTAATAACTTTATAATAGTATTACACATTAATTTAAGCATGTTTCATAAGTTATATATCATTTTATTACACATGTAAGAAAATTTTTTTATGAACAACTTTTCAACTAAAACCAAAACAATTCAAGGTATGATTCAAAATAGGGTCCTTAGATAATATCTCTAATAAAGAATAAACTATAAAAAAATGAAATATTAGATGAAGAATAATTATGAATGATCACATGGAACATTATGTGCGCAATAACCATTCCACACTGAATTGTATTAAAAAAATAAATTCATTTTGAAAAACATTTTCCTTGAAAAAATACTCGATAACATATAAGGATGAATTGAAATCATTGATTTTTTTAAAATAACATTTAAAAAAATATAATGGAAGAATTGAAAATCCTTTAAAATGCCTTATAATCATAATTTTTTAATCTATATCATTAAATATAACCTTTTAAAATATATAATGGAATATTTGAAAATCATTTAAAACACTTTTTATACATAAATCATTTTTTAGATCCTATTCATTGAAATTAAGCATTGAAAACATATAAGTGTAACATTGAAAATGGTTTAAATTTTTTTTAACACACTAATTTTTATTTAAAATTATTTACCTAGGATATTCACATGCAATATCATTTAAAAATAGTTTTAAAATTATTTGTAGAAAATAAGGTTTTCGAATAGAACAGATTTCTAACTGAAAAGAGAAATAAGGTCTTATTTCCTAGAAACAAATATTTATTATTTTAATTAAAAAAGTGTATAAAGAGGTACCATTATATCAAAATATCATGAATAACAAGATTTTATTTTTTTTAATTTCTAGAGGTATATTATAACATATTATCAATGGAATCATAATCATAATCAATCCCAATAAATGATGAGATTGTATTAAAAAACTCTTACAACTTTTGTAACGCTGAATTGTATACCCCATAAAATAATAACATAAAAAACTTAATATATCCCATAGATGAAAAAATTAATAATATTACATGGAAAAGGGACAATATATTCACCTTTTGAAAGAATTTATGTGCATAACATGACATATGTCTAAAAGAATGTAATTTGAGACAAAAATCCCTTTTCTTCTTTGGAAACATTTTAACCTTAAAACCCATAAAAGATATACCCTAAAGTGGAATGTAAATAAAAAAAATTATATGTATAGTAATTAAAAAATATATAAATTTTAAATATACACCCCACCAATAAAAAAAGTGGTTTACCTGGCTTATGTATCACATAAAATTAATTTGAGATTGCAATTCCATACTTGTTGAGTAAATTTTTCATATTGAGCATCATAAAATAATAAAATAAATTAAAAAATTTAATATCTTTAAATATATTAATATCATTTTATATCATGTAATAATATATTATAATCACCACATAGTGAAAATGATTGGTAATTATGTCATATGAATGACATAAAAAAGTGGGATTAGAAACCCCCTTTCCAGAACTCTTGACATTAATTTTTAATCATAACAATAACATATATAATAAATATATTTCAATATAAATTTATTAAAGAGCCATAATAATATATATCAACCATATATTATTGTATTTTGACATTTTATTACCCATTTATTAACAATTCTATGTTCAAATTACATTTTTGGAAACAACTGTTTCTTTATAAAAGTATTCATTTGGTATATATTTTGGTCTCATAATTTAGTCATGATTTCATAGTATAAATAATGAGAAAATTTAAATAATTATCATATATATTATAGAAATATGTAATTATATAAATCTATAATGGTATAAAATTTAAATGAAATAAATTGTTCAAGTAGATGTTAGGTCATACGCACACATGAATGTTGTCTTCATTTTACTACTAGATTAAATGAAAAAAATTTAAGTGATATATATATATATATATATTATCATTCATGCAATATTATTATTTCTAATATGTCACATATTTTTATTAAACACATCCTTAATAAATTCCATGTCATGTATATGTGAATAGCATGACTTCGTGAGGTGGTAGTCCATTATACACAAGAAATGATGTTATCATATTCCCACAAATTGGGAATCATGAATTAAAATGTCATAAAGTAATTTCAAAAGCATAATGGAATCATTAATATCATATATATCATATTAAAATTGTGTTTAAATAATTATACCCAACCACAAAAGTACATAATGGAAAAAACGAATGACATTGGTTCACGAGGTGGTAGTCTAATTTAAAAGCAAATAATAAATTCACAATCAATTTGGTGAAAGTGTGTGTGGTTGTAGGTCATACACATAACATAAATTAAAACATGTAAATGAAATATAAATACATAATAATATACTCATCATATTAAAATAATTAAGGTTTATTTATGAAGAAATAAAACAAATATGTTCGTTGGTGAATGTTATCTCTTCTTAGGTTATCACCTTTTGGATTAACAAAAGGGATTCTACAGTTGTCTATTTTGAAAAACTAAAGTTTAGGTATAAAAGATAAATTTGGAGAAGTAATTTTAGTAGATATTTTATGAACCATTTGGTTTTGATGGTGTGAAGAGAGGGGATGAGAGGGTGGCCTTTTATAAGTGGTTGAGAGTGAACAGTAGCTATTTTCAAAAGAATGCAATGTGTACCCACTTTTTTAATTAAAAAAATGCTTCATTAGTGCACATAACTAGAATAAAAAAGTATTAATTTCAAAATATTCCCATAAAAATAGTGATATATTCGTTTTTATATTATTTTTTGTGAAGTTTAAGGTTTTATTCCCTTGGTAAACTCATTTTTCTCTTCATCACGGTGACTAAATTTTAAAAGTTTTCACAAAATATTTTTCTCAAATATTAATTTTCCCATATAATAAAATATAACTTATTATGATTCCAAATATTTAGTCTTTTTTTAAAATTTATTTTGCAAAATTGGTAGAAATTCATTTAAAATTAAACTCATGGTCACGATGATAATGCATGTTATTAAAAGTGAACATGTTCAAATGTTAACAATTTATTATGTCCAATCTAATGATGAAAATTTATTGAAATAAAGTAATTTTTATTTACAGATATATAAATAATCTAACAATAATTTAATCCTAATTTAAAATATAATATATCTATTTAAATAGTCTGAAAAAATGGCAACTTTTAATTAAAATTATATAATTTCACTATTTTTCAAAAAATAAATATTTTCCAGAAAAATAAAAAAAACACATTTTGATAATGATGATATTATGAAATAAGAAATAAATTTTATATTTTGAAATAAAATTTATAATTGTTTCTTGAGTTACTTTTATAATTTGTTCTCCATTAAAACGTTGTAAAACTACCTTTTACAAAAATGTATATTTTTTTTTGTAAAATGGGATTTAATCATATTTATTTCCTAGAAAATAGATAAGATGTATGTTAAATTTTCAAATTAATATATTATATATCAATTTCATCAAAATCATTCATCAAAATTATCTTGTTTAATTTATTGATATATACAGGTTTATGTATAGAGAAATAGTCTTTGTTAAATAGATTTTTTTATTGTAATATGTTTTTTGCAGTAACTTATAATTAATTAGTTACAAAATAGTAAATTTTATAAAAATTAATAAAAGATATTTTTAGAATTTATTTAACACAATTCATATCATTCACCCCAATAGATATGTGATAACTATAATAATATTTTAATAATATATCAAGTTTCATTTAAACTCATTGTTGCGTGTACTACAAGTTAATCATGGTGTTGCATGTATTGTAATATAAACTTAGTATTGTGTGCAACAAATGAAAAATATCCTTGATGTGTATACCATAAGATAAAAATATATTTTCTCTATAGTGTAAAACTGGTTTGGTGTTGCATATTAATTAATCCTAACTTGCAATAGCAGGGAATGAAATCCATTGAATTAATATATTTTCTTCAAAAATAATTATTTATAGAAACTGATGGTGTTAAATTAAACACCTCTAAAAAGGAATTTCACCGTCACAATCCATCTAGTTCATTATTATTTTAATTATTTATTATTCCATTAACAAAAACCCATATCCTAAAAATGAATACCCAAACATCATTTAAAAAAGTAATGTTAGTAACATTATGGTTAACCAAAGTAACTCAAAACTCGGTTTCTAAATAAAAGGAAATAGGAGGGATGTGAATATTTTGACTGAGAAAAAACCATAAATAATTATATAGTGTGACAAAAATAACTGATCACATGAATTTCCGTGATCTAGGTAATGATAGTGATCATTACACCATTTCCAAATATTAATGAGAAAGGTTATAAATATCATAAAAAATAATGATAACATGAGAAAATATTATTTCAAGACCCTTTTCATAAAGTTAAATAATTTTCACAACAAGATACACCTACTTGATTTCATTCTACTTCATATAAACAATCCCACCTTTTTTGTGTCTTGACATATTTTTACATCATATCATATATCATGAAATTATACTGAATTTTTTATCCATGAATAACTAAGGTATAACATGATCCATAGATACAATGATAATTTTTTCCGAATATCATCAGTTATCATTCAAACATTGTTGTTATCATATGTTTTCCATTATGTGTAAATCATTATACATTGAAATAAAACATTAGTATCTAATATATCGTTTGATGATCAACATATTTCATATATGGTTAACTATTTTACCCTTCTGAAAAAAGATATTACAAGACATCAAAAAAAGGTCAATAAATTTCTAAAAAAATTCTTAAAATTGATCCCCCATAAATCATAATATAGATTTTGAATGAAATATACCCAATATGTGAGTACTTTCATCATATATTCCCTTGAAACATGTAAATTACATAAATTACCAAAAAAACCATATTTGTTTGTTCATTCCTTACATAAAACAAATATTAATGGATATATTCCTTAATGCTAATATTGTTTTAATCTCTATCCACGATAGCATAAACCTCTTTTTAACAAATCGATAATCTATGACAATGTAATTACTATTATCCAATTTACATTATTTATATCCAATATCTATTAATAAAAAATAAGCACATCTTTTTCATCATTTGGAATATATTTATGGATAATATACCTTAATCAAAATATGAGCATTCCATTAAATCTCGTTATGAATACATCACTATCATTCAACACATTCTTATAAATCTTTATCAAAGAAATTATAGTAAAAATGATTATATATTTAAAAAATTAAAATTATTGAATAGAAATACATAAAAACATTGAAATTTCTATATAATCATTAATACATTAAATAAGTATCCTTATATTATTCCTGAATACCACTTTTCTCTCATATGTCTTGGATAGTCTCTTCCTCATCAATAGTATGACATTTAATCATACCACTTTAGTGACTCACTTCATTATCTTCCAACTTAGTATATCAATTGACAAAATATCCATTTTCAACAACAAAATAACTCTAAAGTCGATGATATCATATATAGATAATTATTCTCATCCATTTCATTAACCAAAATATTCATTTTCCATTTTACAATTTCTTTCTTTTCATCATTATTTTTCACATTCAAACAATATTATTGTCCATTAAAGAAATTTCATAACATGATTATTCCCTAATTCATGACATGTATGAAAAATAATCATTTTTCCTCTATGTCAACATCATTTGATCTCTCGATGAACATTTTCATTATATTATTCGGTGAGTCTGAGTGTTGGTTATGGTACATGCGGTTAATCATGCTCCCCTAAAACTGATTCGAAATAATTAGAATATCTTTCTTTCCAAACACAATCCAATTTAATTTATATTTAATGAATTATTAATCAAAATAAATTTTAAAATGAATCTTTCTAATTACATCCATTTACTAAAATTAAATTAGTAGTGTCATAAACACTACCCATAGTGGGGAAACATACAATCTTGAAAAATTACATATATAACCACTAAATCATGAAAATACGTATTTTATATACGAAACCTTAGTTTTATCATTGGTCTTTCAAATATTTATTCTATTTTAATCTTCTATTATGGTTCATTATGATTTTGTGAATTTCTAAAGTATATCACCTCAGAGTGCCAAACCGTGAATGTTGTAAAGACCGTTGTAGTGCTATAATTCTCTATCAATTATTTCTCAATACAGTGTGTTGAGATTGTTACCATTATGTATATATTTTTTAGTGCCTCATCTTATTATAGTATCTATAGAGGGATGTATTTCTAGAATACCACATGATCCATCCTATACCAAAATTCGAAGAATATTTCATACACCATGACTCATCCTTAGGCTTATCCTTAGAGACAACCATAGAAATGTCCATAGAAATATCCCTATTGATCTAACTAGAATTTCATTATCCTAGATTGATATGGTTAACGAAAAAATTATTTTTATACCAAATATAGTGACCCAACAGTTTAATACATGAATTTTTCATCTTATTAGATGATCATTTAACAGATTATAATTATATAATCTTACAGACCCTACTAATTTAGTGCCTTTGCAATCATGAATCAAAATATTATAATATGGAGAATTATCTTCTATATATCCCATAAAGACCATCCCCTTTAAAAACCTACTTAGGGCATCTATTTATATCATGTGAAAAGGGATAATAAGAATGGTTGATCTCAAATTCCTAGTAAGGTAAATTAAGAAGATATGAAAGAATAACATGGGCAAAAGGATATGAGAACATGAGAATAAATTTTAAAAATAATACCCATCATATAAATGATCCTAATCATGAGTCACGAAATAAAAATTGGATGTTCATAATACATAATTCACAAGGTAATAAAAAGCATAAACCATGATAGTTTAATATATGAATAATGAATGGATTTGTGGAAGACACATAAGAAAATAAAATCATTAAACATAAAATACATAGTGATTTCAAAATATATTAGGTCACTCCAAAGGGTATATAATCACTAGGTGGGGAACACAACCATCCCATGTCATATACCTCTCTTTATAGTAGAATGGGTTTTCTCTGGAAACTGCCATTAAAGACATTGTACTTTACTGTACCATGTTTACTGCTTGTTCATACCCTACCTTAATGTATTAGGTTCACTCCTAGATCAATACATGTCTATATCACGAGATATATAAATAATTACCCAATTCATTGGAGGGAGATTTGGGTACCACCTATCATGTAATTAAATTATACATATGTTTTTTAAAATATTATAAACATTAATCATATCATAACCTATAAATTTAAATGGGTATCATAAACAATTCTTCATATAATAACCACTTGAAACGATATTGGTTAAATAATCATTTCATCATACAGTAACCTATGAAAATAAGTTGTTTTAATTTGAATTTTAATATTATATAACATATTAATGTGAAATAAGGTTCCTAAATAACATGTCATCTTAAACAAAAACCATTCCAACAAAAAATAAGAACATGGTCAATGGATCATGTCCCTCGTAAATTATAAACAATGCCAAATAATTTCTTAATTTTTGTAGAAGTATTTAGAAAGATCACATAGATCCTTTCTTATGGAAAATATAATTTATTCTTTGAAAAAACACTTTTTAAAACATAAAAAATGTTAAATGCCTTCTTCATTGAAAATGATTTTGACAACATATAATTGAAGTATTAAAATCATTGAAATCCTATTATTTATAAATAAAAATAAAAAAATTAAAAATGAACCAGTGAAAATCATTTTAATTATCTTTTAAACAAAAAAACTTTTTTAAATCCAATTCACTGATTGCAAACTCTCAATACATTTAATAGAACCCTTCAAAATCATTGATATAAAATTTTAAACCTATTACATTTTTTAAATCATTTTCTATAGAAATAACCATTAAGATAATATAATATATGATTTGAAAACAAAATAAAACAATTTTTAAGACATAAAATAATTTTTTTAAATTATTTTCCTTGAAAATTATATTAAATTATTATTTGAAAACATTTTTGAAAACAAATTCTAAAAACATGGATTTTGAATAAAATTATTTCTAAAAGAATAATGAAATGATTTCATATTTTATTAAATATGTTTTATTAAAAATGTTTTATTAATTACATTATGTATAAAATAGTGTAAAACAGAACCATTATTTTTAAAATATCACAAATAAACATAGTCAAATAAAATTCATAAAAATTAATGAGAGTTGAATCATAATATTTGATCAATGGAAACAAAATCCTAAACAGTCTTAATGAATGATGAGATTGTAGCAATAATAAAATACCAATTTGGTAAAATTGAATTTTATAAACTATAATGTATGAACATAAAATATCATAATTATGATTAAATTCAAGAAATTACCTACCAATGGGGCTGTATATACACACTGTAAAATAATATTGGTCTATAACACAACATACATTTAAAAGAAGAAAAATTAAGATAATAAATAAACTTATCTATTTGGTAACGTTTTATACATAAATAACTTGTAAAGAAGATCCTAATTGGTTATTTAAATAAAAAATAATTCATATTATAATAATCATAAATCAAATCTATTTTAATATATGATCCACAGAGATGAAATAGGTTTTCATCATGTCTTAGGTCTCACAGAAAATAACAGTGAGGTGGAAATACGATACAACATGATTAATTATTAAATCACAATCCTTTTGAAAGATCAAAATAAATTGAATCATTAAATATCATGAAATATAGTAAATTAGTTATATAATGTGTCATAGTTATGTATATACATGATAAAAAAATTGAGTGAAGGATATAGCCTAATTCTTGCTTAGATAAAATTGAGATTAAAAATCCCCTTACCTTAAGTATAGACTTCCATTGTAGTAATTCCAAACACATTTAAATTATATATATATTTATTTTAATTTTATTACATAATAATATCCATATGTATAATATCCTATATGATTTTATTATGTCATTTTATTACCCATTTATTATCAATTAAAATTTAAATTATTCCTGCTGTAATAATTGCTTTATTTTTCATAGTTTTTATGGTTTGTTATCATTTTGGTTGTTTTAAAATAATCACGATTAAAAAATCTTGGGAGTGAATAATATGATAAAAATTTAATATATTATATATATATATATATGTATAATAAGATATAATTATATAAATTTGAAATGAAATACACCATTCTTGGTGACTGTAGGTCGTATGTAGTCATGAACATTGTTTTAATGTTCTAGATGGATTGAAGGAAATAGATTTAAATGATATATATATATAATCATTACAGTAGAATTATTATTTAATATATATCAAATTATTTTATTATACACATCCTTAATAATTTCCATTTAAATAATAAACAAATGAAATCGCTTTGGGAGGCGGTAGTCTGCCACAAACACGAACGACATTATCATATTCCCAAAAAATAAAAAGAATAAAGGATCATATTATAATATAATTAAAGCATAATTAAATAAAAATTTTCATATATATTATGCATGATTATTTTGTCATTATATATTATAATTCTTTAATGTATGTAATGGAATCCCAAAATACATGGGTTCACAAAGTGTTTGTCCACCATAAACATGAAAGAATATTTCATAACCTATTTGATGGAATAATGTATTTTTGTATATTATAAATTCAACATAACAAAAAAATTAATATATAGTATGTAACACCACATGATTCTACGGTACGCTTCTCTTTGAATAATGCAATATCATGTGTTGTACGCAACATCGAGTTCTAACACACACCACAACCAATCAAACTAGCAGTTATGAATAGTAATACCTACTTTTTAAAATTTTATAAATTTTATATCTCAAAATGGACTTCATTTTTGGATTCAGAGTATCAAATTTAGCCTAAGGAGAAATTTTGGTACTTTTCGGATAACTTTAATATTTTGATGAATAGTGAAAATTACTAAATTTAAATTAAAAACAACTTTTTTAATCAAAATATTTAATAGTGATAAATTATGAATTTGAGTGGTTTTAAAGTATATTTAGAATATATTTTTACCATTTAATACAATTTTGGACATTTGACATAATTTCACAATTAAACCGAACATAAACAAGTATCAATCTTTTGATAGTTGTTATATCTTAAAAACACGCTTTTTGTTTTGACAGCGGGAATTAATTTTAAATTATTTTCTGTCACTTCTGTGTTTTGAATTTGGAAAAATGGATTCCATATTTGGAATCAGGATGTCCAAATTTTTGAAATAGTTAACTTTTATTTTTATACATTTTGAATAATTATTTCGGTAAATATTTTATTTACCATGGTTAAAGGGCAAGTCCGGTAAATAAGGGTTAAAAAATAATATTATAATAATACTAAATTACCCTAAAACATGTCCTAACCTTATTTTTGGATATATTTCAGACCATTACCATCTTTGGGTTGATTTGGGGACCCATGGAGCCACTTGTAGGTGATAGGGACACTTTATTTTAACTAAGTTAAAATAAATACAAAAATGACAAAAGCATATATCTTTTAGCAAATCAATTTTTACAAAGGGTTATAAATGTTTGATTTTTGACTATAAATATTCATTAGAAATATAATATGATTTCCTACATAATGGTATTTTATTTATAATTTTTATCTATTAAATAAATTAATTTATTTATGACACAATGATGATGCAGTAATTACCATAATAGTGAAAAATTAAAATAATTGATATTAAAAATAAAATTTGAGACTTTTTATGAATTAAACTAATTTTCTATGTTCATATGACATGTTAGGAATGATTTAATTAACTTTTTTCTATGTAATCATTCTGTTATGATTTTTACAAAATTCAACTATTTAATAGTGTCAAAATTTACATAAAAGAGTTGTTTAAAACAAATATTATATTATTAATTGATATTAAATTCATAAAAATCTAAGGTTCTTCCAAGAGACTTATATCATGATAGGTGTATCATTAATGGACCTCTTGGGGGTCTCTTGGATTTATATAGTAAGTTTATTAACTATATAATACAAAAATACAAAGTGACATTGTAAGTGTCAAACTAATTGACTAAGAGTTAATACTTAACGATAAGGTTAATATTGTAATACAATTCTATCTAAATCCTATTGGTTGAGTGTTTTTAGATATATCCCTACCTTAACCTTTAAATAATCCACTTTTTATCAATTAGAAACCGAATATGAATTTATTATAAAATAATATTTCTAGCTTTTCCAAAGGTGCCCCTCACCCCTCTTATAAAAGGGCACTCCCCCTTCCCAATAATTCACACATTCAAATCCTTTTGGTTCGGCCAAACCCTGGACAAATACTCTCTAAAATTCCCTAAATACATCCTAGTGGCCTTAGTTTGATCAGAAATCCATCCTAAGGAGTCCTTTTGATCAAATCAATAGGAAGAACCCGAAGAAGAGGTAATAATTTCCTCACCCTTTTTCAAGTTCCTTTTTTCTCCCACTTCTTATTTATTTGTTATTACCATTAAAAATTAATAACTCCAATATCTTATATATACTGTGATGTTATTATAAATATGGTACAACCATGTTCAGTATTCTATCCACCCTTTGACTAACATGTAACCATACGTGCGTACGTAGGGCTTACCGTCTCCACGTCGTGGTGTAATTGTTATTCAATATATTATTATTTGGATGGGTATAATAATGAATTATAATTCATGTAAATAATAAATATATTATTATAGGGATTCTGTATATATGATATAACATCCAATTATATATTTTTTTAATATCAAAGGAATGATATTGTCACTCGTCCGTACGTACGGACTACCATCTCTACGAACGCGATGAGATTCATTCTCCATCGTATCCATTCAAGTATAATTATTATTTGACGATTTAAAAATAATCTTTAAGTACTTGATATCATTCTGGATATGAATAAGATACAACCTATCCATTAAAAACATGGAATATGTAACAAAACATATAAAAGAAAACCAGTAAGTTTACACCCGAAACAAAGATAATACTAAGATATTATTAAAAAATCAATGTTAAAAGATCATATATGATATCATGTTAATGTATATAATTCTTTTATAATTTAATAACAATTATTTCACCATTATACAAGAGGTTAAACTACCCCCAACCAAGAAAAAGTACAAGGTAAAGGTTTATTTCGCGATCTCTTCATTATCCGAGGTTGTTTATACGTAATAATCTACTAGGATGTCATTATCATCCATATCCATGATTCATAAAAATGTTTTTAAATACATTATTACTATTTTACAGAATAATGGTTAAAGTCATTTACACCCTTGTTTGACTTTTTATAAGAATTTTATAAAGGAATCTTTCTGTCATTTTCCAAACAAGGTTCTTTTTAACCTTTTCGACAGAATTAAGGTAAAATGTCTTTTTTAACTTACACGGCGGGTGCGGCTAATTTCCGCCGTTATAAAATTTTAAAAGTTTCCCTTACAAGCTTATAAGAAAATTTTCAAATTAAATGTTTTATTATATAATTATGTGACTCTTAAAAGATTTCAAAATAGGAAGAGATATTTCTCCAAAAAGATTTTTGATTTCATCTATGTCAACATCCTTTGATGGATTTTATGTTTATTTGGAGTTGATTTATTATGTTACAAAACTTCCATATTTTATTGATGGTTTTGCGATATGTTTGATTATGGATGTGTTATTTTTATACCATTCATGGTTTATGAAGAAACTATTTACATTTCGTATACTAGTTTTAATACGAATGTTTATGTTATGTTTAAACCTGTTCATATGAGGAATGAATTGGACTTAATAAGTAAGGTGTGGAGCCTAATATAGCTCCTTGATGCATTGATAGGTCTCATGATACAAACTAGTGTCTTGTCACAAGGCCTTGAAAAAATCTTATTTGTGGTCTTGGCACGAGGCCTTGGCTATGTGGTTATGATAGTCTGGAATTATGCATTCCATCATTATGAAAGTGGTTATTGATATTACCTGTGATTATTCGATTAGTAGAATATCTATGTGAATAAGTAAATGGAATTATTTCATTTTATTTTTACCATACTATGTTGAAGTTCAAGTTTAATAGGGTTTTGTTTTAGTTATACATTACCTTAAATATTTATTCTTATTTTTGAATGTTTCTGCTATATTGTTATCCTTACTGGGCATTTGAGCTCACCCCTTTTCTATGTTTTATTTTTCCCAGGATGTGAAGAAGTAATTCATAAATGACCTGCATGGATATTATGAGGGGATAAGAGTGTAGAATATGGAGACTATGTTGTGGTAGTTTCCATTTTATGATATAATGTAAAACATTATGAATGTATCTAGTTTTTCCAAGGCTACTAAACTAATCGGTCTTTCGAGATTTGTTCTTTCTTGTGATCATGCCAATGTTTTGTAATAATACACCGGCTCTGGGTAACTGGTGTCGGGGCATTATAGTTGGTATCAAAGTAAGTTTAGTACAAACCTTGGAATCTATATTTAGATAAACTCTGATTAGAGCACATAGACCACAAATGGACTTTGAGGATTAGTATAGAAGAAATTCCGAGAATTTTGGTATTATAGAGATTTTTTTAGTTTTCCGAGCAATACATCCCAGTCTAGATATGATCAGGTAGAGGCGGCTCTGGAACAGATGTACCTAGGGGTAAAACCTGAAAACACCGCTTTGAGCTAGACTCAAACAGGAACTGGTGCAGGACAAAGGGCCTTGCTGCACTGTTGGTTACGACACTCCTGGGGGATATGCTTAGGATAACGGTCATTTTGTTTACAAATCATTTTGAAGGGTTTATGAGTATATAATTTCTCAAAGAAAACATTCTTATGATTATGGATTATATCCATAAATAGTTTAATTTGTGTTAAGTGTTTTATAATAATGGAATAATGTATTTTGATTCATAAACTGATATAGTTTATTCCATTATTTAGAAATGCTGCCTAGTGGAAGAAATGAAAACCTTATCAATGCACGCACTCCATGTAGAAATTTCCCTCCTACTCAAGATAATTATAGTGGAGCTGGTGATGCAACTAGTGTCGATCAGCTAATCACCATACTGGAAAAACTCACTCAGGTGATGAATAATAACCTTACCCGTATGGAGAACCCTGATCTGCAGCATGGATGATCAATGTTAGATCGCTTCATGAGGAAACAACCACCAACGTTCAATGGGAGTACAAACTCCTTAGTAGCTGGGCAATGGATAAATTCCCTAGGGAAAATATTTCAGGCTTTGTGGTGTAGTGAAAAGGAAAAAGTTATCATGGTGGTTTACCACCTCATTGGAGATTCTAGTCAATCGTGGTCATTGATTGAAAACAAAAAGGAAGATGATGAAGTATCAAATATGGAATGGAGGTAGTTCAAAGATCTATTTTTAGAAAAATACTTTCCTCGCGACCATCGAGCAGATATGGAATGGTAATTTCTAAGTCTGAGACAAAAGGAATATGAGAATGTCACAAAGTATGAGGCTAACTTTACAAGGTTAGAAAGGTATGCTAGATATTATATACGTAACCCAAGAAGTATGATTGGTCGTTTCTTTTATGGGTTAAAACCATTTCTCCATCGAGCGTTAGTCTCACAATACATCTCGTCGTACTTAGACATTGTCTCATGTGCTATCAAGCCCGAAAAGGAATTATCTATGTCTTATGACTTTAAAGCAAAGTAATAGAAGAAGAGATCTGCTAATCAATCTAGGAATGTAAATAAGAGGAATAAGGGAATTTTTAAATATCCATCCTGTGGTAAATTTGGGAAGAAACACCCCGGTACCTACTTGAAGGGAATGAGTGTCTGTTACAAGTGTGGTGAAAAAGGCCACGAAGATCGTGATTGCAAAGGAAGGAAGAAAGCTACCAATGTTCAGTGCTACAATTGTAGGGAGATGGGACATTATACCAATTAATTTCTTAAGAATCAGGGGAACTTACCTCAGAAAAGGCCAAGAGATCAAGGTCATGCTTATGGCATAACTACTGCTGAGGTAGAAGCTTCGAAAGACGTGGTGGGAGGTAATTTAATGGCTTCCTCAAGATTAGAAAATGCATTATTTGATTCTGGATCATCACATTGTTTCATATCTTCACAGTTTTCTAAGAAAATTAGATATTTTAAATTTTATTTAACAAGGGAGTTGTCAGTTAAAATAGCTAAGGGAAGTATCATTGCAACAATGTTTTGTGAATTATTCCTTATTAGAGAACATAAATGTTCTTTATCAGCTGATCTCATCGACATACCTATGATTGAGTTTGATATAATCCTTGGTATAGACTGGCTTTCGGACTATGATGCGAAGATTTATTGTAAGAAGAAAGATATTATGATTCTTGATGATGATGATAAGGAACACCTTATCTTTAGAGCAGAATCGTCACCACCTAATTCTTATCTAGATCCACCCCCAGTAGCTCAACTAAATTCAATTATTGGGGAAGAAGATAACGAAATGACTATGGGTGAGGAAAGGAATGTTCAAATATAGGATGTACCAGTTGTGAAAGAATATGTATATGTGTTTCCGGACGATTTACCTGGACATCCTCTAGAATGAGATGTTGAGTTTTCCATTGATTTCATTCTTGGATCAAGGCTTATATCGAATACCCCTTATAGAATGGCCACAATAGAATTAATTGAACTAAAGAAACAACTAGAGGAATTGAGTAATAAGGGATTTATTCACCCTAGTGCTTCTCCATGGGGAGCCTTTGTTCTTTTTGTTAAAAATAAAGATGGGTCTATGAGGTTATGTATCGACTACAGGGAGATCAATGCTATAACAATAAAGACCAAGTATCCCCTACCTCGCATTGATGATTTATTTGACCAAGTGCATGGAGGTCAATACTTTTCAAAGATTGAACTTCGATATGGATACCATCAGTTGTGTGAAAAGAAGGAAGACATTCCGAAGACAACATTTTGAACCAGGTATGGCCATTACGAGTTTATAGTAATGCCTTTTGGATTTACTAATGCACCCTCTGTATTCAAGGATTTGATGAATAGAGTTTTCAAGGAATATCTCGATGAATTTCTGGTGGTATTTATTGATGATATCTTGGTATACTCCAAAAGCTACGAAGATCATGAAAATCACTTGCGCATTATTCTGAAGACTCTGAGAAGACATGAATTATATGGGAAGTTTAGCAAGTGTGAATTCTAGCTTCAGAAGATTTCTTTTCTTGGTCATATTGTCTCTAAATATGGAATCTCTGTTGATCCTTCTAAAACCAAGGAAATCCAAGAATGTCCTGCACTGACGAGTATAACTGAGGTGTGTAGTTTTATTGGTTTAGCAGATTATTATTGACATTTCGTCCAGAATTTTGCCCGATTGGCTAACCCATTAACGCAGCTCACACGTAAAGCGGTTAAATTTGTTTGGACAAAAGAGTGTGAATAATGTTTAGAAAAACTAAAGAGAATATTAGTCAATGCTCCTTTATTAACTCTACCATCGGGGAATTATGGGTTTGTTATTTATAGAGATGCATCAAAGAAAGGACTTGGATGTGTCCTTATGCATAATGATAGGTTTATTGCCTATGAATCAGGACAGTTTCAAATTCATGAAAAAAACTATCATACTCATGATCTCGAGTTAGAAGCTGTGATATTTGCTTTAAAGATATGGAGGCACTACCTCTATGGTAAAAATTGTGAGATTTATACTAATCACAAGAGTTTGAAGTATATTTTCCCACAAAAATAACTCAACATGAGGCAAAAGAGATGGCTTGAATTACTCAAGGATTATGATTGTATGATACACTACCACCCGGGGAAAGAAAACAAGGTGGCAGCTGCTTTGAGAAGAAAAGATCTTAGAGTTTTGAACAATATGATAATTGAAATGGATCCAGTTTTCATGGATCTAGTGAAGACGGACATGGGAATAACCATGGAAGGTGAAACATCAATTCTTTTTCAAATGGTTGCCAAACCATCCTTACTAGAAAGGATTAAGAGTTCTCAGACCGACAATGAAGAATTTGAAAAGAAGATTAAGGCTGTGAATGATGGGAGATTGAGAGACTTTGTGTATAAAGATGGAATTTTGAAATTTGAGAAGAGACATTGTGTTCTCGATATACATGATCTAAAAATGGAATTGTTGGATGATGCACATAGTTCCAATTTCTCTATACACCCTGGGAGCACCATAATGTATATACATTTGAAGGAACATTTTTGGTGGGACAACATGAAGAGGGAGATTGCTGATTTTGTGTCAAGATGTATGGTTTGTCAACAAGTGAAAGCTAAAATGCAACATCTAGGAGGACTCATGCAACCTCTTACCATACCAGAGTGAAAATGAAACAATATTTTGATGGACTTTGTCATGGGGCTACCAAAGACTCCTAGAAGAAACGATGCAGTAAGTGTTATTGTGGATCGTCTTACCAAGTCAGCACATTTTCTTACTATAAGAGAAGATCTAACACTATAACGTCTAGGAAGACTATATGTTGATGAAGTTGGGAGACTTCATAGAGTACCCATATTGATTGTTTCTGATCGTGATCCCCGTTTTACATCAAGATTCTGGAAAATTCATCAGAAATCCTTGGATACTGAACTTCATTTGACCACTACCTACCACCCTCAAATATATGGACAATCAGAATGAACTATTCAATCCTTAGAAGACATGTTGAGATCCTGCTCACTTGACTTTTAGGGTATGTGGGAGCAATTTTTACCTCTGGTAGAATTTTCCTATAATAATAGCTTCCATTCGAGTATTCATATGGCACCATATGAAGCGTTATACAGAAAGAGATGTCACACACCAACCTGTTGGGATGACGTTGGTGAAAGAAAACTTGTAGGTCCAGAACTAGTGGAGGAAACGATGGAAAAGGTGAAGGTAATCTATAATCACATCAAAGCAGCTCAAAGTTGGTAGAAGAGCTATGTCGATAATCGAATGAAGGGTTTGGAATTTCTAGTCAGTGATCATGTTTTCCTGAAGGTATCTCCATGGAAGAGAGTTATACGTTTTGGTAAGAAAGGTAAATTGAGCCCCAGGTAAATCGGACCTTTCGAAATTCTAGAATGAATTGGGGCTGTAGCTTACCGATTGGCAATGCCGCCAAGTCTCTCCAAAGTTCACGATGTGTTCCACGTATCTCTATTGAGGAAATACATGCCTGACCCATCGCATGTACTCAGCTATGAGGAATTAGAACTGGAACCCGATATGTCTTATTGTGAAGAGACCGTCAGGATTCTTGATACGAGAGAACAAGTACTGGGAGCCCGGATGACTCGTCTTGTAAAAGTCTTGTGGAGAAACCATAAGATGGAAGAGGAAACGTGGGAACCCGAGAAACTTATGATGAAGAACCACCCGATTCTTTTAATGTGGTAGTATTCTAGAAATATTGAGGATAAAATTATTTGAAGGAGGGGATAATGTTACACCCCAAGCTTCTACGGTACGCTTCTCTTTGAATAATGCAATAGCGTGTGTTGTACACAACATCGAGTTCTGACACACACCACAACCAATCAAACTTACCGTTATGAATAGTAATACCTAATTTTTAAAATTTTATAAATTTTATCTCTTAAAATGGACTTCATTTTTGGATTCGGAGTATCGAATTTAGCCTAAGGTGAAATTTTGGTACTTTTTAGATAACTTTAATATTTTGATGAATAGTGAAAATTACTAAATTTTAATTAAAAACAAATTTTTTAATCAAAATATTTAATAGTGATAAATTATGAATTTGAGTGGTTTTAAAGTATATTTAGAATATATTTTTACCATTTAAAACAATGTTGGTCATTTGACATAATTTCACAATTAAACCGAACATAAAAAAGTATCAATCTTTTGATAATTATTATATCTTAAAAACCCGCTATTTGTTTTGACAGCGAGAATTAATTTTAAATTAATTTCTACCAATTCTGTGTTTTGAATTTCTAAAAATGGATTCCATATTTGGAATCAGGATTTCCAAATTGTGTAAATAGGTAACTTTTATTTGTAGACATTTTGAATAATTACTTCGGTAATATTTTATTTACCACGGTTAAAGAGAAAATCCTGTAAATAAGGGTTAAAAAATAATATAATAATAATACTAAATTACACTAAAACGTTACTTACCCTTATTTGTGGATACATGTATGACCGTGGGTATATTTGGGTCGATTTTGGGACCCATGGAGCCACTTGTCGGTGATAGGGAGACTTTATTTTAATTAAGTTAAAATAAATACAAAAATGTCATAAGAATATATCTTTTAGCAAAAAAAATTTTAAAAAGGGTTATATATGTTGTATTTTATACTATAAATATTCATTAGAAATATAATAATATTTCCTACATAATGGTATTTTAGTTATAATTTTTATTCCTTAAATAATTTAATTTATCTATGACACAATGATGATGTAGTAATTACCATAATAGTGAAAAATTAAAATAATTGATATTATAAATATAATTTGAGACTTTTTATGAATTAAACTAATTTTATAGATTCATATGACATTTTAAAAATGATTTAATTACATTTTTTCGAAGTAATCATTATGTTATGATTTTTACAAAAATCAACTATTTAATAGTGTCAAAATTGACATAAAAGAGTTTTTTAAAACAAATATTATATTATTAATTGAAATTAAATTCTTAAAAATCAATGGTTCAACCAAGAGACTTATATCATGATTGGTATATCATTAATGGACCAGTTGTGGGTCTCTAGGATGTACATAATAGGTTTATTAACTATATAATATAAAATTACAAAGTGACATGGTAAGTGTCGAACTAATTGACTTAGAGTTAATACTTAAAGATAAGGTTAATATAGTAACACAAACCTGTCTAAATACTATTGGATGAGTGGTTTTAGACCTATCCCCACCTTAAACTTTATATAATCTACTTTGGAGACATTAGAAACTGAATATGAATTTATTATAAAATAATATTTCTAGCTTTTCCAAAGGTGCCCCTCACCCCTCTTATAAAAGGGGACTCCCCCTTCTCATTAATTCACACATTCAAAGCCTTTTGGTTCGACCAAAACCTGACCAAATACTCTTTAAACTTCCCTAAATACATCATAGAGGCCTTATTTTGATCATAAAGCCAACATAATTCGTCATTTTTATCAAATCAAAATGAAGAACCCGAAGAAGAGGTAATAATTTCACCACCCTTTTTCAAGTTCCTTTCTTCTTCCACTTCTTCTTTATTTTTTATTACCATTCTAAAATAATAACTCCAGTATATTATATATACTTTGATGTTATTATAAATATGTTACAACCATATTCATTATTCTATCCACCCATTGAATAACATGTCACAATACGTGCATACGTACGGCTTACCGTCTCCACGTCGTGGTGTAATTGTTATTCAATATATTATTATTCGGATGGGTATAATAATGATTTATAATTAATGTAAATAATAAATATAACATGATAATGATTCATTATATATGATATACCATCCAATTATATATTATTTTAATATCAAAATAATGATATTGTCACTCGTACGTACGTACGGACTACCGTCTCCACGAATGCGATGAGATTCATTCTCCATCATATCCATTCAAGTATAACTATCATTTGATGTTTTAAAAATAATGTTTAAGGACATGATATAATTCTGGATATGAATAATATACAACCTATCCATTACAAACATGTCTTACATAACAAAACATATAAAATAAAAAGAGTAAGTTAACACCCAAAACAATGATAATACTAAGATATTGTTAACAAATCAATGTTAAAAGATCATATATGATATCATATTAATGTATATGATTCTTGTATAATTTAATAACAATTATTTCTCCATTATACAGGTGGTTAACCAACCCCCAACCAAGGAAAATTACAAGGTAAGGGTTTATTTCACAATCTCTTCATTATCCGAGGTTGTTAATACGTAATAATCTACTGGGATCCCTTTATCATCCACATAAATGTTTCTTGAAAATGTTTTTCAAAACATGTTTACTGTTTTACATAATATGGATTAAAGTCATTTACACCCTTGTTTGACTTTTTTATAAGAAGCTTATAAAGGAATCTTTCTATCATTTTCCAAACAAGGTCCTTTTAACCTTTTTGACAGAATTAAGGTAAGAATGTCTTTTTTAACTTATATGGCGGGTGCAGCTATTTTCTGCCATTATAAAATTTTCAAAGATTACCTTACATGATTATAAGAAAATTTTCAAAGTAAATGTTTTATTTTATAATTATGTGACTCTTAAATGATTTCAAAATAGGAAGAGATATTTCTCTAAAAATAGTTTTGATTTCATCTATATCAATATCCTTTGATGGATTTTAAGTTAATTTGGAGTTGATTTATTATGATACAAAACATCCATATTATATTGATGGTTTTGTGATATGTTTGATTGCGGATGTGTTATTTTTATACCATTCAAGTTTTAAGAAGTAACTATTGACATTTTGTATGCTATTTTTAATACAAATGTTTATGTTATGTTTAAACATGTTCATATGAGAAATGCATTGGACTTAATAAGTGGTAGGTGGAGCCCGCTATAGCTCCTTGATGCATCAGTAGGTCTCATGAGACAAACTAGTGTCTTGGCACAAGGACTTGACAAAATCTTATTTGTAGTCTTGTCATGAGGCCTTGGACATGTTGTAATGATAGTCTGGCATTACGCATTCCATCATTATGAAAGTGGTTATTGATATTGCATGTGATTATTTGATTAGTAGAATATCCATGTGAATAAGTAAATGACATTATTTCATTTTATTGTTGCCATACTATATTGAAGTTCAAGTTTATAAGGGGTTTTTTTTGTTATACATTGCCTTATATATTTATTCCTATTTATAAAAGTTTCCACTACATTGTTATCCTTACTGGGAATTTCAGATCACCCCTTTTCTATGTTTTATTTTTCCCAGGATGTGAAGATGTAATTTATAAATGACCTGCAGGGATAGTATGAGGGGATACGAGTGTGGAATATGGAGACTATGTTGTTGTAGTTTTCTTTTTTATGATGTATTGTAAAACATTATGAATGTATCTAGTTATTCCAAGGCTACTAAACTAATCCGTCTTTCGAGATTTGATCTTTCTTGTGATCATTTCAATGTTATGTATTAATGAACCGACTCTGGGTAACTGGGGTCGGGGCATTACATAGTAGATATAGAGGTTATTATATAATAATGATACAGAAGAATGTTAATGGTTTTTCGGAAGAAATAAAAATAAATTGTTTTTAAAGAACTTTACAACTTCTTCAGGTATCGTTTACTGGATTAAACGAACGGACATACAGGGTTGGATTTATTCTACAAATAAGAACTCTAGATTGAGAGGAGGTAAATGGAAATGTTATGGGCCTTCCAACTGGTTTTGAAGGTATAAATGGATGGATGATGGTTTGTCTATTCTAAGTGGGAGTGATTATACACTTATTATTTTGAAATGAAAGCTAGGTGTACTCATGTTTTTTCCTAACTAAAGGCTTGAATAATAAACCCAATTTGATCCATGAAGGGGTAATATCAAAATATATACCTAAACTGGGTTTTGAAAATGATTCTATGTAACTTTCCACATAAGTGTAATGTTTTAGTTCCTTGGTAATATCATATTTTCTCTTAAAAATCCTGATTAATTTTAACTTTTCTAACTAACAATGTGTTTAATAATTAATTTTCCATTATTTGAATTTATAATTTATTATTATTCCAAATATTAAACTTATATTATCTAATTATATTAACATATATTTCCAATAGTATTTCAAAATTAATCCTACAAATGTGATGATAAAGTGTCATTAAAATGAAATTGGTCAATAGTTGATTAGGTTTTTATATCTTCTCTCTACTTCAAATCGATTATAATAAATTAAAATTTATTAATTGATTTATAACAAAAATAATAATAATTTAAAACCAATATAAAGTATAATTTATTTATATAAATAATTCTAACAAAAATATTTTTTTTAATTAAAATTCAATATTTTATCTATTCATCAACTAATTAATCTGTTCAAAATAATCCCAAAACCAACCCCAAGATAATATTTTCATTAATAATTAAAAAATTATATTGTATTTTTAAAATATAATTTATAGAACTTTCAAAATATAGTTTGAAAATATGTATGCTATTAAAAGGTGGTAAAACTAACTTATAGAAAAATACATCAATTTATACGTAAAATTGAATTTATTCATATCTATAATATGGAAAATAAATAATATGAATGTGAAATATATTATTGAATATAATGTAATTGAATTTATTTTAAATAACCCTTCAATATGATTTTGTCTAATTTATAGAGATAAAATGTTTTTTTCATAGAAAAATAATTTTTCAGAAAAATGGTTTTTGCTATTTTCAATTAGTTCTTAAATTCAATTATAAACAATTGGATACTAAATAATTAATTTTTTAATCATGAATGAAATATAATTTTATAATTTAGTTAATCATTTTCATTCCCTCTGTTCCAATGGCTCAGTGATAAGTATAAATATATTTTAATAATATATCACATATCTTTTAAGCTAAATGTTGTAGGTAACACAGGTTAAGCTCGGTGTTGTGTGTATCAAAATATAAACATCATATTTCTTGTAAAATAATCCAAACTCATCATTTCATGTACTAGAGGATATACCATGTGTTTTTTATTGTGAAAGATTAACATGGTTTCTCATAAAAATGAAGCTAACTTGGTGTAGCGTGCAATGATGGAAATAAAATAATTTGAATTGATTTGAAGAAAATGATTCATGAAAACTCAAGGTGTTATAGAGCCAAATACTCATCTACCCATCACAACTAGGGCTAGGATGATTGTATCCTCAAACTACTCGCAGTCTCCCCTTATCTTGCAGCTTATTCTTCACCCCACAACAATCACTTGCAAAAGGAGGCTATGATGAATGCAATGTTCCACCACATAGGTACCCCCAAATTGATAATATTTAAAAATTTCATTAACCACCCTCTAAGTAACAACATGACCCCTACACTGCAATAGTATCCTTATATTTCAACCTCTAAAATAGATGCAAATGACCCCACTTCATGTTGTATTTTCCATATTTAGTTTCCATTTTCCCTTCCAAACACCTACGGACTTCCTCAAACATTTCCATCACTAGAATTTTCCACAATGTAGTGAGGTTTAAGTTCCAATCTATTAAATTGAATAACTCTAAAAATATCCATATATTTGTAAATAACAAATAACATAAAATTAATGGAAAAGGATGGTGCAAACAACCATCCAAAATGGTTCCTCTAAATGATGTCAATATGATTGAAAACAACCACCAACCCAATAAACCCCATAACCAGGAATAAAATTTTAATGAACATCACTCAAAACCACATTACCATGATAGTCGACATCAACCAAAAACCTAAACCCTTACACATAACCAATTAAACCAACATACCATCTATCACATGGTCCAAGACAATGATCATGACAACTAGCATCTCATACTTCACAAGGGACAAACATATTATCACTATTACCAACAAACAAGAGATCCAAAATCACAAAAATGAAGGATTTATTTCTTCCATGTGTTGATATTGTCTTGTTTTTGTTGAATAACTAACCCACATGGTTTTAATCAATTTTATGTATAACACTAATTGATATGAAATTAGTTTTTTAATTCTTCACCTATAGAAGGATTTATCACACATCACATGAAGAATGTGGAAAATGTTATGAAAAATCATGATCTAAATATTAAATTATAATGAAACAAGGAAAAAACAAAACCAAAAAATATATTTTGGTGAAACGAATGCATAAACATATATCACACACAATTATTCTCAATAGAACATCATGAATCCACTAATTGAACACATGGAATGTTTTTTCCTTACCAATGATTCTATAAAAAAATATGGGATCTTCCTTAGACTCTCAAAAAAAATCGAGTCATCTTCAATATCAATGTCTCCCCAACCAACAGTTTGTGAGTTATCATGAAGATACTAATGGAGATGCGAGGCATGGATGACATCATGAATCTGGTCTAATCTGGGTGGGGGTTCCAACCAATAATCCACCTCTCCAATGTGTGAGTACTCTTTAAAATTCCTAAAAAACTGAGGAATGTGTTTAATCCCATACTAAACCACTATATCTCATGAAGAGGGGAAATTTACAAGAACATGTGGTCTCCAACCACACAATCCATGGGAATCTCCCTATGATCAAAATATTATTATTCCTATCTTGTTCTATTTTAATCCTCTAACAATCATTCTTAAACTTCTCAATCATGTTATGGACCACATCAGGACCACAGACAAAGGAATCCCCAACCACATCCTAGGGGAGTTGAGAGTGACATGGTTACCCATATAAATCCTTTAATGGGGACATTAAAATGGATTATTGATAGTAGTTATTATAAGAAAAAATAACTAAGGGAAACTTTTGTATCAAAAATAATCTGAAGTCAAAGAAAAATTAATTCAACATATTCATCATTGTCGTGATAGTCTACAACATCAGCCTATATGTCTGAGGGTGCAATTCATAACTGAGGTGTAACATTGTTCCAAAATAATTTTGTAATCCCCTAAAAAATAAATAAGTAAAACATGAATCCAATACAATTCTAAAGACCATTAAACTTAATATAACTACACCACCTCAACCACATACCTCTTAGTAAAAATATCCTTGTTTCAAAACTCATTGATCTCTGAGAAGTTAGATGATCCCATCAATCGATCCATGACTACCTAACAAAAATCTAAACCAACCTGATCTATAGGTAACACTATGAAAAAGTACATAGATATGTCATCCAAATTTCACTTGGGATCATCTAATAGACACAATAAACCTCAAAAAATAATAATCCGAACCTTTAAAAGCTTGAAAAGAAGAAACAGAGGCAAAAAAAATTAACATCACATTTTCTCCTAGGACACAAAATATGTATCTTATAGACAAAATACATCTTGGACACTATCGATTGTATCACAAGTGGTGAGATATTAAACTCAAAAAGGACTCCTTCCTGCATCAGAACCATAATAATTGTCCTACCTTAAAATAATATCTAGTTCTAACCATATTATGTCCATTTCTTTCGAATATCACCATGTACAACACATGCAGGAATATCATATACCTTAGAGTTTCATGAATGTTACACCTCCACCTACTAAATCATAGTATACTATAACATCATATGAAAGAAGAAACATCCACCTTCAACCTCTAATGCATATATTCTAAGGGCTAAAAACTCTACCATTTCCATCAAAACATCCCCAGAATCCTGAAAAACATCATTCAAAGAATTTCCTTTCGATTTTTTGACCGTGAAATTACCCATTTCTAAGTTATATGAGAACATTAAATAGAAATAATAAAGAAATTGTGTCATCATAAACATCCACAAATTCATATTATTCAATGAAAATATAACCCTCATTCTATTATGATCTTCGAAGACCATGAAGCATGCCCTAATGAGGTAATTTCAGCCTAAATTCAGAGATAAATAAATATTAGTAGATCCAGATCATGGATTCATAGTTATTATCATGGGGTAATAACTACCTAGAGCTATAACAGATCACCACATTCTGGTTCATCATGACACACCCAAATTACACATGGGATGAATCACAAAACACCTCAAACATCATGCCTTCCTCTGGAAACCCAAAAAAAGGAGATAAAATTAATCCCACATCACCATATTAAAACACTTTTTTATTTTGATATGTCTTGGTAAAATCTTGGTTTACCCTATTCAAATATGTCAATAGTGCCATAATCTATGACAGTTCAGATACAAATGTCCAGTAATAGCATTTAGGAAAAAGGAAATTATTTACCTTTTCTATATTCATGGCTATTTCCAAATAATAAAATCCTAAACCTTTAACAAGTATATATCCACACCTTAGTGAGACATCACATAAATAATGCAGTGTACATACTATGTTAAAAATTACTCTTTGTTAATTTTTCATAGAGTTTGTAGTGTCAAGGAATCTGCAAGATCACTATAATATGATCAACATGCTCTTCCGACGAATTAAAGTATAATAATATATACTTGATGAAAAAACTACAAAATACACAAAGAATTAATGAAACATGGCATTCATGACCTAGAAAAAATTGATTGTGTGTTTTTTACTCTATATGACATCATCGTGATCTTGAAGATCCCATACATACATTTGAATGATTTATTTGGGAAATATCCCTCATTCAACCTTGGATAGTGATTCCCATATTGTAGATAAACCATTGAAAACATAATCACCCCTCTCAAATGGTCAAAAATATTATTTATCCTCAAATGTGGGTAATTATCCTTGTTCTTTAGTAGATTCAACCTTGTGGTAGTTAATGTACAAGCATAGGCAATTACTGGCCTTCTTAAAAAATAACTCTGGAGAACCCCATAATAACAAATTGGTCTGGATGCACCCATTATACACTATATCATCTATATATATCATTTTCTATGATAACTCATTAGGTTCTATCTAGTAGGGATCAACTGAAATCAATGAAGAATCGAGTTGTAAGGATATCCTAATGTAAATATCACATAGTGGGGGTATTGTGACAACAACATTGATAAAAATATAAAAAACACCCCAAAACACAAGAAAAAACCACTATATTATAATTTAATATTTTAATAGTCAACTTATCCCTCAATGAATGTATTGGATCTGCACATATACTACCCACCATAAAACCCTGCTCAATAAAAAAAATAGAATTGTAACCATATATGTCCAAGAACATATATATCAACTAGAAGATGTGAGTTATATGGAAGACATAATGAAACTATTAAATTTTTAATATGGAATAATATTAAACAATCTGAAGAAATAAAATATCCCCATTTGTCTGATACAGCACAATCACCAGTCAACACCCCTTGAACACATAGAACAACGAAGTTTGTCCTCTAACTATTACATTCAATAATAAGGGCTTGAGGATACACACGGTATATTTTTTAGGAGTATAGAATATTATGGGTGAATCAATGGTGTTAGAAGACCCAGAATCAAAAAACATACAAAAAAGGGTAGATGAAAAGCTTACTATACATTGAATGACCTCTATCCCCTCCGGTGCTGCTGCCTCCACTACTTGTGACCAGACACACCCAGATCCTCTGACTCTCTGATGCAAGCCTCCTCCATGACCATACCTGATTCAGGGTCCCTAAATTATATGAACATACAAATGATGAATCCATCCTAATTCATACACTCTTGTTGGAGCATAATACTATTAATCTTATTTTTTAATGGAATTATTGGGAACTATTTCTATGGATTAATCTGAACATGAATCCCGCCACTAAACTAGGATTCATGATATATAGGAAACTATTTATAGTGATTTCAATGAACCCATATACAAATATTACTACTCCGAGACGCTATGAAAAATAGAGAACCCACAGTCCCCATGATTCCAGAAATGATGATGATAAGGTCGAATTCGTGCCTGTCAGAACCTCGAAGTTCCTAGATCCTGAGACTTTTCATAGAAAACTATTTTTCTTGAGGAACCCTTATAGATATCCTCTCTCACTAAACTTCCTCATGTGGGTATCCTCCATATCAACACCACATTTTTACGATTCATCCATGGAATTTAGAAATGTAAAGGTTGTCACTACACAATGTATCAATGGATAGAGGGATGCCTCAAGATTCCATGATGAAGACAACTCTTCTAAAAAAAATTTGGGAAAAAATGTGTCAGATCTTGGAAATTGGACATATGCTCTTGCATAAACATGATCGACCACTAAAAAGAAAAAATATCATAAATATTGAGATCATTCATGGGAACTCTATTCAATACTCTTTCTATATGTTTACCATGATACATCTTCCACCCACCTCACACCAATATATAGTTTCCAACATTAATGTTGAACTCCATGAAACTGAATAACAACAAGTGGGACCTAGTACTCTATTTAGGCATAGATAAAATGGAAGATGACCTAAAACTCTCATAGGTACCTCTCTCCCATTCTCCAGATTATAAATTCTTCCTTATACACACCCAAATCCCTTTCATCGAATGTGAGAAATGTTCTCTACCATAGATCATCCTCCTAAACTAGATTAACCCTCCATTGATCAGTCAGGACATCCTGATAAACCTCAAATTCATGAACAACATGTGAATGAAATCCATGAGGTATAGTTTTATGGGAAATGGATTTCTTATGAAAGGTATTTTTTATATTTAATTGAAATCTATTTTATTCATTTTAAAATTCCTAAAACCACCAAATTCCAATATTTACAGGGTTATATCATGAAATATGTACCTCTTCATGGTCACTACCCTAAAAGTGGTTCTTCCTCACTTGGTCATCCAAAAATCCAAAATTAAATTGTTAAGATAATGATGGAGGGAGTGTGGGGTGGTTAAAATTCAATGTCCCAACTTATATTCTTTATATTATGCCACATAACAAGATCATATATCATTTTTGGCGTACCAACCAATGAAATATTTACAGTTTATAATTCATTACTCCATCTTATATCTCTATAATCAGACTATGATACCAATAATTCCTGATACATATCTACAATGGTACCACTTCTGGGCTGAAAATGATGAAAGGGAGATTAGGAAACCTTGAGTCTTAACATTAGTTGGCCCTAGGTTGGTGATCAACAACATGTGAATAAGAATCAAAACATGTTAATTAATACACTCTAAAATATATATTGGATTGAGATATTGGATATCTTTGATCAAACAAATCTTCAAAATTGTATATAAAAATTATAAATTCATCCCAAATTGAATTTATAGAATAAAGACAATAGATAATGTATCCAAATAAATACCAAAAATTTAAATATAAGGAAATGACATCGTGAAATTCCATTTGTATGAGATAGTAATGTGTATCATTGTCTATGTAGTTCTTCTATAGAACAAAAAATAGGTTCATACATGTAGGTTGAGAAAATATGTATACTCTATAGGGAAATCAATATCATTCTTGAACATGTTAATGAAAATATTAATAAACCCATGAGAAAAAGGAAGAAGAAATAGAGATATAACGGTCAACTAACCAAGACCAGCCTCACTTTGTAATGCTCTATAAATAATGATTTTATGTATAATAACATAATAAGGAAAATATCAACATGGGGACCCCAAATATACTTCCCACTAATTAACAGGTCTTTCCCAATAACATTTTACTACATAATACATTATATATTCCAAATAACACATCACCAACCCTTATCAAAGTCCACTACTAGAAAAGGGGGCATTGAAGCCCCCCAGAATCGGGCGACCGCCATTGGAGGTCGTTATAGATATCTAATAGAGACCGCCAATGGTGGTCACTGGCCTTGATAAAACAACCTGAGCCTTTCCCCCCCCCCACGCCCCCCTCTCGATCGAACCCTGCCCCCCCCCCTGTCGCCCCCCCCCCCCAGACACCGCCCTCCCCCCACCTCCCGGCCTCCCCCACCGCCCGGCCTCCCCCGCCACCCGACCACCACATCCCCCCCCCCCCCCCCCGTCGCCCCCCCCCCCCTGACGGCGCCCTCCCCGCCGCCTCCCGGCCTCCCCCCCTGTCGTCCCCCCCCCCCCCCCCCCCGACGGCGCCCTCCCCCCCGCCTCCCGGCCTCCCCCGCCGCATGGCCTCCCCCGCGGCCCGACCTCCCCCACCGCACGCCCTCCGCCCTTCGCCCTCCGCAATCCGCCCTCCGCCCTCCAGCCTTTACCCTCCGCCCCTCAGCCCTCCCCCCCACCCCGGACGGCTCCGGCACCACGGACACCCCCCTGACCCCAGACATCCCCCACCCCCCCTCGCTGCCCGTCCCCCATCCCCTCACCGCCTCCTCTCCTCCAGCTCCCCGCCGCCGCTGTCGCCCGTCCCCTCCCTTTGGCTCTGGCTCCCCTTCGCTGTCTCCTCTCTCTCACTGTACCGCCTTCGGCTCCCCTCCCTTTCAGGTTTGTAGCTCAATCAGGTATCATGGGATTTTAGTTACATTATTACTTTATCAATGGTTCATAAACAAATAATTAATATTTATTTTAAATATAGTTGATTTGAAAAATGTAAATGTAATATGTATTGTGTAAATGTTCATTATACAGATATAATTATGGATAAGAGTTGGATTGATCTTCCAAATCAAACGTCTAGAGAATATTTCAATGGAATTATGCAGTTTATTGACTTCATGAGAGGATTTGAAAGTGACTATATTATTTGTCCATGTAGAAAATGTGCTAACAGATATCAATTCACACGAGATACTGTGAGGGAGAACCTTTTCTTTAATGGATTTATGAAAAATTATAAGATTTGGACTCATCATGGAGAAGAATACGTTCGTTGTCAAAATACAGATGCAGCTCAGATGGATGTTGATGCAAGGATTACTGATCCAATTCATGAAATGATTACTGAAATGGTACATGGGTTTGATCCTGAAGGCATTGACATCCAGAATCATGAGATCGGTGAGATAAAATCTTCTCTCTGGTGCAGATCATGATTCGAGGAGGTTTTATGAAGCACTTGATGATGTGAAAACAGAATTATATCCAGGATGTACTTCTTACAATAAACTGTAGTTTATCGTGGAGTTGTTGCATTTGAAGACATTGAATAATTGGTCAGACACATCATTCGACGTGCTTTTGGTTTTATTGAAAAAAGTTCTTCATGTCAACGCTACGATTCTTGAGTCATATTACTATGCTCGTAAGTTGAAAGAGAACTTAGGTTTTACATATGGGACTATAGATGCATGTGAAAACAACTGTATGTTGTTTAGAAAAGAAACTGCCCATTTGGATATTTGTACAGTTTTTGGTGCTTCCAGGTGGAAAGAGAACAGGGGAAATAATACTCATCAAAGTCAGATTGTGATACAGGGGAAACCGATTGTCCTAAAACAAATTCGTTACTTTCCCCTTAAACTGGGGTTGAAAAGATTTTTTATGTCATCTAAAGTTTCTAATTTAATTAGATGGCATGCAGAAAGAGTTCATGAAAGTGATATGTTAACCCACCCAGCAGACTCTCATGCATGGAAGGATTTTGATAAGAAACATCTCGACATTGCTAAAGATGTTCGTAATGTCCGATTGGGATTGGTAGCAGATGGTTTCAATCCATTCAAGTCTATCGTTGGTGCAACTAATAGCACATGGCCCGTGGTGTTGGTTTCATATAATCTTCCTCTGTGGATTTGTATGAAGCATCAATTTATATTACTTTCCACTCTTATTGATGGACCTAAAAGTCCGGGGGATAAGATTGATGTTTACCTTCAGCCATTGATTGATGAGTTGAATGAATTTTGGGGTGATGGTGTGATGACTTATGTCTGAGAAACTAATGAAATGTTCAAAATGCATGCTGCTTTATTGTGGACAATCAATGACTTCCCAACTTATGCAAATTTATCAGGCTGGAGTACGAAAGGGGAATTTTCTTTCCCTTATTGCAATAAAAGTAAAAAATCTGTATGGCTTAAACATTCCAAAAAATGGGCATACATGGGTCACAGGCGTTTTCTCCCTCCTCAGCACAGATTCAGAAAGGACAGAGTGTCATTTGATGGTTCTAGAGAGTTCATCCCAACACCAAAGATCATGACAGCAGTCGAAATGTTATCGCAGATTAAGGAAGAAAACATCTGCACGGTATATGAAATACAGGATTTGGTGGCTCCTCCAGTACGTAATATTCGTGCTGCGGGTAGGCAGTGCAGTCACAATTGGAAAAAGAAAAGTATTTTTTATAGTCTTCCGTATTAGAAAACTAACATGTTGAGGCATAATTTGGATGTCGTGCACAATGAAAAAAATGTTTGTGATAACATATTGTGGACCATTTTAGGTGTCAGTGGAAAATCAAAGGACCATGTTAATGCACGCCGTGATTTGGAAGAAATGGGATTAAGGAAACAGTTCCATTTACAGTTAGCTTAGGGAAACAAGGCATATATGCCTGCTACACAGTATACAATGACTATAGATGAGAAAGAGACATTTCTTTCCATTTTGAAGATGGTCAAGGTGCCTGATGGTTATTCTTCTAATATTTCAAAGTGTGTGAATCTGACGAGCAAGATATTGCAAGGGATGAAAAGTCATGACAATCACATATTACTTCAGCAGTTGATTCCAATCGCAATTTGTGATTTTTTACCCCCACCCAATGTTGTTCAGCCCTTGATTGAGATGAGTAATTTTTTTAGACAGCTTTGTTTATGAAATCAGCGAATGAGTGATTTAAAAAGTTTGTAGGACTGAATTGTACTTATGCTTTGTCACTTTGAGAAACATTTCTCCCCCCTCATTTTTTGATGTTATGGTCCACTTGACAGTGCAGCTAACTGATGGAGTAATGGCTGCTGGTCCAATGCAATTCAGGTGGATGTATCCTATTGAATGGTATTTGAGTACATTGATAAGATTTTTATGTAACAGAGCTCATCCAGAGGCATCAATAGCCAATGGTTATTTGATGGATGAGTGTACTACCTTTTGTGTAGAATCTCTTACGGATGTTGAAACAAAATTAGATAAGCCCTCTCGGATTCATGATGGTCCAGTTGGAGAAGGAACCACATTTGATATGGACAACATCGAGTGGATACAAGCACATCGATATATCTTGTTCAATACTCCATCAGTTGCACCATTAATGCAGTAATTATCTTATCAATGTGCTTGTATAACTTTTACATGTTTTTTTGCATAATATGATCTTTTAAACATCGCGTTATCATTTGCAGGAAACACATTAATGAGATAAAAGAAGAGATGCATAGTGCGACTGAGTTGCAAATTCAACAATCCCATTATGCGTCATTTCATGATTGGTTCAAGGATTATGTATGTATAAATTGATTTTCATTATGAGTGAAGTATTATACTAATTCTTTCTGCATATATCAGTATTGATTTTTAAAATTATGTAGGTTCTTAAGCTAAGGGAGATAGGGGACCCCACGCTACCTGAAGTATTTATCCAATTGGCTGAGGGTCCATCTATAACGGCTCTTCGTTATAAAGCTATTGATGCAAATGGTTTTCGATTTCGCATTAAAGATGTTGACGACAAACGAGAAATAGAAAAAAGTGGCATAGGTTGTCCCTTTGTCGATTCTAGTTATTACTATGGTCAATTGATAGACATCCTTGAAGTTGTATACACACACGGTTTGAAGTACATATTGTTAAAGTGTAATTGGGTTTATCCAGTGCGAGGATGTAAAGTCGATCAATATCTGTTTTCATTGGTGAATTTTAACTATATGTTATACAGATATAATGAACGACTTGAGAATGAACCTTTCATTTTGACATCACAAGCGGAACAAGTATTCTTCGTTACTTTGCCTTCAGATCCATGTTGGCAAGTTGTTGTCAAAATGTCTCAGTGAGGAGTGTTTTTATTTGAAGAAGATGAACCCGAGACTGTTCCGTTTGTTTACCAACAACTTGATAAACATACCATAGTTCAACGTGAAGAAGACATTTATTGAGTCAGAGGGGCTGTGGAAGGAGAAACGGTCGATTTTCATGCTTAATGAAAGGTATAATTGGTTTCCTTCTATTCAGTAGAATGTCCTAGGATATCAAAATTATCTAATCATTTTGTAAATCTTTATAAGTTTTAATCCTCACTTTTGTAAGTTAATTCAATCATAAATATTTAGGTTGTTTTTACTCTTGATTTATTGATGTTATGGTTGGTGTATCATCCCTTTGAGGTATTCTTCATCTGATTCATGTGCTGCTTGAATTTTTATTAGTTATATCTGAAATTTGGCTATGCATTGACTGGTTTTTTACATAATTTGTATATCTTTTTTGTTAACTTTCTGATTTTTTAAAATTCATTCACAACTAATTATTCAATCCATTTTTTGTTTGATTAATAGTTGTACAAGTTTGATTTTTTATGAACAATCAAATTTATCTTTTAAACACTTTGGACTCATTACTGATGTTTTCTATGAATGCAGACATGTCAGGGGAAGAGGCAGAAGATCCACATCATCCATCTGAGGCATCTACGTCTCAGGGTCGAGGTACGTTTGAATTTCATTGTCTATATTTTTTATGTAATTGACATACATATATATATATATATATATAACAGTTGTTAATTTATATATAAAATTGTTTTCAACAGGATCAGACTCGGCTGCTTCTTCCTCTCGTAGGAGAGGCCCTGGTCGTGTCATATTATCATGGAATTCCGACTCGACGATAGATGTTTCATTTGATGAGGTTTTTCATCCTGTGGGACCGAATTCCCTGTCATTTATTCGTCAGCTGGGTTATATCATACGTTACCCACATCGATTTCCATTGACCACACGTGACTGGGCTTCTATCCCTCAGGACACAATAGATCGTATATGGAGGGAGGTTCATGTAAGAAAATCATTTTACTTTATTTTCTATGTATAAATAATAGTAATATGTTTGATTATTTTCTTTGTAGAAAAATTTGAAAGTATGCCCTGAAGAGTTTCGGCCCGTGTGTATGAGCAAATGCCTTAAGATGTGGAAAGATTATAAAGGCAAAGTGAAGAGGGACCACTGGGTACCAAATGTGGGTGCCCCAGACATTTTGGAAAAAGTCCCGAGAGGTGTCCTCCCGGCTTAGTGGCGTGACTTGGTTGCATATTGGTCTACTAAGGGTGTTGTGGTTTATATATTAATTATTTTGTTCTATATATATTTTCAATAATATGTGATTTGTTTGAAATTTGAATGAATTGAATGCAGGAGGTGTCAACACGCAATTCTGAGAATCGAGCGTTGCAGGGACCACCTCGCAGGCTCGGGACTTCTCATGTGTCTCAGATCCATCATGAGGTATATATTATTCATTTTTTAATTTATTAATTAATATGGTTTTGTGTTTATGTTCTTTTAATATACAGTTGCGAGAGCAAGGTGCAGCAACTGATAAAATGTCGGTGTGGATGAGGACTCGTGATCGCAATGATCCAGAGGTTGCAGCATTGATAGTAAGTGTCTGTACTTACCAATAATTACATATATCTATATATAAACATATATATATTTATATATATTTAAATATTTCACAGGCTCAATTTGAAGCTGAGTTAGAACATCTGCCAGAGGACCAGCGACAGCTTCCCATGCGACAGGATGAGATATTTCATCGCATTATCGGTCGGGACGGGCATGGCTATAGTTTGACCTATGGAGCATGGATTCCTCATTCTGTAGTGTCACGTGCTGTGGTTGTCGGTCCTGCTGTTGCTCATATGACACAGCAGATGTTAGATTTTGAGGCACGGGTGTGCGCTTCTGAGGAGGGAAATGCGCAATTGACAGCTGAGGTTAGAGCACTGCGGGAATATGTGCGTCGAGCTGATGGTGCAGGGGATCATACGACGCAGGTATATACTGTATTTATTTATTTAATTTAAATTATTTTTGTTATTAAAATATTTATAATGTGTATTTATTGTAGGCCCCTGGCCCACCAGAAGGAGGTAGCAGTGATGACAACGCGTGATGCATCATATATTCACGAGATATGTTTTTTGGTTTTACTGGTGGGGTTGACATTGATGTACTGTATTTATTCATTTAATTTAAATTAGAAGGTTGTGTACTTATAATTTCTTTCTTTTCTTGTTTATTATAAGATAGCTAATATTATCTAAGGCGTGCATTTAAAAACTCTAACCCCCCCCCCCCCCCCCCCCCCCGCACACCCGTACAGCCCCCCGTACCCCCGTACAGCCCCCCGCACCCCCGTACTGCCCCCTGCACCACAGGACAGCCCCCCCGCACCCCAGTACAGCCCCCCGCACCCCCGGACAGCCCCCTGCACCCCTGTACAGAACCCCGCACCCCCGTATAGCCCCCCGCACCCCCGTACCAACCCCCCCCCCCCCCGACACCCCAGTACAGCCCCCCGCACCCCCAGACAGCCCCCCCGCACACCCGTACAGCCCCCCGCACCCCCGTACAGCCCCCCGCACCCCCGTACAGCCCCCCGGCACCCCCGTACAGCCCCCCGAACCCCCGGACAGCCCCCCCGCACCCCCGTACAGCCCCCTTACCCCCGTACAGCCCCCCCCCCCCCCCCCCCGCACCCCAGTACCCCCCCCCCCCCCCCCGCACCCCCGTACAGCCCCCCGCACCCCCAGACAGCCCCCCCCCCCCCTCGCACCCCCGTACAGCCCCCCACACCCCCGTACAGCCCCCCCCCCCCCCCCCCCGCACCCCCGTACAGCCCCCCCGCACCCCCGTACAGCCACCCGTACAGCCCCCCGGCACCCCCGTAGAGCCGCTCACACCCCCCGGATAGCCCCCCCGCACCCCCATACAGCCCCCTGCACCCCCGTACAGCCCCCCGCACCCCCGTACAGCCCCCTGACACCCCCGTACTGCCCCCCGCACCCCCGGACAGTCCCCCCCCCCCCCCCCCCCGCACCCTCGTACAGCCCCTGCACCCCCGTACTGCCCCCCGTACACCCCCCCCCATACAGCCCCCCCCCCCCCCCCCCGACACCCCCGTACAGCCCTTCACACCCCCAGACAGCCCCCTGCACCCCCGTAGAGCCCCCCACACCCCCGTACAGCCCAACCCCCCCCCCCCCCCCCCCCCCCCCCGCACCCCCGTACAGCCCCCCCGCACCCCCGTACAGCCACCCGTACAGCCCCCCGGCACCCCCGTACAGCCGCTCACACCCCCCGGATAGCCCCCCCGCACCCCCATACAGCCCCCTGCACCCCCGTACAGCCCCCCGCACCCCCGTACAGCCCCCTGACACCCCCGTACAGCCCCCCGCACCCCCGGACAGTCCCCCCCCCCCCCCCCCCCGCACCCTCGTACAACCCCTGCACCCCCGTACAGCCCCCCGTACACCCCCCCCCCCCATACAGCCCCCCCCCCCCCCCCGACACCCCCGTACAGCCCTTCACACCCCCGGACAGCCCCATGCACCCCCGTACAGCCCCCCGCACCCCCGTACAGCCACCCCCCTCCCCGCAGCCCCGTACAGCCCCCCGCACCCCCGTACAGCCCCCCCGCACCCCCCCCCCCCCCCGTACAGCGCCCCGCACCCCCGTACAGACCCCTGACACCCCCATACAGCCCCCGGCACCCCCGGACACCCCCCCCACACCCCCGTACAGCCCCCGGCACCCCCAGACAGCCCCCCAGCACCCCCGTACAGCCCCCCGCACCCCCGGACAGCCCCCCTGGACCCCCGTACAGCCCCCGGCACCCCCGTACAGCCCACCGCACCCCTGTACACCCCCCCCCCCCGTACAGCCCCCCCGCCCCCCCGTACAGCCCCCCCGCACACCCCGAACAGATCCCCGCACCCCTGCACCACCCGAACAACCTCCGAATTCCATGAAAACCGTACGACAACATCCGGTGCATGAATTTTGAAATGGTCGGCCAGACAGCACGTCATTCGGAGGTGTCGTTTGACCGCGGCGGCCGGAAACGCGTTTCCGGCGCCATAAAACACCAAAACGGCGTGCGACGGTCCAATTCAGAGCAAACGTGCTCCGAACGACCTTAAACCACACGAGAACGAAAGAAATATTATTCCTGAGATGCAGAAGGAGGCGACACATCCATCGAACGTGCGGTGCGCGCAGCACGACCGAATGTGTCGTTTTTAGCAGCGCGGCGCGCACTGAAATGCCGTGTTGGGTTGTCAAAACCACCCGAACGACCTCCGAATGCCACGAAAACGTACGACAACAACCGATGAGTGAATTGAAAAATGGTTGGCCAGACGGCACGTCATTCGGAGGTGCCGTTTGATCGCGGCGTCCGGAAACACGTTTCTGGCGCCATAAAACATCAAAACGGTGTGTGGCGGTCCAATTGGGAGCAAGCGTGCTCCGAACGACTTGAAACCGCATGAGAACGATAGAAATATTATTCCTGAGATGAAGGAGGAGGCGGCACGTCCATCAAATGAACGGTGCGCGCGGCACGACCGAATGTGTCGTTTTCAGCAGCGCGGCGCGCGCTGAAATTGCGCGCGGGGGTGTCAAAACTACCGGAACGACCTCTGAATGCCACAAAACTGTACGACAACAGCCGGTGTGTGACTTGTGAAATGGTCGGCTAGACGGAACATCATTCGGATGTGCCGTTTGACCGCGGCGGCCGGAAACGCGTTTCCGGCGCCATAAAACACCATAACGGCGTGCAGCGGTCCAATTCGGAGCAAAAGTGCCTCCAACGACCTGAAACCACAGGAGAACGATATAAATATTATTCCTGAGATGCTGGAGGAGGTGGTACGTCCATCGGATGTGCGGTGCACGCGGCACGACCGAATGTGTCGTTTTCAGCAGTGCGGCGCGCGCTGAAATGTCGCGTTGTGTGGTCAAAACCACCCTAACGACCTCTGAATGCCATGAAACCATACGGCAACAGCTGGTGTGTGAATTGTGAAATGGTCGGTCAGACTGCACGTCATTCGAAAGTTCCATTTGACCGCGGCGGCCGGATACGCGTTTCCGGCGCCAAAAAACACAAAAACGGCGTGCGACGGTCCAATTCGGAGCAAACGTGCTCCGAACGACCTGAAACTGCACCAGAACAATTGAAATATTATTCCTGAGATGCAGGAGGAGGCAGCACATCCATCGGACATGCGGTGCACGCGGCACGACTAAATGTGTTGTTTTCAGCAGCGCGGCGCGCGCTGAAATGCCGCGTTGGGTGGTTAAAACCACCCGAACGACGTCCGAATTCCACGAATCTGTACGACAACAGCCGATGCGTGAATTCCGAAATAGTCGGCCAGTCAGCATGTCATTCAGAGGTGCCGTTTGACCGCGGCGGCCGGAAACGCGTTTCTGGCGCCATAAAACACCAAAACGGCGTGCGACGGTCAAATTCGGAGCAAACGTGCTTCGAACGACCTGAAACCGCACGAGAATGATAGAAATATTATTCCTGAGATGCAGGGGGAGGTGGCACGTCCATCAGACATGCGGTGCACACAGCACGTCCGAATGTGTCGTTTTCAGCAGCTCGGCGCGCGCTGAAATGCCGCGTTGGGGGTCAAAACCACCTGTACGACCTCCGATTGTCACAAAACTGCACGACAACATCTGTTGCATGAATTTTGAATTGGTCGGGCAGACAGCACGTCAAGCAGAGGTGCCGTTTGACCGCGGCGGCCGTAAACGCGTTTCTGGAGTCATAAAACACCAAAACGGCGTGCGGCGGACGAATTCAGAGCAAACGTGCTCCGAATGACCTAAAACCGCACAAGAATGATAGGAATATTATTCCTGAGATACAGGAGGAGGAGGCATGTCCATCGGACATGTGGTGCACGTGGCACGATCGAATGCGTCGTTTTAAGCAGCTCGGTGCGCGCTGAAATGGCGCGTTGGGGGGTCAAAACCACCCGAACGACCTCTGAATGCCACGAAACCGCACGAAAACATCCGTTGCGTGAATTTTGAAATGGTCGGATAGACGGTACATCAATCAGAGGTGTTGTTTGACCGCGGCTGCTGGAAAGGCGTTTCTGGAGTCATAAAACACCAAAACGGCGTGTTGCGGTCGAATTCGAAGCAAACGTTCTCCGAACGACCTGAAACCGCACGAGAACGATAGGAATATTATTCCTGAGATGTAGGAGGAGACGTCACGTCCATTGGACGTGCGGTGCGTGCGGCACGACCGAATGTGTCGTTTTCAGCAGCTCGGCGCGTGCTGAAGTGGCGTATTGGGGGTCAAAACCACCCGAACGACCTCCGAATGCCACGAAACCGCACGACAACATCCGTTGCGTGAATTTTGAAATGGAAGAGAAGATGGCACGGCAATCGGAGGTTCCGTTTGACCGCGGCGGCCGGAAATGCGTTTTCGGAGCCATAAAACACCAAAACGGCGTGCGACGGTCCAATTCAGAGCAAACGTGCTCCGAAAAACCTGAAACCGCATGAGAACGATAGGAATATTATTATTGAGATGCAGGAGGAGGCAGAACGTCTATCAGATGTGCGGTGCGCGCAGCACGACCGAATGTGTCATTTTCAATAGCTCAGCGTGCGCTGAAAGGGCGCGTTGGGGGGTCAAAACCACCTGAATGACCTCTGAATGCCACGAAACCGAACAACAACATCCGTTGTGTGAATTGTGAAATGGTCGGACAGACGGCATGTCAATCATAGGTGTCGTTTGACCGTGGAGGCCAGAAACATGTTTTTGGAGTCATAAAACACCAAAACGGCGTGCGGCGGTCGAATTCGGAGAAAACGTGCTCCGGACGACCTGGAACCGCACGAGAATGATAGGAATATTATTCCTAAGATGAAGGAGGAGGCAGAACATCCATCGGACGTGCGGTGCGCGCGGCATGACCGAATGCGTCGTTTTCAGCAGCTCGGCGCGCGCTGAAATGGCGCGTTGGGGGGTCAAAACCACTCGAACGACCTCCGAATGCCACGAAACTGCACGACAACATCATTTACGTGAATTGTGAAATGTTCGGACAGACGGAACCTCAATCGGAGGTGCCGTTTGACCGCGGCGGCCGAAAACGCATTTCCGGAGTCATAAAACACCAAAACGGCATGCGGCGGTCGAATTCGGAGAAAACGTGCTCCGAACGACCTGAAACTGCACGAGAATGATAGGAATATTATTCCTGAGATGCGGGAGGAGGAGGCACGTCCATCGGACGTGTTGTGCGCACGGCACGACTGAATGCGTCGTTTTCAGCAGCTCGTCGCGTGCTGAAATGGCGCGTTGGGGGGTCAAAACCACCCGAACGACCTCTGAATTCCACGAAACCGCAAGACAACATCCGTTGCGTGAATTGTGAAATGGATGGGCCAACGTCACGTCAATCGGAGGTGCCGTTTGACCGCGGTGGCCAGAAACGTGTTTCCGGAGCCATAAAACACCAAAATGGCATGTGGCGGTCCAATTCAAAGAAAACATGCTCCGAAGAACCTGAAACCGCACGAGAACGATAGGAATATTATTCCTGAGATGCAGGAGGAGGCGGCAAATCCATCGGATGTGCGGTGCTCGTGGCACGACCGAATGCGTCGTTTTCAGCAGCTCAGCGCGCGCTGTAATGGCGCGTTGGGGGGTCAAAACCACCCGAACGACCTCTGAATGCCACGAAACCGCACGAAAACATCCGTTGCGTGAATTTTGAAATGGTCGGACAGACAGCACATAAATCGGAGGTGTCGTTTGACCGCGGCGGCCGGAAACGTGTTTCCGGAGTCATAAAACACCAAAACGGCGTGCGACGGTCGAATTCGGAGCAAACGTGCTCCGAATGACCTGAAACCACACGAGAATGATATGAATATTATTTCTGAGATGCCGGAGGAGGAATCACGTCCATCGGAGGTGCGGTGCGTGCGGCACATCCGAATGTTTCGTTTTCAGCAGTTTGGCGTGTGCTGAAATGGCGCGTTGGGGGCGTCAAAACCACCCGAACGACCTACGAATGCCATAAAACCGCACGACAACATCCGTTGCGTGAATTGTAAAATGTTCTGAGAGACGAAACGTCAATCGGAGATGCCGTTTGACCGCGGTAGCTGGAAACGCGTTTCCGAAGTCATAAAACACCAAAACGGCGTGCATCGGTCGAATTCGGAACAAACGTGTTCCGAAAAACCTAAAATGATAGCATTTCTTAAATTGGGGGTTTTAAATTATTATAGCACAATTATTCGATATTATACATATATTTAATATTATATATATATTAAAACATTTAAAATATTATATATATATATACATATTTAAAATATTTTATTTAATTGTATATATGTGAATTTTTTTTAATATATATATATATATATTTATTCATTTCAGTGGACATTTTTTTTTAAAAAAATTTCACTATATCTACCGCCATTGGAGGTGGCTATAGGCCTCTAGCGACGAGGCTAAAGCGACCGCCAATGGCGGCCGCTAGAGCCCTATAGCAACCGCCATTGGCGGGCGCTAATGGAGGTTTTTTTAGTAGTGGTCGCATCACACCTCTTCTATAGACACATATTCCAACACATCACATCATATCCAACACAAAGAAACATGGGCCACAAAATCATATCACATCCACATACCAATAATATTATGGTATCGTGAACATGAGATCATCAAAATCTTTTCCATCTTATACCATGAACTACCATAACCATAAGTCATTTCATCACATTACATCCCATCCATAGTCACCCAGTCCATCACATCACATCACCACTGATAAAATTTTGTCATATGGCCATCATAGCATATGCATATCAACATATATTAGGAGAGAACATGGTAAATAGGGGTATCTAGATAACCATCCTCACTATAGAGATTTTTGAAAAATAACCCCCAAAAAATATATGGGTGTCAGCACATGGTTCTCAATGCAGGTGCGTGAATATAGAAATAATAGGGAATATAGATTGTATATATATAGACACACACATGCCAAATCAATGGATTCATATCAATGAACTAACCATATGACATTGTTTCCCACTTTTTATAGCACCTCTTAATAAAAAACAATACACAAGAAGACACAACGCACATTTCATGTTTCATACTCTTTCTTAGTATAAAAAATTTCTCTGTTTCTACATTACCATCCAAAATAATTTAGAAATATAATTCGATAAATTAGTTAATCCCATTTAAATTATATGTCAACCTAGTTAACAACACATCCCTTTTGATCGACAATCCATTTCACAATCATTAACTAAATTGTCACATTCCATTTTAGTTTCGACATTATCAATTAATTTAAACACTTATTGTGAAAATAGTATAATAGAGCCCCAAAAAATAATCAACCCATCATAGTCATCCCATCTTAATTCAAAAAAACCCCATGCCACCTCCATATTTTTATCATTACCTCTATATAGTATTTCCACATATTTCATTACATTCACCATCATTGAACAAACACACATCATTGATGCACAACATTACAACACAAAAATACAACCACACATCCCCACTATACTACATGGGCACACAAAAACACATTAAAACACATTATAATCACATAAAAATTACTTTTTTCATATTCATTCAAAGGGACATCATCATGATGCTCAATAATTTTTGTTTTATTATCATGAAATATGAATTTAATAGGGAAACACATTCGTATATCTACGCATAAGTGAATAAAAAACACCATTTAGGGTGATTTAAAAAAATACATAGCAAGGATTACATAATCATTACAACGAAAAAAAATTCCCAAAATAGTCACAATTTCCATGGATCTCATTTATCATGTACAGTAAAAATATTCAAAATAATATCAAATGTTGTAAATAAATTTTATTTCATACCACCCCCTTTAATTGAAATTAATTTTATTAATTATCTTCAGTAAACTAGATGAAAAAATATTCCCAAGAGTACAAAAATTCAGCCCATCCTACAGGACAAACTATCTGAGAATCAATGAAAATCCTTACCATAAAAAAACATTCTAATTTGATGGGAAAGGTTTATATATGAACAACATCATCTCTATGCACCATGAGGAAGAACACATTTCCTTTATATAACACAACCACCACTAATTCTCCTTCTAAAAAAACTAATTATTGCTTATAAAAAATTACCACTAAAATGAAGGTTCATAGAGAAACAATAAAAGAACATGTAGGGGACTTACCAAAGCACCCCATGGATAGATCCTCAATATAAATGGTTGAAATCAAAAAAGGGGCTAAACAATGTTATTATTATGAACTTGTAATTTTCTATGAAATAAGAGAAAAAAAGGAAAATTAATTCTATCTGGGGATCTATGATAATTTATACCCAACCTAAAAACACTTGACCAACCTACAGTCACCCAATCTATGCTCTATTCTTCCCACATACTGAAGTTAGTAAGAAAAAGGATAGAAAAGCACAATGTATCCCTATATGGATAAAAAATCATTCTGGATCCATAGTTATTTACAAGATACAATTCCTATAAATAATGGAGGAGACTGTAACACAACCAAAGCCACAACAACTCAGATCCTTGAAAACCTGGGAGTGAATGATTCATAGAACCATTTTACAGTGAAAATATTCCTTAATATGAATTACACTCAATGTTTTCCTATGATCCAACTTTTTCACATTTACATCTCCAAGAGTTAGACATCACCATATAAGAGAGGTTTTGACTTAGAAAAAACTGTATAGCATAACTATCCCCAAATTATCACAAATGAGCCACATATATCAAAGCAGTCTATTTATGATGTATCCTCCAAGATCCACACCATAGAACACATTTTTAATAACAAACATCTAATGATATCCAAAACTGACTCCATATGTAGAATTTCCAACAATATATATAAACTAAAGAGACGGTATGTTATATCTAATACCTGTCAAACAATTATCATCCTCGAGAATCAAAACCAACACAAAATGGAAGGAAAAATGATGTTGGAACGAACATCCCATGTTTTACCTCACAAGTATATCATTATGATTGGTCACTACCATTTAATAAAAAGACACCAGACCCAGTAAAAATTGGTTTCCAAAAATCCCTCAAAACAACCTCAAAATAACACTCTATGTCAATAAAAATCCACCACCATTAGAAAAAAATAACTAATGCACCAGCTAATCCCTCACATGTACCAATCCTATGATCTTGATAACCAATATTTCATCCCTCATAAGGACCATACATTTGATCACCACTAAAACCACCCAATATATCCCCATGAAAAAAAATCATGTAAATCATTAATCCATGTTAAGATATCATATACTTTCTGACTAACTATTCACTATAATTGTTTTAATCATGTTAAAGTATATTGTGTCTCAATTAGGTATCTGTTTTGCATTCATCACATTTCATATTCTTTATCACATGTCACATCTAAAAAGATTTCATCTAATAAAACATCTATATCAATACATCATATCATCATGAATAATAATTAAATCAAAACTAAAAAAACTCCAAATTATTGGGCATGAATCTCCACCTCGCACTCATAATTACTATCCTCCACGCCATTTATCATCCACAACACATGAACCAAAGTATTGTTTATTCCTCATAGATCCTTCTCCTGATGATTCTAGATCATCATTGTCCACTCCAAAAAATGTTATATCATCCTCATTATCTAACTATCCCAAAAAAAGACATGGGATTCATCGTGATGATATTGAAAAAAATAAGAGACGTGGATGATATCATGAATCTAGTCTAGTCATAGTGGAAGTGACAAATGATATTCCACATTGCCAACAAGCACCAATACCTCTAAATTTTTCATAAAGTAGGGTGACAACTTACTCTCCTGGAAAGCCTTTTCTAACCTATTGAGGTGGAAAAGTCAAGAGGATGTGTCCTCCAACCACAATCTCCATGGGAATCCTCTAGTGATTGGAATAAATCTTATTTACGGTACTATGCTACTTTATTCCTCTCAAAAAAATGATATACCTTACCTATTTCAGTCTACACCACATCAGAAGTAGGAATCGATGACTATCTAAACCCAGACCAACACAATGGAGAATTACATGTCCACTATGGGGAAGCCTCAAACTAATGAATGATAATAGTTGAGTGATTGTTTTTATAACATGAAAACTCAAACTAGGTAATATTTTATTCTCAAAATACCCCATTGTCCAAGACACATACCCACAACATATCCTCTTTTTTCTATATATTCCTCTATATCTACACATCTTTCTGTTAGTGGAAAGAAGTACTCAGGCATAACTGGGTGCCAAAAAATGATTCAATACCATCCATACCCAATGAAGCAAAATTTATTTCTTTATCTGAGTCAATGGACCTTGTAAATCTATGATATCAAAAAAATCATTGACATACCTCTTAGAAATAAAACTATTTCACCTGAATCCCTGATTTCTATGGTGTTATCCAAAATTTTCAACCAATACAAAATTACACTAATATCTTCAAAAAAACTCCATGAGATTGGGGTAACCCTATGATGATGTCCATAAATATTTCAACCCACTTCCACTAGGAAACATCCATGTACAAAACAATCCACTAATAAAATGATGCTCGACCATTACATGATAGAAAACTAGACACAAATGTACAAACAATACCAATCACTCATTTATTCCCCTTATATCAAAACAATGTCCTAATTCCACGATACATTTTTGATACTCATTGGGGTACCACCAATGGGTATTTATAAAAATAATGAAACAATACCTTGAATATAACCAATAAAACTCTAATAGAAATAATATCTAGTTTTAACCATCCTCAATAAATCAATAGAGAAAAAAACATTGCCAACATGATTGCACATCACCTATGACATTGTGACTATCAACCGAGAAGCCACCACTTGATACATTATAGTGTAATACACCATCACATGAAATAAGAATCATGGACCATCAAAAACCCTTGCATCTATGTTCAGGGTGTGATCTCTTCTATTTCCTATCAGAGATCCCCAGACTCTTGAAAAAAATCCATTTGTGAATTCCCTTTCAATTCTCCAGACGTGAAATTCAATATTTTTGAGGCGTAATACATCTCAAAATAATAATACATAAAACATAAAACTAAATATATTGAAATATATTCATATGATGTTGGGAAATTATATAACTTGAACTCTTATGATATGTGGAGATGAAAAATCCGGATCCAGAAAGGTAATGTCACCAAAACATCAACATGAACACATATATTGATAGCTCTTGATCACGGGGAGGAATATTTTTACTCATGGTGGTATATCATCCCATACCCATAAGATATTACATTTCTTTGATCCATCATGACACATAGGAATAATAAAAGGGAAGTGTCACAAAACAAATCAAACATCACCCCTTACTCCAACATATGAAGCAATGGAGCACCGATTCATCTCCATTTTAGGTAGTCAAACACCACCTAAAACAAATATACCAAGATAAAATCATGATCCATCTTGTTCAAAGATATATAAATGGATTAAATTGACGATATTTCATATAATATCCACTAATAATAGCCAATGTTTCCAATGAAGATAAAAAATGTATCTACATTCAAGGGTGAAGGACAAGAAACAACTGCCTTGACCTTCGATGTGTCCAAATACACACCCTTCTTGGAAATAACATTCCTATGGAAATCTTCCATTCATGTCCATAACATACACTTGAAAAATTTTATTGATATTTGGTGGTATTAAAGAACCATCAATATTTCACTGAGATGATGAGCATTTTCCCCTATGAATTTGTGTAGTTAAATATTTATCTGATTAAAAGAACTACAAAATGGTCCAGGAATTCAAGGAAAATGGCATTGAATATCCCCATTAACAAATATTATATGTTCATGACATTGAAATACCAGACCATATACTTGATGTTCCCTTTATTGTATAAAAATAATGACTTCAGGAAATCTCCATCCTTTTACAAAACATGTGATGCCCAGATCACATATCGATCTTATAAAACTAACACACCCCTCTTTGTTGAAAAAATAGACCATGTTCCCTCGAAATAGGGTAATGATTATTTATCATGAATTAACATAGCCAAATTTATTCTACGAATATACTCATACAAATATTTTCTTTTGTAGAGGATAGCACAAGAGTACCCCATAAATACAGACTATGATGGATGAATCCCTTCATGATTAGATTATATATTTGAATACTCTTCTCCCAAAATGTAGAATGTTTTATCTAAAAAGGATACATCAAAATCAAAGAAGCAAAAGGTTATTGGTGTGTCCCAAACTCAAAATCATGTCAAGTATTAAGTGTCACAACCACATTATGAAACAATATAGAAAATTCATTTCATCCATGGGATCCTCCTATATCATATCATCTATTGACAGTATAAACAATATTTCCATAAAATGAAGCTGAGTTTCTACATATATAATTTGCACATTAAACATAGATTATAAATAAAAAACATTTATATAGAATATTTTATTGATAATAAATGATAAAATTTCATCACATTGTGTTAAATATGTTTATTTATAAAATATTTTGGATAAGATCATTCATTTGAAAATTTGATGGAAATTATAGTTTTACCCTTTATAGTACACTGTATTATTTAAATGAAAACTATTATAATATATATTATTTGATATTTAAATTTTGTAATTATGTTCCTGACGTAATTTTCTACAACTTTTTTTCAGGTCATTGGGGTGAAAATGTGTATTTGTTTAGACTTAATATTCCATAAAGTCAAATGTGGGCTCACCCCCCATATTAGATATTGGTTTAGTATTTGGGCCATTACCTCTACATACGAGATTGGATTGGCCGAAATTCTGATAGTATCTCACCAACATATTTTTTTACAAATCATTCTTCTAGAATAATATCTTTTCATGCGTTTTTGAGTTAAAATTGGTAGTGGAAATTGGAATGAATTATTTGGCTGAGATTCCTCATTCACACTTGAAATATCTTTAATCATAACCTCCCCTCAACTGAATAAATTAGTTTCTTTCACATCATTAGGGGTTGGGATGTTTGTTAGGATATTTATGGCAGAGGATAATTGGTTTCACCCAAAATCTCCATCCATTGTAAGAGGGGTAGCTCTTGAAGAAAGGATCCCCTCATTAAAGCCTTCTTATCTTCTTCATGGTGTAATGTTTTCATTTGTGTAATAAACATATTTTTTCTTTTTTTTTCTTCTATTATATTATGTTTTCTTTCAATTAAATTCTTATATACTCATTCTATTTGGGTTGGAATCTATATTGGAGATGATATTGGGTTCTATCCTTTAAATCCTTTGTTCCTACAAAACGTCTCCATGATGACCACACCGCCCCTGGAAGAGTTGTTCTCTTAGTGAAATATCAAACTTATACCCTATTCAATTAATTATTTTGAATCATTGAGCTACTTTAATTCACATAATATTATCCATTAATTTTTTTTAAATTATAAGAAACTTATAATGCAATTGAATAATTAACACAAAAACATGCGAGGTCGAGTATTGTGTAAACTGTGAGAGCGCAAACTTAATCAGTAAAATAAGACCACACGGGATAAATTAGTAGACTTAAATACAATCCATAAGCTTAATTCATCCTCAATTTATAGAATGTACATGTTCCTTACTTTTCCACTTACCATAATCTATCCTTATAAAATCAATCAAATCATTGTACTGCGATTGAATGTTCCTAAGATAGCCTAGGGTTTAATTGTCTTCATATTTGTGGTAAAGTTAATTCTTATAGGGTTTTGGGGGTTTACAAATTAGGGGATAATAATTTATTGAATATTAATTTAAATTATATTGATTGATAAGTAAATTAAGTGGTATAGTTAGATTTATTTCATCTTTTAAATATTGTATAAAAAACATCTTCTTGTTGTGTCTTTTTAATCACACTTTATTTAAAAAATAAATAAATAAATATTATTCAATATTATTCCAGAAAACATCTTCCAGTTTTATGAATGGTAAAAACCCCCCACATAATTTTCAAGTAGTTTTATTATTCCATTTTTTGTTATTTTTTAAATATCATAAATATGTTAACAAATTCACTTCCTCCATTGATAGAATACCTTGGTCAGCCACTATGTTGCACCAAACTACACAAAAAATATAAATACTCATTTGAGGGCCCCCACAATAGTGCCTTTCAAATTGGAGCCATTTTTTGAAATGAAAGTAATTATTTCAACCATTTATAGGTATTTATTATATTTTATATTTTATTCTCTTATTCTCTTATTCATTTCTTCTTTACACAATCTACAATTTTATTCTCCTTTTTTTTCACCATCTTCTTATTTTTGAACCATCAACTCAAAATTCACATATTTTATTTTTTTATGGTACACTATTCTTCTTTTAATTTTTATTTGATTTATGAAAACAACTAATCATGGGGATCTCATAGTTCTTGATCCTAAGATTGAACATATCCTTCATGCTCAAATTATACATTCTTAGTCTATGTGATGTTTCAACATTCAACCAGCTGAAGAATTCCTCTGATCTGAGAACATTGAAATTGGAAGCAATTAAAATTAAAACAAAAAATAATAAGTAATGGATGAAAATAACTGAAATTAACATTATATAACCATTCAATAATTGGATACCCCTGATATTAAATATCAACCAAATTTCATTACATACCTTAATCATGAATTGGAATTTGAACTAACATCTGGGTTAATTGATCATCTTCCAAAGTTTCATGGATTATCTAGTGAAGATATAAATAAACACCTTATTACATCTAATGTGGTTTTCACAACCTTAAAATCATGAAATGTTTCTGATGATCAAATCAAACTAATATAATTCCCATTATCCCTTGAGGGAGATTCAAAATATTAGATGTATTATTTACAACCAAGAGATGTAACTTGTTGGAACAATTTGAAACATCTTTTCATGAAAATATTTTTTCTAGCATCAAAGAACACATCATATTGAAAGGAGATATCAGGGGTCAACCAATCCCAAGGGGAGTCAATGTATGAGTACTGGGAGCTATTCAAGAAGTTGTGTCCAAGCTACCAACATCTCCAAATTCGTGAGCATCTACTCATCCAGTACATCTATAAAGGGATCACAAATATAAAGATAAGAATGGTGGATGTCGAGGCTACAGGGGCATTGGTAGATAAGAAAATATTAGCTACACATGTGTTGATAGACAAGATGGCACAAAACTCCCATGAATTTGGCGATCGAGGTACACCATATGTCAGGAGAGTATATCAGGTAAGTCCTTTCTCTATTGAAAATCACGTGATTGATACTATGTTGGATGAATTGACCACTACAGAGGGGAAAATTACTCTGGCACATAAGATATCCTAACATCCTCTATCAATCCCTTGTGGCATTTTTACTAAGACATGCCACCCAACTGACTGTTTACCCAAACTATAAGAAACAAAAGATTATGCCTCACTGTTTCATGGGAGACCATATTAGCAGAATAAACCACAATATCCCCAAAAAAATGTTTGATTAATTTTCTCTAACATACAACCAAGGGTGGAAGGATCAATTAGACATGAGGTATAGCTCTGGAGAACAAAAAATCCCCCCTTTCAACAAAACATCCATCAGTCTCTGCCATACCAACAGGGTTTCCAACAAACCCAAAGGAGATTTGAAGACCAAGTATCAACAAGATAGCAAAAAAGAAAACCTCCACCCAAGGTATATTCTAAAACTGATGATATTTTGATGAAAATTGGTCTTAATCAAATAAATTAGCTAATGATTCACAGTTCGGAGCTGAGGGAGTTGAAGACTCAAATGAGCTATATTTCCACTACCCTCCGTGAACTGGTAAGTAAGAATTTTGGAAATCTACCTTACCAACCTTCCCAAAATCTCAAGTAGAATATTAGCACCATCTCAATGAGAATTTGGAAGAAAATGAATGATACATATGTACCTACCATTCCACCGGGATTCAATTCACCTCCAGAGAAGACTCATTCAAAAATGGCTGATTAGGAACACAATGAAAAAGATAAAGGTCTGCAAAGTATTAATGATGTTCCACCAAAATTCATTAATTTTCAAAATTTGGTTGTCCAAACAAAGAATTTGGCTGAAGAGGTGATGGAAAATGAGGTTTTGGACACATTCAAGTATGTAGAGATAAACATTCCCTTGATTGAGGCTACTGTATAAATTCCAAGGTATGAAAAATTTACAAAAGGACATTGTACCAATCAACGAGGTCTCAAGGGAAATGAGAAGATCAATCTTGGAAGTAATGTATCAACACTAATTACACCAACTATAACAATGCAAAAAAAGTGAAATAATCTAGGTACATTCACCATCCCATGAACCAGAGAGGAGTTACACATTTCTAATGCTCTCTGTGATTTTAGAGCTTCCAAAAATTTAATGCCTCGCTCTGTATTATCTTCTTTACAGGTTGGTGAGTTGAAACCGATGAGAGTAGTAGTGCAATTGGTGAATATTTATACAACATATCCATTAGGAGGACTTGAGGATGTGCTTTTTTGGGTAATAGTTATGATCATCCTAGCATATTTCTACGTGCTTAACATAATGGTTGGTTAGGAAAGTTTCCATGGTCCCATTATCTTAGGTAGAACCTTCCTCAAAACTACAAATCTATCATAACAGTCAGTGAGGGGACACTTTCCATGGAGTTTGGGGATTATGTTTTGATATTTAATGTTATGGACTCCATGAAGTACCCCTCATAGGTCTATTCTTCTTTTTTTATCTCTCATTTTGATCCACAAAATAAATACCCCATGGGATTTTATTTTCATATTCTTAGGGAGATTAAGAGTATTGGTTCTAGTTTGTTGTCTATAGGTACATTCACACCTATTTTGAATTCCCAAGACACTCTTATATTTAATTTTGTAATGGATTCTTATCCGGATATTGATCATTCAAAATCTGATTATGACATAGCAATTGAATATGATGATGGTTTTGATGCATTATTCTTTTATTTTGATGATGATGATTCAGGTACTAATGTTCATTGAACACATATTTTAGTTCATTCAAATTTTCCATCTATACATCACCCCCTTTATTGGAACTAATTCGATTTCCTCCTATTCTCGAATAATCTTACTTGTTATGTGGTGAGAAATTACTTGTTATCATTACTAAGAATATCGCTTTTTTACTTGAAGAAAAACATTTGAATATTTTGAGGGAAAATATTATGGAAATAAAGTAGAACTTGGCTGACATTTTAGGTATTAGCCCCTCCATTTTCATACATAGGATTCCTTTGGAGGGTGGGGATAAACCAGATAGGAAGCCACAAAGGATACTTAATCCAAATCTATTAGAGGTTGTTAAAAAATTAGTTGAGAAATAGCCCGAGGTAGGTACAATCATTCCCATTTCAAATTCTTAGTGGGTAAGTCCTATTCCGGTTGTACCTAAGAAATTTGGTGTTAAAATTGTTAAAAATAATAATGTTGAGTTAGTTAAATAATGGTGAAAAACTATTAATGTGTGTATTTTGATTATAAGAAACTAAATCAATCCACTCGCAAGGACCATTTAACCCTCCCATTTATTGATTAGATACTAGAGAGACTATATGAGAAGATACATTATTTTTTCTTGGTTGGATTATATATATATTTTCAGTTTATTATTTCTCTGAAGGATCATGAGAAGACTAAATTCAATTGTCTATTCGGTACATTTTCCTACCAATGGATTCCATTTTGTCTTTTCAATGCCCCAGGTACCTTCAATAGATGCATGTTGAGTATTTGTTCTTATTTTATTGAGACTTTCATAGTGGTATTTATGGATGATTTTACAGTGTATGGGTCTTCATTTTATGATTTTATCTCAATCATGGGAATGGTTTTGAACCATTGTATTGAGAATAATCTTGTCTTAAACTTTAAAATCTGTCATTTCATTGTATAGAATGTGAATGTCTTAGGGAATGTAGTGTAAAAACATAGTATAGAGGTTGATAGATCTATGATAGATATAATTTCATCCTTACCCTATCCTTCATATGTGTGTGATGTTATTTCATTCCTAAGGCATATAGGATTTTATCAGTACTTCATCAATGATTTTAGTAATATTTCTCTTCCTATGTCATGATAAATTTAGAAAGATTATGATTTTGTGTTTGATTATTCTTGAAGGACATACTTTGATGAGCTAAAGAAGTGTCTGACCACTACATCGATCATACAACCCCTACGATGGGAGTTTCCTTTTGAGCTTATGTTTGACACCCACAACATTGTGGTCGGAGCTATCTAATCTCAGAGGGTGGAGGGACGTTCACATGGGATTTACTATTCATAGAGGACAATGGATTCAGACCAATAAAACTATACATCTATAGAAAAGGAGTTGCATGCTGTTATATTTTCTTTAGATAAATTTCATTCATATTTATTGGGCCCTAAAGTAGTTTTTTTCTGACCATGTAGCTTTGAGGTACCTATTGACGAAGCTGGATGAAAATCCCTTGTAATCTGATATATTCTTCTTCTTTGGGAATTTAACAGTGAGATAATGTACAAGAAGGGGTCAGAAAACTTGGCAGCATATGACATGAGGTGGATTACTCACACACTAGAGGATGACACCTTGGACTAGGGACCACATCTGGACACTTTCTTCGATGAGAATCATTATGCCATCTCATGAAAACATCCCTGGTATGTTGATTTAGTTAATTACCTTATTTCCTCTAAAATCCCTGAAAATTTAATGAAACATCAAGTCCAAAATTTAATGAGTGTGTTAATATGATTTGATTGGGTTTATATATACCAATTTCACATGTGTAGTGACCAGGTTATTAGGAGGTGTGTTCCTAATCATGATTTGGAATCAATTTTACATTTTTTTTCATACACGTGCTTGTGGTGGACACTTTGGACTCCGATGATTAGCTAGGAATGTTATGGACTCTAGATTATATTGGCCATTCTTATTCAATGATGCACATGTGTTTGTATGTCATGCTCTCATTGTAAACACACTGGGAGCATTTCTAGGATATATGAGATGCCCCACCAACTCTTACTACTCTGTGAGATTATTGATGTATGTGGAATTGAATTTATGGGTCATTTTCTTAGTTCATTTAGCTTCTTCAATATTTTTGTTTTTATTAATTTTGTGAGTAAATGGGTGGAGGCAAAGGCTACCAAGACCAATGATTATCATGTCATTGTGGATTTGTCAAAGAATATATTTTTTGTAGGTTTGGAGTACTAAAAGCCATCATTACTGACAAAATGACACACTTTTTCAATAAAAATTTGGATTCCCTCCATCAAAAATATGGGGTGACACGAAAAAATCAATACCATACCACCCCCATACAAATGGTCAGACTGAGGTATCAAATTGTGAGTTGAATGAAATTTTGGAGAATACTGTGTAGCCAAATTGGAAGGATTAGAGAAAGAACGTGGATGATGTTCTATGGGAATATACGATAACAAACAAGAAACCCATTAGTATGTCCTCTTTCGGATGGGTTTTGGGAAAGAATTTCATCTCCCAGTGGAAGTTGATCACTAGGATTATTGGGATAGAAAGAAATGTATCCTGGATTTGGCCCAAGATGGAATCCAAAGGAATCTAAAAATTCAAGAGAGTGAAGAGATTTGATTGTATTCATATGAGAACTCAAGGCTCTAAAATAAATGATCAAAAGAAAGTCCTGACAAAATGATCCATAAAAGTGAATTTCATGTTGATGTGAAAGTCATGCACTATAATTCACGACCGATGCAACTGCCTGGTAATTTTTGTTCTAGGTTGTTAGGTACTTCTGTAGTGACTAATGTTTTTCTTTATGGTGCAGTGAAGATCACACAAGAGGAGACATCAAAGAGCTTTATAGTAAATGGGAAACATTTGAAAAAAATACATTGGGGGGCTTCCTACTGATGCAGTGGATTTTATCACATTGTATGACCCCATCATCACTTGATCATATCAGGCTATTCCTAACCCTTTCACTTTTATAATAGTTTCCCAATTTAAAAGTATACATTTCATGTCCATATATCATCTAAAAGGTTCACATTGTGTACAATTCAACATTTTATGTGTGGGGGAAAGGACCAAATTTTGGGTTAGATATTTAGGATTTTCATTTGTATGTTTTTTTTTGTATTTTCTATTACGTTTTTGGTTAAATTATAAAAAAATTAATAATAAAGAAAAAAATATATCATTAAACATTCTCATGTGGAATATATGTAAAATGCATGATTTCAAAATTCATTTGTAGAAATATATGCTTGAGTATGATTTCATAATCAAGGGTTGAATTTTATAAAAATTGATGTCTAAATGATATAAATTGTTGTTTCATTATAAAACCTTTTATATTTTGACCTCATTATTTGTGATATTTGTTCACAGTAAATTATTTCATTGATTTATGCACACAATTTTTCACAAAATCATGACTTCTGAGTTTCTCTTACCCTATAGAATGTAAATTTATGGTAAGTAATTATTTTCAAATTATAACATAGTCATTACATTCATTTTTCTCTCTTTCGATCATTTCCATCAATATATAAGATTGACCTAAGCATGTTCACCTAATATCTGACTGTTGTACGCCCTCTAAAAAAATAAAAAAAAAACCAAAAAACAAAAAACAATCGATAAATATGGGAGTGAAGAAATGTACAACATGTCATGGTATTTATGTTGGGAGATCAAGGATTGACTTCTGGGAATGCTTAAATAAGTGGTTTTTGGAATTTGATTACAATAAATGTTGAAATGGATCGGTGGAATATAATTAGGCAAGAAGAGAAGTTGTTATTAACATGAATATACTAGATAAAGTGTGCAAAGACAATCCTAGAATGGTTGTCCCACACACTTGAATAATTAGTGGCATGGTAGACCCATGACTAGTTTCACAAGGATTAGTGTGTTGAATCTGACAGGATATTGTTTTGACAAAATTTATATGCAATTAATTTAATATTTATTGATATTTACTCTTTATGATATTCTTACATTTCCTATATTTTCACTATGGATTTAGAAATATGAATATGCACATCTTGTCACAATTTTTTCAAATACATGATAAGAGGTTTTTCCCATGAGTGAAAAAGGGTAATTGTGGGGGAGTAGATTAAACACAAATTTATTGAATATTTTATTGATAATAAATTACAATATTTCTTCACATTGTGCTAAATATGTTTATTTATAAAATATTTGGGATTAGATCATTAATTTGAGAAATTGATTGAAATTATAGTTTTACCCTTTATAGTGCACTGTATTACTTCAAAGATAAAATTTTTAATATTTATTATTTTCACATGAAATTTTGTTACTATGTTCTTGACTTAATTTTATACAGCTTTTGTTCAGGACTGTGGAACTATAATGTAAATTGGGTTGGACTAAATGGACTATGAAGACAAATGTGGCCTGGAACCACCTCATTAGATATTGGTCCTATATTTGGGTGCTAACTTATTTATCCGAGATTGGATTGGACCCAAATTTGGAGGGGATCCTTCCAACCCATAATAGCACAAATTATTCTACTAGATTAATAGCTTTTTCAGGAAGTTTCTGGTCAAATGTGATGTTAAATTTCTATTAAAATATTGGTTCAAGATTCACCATTCACACTTGAAACCTCATTAAACCTACCCTCCCCTTCACTCTATAAATTTGCGATTTTCACATTTGGAGGGGTTGGGACATGAATTTAAAGAATGAAAAAAGAGTTTAATGGGTTTCACCCAAATTCTCTAACCATTGTATGAGGGGTTTCTCTTTAAGTAAGGATCCCCTCAATGAAGCCTTCTTCACTTATTCATGTTGCAATATTTTCTTTTGTGTAATAAACATCATTGTTCTTATTTTTTTATTCTCTTTTCTTCTTTTTTGTTCAATTATATACATATATACTCATCCTATTTGGGTTGGAATAAATATTGGAGACGATATTGGGGTCTACCCTTTCAATCCTTTGCTCATGGAAAATGTCTCCATGATTACCACACCACCCATAGAAGAGTAGTTCTCATAGTGATTGATCTATTTTCTAAACTATTCATTTTATTATTTTGAATAATTGATCTTTTTTAATTCAATTAATATGATCCATCAATTGAGTTTTTAAATTATATGAAATGAATCAATCAATTTAACAAATAACACAAAAACACGCGAGTTCGAGTATTGTGTAAATTGTGAGAGCACAAACATAATCGGTAAAAAAAGACCACACAGGATAAATTTGTAGAGTTGAAATACAATCCCTAAGCTCAATTCATCCTCATTTACCACTATCCATAATCTATACTTAGAATATCAATCAAATCAGGGTGCTGCGATTTCATGTTCTGAAGATAGCCTAGGGTATAATTCTCTTTATATTTGTGGTATAGATAATTCATGTAGGATTTGGTGGTTAAAAAATTAGGGGATCATATTTAAGTGGATAATTATTTACATTAAAATGATTAATAAGTAATGGAATAGGTAGTGTTAGATCGATTACATATTTAATATATTATCGAAAGAAATATCTTTTTTGTTCTATCTTTTTAATCAAACTTCATTTAAAAAAACGAACATATTATACAATCTTCTTCCTGCAAACATCTTCTAGTACTATGAACAGTAAAAATACCCCACATCCTTTCAAGCCGTGTTATTATTCCATTTTATGTTATTTTTATAATACCTTTAATGAGTTGTCAAATTTACTTCCTCCTTTGAGGGATCACATTGGTAAGCCACTCTACTACACTTAATTACCAAACAAAAATCACTAATAATTTAATGGAACCAATGATAACACCTTTCAATTACCAATGAAACCTATAGGAATCCCATCATTATTTGAGTACACGACCCTCCTCTATAAGCTCTCAATTAAAGAACACATAGAGTACAACCAATCAATGTATTGAATGCTCATTTATGGATGTTTATTATTTATGAAAAGATCCTTGTAGGACATTATTTTCCCCAAAAGTATTCTAAACCCATTCAATCATCAAATAAGATGTTATGAAATCCAACTATAAGAGTTAATAATAGGGGAACATTAATCCTCTCTATGTCTATTCCATGAGCATGGACTAGAGAAGGTGAAACAAATAGGGTTAAAATAATTCTTAAAACAAGTATTAAACAAGTGTTTAATATATGACTAAGAATACATTGAACTGTCTCAATTATCTATAGATCTTATGCCTTAACTACCTAAAATTGACCAGGAATGCTGTTCTTCCTCTCTACTCATTATTAAAATCATGAATAGGCCCAAGACTATGTCCCTAAACTTGAGGTTCATTATAAGGATGACTGGTACCCACACAGTCCCCTCTTGGGTGTGTATAAGACTGCTTCCCCAGATACTAAAGCATCCATATATTAAAATAATATTTTACTATAAATCATCCACCAAATTTTTCATATAGAAACATATGGAACATGTTCTTAAAATGGACATGAACCCTAAAGAAACATCACACTATCCTTAACACCCCATGTGAAAAATAAATCCCACTAGACAAAGAATTTTGGAATGGAAGATAATCAGTTCAAATCCACACTAATCTAAACCTCTATGGTTCTTGCAACTGAGACTTTCCACCGAAAACATTACTCCTATAAGAACCATGTTTTATACCCTCTTGAGGTAAACCTCCATGTGATTGCATCCAATCAATCACTTCTACCTGCTTCTGATCCTCTAGATATGTTGACAACAAAAAGTCCATATCATTATGATTGATATAATTATATGGTATTTACCCAAAATACCACTCTTAGGACACAACTTTAGGAAAATGGATTGAGAACAAAGAAACATATCCTTGAACATAATCCTAATATCCCATATAGACATGCTACCAAATAGTAGAGAGGAAATATACTACCTATTCACTTCTTCTATGGTCTATAAAAGGAACTCTACAAAGAACAATTTCAAAAATAAGACCCATAAAACATCTGCAACATTCTGATCACCCAAATAAAAAACCCACTATTGAAACACAACTCCATACATATGACTGACTAATAGCATAACCCAGTTTCCAAGGGGCCTCGATCAAAATAAATATAATCTTCAGTTCCTCCAACAATCCCTCAGTATCATGATTGAAAAGATTGATCAAATATAATCTCAATGGATACTAACAAAAAAAATTCATTCCAATGATCATCCTCCTCAACCAAAACAACTCTATGTTGAAAAATCACATTAGTCATCATAACATCCTTTTCCGAGACAACATACATATGGAATCTATGAGACATAGATTAATATGATACAATTATTTCATAATCATGGTAGTATGTAATTTATTAATGTTTATTTCATTAATTACAACTTTCTATGAAAGAAAATATAAATAAGAACACAGGTCGATCATGATGTCTAGAAAACTCCTAGGTCTCTTACCTATAAGTAATTCCACCACACTTGGTCATTTGGTTTTCCTAGATCCATTACATTAGATCATGGGGGGGGGGATAAAATCCCATCTCTTTATCAGTAATCCCTATCTTTTGTAACCCACCATGATCTATTGACATCATTTAGTTATAAACATATTCAATATTCGTTGTTACTATCTCCAAAATCTATCATATCCCCAATACATCATCCTAAAATACCTCATTCTCTAGACCCCTTCCCACCATAAGTACCATACCATGACCATCATGGAAGAAACAAAGATAATTATCCGTTAATTTTTGTATCCAACAAGGCATCATTTTGTGACAAGAACAGAGGGAATATAATTCTCAACATGGGAGTTATTACCATCAATAATATATGTAATATCAGGAGATATGATATCGTCAAAAAATTACTCCATTACATAGTATAAAAACCATCCCATGGTACAATTATATGAATTAAATATAGATAAAATTCCACAAATAAATTCCACAAAAAAGGTACCATCACTTTAGAATTCCAAAAATTAAAGCTAATAAAGTCTATCATGTCCCACATAGTAAACATTTAAACATAAAAATTGGTTTATATATATTGGGTGAGAATAAAACTATTCATCAATGGGAAAAAAATCCCTCATTCACAAGTGAACGAAGCATACTAGTGAACTAGTGAGAAAACATTATAACAAATAAAAACTACACAGGTCATATATCTAAGATCATTATCACTAGGGAATGCTCATACAATAATTTATTTACATATATTAATATAATAAGAGTTATATCTATAAGGTTTCAATGCATCGCTTTTCAACTAATTTTCTACTATCAAATACAAACACCATACACACAAGTGATCCCATCACATTACTCATATCTACCCCATGTCATGGCCCCAACACTCTAACACATAGTAATTTGTGTTAATACATCATATTACATAATACACATAGACACATAGAAAATCACATAACATGACATCAATATAGCATGATTAGATAATTATTGTGAACATGAATGAAAATTTTCTTATATTCACCTGATAACATTAACGACCCCCACTATAAGAAATATCATAACATTACATAGCAACCGTAGCACCTGGGAAAAGCTGTAACGTCAATACCATTTGGATTTTAACATATATCCACCATAACATATATATATATATAACTCACTTGGAATAGATAATTAGAAAGATGATTGATGTAGCTGATCATCCATCATTACCAGCAAGATATTTGGAATGACTCCCCCTTATATATGGATGCCCAAAAAATGGTAATGAATGTGGGTTGGGTGAATATAGAAATCATAATGATTATATAATGTATATATATAAACACACATAATTCTTACTTATGGGTTCACATCAATGAAATGACCAAATCAAGATGATTTAGTCTTATTCTACCATGTCTAAATGAGAAACTCCATACAATAATCCACAAGCCACATTTCATGTTACATTATCATTCACATTTGAATAAATTTTCCAAATTTTAATTTACCATCCAAAACCATTTAGATAAACCATTTGTTCCATTATATTATCCAATTTAATTTCAAATTAATCAAAACCATGTTTAACCACACTAACATTTTCAATTCATTTGGTAATTACATATCATTATAATAAAATCTCATTCCATTTAAATTTAAAAGTGTCATTTAATTAAAATAATCCCCAATTAACTAGAACAGAACAAAAATATACAAACAAACAAACCATTTTCATCATCACCATTCCAAGCCAATAAACCCCACATCACTACCACATTTCTATCAAAAATTATTCATAGCATTATCACACATCTCATTACATTATCCACCACAACACAACCCTAAATAACCTACCAACCACACAACCACACGACATAATAACAACACATCACATCCTCCCAACACGACCAGAAAAAATCATAACACATTAAGATCACTACAAAATAACTTTTTTCAAATTCATTTAGCATGATATATTCAATATCCATATAAATTATAGAGTAATTTTTAAAAAATTAGACTTTTTTAGTGGAAACCATATTTTTATAGTGTATAAGTGTTTAACCAATTCTATTTCGGGTGATGAAAATAAACACCTATATGCTCACAAAACAAAAACTACCACAGTGCAATAACTACACTAATGAAAACAATTTCTAGTGGGGAATTTAGACCACAAAATCAAAAAATGAAAAAAAATATCAATACATCCAAATAAATTTCATTTCAAACCATCCCCCTATTGATATAAATTAAACATAAAAAATACATTAATTAAGAAAGATTAAAAAAATTATCCTGAGTAAAAAATTAAAACCCATCCCATATGAAACTCTATGAGAGAAAAAAATGAAAACCCATACCTAAAGAAATGTATTTTGATCCATTGTGTGAGGATAATGCAACAGAAAAGGCCACCACTAATTATTATGGTGAATAATATCACTATTCCACCTGAGATTACAACAACCACATATTACATTTATCAAAACCACATCAATAACTAATGATTCCTAAGATGACAACCCCTCATAGATTAAAAAACATGGAGATGCTGGATGAGAACAAATAGGGGACATAAAAAGGCAATAAAAAATTGATACTTAATATTCATGCTTGGGGAAAATTGATTAGGGGATAAATATACTCTATGGGATGCACTTGGGTCAACCATGAAATAATAAAAACAAAGGAAACCTTATCTAGGCCAAGGGGTACTGTGAATTTTTATCCAGGCTAAATAACACATGACAATGAAAAACCATATAGAGCATGTTACATCCTACCAAAAAAGAGAAAGGACAATAGTGTAGCACCCCTCACCATGCTGTAGGCCTACCTTCCAAACTAGAATATGATATATTCAAATATTTTAATTACATATCTCCTTTGAATAGGGTAGGTAACCAGGAATAAATCAAATCATCTGTTCTATATACACATGACTACTATGCTAATGATTCACTATAGCCTCATCTTTATGACACATAAATTATTTAAAAATAAGTATCTAATATGACTACAAAGTTCCCCCAACCCCAATATTATTTCCAACACCATAACCATCACATATAGTGGTATTATACTCCATATATCTATCACCATGATACAACTACCCCTAAATTTTCATAAGATTAATAAATTACACCAACCCCAGGTATGCAGTAGTTGTCCAAAATATATTATACTAGTCTCTTTATTTCACATCCTACTAGTTCCAAATGACATTACCCCACCCTTAGATATATATTCTAGATCTATAATGAATTTTTACTTTTAAACCCATGGTAAATCCCCATCCATTCCCATAAAAAAACATATTTTGAAAGACCATAATGTGTTGGTTGATATACAGCATCTCCTGACAATTAAATGGAATCTCGCATACAATAATATGAATAAAAAATTAGAAAATTGAATTCATCCCTTAAATAAATAAATTCTCACAAACATGAATTTGATAAACTATATAAATTAAAATCCATGTAAAATTTAGATTCTAAAATTCTTTAGTCTAGTAACGTGACTAACAAAAATATGATTTTGAAATCACAAAGTGGATTTTAGATGGATGATCAATATGTGAGTACTGATTGGAGATTTTTCTCATTCTATATTCATATGGTTAAAAAATTACTATATTATATTAATTCAAACTGAAATAAAAAATTCATCTCAATGGTTGATAGAATCATGACTTAGAATCAATTGTGAAATATACAAAATAATGAAAATATATCTATAGGTATCATTTTCATGAAATATTATGTTATTCTATAGGGCTAGGGGAAAATCATATTCTAATAAAAAAATGAGTACTCGGAATATATTATCCTTCAAACAAAATCATTCATCCATGTTTTTAATGATAATAAATAAAATATGATAACAAAAATTTTCAGACTCCTCCAAAATGGTTTAAAACATATTAAAATTTCATGTTGAGTAAATATGATATTTAATTATCTTTTGGGAAAAAACATGAAGGTGAAAAAAAATTTCGTTTTGGATAAAGAAATAGTTAAAAACAAAAAATGAGGGAAAAGGATATAAATAGAGAAGAATATAATGATGTTATTTAAATTGAATGTGGTCATCCATGTTTGGAATAGGTGGGTCACTATCTCCCTCTGGTGGTGGATCGATTCAATTAGTTCTGGATTTTTTGGATGCTGATGTACTGTAACACCACATGATACTGAAAATAAATTAAATATTGAATGAAAGAAACATTGAGTCTCTAAAAAAACCACATTATTATAACCTATTTAGTGAACATAATATTACCACCCCTATTATGTGAATTTCAAAAATATGAAATACACTATTAAATTCACTAAGTTATTTAGAGTTTGATATGACAAACATAATTTATTGGAAACAGTAACATACCCTAATGAATAGTAATTTTAACCTTTTGAATAGTGAAATAAGCTATGAATAGTAAATTCACCTATGATAATGTATATATATGATTTCATTGAATGTATTATGTACCAATGTATTCGAATTAGTAAAAAATGATTTAAAAACTGTGTTTTTCTGGAAAAATTTGATTTTAATTAAATATTAAATGAATCTATTTTTAAAAAATATTTTTGAAAAATAGATTTCATTTTTGGATTCTACATGCCGAAAAATGGTTAGGGTGATTTTTTGGATTTTTCTGAAATACTATATTTTTTTGTGAATAGTAAGATACAAAAATTTACAATTACTATTAAATAATTGATTTATTGAGTCATTTATGTTGTTCTACTGATGTGATAACTATTGGATCGAACTCCCATACACTAATTACTATTATTTTTCAAGGAATCATCAAAATTTCTTATCTTATGGAAAAATAATAAACTAATAATTAAAATATTATGGAAACCCTCCTTCACTCTACTATAAATACCACCTCTTACAACCTATTCTATTAACTCTTCAATAGCCTTTTCCCTTCTATAAATTATTCCCAAATATCCTCTAAAGATACTCTCCCATGACAATCATCCATTGGTCACATAAAAAGACCAAATATTCTACCCTTAAAAGGCTCTCAAGGAAGGTTATTTCAAGAGGTAAAATTCCACTTTTATTTTAACTAATTTTTCTGTTCCTTCGTTCTATTTTCTTTCCTAACCTCTTCTTATCCAAATGTTATGAAAAATCTCAAACCTTAAATATTTTTGATTTTTTTTATTCTATTAGGTTAATTCATCATCTTTTTCCCAGTAATTTATGTTAAAATTGAAACATCATCCGAGATGTGTCGATTTGTCACATTCAAAAATGAAAATGAATTCAATTTGATTTAATTTATTCATCTCGGGTCATGATTCCATTTATATGGTTGAAATCTACTATTATATATATTTATTGTGTTATTTAATGTTTTGGAATCCTTATGCACTCATCAGGTAAACTAATAATACAAAATAAGGTAATTGTGAGAAAAATTGCCAAATCAATCCAAGCGTTTATCATTAATGTTTTATATAATGAATCATCTTCACTCCAACTAAATAAATGAATTTTATATCCATTTAATCTTATACATATTCATTAATAACATATAAAATCAATTCTGGACATCATCAACCATCATACAAGAACAACCACACACATTTAATAGTGATCTGATTATGAATATTATTAAAAATAAGCATTCAAAAATAATGAAATTGATTCCCTTATCTCACATATAAAGTGATGAATGAAGTAAATAATGTCATAATAAGACAAATAAATTTATAAAGGGTTTTGTAATTATTCATTAATGATCCTATTTTTTATTCAAGTCAAATGATCATGTGAAGAAAACTCTTGGATTTATGCAAGGGAACCCTGTCTCTCAATATTATTCAAGAATTCCCCCTTGGTTGTGTCCATTAATTTTTAATTCTTAATGATGGTAAATATTTTTGTACCTTCCCCATACTTTATTTATGATATATAAATGAGTGTATACCCCTTTAACTCTCATTAATCCCTCACAAGAACACCTTTTACCATGCTAAAATGTTGGTAAGGGGTTTCTTCATCTCACTTGCATCTTTGTTAGATGTTCTGTATTCACTACTATTACTTTTGTATAGTTTTTACAATGATTTCACCTGGGTTCACATCCATATGTGTCTACATGATCTATGTTTGCACTGAATTACTACTTTCCAAAGGTGGGCGACATCCGTTGCTTATTCAGGGACATTTGTTCATTGATCGGAACGAGATAATGGGATGTTGGCTTCCCATTATGTGGATCCCTCCTTGGAAATCGTCCCCTATTATGGGTATATCTCATAGATTTAGATGTTATTCATGAAACACTTCCTCGGTTTTATGTCCTCAAGGATTCCATTCAATTGAACCACTTCTCTCTGGACATTTCAAGGGGTCATGTTAGGTAAGCAACCTTTGATCGGGGGAGTAGTCACGTTGGACATCGCTGGTGTGTCTGGAAGCATAAAAAATGATGTGTATGGTTTTCCCCCTTATGATAGGGATTCTCGAGGGAACAATAGCCCATGGAATCCCACGTCGAGTGCCTGTAATTATATTCCATAGGCAAGTCCTCATGTTATCCTTATATTCTCATGTTTAACACAGGGTATGTCGCATGTTTAATGTCTAGCAGAATTGATCACACTGATTGTAACACTGATAGGAGTGGATCAGATGGGTATATCCCCAAGTGAGAGAAAATGAGGTCTTACTATATGAGTGGATCAAAACGTCCAATAAATATGTATCTGAGGATGCTGGGGTCACTATACAGAGGACGCCAGGGTTTATAGTTAGCCAGGATTGAACCTTATAGAGTAATCCTATGTACCCTTTCCTAAGATTTACGGATTACATCCCACATAGTTCGAAAGGAATGACATAGAATTAGGGTGTACACAAAGTACAATGACCTAGAGGCATGTTGTGTCTTATGCATGGATAACGAACAATCACAAGAGGCACAATATTGTATGGATAGTTAAAAATTGTGTGGGGCTTATGCATGGTTAGCTGCCCGAATAGATGGCTTGATTTCACAAGGATGTGGAATCTTGGGTTGGAATTAGGATAGAAAATTGAGGGTAGATTTAAGTGCATAGGGAATGTGATGGATCTATCATGAATTTGACGGTAGTGATGGGCTTAAACCATAGAGTGGATTCTTATGTATCCACATGGTAGGGAATCATAGTCCATATAGTAATGTGGAAAAATAAACATGAAGGTTATGGTAGTGTTGGGTTTGGAACCCATATAGGCTTCCAACATATCACTGTGGTGAGGAATCAATTTCAATGTAGATTGGTGGGGTGATGGGACACCTGAGCTGGCGGCCCGTGAGAATGGAATCACAGATTGTACCTAGAGGATGTAGAACCCCCGGGTTGGGGCATGGCCTTCCAAAAACAAAAAGCATCAGGGGAGAGATCAGGATGGTACATGATTTCTAGAATTGAACCTCAAGGAGGCTTCCTACATATCCCCATGTATGGGAATCAATTTCTACATAGTTAAGGATGGGGCATGGAGTTTAGGTGAATGAAAATGACAACGACTTGAGAAAATGATGGGGTTATGCATGCTTAGATGTCCGATAGTTGGTTTGACGCCATTAAGGGATGATCCAAGGTTATGGGTCCCTGTAAAGGAGACACTGAAGTTTACCATTTTTTTGGTTGAACCTTATGGAGGCTTCCTACGTACACTTTCTACGAGATATGGATCAAAATCCATGTAGTGAAAGTAGGTTTACCTAGTGTCATGGGTTGGAACATAGGGAGGCTTCCTACATACCATATTTACGAGATAAGGAAGAAAACCCATGTAGCCTAAATTCATACAATTTAAAGTCATGTAGGACTAAAATGGTCATACAATTTAATGGCATGTGAGATGAGGGTGAATCGACAAGATATGGTTGGGATTGATTGGTGATGTGCTTTCACCTCTAGGAGGTTTCCTACATACCTTGCATAGAATGGTCAAAGATAAAATCTCATGTAGTTGAGTGGTGAGATATGGGGCTGACACACTATGGTGGAAAATGGAGGATTTTGTGGTAAGTGCTTATTCTAAGCCCACATGATTCATGCTCGTTGTTAGAATGAGGACATAGAAAAGACCTAGAAATCATGTCAAAAAAGGTGATGCCACGAGGAATATAGCAGAACGTACATGTGGTTAGCATCCCAAAGAGGAAACAAGGGCTTACACTTTGTTAGAGGCCTAGGGAGATTATTATTTTGACTTACTCCATGATGGAGGCCCGATGGTGATAAATACCAAAGGGAGAGAGGTGGGGTATCGAAGGTCCCTGTGCCCATACCCCCTCTGGCCTTTGCACACCAAAAAAGAGAGGAGGATCAAGGATGCAACCTCCTGTATGAATGAATTGGGGATTACAACAAGGTGGTCCCCCTCCTCCGTGGAAAAATGTCATTTCATACAAGGAGGATATCATTCCATGTGAGTTAGATCTCACTCTCATCGAGACTAGTGTGCAATGAAAATATATGAGGTTGGGCAACCCACGTATATTGCACCAGGTGAGGCCAAAGTTAAAAAACATGTGTGTGGGATTATGGGGCATTGAAGATTAACTTCTTGTAGCTAAGAATATGTGGATACACTCCCTACCCATAGGAAATACATAACAAGTGTTCTTTTTTCCCTTGGTGACAGGAAGGAAATGACATTTCCATGTGAATATGGAGTTATAGAGTGATCCCATGAGGGGATCATGTTAGTGTGGCTATGAGAAGAAGCAATAGCTATTAGTGTGACAATATGAAGAGCCATGAATCATTGAAAAGCAATATGATGAACCACCCAAGGGAACATGATATCACTTTGTACAAACCTGTAGGGTTGTACGGGAAAAGGATTTTTTAAGAAAAGTGGCTCCCGTGAAAGGACATTACGAAGCTCTACTACTCCACAATATAGAGAGACTCTCCCATGGGGTATGATACATGATGTGGAATTTACTATCCTATTCATGTATCATACATGCATATATACTATTATTCACAATGTGCAAGTGCATTCACAGATTAGGACATCATAAAACATGGGTGGATTGAAAAAAATGAATATTGAGAAGCAATGTACCATATGAATCACAATGATCTTACCATTGTATGGGGTGACCATGTGCATGGAAGGTACTTTTTGAATCCTGAGTGGTTTATGATGACCTTAGTTACCATAATGATCTCCTTCCATTGTGATGGAATGTGGGCTTCTCGAGTGGCATCCCTGCTAGAAAAGGGGTTTCATATGATCCAAGGGAAAGGTATTTCACAGTGATAACATACCTTGAAGAGATTATTTTATCAATTTTTCACAGAGAAGAAGGTTCTTCTTGATTTGAGAGTTGATAATGATAATGGACCGGGTATCCATCTTTTGGGTCTTGGAGAAACCAGATGTTTATAGGGCAAAGGGCGGCATAGAGCTCTGCCATTGCATTGTGAAGCCACATGCGCTTTTCCATCAGAGGCGAATTACGTCGTGTAATTTTGTAACTATGGAGTTGATATTTATCTCCTCGGTGTATCAAAGGCCTCATTAATTCAAAATGCAGTGCTTGCAGTGGCTTCCATCAATTTTCAATGGATTGAAGAAGTGATCATGTTTCCTCCATGGTGTGGCGCCTTACTTAAATTTCGTCATAATCATAGAGCCATCCATCAATTTATTCTCTAGGAATCGTAGAGGGGGCCATGCCTTGGTGTTGGCCGAAGTGCTAAAGGGCATCGTTTTAGACATGGTGTCGAAGGGATTCAAAAAAATTCATTGCGTAGTATCCCCTTTTCGAATTAATATACTCATTGCTTATTTTTTCTATACATATATTTTGGGGACAAAAATTGACCCCCTAGACATGGAGCCAGGGAGATAATAAGGGTCAAAATCTGGGGGTAGATCACCAAACATTTAAGAAAATCCCAAAGAAAGATTGAGAAGCATGGTCTCAATACATTCAGGAACGGTGAGGGTTGAGAACACTATGAAGCTCGTCGCAGCCTGGTGCCTAGTGAAGCTCAAAGGATGTTTCCTATAAATTGGGGAGTACAAGCACTCATTTTTTCATGCATATCTTTGTATCCTTGTGCATGGTATCTTGATATGTGATTCTACACACGCTATGTGACAGATATTTGAGAGTCGGGTTATCTTTGCTCTGTGGTGCACAACGACGCTTAAAACTCTGTGATTGTGCACTTCGCAAGTTGGGTCTGCGATGTATGTGGTATTACTCTGCTACTGAGCTCTGTGATATAGGCTTTTGATCGACGTCTGTATACTAGGAAAAAAAATTCATATGTATTTGGAGAGAATGAATCATTAAGAAGCATCTCATGGGTCCGTACAGATGCTTCTTAGAGAGAAAAAATGCGGATAACCTAGGTATCATTGAATTTGTGCAGAGCCATTGGGCCCATGAATCTCTGATGGAGCTATTGATAAAAATCCAAAATAACTACCCTATATGAAAAATACAACCTCTTTGTTTATTTGGTCTAAATCATGATGTTCTCATTCCTAATGAAATCATATATGTTCTATCTTATAGTATCAGGAGTACGCCATGCTAGCGCCAGTGTCTCGGGGATGTCAACGGTCATACTTAGGAGGCTCATACACACATCTGTGATGAATACTTGTAAAATAATTTTAAAAAATTGATGTGAAGGTGTTGCACCAAGAGTTTTCTCATCAATAGTACCAAACGATTATCAAGGATTCAATGTGGAACTTAGTGAAGGGGTGGACCAATTTTGGAGACATGTGCTAGGGTGGAAATTTTACATAAGATTTTGCATGGGATTGCTAGAATTGTTCCTCCAAAAGGAGTTTTGGGCTGAGATTAAGTGAGTGGGCTAGTATGAGGTGTCATGGGCCTCTATGTTTCATATCACCCAGTCAATGAAATTGATGCCAGAGTTGTTGATCAGGTTGTCGTTGAGGGCAATCACTTTTCATCTTCACATTGGGGAGGTCAATATCAGCCTCCAGGACCATCACAAGATATCAAGGATTCTGATATTTGGGAGATGTATGACTATTTCCTCCCCTCTGCGAATACATGGGAGTACCTAGAGTATATTTCTACACTATAAAACGAATTGATTGATCTGGTGCCGGGAGAAGACAAGAAATCAGTGAGGGATTTCCACTTCATGTTATTGTTCAAGAGGTTCTTGAATTTCCCTTTTGATGGTATAATTTATGTGAGACCTCCCATATTCTTGAAGGGGGTCTAGCGCCGCAATGATAACTCTTACTGGAAAATCATTGAGGATAGTGAAAGGAATAACTGGGGGATCATTAATAGCACCGAGAAACAACCGGTTGTTAGGTTTATTGCATTAATCTCAGTGCTCATTTGCTGATGGATTCTTCTAGTAAGGGAGAAGAACATGGTATTACAACTGTGTATATTCGTCATGGAATCCATCTGGGTGATTCAGGAATAGATAAATATCGGGAACTCAGTGTTGGCTAAGTTTTAAAATGTACTATGGTATATCACTGAAGAGAAGAGACCACATATGGTGTGTGAGATGCTCCACATTTGGTGTGGGTGGATAATAGCTCATATGGGTTCCTATGAATACTCAAAACCCTTTCCCCTTAGAGGGTCAGAATTGTGACCAGCTATTCTGAATGCAGTGGGGAGTTTTCTAACCAAGATGACCCTGTCGTTGGGGAATAACCGAGTCTGGAACGAAAATGAATTCAAATTCCATCCATTCACATTTTCAATAGGTGTATTCTCCAACGAAAATTAGGGAATTTAGGATCATTGATCCTATCTCATGGCCTTTTAGGATGGATTCCTAGTGGCACAGGTTGACTGAGATCCTACTTGTCTTCCATACACCCCAAACCACTTCGTGAGGTAGTTCCGGTGCATGAAGAGGATGGCATCAAATGACTACTTGGATTACACCTCGAGGACCATCCATGTGTGATGAGGAAGATGTGTCTAATTTTCACATAGGAGGATGGGAAGATACAAAATGAGTCACCTCTAACCACAATAGTCTATTGGATAATGAAGGAGCAAGCCGAGTGTTGGAGGGAAGCCTACCCATGAGAGATGTTTAAGCAGCGGACCATCCTTGCTAGTGACGGGGTGCCTCCTCTACCTAAAGGTTCTGGTAGGAAAGTGGAAAAAATGTTCATTAGTGAGGGTGGGGGGCTGCAGTAGTGGTGAGACCTGCATTGATCAAAAGGCATGTGGTAGTGGCAGACCCTGTGGTCCTAAAAGAGCAATGTTCCCAAGAAGGGAGGCCACCCGAGGGGTTTTATAGGATACCCACATAGGATCTAGGGAAGATGCTACACCATATATATATATTCATGAGGAAGCAATATTGCTTGAAGTTTGGGTCATCTAGTATTATAACAAAAAATTCCTCAATACATCCCAAATATGAAACCATATTAAACATCTCAAGATGGGTCTGTCGGGGATTGGTCATGATTGGGCTGCAGTTTCAGTATCTCAATAGGATGGGTTGCAGTACATCACCGAGCTGGAGGAATTCATGCACTCTCGAGGCACTATGCATCCAATGAAGGATCGTGTGAATATACTTCTCAACCAATCATTCCCTGTGAAGTAATCTACCATTGAATTGAGGGTACACTTCTCTCTAACAGAAGAATCAGAAGAGTCCTCTTTAGGGGAAGAGGCTAGTAGTGGGAGCCCATTGGAGGAAGGTTAGGTCGCAAACATGTAGATGTAAGAGTTTTTAGAGGCTATTGATGTAAACCCTAAACCATTTTCCTATGGTCCTCATTCAGAACACATAGTCCATCTCAACTAATAATTGACCAGTTTAGGAGGAATTTATATGAAAAACCTATTCCCACACAATAGTAGATGCAGCTTTGGGATCTAAATATGTGACAATGGCTACAACCACATCTAGTAGGGTCGTAGCACCCAGGGTGGTTCTCCTAGAGTATTAATATTTTCAACTATATATAGAGGGCCATGCCTTGGGATTTCAGTGGTAATAGATCTGGGGAAAGGCCGAGTATTTGATCACTATACATATTCATCATAGAATTTGTAACTATCGTCCATTGAATCTGTCCAACTGTTGTAAGTGTATTTTTTACGCATTGTAATTCAAATGGATTGGGATTCATTGTTGAGGGTAGTTGGGGAACCTATCATTGCATTCTCTAAAGTAACACTGATGGTCATGGAAGTAGTCTCTCACCCTGATTAAGCCACACTGCTCTCGATTTTATGTAGGACTCTCAGTAGGGAAGAACATGAAATCATCGAGGTGGAATCCGAAAACATGGATCAATTAGATGTCATGTGACATGAAATACCCGACCAGAAATTGGATAAAGATCCTACAAATGAGTTCCTAGAACATTCCCAATATATGAAACGACTGACATGAAGGACCTGTACGAGAACACTTTTGATGAAGCGGATAGTAATGTTTTTCATTGATGGTCATAAAAGCTGATCAAGTTTTTCATTTGGGAGACCCCACTAGCACAATTGATAGAAATTATGGGGTGGCTACGTTCTGGTCTATGAAAACTATTCATTAGAAGAGTGGATGTCCATAGTCCTCATAGGACCATCTGAGAATTCACGATAATGAAAATAAGGGATCATGACCATGGCCATAGTGTTGGATGGATGATGAGGATGTCTATCAAAATATTGATACTTCAAGAGGACGAACATAAGATCCAATAGTTTAGGGCACTGGTGAATGACTATTCCACTATCCCCGATGCACAATCATGGCACATATCATCATTGAAGGCCCAATTAGAAGAGGATGAGGACTAGTTGAGGCGAGCCTTTGAAGAGATGTCTATTAACGGAGCTGATGAGGATCAGGACCAGATCGAGGCTGATGAACTACACCCCATTAAATTGAAGAAAAGAGGGATCTTAACAAGAGATATAAGATCTTGGATGCTACAATCTAGAGAGTTGCAGAGCTGGGATGCTCTATTGAAGTGGTGAACCTGTATATGAGAGGGGCCAAAACTAGGGCTTTATAATTTGTGTTAACTCATAAACATACATTCATGATTTTGCTATTTATGTTGGTTCCATTCATGAGTTCCATTATTTTTTTGGTTTACTGCATTTCCATCACATCCGTGAAATATCTAGCATCCAATACCTAAGCTCACACGGGTCGTGCCCGATATGAGAAACAAGGGATAACCAAATATTTTTTCTATTTGAATATGATAGTTCCAACAAATATCCAAAAATCCAGGGTATAAATGACCAATCTAGGGTTCTTGTAAGAAATAAGGATGCATGACTAGAGATTGAAGTTCTTAGAAGAGTCAAATTTTTACATTCCCAATGTTCTCAAGTGCCCGAGTGGGGTAATTATAGGGGCGTTAGAATAAATCTGAACATAAGGGAGAAGAAAATGTAAATCACAATAACAAAAATATGGAACACATTAGGGATGGAAGGAAAATGAAGGATAATTATTGATCATGTTTGAGAAACAATATCTTTATTTTCTTATCCTGAAATGGGGAAAAAATGAGGGCCGATCACTGACCATGTTTGAAACATGGGACATGACTTGAAATATCATCCATTAGTCTTTCTAATAATTTTCCATGGATAGTAAGCAAGCCATAGTGTAATGCCCCGACCCTAGTTACCTAGAGCCGGTGCATTATTACATAACATTGGCATGATCACAAGAAAGATTAAATCTCGAAAGACCGATTGGTTTAGTAGCCTTGGAAACACTAGATATATTCATAACATTTTACATTACATCATAAAGTGAAAAACTACTACAACAACATATTTTCTCGATAGTCCACGCTATTAACCCCTCATAATATCCCTGAAGGTCATTCATAATTTACTTCTTCATATCCTGGGAGAATAAAACATAAAAAAGGGGTGAGCTCAAATGCCCAGTAAGGATTACAATATAGCATAAACTTTCATAAATAAGAATAAAAATTTAAGGCAGTGTATAACTAAAACAAAATCCTTTTAAACTTGAACTTCAACAAAACATGGAAAAAATAAAATGAAATAATTACATTTACTTATTCACACGGATATTCTACTAATCGAATAATAATATGTAATATCAATAACCACTTTCATAATGATGGAATGCATAATGCCAGACTACCATAACCAAATAGCCAAGGCCTCGTGCCAAGACTACAAATAAGATTTTGTCAAGGCCTTGTGCCAAGACACTAGTTTGTCTCATGAGACCTACAGATGCATCGAGGAGCTATAGCGGGCTCCACCAGTCACATATTAAGTCCAATGCATTACCATATGAAAAGGTTTAAACATAACATAAACATTTGTATTAAAACTGGCATACGATATGTCAATACATTCCCCATAAACCATGAATGGTATAAAAATAGCACATCCACAGTCAAACATACCACAAAACCTTCAATAAAAAATAGAAGTTTTGTATCATAATAAATCAATTTCACATAAGCATAAAATCCAACAAAAGATGTTGACATAGATGAAATCAAAACTCTTTTTAGAGAAATATTTCTTTTTATTTTGAAATAATTTAAGAGCCATATAAAATAAAAAATTTTATTTGAAAATATCCTTATAAGCTTGTAAGGGATGCTTTGAAGATTTTATAATGGCGGAAAATAGATGCACCCACCGTATAAGTAAAAAAACATTCTTTCCTTAATCCTATCAAAAAGGATAAAAGGAACCTTGTTTGGAAAACGACGGAAAGATTCCTTTATAAACCTCTTATAAAAAGTCAAACAAGGGTATAAATGAATTTATCCCATATTCTTGTAAATGGTAAAAAAAATGTTTTGAAATACATTTTGAAGATACATGGATGTGGATGATAAAGAAATCCGAGTAGATTATTACGTATAAACAACTTCAGATAATGAAGAGATTGTGAAATAACCCTTACCATTTTGGTAACTTACGAAATGTACAACCCATGAAAGAGGTATCATATAATGAATATTTAAATACACATAAATTAAATTTTATTACACAAATAATATAATTTTGGGCAGTACATACACCACACAAAATGTAATAGTGGTAATATGGAATGAATCTCACGAGAATAAGGAGTGAGATGAAAACCCCTTACCTTGTACTTTTCCTTGGTTGGGGTAGGTTAACCTCCTGTATAATGGTGAAATAATTGTTATTAAATTATGCAAGAATCATATATATTAATATGATATCATATATGATCTTTTAACATTTCTTTGTTAATAATACCTTAGTATTATCGTCGTTTCAGGTGGTAACTTAATCATTTTATTTTTTTATGTTTTGTTACGTAAGCCATGTTTGTCATGGATAGGTTGTATCTAATTCATATCCAGAATGATATCAAGCCCTTAAAAATTATTTTTAAATCATAAAATGATAATTATACTTGAATGGATATGATGGAGAATGAATCTCATCGCGTTCGTGGAGACGGTAGTCCGTACGTACGCACGAGCGACAATATCATTCTTTTGATATTAAAATAATATATAAAGGGATGGTATATCATATATACAGAATCATTAACATGTTATATTTATTATTTGCATCAGTTACACATCATTATTATACACATCCAAATAATAATATATTGAATAACAATTACACCACGGCGTGGAGACGGTAAGCCGTACGTACGCACGTATGGTGACATGTTATTCAAAGGGTGGATAGAATACTGAATATGGTTGTACCATATTTATAATAACATCACAGTATATATATTATAGTGGAGATATTATTTTATAATGGTAATAACAATGTAAGAAGAAGTGGAAGAAGAAAGGAACATGGAAAAGGGTGTTGAAATCATTACCTCTTCTTCGGGTTCTTCCTTTTGATTTGATCAAAAGGGCTCCATAGGTTGTCTTTCTGCTCAAACTAAGGCCTTTAGGTTGTAGTGAGGGATGTTGGGAGAGTATATGGGTAGTGTTTGTAGTGACCAGAAGCCTGACGTACATGGGCATTACATTACATTTGCGGAATACTTAGTACATAACAAAAACACACACACAAGGATCGTAATAGTTTAGTGTCTTTGGAAACTCGGAAGGTAATCTTCTAATCGTGGTGAAAGATCATCAATATCTCCCATAAAGATCTTCTTTTTTTTACCTAAAACCTTTCTTTATATCCTGGGGAAAAGAAAACATAAAATGGTGAGCTCAAATGCTCAGTAAGGGTAAACAAGAGAAAAATCAATCACATCATATTCATAAGAACATAACTTTTGGAAATCTTAATATGCAAAAGAGAGCATAATTTCATAACATGGGATAAATCATAGTAGTGAAATGAAATCCCAATAATCATAACATAAAACATGAAACTTTGTGGCATAAACACATAATCATAGAGAATCATTTCTTGTTAGTCAAGACTCATTTCCAAGACTATCTTAGTGGACAAAGTCCCTTTCTGAACCGAGTCACCCTTGTTTCAGTCCTTTTTCACTGAACCGGTATAACCTACCATTCCAGCCATGTCTATCTCATGAGATATAAAATCTTTACCCAATGAATTGGAGGGAGATATAGGTCCCACCCATCTTATAATGAATCCCTTCTTATGTGTGCCACATAATCATAAATCATACATAATCGCATAACACATGTAACAAAAATGGGATTCTTGAAACATCATGACATCATAAAACAAATCATATATGGTAAATGACTTCATAAAAATAATTCCTTCACAACATAATCAAATCAATGTAATAATAGGGATAAAAACAGAACCCTTTATTATCTTAGATGTAAAATAATTTTGATAAAACACTTGAACTCCATTATTGAGGAAAATATCCTTTCTTCTTCAAAAACACTATTCTCTTCATAACATGTCATAAAATTATAAACTAAAAGAAGTTGATTAAAAATAAACTTGAAAACTTGTAAAGGAAGCTTCTTGGAAATAATGTTTTAAAAATCCATTCATGCCGTATAAGTTAAAAAAACATTCTTCGTACTTTTGTCGGAAAAGTCAAAAAGTACCTCGTACGAAAAACGACAAAAGATTCCATTCATATCTTTTACTAAAAACTCACCGAAGGGTAAAATTGGATTTAAAAAATTGTATTTGGATGGAAATAATATTACATATTGAGGAAAACATGGATGTGGATGATAAAATACACCCCAGTAAATACCAAAGTATAAGCAATCTCGTATAAAAATGAGATTGTAATATTTCCCTTACCTTAGGTCCGATTTTCTTCGTAAGTGTCCGAACCTCCTGTATAATGATTTAAATCATGTTATTGACTTATTAAAGAATTATAATAATTCTTATTATATCATATATTGTCCACTTATGACTTTATATTACCCGTTCTTCTTTAAATTCATGTTAAAAAAGCGTTTTGGGTAAAATCGTTTCATTTATCATAGGTGTTTGGACTTGTTGTTCATGACATTGTTATTACTTATATCATGATTTACTTACTTCCAGAATATAAAGTATGATTTATATATCATATATATTCAGTATATATATATATATATATATAATAGATAGAAAAATGAAATGAAACACACCGTTCATGGAGACGGTAGTTCGTACGTACGCATGAACGCTGCTTTCCTTTCCTTATTGTCTTGAATGGAAGAAAGTAGATGACATATATATATATATACATAAATCCAGTAGATTTTCTATGTCATATATTCCATTATTATTCATTATATATACTTTATAATCATTATGGAATGGTTAACATGGATAATGAATCTCATCGCGTCGTGGAGACGGTAGTCCGTACGTACGCACGAGCGATGATATCGTTCCCATGGTCGTGGAATTGTGTTGAAGTGTATCTATACTATTTCAGTATCAATAAAACATAATAATAATCATATATAGTTACCAATTACACCATTATACCTATCCTATTAAGGTGGTGGCGGCAAATAGATTACACCACGGCGTGGAGACGATATTCCGTATGTACGCACGCGCGGTGATTTCATTTTCCGTGGGATGGATAGATGGTTAAATAGGGTTGTTTCATAATTATAATAACATATCAGTATATGAATGATACTTATGTAATTACTTCATAATGAAACAACTAAAGAATAAGAAGTTGATGAAGAAAGAAATTGGAAAGGATCGGTAATGGATATTGCCTCTTCTTTGAAGTGCTTCCTTGAGACCTCCTTTTAGGGCACTAAAATTGGTCTTTTAAGAAGCCCAAGACCTCTAGGATGATACTAAGAAAGTGGAGAAGAGATTTTGGCAGGGGTTGGCCGAGATTGAATGCTCAAATTGGTGTGAGGAGGAGAGGGAGGAGGTGCCCTTTTATAAGGGAGGAGAGGGGCATCTCAGGAAAATCTCAAAATATTATTTTATATTAAGGTCAAATTCGGTTTATAATGGTTTCAAATGGTCTTATTTCGAAGTTAAAGTGGGGATGGGTCGAAATACACTCATCCAATAGTATTTAGACAAGTTTAGGTTATTATTTTAACCATATCAATTAGATTTAACTCTAAGTTAAATAATTTAACTTTTGCCGCGTCCTTTTGTTTTCTTACACTATATGGTTAATAAACATACTATATGAAGCCAAAAGAACCCCAATTTGTTTATTATTAATATATCTATCCTTATATATGTCATTTGGCCGATCCTTATATTTTTAGGAATTAAATAACAGTTAATAATATAATATTTGTTTTAAAAACTAATTTATGTCAATTTTGACACTATTTGGTACATGATTTTTATGGAATTTCTAATAGAATTATAAGTTATAACCAAGTTAATTAAATCAACTATAACATGTCATATTAACCTTGAAAATTAGTGTATGTCATAAAGAGTCTTAAATTATTTTTATTTGGGCATTTATAACATCAACTATGTTAATTTTTCTTAAAAAGGTAATTACTGCATCATTGTTGTGTCATAAATAAATTAAATTATTTAAATTCTAAAAATTGCAAATAAAATACTATTATGTAGGAACTCTTTTTAGATTTCTAATGAATATTTATAGTCGAATTTATCTTATGTATAACCCCATATTAAAAATGTTTTAGTAAATAATCTTTGATTTTAACTCTTTTAACTCTTCTTTGAATTAAATAATAATAAATGTCCTAATCTAATCCAAGTGGGCCTAAATGATAATATTTTACACTTAAGGTTGTTTTTGGTCAATATACCCTTGTCCAATAGGATTAGGACATGTGTTAGGGTAATATTAATATCATTGTTTACCCTTAATTACCCTATTTACTTTTAACTATGGTAAATAAAAGTAAAAAGATACTATTCACCAAAAATTATTTTCATCTCATTGAACCCCATTTTACTTACTAACATAAACCGTGTCTCTCGGATTTTTGAAATTACATTCACAGAAGCGGTAAAATTATGATTTATGAAGAAATTAATTTTTTTAACTACCACATAGTAGTTTCACTATTCATCACAAATTGAAGTTTTTCAAAAAAATGCCAAAATTTAACCCTAAGATATAATTGATATTCCAAATTCAAAAATGATTTATATTTTTCAAAATTCCCAACATATAAGTTGAATTAATTACTTTTATAATTAATTTCCACTTTCACAACAAATAGCGTGTTTTTAAGAGAAAATAACTATCAAAAGATTAACACTTGTTTATGTCTAGTGTAAATGTGAAATTACATCCAATGACCAACATTGTATTGAATTGTAAAAATATATTCTAAATATACTTTAAAACCACTCAAATTAATAATTTATCACTATTTATTATTTCGATTAAAATAAAGTTGTTTTTAATTAAAATTTAGTAATTTTCACTATTCTTCAGAAAATGAAAGTTATCCGAAAAGTACCAAAATTTCACCTTAGGCTAAATTCGATACTCCGAATCCAAAAATGAAGTCCATTTTCAGAGATAAAATTTATAAAATTTTAAAAGGTGGTTATTACTATTCATAACGGTTAGTTTTAATAATATTTTAATAGCATATCGTTGTTTAGTGAAACTCGGTATTGCGTACTACACACGCTATCGAGGAAGGTCGCGATTGCGTGTAATACAAGGAAAGTCAAGGATGCGTGTTGTGAAAGCTCCTTTTGGTGTAGCGTACAACACAAGACATTAATGAAATTAAAAAAATATTTTTCAGAAAATCTTGGGCTGTTACAGTGTTTGCCAGAACCAAAAGGCTTTGAAGGTGTGAAGAAATGAGAAGGATGAGTTCCTTTTTATAAGAGGGGTGAGGGGCACCTTTCGAAAATCTTGAAATATTAGTTTATAATAAATTCATATTCGGTATCTAATGGCTACAAAGTTTATTATTCAAAGGTTAAGGTTGGGATAGGTTGAAAACCATTCAACCAATATAATTTAGAAAGGATTGGGTCATTATATTAAACTTATATTTTAGTTTTAACTCTTAGTTAATTAGTTTGACATTTACCATGTCACTTTGTATTTTTATATTATATAGTTAATAAAATTACTATATATATCCAAGAGACACCCAAGTGGTCCATTAATGATATAACTATCATGATATAAGTCTTTTTCCCGATTTTTAGATTTTTAGGAATTTAATATCAATTAATAATATAATATTTGTTTTAAAAACTCTTTTATGTCAATTTTGACACTATTCAATAGTTGATTTTTGTGAAACTTGTAGAAGAATGATTACTTAAAAACACATAAATTAAATATATCCTAATATGTCATATTAACCTATAAAATTATTTTAATTCATTAAAAGTCTACAATTATATTTATTTTTGTATTTATAATATCAATTATTTTAATGTTTCACTATTATGGTAATTACTGCATCATCATTGTGTCATAAATAAATTAAATTATTTAATGTCTAAATATTATAAATAAAAAATAATTATGTAGGAAATCTCTTTATCTTTCTAATGAATAATTTTAGTTGAAATGCCAACATATATAACCCTATGTAAAAATTGTTTTGCTAAACGATATATGCTTGTGTCATTTTTGTATTCATTTTAACTTAATTAAAATAAAGTGTCCCTATCACCTACATGTGGCTCCATGGGGTCCCAAAATCGACCCAAAGATGCCCATGGTCCGACATTTTCCACCAATAAGGTTAGGACACGTTTTATGGTAATTTAGTATGATTATAATATTGTTTTTTAACCGTTATTTACCGGATTTACCCTTAACCATGGAAAATAAAATATTAACGTCAGTAATTATTCAAAATGTCTAAAAATAAAAGTAGCCTATTTACACAATTTGAACATCCTGATTCCAAATATGGAAACCATTTATCCAAATTCAAAACACAGAAGTGGCAAAAATTAATTTAAAATTAATTCCCATTGTTAAAACAAAAAGCGTGTTTTTAAGAGATAATAACTATCAAAAGATTGACACTTGTTTATATCCGGTTTAATTGTAAAATTATGTCCAATGACCAAAATTATATTAAATGGTAAAAATATATTCTAAATATACTTTAAAACCACTCAAATTCATAATTTATCAATATAAATTATTTCTATTTAAAAAGTTGTTTTTAATTAAAATTTAGTAATTTTCACTATTCATCAAAATATTAAAGTTATCCGAAAAGTACCAAAATTTCACCTTAGGCTAAATTCAATATTCAGAATCCAAAAATGAAGTCTATTTTGAAATATAAAATATATATAATTTCAAAAAATAGGTATTACTATTCATAACGGCTAGTTTGATTGGTTGTGGTGTGTTAGAATCTCGAAGTAGCGTACAACACACGCTATCACATTATTCAAAGAGAAGCGTATCATAGAAGTTTGGGGTGTTACATTCTCCCCTCATTCAAATAATTTCGTCCTTGAAATTTCTAGAATACTACCACATGAAAAGACTTGGGTGGTTCTTCATCATAAGTTCTCGGGTTCCCACGTTGCCTCTTCCATCTTATGGTTTCTCCACAAGACTTTTACCAGATGAGTCGTTTGGTTTCTCAGTAACTGTTCTCTCGTATCAAGAATCCTGATAGGCTCTTCGTAATAAGACAGATCAGGTATATTGGGAACAAAAAGTCTCTTACCGAATTTCAAAATTCCATCTTCATACACAAAGTCTCTCAATCTCCCATCATTCACAGCTGTAATCTTTTTTTTGATATTCTTCATCATCGGTATGAGAACTATTAATCCTTTATAGTAAAGATGGTTTGGCAACAATTTGAAAAAGCATTGATGTTTCACCTTCCCTGGTTATTCCCATTTCCATCTTCACTAGATCCATCAAAATTGGATCTCTTTCAATTCTCATCATATTCAAAACTCCATGGTCTTTTCTTCTCAAAGAATCAGCCACCTTGTTTGCTTTACCCGGGGTGGTATTTTATCGTACAATCATAATCCTTGAGTAATTCAAGCCATCTCCTTTGGCTCATGTTGAGTTCTTTTTGTGAGAAAATATACTTCAAACTCTTGTGATCAGTATAAATCTCACACTTTTCACCATAGAGGTAGTTCCTCCATATCTTCAAAGCAAAGATCACAGCTGCTAACTCGAGATCCTGAGTAGGATAGTTTTGTTCATGAATTTTCAATTGTCGTGATGCATAGGCAATAACCCTATCATTCTTCATAAGGAAACAACCAAGTCCTTTCTTCGATGCATCACTATAAATAACGAACCCATCATTCCCCGATGGTAGAGTCAATATAGGAGCATTGACTACTCTTCTCTTCAGTTCCTCAAAACATTCTTCACACTCTTTTGTCCAAACAAATTTAACCCCTTTACATGTGAGCTTCGTTAATGAGTTAGCCAATCGGGAAAAATTCTTGGCAAAACGTCGATAATAACCTACTAAACCAATAAAACTACATACCTCAGTTATATTCATAGGTACTGGACATTCTTGGATTGCCTTGGTCATAAAAGGATCAAGAGAGATTCCATCTTTAGAGACAATATAGCCAAGAAAATAAATCTCCTGAAGCCAGAATTCACACTTCCTAAACTTCCCATATAATTCATGTCTTCTAAGAGTCTTCAGGATAATGCGCAAGTGATTTTCATGAACTTCGTAACTTTTGGAGTATACCAAGATATCATCAATAAATACCACCACAAATTCATCGAGATATTCCTTGAAACCTCTATTCATCAGATCCATGAATATAGAGGGAGCATTAGTGAATCCAAAAGGCATTACTGTAAACTCGTAATGCCCATACCTGGTTCAAAAAGATGTCTTCGGAATGTCTTCCTTCTTCACACACAACTGATGGTATCGAGATCGAAGGTCAATCTTTGAAATATATTGAGCTCCATGCAGTTGGTCAAATAAATCATCAATGCAAGGTAGGGGATACTTGTTCTTTATCGTTATAGCATTGATCTCCCTGTAGTAAATACATAACCTCATAGATCCATCATTCATTTTAACAAAAATAATAGGGGCTCCCCATGGAGAAACACTAAGGCGAATAAATCCCTTATTACTCAATTTCTCTAGTTGTTTCTTTAGTTCAACTAATTCTACAGTTGCCATTCTATATGGGGTCTCTGATATAGGCCTTAATCAAGTAATTAAATCAATGGAAATCTCAACTTCTCGTTCTGGAGGATGTCCAAGTAAATCTTCCGAAAATACATCTACATATTCTTTCACAACAGGTACATCCTCTATTTGAACATTCCTTTATGCACCCATAGTCATTTCATTCTCTTCCTCCCTAATAATTGAATTTGGTTGAGCTACTGGGGGTAGATCTAGATAAGAATTAGGTGGTGACGATTCTTCTCTAAAGATAAGGTGATCCTTATCATCATCCTCTAGAATCATAACCTCTTTATTCTTACAATAAATCTTTGCAGCATAGTCTAAAAGCCAGTTTATAGAGAGGATTATATCAAACTCAATAATAGGTATGACGATGAGATCAGCAGATAAAGAACATTTATGTTCTCTAATGGGGACTGATTCACAAAACTTTGTTGCAATGATACTTCCGTTAGGAGTTTTAAATGACAACTCACTTATTAAATAAAATTGGAAATATCTAATTTTCTTAGGAAACTGGGAAGATATGAAACAATGTGATGATCCAGAATCAAATAATGCATTTGCTAAACTAGAGGAAACCATTAAATTACCTGCCACCATGTCTTTCAGAGCTTCTACCTCAGCAGTAGTGATAGCATATGCTTGGCCTTGATCCCTTGGCATTTTCTGAGGTATGTTCCCCTGACGATTAGGACATTAATTTTCATAATGTCCCATCTCCCAAAAATTGTAGCACTGAACATTGGTAGCTTCCTTCTTCCCTTTGCAATCACGAGCTTGGTGGCCTTTTTCACCACACATGTAATAGACTCTCATTCCCTTCAAGAAAGTACGAGGGTGTTTCTTCCCACATTTACCACAGGATGGATATTCAACCTTTCCATTATTCTGTTTATTACCATTCCCAGATTGATCAACAGATCTCTTCTTATCTTTCTTTTCTTTAAAGTCATAAGACTTAGAAAATTCCTTTTTGGTCTTGATAGCGCATGAGAAAATGTCTTCATACGATGAAAAGGATTGTGAAACTAATGCTTTATGGAGAAAAGAGTTTAACCCATAAATGAAATGAACAATCTTACTTCTTGGGTTACGTATATAATCTCCAGCATACCTTGCTAACCTTGTAATGTTATACTCATACTTTGTGACATTCTCATCCTCCTTTTGTCTCAGACTCAGAAATTGCCTTTCCATATCTGCTCGATGGTTGCGAGGAAAGTATTTTTCTAAAAAAAGCTCTTCGAACTCCCTCCATTCCATATTCGATACTTCATCATCTTCCTTTGTATTTTGAATAAATGACCAACATTGATCAACATCTCCAGTGAGGCGGTAAACTGCCATGATAACTTTTTCCTTTCACAACTCTCCAAAGCCTAAAATATTTTCTCTAGTGAATTTATCCATTGCTCAGCTACTAAAGGATTTGTACTCCCATTGAACATTGGTGGTTGTTTCCTAATGAAGAGGCCTAACATTGATCCTCCACGCTGCGGATCAGGGAGCTTCATACAGGTAAGGTTATTATTCATAACCTTAGTGAGTTGTCCCTGTATGGTGATTAGGTGATCGTCATCAGTTGCATCACCAGCTCCTCTATAATTATCTCGAGCAGGAGGGAAATCCCTACATGGAGTGCATGCATTGATATGGTTTCCATTTCTTCCGCTAGGCACCAATTATAAACAATGGCAAAAACTATATCAGTTTACATAATCCCATATTTAATAAAAAATTAACATAAATTGAACTATTTATGGATATAATCCATAATCATAAAAATGTTTTCTTTGAGGATTTATATACTCATAAACCCTTCAAAATGATTTGTAATGAAAATGAGAGTTATCCTAAGCATATCCCCCGGGAGTGTCGTAACCAAGAGTGCAGCAAGGACCGTTGTCATGCACCAGTTCCCATTCGAGTCTAGCTCAAAGCGGTGTTTCCGGGTTTTACCCCTAGACACATCTGTGCCAGAGCCGCCTCTACCTGCTCATATCCAGACAGGGAAGTATTGCTCGGAAAACTCACAAAATCTCTACAATACCAAAATTCTAGGAAGTTATTCTATACTAATCCTCAAAGTTCATCTTAGGTCTATGTGTTCTAATCAGAGTTTATCTAAATATAGCTTCCATGGTTTGTACTAAACTTCCTCTGATACCAACTGTAACGCCCCTACCCTAGTTACCTAGAGCCAGTGCATTATTACATAACATTGGCATGATCACAAGAAAGATCAAATCTTGAAAGACCAATTGTTTTAGTAGCCTTGGAAACACTAGATATATTCATAACGTTTTACATTACATCATAAAGTGGAAAACTACTACAACAATATATTTTCTCCATAGTCCACACTATTAACCCCTCCTAATATCCCTACAGGTTATTCTAAATTTACTCCTTCCTATCCTGGGAAAATAAAACATAAAAAAGGGGTGAGCTCAAATGCCCAGTAAGGATAACAATATAGCGGAAAGTTTCATAAATAGGAATAAACATTTAAGGCAGTGTATTGATAAAACAAAATCCTTTTAAACTTGAACTTCAATATAGAATGGAAAAATTAAAATGAAATAATTCCATTTACTTATTCACATGGATATTCTACTAATCGAATAATCACATGAAATATAAATAACCACTTTCATAATGATGGAATGCATAATGCCAGACTATCATAACCACATAGCCAAGGCCTCGTGCCAAGAATACAAATAAGATTTTGTCAAGGCCTTGTGCCAAGACACTAGTTTGTCTCATGAGACCTACCGATACATCGAGGAGCTATAGCGGGCTCCACCCGTCACATATTAAGTCCAATGCATTCCCATATGAAAAGGTTTAAAAATAACATAAACATTTGTATTAAAACTAGCATACAAAATGTCGATAATTTCACCATAAACCATGAATGGTATAAAAATAGCACAACCACGGTCAAATATACAACAAAACCTTCAATACAACATAGAAGTTTTGTATCATAATAAATCAATTTCACATAAGCATAAAATCCAACAAAAGATGTTGACATAGATGAAATCAAAACTCTTTTTAGAGATATATCTCTTTTTATTTTGAAATTATTTAAGAGCCATATAAAATAAAAAATTTTCTTTGAAAATATCCTTATAAGATTGTAAGGGAAGCTTTTAAGATTTTATAACGGCAGAAAATAGCCGCACCCACCGTATAAGTAAAAAAATCATTCTTACCTTAATCCTGTCGAAAAGAATAAAAGGCACCTTGTTTGGAAAATGAAGGAAAGATTCCTTTATAAACCTCTCATAAAAAGTCAAACAAGGGTATAAATGACTTTAACCCATATTCTTGTAAATGTTAAAAAAATGTTTTGAAATACATTTTGACGAAACATGAATGTGGATGATAAAGAAACCCCAGTAGATTATTACGTATAAACAACCTTAGATAATGAAGAGATTGTGAAATAACCCTTACCATTTTGGTAACTTACGAAACGTAAAACCCATGAAAGAGGTATCATACAATGAATATGTAAATACACATAAATTAAAGTGTATTACATAAAGAATATAATTATGGGCAGTACATACACCACACAAAATGTAATAGTGACAATATGGCATGAATCTCACGAGAATAAGGAGTGAGATGAAAACCCCTTACCTTATACTTTTCCTTGGTTGGGTTAGGTTAAACTCCTGAATAATGGTGAAATAATTGTTATTAAATTAGACAAGAATCATATATATTAATATGATATCATATATGATCTTTTAACATTGATTTGTTAATAATATCTTAGTATTATCATCGTTTCGGGTGGTAACTTACTCATTTTCTTTTATATGTTTTGTTACGTAAGCCATGTTTGTCATGGGTATGTTGTATCTTATTCATATCCAGAATGATATAATTTCCTTAAACATTATTTTTAAATCATCAAATGATAATTATACTTTAATGGATATGATGGAGAATGAATCTCATCGCTTTCGTGGAGACGGTAGTCCCGACGTACGCATGAGCGACAATATCATTATTTTGATATTAAAATAATATATAAAAGGATGGTATATCATATATACAGAATCATTAACATGTTATATTTATTATTTACATGAGTTACACATCATTATTATACCCATCCAAATAAAAATATATTGAATATCAATTACACCACGACGTGGATACGGTAAGCCGTACGTACGCACGTTTGGTGTCATGTTATTCAAAGGGTTGATAGAATAATGAATGTGGTTGTACCATATATATAATAAAATCATAGTATATATATGATACTAGAGTTATTATTTTAGAATTGTAATAAAAATGGAAGAAGAAGTGGAAGAAGAATGAAACATGGAAAAGGGTGGTGAAATCATTACCTCTTCTTCGGGTTCTTCCTTTTGATTTGATCAAAAGGGCTCCATAGGATGGATTTCTGATAAAACTAAGGAATTTAGGTTGTATTGAGAGAAGTTGGGAGAGTATTGGGGCAGAGTTTGGCTGAACCAAAAGGCTTTTAATGTGTGAATAAATGAGAAGGAGGAGTGCCCTTTTATAAGAGGGGTGAGGGGCACCTTTCGAAAAGCTAGAAATATTAGTTTATAAGAAATTAATATTCGGTTTATAATGGCTAAAAAGTTTATTATTAAAATGTTAAGGTGGGGATAGGTCTAAAAACATTCAAACAATAGAATTTATACTGGTTTGGGTCATTATATTAACCTTATATTTTAGTTTTCACTCTTAGTTAATTAGTTTGACATTTACCATGTCACTTTGTATTTTTATATTATATAGTTAATAAACATACTATATACATCGAAGAGACCCCAAAGTGGTCCATTAATGATATACCTATCATGATATATGCCACTTGGCCAAACCTTAGATTTTTAGTAATTTAATATCAATTAATAATATAATATTTTTTTTTAAAAACTCTTTTATGTCAATTTTGACACTATTCAATAGTTGATTTTTGTGAAACTCATAACAGAATGATTACTTCAGAAAAAAGTTAATTATATCAATCTTAATATGTCATATTAACCTATAAAATTAGTTTAATTCATTAAAAGTCTACAATTATATTTATTTGGGTATTTATAATATCAATTATTTTAATTTTTCACTATTATGGTAATTACTACATCATCATTGTGTCATAAATAAATTAAATTATTTAATTTATAAAAATTTTAAATAAACTATCATTATTTATGATATCGTTTTAGCTTTCTAATGAATATTTTTAGTTGAAAATCCAACATATATTCCCCTTTGTAAAAATTGTTTTTCTAAAAGATATATGCTTGTGTCATTTTTGTATTCATTTTAACTTAATTAAAATAAAGTGTCCCTATCACCTATAAGTGGCTCCATGGGATCCAAAAATAGACCCAAAGATGCACATGGTCGGACATGTATCCACCAATAAGGTTAGGACACGTTTTATGGTAATTTATTATTATTATAATATTATTTTTTAACCCTTATTTACCGGATTTACCCTTAACCATGGTAAATAAAATATTTACCGCAGGAATTATTCAAAATATCTAAAAATAAAAGTTATCTATTTACACAATTTGAACATCCTGATTCCAAATATGGAATGCATTTTTCTAAATTCGAAAAACATAAGTGGAAGAAATTAATTTTAAATTAATTTTTGTTGTTAAAACAAAAAGCGTGTTTTTAAGAGATAATAACTATCAAAAGATTGACACGTGTTTATGTTCGGTTTAATTGTAAAATTTTGTCCAATGACAAAAATTATATTAAATGGTAAAAATATATTATAAATATAATTTAAAACCACTCAAATTCATAATTTATCCATATAAATTATTTTGATTAAAAAAGTTGTTTTTAATTAAAATTTAGTAATTTTCACTATTCATCAAAATATTAAAGTTATCCGAAAACTACCAAAATTTCACCTTAGGCTAAATTAGATATTCCGAATCCAAAAATGAAGTCCATTTTGAAATATAAAATGTATATAATTTCAAAAATTATGTATTACTATTCATAACGGCTAGTTTGATTGGTTGTGGTGTGTTATAATCTCGAAGTTGCGTACAACACACTCTATCACATTATTCAAAGAGAAGTGTATAGTAGAAGCTTGGGGTGTTACAAATAGCCCAAATATTTGTTCTATTAGGTGGTTTCTTCAAACATTAATGATGATGAGGATCCAAACAAAGGAAACACAAAGCATGGTGGGTGGACTGATGGGTTGATCGAATGGAGTCCAACACTGTGGAAATTACACCACCGTGATGAAAACACATTAGGTGAATGCATTGGTCTGATCATGGATTGTATTCATCACCTAAAAGGATCTCTCTACTATGAACATAGAGGATACCATGGTTTTATTTCATGCTGTTGAGGACAATATACACGTAGATTCAAAACGTTCGGTGAGAACGAAGGTAGTGAATGGGCTCAGAAGGGGGGGAGGAAGTGGATATGAAAACTATATTAGAGTTTTTATTTGCTTGTGGATGGATCTAGAAACTAGATATCTTGACATCACCAAGTATCTTATTATGGAAGGAATCAAGAAATATGTGCTTCATGACCGCAGCGTAGTCTGAGACCCTCACTAGTATGAGAAATCATCTCTAGTGAAGAAGTTGACACATCCCAGAATTATCATGGGGCACCCTAGAATTTTTCAGGGTAGAGATTTAGTATAAAGTCATGTGTTGAGGAAAATGGATACCCATAAAGGAAATGTGTTTTATGATACATATCCTAATATGAATGAGGACCGTAAGAGTACAAATCACACTATGTGTTTCCGGTGTGATTCTTTAGAACATAGACCAGAGGTGTCCTAACAGCGGGCATGAACCAAGGAAAAGTTCTCGGGAATTCCTACGTATCCCATGAAGATGGGAATGAATCCATACATAATTTTGAGAGTGCAGTTTAACATCATTCCACATGAATATAATATGTGGTTCAACTGTACCAGTATACATCTTGCCTAAATCTACTAATCCCATGTGATTATTGATAAATGTGAGAATGAAGGAGTAGTTATGGGATTTTCCTAGTACATGGAGGCACAAAATAGGGGAAACATGACACTAGGTGAATGTCATCTCATAAATACGGACCTGACTACTTAACACACATAGATTCACGAAGGGGAAAGAATGTGTATGTTGGAATTCCACATAAACATAAGAGATGGGAAAGATGTTAATCATGGCACCTGAAATGTATATTGCAATTATGGTGGCATAAAAAATGGAAGATTATTATTGACCATGTTTGAAACATATAATTTTTAATGATATACTAGTATGGGGGCAAACAAATGATGGTTGACTGCTAACCATGTTTGAAACAGAGGAACTATTGCAAAATTTCATTTGAGGTCTTCCTGGGTGTCCGACACAGATGGTAGGTGAGCAAATGTGGTATGTGTCTAGACAGTAAAGGGGGTCCCTTCAGATGTGAAAGATTATGGGGATCCAAATAAAGGTCTCATGAAACATGGACATGAAATGAGGGAATGTCCATGTGGAATCCAACACTTTGGGATCTACTCCACGAAGTATTTGAGTACCCCGCTGAGATGGGTCAATTAGAGGAATCCTAATATCTGTTCAAAGAAAAGGGTTGTGTGGATTGAAACTCCCTATTTAAGGTCATATGGTGAACCATTGAGAGGGGAATTGGTTTAATGGAATGTGCGTGGGGTGATGAAGTAGAAAATACCACCGTGGATGAGGACCAAAGTGGCATTCCATCTTGTGACTCATTACTGGGGATGGACCGAAACACTAAATGTACTGGTGTTCCTATGTAACCCATGAGGATGGAATCAAGCCATACATAGTTATGGAAGAATGATATTAGTGTATAGTCATAGAACACAAACCAGGATGGGAAGAATCAAGTGAGACATATGGTTCAGTTGTTGAAAAACCCTATGTGAAGGGGGACATAATCCCATGCTATACCATATGATCCCTACAGAAACCATAGGTTATGGGACCAAAGGTGGAATAGGCTGGGTACAAGAATAATTTTACTAGTGCTTCTACATATCACATGAATATGGGAATCAATCCATACATTGTTCTAGAGTGAATTGTGAAGTTTATCATCGTGTGACAAGGAAGTTATGAGGACAAAAAGAATATCCCAAAAGGAAAATACATGTCACGATTATCATAAACACATCAAGAATCATTAACCTAGAAGAACTCACCACACCACATGATTCTGATAGATTACAGGAAATGGGTTTTTATAGAGGGCATGATTTGAGATACATGGTGTTGGTCCTAATGACAAAATGTCTAGAAATTCGTAAATATCGCACATAGATGGGAATAAAGGCACTTGTAGTTATAGAATATGGAATGGTAGAGAACCAACACTATGGGAAATATCATCGTCCAGGTCTTCCCCTTGCTTAAAAAAAGTGGCATTTGATGGATTTTCTTTATCTTTAGGTTGGATGTTTTTTTATGAACCAATAAACCTTTGAAAGAGAGTCTAGGCATCACTACAAGAATAAATCCACATGTAGGCCTTGACAAATGTCATGGTTGATTATTTCCACCAAAAATTTTGACCCCTCAAGTGAGGGAACCACAATACAGTGCCTTTTTTTTCATGTGACCATGATGATATTGTCATAGTTTTATGTCATATGTTAGGACTATCCCAAGTGTTTTAACATCATGTGAAAAAAATAAATTGTTTAAATTCATGTATGACCAAAGTGTACTATTTAACACCCCATATTTTAGATTCCCATTGATGAATGAGGGTCTAAAGGGAATTCACAAGGGGTGATAAAGAATACCCAAAACAAATGAGGACATCATACCACATCACATCGTGTGAAACCTGAGAGGGGGGAATCATTAGGAAAAGGGGTTAGAAATGATCAGATGATATGGGGTAGGACCCAAGATAAAATTACAAGGCGTTCTTGGGTATCCCATAAGGATATAAATCATGAAATACATAGTTTTAGAAGTTGTCGTGCAGTTTAATGTCATGCAACAAGTATAGGGAAAGAGAGGGTAGCTTCTAAAGGGGGAGTAAAAGGTGTGAATATTGAAAATCCGATGTGAATAGGAACATAATACCACATATGACACACCCTGAAATCCTATATGAGTCACTTCCAAATGTCTGAACAGAATAGATTATTAGTGGTTCCTAATCGGGACTCGATGAAGAAATGTATGGGCATTTCTATGTATCCCATATGGATGGAAATCAATCCATACATAGATCTGGAATTATTCATGTAGTTTAATTTTATTTCATATGTACGAGGGATGATCATGGTTGATGGTCGTAGATCATGGATAGAATTTGTGAGACTCTTCTATGAAATTGTAAACCTTAACCAAATCCCTACTCCCACGTGAGCTAGGCTCGATGTGGTAAAAAAATGAGGATATCATTACAATTTGTGGAATACAGAGAAAGGGGAAATGGTGTGGATCCTCTAATGACACCACAATAAAAATTCTTCCTCTTAACATGAAAACGTGCACTCAGGGATAGCACCAAGAGTGTCAAAAATACATTTGTAAATGAAGGAGTGGAAAAAGATGTTAATAATGCAACAAATAATTAAGGCTTGAATGAGGTGGCGTACTGATGGAGGATAACTATAGACAAGGTTAAAGAATAAATCCACCTCATGTGACCTAAAATGGGAAAAAAATGAGCAAAGATAGCTAAACATATTATTAAAGTGGGTCTTGTGCCAAATTTTCATTTGAAATCCGCAGGGACGTTGGCCAAATATGGTAGGAGAGCACTGATGCCTAGTATCCATGACGTTCAGGGGTCATTTCAAGTGTTAATGATGATGAAATCCCAAATAAAGGAAACCTAAAACATGGAAATAAATAAAATCATTTCTTGGTAGAATCCAAAGCTCTAGGTCTTAAACAAGAGTGATCCAAGGCACATTGTTGAATTTCAAAACAGGGTTAGGGGACCAAATTTGAGAGTAGACGACTCAAGAAGATGAGTGGAGGATAGGGGAATAAAGATCTCTCAAGTGGGGAGTACACTGTGTAGCTATTACAAATATTACATGAATGAGGACAAATGGAGTGTCCACCACACAATACACCCCCCCTTTTTCCTCAGAGGACATAGGATAAGTGGCCAGAATGAAGAGGAGGTTTCTATGAAGTATATCTATAGTTGAAGACAAAATGTTTAGGCATTCCTATGTATCCCATGAGGATGGTAATCAATCAACATGTAGTTCTGAAGTGTCGTATAGTTTAATTTCATGTGATAAGGATGAATATATGAGGGTTTATCATGAAGAAGAATGCGTATGGAATGGAAAATAACCCATCGTGAATGAGGACATAATCCCACATATACCACTCAATTCGTAATTCCTAGAGATAACTCAAGACAACTACCTGAGAGAAATAATAGATGAACCTGAGATAAACTTTAAAATAAGATGTTCAGGTGTTCCTACATATCATATGAGGTCTGGAATCATGTTGAACATAGTTCTCGCAATTCCATTCATTTTAACATCATGTTACATATACATTGTAGATCATTGTTTATAGTCATAGAGATCAAATTATAGATGCCCAGTTTAATGTCATGTGCATGGGGCAGAATTGCATAAAATGAAAATCATCATGCATGTAATGTAGGAGTTCATGGGGTGGCAATAAAAATCGAGGATAACATCTAACCATGATCGCAACAGATTATCTTCCTTCTGTGACCTATAATGGGACCAAAAAATGAGCGTTGATGACTGACCATATTCACAAAGATGGAATTGTGTCTTATGGACGTTCAAAATCCTCATGGACATTGACACATAACAGTAGGTGATCCAAGGATGTGTGAAGCCAAGATTCTAGGGGTATTTTCAAATTTTAAAGATGGAAACCCAAATGGAGGGATGTTTGAGGCATGGAGGTTCCCGACCATCCTAATGTCTCTAGGTAAAGATGCTTAATAAATAAGGGTTGTCTCTAGGGGATGTGTCCTTCATGGAAAAAAAATTCACGATGTTAAGGGGGACATAGAGTCTATACCTCACCATATAATCATAGGTGAGAACATGGGATAGGATTTTGGAAAGGTCAAGGGACCAAAATATGGGCCAGATATGAGAATTCACAACATTCTTATGTATCCCAGGAGGATGGGAATCTAGTCGAACATAGTTCTCAATGATCCAGGTAGTTTAATGTCGTGTGACATGGATGAGGGAAGATCTTATTTTATAGTTTCATTGCTCGATACATTTTGTAGTTTATTGTTATGTGGGAAAATGGGGTGTTTTAACAACTCACAGTAATTTAATTCAGTTTAACATCATGAAGGATGATTGCTGAGTAGTTTTATGTCGTTCAGCCTGGATGGATCACACATTTTAACATCATGTGTTTATGAAGGAACAATTTAATGTAATGTGGGACTGTTCACGAAAAATAATTATTGAGGAATTTATAATTGGGGGGAGGAGTAATACACTCACCATCCATGGTGATCAAGGAGTATGCACCGTTTGGGTTGACCTTATGAATGATGTAAGGACCCTCCCTTTTGGGTTCCAGCATCTGTGGTATCCTGAAGGGTATCATTGGAATTCATAGGGATAATAAAATTTCACCATTAATGAAAGGGAAGAGGGAAACATTCTTGTCTCAAGATCTAGCTATCTTGTTCTGAGACCTATCCAAATTGTGCAGGGCACCAAGCATGTTTTCATCATGTACTTCCTTTTAAGCAAGAATTATTTGAACTACTTTATTCAATGTCTGGTTATTATAGAGAATAATTTTTAATGAAGATTACTTGATATTTATGGGTATGGATACCTCTGTTCTGTACATCAGGGAATAATGGGTCACCTGTGTGGGTTTATGGGTCTTCTTCCAATAAGCCAAGAGAGCATTGGGGTGTTTCATTCACAAACTCTTCATGTTCATACCAACTATAATCAACAAAATGATAGAGAGGGTTTTGTTTAATTTCTTTATCTACCCATTTTACTCTGCATTATATTAAGAGGAATGATTATAATGGATGTTGTACTTGGATTACAACTCTTTTTGTTTAGCTACTAAGAAGATGGTGTTATTATCGGTGATAACAGAGTGGGGGACTCTGAATTGTTATATGATATTAGATCTCACAAAATCAACGATCAAATTAGACCTCATTTTATTGTTTAGAACAACCTCTTCCCACATGGAGAAGAAATACGATGAAGTCAGGATGAAACTGCACTAGCGAGCGGTCGATGGTGGATATGGTCCCACAACATCGAGTCCCTAGACCATGAATGGAAAAGAGACTTGGTAGTATGGAAGGGTTCAAGTAGCCCATGCACAAAATTATCATGGATTTGTCATTCATGGAACCTCTTGGAAAAATTGATATAGTCACAGATCATGGATGGCCAGAAATGCCCCAATCTATGGAACTGGTGAGAGCGTTTCGGCCCTGACTGATGAGCTTCATAGGAACCAAAATGAACATACTGTATGACATAAGAATATCACATCCTTGAATGGAATATAGTAGAATCCCATAAACCTCACATTATTATATGATCTACACAAGACTAGGACCAATATGGAGTGTGAACTACAATGCTCACCATCAGATTCGCTCATGATCGTCTCAATCATCCAAAATATTACCATGTGGAAGATTCTCAATAAAGGGGGCCCTCCAGTCAGGAGTCACTTAAAACACCACAGTATGGGGACATGGGGGTCCTAACATGGATGCATTGGTGGTATGATGGCTTACCTTTGGGCTATTTTCATCTTCCAGAGTAATGGGAGTGATGGCTCTTCGATGCACCACATGGATAATCAAATCATCTTGATCAGGCTCTGCAAAAGATGTAGCTGAGCTGGCCAAGCCATTGGATATACTGTTTTGGGAACAAGGGACATGAGTAACTTCTGGATGATATGAGAACTACGCCATTAGCTAGTGGGTAGGTTCAAACAGTTGTATGAGCTCAAGTTTCCAAACAATGTATTCATTGTTGATCTTTTTGATGACTAGTTTAGAGTCCCCTTTCCATTGTAAGTGGGGAATGTCAATCTTGAGGGAAAGCTCAAGACTATTGATGGGAGCCTGGTACTCTGCCTCATTATTGGTAAAACCATCTAACAATAGGAATGAATATAGTAGAATAGCTTGCACCTTCGTGATGTAGACAATACCAAGGACTACTTTTTTGAGTATAAGATCACTATGTCATATTTCGTTAAGGCATCAAGAAGTTATATTAAAATGAATTTTCCATCATTTAATGCATTGATCTTGAGAGAGGATATACTCGTAAGGAAAATCATGATCCATATTCCGATACGTGGGAGTTGGATGGGTTACATTGAAGTCTGCCAATGCATGTCCCTTGATACCCATCTAGTGTAAAAACATGATGTAGATTTGTTGGAGGATCACTTCCCAGAAAACTAGATAGCCTATCAACATGGGGTGGTTCATAATGTTCTTCAATGAATCTACCCAAGACACTATATGTATCTCATAGTGCTCCATGTATGGTCTTAATTTGAGCACTTCGAACACTAGTTGAAGGAATATCTTTTTGATAGTGTAATATCTGCTCTCCATATCGAGGAGAATGTGTATGAAGTATTATTAACTATTCTCTATTCCATTGTTGTTCATCTGGGCATAAAGGGAAATGAGATATCATTCATGGGTTGTCACATAAAGGACTAGTGGATTTCCAAAAACGAGTGGCATCAGACCCTGAGGTTGTAACATGTACTTCTTGATTTCCCCAATATAAGTTTGACACTCCTCATTCCCACTTATAATCAACACATTTCTTCAAGATATGGGAAAATGGCTTGCACTTTCCATGCATATTTGTGATGAATCGACTTATATAGGATAAGAGGGAATAAAATCCCCAATGCTTCGATATGTTTCTCAGAGGAAACATATGACTGATGGAATTGATCTTCTATAGAATGATATCAATGCCTCTATATCTAATGATGAATTTGAGAAACATTTTAGAGGTGACAGCGAAGGCACACATTAGGGGTTTCATCATCAAATGGAGGAAAAGGAGGAAGATGAACACTTTCTCAAATTCATTGATATAGTCTTGACACTAGAAAGAATTGACTAACATATCACCCACATAACATTCCACCAATTTTACAAGGATCAGCTTGAATATACAGTGCATGGAATTCTAATAGGTGGAACCACCATTCTTCAACCCGAATGGCATTACCTCATAGAAGAATGTACATTATGGTTCCCTGAAGATGGTAGACTCTTCATAATCAGTGGCTATTCAGATATGATTATATTCGTAACACCCATCCAAGATGGAGAGATCATAGAACCTTGAGGTGGAATCAATCAACATTTTCATCATAGGAAGAGGTAAATCAACCTCCAGACAGTGACGGTTGAGATCCCAAGAGTCGATGCATACTCTAATCTATACATTCTTCTTCATGACTGTCTCAATGTTAGGTAACCATATGGGGTACTAGACAACCATGATGAAGCTAGAATTTATGATCTTATCAACCTCATACTTGACCAAGGAACTGTGGGAAGGGTTCGTTTTTTGGGAGGATTCATGAACCCATGATGATTTTCTGGAATACCGAGGTGGTTGATGAATACAAGAGGATCTAGTCCTACCATCTCATCATACCTCCAAGTTAATACATCACAATGATGTTTTATGAAATCCATTTATCGTTGTTTCTATTTGAGAGGCATATCAGCATGTATCAGTGTTGGTTCTATATCTTTCTTATTACTATGGATAACATGTACCAATTAATCAACTGTGGAGGGGATACCTGCTTTGAATGATAGAGGAACATCTTTAAATCCTCTTCTTCATTCATGGTGGAGGGATCCTTGGTGGGTTGTGATTCTTCATAGTAGACAGATCTTGATGGTACACTGGCATCAACTTGAGTAGCGGTGGACATCACCTCAGGGGACCCTTGTGTTGCTGAAACCATAGAGATGAAAGTTGATAACCAGATACCGTCTAGTTGTTAACCCAATAGGTAATGTTTGATTATATCTAATTAATATTGGATTGTTGTCATGAAATAATTTCTCCCATCCCCTTGAAACAAGAAGTTATGATTTATTACCATTGCCATAGGCTGGACTTCCTGGTACCTTATAGTAGTAGGTGGATCTGGGATCACCCAAGCATAATTTTTATAGGAATATTAAATTATATCCTGATGTCCCTTCGTGTTTAGAATGTTCTTAACCCTCATTCCAGAGACCAAAAATCATATCACCAAATTTGGGGTCATGGAGTCCAATCAGTGGATCATAAAAAATTTGGCATTATCCAGGTCTGTCCATGGGTCAGTCGCTGTCATAGCATGTTCGGCATTGTTAGCCGAAATCTAGATTTCCTTGAACTTGATGTAGTTGAAAAACATATAGTTGGATTCACAAGAGTCAAAGGTTTAAACATCACCTTGGATTATGCCAACTCGACCATTAATGGAGTACTTAAGGCATCAGTGATATGAATAAGGGAGCTCCGAATGCAAGTGGATCCATGAACTACCCATAAACCCATTATAAGCGGTGACATGATAGACTGCCAAGAACTCTATGATAGAAACTAGGCCCCCAGACATGGACTCCAGGCAGATGATGCAGACTGGTGACTCTTCTATCCTATCATAACCTTGAATTTTCAGGTCACTGGGACTCTGATCACCTTTAGGAATCACCATCATTTGGAGTGTTTAGGTCATGATAAGGTTAATCTCAGAGCCTATGTCAATAATACAATGACCAAACTCCATTTCATTGAGATTAACAGTAATGTAAATTGGGAGGATGGGCCCCTATTTGGGAGAATATTCATCTTCTCCAGAGAAAGAGATAATGTCTTGACATTCTTCATGCTTGACTACCTTAGCGTGGACAACTTCAGTGGCTGGTACCTCCATCTCAAACATGAGGGGGCTTTTTAAATCCTCAGCAAGGGAATCACACATATATGCTAATGGGTGAAGATCCTCAATGATAGAGAGATTCATAGGAATTATGTGTAGGTGATTAATAATATCATACACCTGTGTTAAGTGAGAACTTTTGCTGAGAATAGGTCATTCAATGATAGGAGGTATGTTGGGCCCTTCTTGCTGAACTGACGGATGACTAGTGCAAGTAATTTCCCTCTACACATTATTCGAAATTCATGGAGTGACAACAGAATTAGGGGTAGATGACTAGCGATGATACAGAATAGAACATGGATGGTTGTTGCACGATCATAGTGGCTCTTCCTAAACAAGTAACACAATCGGCGGTGGAGGTTGATCTGGTAAAACAAGATGAGAAGGATGCACGTACTGAGCTATACCATGTTCATGTTTTCAAGTTTCAGTGGAACAAATAGATTGGCTGGATGCACTTGAAAATGCATCCCGATGACTCATATAACTGTAGCTCCATCGACATAAGCAACGATGGGGACATTGGGAGGATCTGTTCGACACTCTTCGTTGTCGAGAGCTATGTAGGTGTTATCCAGTTCTGTGATATTATCTGAAGAGTACCCTTGGAAATAACCTGAAGAATCTTCTATCACTTGTAGATTCTAAGGGTAATCTTCACCTCTGGGGGAATGAAATATCTAATAGTATGAGATTATTATTACTCAAGTAAGGGACATTGTCTTCCCTTTCATTAGGATTATATCCCTTATAAAGAGAGGAAGAATGAGATATTGACGCAGAAGTAGTGTTAGTGGGTAAAAAGGAAACTTCTGAAGGATACGGTTGGTTCAAAAATGCATGGATAATCCCATGGGTATGGCCGACTGCCATATGAGATATCCAGTAGTCATATTGTTGAGACCCACAGTTTGAAACCCGCATCCACTCACCTTCATTGTCACTGTCTCTGTCCTGATTTATGAATACACATGCCACTTGTGTCAAGGATGAACCTAACTTGACTATGTTGTTATCGACATGGTCCTAGATCTAGTCATCAAACACATAAAATCTCTTGAGGGTGTGCTGAAGGATTCGTTGTTAGGGGAAGTAATTGGGGTGATCAGTGAGATCTACCTCTTCAGGCCTCTTGCATTCTGGATATCATATAATTCCCTAGTCCAAGGTAGTTTATAAATAATCAATAAACTGAGATTCATTAAATGAGTTAGTCTTGTTACATTTAACTAAGAAGGGGGTTCTAGGAGCCAATCCATAGCAAGTGACAGGTGGAGCCTGTCAAAGAGGTGTAACATGATTTTATCACCTAGGTGGATGTAGTGTATTATGCATGTGAAACTGCCAATTCTGAGGTGGGAACTACTGTACCATACGCTGGGCTAGAGGTGGTGGTTCTCAATGAGGTTTTGGAGGTGGATCATATGGTAATAACTACAGATTCACGGTGCCTCTATTTGTGCTACCGCGGTGATCTCGACCATAGCAACCCTTCTCTCAGAAATTACAGGTGGTAATGGACGTTCCTAGTTGGCATACAGTGAGGATAATTCTAGATGCTATTCTTTGTTCGAGAAATCCAAAAATACCCCTGGGTAGTTCTAAGGGTATGACGGTGGTGAAAAATTCCATCTTAAAATTCCCCCCACACAAAATCATTAGCTATTCTTAAGTCAGTGACATATCAAAAGAGTAGGTGCGACCTTTCCACCTGGCAACAAAGTCCACAACTTACTCGCCGAGCCTCTGTTTCCACTTGAAGAGGTAAAAAATACTTGTCATATAGGTGGTGGAACTAAAATAATAGAGAAATTTCCTATTAATATCCTCCCAACCAGATACTGACCGAAGGGTTAGATGGTCGTACTTGGAAAATTTGGGAAATTCCAATGTTTTTACGAAACAATAGAGTTTGGCAGCCTCATACCGTACTGGTGTTCCCAGCATGAGTCCAAACCTTGAAATAATGTGGTCCAGATGCTATAGTAGAATTAAAATTCCATTAAAGTGGGAAAAGGTAGTATTGATTACACGAGGAGGTGTTAGAATATCATACAACCATGTTGGATAAGGTTTCACCTCAGGCGGGATTTCTACTTAATGAGTTTCTAGGACCTCGAGGTGGGAAATGAGACCTTTCATTAGTTATTATTAATGAGGATTCCTATAATGATGAAGATCTTCGATTAAAATTTCATTGGTAGGCTCCAAAACATGATAAGTAGTCCCAGAATCTTGTGGAGCGTCTGGTGGGATGACATGTGGGGCTACCGGCGGAATGACCTATGGGGCAGCCCGGGTATCTTGTGCTTGGTCCCAAAGGTTATCATTCAACCCTGGTAGATTTAGTGATGTATATCATTCCCTATTTATATAAAATCCTGCCTCAACCCTATCTATATGGGCATGATCGTAAAGGTCACTTAGAGGAAAATAGATGGGGGGGTGTTGTACCTACCCTTCCTACCCAGGTCGAGGATTTCCAATGTCTAGTCACTATTCCATATCACATTCATCAAGAAAGAAATCAAATATTGTTTCATGTTCTATAAGTTATTAATGAAACACATCCTTTTCCTGGTCATCTTCCAACTCCTAAAATAAGCCAGATGGGTCGGCTGGTTTGATGGCCCCATGATACTCATTTCCCTTATGGGGATTCTGACCGAGGGATAATGACTCAAAAAGTCATGGAAGGCTTAGTAAATTTCTCTGCTGACGATTAACCCTTCCCAATGGATCCAATAGGTGTGGCAGCCCCCACCCCAGGTGCGAGGAGCACCTGGGAAAATGAAAATTGGAACATGGGGGATGGTATCTATGTCTACGGGATGGATCATAGGGGAATCCAATGTGAGAAGTGTTATGGTGGGTAGGATATACACTAGATCTAGGGGAAGAATTGCTAGTACTTCAATGTTTGTTTCCCTTAGAGATGACCTAATGAGGGGTGAATTCGTACCTGTCAAACTAATCTTGGAGAAGACCTCTGTATCGGACGCTAATGAAGCTAGGTATACCTCCACTTCTCTGATTTATCGGATGAGGAGGACCTTCTTCGATTGAGGTAGGATAATAGGGAACTCCCCTACTCTAATGATTGTCCATGTGATGAGGATCTTTACATCAGAAACTTACGAGAAGAGGAATATCACCATACATGGGATCACAGGTTTGATCAAAACCTCTATGCTGAATGTTAGTGCGGTGGGAGGTCCATCACTTGGAATGATGGGAGGACCTCAATTACAAGCATGGTAGTGGGTATGACCTTCTCTATCCTTAGTGTTTCCATAGGGAGGACCTCTGTGATGGGTTTCATCGCCTTAGGTCAGCCTGTGTTGGGCACTACCTCTTTCAGCGTTAAAGAGAGTCATCATATGCTGCCCGTGTGGCATTGGGGCCTTGATCTTGGATTGGTGTATAAGTTACCATATTCATTATAAATGGGGCATTGATAGTATGTGTAGAAGATATAATATGTCACTATATTAATTGATGATGATTCCCCATGATGGGATTCATCCTCATCTGGCACTCGACGTTGGTGGCAAGAAAACCAGACTGGGGAAGGTGTTGTAGGTGTGTAAGTCAACTACACCTCACCCTGTGGAACCAGGTGGTGGCACTAATGCGGCCTTATGGGATCCTTCTAGGGTATCCCCCGGAATGAGATAATAGACGAGCTAGATCATGCTTCTCTTACCTCATTTGTGTAAGGGAGTGATTTGTCAATGTTTTTCTAGGAGAGTCCCATGAAATGGTTGTAGGATAGAGTTGGAGGAAGTGGATCCTGACCCGGCCCTTGGGGGCTACTGTGGTGGTGAAAAGTAGAAGCCTCTATGTCCAGTAAGGACAAATCCCGATTTGGGGAAATCCCTTATTCCTTATACAATCAGACGAGGCTGTTGATCACCCTCCTATGAATGAGTTCATATGGTGAGATGGAGCATGGGAACCCAGTAGCTATGAATATAGAATCCAACATAGAATATATAGGGAAATGTAGGATTGGGGTATTGTTGTTTCCCTGGACCCTGCATCGGTAGGTGGGTGGTGATTGGTTTCTTGACATATCAGCTCGTGTCCAAAAAAGTAGGAAAAGTATATCAGTTGCGCTGAATGTAGGAAAGCAATGTCCAGTGATCCATTACTGTTCATTCACCCACGATATGTATGACATATCCATACTAACAATATTATAGAACATGATTCCCAACATTCAACTACCCCAATCTCTAGTGAGTTTCACACCATGACTACTATTTGTTGGGCGATACTAGCATTAGATAGCTGGATCTGATGACACACTTATCCAATAATTCTTGAAACTCTTTTAATATCTACATTGATTAAAAGATACACATTGGGTTCAACATTTCAGTTTTCAATTCTTTTTCTAGTGCGCACATCCGTCTATGGGAATGTGCTACCCTGTTTCCTCGCATTCCAACATTCCAATGGCAGGTGACATTTGTCGCTTATTTAGGGATGTCTTCTTCTTAATCGAAATGGGATGATGAGATGTTAGCTCCCCTTTTGGTGGATTCCTCCTCAGATTTCATCACCTTGTCCAGGTCTCCCTCATAGATATAGATTTTGTTTGAGAATCTCCTCCCCAATTCCATATCATCATGGTGGATGGTTTTTTATACTACCTCTGTCAAGACATTTTAATGGCTTATGTTAGGGAAGAAACCTTCAATCGTTGGAGTAGTCTTGTTGGACATCGTTGGAATGTATTAATGCTAAAACCCTGATGCGTCTGGGTTTCATCTCTATACGATAAAACTTATCGAGGGAGTGAAAACCCAAGTAATCCCATGTGAAGTGCTGAGAATTATATTACATAGGTAGGTCCCTATGTTTTTCCTCATCTTCACATGTTTAACACATGTTATGTAGCGAGTTTAATGACTTCTGGTGATAAATTGGACTGATCAAAACAGTAATACCAGTAGATTATATGGGTATATCTACAAGAGGGTGAACCTGAGGGATTTAACATATGAGTGGATCAAAACGTCCAAGAAGACATATATGAAGATGCTTGGGTCCCTATAAAGGTGATTCTAGGGTCTACCATTGGCTGGGAATGAACTGTAGGGGGGTTTCATATGTACCCTATCTTGAGAGACATGTTTCAAAACCCATGTATTTCAATGGGAGAGACATGGAATCATGTCATTGGAAAAGAAAAATTACCCAGAGGCATGTTGAGGGCTATGTATGGATAGAGGCCTATCAATGGAGAGGCACTCTTGGCTGGATGGTTAGGGATTTTGTGAGGTTAATGAGTTGTTAACTATGTAGATGGATAACCAGATCTCACTGGGATGTGGAGGCCCATGTAAGAATTATACTGGAAAATTGATGGTTGAATGAAATGTATGTGGAATGAGATGGAAATGTCATGAAGCTGATTGTAGTGTTGGTCTTGAACTCCCCATGAGGCTTCCTACATGTCCATGTGGTGGTAAATCATTGTCCACATAGTTTGAAGGTAAAATAATAATGATGGTGACGATAGTGTTGGGATTGAACACCAGAGAGGCTTCCATCGTATCCTCTTGGTGGTGAATCAAATTCAACATAGTTTTGTTGGGTGATGGGACACTTGAATAAGCGGCCCATGAGAATGGACGCATGGACGGTACCCAGAGGAAGTAAAACCCCTGGGTTGGGGCATGACTTTCCTGAAACAAAAAGGATCAAGGGAGAGGCCATGATGGTATCTGATTACTAGGATTGAACCTGAAGGAGGAGTCCTACGTATCCCCATGGAAGGGAATCAAAGTCCACATAGTTCAGGATGTGGCATTGAATCGAGGTGTATGTAGAGGAACAAACTTGATGACATGCTAGGGTTACACTAGGATAGTGTCTTGAGAGTTGTTCTGATGCCTCTACGAGAAGGACCAAGGGTCTAGGTCCCAGAAAAGGGGACACCTAATTTTACTAGTGATTTGGGTTGAACCTCATTGAGGCTTCCTATGAACCCTTTCTAGGAGACAAGAATCAGAATGCACATATTTCCAATAGGTTTACCAATTGATTCAGTTTGAACCTTAGAGAGGCATCATACGTACCCTATCTAGGAGATAGGGATCAAATCCCATGTATTTTGAATCCATACTATTTAATGTCTTATGGGACTAGAAGGTTCATATATTTTAACGTCATGAACGAGACGGGTGAACGGATGTGAAGTGGCTGGGACCGCTGGGTGATTGACTTGAACATCAGAGAGGATTATTAAGTACCATTAATGGAAAGGGAAAGGATCAATGTCCATGTAGTTTAGCGATGATATATGTGGATTACACAGTAAGACAGACCGTGGAGGATGCCATGGACGATGCTTAGTCTAATCCCATGTGAGTCGTGCTATGTGTGTGAAGAAATAGGTAGGAAATACCTGAATTTGACATCATGATAGGTTCATCTATGTGAAATAGAGTGGGTACAATGTGTGGTTAGTGGCCCAAAGAGGAAAAAAGTGCTTACACATGTCTAACATCCCCAGGAGATAGATAATGAGATTTACTCCAGAAATGATGCTTGATGGTGATAATTCCTAAAGGGAGAGGGATGGGGTATCTAAGGCCTCTGTTACCATATCTCCTATGACCTTTGTGCATGGACGAAGAGAGTAGGATCAAGGATTCTATATCCCAAAAGGATGGTTAAGGGTATACACAAATATGCTTTCCCTCCCCCATGGACAGATGTCATTCCATTCAAGGTGAATATCATTCCATGTGAGTAAGATCACACTCCCTTGGAGACTAGTGGTCATGGAAAATGTCTGAGGTGAGGAAACTCGGGTATATTGCATGAGGAGAGGCCATAGTTTAACATCATGTTCCAGGGAAGATGGTTCTCAATAGGTTAACATCGTGTTGTTTAGATGACGAGGATACACTGCCCACCCCTTGGGCATACATAAACAATTCACTTTAACACTTTTTGAAGGGAAGGAACATGAAATTTTGTGTGGAGATGGGGTTGTGGAGTGATCCATTGAGGGGTTCGTGTTAGCATGGATATGGGAAGAAGCAATAGACATTAGCGTGCATATGTGATGAAGCATGTGGATATGCAACACAAGATTAATCACCATGCAAGGGACCTTTAAATCACTTCATAAAAACATTGAGGGCTGTATTGGAAAGGGATTTGTGAAGAAAAGGGGTTCAATGGAATGGAATTTGCGATGATATGGTGCTCCGCAAAGTGGAGAGGCTCAATGAAGGGGAATTATCCGTGAAGTGGAATGGCCTAGCCTTTGTGTGGAGTATAAATGAATATAATGAGTTATCTATAATGTGAATGTGATTTCGCGGAGTAGGACATCACAGAGCATCGGTGACTTGAAAAGCGCGACATTGTGAAGAAATGTAATTCATGAAGCACAGTGAATCTACTATATAATGGGGTATACATTTTAATGGATGGTACATCATAAATCCTTAGTTCTTTGTGATGACTCGGGTTTCCATAGGATCTTCTTCTCTTGTGATGGCCTATGGGCTTGGTGAGGGCTATCCCTACATAAATAGGGGTTGCATATGAGCCAAGAGAAAGTTATTTCAGAATGATAAGATAACTTAAAGATAATTTTTTTTCATTTTTTTAATGTAGATTCTTTGTTGCGATTTGAGAGCTAATAAGGTTAAAGGTCAGGGTATCCATCCTTATATTCTTGGGGAACCCCGGTGTTTATAGGCGAAAGGGAGCCACGAAGATGTGAAAATGCATTGTGAAGCTGCTTGTGCTTTTCCATCAGAGGTGGATTGAGTCAATAATTTCATAACCATGTAGTCGAGACTCATACCATCCATTGCGCATATTCCACGTTTATTCCCTCTTTAGTGCTCACAATGGATTTTTTCAATTTCCAAAGGGTCACAGAAGCGATCATGTTCCCTCTACAACACACTACCTTCAATAAATTTTGTCATAATCGAATAGTCTTCCATATTTTTCATATGTGGTGATCATAGAGGGGCCCTTAGAATTAAAAAATATGTGTTGCTAAATGGATTCACACAGGTTGTGATGTTTAATGGATTTTCAATGGTACTTCGCAGAGCATCCCACTTTGGCATTTGTGTACTCTTTGTGCATTTCTACTATGCATAAATTTTGGTGCAAAAGAAGGTGTATGTAAACATCTCATTTATGATTCATATCACTAATGTATTTATTTTCATGATATTAAATGTATCATTAGTTGATTATTAATTTTGGGGAATACGATTCAATTAATTACAATGTTGTATGTATTTTCTACCCGAACCACCATTCTTAATGAGGATGAATTTATTCTCTATTAACCTAAAAGAAATTTTTTTTCTTGTGTACTATTCTTAATTAATTTCCGAATGTTCAGTTTATCAATCAGAACACTAAATTATTTTTTGGGGAGTTACATTTTTCAAAATGATCATTCAAAAATACTTCTGAAATTCTAGTCTGATTCAAGGAACATCCCAAATTCTTACCTTTTTTTAGTTCACTATATAATATGTTTTAAACAATATTTATCTTTCTCAAATCACACATTTTAACATGAAAAATATATATTTTTTCATTCCAAGTATGATTAAATCAAACATTTCATTGTGATTTAAAATCCTTTAATATTTTCTTCAAACCCCACAAAAATGTTTTAATTATAAAGCTTCAATAAAAAATATTTTTAAATGATTTATCCTTAATAAGAATTTATTTAATCCTAATATATAATTTTAATGACCTTAAATTTTATTTTATGGGATATAAATGTTTAAAATCTGATTTCTTGAAAAATACAAATGATTTTCCCAAAGAACACTTCTTTCTAAAGAAAAGAAAGATTTTTCTCATCTGCCTTTATTCTTACAAGATATATGACTTATTCAGCACAAATATATTTATTTGGTGTATATAATATCTTATGGTATATCATATATATATTATTCATATTATCATTATATTATATAGGATTATGATTTGAATGTTTCAAGGTTGAATGAGACACTTTGGAATGTTTGAAGATTATTTCCTCAAGATTTTTTCAATGGTCTCATTTAAAAGTATCTTTATTAATATCAAAATCACTTGATGAATCTTGTATTTCATAGAGATTTATCTCATATGATATCATCTAAAAAATAAGATGTTGACGGTTTTCTGATTTGTTTGAATGTGGATGTTCTATCTTGATACAATTCTCCATATTACTCTAAATGGTCAGTGTTTAAGTTTAATGAATGGGGAATGTTATATACATTTCATATGTTTGTTTCAATAGGAATGTACATGTTGTTTATGTTTATCCCCACTCAAAATATAAATGAATTGGACTTATTATGTGACGAGTGTGTCCCACTATATCCCCTTGATGCATCAGTAGGTCCCATGAGACAAACTATCATCTTGTCATAAGGCCTTAACTAAATTGATATTTCTGGTCTTGGAACAAGGCCTTTATGGTATCGTTATGATGTCTAGAATATGATATTATCTTATTATGAATGTAGTAATTGAATTTTCATGTGGTTATTAAAATAGTATAATAAACATGATTATGCTTTTTGTGGAATTATTTATTCAACTCTTATTCCTAACATAATGTGTTAATGTATATTTTTAAAGTCATGTGTTTTAGTAATTCACCATGCCTAATGTTTATATTTGTGATATATTATGCTATGTTTCGTACACTTACTGATAATTTGATCTCACCCCTTTCATGTGTTTTACTTCCCTATGTTATTTGAAGAGATCATTTATTGAGAATTCAATGATGCATTTTATTAGCATTGGTTATGTATCTATTGTTTTCGTTCCTAATGTAAAATGGGATCATGTATGTGTCTAATTTGCTTAGGAATTCTAATGTTAAAACCCAAAAATTATAAACATAGTGTTATTATGAAACTATTTTATTAAATATATTTATTTATAAGTTAATCATTTTTAATAATATTTTCTTTGAAATAATAATTGAGATTAATTATTTTATTACATGTAAAATTTTCAAATTTATTCTAAAAGTAAATATTATTATAATTTTTCAAAGAATATTTTAAAATAAAAACTCTCATAAAATATAATTTACATTTATAAAAATTGTTGTTTATTAGAATATTTTAAATGATAATTATATATAAATACATTCATATAGTTTTTTTTTTCAAAATATCATATATATTTGTATATTAGTTTTGAATTATATAAAATTATAAATTTAATATAAAACTAAAACTATAATAAATTTATAATTTTATGTTAATTAGATATTAATATTATAAATGACATTTAAAATTATTTTATGTTGAAATAATAATGTCAATATTTCATGTAGCATTATTTTCTAAAATTTCACTATTAATATTCACATTTTAATTTTTGAAAAAAATATTTAATCTAATATAAGAATGGTTATAATAAAATTATTTGGTTTTTATATATTTTGGGTTTTTTAAAATATGATATATAGATATGATGTAATATATAATTATTTTAATTTAAATTTTTTTAACATTATTATTTATAAAATTATTAATATAATAATTATTGATTAATAAAAATTATGATGGTATAAATATTCTAATATAAAAAGTTAAACATATAATATATATGATACGTCAGACTTATTATAAATTATATAAAAGGAATTAAATAAAAAAAGTAATGATATAAAAATAATAAAATTATAAAGAAATTTAATTAAGGGGTTAGGGGGTCTTTGGTTCATGAAAAAAGGGACCTGAGCAAGGTCTGTGGGTTTCATCTAAAGAGATGGATTTGGAGTTTCTAGGTCATTCTCCAAGTCACGATCCATGTCGAACCATAGTCAGTGGACTATGGTTGTCGATGTCATCACGCCAAGCTCAGATGAGGATTCTGAATGACGATACCGTGCTGGTCACATCCAATCAAGGACCACCTATTGGTGAAGGAGGTTCCAAGTGGTGTTGACGAGTTTCAGATGCAGTTAGGGTTATATCCTTATGGTTTGAGATTAATAGATCTTGTAGGTAGTTTTGTCTTTAGTTGTCATATTTTCTAGTCGTATTATATTTTTTCATTTGGATATCCTAATATTATCTAAAATAGATGTTTTTATTTCATTTTTTGATGTCAATTTCAATATGTATCCCTCAGATGTAAATTTAATCCATATTTATTATGGTGGTTTTATCAAATCCATGTTTTAATTTGATTTTGGTCAATAAATGTCTTTTTAAGTGCAATTTTATATTATCATTGTCCCTATTTTTATTCATTCCAGGGTTTGTTTATATAATGTTATATTGTCACTCTCTTACTTACAAGCATACACTGCAAAGCTATTTTGTGTCACTGTAACTCTCTTGTTCCACTAGTTTTCCAATAGTATGTATTTTTATCATCACTACACAATAATGGTTTCACTTTACAATCCTATAATACTGGCATGTAATGGTAATTGGAAAAATCCCAACCCGGAGTCTGTAGAGTAGGAGACCGTAGTAATAGAACATATTTTGTTTTTCACCATCAATTCATGTAAGGTATTTCATTTTATTCTATTTTGACAATTCCAATTTACTTTTGTTGAAACTCTTCTTCCAATTTTGAAAATTACGTGTAATGTATTTTGTGTCCATGGAATTAATTTATATGAATCCAATTAATCTTTCATTTTCATATTGGATTCCAATTTTTTTATTATCTTTTATCGCTGTGCAAATGTAGTTTTACATTATAATTTTTTATTTACGGTTGTTTTGTTAGGGAAATTTTTTAGTTAATAAATAACTTTTATTTATGTTTTCTTTTGATAAAATATTACAATAAATTATGAATCATGGTTTTGCATAAGGGGAATTACTTCGATTTTTTACAAATAAGTCATTTTTGTCAAGGCATTAATGTTCAGATTTAATATATAATGAATTATTTTCGTGGTTTAATTTATGTCAGTGTATTTTTTTAATTAAATTTATTTCCAGTCTTGGGTTCTTGAAAACAAATTAATTTTAGAATGATACGCGTCAATTATTTATATTTCCAGAAACTTTATTATTTTACTTCTGAAAATGTTAACGGTGATTACATTAATTTATATCAAACATTGTGTAATTTTAAAATATAGATATATATATAGACTATGTGTGATTGTGTAAGGGTGTATCTATTTTTTCAATTAGTGTTTAAATTTAATTTATTGTAGAATAATGGAGGGTTTCATTAAAATACTCATTATTTTTAAGAATTAGTAATCCTAGGTATGATTCCAATATAACAATTCCACTTACACAATAGTATTTAACAAATTTTATGTCTTATTATGATTTCTTATTAATTCTTCCAATAAATATTCTCATTTATAGATGTTCTTCCCAACCAAGTACTTAATTCACGATGATGATTGTAGAAAATTCAATTCCAATAAAAATGTATATATATTTATATATATGGATGAAATGGTCATTATCATGTTTTAAATTTAATTTTCTATTTATCATCATATTTAAAAAAAATCAACTTGACATGTCATCACATTTTATTGACACTATGAGCATCGTGTTTTCATATAAACATGGACACATGCTATAGGGACTCAACCTTAAAACATTCAATACTATTGAATTAAATGAATATTTCACATTGAGGATCTTTTCAGGTATAGAGTTTTAGAGAATTGGGAAATAACTATTACATCTCCAAAGATTAAAAAGTAGACACTTCTACTCCGTTTCTATTTAAAAAAAATCTTGAAAAAATAGTCATTTCTAGTTCCATGTTTTAGACATCATGAACTTTCCATGATCCCATCCTTGACCCTATTCATCATTTAGTCATGTGAAAACCATTTCAAAACATGGGATGAGCATAAAAAGCTCAGTAAGGGTTATAAATCAATGAATGAAAACATTAGTTCTTAATTTCATACAAACATAAGCACTTTAATAGAACTCATGAAATCATAAAATTTATGAATAACACATAGAAAACATAAATCATAAAGATAACTTATGGAATCCATATTATACTTACATTGTAGCTATCACTGCTACGTAGGGAGTTACATTTGGAATATCCATCACAGAATATTCCCTAAATCTATTAGGGGAAACATTCACGTTTACCTCTGTCATGTTACCCAATGCATTTGAGAGCTATCTCATGCCCACCCACCCTAGGTTTATCTTGGAACCACCCATATACGTAATCAATTCCCAAGAATCATAACATATTTATAACATATAAAATAAACATAAAGGAAAGATAACATTTTCACATTCTAATCAGAATATTTCATTTAAATATATTGACATAAAAAATCCATTCCCAAAACCATATTCAATACCAAAATACATAAAAGAGGATATTGCATTTATTTTCATTTTAAAAAAATTTCGGCGTGTTAAGGAAGCCAAAGATAAAATAATACTCATGGCCGAGGAAAAGGTTGTTTTCACTACTTACGTTAAATAAACATTTTTTTGTCATTTAGTAAAATTCCTCACAGGAAAATATTCCCTTTGAATGAAATGAAATGTCAATGGTATTTTTACATAGAATAATATAATGTTGATAATGAAACAAAATATGCCTCAATAAAATTTGACTGAGACGAAGTCCCTTACCTTGTGTCTGACATGACCCGATCATTCTTTAGTCTCCAGAATAATAAACTAAAGATAATTTCTTATTTCATAAGAACCATTTTCATGTTTATTTTTCCTTTTATATCACTTATTACCATGATACAATCATTATGTAATCATTTAAGTTATTAATGGTTGTTTTTTCAATATTTGGTACTTCGGAAAAAATGAACACCTTATAATTACAAGTTGTCCACGTCATCAACAATACATTATCTACATAATTATATTCATGATTTATATATCATATGCATCATATATATCTAGTATATATATGTATTTATAATAGTACATAACATTTGGAGATAAGAAATGAAATACACAGTTCATTGAGATGGTAAGTCATACGTATGCATGAACCATACTTTCATTTCTATTTCGTACTTTAATGGAAGTAAAAAAATGATACCTAGGAATATTTAAATCCAGTATAATAAAATATATAATACCACCAAATATATCATTTATACATCCCACATATGGAATTAATGAGTAATATCACTTCGAGGGGCGTTATTCTGCACTTCCCCAAATGAAATTATCACGTTTACCCATTATCGAGACCATAAAGGTATGCTATAAATTAAAAATAAAAAATCATAAAGTAAATATAGAAATAATATATATCATATATAAATAAAATTCCTTAATAATGGAAACCACGAATGGTGGTAGGATATAATCAAACAATCATCTTTTCGTGAGGCGTTAGTTTCCATGCACAGAAACAGAATGTTCTTCACCCATTAGATAGAGGTGTGTGTAAGTGTAATTTGAATCATTCTCATAACAAAATCCTAGTATAATTTGGACAATGGGGTTGTTTTTTGAAGTGTTTTTTCCTATATTAAGGATTATAGGATGAAAAGAGGGATCTTGGGATATTATTAGAGAAAATGTTGTATGATAGAAATGCTTGAGAAGTGTGAGAAATCGGTATAAGTGAGGGTTTTTTATAAGGGGGAGGAGGGGCTCTTTAGGAATGTTTGAAACTTTTATTTTATTATGAACTCATCTTCGGTTCAAAAAGTAAAATAATCATTAAATTATAAGTTAACATGAATCATGGTCGAAATAATATTATCGAATAAGAATTTGATAGGTTTTTGATATTGTTTCAATATTTATAATCTTATTTATTTAAATCATTTATTAATGAGGAAAATATTGCATCATTATTGTGTCATAAATAATTTAATTTATTTGATGTCCAAAAATTATAAAACAAATACCATGATGTATTAAATCTATTTTTCATATCGATGAATATTTATAGTTTAAATAAAACTTATATAACCCCATGTAAAAATTTATTTACTAAATGATATTTGTTTGAGTAATTTTTGTCTTTACTTTAAATTAATTAATATAAAGTGTCATTATTACTTCCATGTGACTCCATGGGGTCCCAAATTCAACCGAAGGATGCCAATGATAAGTAATGTATCAGAAAATAGGATTATGACATATGTTAGGGTAATTAAATTTTATTATAATATTATATTTTACTGTTATTTACTATACTTATTTTTTAATCATGGTAAATAAAATATTTACTGAAGTAAATATTTAAAATGTATAAAAATAAAAGTTGTATATTTAAAAAATATTTATCTAATGATTCATAATATGGAATCCATTTTTTTAAAATTTAAAACACATAATTGGCAGAAATTAATTTAAAATTAATTCCCACTGTAAAAACAAATTTCGTGTTTTTAACAAATAATAACTATCAAATTATTGACAGTTGTTTATATCCAAATACCAATTGAAATTAATTTCAATGTCCAACATTTGATTTAATAGTGAAAAAATATTCTAATTAGACATTAAAACAAACTAATAAGATAATATAACCATATAAATAAATTATATTTGAAGACACTTTTGAATTAAAATACAGTATTTTTCACTATTCATAAAAAATGAACTTTATCAGAAAAATACCAAAAAATTACCCAAAGTAAATTTTGATGCCCCAAATCTAGAGAAGAATTTTATTTTTTCAAATAGAACATATAAAAATGACCAAAACTAGATTTACAGAGGGGTCACCATCAAAAGGTGGAAAATCGTCCTTTTAAAGAATATTCGAGCATTTATGCTTCAATTCACTCACATTTTAAGTCTCTAACTTTTTTTGGATAAATGTATAAACATATAACAAACATGTATAATCATATTGTAGTTATTTATATTCGTTCCCTCCATTATAATGGCTTGACATTAAATACAATTTAAAATAATAATATTATATTATTAGTGTGCAATGTAAGTTTTCAATGAAATCCACTGTTGTGTTTTGGGTATGTTATCGAACATAGCATCCCCTTTAAAGTAAAATTATTATTTAATTCACAAATATTAATAAAAATTAAAATGTATTATTCTTTATTTACTTGGGATGTTATATCCTTCCCCTCTTTTGGGAATTTGGTCCTCATAATTTTTATTCCCCTATCAAATAAGTGGGGGCATTTATCCCTCAAAACATTTTCATATTCCCACGTTGCCTCTTTACCATATGGTTTTTCCATAAAAATTTTACCTGAAAAATAACCTTATTCAACAACACTTTCTCTGTACAGTCAACAATCTGGACTTATTGTTCCTCATAAGGGATATTCTCTTCCAACTGAACAACCTCTTGGTTCAAAACATGAGATGAGTCTCGCATTTACATTCTCAAAATTGAAACATGAAAAACATTGTGTAGCTGAGATAAACTTGGTGGTAATGCCACTATGTATGCAACTTCTCCAACTCTCACTAAGATTTCAATAATTTCCAATGACCCTCGGACTCCACTTTCCATTATTACCAAAACACAAGACATTTTTACATGGATAAACTCTGAGAAAGACATGATCACCAACCTCAAAAGATAGATCCTACCTCCAGTTATCCACTTAGCTTTTATGACAACTCTGATATGTCCTCGTGTTCTTCTGAATCAACTTATCTTTCTCTACCATCTCTTCTACCAAATATGGTCCCATAATCTTTCTTTAACAAAATTCATCCAAAAATATAGAGTTTGACAATTCTTTCTATATAATTCCTCATATAAATCCATCTGTGTACTAGAATGAAAACTATAATTATATTAAAATTCAACCAAATAAATATGTTGGTCCCAACATCCCTGGTAATCCATTGAATAAGCACGCAGCATATCATCCAAGGTCTGAATTGTTCGTTCTGACTTCCCATCAGATTGAGGATGAAAAGCTATACTCAAATTTAATTTAGAACCTAATGACTTCTGAAGGACTTTCCAAAACTAAGAAGTAAACCTGGGATCACGAGCATATTCAATGGACAGGGGAACACCATGCTACCAAAATATCTCTTTAATATACAACCGAGAATGTTTATCTAGAGACAAGGTATCTTGAATAGGAAGGAAATGAGCATATTTAGTCAAATGATCAACAATAACCCAGATTTCATTATTAACTCTTGATTTCTTTGGTAATCTCACAACAAATTCCATGGATATATTTTCCCATTTCCACTCTAGCACCGGTAAATACTAAAGCATCCCTTTTTGTAACTGCTTCTCTTCTTTAACCTGTTGTCTAGTCAAAAACTTCATAGTAAAATCAGAAATATATCTTTTCATTCCATCCCACCATTAATACTCCCGAAGATCCTTGTATATCTTAGTACTTCCAAGATGAACTGAAAATGGAGAACTAGGAGATTCACATAGCATCTCATTATTTATCTCTGAATCAGAAGGCACAGATAATATTTTACCAAACCTCAAAACACAATCATTATCAATGATAAATTTAGGAAACTTACCTTTCTGAACAAACTCTACCTTTTTCTGTAACTCACTGTCTTCTTTTTACGCTCTCTTAATTCTGTCTGACAAAGATTATTCCACTAACACCTGAAACAAAATAGAAAAATTTTATGTACCAACAACATCTATTCAAAAGTTCATTAAATCAGAAACTAAAGGATCTTGTTTCAAATGTATCATGGTTAGTGAAGCATTGCTTTTTTTACTGAAAGCATCAACCACTTCATTTACCTTTCATGGATGGGAATGGATCGTGCAATCATAATCCTTGATTAATTCCAACCATCTCCTCTATCTCTTGTTCAATTTTTTTGTGTGAATATATTCTTCAAACTTTTGTGGTCAATATATATTTCACATTTCACTCCATACCAATGATGCCACCAAAGTTATAACCCAAAAACAACAATATTTAATTCCAAACCATCAGTAGGGTAATTTAAGTCAGGAGGTTTTAACTGACGTGAAGCATAAGTAATTACATGATCATTCTACATAAGGAAGCAACCAAGACCTTTCAACTAAGAATCACTGAAGATAAGAAAGTCACCAAATCTAGAAGGTTGTGCCAAAACTGGATCATTCATCAATATTCTTTTAAAATCATGAAAACAATCATCGCATTCATTTTTTTAGCTGAACTAAACCCATTTTTCAAGTTAACTTAGTCATTGGACTAGATTGCCTTGAATTTTTTTAACATACCTTTATTAATAACCTAAAAACCCATTAAAAATACAAATCTCAGTAATATTTTTGGGTCTTGTTCATTCTTAAACAAATTTTGTTTTAGTAGGGTCAACAGTTATGCCATTTTTTGAAACAATGTGACCCAGGAATGAAATATTTTTAACCAAAACTCACACTTTCTGAATTTCCCATACAATTTATTTTCTTTTACGATTAGCAAGATAGCCCTTAAATGATATTCGTGCTCTTATTTAATTTCAGAAATAACAAAATATCATCAATGAACACCACCACAAACATATCCAAGAAGTCATAGAAAATTCCATTTATAAAATCCCTGAATACAGTAGGTACATTGGTTATCCAAAAAGGCATAACTAAAAATTCATAATGGCTATATCTTTTATGAAACGGTGTCTTCAGAATGTCTAATTCCTTTACATTCAACTAATGGTATCATAAGCTAATTTCATTCATTGAAAAATAATGAGTACCCTAGAGCTGATCAAAAAAATCATCAATATGAGGCAAAAGATACATTTTCTTAATAGATATGTTATTAAATGATCTATAATCAATGAAAAGTCTCATTGCACCATATTTTTTAACAAATAAGACAGGAGCACCCCGTGGTGATGTTCTAGGTTGAATGATACCTTTCTCTAATAAATCCTCCAATTTCTTCATTATCTCCAAAATTTCAAATTGAGCCACTCGATAAGTTGGTTTTGAAGTAGGTTTAGCATCAAGCACTATGTAAATAGTAAATTCAACTTCTGGATCAGGTATAATACCAGAAAACTAATTAAGAAAAACATTAAGGCACTCATTTACCAATTCCACATCATTAATCTCAACACTTCATTTATTTTCAACAATATGTTCAAGGTAACATTAATTTCTATATTTTACCAGTTTCTCAGCTTCCTGATATGTTATCAAATGCAAGTATTCATTCTTGTACAAAAAATGAAAATAATTCTAAAAAGAAACCCATTTAGCTCTGCATTCAATCTTAGCATGATAAACAGAAAGCCAATCCATACGCAAAATAACATCAAAATCTACTAGAGACAAAACAATAATTTTTGAAAGTAAATTCTTTCTGCACAGAAAGACATGAAGGTTCTCATGTTTTCTTTTGGTCTCAATATTTCATCTGGGTGTTTTTACCATACGTTTGATATTCATATCTTGAGATGGAATTCCCTATTTACAAGAAAACTTCTCAGAAATGAAATATTGTGTAGACCCTGAATCAAACAACACATTAGTATAATCTGAAAAACAAAAAGTACATGATACTACTTCATTTGATGTCCCAACATCTGCTGAATTAGTTTCAAATGATTTCCCCACCCCTTTCTGCTTGTAGTCATGATTCTTTCCCTCATTTGAGTTCTATGTTGGACACTCATTTGCATAATGACCCATTTCATTGCACTTAAAACATTTTACTGACTATAAATCATATTTTGTATTACCATTACCTTGATCATTTTCAGTGAAATTATAAGCCTTATGTCCCATTTTCCCACATTGGTTGCACTTACTAGAATTCAAAAGACATTCCACAACTTGATTTTTACAACAATTTACAAATACTATAAACATATGTTTCTTACCATCATAATTTTTTTAAGATTTCTTACGTTTCACCTACCACCTCAACCTCTTATTCTATTGTTTGTCACAGAACACCTGATAATCAAAAAACTCCTTTTCCACCTTCTCCAAACAACAAACATGTTCATCATAACTTTTCAACTCATGAGAAGATAAATACCTTCAATTGTTTTGCTTTAATCATGACTAAAAATGGTTGATTTTACTATCATGATCTCATATGAAATTCAGAGAACACCTTGTGTGTCAATTGAATTATGCTTCATAAGAAGCCAATGAGTCATCCTTCTGCCTCAATTCTAGGAATTTTATTTCTATCCTAATTTGAACCACCTTTGGAAAATACTTCTCATGTAACATACCTTTGAATTCATCCCAATCATGAGCATCAATCTCTTCACTATCCCTAATATTTTTCACCATCGACCACCACTGATCAGCTTCACCTTCAAAAAAGTAACCAACAAGACTGACCTTTTGGTGTTCTAAACACCCCATGACATAAACAAAATTTATCCAGGGCTTTAATCCACCCTTATGCTAGCACAGGGATAGATGATCCTGTGAATGATGGGAGATGTTGCCTCGTGAAATGCTATACTGTTGACATGTTTCTATATGGTTGATCTGGATGATCTCGTGCATGGATACCACCACCATTTATATCCTAATTCAACTATGTCATCACTGCAACAAACATTTTAGTTCCGATTTCTACCATTTTAGCTTGCTGATTTGGATGGCTGTCTTCCTCCTGATTTCGTCCCAACATAGCTGCCCTGTTTCCTCTGCAGAAGACCATTATGAACACAGAAATATCGTAGGCATAGAAATATAGTAAACTTTAAATACTATATCATTTCATAATTAACATAAATATATTTATGGATATTAATTTAACAATAACCTAACTCCTAAATTTATCTAAACTAACATTTGATACAAACTATAAGGACCCGACCTTAAAACAAAACAAAATATAGAATTAAATGGATAATTCACATTGTGGATCTTTTCAGGTTTATAGTTTTAGAGAATTTGGACATAACTATTACATATAAAAAGATTACAAAGTAGAAAATTCTACTCAGTTTCTATTTTTTCAAAAAAATAAAATATCTTGAAAAAAAAGTGTCATGTATAGTTAGATGTTTTAGACTAAATGACTTTTCCTTGATCTCATCATTGACCCTATTCATCTTTAAGTCCTGTTAGATTCATTTCAAAACATTGGATGAGCATAAAAATCTTAGTAAAGGTTATACACAATTGAATGAAAACATTAGTTCATCATTACATACATAACATAAGATCTTTAACATAACTCATGAAATCATAAGATTAATGAATAACACATAGAAAACATAAATCATAAAGGTAACTTTTGGCACCTATATCATACATACATTGTATCTATCGCAACTACATAGTGATTTACATTTGAAATATCCATCACAGTATATTCCCTAATTATATTAGGAGAAACATTCACATTTACCTCCGTCATGATACCCAATGCATTAGAGAGCTATCTCGAGCTCACCCGCCCTAGGATTATCAAGGAACCACCCATATACGTAAACAATTCCTAAGAACAATAAGATATTTATAACACAAAAAATAAACATAATGGAATGGTAAAATTTCCATATTCTAATCACAATATATCATTTAAATATACTGACATAAAAAATCCATTATCAAAACCATATTCCATAGAAAAATACATAAAATAGTAGGTAGTATTTTATTCCTTTTAATTTTTTTGGCTTGTTAAAGAATCCAAAGATCAAATAATAATCACGACGGTAGAAAAGGTCAGTGTCACCGCTTACTTTAAAAAGGAATATTCTTTTTATTGTTGATTAGTAACATGCCTTGTAGGAAAATATTCCAGAATGTTAATCAGGATTTAGATATAATATGCATCATATATATCCAGTATACATATGTATTTATAACAATACATAACATTTGGAGATAAGAAATTAAATACACCGTTCATGGAGATGGTAAGTCGTATGTACGCAGGAACTCTACTTTCATTTATATTTTGTAATTTAATTGAAGTAAAACATAATTATACCTACGTATGTTACAAATTAAGTATAATATAATATATAATACCATTAAATCTATCCTTTAAATGTCACACATATTTCATTAACGAGTCATATCACTTTGAGGCGGCGGTAGTCCACACTTCCTCAAATGAAATCACCATGTTTACCCATTATGGAAACCATAAAGGTATGATATAAATAAAAATTAAAGAAAGATAAAAAATATAAACATAATATATATCATATATAAATAAAGATCCATCATAATGGATACCATGCGAGGTGGTAGGAGAAAATTGAACTATCATCGTTTCATGGACATTAGTTCTCCATCCACAGAAACAGTATGTTCGTCCCCCATTAGATGGAGGTGTGTGTAAGTGGAGTTATAATAATTATCATAAATAAAATCCTATTATATTTAAGATACTGGTGTTGTTATAAAATAATGGAATAAAAATATATTAGGGGGTTGGAGAATTAAAATAAAATAAAAGAAGTTAAGAGAAGATGGTACCTTTAAACCGGGTAACTACCTTTGGTTTGAATTGAAAGGGTTTCTTAAACTATTTTATGACTAAGGTAAGGATTCTAGGATGAAGATAGTGATAATGGGAGATTATTGGAGTAGAGGTGTTATGATCCAAAATCATGAGAAGTGTGAGAAATTGGTAGGAAGTGGGGGCTTTTTATAAGGGAGAGGAGGGGATATTTTGGAAAGTTTGAAACAACTATTTTTTTATAAACTCATCATCGGTTTCAAAAGGTTTGATAATCATTAAAGTAGAATTTGAGATGTCTCATGGTTGAAATAAAATCATTCAGTAAGAATTGGACATGTTTTGGATATTGTTTTTATATTTATATTCTTATTTATTTAAATAATCATTTAATGAGGCAAATATTGAATCATTATTGTGTCAAAAATAATTTAATTTATTTGATTTCCAGAAATTATAATAAAAATAAAACGATGTAGGAAATATTTTTATATTTACAATAAATATTTAGAGTTGAAAATATAACTTACATAACCCCATGTGAATATTGATTTACAAAAAGATAGTTGTTTATGTGATTTTTTTCTTTACATTACATTAATTTTTATAAAGTGTCATTACTATTCCCATGTGGATCCTTGGGGTCCCCAATTCTACCCATGTATTTCCATGGTTGGAAATGTATCATAAAATAAGATTGTGATACAAGTTATAGTAATTTAATAATATTAAAATATAATATTTTACCCTTATTTACTATATTTATATTTTAATCATGGTAAATATAAAATTTACAAATGTAAATATTAAAAATGTATAAAAATAAAAGATACCTATTTACAAAATTTAAACCTACTGATTCCAAATATGGAATCCATTTTTATAAATTCAAAACACAGAAGTGGCTGAAATTAAATTAAAATTAAATCCAATTGTCAAAACAAAAAGAGTGTTTTTAAGAAATAATAACTTTCAAAAGATTGAGACTTGTTTATGTCCAATATCAAATTGAAATTAATTATAATGTCCAAAATTATATTACATAGTAAAAATATATTCTAATTACACTTTATAACTAATTTAAAAGATAATATAACCATATAAATAAATTATAATAAAAGGCACTTTTGAATTAAAATATAGTATTTTTCCATACACATAAATAATGAACTTTATCAGAAAAATACCAAATATTTACCCAATGTAAATTTTGTTGTATTTAATCTAAATAAGAATTTTATTTTGTATAATAGAACATTAAAAAATGACCAAAACTATATTTAAAAAGGGTTCTCCATCAAAAGGTAGTAAATCGACATTTTAATGAATATTTGAGTATTTATGCTTAGATTCATTCAAATTTTAATCCTCTATATTTTGTTGGAAAAATGTAAAAACATTAAACAAACATGTATAATCATTTTTTAGTTATTTATATTCATTCTTTCTGATACAATGGCTAGGAATTATCTTCCAATTAAAATAATAATATTATATTATTAGTGTGCAATGTAAGATTTAAAAGAAATCCGCTGTTGCGTATTGGTTACGCTATCGAACATATCATCCCCTTTAAAGAAAAATTAATATTTAATTAACAGATATTAATAAAAATTAAAATGTATTATTCTTTATTAACATGGGATGTTACACATATTATTCTTATCATTGACATATGTCGCATTTAAAATAAATTTGTGGTTTCAAATTTAAATTTAAATGTTTTAATTTCAAATTAATAAGAACACCATATTCATTGAAAGTGTTTTATTATAAAGGATACTATTATAGTTTTATATGTGATACATAATTATTTCTTTCTTTATAATGTTATAAACTATGAAGGGTAATTTACTGATGCAATTCAAGGTACTTATATTTTCATGTCATCAACCTATGTATATAACCAGTTATGAAATTGTGTGCTCAATAAATTAACATAAGATACAATATTAGATATACATTTTTTAAATGTATTACATGTTTTAATGAAAGGGATTTGGAGTAAATGTAACATAAAAATTGTTAATATTTGATGTAAAGTTAAATGATTTGTGTTGTGGTGTTATCAAAATTTATTAGCGATTCCAAATAAAATTATATAAATATATATATAAATATATGTATATATAACAATTATTATTTTTTAAATTTCATTTCATATTAAATTTTACGTAGTATATTCTCTTTTATCGCAATTTTTAATAAAACATAAATTTATTCTATGATGGTGAGTTTTACTAATAAAACATGTATATATATATACGTATATGTATATATATATATATATTTATAGTAAACATTAGGTTCTTTTATTTTTTAAAAAAATTAATATCATTCTATATATATATAATATAATATGTCTATTGACATGATATAATACATAACGTCATATTTTTAAAAAATACGGATAAAAAGTATTTGTGTTATTTTAAACATATGGATGTGGCATCTCCATATAGTTATGGTCATTCATAGAGCATAACAACGACACAACTATGGTTCATAATAAACTCATGGATAAAAATAATGTTTCTACGATTTTCAAGCACATGTATTTCTTCAATAAATGAAATATATTGTTTATAATTTTATGTGAGGAACATATTTATATATTGTCAAATAATATATTGTGAGGAAATGAAAAATATTTTAGTATTTATGATTAAATTTGAATTTATTTAATTAATCATTTTTTTTGATTCGTACAAATACAGAAAATCGATTTATGTATGAGACAAATAATTTTATGATAATATATATATTATGAAATAATTTTTTTCATGGTGGTATATGACACTTTAGATTATTTAAAAAAATTATTTCATCAATGAGTATGATTTAAATAAATCAATGTGATACATGACACTTCAGTTTTTTAGTAAATTTATTACACCTATGATAACGATTTAAATAAATCAAAGTGGAATGTGACACTTTGATTTAAAGGAATATTTTTATTTGAAAAATGAGGAATTCATAAGACATCTTATTTTATGGGTGAGGCTCATTGTATCCTATCAATGCATCGTGTGTGTCTCATTTGAAAATCTAGTTCTTGGGACAAGGCCTTGATGAAATGATTATGTATTGTCTTGGAATGAGGCCTTGACAAAATGGTTATGTATGGATTTAGAAAAATACCATGAAATAATGTTAATGATGTCATTCATTATGAATTACCTCATTATGAATATAGTAAACAAGATAACAAGTGATAATTAGACAAGTAGAATAACTGTGGTAAATAATCATTCTCTTATAAATATTGATTAATCTGTTATACATTTTCATGTGCATATAGAATAATGTATTATACTTATGAATATCATTCATTAAGATTACCTAATTTTATGTTTCCATTCCTTAAAAAAAATATAAAGATCATATACACCATATTATAGTTTTCATACTTAATTTTGGATGTCATTTTCTATGGAAATCCAAACTAGTAACATTTCAGGTGCAAACTGTGACCTCACACCTGGCTTATAGTACATAGTTAAGTATGGTTGTTATTTAAATTATATGTAGAATATCATGTATTTCTTCATATGTGCATTCATATTATGAAATTTATTATATTTTTAACTCGTAAATACGTTTAGCTATTTTGAGCATGAGTTTTTCCTAAAATATGGTTCAGAATCTCACTAGAAATTGGGGATGACATCATATGAGAAAAGTTAATATCATGATTAAAAAAATTATTTAAAAGAAATGTTTTAAATGAAAATTATTTATTTATGGTTTTGTTTAAAAACCCTCTACTAGGAATTTCAAATTATTACCACTTTTTTAACATTATTTTTCAATGGTCTCATTGAATTCCAATGATGGAAACCATTTTTTTTATGCATGCAAGAGTGAAGTTTTTCATTTGTTTGATTAATTTAATTACAACTCTAATAAATTGTAAGCATGTATCTAACTCTCCAAAACCTAAACCGATAAAAGGTCCTGTGAAATGTAATTTTTATAGCTAGGTCCTTATTATTGGTATCTTTTGAACGATCTAGTTATGTTTTGAGATTAGATGTTTGCATCTAAATGGTAGAATTTAGAAGTTTATTAGTCCTAGTTTTCTTAAATATGAATATAGAAATTATGAATTGTTTTCATTTTGACAAATTAATTCTGAGGATGTAGTTATTTGGAGGGGGGAATAATGTAACATCCCAAAAATTCTAAATATAGTTTTATTATAAAATATTTTATTTAATGTATTTATTTTTAATTTAAATATTTATATGATGATTTTCATTGAAATAATAATATAAAGTAGTGTCTTTATTACATGTAATGTTTTATAATTTATTCTAAAAGTAAATATTAGTTTACAATGTTAAAAGAATATTTTAGAATAACTAATCATGTTAAATATAATTTACATTTCTCAATATTGTTACATAATAGAATATTGTAAATGATAATTATATATGAGTATAGTTAAATTATTTTTTATTTTCATATTATAATATGTATATGTATATTATTTTTGAATTATATAATATTAGATATAATATATAAAACTAATTCTATAATAAAATAATAATTTTATATTAATTAGATATTTATATTATATATGACATTTAAAATTATTGTATATTGTAATAATGATGAAAATATTTTTAGGAACATTATTTTTTCAAAATGCACTATTAATATTTACATTTTCATTTAACCAAATTATTATTTAATCTATCAAATGAGATACAATATTGAAATTATTAGGGTTTTATAAATTTTTGTTTTAAAAAAATATGATATATTAATATGAAATAATAAATAATTGTAATAATAAATAATTTTTTTATTAGATAATGTTTTATAAATATATTGATAATATGATTCTTGTTTAATATAAATTTTAATTGTATAACTATTTTAAAATTAATGGTTAAAAATATAATACATATGTTATGTTAATATTTATATAAAATATATAAAATAAATTAAATATAAAATATTAATGATATAATAACAATATAGTGAAATGAAAATTGAATTGAGGGGTGAGGGGGTCTCTGGATCATGCTGAATGGGACCTGAGCAAGATCTACATGTTTTGTCTGAGGAGAAGTATTTAGAGTCTCTGGGTCATGATCCAAGATATTCTCTATGTAGAGATGAAGGTAAGAGCCTAGGGTTTATAATGTCATCGCTTTAATCTCAGATGAGGAAAAAAATGTAGATCTGATGTCGTACTAAACCTATCAAGAACTAGTTGCCGGTGAAGGAGGTTACTAGTGGAATCGACAGGTTTCAGATGCAGTTTGGGTTCCATCCTTGTGGTTCATGTTTATTAGATCTTTTAGGTAGTTTTGTCTTATATTTTCATATTTGAAGGTAAAATTAGTTTAATTCATTTTCATATCATAATCATATCTAATATTCATGTTTTGATTCTGTTTCTTTCCCTCTATTTCAATTTCTCTCTCTCAAATTTCAATTTCAACCTTTGTTATTATGGTCCTTTTGTAAAATACATGTTTTGTAATTTTGTGTAAAAATGACATATTAAGGGAAATTTTAAACATTTGTTGTCCCTTTTATGAACTGTTCCTCAGTCTGTTTATAAAATGTTATATTTTCAATTTACTCCTTACCACCATTCACCACAAGATATTTTTTATCGTTTTCACTCTCGTGATCCAATGGTTTTCATAAAATATGTATTTTTATCATCACTTCATAGTAGTGGTTTTGATATAAAATTCTCTAAACCAGTCATGTAATGGTAATGGGAAAATCCCACCCTGGAGTCCGTTGATTTGGAGTATACAACAATACAAAATCTTATATTTTTCTACAATAATTCAGTTAAGTATATTTTGATTCTATTTTGATAAAGCATTTTTTTGTTGTTCAAAATCCTCATCAAATTTAGAAAATTTGTTCTAAGGGATTATGTGTTCATGTAATTCGTTTAAGAAAATCAAAATACTTTTTCATTTTCAAATTAGTTTCCAATTTATATAGTAACCATTTTGATGTGAAAATTTTTAGTATAAAATTATGATTTTATATTTATACATGTTTTATATGTGAAATTTTATTTTAGGATAATCATTAACACTAATTTATAATTTATTTTGATAAAATATTACAATAAATTATGAATTTGAGTTCACCATAATGTGAATTAATTCAATTTTTTTCCAAATAAATCATTATTTTTCAAGAAATTTCTGTTTAGATTTTAACAATAAAGAATTATATTCGTGTTTCAATTTATGTTTTTGTAAGGGTTTAATTAAATTTATTTATTATTTTGAATTCATGGTAATTATTATGTATTAGCATAATATGAATCAATTATTTTTTTCAAAAAAGTATTATTTTACATGTCAAAATTTTAAAAGAGATAACATTTATTTAAATCAATGTATGTGTAATTTTAAACTAAATATATATATGTATAACTATTTCTTATTATCTAAGGGTGTATATATTCTTTCATGTTCTGTTTAGGATTAATTTATTGTGGAATAATGGATGATTTCATTAAAAACGCCATTCAAAAATTAGTAATACTATATATGATTCCAAAACAACAATTCCACTTACACATATCTATTTAACAAATTTTATGTTTTAATGGGATTTAATATTAATTTTTCCAATAAATATTTTCATTTATCAATGTTTTTATCAAACATGTATTTAATACGTGATGATGACTGTTGTAAATTCAATGCCAATATTCATGTATATTTATTTATATATATAGATGAAATGGTTATTATCATGTTTCAAAATTTTAATTTGGATTTATCATCATATTTAAAAATATTTCACATGACATTTCATCACATTTTATCAATATTTTGAGAAATGATTCTTCATATAAGCACGGGCACATGTTATTCCTATCATCATCATGCATTCCATTTAAAAAAAATTGTGGTTTCAGTTTTTAAATTTTAAATTTTAATTTCAAAATAATAAGTACACTATCTTCATTAAATTTGTTTTATTTTAATGATTAGTTTTATAGATTTTTGTGGGATACATAATTAGTTATTTCTTAAGAATGTTATAATGTCTGAAGGGTAATTTATTGATGCTCTGTGAAGACTTTATATTTTCATGTTATCAAGATATGCATATAACCAATTAAAAAATTCTATTATCAATATATTCCAATAAGATACAATTTAAATTTTAATTTTTTTAAATGAATAACATGTGTTACTGAAAGGGAATAAGAGTACATGGATGTTTAAAATTGTTAATATTTTATGTAATGTTAAATAACATGCATTTTTGTCTTATAAAAACTCAATATCGATTCCCATGAAATGTATATATATATACAACAATGTTTTTGTTTTTAATTTGATTCCATATTATCTTTTCCAAACGATATTCTTAATTTTCTTTATATTTTCTAAAACATAAATTTATTTTGTTAAGATATGTTTTGTTAATAAAACATGTATATATATATGGGAAACATTAGGTTCTTTAATTTAATAAAAATAGAAATCAAGGTGTATATATATGTATGTATGTATATATATGTATATAAATGATATTATGTTTATTGACAATTTTTATTAGTTAACATCATAATTTTTAAAAATACTCCTAACATGTCATACATCTATTTTAAACATAAATATGTCACATATTAATATAGTCATGGTCATTTGTGGATAGTAACAATGACACATCTTTTGTTCATAATAAACTCATGGATTCAAATAAATTTTCCACGATTATTAAGAACCAAGATTTATTCAATAAGTGCAATGTTTTATCTTTAATTTCTTATGTGAAATATATTTATTTATTGTAAAAGATTAACTTTATAAGAAAAAACTATTTTTATTCATTTTTGATTAAATTTGCATTTATTTCATTATTCATTTTTTTGATACATAAAAATATAGACAATCAATTTAAGTATAAGATGAATCATTTTTTGATAATATATGGTTTATGAAATAACCATTTCAAGGTGGTATGGAACACCTTGGATTGATTAATGAATTTATTTTGTATATGAATATGATTTTAAATAAATAAAATTGTTATTGGACACTTTTGTTTTTAATGAATTTATTTCACCTCTTAGAAGGATTTAATTAAATAAAAGTGTTACGGGAAACATTTATTTATAGAAATATTTTACTTCGATATATGAGGAATGAATAGAAGTTATTATGTGATGGTTGAGTCCCTATATAGCCTCTTAATTCATTGGTAGGTCTCATGATACAAACTATGTCTTGGCATGAGGCCTTGATAAAATTATTATGTATTGTATTGGCATGAGGCCTTGAAAAAATGGTTTTGTATGGTCATGGAATTAAGTATTGAAAAAATGGTTATGCTGTCATGAACTATGGATTCCCTCATTATAAATCTTGTAAATAAAATACCATTTGATTATTTGACAGGTAGAATAACCGTGGTTAAGAATAATTCTCTTAGGAACATGTATTAATCAGTTATAAATTTTAATGTGTGTATGGAATACTGTTTTAATCCAATGTATATAGTTTATTAAGAAGGGATAAAGATATTTTTCTAATCCATAATCAATGGTTAAGAGCTTACCCATAATTTCATGTTCCCATTCATGTGTTTTGTTGTCAATTTCTAATAAAATCCAGACAACTAACATTTCATGTGAAAAACTAGGTCCGTAAACACGAAATGTAATACTTAATAAAGTATGATAATTTTTTAACTTATAAGTGGAATACCATGAATTTCAACTCATGTGAGTGCATATTCATGGTTTAAAAATATATTTTCAAAAAATAATTTAAGAGATAAATTATGTTTTTATGGTTTTGTTTCAAAATCCCTTACAGGGCATTTCCAATTCTCACCCCTTGTTTAAAATTAATTTTCACAGGTCACATTGAAGTCCAAATTTGGATGCCATCATTTTTTACGTGTGTGGAATTGAAGGTTGTCTTTTTTTGATTAATGATAATTAAAATCTAATAAATTTTAATCTTGTATATAACACTCAAGATCCTTGACTGATAAAAGTTCCTCGGTTTTGTAATGTTTATTGTTAGGTCCATACAACTAAACTGATCATTCATTCTTGATTTAATTCTCTGTAATCATGCAAATGGAATAACCTAATTCATCGGCTCTAGGATACTGGGGTCATGGCATTACGTTTGGTATGAAAGGATGATTACTAGAAAATATGGAAACTAGATAACAAAATACTAGAAAAGTGATCAAAACCATATGATATACTTTGTCGACAAGAATACAAGGACATCGTAGAATTTAGGTAAGTAATATATTACGTGATTTGTCGTAAAAATTAACCCCTATCGGGATACGAACAAATAGATATGGGTCTCAATCATATGTATATAGGGGTAATAACTAAAACACCACATTGAGCTAGACTCAAACAGAAACTGGTGCATGACAACAGGCCTTTCTATGTTATTGTTTCAACACTCCCATGGGATATAATTCAGTAAATTCTAAATCATATTATAAACCATTATGAATGATTTATTTCACCAAAGTAACCAAATTATATGGTTCTAGGATTTATGATGCATAAATTTATGTTAGGTTTTATACCATGTTTAGAGGTTTAGAGAGTGAATAATTTTAGGTGCTAATATATTTTATGGATCAAATTAGATATGGAGCCTAGAAGCGGGAATAATAACTTCACCAATTCACATGGTACAAAGAGTAAGAAGGATCATATCTATAAAGTTCCTAAGCCATATTTTAAAATGAATATTGTCTCCCATGTATCCTTATCATATGAAGTAATAGTATCGTGTGTTTACAATGTTTGTAAGGAATTCTATGAGTCCAATAGATTTGAAGGGATGAAAATTAAGAATATGATGGTAGTTAAAAACATGGATAAATGGAATAATTGAAAGAAGGGTTTTCCCAAATGAAATAAATATGGAAAGAATCATACTGGTAAATTATTTATGTGAATGTGAGTTTTTTATAAGTGTGTAGAATAAGGACACCAAGTTCATGATTCGAAGGGAATGAAAAAAAATTCTAATGTGTTATGCTATAACTACAAGGATATGGGAAACTATGTGAATCAATACCCCAAGTGTCAATGGAATATACCCAAAATGATATTACTATATAAAGATCATGTTATGATACTACCACAGATGAGGTTGAATGATTAATATTCTTAGTGACGAAATATGTATTTTGAATTTATATCAGTAATGTACTAGTTATAAAAATTATCAAATATATAAGTATTGTACATCAATAATATTTCATTATGGATTTGAGGTAATATGATTAAAGGTACTAAGGAATATTGACTATGTTTTATGTCAATACTTTGGAAAATATATGTTCAAGGGAAAACCCCATTATTATGTTCATAATACTGTGATCTCAATTTAGCATTAGTGGGATGTTATATATGGATAATGTAAGTTGGATACTACTAAATAAAATGGAAATAATTCAAAACTATTGGATCTTTATCTTTTGAAATGTTAAAAAAATTATGAAATGGATAAAATTGATCATTGTATGATGTTTTAGGGGTTAATAACACCAAATAATTCAACATATGATAAGATAAGAAACACAGGTTTTTAAAGGAACAATTAAAGGATAAAATCATATTTATGATATATTAGAGTATAATTATACACTTATAGAGAGGAATAATCCCTTTAATATACGAGAAGCATATTAAATGTTGTTCTGTAATCATAATTACTGATAACATTAAGGAAATATTTCATGACTATAGTTTATGGTTTTGTGCTAATCTACTTTCCTATGAACCTCTTTTATATCACAAGAAATTCATTGTTTGTGTTTTCTTCTATGCCCAAGTTGTAATTGCAATCAATGTCACAATATTTGAAATGATTATTTATTAATAATAATAATAATTATTATTATTATTATTATTAACAACTATTTTCCCATAATATTTTTCAAGAGGATATTCTATCAACCTTATTTCTGATATGGGTTCTTCAGGAAAGAATTTTAATGTAACAATAAATAACTTTCAATCTAAAATATCAAATTTCGAGGATGAAATTTTCGTAAAGAGGGGATGTTGTAAGACCACAATACATGGAAAAAAATTTAACATTGAATGAATGTAACACTGAATATCTACCAAACACCTCTTTTTATAACTAATATAGTAAATATAATTTTACCAAGCCAATGATTTGAATTTCTAAAATCTAACATACACAGTTGCGATCAGTATGTTATTTAGAGTGTTATTTGACAAAATTAATTTTTGATGAATAGTGATATACCCTTATGAATAGAAATGTTGCCCTTATGAATAGTTACATACCATTTTGCAAGGTAACATCTCCTATGATAGTATATATATATGATTAAAGTGAATGTATGTTGTACACATGTTTTAGAATGAGTAAATAAATGTCTTAAAATAGTTTTTTTCAAGGAAATTATGATTTTAATAAAATAATAAATAAATTATATTTATAAAATTATTTTTGAAAAATAGACATTATTCTTGCATTTTACATGTCGAATAATGGTTATGGTAAATTTTTGGGATTTTTCTGAAATAATAAAATTTTTGGCAAATTGTAAAATATGGTTATTTACAATAAATGATAAATAATGGATTTATTAAGTCATTGACAATGTTTGAAAGATGTAAGTAGAAATGGATTGAACTCACATTCCCATATTAATATTTTTGTTTAGGTAATCATCAATATTTATTATCTTATAGAAATATAATAAACTAATGATTAAAATATTAAGAACCCCCATCCACTATAAATACCAGCTCTACACCCCCTTGTCTACACTCCTCTCAAAACATGTTCCATATCCAAATTATGGCCACAATATTCTTCCATGCTCCTCCAAAACACTATAATAACTTTTTATCATAAAAATAAAAACTATTTCTACCATAAGAGACTCTCAAGAAAGGTTATTTCACGATATAAAATTCCTATTTTCTTTTCATTCATTATCATGTTCCTCTGTTGTATTTTATTTTCTAACATATCCTCATCAAAATAGTATTAAAAATACAACACTAAAAATATAAACTAATTTTATTTTGATAATGGGATATTTAATCTTCATCTCTTATCCCCCCTAATTAATGTTAAAAATGAAACATCATTTGAGTTGTCTTCATTTATCACATTCTTGGACAACAATGCTTTCAACATAATTTACATCTTTTAATATCATCCTGATACCATTTTTATTGTTTAAATAGACTATTATATTTGTATAGTATATTATTTAATGTTCTGTAATATTTATGCACTCATGATGTAAAATAATAATATAAAATAAGGTAAATGTGACCAAAATTGCAAAATTATTCCAAGAATTTATTTATATAATGATTCACCTTCACTAAAAAACTAAATTAATTTTATAACCATTTAATTTTTTGAATGCTCATTGATAACATATAAAATCAATTTTTTACTTCAACTCCCATCATACATGAACTACCAAACTCTTTTATAAGTGTGATGGTCATGAATATAATGAAAACCAGTAGTCACGAACATTGAAATTGAATCTCTTAACCTATATGAAAGTCCATTAGTGAACATAATAAAGTCATAATAAACCAAATAAATTTATCTAGGGTAATGTAATTTTTATTTAATGAACCTAATATGTCTATTATGGTCATTACGATCATGTGAAGAAAACCCTCAGATTTAAGGTGAGGGATCCTCTCTCTCAAATTTATTCACGAATTCCCCCACTGTTGTGTCATTTTATTCTTAATTAATAATGATGTGGTATGTTTTTTCACCTACCCAATATATACCTTCTGATATTTAAATTACAGGATTCCCCTTTACCTTTCATTAATTCGTCTAAAAGAACATATGTTACCATGCCTAAATGATTATAAGAGTTTTCTTCATTTCACATCTTTTTTCTGAGATGTTTCATATTCAGTACTATTAGTTGTGTGTGGTCATTTTATACTTCCCATCTATGTTTCATATCATGAATATATTTAATTTCAAGATATTTAATTTATTTTTATATTGTTACTAATTTTTGGGATATAATTCAATTGATTAAAAATCTGCATGTATTTCCATCAAGAACCTCCATTTTCATTCAGGTTTCTCTTATTCTATATTTCATGCAATTAAATTCATATTTATTGTTATTAAATACAATTAAATTGTGTCGTAATTTTATATATATGTGTACCAATATAAATTATTATTTATTTTATGGGGCGTAACATGTTTTAAAAGAATCGTTCAAAAATTCTTCTCAAATGCAATTCTGATTCACGGAATTTCAAGAAATTCGTACACATTTTGAAGTTCACTCTAAAATATAGTTAATCCATATTTATTAGTAAAAAATCAAACTTTTTAGCATTAAAAATATATTTCGGTTGAATCCTAGTTTTAGTAAAGTAAATATTCCTTTTCTCTTTAAACTCTTTTATTAATTTCCTTATAACGTAGTAAAATGTTTCATTTCTAAAGATTCATTAAAAACTATTTTTATATGATTTACCCTCCATAAGAATTTATTTATGTATAAGATATAATATTAATGACCATACCGTGTATTATCTATGATATACATGTTTACAATCTGATTTCATTACAGATACAAATGATTTTGAAAAATAACTCTTCTTTCCAAGTAAAAAATTGTTTTTCTCGTCTCAATTTAACTTTTAAGATATATATGCATTCTTAAAAACTAATTTAATTCTTATGGTGTATGTATTTCTCATTGTTAAATCATATAAAGAGTCTCCCTATTTTTATGATATTCTCTGGGATTTTATATTGATTATTTCAAGGTTGTATGTGAATGTGTGTATTTTTTAAGGATTATTTTTTCAAACCATTTTCAATGGTCTCATTTAAATGTATCTTTATTTATGTCACCATAATTTTATGAATCTGGAATTTCATAGACATTTATCTCTTATGATATCATCAAAAAAATATGATTTTTATGTTTTTCTAATCAATTTGAATGTGGATGCTCAATCTTGATACCATTCACGATATTAAACTGAATGGTTAGTTTTTATGTATAATGATGGGGGAAAGTTATTGAAATTTCATATGTTAGTTTAAATATGAATTTATATATATTTTTTTAAAATTCATAATATGAATACATTGGACATAGTATGTGATGGGTCAGGACCAACATATCCCCTCGATGAATCAGTAGGTCTTATGAAACAAAAAAATTTCCTGGCAGGAGGCATTGACAAATGTATATTTATGGTCTTTGCATGAGGACTTGACAGTATGGTTATGATGTTAGGAATATTAATTTTCATCATTATAAAACTTGTATTTTGATGTTTATGTGCTTATTAGAATAGTTTAAAACCTATGATTATGCTTTATTATGGATTTATTTATTCTGGTCTTATTACTACCCTAATATGACCATGTTTATTTTTAAAGGCATGTGTTTTTGTTTTTCACCATGTCTAATGTTTATTTTCATGATATCATTCATTGTGTAACCCGTATTGATAATTTGAGCTCGTCAATTTAATTTTTTTACATTCCCATGTTATGAAGAAGAGACCAGTTATTGAGTTTTTGAAGGATCTAGTTTATTAGTTTTTGTTATGAACTATATTTTTTAATTTTCCCTACACAAAATGGGTTCCATGAATAGATTGAGTTTATTCAAGATTATATAATTGATTGGTCCTTCAATATTTTATTCTTTGAAATCATGCCATTAGAGTAATGTAATGCATGAGTTCTAGGATTCTAGGGTTAGGGAGTTATATGTAGGTCCTAGGTTAAATGTGATATTATGTTTATTCTTTAACAAATATCCATTAATCATCACTGTAATTATAATAACATGTTTATAGATATTTTATTATGAATCTGGTTGAAGATGGTCTGGTCAAGTTTCTTTAATTTAGTATTTTAAATAAATCAACTTACATTATTGTGATTTCCATTATGGGTTATTTAGAAAAAGTTTATCTACTCACTTTTATCTTAAAAATTACAACATACCGTTTTCATTGGATGTATGATATTATTATGATACAATGGACAATATTTCTAGGCAGAAAAGTGAATAATTGAAATTTAACAAGTGATGATTCATTTATTTATCAAGAATAATTATAGTATACTATGCTGGAGTTTATGAATAAGAATGAGTTTGAATAATGTCGCATAATTATTGTTAGACTTGATAAAGATAATAAGAAGATTATGTAAAGAAATATTTAATAAAACACTAAATAAAATTATTACAGTGAAATATAGTTTGATAAATGAGAATAATGATATTAAGAGGTTACAAAATAACTATGTAAATCTCAACAGCAATATTTCAGAGTAGATATAGATAAAGCATAAAACAACGTCATCTAGTTCAAAAAAACATGTTAATGATGAGTGAGGAACCACAAACATTTAAATCATGGTTTTAGAATTTCATGAATGCTCTAAAAAGAGTTAAACATAGAAGGATAAATAAAAATATTCTTCAAATATAATATATTCATTTGATTATTTTTGGAAGACAATATAATTTGATTGAACCATGTATTTATCCAAAACAATTTTATTTGAAATTATTGAAATTTATTATGTTTCAAAGTATTGACCAAGAGATGGAACTGTTGATGATCCTAATAAGGATGAGAAGAAATAAAAGTACAATAAGAAAAAATCAAGAGTTTTCTGAATCAATTGTACACAACAATTTTATTTTATAGATTATAATAATGATTATTGAATTCATGTTCAAAATGTTTTATAGAATGTAACTTATTAGGAAATATTTCTTTTATATTTATATTCCTAGCACAATGGATGTTGTGGGAATATGGTGAAGATTATTTGGTTTAATCATCAACACTAATGTTAATTAGGGAGAAATTAGTGGAAATTATTGACTTGGAATCAACTAAATCAATGAAGGCACCCTGAGAAAGTATATATAAAGATTAAAAATCGATTCCAACCCATGGTGATTATTTTTTAATGATGTGATCATCCTAAAAATAATAGTAAATAATTAATTCTCATGTCACCAAAATAATAATATTTATATATAAATATCAAAATATAGTCAAGAAGGTTCTAAAGGGAATGTAGAAGATAGTGACCCCTACATTTAATTCATAGATATTATATCTTAATAGATAAATATAGGAAATAAAAAATTATGATCCAGCTCAAAAATCATAAAAGTTTATTTTATTTGGAAACAAGGATACATAAATAGTTTTTCAAATATATAATTACATAATATCCCACAAATTTCATCACAAATAAAACCCTTACTATAAATATCATTCTTAAATAATTACTTTATAACATGGGTTTGAAAAACATAAGAAATGTTAATCTTAGATGTTTAGTAAGAGTAATAAAGGGATATGTTAGTGTTCTATTATGAAAAAATTGAGCATAATAGTATGGGAAAATAATCGTATAATTTGATATCTACTCCCAATGTATTATAAATTCTAAAATTGATTCATCACTAAATCTAGGAATTTTATATGACATGAATCATAAAGAAATAAGGGAATATTGTCCATAAGTGAATAAAAATGACAAAAGATATAATTTTTTAGCATAAAGATTATGAAATAATATAATTTCCAAGGTCACAACTCAATTTTGAGACTATCATATTAGATAGTGTGTCGTAGTCATTCAATTGTATCATTAGTCAGGGTTCAATCCAAAGAAAATCATAGTGCATATAGTCACTTAATTTGGTTTACCCCTCATTCATGTCTATATTATCACATGAGACACTCATTATTACACAATACATTGGATAGATATATAATTTTTGCCCTACCCATTAGATAATAATAATGTACTCATTTTGGTTCAATAAGATAATTCAATAGTCTTTATATATCGTAACCTCTGGACATGTAACTAGTGTCATTAAAATTTCAAAAATTCATTATAGCATAACTGGTTGAAAGTGAAGAAGTTTTTTAAAAATCCCATCATCATAATCATAAAATATATAGATAAAAAATAATTATTTTATACTTTGATCATAATCCCTATAATGTATCAGTATCATAATTGTATTTTTCTCAAAAATTTAAATTTATTAAAATATATTTTGAAATTTTCTTGATTAAAATACCATTTTAATTTTGGAATAAGTTGTTTATAACATAAAAATTTTCAAAATAATTGGGAAATTATTTTAGTTTAATAAAATTATGTAAAATTTTAATGGATGATTCATTTATCTGATCCATCATGAAATAATAAATTTCACTCATGTAGTGTGTGCTAAAGCAAATTTTCATTTCACGTTTTTTGGTAAAAATAAAAAAGTATCCATTTTATAAAATAAAAATAAAAATCATATTAATACATTTTTTATAAATAATAACATGGCTATAAAAGTAAATTAAATATCATATAATAATATTAAAAATTGTTTTCAAAATATTTTATTGAAAACATGGTCATAGAAGATAAATCATTTTCTTTTGAGGGAAATAATGTCATTTTTCGTTAAAATTTTATTTCATTCTCTTGATTTCATAAAGATAAGAAAAAATGGAATTTATGGAATCTCAAAAAAGTATTGGAAATAATATTCATGTTTTTATTGAGATATAGTTCACAAAATTTAATTATCAAAAGAATAATAAAATATAATACCGAAAACAATGACATTGTATCAAAAATCCATTACCATACGTTATGGTTGTATCAAATTATCTATAATAACCATTAAAATAATTTTAAATTAATTATAAATATATTACCCAATCATTTAAATATATATAATAGGAATTATGATTCTTTTATAATATTTCAACAATAATTTATTAATAGTTCTTTAATATAATTATCATTTTTAGGTGTTAATTATTTCATTTTTCATGATAATTTTGGTTCAGTAGTTTGATTCCTTAAACAATGACCATGGATCCATTATCTATTGTATTTTAATCATGATATGAATAACATGTATATTAGTTATATATATTAATTTATATATTCATTAAATTTATGGACTGAAAAATGTATTACAGAAATCATAGGGATGGTAGGTCATAGTTATGCGTGAACACTATTTCCAATTTTTGACAGATGAAATGAGGAAAAGTTATATAATAATTCAAATTTATTGAATCAAATTCAGTTCGTATATATCATATTTATAAATTAATCATAACCGTATTATTTTCATTGTAAAAAAATGAAAAATGAGTCACATTGCTTTTTATAGGTGGTAATCCACTTATACGTACACATGGAGTTATAATTTTAATATTAATTGAATTGTAATATGAAATATATGATATTAGTATTCCAAAAAATATTTTATATAATCATTTAACCAATAAAAATAACCTTCAATGATGGATGGAGGATAAAAATGATTCGTATCGCTATCTGGAGGTGGTTGTCCACACGTACGATTGAGTGATGCATTCACTTACCATTTGATAGAATATAAGGTGAATAATTGTGGTTAAATAAATATAATAACAAATCCTTATATAAATGATACCGAATTATTTATTTTATGGTGAATATTAATGTTGTTTAGGGTGTAAATGAAGGAATAACTTGTAAGAGGCCGGGTGAAATTATTACCTCTATTTTAGTTAACCTCATTTAGGTCAAATCATATGGATAAATGGAATAGTATTTTAAGAAGTCTTGAACATTGAATATATTTATATAAAATTTGAGAAGATAAATTTTATTATTTTGGCCATCATAGACAAATTTTTTTTAAATAATAGAATGTTTTGGTGTCCTTTTATAATTGGGGAAGATAACAAACCCAGAATTTCTCAAATGATTAAAATAAAATAATTTCACGCTCTAGAAAAATGCCTCAAAGTAGACTGATATTTTATGGAGAGGTATTAATTAATCCAAATATGTTCATAAAATTGTATATAGACATGTTTTATATTGAAACATACCTTTATCTCTCTTTTTAACCCTATGGTAAACATGTTTTATCCATTACCACGTTAAAATATATTTTTTATTTTACAATTAATTATGATCAAAAGTTTGGTTATTTTTATAAATAATATTACTAATGAAAAAAAATTAATTCATTTTATCAAATTCAAATTATAGATGTTGTAGAACAAGTATTACAAGTAAACCTGAGAAACACTACCAAAATTAGTTTTCCAGAAATAATTTTTTATTCTATATAAAAAAGATCAATATAAAAATAAATAATATTATTAAATATAATTACCATAATTATAATAATTATAATATGAATGACTATGGTTACATTTATATCTTTTTATAGTGAAATATTAATTTTTAAATACTTTAAACAAAATGATAAAATTCAATAAAAAATACTATTTTACATCATTCACTGAAAACTCAATCATTATAGAAAAACAATGAAATTTAAATTTATCCTCATTTTGAGATTTTGATTTTAAAAAATATATTTATTTATTTTCAAATACACTATATAAAATATTAATATTTTAATTATATTTTTTTCTCACAAAAATTAAAAAAAAAATTGCCGAAAAATATCATTTTGATGAATGGAACAAATTTACTATATATTAAGTAATTACATTTCACTAAATTATATTTATATAAAAAAACAAACTTATCTTTAAGAATTTGTCAATTCTTATTCATTACACCGGTTTAATGGATAAATTAAAACATTTTACTATATTTTTTTCATTTAGACTTGTGTTTTCATGTATCAAATATATTAAGGAAAATAAATATATTTGAAGAGAAATGTATTATAAAATAAGATGTTGTTACATTATACCACTCTTAAAATTAATTTCAATATCGACATTATATCACTCCCAAATAAAAATTATGATAACTTTATTCCATCACACCATAGGTTCCCATGTAGCTTCTTTGAATTTTCATTTCTCTAGTGAGCAATAACCAACTAAGTAGTCTTATTCTATATTACTTTGTCTCAATGATCCAATATTTCTAATAGTTTTTCTAAATATATAATATCATGATTCATAGGAATAATCAATGATTAGAGATCATTTGATCGACCAACTATACACTATATGAAAATTGATGTACTCAACGAATCATGAACATGGGAAAAGTTTGGTGGAAGTTCCTTGTAATAAGAAACCGCCACATATAATTTAAGAATATATAAGGAGACAATATAAAATGATCTTATAATTCCATTCATATTGAATCTATTAACCCTCTTCATTGGAGGAAATCATAGGAATAACATCTCATTGGATTTGAATTGATGATTTTACTAATGATTTTCTATAATATTTTTCTATCAAAACTAATATGCCTTGTTGTTCAGCAAAATATCGCTAACATTCTTTTCCATTTCCAAAACTATCATTTATCCTCATTTCTTCCATTATAAAACATTATCATATAACATTGGAGTTCTATGAACATTTACATAGAAGGATTCATAAGAATGAAACTAAATGAATGAGTAAAATTAATTGATGAATGAAAAATTTATAATGGGAAGGGGTTGATCCCAATTAACTTTGAAATCAATAGAACAAGTCCTATTCATATCCTCCATGATTTGAATTATTCACTCAATCATTAAATCGTTCTGATATTGATATGATATATTGAAACTCAACTATGAATGAAAATTTTAATGAATAATTTCCTAGATAATCATGGTAATCTTATTATCAAGATTAGATATAATAGATTTCGGTACTAATTTTAGAATTATATATTATTTGAGGTATTTTTGAAAATTTTATTAAGAGAGAAATTCTCACAAATAAAAATGATTCGTACTAACTTCATAAGGATATCAACGATATGTTGAGAAGTGTTAATACTTTTAGATGTTTTGGGGAATCTAATGAAAATATATGTGGTGATGTGTACACATTTCTATTATATATATGGTAATGGTTGTAACATCTCATTAGTTATTTATCACATAGACTAAACTTCCATACATAATTAGAATCGAGATACGTACTCTATAATATGTGACTTCTTGTTTTCCAATAAAGAACACCTTTTTTGATATCTATACATATTCATACTTCCAGGATTAATGGAGAATGATGATCATTGAGTATCATCCATGAGGATATTCTTCAAATAATATATTTATGGGAAATATAAATGGTTCCTAAACATTATTATTTCATTATAATCATGTTTTCACATAGTAACATTCCATATTTTCTCTTGAAAATTCATATCATCATTATAAAACAATTTAATAATCACGTGGATAAATGATTTACTAGTCAATCAAGTAAGATATGGTTTCTCCCCTTCCATTATGATTTACAGATCCATCATTTGTATATCATGAAATATTGGATCCTTGATAATTCTCATCATATATAAGCTATATTAGTGATTTTGACCATGAGAATCTGCTGTAATTTTTTATTTCCTTTGGTAGTAATGTATTGTGCATCCATAATTTTTTGTCAAATAAAATAATCATTTATGGTGTAGATTCATCTATTTCTGATTGAATTAATTTTTTTTATACCATTATGATTTTTATATTGTCATACATTTCTCCCTAAAGATAATTCCACTATATATTTGTTGAAAATATTACTAGAGATAACTAAAAATTATGAGTTGTTTATTTCTTCAAATAAACCATTAATTTTTTTTACGCATATAGTATAACCATATCTTTATAAATTAGGAAACAACTCAATACCATAATAGATTCACAAAAAATGATCAAAAAATAGTATCCACTATACAGTAGTCTAATCCAAAGTGTTCTAAATAACCTCATCTATAGTTACTATAAATATTATTCACATTCTTTCGTCCAAATGATCTTTGGTAACTTTTGAGTTAAATTATTGGTAATATTATAAATTTATTATAAATTCATTAAAAATAACTGATATTATTTTTTAAAAAACATAAAAAAACTATATATCTCTGTCAAAGATAATGGTTTCTGGCAATGTTTAATAACATCCATCAATGATAGATCCAACAATATACCCTATCTAGTGATTATATGACCTAAAATTGAAATCGTTTACTTCTAAAATTCACACTTTTTAAATTTTTCATTCATATTCTCCTTCCTCATGGTCATTAGTTCAATCATCAACTGATATTCATGTTTTTCATTTGTCAAGGAAGATATAAAAATTGAAATAGTAATTATTACGAAAAAAAATAAGATGTAATATATATAGACTCTATTAAATAAATCTACTTTTATAATAGGGGAATTAGTAGTACCAAATATTATAACGATAAATATTTACTTTCCATACTTTGTATGGATGTTTTTAATTGGTAGGTATTAACTTTTGAGCTTCAATGGAAAGAATCACAATCAAAGATAAATCTTGGAAAAATATAGATCCTCAAAATAGATTTAAAAAATCATTAATATTAGACTAAGGATACATATTCATTAATGTAATCATGTTATTTTCATAATATTCAATGCAGAATTACATTGTTATATTTTTCATCATAAAAAAATGAACCACTACACCCTGTGGAGAAAGAATTGTATGAATTATTACCTTATCAACATTATCCAATACTTTTTTATTTAGTAGAAAAAAATTAATTGGGGTGATTCTATATGTACCCTTTTAAATAAATGTAGGATCATGTATGAGTTCTATTGGAAACATACCATAAATATTTAGAAGATTACTATACAAATCTTTATGAGAAAAATATACACACTCATACAATAGGAATAAATATAATATTGAGTTTTACTATAACATTATTAAAAAATAATCCACTTTAAAATAGTAATCAAGACCCATATAATAGATACAATTTCCAGTGGATGTCCATATTTATCATCAAATTGATAAATGATCATAGATTTGTTTAGAATACCAAATGTGACTTTCTATTATCAAATATTTATGTGAAATTTATGCAATAAAATCAATGAAATTTATATGATAATATCAGATTCAACTATATATATATTAATGATATTTTCACGAATGACATGACCTCAAACCTCAGTCATAAAAGAAGGATATACTTGTCATGCGGAAATCATACCATTATTGGATTTCATTTCTAAATAAAAAATATAATAGATGATGCAGAATTAGGTTCCAATGGATAATTACATAAAGATAAATGTATGATTAGATCTGATATATAAAAATAAATTAGCATGTATAGAGTGGATGTTAACATTACCTTTTAGAAATTCATTTTCAAACCTTTTATCATCAATAATGAACAATTTATTTTCCAATTATCTACGGTCTTAAGAGGTTGCTGACATTGATCATTATAATTATCCTTTAAATTTTATCACTTTTTTTCCTAATTCATATTCTACTTGAATTTTAAATTCTGATGTTTGGTGGTTGATTATATGGTTCTTTTCCCCCTCATTAAAAAACTCCTTATTCTAATCACATTAGAAATTTATTTCCTGATGAAATTCATTTTCAAACATAAAAAAATATTCTATAATCCTCAATAAAAATCCATCAATGATTCCTCCAAATATTGAGCATATTATAATTATTATATTCTTAATTATCTACATGGTGTTTATTATTTGAATTTCATTTTAATTACAATAACATTTTCTTATCCAAGCCTTGAGTTTGATGGGAAAGTCTTATCTCTATTTCTACCTTCATAGCACAATAGATGATTTCGTCATAGATAATGACTTCTGTTATGGATAAATATAGTTAAATACTTCTATTTTGTTCCACTATAGAACTAGTCATTATAAAATAATATATGTTATTAAATATAAAAATTAATTAATAAAATAACATTTTCCATTAATGAGTGACATAGAATAAAAAATATATTTTTTCAGAGGCACACAATAATTCATAGATACAATTTGATTAATGAATTAATTAAAATAATGTCAATATTGCCCAATGTAGGAATTAAAATAAATTTATTCTCTCTGTAGCTAGGTTTGAAGATCATCATGATTCATATATTGTTTAACGTACATAATGATTATAAGAATTTTAAGAATTACTTATCCTATAACATTTATTTTCGTAGGAGGAAATTCATTTCATTTTATACCACATTCTAAATTAAAAGAATTTATTTATGTAAAAACAATTGAATGAAACCATTAACCATAATGTGAGGAATAAAAATCAACATAGGAAATCAAATATTGATGAAAAATCATTTATAAGACATCTAAATAATGGAAATGTTATTTCAATCTATGAATATTTATTTTTAAACTTGTTCATTAATGATCATCACATATTCTAATTTTTTATATAATATTTAATAAATATTGATTTCACAAAATATTACACCCTGTTGATTTTCAAAGTAAGTGCACATTAACGTAACACTCATTCTACATTATAATGATGGTCAATATAAACTTGAACCATCATTTTTAGGTTTATTTCTGCTAGATGAATATATTCCTAAACTAATTCCACTAATAATATCAATACATGGTTTTTTTATAGAAAAACTACAGAACATTCATAACCATAAATTAAGAAATTGTATAATAAATTGGATCATAATAATAATTCTCACTAAATATCATTCAACCTAACATCCAAATATAATTAAGGCTTCCTCTTGTAAAAATTATAGTAACACATAATTTTAAAACATATATATTACATCTTAATAGATAAATATAAATTACATAATATTATGATCCCTTCTAGAATAATAATGGTTTAGTGTCTTTGGAAACATATATACACAAAATTATTGTTCTTCTAGAATAAAAATCATCTCCCTATATGTTCTCAAAAACTAGTACCCCACATAGACAAATCATACCTAAACCCATTTTTTATATCATAATAAATGTAAATAGAAGAATATTTGATCTAATATTCATAGAAAAGTTAAACTAAGGAGATGTTAGTGATCACATAATAATTACAATCACCTTAGGGTATTGGAACATGCCATTAGCATTTTAATACCATCAATAAAATTTCATAAATCATAATCATAAAAAATAGAATAAATCATTAAAGTTAAAAATACATGACTCACAATCTAGTCAATGAATATAAGCCATGCGATCATAACATTAGAATCTGACATAATCTTTGTGCATAAAAATAATAATTGAATATTATTTATTTATTCAGGGAATAGTTCCAATATTATCATTGTGGATTGGTTTCATTCCACATTCCATCATAACTTTAGTAAAAGGTCACTCAAAAGACGATCCCAGTGGATAATGTCCCTTTCTGAACTATAAGTTATCCCCATCCTAGTCCTTCTTCTCTCATTTGATATGCATATATACCCAATGCATTATAGTGATATATAAATATTATCCCACCAAGAAAATAAAAAATATATATTCATATGTGTGCAAAAATATCATAAAAAATTCATCATATATCACTACCAAAGTAAAAGAAAAGTGATTGAAAAATATTTCCATAATTCTTCAAAGCATAACCCATGAAAAATAAAGTATCTTCACACAAATATCACCATCCTAATAAAATAATACCAAGAGGAATAATAATTATAGTGTCCTGGGATAATATAACTAAAAATCAAATGTAACATCAAATGATCATATCCTAAATTAAAATTCCGTTATAATACCAATTCAGATATTTCCTCATGAAAATGCCATCATCAATTTGAAAAAACAGCTTTAATTTCTCAAATAATAATATATATTGTGGATTAATTTTTATTTTAAAATAACTATTGAAACATGTAAAGGAATTGTGAATGTTTTATGATGTCATGATGGTATAAAATTTCATTCTTTTCTTTTATGTTAAAAAAAATATTCTATTCACATTTTCTGTAAAAAGTCAAAATTCTGTCATCAGAAAAACAACACGAATATTCCTCTTAAATATTTATTTAAAAAAATAATGAAAATGAAAAATCAAAATAAAATTAATTGGATAATATTAATAAAATATTGATTTATAAAGGAAATCATTGCCATCAAAGAAAAATAATTTTCAATGGAAGAGGGAAGTAATGTTAGATATATTTAAATACACTATATTGATATTAGGAGTCCATAAATAGTGGAAAATAAAAATAAAAAAAAATAAAATTTTTAGAAATGACCATACTATAAGAAAATTAATGTTATCGTTGAGATACATGTCATATAATGTTATCATCAGAACCTTAATCATAAACAATCTCTACAAACAATGAGATTGAAAATTATGTTGTTGGAATTATGTTTGACATGTATAGAAAAAAATTTAACCACTTATATAATATGTTTAAATTTAGTAAAATTATATAAAATAATTATTTATATACCTATAACAACATATATGATATTTATATTACATTTAAACACCCATTTATTCATAATTATGTAATTAATTTTTTTTTCTTGAATGTTAACTGTATAATATTTAATAAATATTGTTGTTTGGTAGATCTAGATATTATTTCGTGATCATGGTTAAAAATTCCCTAGAATATTAGCCATCATATAAATATCATATATGTTCATTATTTATAAATATATATCCTTTAATTTTAATAAAGGAAAAATGAATTTCACTTCTCATAGAGATGGTATGACTTAGGTACTCATTAAAGTTGTCAAAACTTGATGATGGATATTAAAAAGGAATGGTAATTAACAACTAAACTTTCCTAAACCATTACTAAAATATATATATTATTTTAAATTAATTATATCATTATAATAATATTTTTAAAGAAGAAATTAATAAATAATTAAATTTCTTTGTGGAGGGGATACCAAAAATTTACACACAAGTGAAGTTAAAGTTTCCAAATAAATAAAATTTAATAAGATAGATATTATATTATAATTAAAGAATCATGATTATATCTTAAATGATATATATAAACATTAAATACATAATAATAACTCCACATGAAATGTGTTTATGGATAAAAAATTCTATTTATATTGGAAGGTGGTAGTCCACATATATGCACATGTGATACATGAAATTAATATATGATTTAAAAGATGTTAAATATTGGTGGTTAATAAAAAATAACAATATTGGTATATATATTGAGGATACTTAATTTATTATTTTGTTATTGATACCAAACATTAGTTGTAAATGATAAATAATTTAAAATTGGTTATGTATGATGATTACCAATGCTTTGGAAGGCATCAATTTGATCATTTCTCAACGATACTCATAATGGTATGTTAGGAATTCCAAAATATATTATTAATTTATATAAAATCATAAAATATAATTGTTTAGGGTTTTTCATCCTAGATAGGTCAATGTGAGGTAAAGTGTACAATGGAGTGTATACCTTTTATAAGGGAGGGAGTATAGTCATTAATTTTATTAAAATATAAAAATATAACAATTTTATAATCATGAAAAATTTTTCGAAATGGATAATGAATTGAATCTATGATAGTATTTGGTTTATCCATGGGCATAAAATATGGTTTTTAAAATTTTAATTGGAAAACATTCCAAAATCCTTTAATTTAAAACCCTCAATTAACATGTTTTAACCTTACAATGTTAATATATTTTTACCATTATAAATATTATTTATGACCAAAAATTAATTTTACATTATAACCTATTATTAACTACTCTTATTTCAAAAATAGAATCTCTTTAATTAATATTTTATTTAGAATTTGGTAGAAATTAATTTAATCTTAATTCTATAAAAAAAGATAAATTGTAGTTTTATAAAAATTGTTTTCAAGTATCATGATTTAAAAAAACAACATAAAATTGATTATAATGACCTTAATTGAGTTATTCATAATAAAATGAAGTAATTTTAATTTTAAATAATTTTCATTAAAAATTACCTTTATAAATTCTAGAAATAAAAGACCATTAACTCCAAATATATATTTTATGTCATTTTCTAATAAACCATATGGAGGTTGTGTTTGAACCACTAAGAAATCTATAAAACAGTATAAATCATTCATTACATAAATTCCACAACCACATGACACTTGAATCAAACACGATTAAGTTTCACCAGCAATTGAAAATTTAGAAAACAAATACCACAACCTCAATCTGCCACCATGCAACAACCCATATAATGACCAATATCTTTTTTTTAATTCAAAATAAAAAATATCCAATGATCTAAATCTAAACAAGCATGAATTGATCCATGATATCCGTAATGATATGTGTATTCTATTACAAAATAAAAGTTATTAATACCTCGATCCTTGATCACACATTCACCGCCCTCATCACCATTGAAGCCTCAAGATACTGATGTGATTGTGTATGTGCAGGATGTGCTACCATGAACCCATAAAACATGTAAAAAACATATAAAAAATACTATCTGGAAATAACCACACTATGTAGAATAGAAAGGAGTGATGGATTTTGAATCTAGAGTAGTGTTTCATGTAGTAACATCTCAGTTGTTCCTAGAGAATTTCAAATACTTTCATCCTTCTAGACATTCATTCAACTATAATCCTCTAAAAAACTACATCACATAATATTTCATAATGAATTATAAGCATTAATTGAAAATGATCCAACTTTATAGAGAACTTGAAGCCCCACTATAAACCAAATAAACTAAAATCCCTCAAAATCTATTCATAAAAAATGTTAGTTATGGGGTCTCAATTTAATTTGAAAATATCCCAAAACATGCAAGATACAAAACACTGAACAATTAGAGCTGAATCAAAATATATAAAAATTTACAAGGGTTGAATCATAGTAAAGTCCCATGTTTTTATAAAATAATTTATTTTCATTATGGAATTAAATAATTAAATTAATTATAATTTATAATGAAATATGGGATATTTATATAAATTAAGGAATCTATAATAATATAATAGTAACCAAGCCAAATATAGTATAAATATAAATTATTTATCTTATAAATGAAAATATGATTTATCTATATTAAGGAATAACTATATAAATGTTTTGAAAATGATAAAATAAGTTAGGGTATTTTTTTTAGAAAATAATTTTTTATTTTTAATTTTATAATTAATATTATGACTTAAAAGAAACATTATTTTCATAAAAATGATTCATAAATTAATATATATATTTTCTAATTATAATAATATAATTTTATGAGACCATAATTAATTTTTCAATGTGTTATAAAATAATGTATAGTTTTAAACTATGTATTTTTTTGAGGAAAAGATGAATATATCTAAAAATTAAATTTCTCATATATAGAAAATTATTTTGAAAAATTTTAGATCATATTTTAATTTTACAATTCTACAAATGGATAGTGTGATTTTTTTGGATTTTTATGAACTACATGAATTTATGGTGAATGGATAAATACAACAATCTATAATATATATACCTTCTAAGTTAAATAAACTATTCCTTGATTCATTTTTGATGTGATAACCATAATATATAACTACCATTAATTAATTTATTATATTAATTGATAATGTAGAAACTATTTATAGTCTTGAAGAAAAATTAAAAACTAATGAATAAAATAATAAAAAACACCCTTCTCCACCACTGTAAATACCACCGCTCAAAACCTCTTCATACAATACATCAAAGCATTATATATTGTTTAAATATTTCCCAATTATCTTTTTAAGACACTTCCCTAGGTCTAGGACCCTAATTTCTCACCAAAAGTCCAAAACCAGGTGCCTATAGGAGGTTCTCAATGAGAATAATTCAAGAGGTATAATCCTTTTTCTTTTTCATTTATTTTATATTCAATTTCTTTACTATTATTATTCCACCCTCACCTACCCTCATAAAAGTCACATGATAAATATATTACCTTACATATATCATTAAATTTTTATGTTAATTTATTTTTCATCATCAAATAGTCCTCTTATCCTCTTATTCTAAAACAAATTAAAACATCAACTATTATGTGTTGATTTTCCATCATCATCTACAATTTGTTTTAATTTTCTTTTACCACCTTTAAGGATAGTAAAATACCATTATTATGGTTAAATAAAATTTTATTATACATATTATAATTTAAATATTTTTTTCAAACCAATATCTAAACCTGATTATGTATAGAATGATTTGATTTTGCAGTGGACGTAAAAACTTCTAAAATAAATAAACAAAAATTCATTAGATTTTTCTCTAATAAATCATCGTAAAATTAGAAAAAAATGATATAGTGTATCTTTTACAATTATGAAAACATAATAAAACATATTAATTCCACTTAAGATGTTTTGTTCCATTTTACAAGAAAAACGATAATGAAACAACCATGGAAACCACGAAATAAATGCACCTAAAACATTGAAAATAACATAATATTATTAAAAATTGGTGAAACGATGTTATAAAAAGATTGTATAAGGTATTATTAATATGAATATATTTTATTAATATATTAATAACATTCTCTATACTATTATACATGATATTTGAGCATGTTTAAAGTAATTATAACTTGAGGTTGGGGACTTCTCTTTTAAAATAATTTTTACTATCTCTTTCTAAAAATTAAAAAGGAATGATTTATGATGAATGTGTTCAGATTATAAGATTATCATTTATATTTTGGAATTTTTAATGATGAATTTTGTGACCTATATCTAACTCTAATTCATTTATTAATTGTATGTTTGATGGGAACCATAATAGTTACTAGAAGTGTAATTGTGATGTTTAAACAAAAAGGTAGCTATGAGGGTTACATAATAAAGTAGCCATGAGTTTTACATTGTAATGTATACATGATGGGTAAAAATAATATAGAACCCATGAGGGATACAATATTATGTATTTAATTCCCCATTTTACCAAAATAATATATATTTTTTCTATGTTTTCGCAGAGTATGTATATGATACACTATATGTGAGAAGTGTGTCTTTGTGAAAATGATTTCATGTGTTTATAATTATTCATTGACTATTGTTTCCTTTATAATATATTCGTTACTAATGTTTTTATTCTCATGCATAATTTTAAATTTATTTCATTGGTTTTGTGGATGGAAAATTGAAAATAAAAATAAAAAATAAATGTTTGGATGATTTTTCAAGTTTTAATAAAAAAAATTGTATTATTGAAGAAATGGATATTATTTTAGTACCACCAACTTTGCATGATTATGGTTTGATATATATTAGTTATGTACTAATTTTCTAAAACTCTAACATAAAAATATATATGGTAACTTATGGAATGGAATTCTAAAAAAAAAATTCTAGATTATGTAATGCATAATGCTTTTTCTTTATAGTATGTATCATAACAAAATTTAGAAAACATTAGGGGTAATGATGAAAATAATTGAATACCATAAATTATTTTTTCCACATTTTTATGTTGTAATGAAACAATATTTGAATATTAACACGTTTCTTCACCTACCATAAATCTGTTCAGAATGGTTTTCCATAGAAGAAACATGGATTCTGAAGTAAGAAGTCTTCGGGAGGATTATATCATTCTGAATTTTCAACCAGCAATAGTGAGAGTTAGAATAAAGTAGTTTGTGATAGTAATGGAATAATTTAATAAAAATATAAATGGGATTGGCATCAATACAAGAGAAAAACCAGAGCTACCACAAATGAACATGATGTTATTGGAACAACTTATGAGGCAACACACTCCATCATTCAGTGGATATTCTCTCCCGGTGTTGGATGAAGGTTGGATTAACGCCATTATATATAAATTTGTTATTATCGGGTGTTCAGATAATAAATTTACAGTCTTTCCATTTATATTTTCAATGGTGAATCTAACCAATGGTGTTAATTTTTTAAGAATAATAGGAATAACAATGAGGTCGTAGCCTTAGAATTAGATAAATTTAAGAAACATTTCACAGAAAATTATTTTCCTAATGTTTTTTGAAATTGGATGGAAAATACATGTAATGAACTAACATATGACATGTATTGATTTGAAACTACTAATTCCCACCTCTATAGTCTATGGGATGAATAAAATCATTGAAAGCATAAATAAAATCAGGGAAGTTTTTTCTTTGTACCTTTACAAACACAGAAAACCAACTCAATGAAATAGTGAAAATAAAAGATGTAAAAGATGCAAAACTCTTATAAAATAAACCCATAATTCATAATGCATTAGAACGTACAATATTATGTTATTATAAAATGAATTTAATGTTGAAAAATATATGACCAACCTATAATGTGTCCTGACCTGAATGAAAGCTTGGAATGTAAACACTATGAGATACGAGCTCCAGAATCCTAAGCTATAACCATCCTATGTAGTCCATGCTCTTAGTATTTCCATGATTTTATAATGTCACTCTCGGCCTATCATTCCTCTGTAAAATTAACAACATGTGTGGTTGAAGCCCATATTGGGGTGAGTATATATATAACCAATAGAACGCCCAAAATAAGTGAAGGGAGAGTAGTAAGAGGGAAAAATAAAGTGGAAATATAGTAGATAGAATAAGCTATAGTGGAAGAATATAGCTTAACCCAATTAATATTGAAAAAAAGATATTCGAATCCAATGGTTCTAAACATGATGAGTGTATAAACGTGTCATATAGTCCTTTATGCATATATTAGTATTGTAGACTTATCCAACCATGAGAACCAAGACACAAAAAACATGCATCATAACCCACACATCTTCACCTCTCTTGGAAGTAGAGTAACAAAAACCACAGAGTAATCCCAGAAGAAGGATAAATATAATTTCTAATTAAAGAAAAATAAATAAAATAGTCAGGGGATCACTATATCAAATATCATCCCAAGAATAAAATTGTAAAACGGTTCCATAGAATCTAATATTTATTCCCAACATCTAAAACATCTTCCATAGACAAACAAGTCCATGGGACTCATTTTCCACACCTTGATACTATATACTTTGGGCAGCATTGAATTGCTCGCGAGATTTTAGGGTGCGTCACAAAAATATATCTTACTAGGGAAGGAATCCCAAATACATTCGATTCTAAACTATATAAAAATTATATTTCCATTTTTCCAGACAATTGAGGGGTCAGAAACTCCAAGTTATGATCTCATTCTCTAGTACGACAATAGTTTATTTTTTTTATAGTCAATGAGGAAATCCAATACCTAGCCCTATTGAAGGGTAATGCTCCAGAATGTGATTAGGTAACTACACTGTCTAGCCCCGCTGGTTGGTAATTCCTTGAATGGTGGGCAAGGAACACCACCAACGATCCCCAGTGCAGGATAATTTCAAGAAGGGTCATCCGGGAATTACACTGCACATCCCTTAAAGAGGGTAATTATAGGAATCAATCTTCAATGAAATCGACTAATAAGCCATACTAGACGATATTTCTTAGAAGGGGTACTAAGGAAAATCCATTTCCAAACCTTGATAGAGGGTATCACCTAGAAATATCTATGGATCCTACATGGTCTTTTCTATCATTTGCAGTCTCCACAATACACCATTCCAAGAACAGTCAATATTGAATATCAAAATCCATAAACAAGGGTCTATCTTGTTCTATGCAGAAGAACAGATAGGATAGGCTACTCTAGTGCTAGAATATGAGTTCAGATGAAGGAGATATAGACATTCATGCTTCATGAAAGGAGGTACACAACATGTCAGTGACCTACAGGTTCTGTGGTCCAACTATGATGCCATGCCATTTCCTCACATGAACCAGGCTTGTTATCAAAGTTTCTCTAAACAACTTTCAAACATCATACACAATTTGACTTAGAAAATGTACTGATGAACAAAGGAGGATCATCCCTGGCCTAAGGGAAAAAATATAATTTCACTGATATGCCAGTTTAAATGGCCATATATGTTTATTAATATCTCATTTTTTCAAAACTCATGAGAAATGATTAGGATATACTATTTACATGCCTCAATAGGACAACTTAGTAAGAAAATCACATTTCACAACATCATGCATGAGCGTTGCTTCAGGGTCTTTATCCATGAGTCCAAAAAATATTTTTAATTATTATTAAAATAGCTTTGTTTATTTTAGGATCACAACATCAAATAAGGTTTATTATTCCAACAACGTATGAGAGAGATACATCAAATAAAAGATCCTACAATAATAATAAATTTATTATTATTGGGTGTTTCATCAACCTTAGGAATAAATTCAAATAACGTATCCAACATCAGTCGTAAAATGATCATCTCAATTCTAGTGTCACACTGCCACTAATAGTTCGTAAATCAGATATCGTATAGAATGTTATAGAAAAAATTTGGATTCCCAAAAAATATAAAATTAATATTAATATATTATTACTAATTTCATTTATAAACCCTTGTTTTTTCTTTTTCTGTAAAGATCAATGGGATTTTGATCCACCATGGTGCGCCTCTACAATATATTTTTATTTTGGTTTTTAGTTCAATATTATTATTATATAAAAATAATAGATCCAATCATAATAGGGTTTACCCTTCCACGTCCAAGGTGATGTATTTGTGACCTCTTCACTAAATATTGTGCCTCAATTACACCCTTCCATAATATTAATTATTATATAATTTTATTATAATCATATAATAATAATTATTTTAAAGTTTTATCAAGCTGGAAAATGATTCAAATTACACCACATTCTTCAAACCCATTAATTAAAAATGTAAATCTCAATTAATTTTTATTAACTCATCCCAATATTATTATTATTAATTTTAATATTATTTACACTCTCCTATTTGACCAAATCCAACAATTTCATTTGATATTTTAGTCTCACCAATGTCACATAATTTCTGAGAAACATCCACCATGAGATTCTGCACGCGATCGCCGCTCGAAATCAAGCCTGCCACACCACACATCATTACCAAGATAAAACTGAGAAAATTGGAATCCCTTATTTCATACCAAACCATCTCTATTAAAAAAATATTACACCCATGGATCCAAACTGATCCATTTTCCAATCTCTATCCCACTTGTTTATCAATATTTCTATAAAAGATGAATTTGCAGGTCCTAATTGCTACTGAACCAAATTTCAGGGTTCAAATGCAATCAAACCCACCATAAAAATGTCGAATCCTGAACCTATCATCTATTGATTAATTAAACTATGAACAGTGGGGAAAACAAAAATACAAAATTTTATGGATCAAGGCCATGCATTTTTTTCTAGTAAATCTTGAACATGGATCATAAGGTTAATAAATAATTGAAAACAAATTAATTTTGCTTCATGGGCACATACAAAGGCATTAAAATAAAGAAGATCGATGAAAATGTTCTAATTACTCAAACCATTAATAAAAAGGGGTTAAACACATAAATGATAAGTCCTACCTCAATTATGGATCTAATATTGGTGATGATCGCATTCGCAAATGATTTGGGAGGAGAAATTGCATTTTATGTGTCCAGATCTATTCTGTTATGAAGGTTCGTTGTAGTTTGCCAATGTAGGAGGGTCAAAGAGCTCTAGATTCATCACATGTTTTATATTTCTAACCTAGGATAAATAGTATTGGAATAAATCTTATACACATGTCCATTTAATATAAAAAGATAATTAATTAATTATACACACCATCGAATGTTGTCTTTACCAGACATCGCACGCGAACCATCTTTAGGTCACACCTTGGTTAAACACAACATTATAAACTAAATAGTGGTATCTTATTTCCCATACATGTATCTATTATTTAGTTATTTGAGTTATGTTTGTTAAATAAATATATTTAATAATATATTGTTATCCAATGCACCCACCAATGGTTACCTTCTCTGACCGTTCTGTGTCGACCAACTTCAGGTCATCCATAGGGGAAACTCCACCTTCTCGATTCAACAATTTTATCAGATTTAGGATTGGATACTCTTTTTATGAGATATTACACTTTTTTAGTAAAATTGTGTTCATGTAATAATTTTTTTTAATATTTGTAGAAAATAAATTTTAGGCACACTGGGCCATAGAATTGGCCTCCATCTCAATGCCCGACTCAAGAAAGATTCCATAGAATATTCAATATTATACCCAACAAAAATAAAATTTCTACATCATTTCTATCTTCAAATATTTTCAAATTTGAAAAGAGAAACTAAGAATAAATGTGGGGAGACTGTGCCCGCATCCCAATTTTACATACATGATCCCCACACTGGGATGTACACCCAAAGGAGAAATGTTTAACTCTCTCATCACCTCCCCTCATAATTCGATCAGAATTTCCATCCATCCCTAAAAAAGGAAAACATAATTACCTTATTCATAAAATATATCCGGTGAAACTATTATGGATATCTTGTCATGAAATATCTCACAGTTAATGTCCCCCATAAGGTAGTACTTCCACATCCTGAATGTGAAGACAACTGTTGCAAGTATTAGGTAGTGAGTTTCATTGTTCCTTTCATGGGGTCATAAATGCCTCGACCCATGTTCAATAACTACTTATCATTTCATCGAAGATGATTCTGAACACACAAGGGTACTATTGAACAATTCACTTGATTAGACTCTTCCAAACACAAGATGAATGAAACAAAATACACATCTAATACACTATGCATCTTCACCTCTATTTGAAGCAGAGTAACCCAAAACCTGAAACTCCACCACACCCACTGGTGAAATCCCAATAAAAATGGTCTAGAAGAAAAAAACTGTTGACAAATTCATGATGTCATCTGACACCCCATTGCGCAACCTCACCTGAACGTGCATGTGAAAGGGGCCCATCCACCACACCTTCTTTCTATCCTCTTTGGGAGCCACTGACCTACCGTTAAATGGTTTCTCTTATATAAAAAACACATGTTTGTGGGGTAATAACTCTTATTATAGGTTCATTTTATTCAATGTGATAAAACACTGACATAAGGATGCAATGATTCCACACACTGCCCTTGTTTAATCCTCAAACAAGAAGTGGGATGAAAACAGTAAATCAAATAGTGTCTAATAGTTAATAGTATTAAAAGTAGAAGAGACATATAAATTAACTATTATAATCTTGTGTGATACACAATTGTAGACATAAAAAGCCTACAAATATGTATGGGCTAGACATTGAGATCCTTGAGCATGATGTGCGTCACCTAGTGGTGGTGGAAGTATCTCATAACGATGACTACAACCTATAGCTCATCATGCACAACTTCTAGCTCCACCTCCTTAGGGACCACCATCTCCATTCCTTAAGCATCTTTAATTATAGTGTTGCCTCTTCCACGGTGATCTATTAGCTATCTTCATGGGTTTTTCAACACATCATTCAAGGATGTATAATCCCATGTGAACTCATCCATCACAAGTAATTTAATGCCCGGGTTTCCATAAATCTCTATGTTTTCTAATCCCAATGTGACTACGTGCCAAATCCTACTCACAGAAGGGTATCCTAATCGAAGATCTTGGCATCTAGTGACTTATAGCTACTACAGATGACTCAAATATATATCACCCACTACCATCCCCAAATCTATGACATCCCACTAATAGAAAGTTCTTTTTCACCATTGTTTTCTCTAACACCATTACTTATATGGGTATGGAAAAGGTCAAAACACTTCATCTAATCTATATACAATTCACCTGCTCAACCTTTTTTTCTCGGAAGTATCCATCTCAGAACATGTCAAGGTAATAGTATTTAAGGTATGTAAACCTTTCTATATATAAAACCATCATCTTCTTACCCAACTACTACTTCTAAAGATTCATGATCTAGACTGAGCACAAACATGAGGGGTAGTACTCCTCATAAAACAGTTGTTTCAAGTGAAGAATTGTGAGTGTCAACTCAGCATGAATTTTCATAACAAGGTGCCACCAACATCCAACATCTCTATGGAAGAATATATTTTCTATCATAATAATGTGATCAATCAGGGTCCAAACAATATTGAAAATAAAAAAAATTGAATCAAGACAATCCCTTACTATCTGAGTATCTGGATCACTGTAGCACCTCATCGATGTCTTACACTAGAACTCGGGTATCACATTACGCCTACATGTATCCTTATCATGCTATGATAGGATGATATGATGCTGGATAGGTGATGGTTATTCTACCTTCTCAACTGATGGAAGGGGATTTCTAGATGGACCTCATACTAAGTCCTCTTCTGTCATCATATCATCATTATCAACTGGATCATTTATCTTGGATGGATGTCATCTCAGAGGCATCCCAAAAGTTATCAATGAGTATTGCGATCATATGAGTATATATATATATATATTTTGAAAATGGGTAGATAACTCAAGTAGGATATTCAAATACTCAATCATATATAATGGATGTACTATTTATACTGTCGAAAAATGACTTTTTATACAGTGTTGAAAAGATGGTAATTATGGTCATGGTGAATCAATACTTCAGCTACCAAACCATCACTAGACTCCCTTGATTGAGAGACAAAATCAAGACACTATCCCACTATTTAACTAAACCCAAAATACATATTTTAAGGGATACGTTAGCAAAATGTCACAATGAATGAACTTTCTATGATATGAATTTGTCATGACCTGACCCATTCTTGGTGCTTGATCCACAACTTCCCCAATCCCATATCTATAGTTTGGGGGTTCTTATAAGTGATAAATAAATAATTGAACTAGGGGATCCATTTCACTACATCATTGTACTGAAACACACAACCATCTTAATAACATAATTGAAATTAAATGATCAAATATAAGAAACAATGTTATAAAATAAATGAAGCATGCATAAACCTCTAGGCAGTATAAGAGTACGTTAGAATACACTAAAATCATATGGGATAAATACACACCCAACCATAAATGTGTCCCGAACAGGTTGAAAATTTGGAAGGTTATTACTAAGAGAACCCAACTCCTGAATTCCAATTTGTGACCACCATACACAATCTATGAAATAAGTATCTCTAATCTATTTTAATGTCTAGATCAACATATCCATCATCTAGAAAAGACACCAAATATTTGGGAAAATCACATGAAACAATGAGTATATACATAGCTAATAGAATGCCTTTAAAGGTTGATGGTGGAGCAGTAAGAGAAAAAACATGAATAAGAAAGATCGTAGATAGAAAAAGATACATTGAACGAGTATATCTCAACCCAAAAAAGAGTAAAAGTATGCTCTTCCATGCTGAAGGGGATAAAAATAACACATATATGAATTAACTTTTGAGTGTTTTCCATATATTGTAATAATGTAGACTCATCCATCAATGAGAAGATAGAAAAGGAAATAACGTGGCATTCCTCACACGTTTTCACCTCTTATAGAAGAAGAGTAACCAAAACCAAGGAGTGGGTATAGAATATATATATATATATATATATATATATATATATCTGTGTGTGTGTGTGTGTGCATATTCAATGAATACCAACTGAATGAGAAATTGGATCTATATCTCACAACTTATCCAAAGAAGAACTATAGTCAACTGTTCCAAAAGTCCCATAGTGATGCCCAACATCTCAACATCTTACATAAACATAAAATTAAATTATAATAATTCACCACAACTTGATAATATTATCTTTCTGCAGAATAGAATTTATCATATGGTTTTAGGTTCTATCACAAAAATGTTTCTCAATAGGGAAATAAATCATTTTCATTCTATGTCCAAATCTATATCAACCATCATAATTTTCACTATTCCAAATAATTGAGGAGAAATTGACTCAAATGATCCCAATATTTGGTACGATAGGAGGGTCTTATTCTAATAGTCATTAATGAAATAAAATGCCTAGCTGTAATAGATTCCAATGTTTGGGAGACTTAGCCGGGAACCCCACTTACAACACCCAAAACATTTTATTATTTGTTACCCTTTAATACATTCTATTAATTAGATAGCATATATTTCATAAATCCCTGATATTCATTGAAACAACAATTGGTTAATTATGAGATTGTCATAACCTATCCATTAATCATAAATTTTCCACTTCTGTGTTTTGAATCTTGAGAAAATGATATACACGGTTGTGATTAGGGATATATTTGGAGTCTAATATAATCAAGTTAGTTTTTATGGAATAGTAACTTACTCTTATGAAAAGTAACATATACTAATTAATAGTAACCTACCCATATGAATAGTAATACAAACCTTATGAATGGTAACCTTACTCATGAATGTATAAATAAAATGTAGGGACCTTAAAAATGAAGATGAATATTTTATGTGTTGTTATTTTTCGATTAAATATATATTTTAATTAAAAATTAAATTCTGCATATATAAAATTTTTTTTTTGAAAAATGGGTTACATTTTTATATTCAACACATCATAAATGGTTGTGGTGAATTATTTGGATTTTTATGAAATACTTGAACATTTTGTGAATAGTAATGTACATTAATTTACCATATAAATACAATCTAATTTAAATTTACTATTCCTAGCATTAGGAGTAATGAATGAACCTAAATATCGAACTCAGATGAAATTATACCTATTCTAGGTCATGGAATCCACTCTATTTCTTTTCTTTTGGAGAAATAATAAATTATTGATTATAATATTTAGGAAACACTCTTCCCCTCCACTATATAAAGTACCCCTCGCCCCCTTTTACTCCCACAACACTCAAGCTTCATTCTATTCCTAATTTCTACTCAAATATCTCACTATGCTTCTCTCCCACATCTTATACCTTCATGTATAAAAAGAGGCAAAAATACAAATGCTTTAAAGAGATTCTTACAGAGGAGTGCTCAAGAGGTGAATCTCTCTTCTCTTTTCTTTCAAATTCATTCAGAAGGTCCATTCATTTGGTTCAATCTACTATTCTCCCCACATCCAAATGATATGATAATTATAGAACATTATATTGACTGGAGTTTGATTATTCTAATTTATTGTATCATAATCATCTTCCTTTCCCCCACCCCTTACACTAAAAATGAATATGTCGTCCAAGATGTGTTAATTTATCACATTCAAGGAGGACAGGTTTTCAATTTCGTTTAATATCATCATGATAGGTCATGATAATTTATTAATTTATGAACCAGATAATAATCTATTAATCTTACCATATTTAATATCTTTTAATATTTACACACTCATAATATAAAATAATAATGTGAAATAAGTATATTATGTTCAAAACTGCCAATTTTATCCAAGCGTGTATCATTAACTTTTAACTTTTGAATAATCATATATGTATATAACATGAAACCATTATAATATCATTGTTAATTTCACAAATAATATATATTTACAATTCTGTATGTTTAGACACATTTCAAATAAACGTCATTCATGAATATAAGTAAACTAATCATGAAAACCAAGGAAGAAAATATTTGCAAAACAATAAAATTGAATATCTGAAACCCATCGAACAGATCATGAAAGAACTAAATAAGGTTATACTATATTAATTAAATGTTTATTAGGTTCAACAGTTATTAATTAATGAATCTATATTTTATTATTCATGTCCTTAAGATCAATTAAAAACACCTTCGGGCAAAAGTTAAGTGATCCTATCTTTCACTTTTATTCAAGAATCCACCTATGTTCTGTCCTTTTATTTTTAATTCCTAATGATGGAGTATGTTTTCAAACCTCCACCACACTACTATTATGATATTATAATGTAGATATACCCCCTTATATCTCATTAATCCCTCACAAGAACACCTGTTACAATGTTGAAATGTTTGTAAGGGGGTTCTAATCTCACTTTTAATTATGTGAGATTTTCCTTCTTCGCCAGTAATTTCATGAATATGTTGTATTGTGTACTTCCATTAGATATAAATTATTATTATTATTTTTATATTTAATGTATACTATGATTCATGTTATGATTATTAAACATTGGTCATACGGCTCAATTTATTAAATCATGGTAAGGGTCTCTGTCTCAATTTCCATTTCATTGAGACTTACTTGGAATTGTGAATCAAATCATTTTTATGTGGTATATCCACTGTCCATTTGAGATTATTTTTCATTTTAATATTTAAATATATTATATGTCCATTTTTTCAGGGATATGATTATTGTATTATGCTGTATAACCTTTTACATACTGTTTTTATTTTGGAATGATGTTTTAACTATTGAAATATTGATGAAATTGTATACTTAGTCTATAATGATATTGAGAAGGAATATTGTACATTTAGTAAATATATGTATTATAAATTCTTTGTACATGCAGTGATAGGTGATGTCCTCTATAGCTCTTCTATTCATCAACTTTTCTAATGAGACAAACCAATTGGCCACAAACCCTTTGTGTCTGTTTCGAAAAATCAGATGAGTTCCTACCCATAGACATAAACTTATTTGATTATATAGTTGAGTCATGTGTTATATACATGACATCCAGTTAATAATCAATCTCTTTATTCATTTATAATTATTAATATTGTTCTACATCCAATATGTCATGTTTCTAGGGTATGCTAAAATGGCACAATGAGGATCATCACCCGTAACTTTTTCTATAGAGATGAATTCTTGTTGAATTTAGAATTACTTTTGTTTCAACTTGTTCATAATCATTATCCTTTAAAGAAGATTGGATTAACCATTTGAGAACAATTAGTCTTAGTGGGTGATTTCGTGTGGGTCAAGCACTTGTGAAATCAGACCTTATCAGATATAACATCATCAGATGGTCTCCAATGGGTTTATTAATGGAGACATGAATTCCAAATTGCCATAGTATCCTTGATTCATGGTCCTGAATTCCTAATGTAGGTGATTGCTGATTAGTTATTCAGCCAATGACACATATAGAATCCATTGGTTGAAAGGATGGGAGGACAGGCTCACCACTCCCCTCTGACGGATGATTTTTTCCTACTCTGAGACTCTCTTATAGATTTAAATCATGTTCACATGCTCATTAATCCAAGTTTCATTCTTAAAGAGTGTGTCCATAGACTACCCTTGATTTGAAAAATCATTGAATGCATGCATATATTTGATACTATAGAAGTGATGCTGACTCAATCCCTATAATAAGACGCTCTAGAGTTTATCATCATCCAGGGGGAAGATGGTTACATGATGTTGGGTTGAGGTTCATAATAAGGGCTTCCTATGTATCCTATGGAGCGAAATAAGAACACACATAGTTCAGAATGTGTTGGGATTATGCATGGAAGTTTACCATTTAGTGAGAAATTATTGGGTTAACCATTGATTGGAGGGCACCATTTTCAGCTCATCCCTTTAGGTAGGTGTCCTAGGTATCTTGGTTTGATAAAGAATCAGACTTTTCATAGATTAGATGGTGTGAGGAATATGCATATGAGCTAAAAATTTGATAGATATAATTGGGTGGACCCTTTTAAATGGTCACCCTTTTGAACTCGGGCCTCTTGGAAGGCTTCCTACATATCCTTGGGAGAGAATTAGAGTTCTCGTAGTTTAGATTGTGTGGGGAATACATATGGGAGAAACCAATTTGTAGATAAATTATTGGTTTTCCCCTTTTGAGATTGGTCCTTTTGGTAGGCATCCTATATATCCTGATTTGGTTAGGAATCAGAGTTCTCATTATTCATATGGCATGGGTATTACGTATGCGAGATTTCCATTTGATAGACATGATTGGGTTGACCCTTTTTTATTGGAACCCTTTTGAGCTCAGGCCTCCTAGAAGTCATCATACATTTCCTCGGGAGAGGAATCATAGTTCCCATAGTTCAAATTCATGTGGATGTTGTAATCATCACAAACTTATATTCCCACATGTGTTAGGATCGGTGTAACAAACAAGAGAATGTCATGATTCAATAATGCACATGCATCCCACATATTGGTGGGAAAGGTAGAGCATATAGTAGAAGAGGTCGGGCTGACAGTGGGTGGGGGTGTGGAGCAATTAAACATTCAATGTGGAATGGCATTTAATGTCATGTTGCCCGACCTCAGAAAATTGGGGACTTACCTCAGTGGGATGGCCCTAGAACATCATATAAGGTATACCACAGTTTAAAGTCATATATCATGGATGGTGATTTCATATATTAATGTCCAGTGGATATAATTATTTGGGGTCTTGTAGTTTAGGGTAATGAGACGTGGACTACTTGTTATATAAACCATGATTAACTGGAAGAAAATCATGTTTGGATATTCTGATGTTCCTCGACCATGATATGCACAAAATGTGTTAAAAATCAGTATAGAGGATCCTATATCAAGACAGATGACATGAGGCATGGGAGACATTGAGGTGTAGAAATGTAGGAAAGGACTCACCAAATGATGAATTTTAATCTTTTTGTCAGGCCATTATTGTGGGCAATATATGCAGAGCAACCGAGGCATGATGCACATAGTCAAACAGAGGTGTCCTCAGGACAATGGCCATCCATCTTAGATAGATGGGGATGATTATGAAGATCTAAAATCACCCAGTATACTATAGTTTAAAGTCATATATCTTGTTTGATTATTAACTATATGATAATCATGTTGGGATGTTCTGAAATCCCTCAAATATGAGAGGGAAGGAATTTATAAACTGAAACTTCAGGGATTCTCGGAAAAGAGAAATGATATGGGACATAGATACCATTTAAGAATAAAAAGGTAGGAAATTAATCATAGGGGGAAGAATTTTCCTTTTGTGATGACCATTTTTTGGGGAACATACCCAGAACTAGTAGGGCATGATGTCCATAGTCAACCAAAGGTGTCCTCAGGACACTGGCCTTCTACTTCTATTGGCCATGGAGGTTTGTGAGGATCCAGAATCACCAGAGACATGAAGATTGATGGATTTAAAGGATGTTTTTGAGAATTTATGTAACATTAAATTTGTGATTTACCCTGGAGTTATAGGTTATCCTAGTATACGAGGTAGGTGATCAGGTTTTTCAGGAGGTGCATGGGGAATGTCTCTTCTCATGGTATTTATGGGGTGGATTTTTGGGAGGAAGATGGGTGCAGTGGGAAATTTCACCGACCTTGCTCGGAAAGTTTATGGTGTGACTCTCCATTTTTCATAGGGGTTAGTGATATAGGATATTGCTAGTTAGGATGGTACAAAGAGGAGATTTCTATGAACTTTCTTACACAATGGGGTATACGTACTTTCTTCCACATATGGGTGTCCACATATTGTCTTCCCCATATGGTAATCAAAAAACTATTTTATTATATTTCATTAGTGGTTCACTGGGTGACTGTGTAGGGCCTCACAAATATGGTTCACGGGATGGAGTCTGTGATCTTCATAGTGTTTTTGAGATTGAATATGTGAATTGGTTTGTTTGCAGGATGGAGTCCCGAAAACTACATCCGTAGTGGGAGAGATTTCTCCTTCACCCTCTATATTCTTTTTCCCTTTTTCACTCATCCCAGATCACTCCTCCCGTCTCTTCCTCATATCCCATGTGCTCATTTTATAAAAAATTGGGAAAAATCATATCTATGGGCTTGAGAAACCATTTGAGGAAGCCCATGGAGAGATATCTCGGTTTACGGAAGACTCGATCATCCATGGATTGTGGAGGAGTAGTATTCCGTCAACATATCCTCATCCATGAACCACACCATACATGGATATTGTATGTGGGCCATGCCTCTGTTAGATTCTTGCTATTGAAAATAGTTCACAACAACTATAGTTCTTGGGTGGAAAATTTCCATGGAAGACCTCTTTCCCTAGCCAACGCCTCACTAGCCACCATACTGAATGTCATCTGTGTACCCGTGGTTCATGTTTTATTCCTTTTGAGAACATTTCTCGAAAATTGGTATGTGACTAGGATGGATTCCTTTTATAAATGTGATATCAACCATTTTTTCTCAAATTTTCAATCCAATATTTATCTTTTTTCTTCATCCAACTTGTGGGAGTATTTTTCTTCCCTTTGAAGAATTGATGGGACCAACAAAATATCCACGAGGTTTTAAATATGAAAAAACATATGGATACATGTTAATTCATTGTTTATTAATGGTGTGTGATTTTCATTTTTTCACCATGTCATATTTGTTTATGATTTAGTTATTGACGATTCATGTTTCCTCTACTTTTCACCCTTACAGAGCACTTGTACTCACCACTATTATCTGTTTACCATCAAAAGATTATGAAGAGGATACTATTTATTGAGTTTCCAGGGATTCATTTCATTATTTTATATTATGTATTGTATTTTTTTTCATTCCCAATTTAATTTGAGTTATAACTATGTATCAAGTTTCTTCAGGACTACTAAACTGGTTGTTTTTTTTGGAATTTCATTTCTTTTAATCATTACAATGTATTAATTAATGTACCTAATCCATTCTATAGGGGTAAGGGTGTTATAATTGGTATCAAAAGATGTTTAGTAGCATTCATGGAAACTAGATTAGAAAATGTTGATTTTGGAAGAGAGTCGTATGGTGGTATTTGTGGATAAACATACAAGAACGTCCTAGAATGTTGGTATGGAATAGATTATGTGTATATTTCCAGAAAATACATCCATTTCTCTATACAAACAGGTAGAGGTGGATCTGGAAAAGATGTACATAGGAGTGAAATCTCAAAAAAAAAATCGAGCTAGTGTTTGGATATCTTGCTACAAGACAACGAGCATTGCTACCCTATTGGTTTTCCACTCCGAGGGGATATGCCTCAGATAATTCAAATTTTCTTAACAATCCATTATAAGGGATTTTAATATAAAATTTTACTTAGAGAAACCATGTCTATGACATTATTTATGCATAGAATTTTAATTTATGGTAAGTATGTTTTTAGTTGAGGTTATAAATTATGATTCATAATCTAATCTAGTGTATGTCAATATTTATATGTGGGGCCTAATGGATGAAGGGGAATCAATACTTATGGACAATGTAGGGATTTCCCCACTAAGAACTTCAACACAGTCCGTGTTGGATCAGATCAGTTCATGACTATATTGGGGTCAATAATTTCCTTTGGTGGAATTTTCTTACAAATATGGTTTCCATTTTAGTATAAATATGGTGCCATATGCAGAATTATTTGGTAATATATGTCTAAATACATATTTTTGTGATGTGGTTAGAAAAAGGAATGTTATTGGCCTAGAACATATCAAAGAGACAACTGCAAAGGTAAATAAAATTCAGGCCCATATTAAAGCATATCAAAGTAGGAAAAAAAGTTATTCTATTAAGAGGAGAATGGATTTGGAATTTCATGTATGAGATCATGTCTTTCTAAAATTATCTTCATGGAAGGGTTTCTTATGGTTTTCTAAGAAAGGGAAACTAAGCCCCAGGTACAATGGACGATTTGAAATTCTAGAAGGGATTAGAGTACAAGACTACCGTTTAGAAATGCCACCAAGTCTCTCAAAATTTCATAATGTGTTCCATGTTTCATTGTTAATGAAATACAAGCCAGACCCAACGAATGTATTCTCCTATGTAGAAATATATCTAGAACTTGATTTATCATATTGTGATGAGACTATCAAGATTCATGAAATAAGGGAGAAAGTACTGAGAAATCACACAACATGTCTACTAATTGATCTCTGGGGATTCCAAAAAATGGAAGAAGTGACATGGGGTCTAGAGGATGTTATGAAGAAGAACCACCCAAATATTATTGAAGGGATTTAAACATGAATAGTTTTGAGGATGATATTTCCGAAGTTGGGAATAATGTAACACCCCATATATTTTATGGTACGATTAACTTATATACATTATATTAATTAGATTGAAGATATTTCATAAACTATATAGTTCCTTTGAAACAACACTTTTTAATTTAACAGATAGTCCAAACCTATCCATTAAACATAAATTTACCAATTTTGTATTTTAAATTTTGAAAAACAGTAATACATGATTGTAATAATTGTTATATTTGGAGTATAATAAAATCATGTAATTTTTTGGTGAATACTAACCTACCCTTATGAATAGTAACATATTCTTATGAATAGTAACCTAAACAAATGAATACTAATATAATCCTTAGGAATGGAAACCTTACTCAGCAATGTATTAATAAAATTTAAGCACCATAAAAAGGAAGATGAATATTTCAGGGGTTGATATTTTTTTGTTAAATAATGATTTAAATTAAAAAAAAATTACTCATATTTAGAATTTTTTTAAAATATGGAGTTCATTTTTTAATTCTACTTGTCATTAAATTTTTAGGGTGTATTTTCTGGATATTTCTAAAATTCTTAATATTTTTAATAGTAAAATACATTAATTTACTGTATAGGTACATTATAATTTAAATTAACAATTCATAGAAACATTAGTGATGTAATCACCTATTTCACTAACTCACATGGACTTATTCATATTCTAGGTCATTGAATCCTCTCTATTGCTTGTGTTGTGGAGAAATAATAAATTAATGACTATAATATTAAGGAAACCCTCCGCCCTCCAATGTATAAACCACACCTCACCCCTTCCCCCCCCACTCCACTAAAGTTATATGTATTTAATTGTTTAATCTCAAATACCCCCTGCTCCTCTCCCACATCCAAACCTTCTAGTATCACCAAAATGCCAAAAAAAACTTAATGAGATTCTCAAGGAGGAGTACTCAAGAGGTGAACCTATCTTCTAATTTCATTCAAATTATTTTAAAGGTTTCATTCTTTTGTTTCACTCTTCTAAACTCCCCAAATCCAAATTAAATGATAATTATACTACCGCACATATAATTTTATTTTATTCTGATAATAGAATATTTAATCATCATCTCCATTTTCCCCCACTTCTTACACTAAAAATGAAAATACTTTTCGAGATGTGTTAATTTATCATATTAAAGGACGTGTGCTTTTCAATTTATATGAATATCTTCAAGACATATCCCAAAAAATTTTTAATGGTCGAATGATATAATTATATATGTATTTTACATAATTCAATGTTCTGTAGTCCATACACAAACATAATGTAAAATAATAATACAAAACAAGGTCGTTATGTTCAAAACTGACAAGTTAATCCAAGCACGTATCGTTAACTATTATCTAATGAGTCATCCTAGAGGTATATAACCATAAATCATTATAATATCATTTATAATGTTTCTAGTGATTTATATTTACAATTCTGTATGTTTAAAAACATTTAAAAATAATTTCAATTCATGAATACATGTAAACCGATCATGAAAACCTATGAAGAAAATGCTTCCAAAAAAATTAAATTAAGTCACTTAAACCCATAAAAAAGGGCATGAAATAAACTAATAAGGTTATAATATATCAATTAAATATTGATGAGATTATAATTTTTTTTATTAATGATGATAAATTTTATTATTCTGGTTATTATGATCAATCAAGAACACCTTCGGGTATAAGGTAATGGATCATCTCTTTCACTTTTAGTCAAGAATCCCCTTGTATTGTGTCCATTTATTTTTAATTAAAAATGATGGGGTATGTTTTCTAACCTCTAAAATAGTACCCTTATGATATTTAAATGATGTGATACCTTTTTACCTCTCATTAATCCCTCATGAAGTCACTTGGTACCATGCTGAAATGTTTGTAAGGGATTTCTTATCTCACTTTTAATTATGTGATATTTCTATTGTTCGCAACTTATTTCATGCATGGGGTTTATTGTGTACTTACTTTTGATAGAAATTATCATTATTATATTTATATTCATGTTATTATATGATTAATTTGGTGGTTATTAATTTGTGGTCATACAACTCCATTTATTACAACATGGTATGAGACTTTGTATGAATTTCCATTTCATTGAGACTTACATGGTGTTGTGAACCTAATCATTCTTATGTGGTATATCGACTATCAATTTGAGATCATTTTTTATTTGAAATTTGAAATTTATTATTTATCCATATATTGGTCTTATGGATATGATTGTTGTCTTAAGCCGTATACCTTTTTATATACAATGTTTTTTTGGAATGTAGTTTTAACTATGGAAATATTAATAAATATACATCCTCTACACTATATGGATATTGAGAAGGAATAATGTACTTCTATTAATTATATTTATAAATATTTATTTGGACACAAAGTGAGGTTGGGTCCCTCTATATCCCTTAGATGCATCGGCAGGATTAACGAGACAAATCAGTAGTCAACTAACACTTTTTTTGGTTTTCAAATATCAGATTGGCTTCTACCCACATACACAAATAGTTTTGATATTATAGTGGTATAATGTTCTAGATACATGATGTCCAACTAATAATAATTCTCTTTATTCATTTTCAGTTTTTACTAACCGTGAGTTTTCACTATAACAAAATCTATAGATGTAGGTTCATTCTCAGTTTATTAATGGCATTCGTTTTTCATTAAATCAGCATGCAATGTTTGTTTATGATTCATTTATTGTTGATTCATGTTTTTTCTACTTATAACCCTTACTGATCGTTTGATCACACCCCTTTCATTTTATTACATTCAACAATTTATGAATGGGAGACTATTTATTGTGATATTGTGGATGCAGTTTTTTAGTTTTGTTATGTATTGTATTTTTTTACCATTCTTAATGTAATTTGAGTAAAATATATGTATCTAGTTTAATAATGACTAGTAAACTTATCATTCATTTTAATAATTCCAATGTAATAAGTAATTCACTGGCTCCGGTCTAGAGGGATCGGGGTGTTCACCAGTGCCCCACCCAAATGGATTGTAATTCCTAGAATTGTAGTTAGGTAACACCACTACCTAGCCATGATCAAGTGTAACACATAGAATAATCTCTAGGGAACTCTACTACCCAACCCCCTGGAGAGTAATTCCCAAAAAAATTCCTTGATGAACTTCACAGCCCAACCATATTGTAGGGCAATGCCTCTAAAGCCGTGGTTATCATACATGATCAATGATGGAATTGGAAGTCAACTAAGCTCATATTTATTAGAAATTTCCACATTTTATCACAAAAGTCTCAACCAAGGGAACCCTCACATTATGCATGAATAAAAAATCAAGATAAGCTACTCATGGTCCAAATTCCAAGATCAGATGTAGGAGACATGGAACATTGATGTTTCATTGAAAAGAGGTACATAATATATCGGTGGCCAGCATGGAATATAGTCATATTATAATTAATATCTATGTCCTAACCATAACACATATTACATTCCATGTAGGCTTATACAATATGTATGTGTAGTACATGATGTCACTCAACCAATGTTCTAATGAAATCACGGAGCTCATTATTAGAACAATGTAAAAAACATAATTTCACTGATATGGATCTCAAAATGAACCTAGATGGCCAAACAGATCACACAATTATGATACTCATGAAAAAACAATTAGGATAAACTATTCAATAGGATCAATTGGATAACCATTGAAAAAGTCACATTTCACCGCACCACGCTAGAAGAGTGTATCATGAGATCGAGCTATGAGTCAAATATAAATACACCAAATTCTTCATGAAACATCCAGAATAATATCATGATCACTAAATCAAAGTTTTTTCTTCATTCTCACACCATACGAGGGAAATGCGTATGATTTAAGATAACACAGTACTAATAATTTTATTATTATTTACTATTTCATTGACCCAAGGAACGAGTATGGTAAAAGGTATCCAATGTTATTCTTAAAATGATCATCTCAATTCCATGCTCATGTTCCCAACGATGGTTCATCAATTAGATATCCAAAGAAAAAGATAGGGAAAAATTTTTTCCCAACAAAAAAATAATATTTTTATTATATCAATATTAATTTCATTTATATTCTCTTATTTATTACATTGAAATCATGCCTCAAAGGCTTGTGCACCATCATGGAGTTCCTCATCATCATATTTCCTTTTTGATTATTTTTTATTGAATATTATTATTATATAATAATAGATCCTAACATAAAGGGACCTCCCCTTCCATACCAAAAGTGTTGTATAGAATACCTCTTAACAAAAGGTTTAACCTTAATTCCATACTTCTATACTAAAAATTGTGATTTAATTTTATTATCATAGTATCAAAGTAATATTTACATAATTATCTCATGCTATAAAGGATTCAAATTACTACCCATTCTGCATGCCATTAATTAAAAATTAAATATCATTTAATTTTTATTAACTCACCACCAATAATAATAATAATAATATTATTATTATTTATGCTCTCCTTGTTCACCATTTCAAACCACCTCATTGGATAATAGATATTACCCACCATCACATCAACACTGATTCACCTCCACCGTGATATTTTTTACATGACCTCCTCTTGGAATCAATCATGTTACACCAGACTTCATCATCATACGCCAACTAGGAAAATATGATTCACTCATCCAAACTTGAAAAACCTATATTGACAACATTTATAGCCATTGTACCAAACTGATCCATTCACCAAACACCTTCCCACAAATTTATCAATCCATCCACAAAAAATAGATCTTCATGTCATTCATACTACCACAACAAATCTATGGGGTCCGATTACACCTGAACCTTTACCAGGAATGTTGAATCAAGACCTCATAGTCTAATGATGAACAATAATAAGAATAGTTGGAGAAAACAAAAATAGAAAATTTTTATTTATCGAGTCCTATCATTATTGGCCATTTGATCATGAACGAGGATCCCATAGTTAAAAATCAATTGAAAAAAATTAATTTCATTACATGGGCACATCAATAGGATGAAAAAGGGATAAATTCCAATAATAATGATCGATATACTCAATAGATTTAGAAAAAGAGAATAAAAATGAATTTATTAGTCATAAAATTATTATTGTCCAATCATTAGTAAATAATGCCTTCACCAATTATTTGGGAGGATTCTTCACATTCCTTGCATCATAATCTTCTCTAATAAAATGTTTTATTCTAATTCACAAACAACGGGGGGGTGAAAGATCTATAAATTTATCTTGATGTTTTTATGGATAAAAATGGATAGATTTTCCAGACATAAATCTTATAGGGTTATATATTGTGCAAAAAAACTAATCAATTAATTCATTCATTAAACACATCCCTAAAAAATAAATTTACCAGACATCCCATGCCGACCATCTTTAGTTCCCACATTGGAAAAAAAATTAAATTCAAACACAATAGTGGTCTCAAATTTTCCATTTGAGTGTCCATTGGATTGTTATTTATGAAACAGTTATTAAATAAATTAAATAAATTAATTATTATATCCAATGTACCCATTAAAAGATGCCTCATCCATACATTATGTTCTAAGCAACATTAGGTCCCACTTAATGAAAAATCCATGTTTTGTATTGAACTGTGGAATAATATTTCTAATCGAAGAAATTGATTATTATATATTATAATTTTTTAAAATAACTTTGTTTGTGAAATGAAAATATATTTAATATTTTTATGAAATTAAATAGCAGATCACATGGTTTCAGAATCATCTTTGTCTCAGTTCCTATCTCCAAATATATTTCTACAAATATTTCAATGTCTTACAAAACAAAACTAGAATCTTTAAAAAAATTTCCATGATTTGAATAATGGAGTAAGACTCAGGGGCTATGAATGAAGAAAAATTCACCTGATTTCAATGGTATGCATTAAATTTTATTTGAGATCTTGATAGTAAAATCAGTCATTTTTTACTTAGGATTGAATCCATAATGTTATAATAATTTAGCTTCCCGTGAATTCATAATCTATGAGAAACTTGCTCGATGTGCTGAGAGTGTATAAATGGACTTCTCTTACGATCACATGAACTATGACATCATGTTGCAAAATATATCCATGTGGGATGTTGTGGGTAAGAATCAATCAAATAAATCATATGGAAAAAAGGCCAGATTTTAGTTTTTTTAATGAGTATTAAAAAAAATTGTAAATTTCTTAAAATCATGAAATATTTTATATTTTGTTGCTATGGATACATGTCATGAGATTGAAATGAAAATTATTTTTTATTGGTATGATTTATTCTGATTAGAAAACTATAATGAGTTTTAAATGTGGTGATATGGGTAATTATGCAATACCTTTCCAATGATTGATTTGATCGAATAAAATCAACCAGATTATAAGAAAAAAGGTGTATTGAAATCCATTGTGACTACGTCAACAGATGTTGTGCCATAAAATGAAGTGGTATTATGCACATTGATTGTATACACATATTTTTATAATGTCTTATTTAATATATGGTCTACACATTCCATTATTTATGAATAATTTTCTAGTAAATTGAAAATTTTACCACATGAAATGAAACCATATATTATTTTTAAAATAGGAGGGGGAAATATTAAATCAAAAAATGATTTTAAGAAAATTTTTTCTAGTAGAAAAAAATTACATTGAAACATTTTTGATTTTCGCTTAGTAGAATTAGATTTTGGTCTAGGTATGTATTTACATTGTTTTTATCAGGCTAGGATTAATTATAGATAAAAAGAAGTAGTTTTTCAGAGATATTTTCAATTTATATAAAATAATGAACATGCTCCATTGATAATGTATAAAAAAGCAATGAAATTGTTAAAATATTAATGTGATTGTTATCGTTCACATATTTTTGAAAACAAGGAAAATACTTAGATAAAAGATGTGATAGTGGTAAATAAATACATAGATATTTTTCCAGATGAGTTTACTAGTGTTATAGTGGATTAGTATGTTTAATTTACTATTGAAATAATTCATATTTATATGCCAACATTGACACCCCCTTACCAATATTATCATGTGTATCTTCATGAATTGAATAATTAGTTACATAGTTTTTTAATGTCTTCATCGATCCTAGAACTTCACCTGGGGTGCTCCTATTTTGTTTGTTGAAAAAAAACATGGTTCCATGAGACTTTTCATTGATTATAGTGTTTTTAATAACATTACTATTAGTAATAAGTACATATAGCTACATATTTATGACTTGTATGATCGGATCAATAGTGCTCAATATTATTTCCAATATTGACTTGAAATATGGGTACCATCAGCTAAAGGTGATGGTGGATGAAATTACCAAAACAATGATTTAATCTATATATGGTCATTATGAGTTTGTTTTTATTCCCTCTGGTTTGTAGAATGATCATTCTATATTAATGAATATTGTGATTAGATTATTACATGAGTTTTGGGAAATGTTTTATTTGTTATATTTATTGATGATATATTGGTATTTTAAAAAGTTATTAAGATCATGAAAAAATATATAGATTGTATTGGAAACCATTAATGAAAATAATTATATGGAAAATTTATAAAATTTTATTTTTGGTTGCAACATATTTCTTTTCTTAGGAATATTATTAATTAGGATATCATAATAGTTGATCTTTTAAAAAAAGTGCATATTGAAATGTAAATACATAAAAACATTACAAAGATTTTTATTTTTCTTGTATTAGTAAGTTATTTCTTTTTGTTTGTTTAAAAATATTCATAGTTATCAAGCTTACTACCTATGTTAGCAAAAAAATGGGTTAAACTTACTTAGATAGAGGATTGTAATCTTTGTATTTAGGTACTAAAAATAGAATTAGTGAATGATTTATTTTTCGAACTGACATCCAAAAAAGCGATTTTATCATATACATTGATTCTTCTGAGATGGGAAATAGGTTTTTTATGTAGAATGATCATGAAATTACTTATGATTTTAAAAAAACTGAAACCAAATGAGTTAAATTATTGCAGATATGATCTAGAATTAGAATAAGTGTTTTTTCATCAAAAATATGGATACATAATTTATATGGATCCAAATGTGAAATGTATTCTAATGATAAATGTTTTACTTATATATTTACTCTAAATGAATTTAACATGAGGCATAGAAGATGCATTAAAATGATAATAGATTAATATTTGATGTTCAATTACAAACCCATAAAAAAACATTATAGAACATTCCACGAGTTAAATTCCCCATGAATCATTAACCATGATACCTTTTGAACATTTCCAATTGGATTATGATTTTATTAATTTTAACTTTAATTTATTGGTGTAAGAAAATTCTTCTATTTTGGGTGTCAGTACAGGACTCTTTGTCTGACATAATCGAGCATGTGTTGAAGGAAGGATGTGAGTTAGTGAAAAAGATATAATTGGTTAAAAAGATTATTTTTTCTTGAATTTATCTTTTATAAATATGATTTTTTATTTGGGTTGAGATTATAAGTTCCTTGTACTTCCCAGCTGAAGAATAAATTGTTATGTGAATGTTATAGTTCTCTATTTTCCAATTTATTTTGGCAGCACTCTGATATATAAGGACCTTAAGAGTGTTATTATATGGATGGACTAAAAATAGATATTTCTAATTTTACAATGAAATTTTTTACTTGTAAACATGTTAAAGATTAGTGATAACTCATATAGGGGATGATTTAGCCTTTTCCACTTCTAGAGTGGAAATAAGAAAATATAACGATGGATTTTGTGGTAGGAATACTAATGATTTCTTAAGGTAACAATGTGATTTGGGTTATTGTAGATCAACCAACTAATGATTCACATTTTATTCATGATCAATGTACTTTATCTCTATATTATCTATATCAACTATAAGTCAAAGAGATAGTTTGGTTATATTGAGTTTCTCTCTCTATTGTATCTGACTGTGATACCAAATTAACTTCCCTATTTTCAAAAGGCATTTATAATTCATTGGGAACTGAATTAAATTATTCCAAAGTCTTTCATCCCTAATCTGATGGGTGGAGCAATTGATAAAATAGACCTTGAATGACATGGTACATGCTTGTTCAAAGGAATTCTTGGAATGTTGAGAATCACATATTACTTTAGTTGAGTTTTCATATAATAATATTTTCTTTCCAGTACATATATGGAACCATTTGAGGCATTATATAGAATTTTGTGTCAAACACCATCATTTTGGGATGAAGTTAGGTAAAGATAGTTTATGGGACATAATTTGTAGAGAAAGTGGTTTATAAAGTGATGATGATCCAACAACACATATGGAGAACTCAGAGTAGGCATACACGTATCACAGATAACCGATGGAATTACTTTTCTTTGGAGGTATGTGATCATGTTTTCCTTAAAAATATCATTTTAAATGTTTTATGCAATTTAATAAGAAATGAAAGTAATGTACATAGTTAATGGGACCATTTGAAATTCTTAAGAACATTGGAAAATTGTCAACCAAGTAGCCTTGACTCCACCTTTATATTTGGTACACAATAATTTTCATGCTTCAGTTTTTAGAGAGAATGTTCCAGATTCATATAATGTTTTGAGCCAAGAGTTTGATCAGCTAGAAGAGAAACATTCATATGAAAACAAACATGCTATGATCCTTGATAATAGAGAGAATGTATTACAGAATAAGGTAATTTACAAGGTTACTATATTATAGAGAAAACACATGGTTGATGAAGTGACATGGGAATCTGAAAATGATATGATGGAAAGGTATTCTCATTTTTTAATAATTGAAATAAAAATTTGAAGATGAAATTTCCAGAATGTGGGAATAATGTAATGACCCATGTACTTATAATTTTTTTACCTCATTTCATAATTAAATATTTAATTGCATTATATTTTTTAATTAATTCAATGATATTTAAATAAATATTGGAATATATACTAATATATTAGTAACCTCGCCTATGAGATAATAAATAAATGTTTTCCAAATTAGAAGTGAAAATATGATATATTAATATCATGTAATAAGTCTATAAATGTAACACATGGATGTTTTTATGGAATATTTTATTTAAATAATTCAAATTCATTAGTATCATGAATTTCATGAAATCATGAGTTTAAAAAAACCATGATATTCATATATTATAAAATTACCATTATATCTGAGCTATTATGTGTGCGGGAATAAGTACAACTAACTTAAGAAAATTCATTATGAATTCAATGAATATCAATTATTTATGAAAAATTTAAATTGGATATTTTTTGAGTGAATTACTATTTTTAATGAAATTTATGTGATATATATAATTTATACATAATAAAATATTTTTAATATTCATCCAACTGATATTTTAACCAGTAGCTGTGAATAAACCCAATTTTTGTTATAAAAAATTATATTTTTCTAAAAGGTTAATCATACGACTTCGAATGGTGACCCCATATTAAATTAAATTTATTAACCAATAATATTTTTTATATGAAAACATAAACATGTTATAATAATGTGTGATATAAAAATTTACTTTGGATGAATTTCTTAAAACCGTCAAGTTTTGATGAATAGTAAAAATACAATAAATTTTAATTGAAAACATCTTTGTTCATAAAGATAATTAATATGGTTTAATTAGTTTTTTGAATAATTTTAATGTATTAATATAATATATATTAATCATTAAATATAATTTATTCCATTAATATTAATATTACATTGAATTCATATGTAAAAACCTTTTATTCTTATGTGATGTTTTAACTTTTATAAACAAGTTCTCTCATTCTAAATTGGGATTTATTTTTAAATAATTACTGAAACATCGATGACTTTAATTGTAAAAAATAGATTCATTATTTTAAATCAGTATTTCCAAATTATGTTAATAGCATACCTTTATTTTTTTCATTATAAATAGTAACTTTCGTAATTGTTTTTATTACAATGGTTAAAATTAAATTTGGTGATTAAGGGTAAAAATAATATTATAAAAATAAATTAAATTCAATAAAATTCCTATTGGATGGATAAATTATACCCTTATCATTATTTTTCTAAATGGAATCACTTAATGGCCACTAACCCTATAATATGACTAGAATATAATAAAAACTAATGAACATGAAAAAATGTTACAAAATAATTTTATATAAGTATATTAATTTTAATATATGGATATTATGGAGTTAATATTTAAAATAAGTAATATTTGGAAATAGGAAATAATACCTAAATCATATAAATTTATTTATAATTCTTAGATATTAAAAAATTAAATTAATTATGGCATAATACCAATTAAGAAATAATTTTATTAATAGAAATTTCAAATAAATGGTTTTAACAATTTTAAAAGAAACAAGATTTAATTATTTATTATTATCAAAGAAGGTTATAAGTTCCTATGACATTTTATTAGTATATAAAATATATAATTTCGATGTTATCATATGTTTGGATTTTATTTACATTCATATAAATCAATAGTGTCCAAATTGACACTATAAATATTTTATAGAAATAATAAATTATTTAATTATTTAAAAATCAAAAAACTATTTAAAAATTCTAAAGATTATATAATAATGTATAAAATGACTTTAATTGTCCAATTATTGGATATTTACAACACATAAATAAATACTCCTAACCATTTAATATTTAGAATATTACTACCCCAATTAAAATTGAACAGATTAAATAAGGATAAATCAAAATGATAAGGTTTAAAAAAAATTAAACATGTCTAATTTTTATTGGTTGAGAGTATTTAGACCAATATCCATATTATTCAAAATATAATTTAATTTGGTGGAGTTTTAATTAAATATTAAATTTATATTTATTTAATAGATTGGGTATTTCCAAAGGTGCCCCCACCATCTCTTATAAAATGGTACCTATCCTTTTATTTTTATAACACCACTAAAGCCCTTTTTCTCTACCAAAAACTACCCATTTCCCCTCCCAACATCCCTTAAACCATTCTATAGGGAAAAAATTGTTAATAAATACATCCCAAGAAGATATTTTGTGCAAATCCATTAGAAATACTTGTAAAATTAGTGATTTTTTTATTAGCTCTTTGAAAATTCATTTATTTTTATACATACTATAATAATGTTATTTCCATAATAAACTAACAAATAATGTATATAATATATGATTATATGTTATTATAACTATTTTACAACCTTATACATACTTTTATCCATCGAATGAATAACAATATCACAATGCTTGCGAACGTATGGCATATTATCTTCCTCGTGTAGTGTAATTTTTTATTCAAGAATAAATTATCTGATGGGTATAATGATAAGTATAATGTATTTAAATAATAAATATAATTTTATAATTATTTTATATAATTAATATACCATCAAATTTTGTACCATTTAACTTTTATGGGAATGTTACAGTCGCTCGTGTGTGCGTATGACCAACAGTCTCCACAACACAATGAGATTTATTCACCCCAATAACAATTCAAGAATTTTTATAAAAATTATGTTATGCATAAAAATAATAATTATAAACTTAATTTAATTTTTTAAATGAATAAAATACATCCTAATCATAAAAAACGTGACATACATGGAAAATCAGAAATGAGATAATGAAGCAGCTAACACATGAAATAATGAAAATATTGAAACCCTATAAACAGAATGATATAATATGATCATATATGATATCATATATATTTATATGGTTATTGTATAATTCAATAACATACATTTACATTTATAAAGTTGGTTAACACACCCTCAACTAATGGAAAGTAGAATGTAATTTTAATACGTGGGTATTTACTTGGGAATATTTATCATCCGCATAAATTTTTCCTAAGTATTTAATATTATTTACACTATACTAAAACTTTTTAATTTTAATATTACACATAGATTAATTTTAATTAAACTTTATAAATGGAATCTTTTGATAATATTCTATTTGAGGTAATTTTTTATTTTCCTACAAAAGCACTAGGATAATGTTTATTAACTTATACAACCTGGATATTTTATAACACATTCTTAACACCTAATTTCCATGAAATATACTCTACAATATTTCTAGTTAATTTTCAATTTAATTTATTTCATTTAATTATTTTGGTTTTTTGAAAAAGAATATGTTTTTGATGAAGACATGATATTTTTCCCAATAATTAATTTTATGTATTTTAAAAAAAATATTTTCTATATAATATAATATAGAGATATTTTTATATTCCTATTAATACATTGATTTATTTTATTTATTATGGAATTATATTTATGAAATCCTGTTATATTATATGAATTATTATGGAATGATGTTTAAGAAACCCATTTTTTCATGGGTTAGGAAATGGTGAATGATTTATGTTTCTGTGGAACATGTAAGAAAGATTACATTATGATATGGGTGTGGAATATATCTCCCTACAATTCATTGGGTAAGGATTTATATCTAATGAGATAGACAAGACTGGAAAGAAAAGTAAATCTGGTTCAGTAATACATGGATGGAAGAACTAGTAAAATCGGTTCAATAATGGAGTTTTCCCTCTATGATGGTCTTGTAAATGAAACATGAATAATATGATATGATTTTCTATGATTATGTGTATTCCAAAAAACATCATGTCTTATGTTATTACTTTTGTTATTATATCCCTTAATTGTTATAAATTTGTATCCCATGACCTGATATCGTGGTTTTTCATATGTGGGAAAAGGCATTAAAATTTTATGTTATTATATCTTATGAATATGATATGACTGATATTTCCATTTTACAGCCTTAATGATCATTTTATCTCACCATTTCATATGTTTCATTTCCCCTAGTAATATAGAAGGGTAATAATTATTCTATGTAAAAAAGGAGTCAATTTATAATGAAATGAGTGGGAAGAAATATATATGTTTATTTAACCATTGGTTTATGTTTCCTAGTTTCTAGTGTCACTATACATATATTGTTCTGTTTTTAATTTATTATATGTTTTAATGTATATAGTTAAATATTGAATTAATATCAATGTATGTAATATATGGGTCGTTATAGTTGGCATCATAAGAAATGTATAGTTAACCATTGGAAACTTGGAAGAGAAATCCTTAGTAAGAACCCTTTGGATATGTTTATATATTTTATAAAATCATTGTGTTTTATAAATGACCACGAATAACATAGGATAATATATAATGTTTCCTAAAATTTGTGATTTATGTGGTTTTCGTGTTATGAGTAGTATTGCTCACACTATGCTTCTTGATTTTAGTAAGTGGGTAAAACCCAAAGGAGCCGTGTTAATGATGAATGTGATGTGAAATGTAATGATTGTACTCCCTAGAAACAAAATTATTTGGGGGATTAAATGAAAAATATTTTATCTATTCTTAGACAACCTTCTCATGTTATGAATCATACATGACTTCCAAATGTCAAAAATAGGGAGAAACATTCTGTTGAGTCCTTCATGAGGAAGCTTCCATATTCATTCAGTGGTTCTTCCAATCCAATAGTTTCTGAGCAATGGATCAGTACCACTAATAAGGTATTTTATTTTCTATAATGTTAGGAACAAGATAATTTCATCATAGTAGTCTAAATTTTAGAAGGTGAAGTAGATCAAGGGTTGAATCTTGTCAGGAAAAAGAGGAAAATAGATGAAATTGAGTCCATGGAACGTGTTGAGTTCATAAACATATTTTTAAATAAGTAAAATCCTCATATTATTCAAAAAAATATTGATAAAGAGTTATATAATCTTAATAAAAATGATGGTGAATCTGCTGGTACCTATGAAGAAAATTTTTCAAGTATTGTAAGGGATGCTTCTTGAATTATCATCCAACCCGATGGTAAAATTATTTGATTCTACAGTATCATAAAACCCAGTATCCAAAGGGAATTAGATATAACAGAAATTTAATATCTACAAGGAAATCATTTGATATGCTCTTAAGGTTAAGAGGAGATTGGAGTAACCCATTAGTCCTATCGATTTGACATGATGTGAAAAAATGGAATTCATATGAAAATCTGAAGAACACAATGAAAAGAAGATGTGTTTTCCATTATTCTAATGGTGTATAAAGAAACATATAAGTAATTGTAATAATGAAACTATTTTTTATTTTACATGTTGAAAAGATGTTCATCAGGAAGTTGAATACTGAAGTGATGGGAGTAAGATGACAATTGATTTTATGTAATAAAAAGCGTCACAGAATTAACCTCTTACACTTCAATACTATAAGTGCACAGAAACGAGGAATTATTCCATTCAATGACCAAATTCAAGAATTATTGATGATCCACGACATTAAAAACTATTATGAAAAAATACATTTGAACGGAACACACAATCACTATCGACAACATGGAGTATGATAATGATGTGGGGAACGGTAATCTTATCATCCACTCTAAAGTTAAAAATGTTTCATTAGATTATGGAAGAACCACTCTTTTATTTTTGAATATTTTTCCAAGGGTATCATCGTATTTTATTAACAATTATATATTGAGGTAGCTGCGATGACTCATAATGGAACAACATTCGCATAAACTATTTATAATTCTTCTCTAGTGGAAGTTTGTGGGAAAGTTATTCCTACAAATATTGTGATCGTTCATATAATGAAATTTGATGTGATTCATGGAATACATTGTTCTTCCTATATATATCAGATATCGATTTCCAAGGATTGGTTGTCACATTTCATATTCCAGATCAAACTCTGATCATCTATCATTGCATGGATGAATATAAGCATCAAATAAAAATTTCTTACATATTATGGTTTTTGATTTATATATATGAAGTTTATTTATCTCAAATGGTTGGGGAGAAACTCATGATTAATAATATTCCCATTATACCAGAGTTTGATGATGCATTTTTTGAGTAATTTCCGGGTCATCCACCAAATAATGAAGTTGATTTTTTAATATAAATCATACCGGGTTTTATTCTTTTTTGAATGAAAACGTATAGAATGAACCCATTTGAGTTTTAGGAATTGAATAAGGAACTCCAAGAGAATCCTAATAAGGGATTCATAATCACTAGTGGATCACCATGGGGGGATCCCATTTTTTTAGATGAATGATGAATAAATGTAGTATTTATTGATTATCAACAACATAAGAAGATCACAATCAAGAACAAATATCCTCTTCCCCGTATGGATGACTTAATCAATCAACTACACAAAGATCAATATGTTTCCATGATTGATCATCATTTCTGATATCACCAATAAAGGGTCAAGAAGAAGGATATACCAATAGAAACACTCTATACAATGTATAAACACTATGAATTTATAATGACACAATTTGGTATTACTAATTCCACTTCTATCTTTGGAGACCTAATGAGTAGAGTCTTTAGAGACAGTCCTTATCAATTTGCGGTAGTCATTATAGATGATATTCTTGTTTATTCGAAGAGTAAGGAAGAAAATGAATACCAATTGAATATTTATAATGAATACCCTAAGAAACTATATGACTAATTAAAAATTTAAAAAGTTTAAATTTGGGTTCAAAAAGTTTCATTTGTGGGACACAAAATCCAAACAGATGCGATATATTTGGATCTATCAAAAACAGAAGTTGATGAATGTTGGTTGAGACAAATAATGGAAACTGATATATAATGTTTTCATAGTTTTAGTGGATATTGTTTATATTTTGTGAAATATTTTTCATGATTATCTAATACACTCACCATATTGACTAAAAAAGATGTATCGTTCGTATGTATGGGGGAATGCAATGAGAATTTCAAAGAGTTAAATAGAAGGTTAGCCAGTGAACTATTTCTCACACTGCATTATAGTGGAGAAATATTTTTGATCTATAGTGATAAAACCAATAAGGGGTTGGGATATGTTCTAAAGAATAATGATAGAGTAATAGCTTATGATTCATGATAGTTGAATATCTATGATTAAAAATACACAACTCATGATTTAGAGTTATCTGCAATAATCATTGCATTAAACTCATGGAGATATTATCTTTATATTGAATGGTGTGATATTTATAATGATAATAAAATTTTAATGTATATTATAACACAAAAGGAGCTGAATATTATCCATAGAAGATGGTTGGAGTTGATTAATGATTATGACTGCTCAATACATTTACACCCTAGGAATGCGAAGAAGATGATAGATTCGTTGAGTCATCAAGACCATGCTTGCCTATTAATGATGAGGAAAAAAAAGATCCAATATTTATTGATTTTCAATGGATGGATATTTAAATTTAAATGTAATTAGAGAAATATTATCCTTCTCAAATGATAATTCATCCATATTGACAAGTGATGATTATGTAGGAATAGAATAAAGATGTGGATCTACACATGTAGGTGAGAAATGTTTCGGAATTAAACCTTGATTATGATTAAATAATAAGAATCTGGATTTATATTTGTCTTCTGCCCATACCAAAATTAAAGAAAGAGTTATTGGCTCAGGCTAAATATTCTTCATTCTCTATAAAACCATAAGGTAAAATGGTGTACAGGGACCTGAAAGAGTATTTTTTTGTGGGATAGAATGAAAAGGGATGTTTTCGAATATTTATCTTGAAAATTGGTTTGTCATCATGTTAATGATGAGAAATAGAAGACTAAGTGGATGTTACAACCATTACCCTTATCGGAATGGAAATGTGAAAACATTACTATGGACTTTGTCTTCCTACTTCCCAAAACATCCATAGGAAATAATACTATCTGGGTTATAGTTGATTTATTTATTATGTATGCACACTTCATTACTATAAGAGAGGATTTATCTCTAGATAATGTTGGAAGAATATAAGTAAAGTATATGGTATGATTTAATGGAGTACCAATTTCTATTATATCTGATCGGGATCTGAGGGTTACCATTATGTTCTATTGAAGTATTAAACAATCTCTAGATATAGAGTTATGTTTTAGTACTAGTTATCCTCATTAGATATAAAGTTAGTCTAAGAGTAAAATTCAAACTCTAGAATATATGTTGAGATATTTACCTATTTATTTAAAAGGTTGTTGATATCAACGTATACCTTTGTGTAATTTCACTACAGTAATAATTTTATTACTATAGTATTCAGATGTCTCCTTATGAAGGCCTCGATGGAAAAAAGTAAAGATCTACAAATTGTTGGGATGAAGTTGGGGAATGGAAACTATTAGGACATGATCATGTTTATGAAATAGAAGAAAAACTCAAATCGATTCAAAAAAACATAAGAATAGATTAGTATCTACAAAAGAGTTATGATTAAAATAAATGAAATTTTCAAGGGTTTTAATATGGTAATAAGGTGTTTCAATAAATTTCTCCCTGGAAGGGAGTGATGAGATTTGGAAATAAGGGAATCCTGAGCCCTAGGTATATCTATCCTTTTGAAATTATAGATCGTGTTGGAAAGGTAGCATACCAATTGGCACATCTGTGGAATATCTAAGATGTTCATGATGTGTTTCACGTATCTCTTCTAAGAATGCAAATACTCAATTCTTCACATGTACTAAAAAAATTCATACCACTGGATAACATTCTTTCTTATGAAGAATAAATGATATTGATTATAGATCATAGATAAAAAGTAATTTGAAACAAGAACAGTTGTGTAGTTAATGTTTTATCGAGTAACAAATAATTTGATGAATTTACATAGGAAATTGTGGATATGCCAAGGGAGAGGTATCCTCATATTTTTGTTTCCAAATGATGAATTTTGAGGAATAAATTATGTTTAAAGGGGTAGAATTCAACGTCCAGATTAATTTATATAATATTTTGTTTAAATAATTTTAATTAATCAGTTTATCGAATTGTGCACAATAGTGAGTTTAATATAACTATGATATGACCATAACATAAATTTACCATTATTTTATAGTCATTATGTTAGCGGGAAAATGTATAACTATCTAATGAAAATGCATTATGAAATATTTGGCTGTTAATTGTTTTTAAAAAAAAAATTCTTTATTTTATTTTTGAGTGATTTAAAATTTTTACTGATATTAATGATATATATTTAAATGTTGGATACATAAAAACTACATTTATTTTCATCCAATGGATATTATAATAATAGGGTGTGAATAGACCCTATTTATTGTATAAAAACATGTATATTTTTTAAATGGGTAATCTTACGCCATTGATTAGAGAAACACATGAAAATTAAGAAATTTACACATTAATAATTTTTATATAAAAATATTAATTTTTTTTAATGTGGGATATAAAATGTTAATCTACATGAAATACTGATATTTGTCTGATACCATTTATGTTTTGTCAAATATTACAAATACACTAAACAACATGTGAAGACCATTTTTTCATGGAAAAAATTTATATAGATTAATTATAATATTTAATGGTTTAAAAGTATAAATAAAATATATTTTTATCATTAAATATAATGTATTTCATTCACATTAATTTTACATTGAATTCATATGTTAAATTTTTTTAATATTTTTCAATGTTTTATCTTTTGAAAACACGTTCTCAAATTCTGATAATGGGATTGATTTTAAATTAATTACTAAAAATTATGTGTATTGAATTTTTTAAAATTGACTCCATATTTTGGATCATTAGGATTATATTATATTAATATGATAATTTTAATTTTGGGTGTTATGAATTCTAACTTTGGTAATTATTTTTGTTACCTAGGTTGAAGGTAAATCAGGTAATTAAAAGTAACAATAATATTATAAAATTACCTCAATACCTATCATAATCCTATTGGATGACTAAATAATAAACTTATATTATATTATTAGAAATTTATTTACGTAAATCCCACTTACCCAGGAATATGACATCAATATAATTAAATCCAATTAATGTGAAAAAATGCCACAATCTCATTTTATAAAAGTTTATTAATTATAATATATGTATAACCAGAAGATAGTATTGTTTATATGTAGTTATTGGAAATAAAAAATAATTACCTACATCATAGAAAATTATTTATAATTTTTAGATATTAAATAATTACCATGAATGTAGATAAAATAATGGTCCAAAATTATTTTATAAATAGATATATCAAATAAATTATTTTTAAATTATTAAAAGAAATTTAATATAAATTAATGCGCTCCATGAATTTTCTAGGATAAAATTACATGTCAGTAGTATATTAAATATTCTTTTTCAAATTTATCTTAAATTTGGATTTCATTTTATGTAAAATAAATAAAGTGTCAAAATTTATACTATTGATATTTAAAAAAAATATTGTCTTATTAAACTATTTAAAAACCAGAAAAATATTTATAAATTACAAAGTAGAAATTATATTGCCTAAAACGTCATAATCTATCAAATTATGGAAAACTAGAAATAAATAACTAATTATTTATAACCATTTAGTATTTATAATATTATTACCATAATTAAAATTAAATATATTAAACAAAGATAAATCAAACTGATAAGGTTTAAAAAAATCAGAACATGTCTAACATTAATCAATTGAGATTTTTTACCCATACTAATCTTATCTTCTAAATAATCAACTTTTAAATAATTTTAATTTAAAAATTTATTTAATATGGATGATGATTCATTTATAATATTGATTGGTTTATGTGAGTTTTACCCTTATCTAATGATTATGACATTCAGAGTTTTATAAATCATACTAAGAACCTAGTGTATAATTCTCATTTCAAGAATAGTGAAATGAAATAACACTTCCTCAAAGAGATTTTGGGGAGGAATGAACTAAATTTAATTTTCATTCCTACAATTATGTGTGATTCTAATATATACACTAAACCATTATTTAAGTTATCATTTCATAAGATTATTTTTATAATGGTTGTTTAAAAACATTGTCATTAATGATAAAGTGTGGGAATCTATACCCTATATCATCTTGTATTTTGATAGTTTAGTCAAAAGGAGTGAGTTTTACTATAATGATATCCTTTGGTATGTTGTAATTTTTTAATAAAGTTCATATTTTTAGTGGGAGTTATTAAAATTGGTTAGATTTGTTTCCATACTCTATGAACATATTTTAATGTTTTTATGTGGATGTTGTCAAATTTAATCTTCATTTTCAATTGTTATTGTTAATTAATTATCAGAAATAAAGTATTTATTTTATATGTTTATAATAAAATTATCATAAGTTATGATAGAAATGTTTTGAAGTCACTAATTATGGAAAACATTATATTATAGTTCAATAATTATTCTTTATTATACATTGTTTCCTAAAATTGCGGTAATATTTTATGTTAATCAATTCATTACATGTTTATCAATGTATAAAAGATTTAGGTACAATTTTTTAGAAAAAAATCCATTATGAGATATTTTTGAGACAAATTTGCTTGGGTAACTTTTAAGAAGATGTTTATTGATGATGGGTTTCACAAAGTGTATTCATGTTTTTTTTCAAATTTGAATAACCTAATATTGAAGAAATTTACTTATAATGGGATTATAAATTTTTTAGATGAATTATATCACATGTAATAAATGATCTTGAGTTCATCAAACTAATGAGACTTATCTACTGTGATTTCCAAACATGCTTTCTCTAAATGATAATATATGTTTTCTCTCAATATTCATAATAACAATTGATTAGAAAATATAAACCAAAATATTCATTATTTATCATGAAGTTAGAAATAAAAATATTTCTGAAATATATCATATTTCATGATTATATCCAAATGGTTAGAATAAATTTCATTTGAAAAATGATTATTCTATGAATATGTTTGTAGTTAAATTGGTATATTTTTATTCCAAAGGATTTGAATAGAAACAATCCTGATTTAAAGGTTATTCATTAGATCTGGGGATGTTAGATTTCAATTTCATGGGATCATGTTCATCAGATGAACCTTTTTTCAAAGCTATCAATTAGAGTTCTTTAGATAATAGAAATCATCCATTTCATTTTGATGGTTGTTTATATATTCAATTAATGTATTGTTAAGAATGAACTCATCCCAAAAACTATTTTTATCTTTTTAATGAAGATGGTGAAATGACATTGTACAACATTTTAGTCATAATGTGAACAAGTATTATATTGATTGAGAAAAAGTATCCAATAAATCAGATAGAAAGATACATTAGAAGTAATCAAGAAAAGATTAATTGATAAGAGGATTCTGAGAAATTATAATGTTCAAAGGTATCCATTGTAGGTTATCAAATAGATGGAGATTATTGAAAAATAAAATAAATAGGATTATATTATGACATTCTAGAAAACATCCTAGAGTTTAATTTTTTAGATGAAATTATTGGGGATATATGAGAAGGAAGTATATAAGGGATTTAAAAAATCATTATAAAAATAATAAATGTTACTTTGTAATGATTATCATTCAATATTCCAAAAAATAAAATATATGGATCTTAATTCTTATTAACTCATACAGAATATTGATGATAAATAATTATGTTGTGCTTTATGAAAATATTATTCTTTTTAATAGGATTGAATGTTGTCATTAGAAAGAATTTTTTGAGTGGGACTCATAGTTTTTTGGTTTGATGTATAGAGTTGATTTAAATTCTAAATCCTTAATGGAAATAAAAATGAATCCTATATAATGGGTTGATGATGTGATAAATATTTCAGTTGATTATGGTAACTAGGAAAAGTGTTGAAAAAGTGGAGATTCAATCTGATAAAGTAATTTAGTTGGAATCAATATAATGGGTACTGAATGGTGTTTTATAATCAGTTGGTATCATAAATAATTTTTAAGAGTAAATCATACTAATTGGTTGAACAAGAAGAAGATAAAAAGTCCGAAAAAGAGATCAGTCAAATATATGTGATCATCCAAACAGAATTGATTGGATGAACAATGTACTAGACTTTGCATTATCATATATTGTATAACATGAGAGGAAAAGATCATATATAAATCTTCATAAAGAATTCTATGATATATTCTTGCCAATCAACAATCATGAAAGTTATAATAACATTTATGAAGAGAATGTTTGGGGAAATTTCATGAATTATAGTAACAATTTTCTAAATATTATTGATAATGTTTCAAAGAGCTGATACAAATATTTTATCTAATATTTCTTCCTATATATGGCATTCAACATAGATTAACTATTTTTCTATGAAAGATAAAAGATGTTCCTTGTTTTTACCACTAAAAGGATTATCCTCTAATGGTTTGTGTGTTTATGTATTTATAGTGAACATTTTAAAACTATAAATACTCTAACTGATTAGTAATCTGTTTAATTACATGGGATCATTTGGTTGTACATTTATAATTAAATATCTGTATATTAATTTCTAAAAAATAGGAAGTGAATTCATTTTTAATATATGAATACTTAAAAAGAAAAGATCAATAATTCACCCCCTCACAGTGATCCCATAGAACAAGACTTTTCTATTCAGAATGTCCCTTTATCAGCGCTCTTTTAGTGCTATTAATGATGTCCTTTATCAGTACTCAAAAAAGTGATGATAAAGGCACCTTCCCTTACACCTGCACAACTAGCACCTATACACCTGCACACCTGCAGAAACTAGTACATGCACACCTATACGAAATAGCACCTACACAACTACACAAAATAGAACCTGCACACAATTTTTTGACAAACAATGCTATATATATTTACTTAACATCATGAATACAAAAAAACACACTTATATATATATTTCAAACAATTTTTTACAAGGTTACAATTACAATTATACAACAATAGTTCTAAACAGTAATGTTTCATCCTTTGATATCTGTGATCCTCTCTGAAAAATTGTCTTCAATGGTATTTGTTGCAGAACAAATCATCCGAACTCAAGGAAAAAAATTCACCTATATAAGAATAATAGATTATGTTAGAAATACAATAATGAAATAAATTAAAACATTAATATGAAATAATACATTAATATTGAAATATGAAACTAAGATATGGATATTATAAACTCAAATGATTTTATTCTGATAATAATGAAAGAGAATAATGTAAAATCAATATGTTTTTGGATGATTTATCTAATTTAATAAATACTAAGACTTTATATAATGAAATGATTTACCAGTCATAGCGTCCGTCAGATTGAGGTGTGGTTGTTTTGTAAACATCAGAAATGACTCATGGTTCATTTTTCTAATGTTTCAAAACAGTCCTAACATGTTGTCTCGGTTTTCCGTATGTAACTTGTGTTGTTTTTTAAAGTTAATGTCAATTTGAAACTAATATCAGACACTTTTATCCATACCGATCACACCGTGCATCAAATTGAGGTGCGGTAGATTTATAAACATCACAAATTACTCACGGATCTTTTTTCTAAAGTATCAAAATAATCCGAACGCATTTTCTTGGTTTTCCGTATGTCACATGTGTTGTTTTCTAAAGTTAATGTCAATTTAAAAATGATATCAGACGATTTTATCCATACCTATCACACTGTGCATCAGATTGAGGTGCCATCGATTCGTACAACTCCAAAATGACCCATGGATCATTGTCTTAAGTATAAAAACAACTGAACACAATTTCATGGTTATTCTTATGTCACATGTGTTGTTTCTAATGTTAATGTCAATTTCAAACTAATATCATACAGTTTTAGTCATACGAATCCCATTGTGAATCAGATTAAGGTGTGATTGATTTTTACACATCAAAAATGACTAATGGATCATTCTCATAAAGTATAAAAAACATAATGTGTTTTCTCAGTATTCTGTATGTTAGTACGGTTGTTTTCTAAAGTTAATGTCAATTTGAAACTGATATGAGACACTTTTAGCCATATTGGCCACACCGTGCATCGAATTGATGTGCGGTCTATTCATACACATCACAAATGACTCATTTATTGTTTTCCTAAAGTATTGAAAAAATCTAAATGCGTTTTCCCGGTATTCAGTATGTCAGTAGTATTGTTTTCTAATGTTTATGTCAATCTGATGCAGATATCAGTCACTTTTATCCATACCGATCACACTGTGGGTCGCACTGAGGTACGGTTGATTTTTACACATCACAAATGACTCATCGATCGTTTTCCTAAACTATCAAAACAATCTGAATGCTTTTTCACGATTTTCATAATGTCACTTGTGTTGATTTCCAATGTTAATGTCAATTTGAAACTGATATTAGACACTTTTCACCATATCGGTCACACCATGTATCAAATTGAGGTGCGGTAGATTTTTAAACATCAAAAATGACTTATGAATCATTTTATTAATGTAACAAATCAATCCAAATTCTGTTTCTTGGTATTCCGTATGTCAGTAGTGTTGTTTTCAAAATTTAATGTCAATTTGAAACTGATATCAGACACTTTTAGCGATACCAGTAACACCGTGCATCCGATTGAGGTGCGGTCGATTTTTACATGTCACAAATGACTCATAGATTTTGGTCCAAAAGTATCAAAACAATAAAACGCATTTTCTCAGTTTTTCTTATGTCACTTGTGGTGTTTTCTAAAGTTAATGTCAATTTGAAACTGATATCAGACACTTTTATCCATACCGGTCACACTATGCGTAGGATTGAGGTTTGGTTGACTCGTACACGTCACAAATGACTCATGGATCATTTTCCTAATCTATCAAAACAATATTAATGTGTTTGATTTCTTTTTTTATGTCACTAGTGTTGTTTTCTAATGTTAATCTCAATTTCAAACTGATAGCATACACTTTTAGGCATACCGGTCACACAATGCATCGGATTGAGGTGTGGTTGATTTGTACACCTCAAGAATAACTCATGGATCATTTTCCTAAAGTATCAAAACAATCTGAATGTTCTTCCACGGTTTGTTGTATGTCACGTTTGTTGTTTTCTAATGTTAATGTAAATTTCAAACTGATATCAGACACTTTTTTCTATACCGGTCACACCGTGCGTCAGATTGAGGTGCAGCTGATTCTTACATGTCAAAAATGACCCATGGATCATTCCCCTAAAGTATAAATATAATTTGAACGCGTTTTCTTGATTTGTTGTATGTCAGTAGTATTGATTTGTAAATTTTATGTCAATTTCAAACTGATATTAGACACTCTTAGCCATAATGGTTACATCGTGCATCGTATTGTGGTGGAGTTGATTCTTACACATCAAAAATGACAAATTGATCATTCTCCTAATGTATAAAAATAATCCAAATGTGATTCCTTGGTTTCTCGTATGTCACTTGTGTTATTTATAAAGATAATGTCAATTTGAAACTGATACCAAATACTTTTATCCATACTGGTCACACCGTGCGTCAAATTGAGGTATGGTTGATTCGTACACCTCATAAATGACTCATGGATCATTTTCCTAATGTATCAAAACAATCTGAACGCATTTTATTGGTTTCTTATATGTCAGTTGTGTTGTTTTCTAATGTTAATGTCAATATCAAAATGATATCAGAAACTTTTATCCATACTTGTCACACCGTGTGTCGAATTGTGTTGCGGTCGATTCGTACATGTCAGAAATGACTCACGAATTGTTTTCCTAAAGTATCAAAACAATCTTAACATGTTATCTCAGTTTTCCATATGTCAGTAGTGTTGTTTTGTAATGTTTATGTCAATTTCAAACTGATATCCGACCCTTGTATCCATACCGGTCACACTGTCCATTGGATTCAGGTGTTTTAGATTCTTACATGTTTAAAATTACTCATGGATTGTTATACTAAAGAATCAAAACAATCCAAATGTGTTTTCTCAGTTTTCTGTATGTCACTTTTGTTATTTCTAATGTTAATGTAAATTTGAAACTAATATCAGATAATTTTATCCATAACAATCACACCGTGCATCAGATTGAGGTGAAATTGATTCATATACATCAAAAATGACTCATAGATCATTGTACTATAGTATCAAAAAAAATTCGAACGTGTTTTCTCGGTTTTTCGTATGGCACTTATGTTATTTTCTAAAGTTAATGTAAACTTTAAATTGATATGAGACACATTTAGCCATACCAGTCACACTGTTCTCCGGATTGAGGTGCAGTCAATTTTTACATGTCAAAAATGACTCATGGATCATTTTCATAAAGTATCAAAAAAATCTGATTGTGTTTGCTCAATTTTCTGTATGTCAGTATTTTTCATTACTAAAGATAATGTAAATTTCAATCTAATATCAGACACTTTTAGCCATACCGGTCACACCATATATTGGATTGATGTGGGGTTGATTCGTACACATATCAAACAACTCATGGATCATTTTCCTAATGTATCAAAACAATAAGAATGCAGTTGCTTGGTTTTCCATATGTTATTTGGGTTGTTTTCTGAAGTTTATGTCAATTTAAAAATGATATCAGAAACATTTAGCCGTACCGGTCACACCATGTGTCAGATTGAGGTGTGCTCGATTTGTACACATAAAAAATGACTCATGGGTAATTGTCCGAGAGTAACAAAACAAGTGTAATGTGTTTGATTGGTTTTACATATGTCACTATTGTTATTTCAAATGTTAATGTCAATTTGAAACTGATATCAGATACTTTTAGCCATACCAGTCACACCGCACATTGGATTGTGGTGTGGTTGATTCGTACATTTCAATAATGACTCATGGACGGTTTTCATAAAGTATCAAAACAATATGAACACATTTTATTGGTCTTCTATATGTCATTTTTGTTGTTTTTAAAAGTGTGTGTCAATTTGAAACTGATATTAGATGCTTTTAGCCATACCGGTCACACCATGTGTCGGATTGACGTGTGGTGGATTCATACACATCAAAAATGACTCATGGATCGTTGTCCTAATGTATCAAAACATTCCGAATGAGTTTTCTCAGTTTTCCATATGAGATATCTGTTGTTTTCTAAAGTTAGTGTCAATTTGAAACTGATATCAGCCACTTTTAGACTTACCGGTCACACTGTGCATCAGATTTTTGTGTGATTAATTCGTACACATCACAAATTACTCAAGGATCATTGTCCTAATGTATCAAAACAATCTGAATGTGTTTCATTTTTTGCAATGTCCCAATGAAATTGTCATCCTCCGTTGAATTTTCATCTGACCCTTTAGTTGTTTTGGTCGATAAAAGAACAATAGACCAGTTTCAGTTTGAGGGATATGGAACATAAAATACTGGCACTGCCTGTGATGCAATTATAAACTGTTTTTCTTTCTCCCCTTCATTACATAAATCAACATTCATGAATCCCAATTCATCTATTTTAACACCACTCGTGTTATCAACCCACTTTCATTGAAAAATCAGAACTTGGAATTCTGTATAATCTAACTCCCATAGTTGTTTTTTGATGCCAAATTATGACATATTTGCATAAATTGGATTTTTTTCCTTAGCACCGAAAACATGCATCGCTTCAGCCACAAATGTAACCCCACTATTCTGCATGGTACTATCTTCATCAAGATCATTAGTATATAATGTATAACCATTAACTACATAAGAATTGTACGATAATATATACACACTTTGTCCTCCGGCTAGCCATCGAAGTTGGTCTGAAATTGAATCTGGATTTTAATCTGACTTCTTAAAAATATGGTCATGAAACTCTCCTATAAACAGTCGATTATGTGTATCTGATATCCATTTTTTAGACCTAGATGGATTCAAATGCCTATGAATTTCTTTTTGGGTTTCAACATATGGTCAACATCGAAATTGTTATGAAAAACATAAAGGTGGGCCTACTCACGATCTGTAATATTGATTGTGACAACCTGTCTTCCAGAAATTCCTTCACCCTCAAGCTGCCTAGTGTAACGAGATTTTAGTAGGCCAATGATATCCACACCAGATAGGCATTCAGTACAAAATTCAACATCTTCCTCAACAATATATTACCCCACAATACATCCCTCTGGTTGACTTTGATTTTTAACATACCCTTTCAAAATATTCATATACCATTCAATGGGGTACATTTATCTATAATGTACAGGACCACATAGTTGAATCTATCTCACCAATTGGACCATCAAATTAACCATCATATCAAAAAATAAAGGTGGGAAGAACATTTTCAATTCACATAATATGACCGCAATTTCTCTTTCCATAGTTTGGAATTTCGTCGGGTCTATAACTTTTCTTCATATATCTTTGAAGTGGAAACACAGTTTTGTTAATGTATGGTGGAAATTATTTGGAAAAATTCAATTTAAAGCAATAGGAATTATATATTTCATCAAAACATGACAACCATGTGATTTTAGACATTTCAACTTCAAATCTATAATTACATGAGGTTCCGTATATTTGACGAATAACCCTCTGGATCCTTTACGTCATTCAAGAAGTTGAAAAACTTATATCTCTCCTTCCTGGAAAGTGTGTATGTAGCAGGAGGGAGAAATGTTCGTTTTCACCCTTCACTAGTGCCAACTCTTCTCGTATTCACATCCCAACCATGTCCAACCTAGCCTTAATTCCATATTTTTTTTCCAGGTGTATTTAGAAACGTTCTGATGACACTATTAAATTAATTTTTTCATACATGCATTAAAACAAAAAAAGTCTGACATACAAACAATTCCAGTATGGTAATTGAAAAAAATGATCTCTTTTTCAAAACAATTTTCATTAGGTTTTTCAAAGCCGGTTTAACAAAAGTATTTTCCACATTTTTAACATTTTCAAACAATTGATGGCCCGTTAGTGGAGACTGTGTTGTACATCCTTCAGAACTTCCATCGAATGATGTCTTCCAATATCGGTACTTATGTAATCATAGTAGAAATCTGTGATGTCCTAGAAACATGGTTTTCATGGAATGATTCAACCTAATTGATTGTGTACCTTGTTCGCAAATGGGACACCATTGAGTTACTTTAATTCTATATCCTGAAAAATTTCCATAATCATAGAAGTCATTTATCATCCCTTACCACATGGATCTCAAAGTGAAATCTTCCTTTTTGTAAGCATCATACAATGTAACACCTGAATCCCATAATAATTTCAAATCATAGATTAGTGGAGCTAAATAAACATCAATATCATTACCCAATTGTTTTGGTCCGTATATAAGCATACATAAAATGATATATTTCCGTTTCATGCATAACCATGATGGCAAGTAATAATTTACCAACATAATCGGCCATGTGCTGTGATTATTGCATTGAAAACCAAAAGGATTTACCCCATCTGTAGATAACGAAAGATGAAGGTTTCTCAAGTCATTTCCAAATTCAGGATAATCATGATCAATTCTCTTCCACTGAGGAGAGTCTGCCAGGTGACATAGTATCCCATCTTTAATTCTTGTATTTACATTCCATGTCAATTTTCTAGAAGTCTCCTCACATCTATATAGGCGCCTAAACCATGGAATGATTCGAATGTACGATACAAATTTTATAGGAAAAGATTTATCATTATTGTATCGAGAAACACCACACTTTGGGCATTATTTATGTGATTTGTGGTCCTTGAGAAATATTATAAAGTCATTCGGGAAGGCGTGTATTTTTCCAAGATCATCCCCATCGAGCATAGCATTCATTTGGCATCGTATGTTCGTCTCAGGAGCTCAGTATCTTTAGGGATCATGTCAATAAGGAGAGCAAGTAGTTCTGTAAAACTGGCATCACTCTAACCATTGTCTTCTTTTCAATTATACAGCTTCGGTACAGCCAACAGTGCTGTATATTTAGTACAACCAGCATACAATGGCGTCTCTGCACAACTTTTTAACTTCTCATACAATATTGGGAAACTAGGGAGTTAATATTCAATGGTCCTTGTCATTTCTTCAATATGATCTTCATCATCATTCACATCTGTAATCACATCTTCTATACGGTCATCTTCATTGTTCATACTTGTAATCATATTAGATGATCCATAAAATGTAGTTTTATCCTAGAAACTACTTAAATTCATTGTTTCCCCATGTTTATTTCAACATGTATAACTCTGATCTATTCCGTGACAGATCAATTGTTCTTACAACTCTTTTGGACTAATTTGTTTTGAATAAAAACAACGTAAACATAGAAAAATGATTTGCGAAGGGTCATATGCATGATGTTTTGCAAACATGACAAACACTTTCACACATTCTTCATACTCTTTTGCCAACCGATTGTCATTCACCCATTATTTATTTATGTTATCCTATTTGAAATCCAAAGGATGGGTTTACAGGTTAGGGGATAAGGAATATGAGTATAATTCAGATAGAAAACTAGATACTTCAAAAAAATGGTGGTGGGTGTGCTCATTAATAGCAAAGATTGGGTGGATGTTGGGATTCATCCATTCTCTTCCTCTCTTCGATCCCCCCTGATGAGGGTGGTTCTTGGGAGTTTTTTATAGTGAGTTAGTGAGTTCTTTCCTCATACTTACTCAATTACTATTATCCGTTATTTCCCTATGATTTGGGATGATTTTAACTAGGATTTGTGTGATGATTTCACTATATCATTTTCAAATCAATTCAGATGATGTTTATTTTTTTTCATTGGCAAGAGGATATCCTCGTATGATTAACACAACATGTTTTGTGTGGTTTAGGTGTTGTTGTGTATCCATTTGATTTTTTAAAAGATTATTCCTAATTATATTAAGGTGAATAATTAATTATAAGTGTATATAATTAATTATTTGGGAATTGTGCATTGAGATTGGGTCTCAATCATTGGTACAATAATGGATAAGTCATGTATAGTGTTGGTTGAGGATGAGTTGATCTTGGTGAGGGGGTTACACCATTTTTTGATGTAGGTGGACCCTATAATCACTACTGGAAATACAGTCTTTCCCAACTATTCTGAACCATTGGGAAAGGCTGTAGAACCGTTGGTATATGTTATACCAACGGTTCTGCAAACCATAGGGAAGTAAGCCATTGGGAATTAATTTCTCAACGGTTTACTGTGATCCATTGGTGTAGGGTGGGGAAAGCCTAACATATCCCAACGGTTGTGACAAACCGTTGGGATAGTGTTTCCCAATAGTTTGGCTTGAACCGTTGGGAAATCCCAAAGATTCTCCTCTTTCCCAACAGTTAAGAAACCATTGGGAAAGGTTTTTTTACCAACGGTTCATTGATCTGTTTGTAAAAAAAGCATCAGAGATGCTATGCCAACAGTTTGAAACCGTTGGCATAGCCTATGCTGTGCAAATTGCATAGTAGCCTGCAATTTGCACAGCAGCTCTAAAATTTGTATAGCAGGGCTCATTTTGTGTATTCCCAACCATTTTCAATCTAATTATTGTACCTTAACTAAACTAACACATACATATACAATTATTGTACCTACAATAACCAACTAACACATACATATTGAAAATAAATTCATACACATTTAACATATAATGCATCCTAGAACTATACACATCCATAATTAAATTAGAATTCATAACTTAATTATAAACATACTTAATTCATTTAGAATTAAATTTAAAATTTAGATGACAATTATATGTGGAATCTGGAATTCAATTCATTATTTGATCAGTTTTTTGTATACCAAATATTTTTACCTGAAATGATGTCCATTTTAAACAAAATACATACACCTTGAGTGATACCGGCCACACCATGCCTTATATTGAGGTGAGGTTTACTCTTACACATAAAAAATGACCCATCGATCGTTGTCTTAAAGTATCAACATATTCTGAAAGCGTTTGCTCAGTTTTCCGTATGCCAGTTGATGTTTTTCACATAAAATGATGTCCTTTAGAAACAAAATATAGACACTTTGAGTGGTTCCAACCACACCGCATCTCAGATTGAGGTGGGGTTTATTTTTACACATTACATATGACCCATGGATCGTTCTCCTATAGTTTCAATGGAAACCGAAAGCGTTTGGTCAGTTTCCCGTATGTACTTAAAATGTTGTCCATTTTAAACAAAAGAGAGACACTTTGACTGATATCGGACACACCACAACTTGGATTGAGCCCAGGATGGCTAGTACAGGTCACATATGACCCATGAATCGTTGTGATAAATTATCAATTGATTATGAATTCATTGGTCGGTTTTTCGTATGCCAGTTGTTCTTTTCACTTATAATCCAGTCCATTTCAAACAAAAGAGACACAGTTAGAGTTGTGTTAGCCACACCGCGCCTCAGATTGAGGCGGGGTTGACTCGTACACATCACATATGACCCATGGATCATTTATATAAATTATCAATACAATCCAAATGTGTTTGGTCAGTTTTCTGTATTCCAGTTGATGTTTTTCACTTAAAATGACGTCTTTGTGAAACGAAAGACAAAAACATTGAGTAGTGGCGACCAACTCTGCCTTGGATTGAGTCAGGGTTGACTCGTACATGTCAAAAATGACCCATGGATCGTTCTCTGAAAGTTTCAATGGAAACCAAATGCGTTTTGTCAGTTTTTTGTATATACTTAAAATGTTGTCCATTTTTAACAAAAGGGAGCCACTTAGAGTGATCACGGACACACCGTTCCTCGAATTGAGCCTTGGTTGACCCATACACGTCACATATGACCCATGGATCATTGAACTAAAGCATCAACACAATCCTAATGCGTTTGGTCGGTTTTTTGTATGTCAGTTGTTCTTTTCACTTATAATCATGTCCATTTTAAAAAAAAGAGAGACACTATGAATGGTGTCGGCTACACTGCACCTCGGATTGAGGCGTGGTTGACTCGTACACATCACATATTACCCATGGATCATTTTCCTAAAGCATGAACACATTTCAAATGTGTTTGTTCGGTTTTTCGTATGCCAATTGATCATTTCACTTATAATCCTGTCCATTTTAAACAAAAGATAGACACTATGAATGGTGTTGGCCACAATGTGCCTCGGATTGAGGTGGGGTTGACTCAATCACATCACATATGACCCATGGATCGTTTTTCTAAATTATCAACACAATAAGAATCCATTTGGTCGGTTTTCCATATGATAATAAAATGTTATCCATTTTAAACAAAAGGGAGCCACATAGAGTGATTCTGGCCATACCATGCCTCAGATTAATGCGGGGTTGACTCGTACATGTCAAATATGACCCATGGATTGTTTCCCTAAAGAATAAAAACATTTCGAATGCGTTTGTTCAGTTTTCCGTATGTCAGTTGTTATTTTCACTTATAATCCTGTCCCTTTTAAACAAAATACATACACAAGGGGTGATCATGCCACACTGTGCCTCATATTGAGGCGAGGTTAACTCGTACACGTCAAAAATTACCCATCGATCATTGTTCAAAAGTATCAACATATTCTGAAAGCGTTTGCTCAGTTTTCTGTATGTCAGTTGATGTTTTTCAATTAAAATGACACCCTTTTGAAACCAAAGACAGACACTTTGAGTGGTGTCGGCCACACCACATCTTAGATAGAGGCAGGTTTGATTCATACATGTTACATATGACCCATGGATCGTTATCCTAAAGTTTCAAGGGAAACTGAATGTGTTTGTTCGGTTTTCCATATGTACTTAAAATGGTGTCCATTTTAAACAAAAGAGAGACACGTAGATTGATCATGGACACACTGCGACTCGGATTGAGCCTGTCTTAGCTCGTACATGTCACATATTACCCATGGATCGTTCTCCTAATGTTTCAATGGATTCTGAATTCGTTTCGTCTGTTTTCCATATTTTCTTAAAATGTTGTCCATTTTAAACAAAAGAGAGCCACTTATAGTGATTCTGACCACATCGTGCCTCAGATTAAGGTGGGGTTGACTCATACATGTCACATATGACCCATTAATTGTTCTCCTAAATTTTCAATGGAAACCGAATGTGTTTGTTTGGTTTTCCATATGTACATAAAATGTTGTCCATTTTAAACAAAATAGATCAACTTAGAGTGATTTCGGCCACATCGTGCCTCAGATTAAGGAGGGGTTGACACATACACATCAAATATGAACCATGTGTCATTTTGCTAAATTATTGACACAATAAGAATGCAGTTGTTCGGTTTTCCGTATGCTAGTTGGTGTTTTTCACTTAAAATGACGTCCTTTTGAAACAAAAGACATGCACTTTGAGTGGTGCCGGCCACGCCACACCTCATATTAAGGCGGGGTTGACTTGTACACGTCAAAAATGACTCAGGGATCATTGTGCTAAATTATCTATAAAATCCGAATCCGTTTGGTCAATTTTCCGTATGCCAGTTGATGTTTTTCAATTAAAATGATGTTTTTTTTGAAAAAAAGCCAGACACTCTGAGTGGTGCCTACCACACCGCATCACAGATTGAGGCAGGGTGGATTCGTACACGTCACATATGACCCAGGAATCGTTCAACTAGTGTTTCAATGGAAATCGAATGTGTTTGGTCGGTTTTCCATATGTACTTAAAATATTGTCCATTTTAAACAAAATAGAGCCAGTTAGAGTGATTTTGGCCACACCATTCCTCAGATTAAGGAGAGGTTGACTCGTACACATCAAATATGACCCATGGATCGTTTTGATAAAGTATCGATACAATCCGAACACTTTTGGTCAGTTTTACGTATGTTAGTTGATTTTTTCACTTAAAATGACGTCCTTTTGAAACAAAAGACAGACACTTTGAGTGGTAGCAGCCACATCATGCCTCGGAATGAGGCAGGTTTGACTAGTACATGTCACATATGACCCATGGATTGTTGTGCTAATGTATCGACACAATCCGAAAGCGTTTGGTCGGTTTTCCGTATGTCAATTTATTTTTTTATTTAAAATGACATCCTTTTGAAACAAAAGAAATACACATTGAGTGGTGGTGGCCACACCGCGCCTCAGATTGAGGCGGTGTTGACTCATACACGTCACATATGATCCATGGTTCGTTGTGATAATGTATCGATACAATCTGAATGCGTTTGGTCAGTTTTCTGTATGCCAGTTGATGTTTTTCAATTAAAATGACGCCCTTTTAAAACAAAAGACAGATACTTTGAGTGGTTCTAGCCACACCGCCTCTCATATTGAGGTGGGGTTGATTCATAAATATCACATATTACCCATGAATTTTTCTCCTAAATTTTCAATGGAAACCGAATGCATTTGGTCAGTTATCCGTATGTACATAAAATGTTGTCCATTTTAAACAAAAGAGAGCCACTTAGAGTGATTCCGGATACATTGTGCCTCCTATTAAGGTGGAGTTTACTCGTACATGTCACATATGACCCATGGATCATTTTTCTAATGTATCGTCACAATCTGAATGCGTTTGGTTGGTTTTACGTATTCCAGTTGATGTTTTTCACTTAAAATAGCGTCTTTTTGAAACAAAAGACAGACACTTTGAGTGGTGGCAGCCACATAATTCCTCGGATTAAGGCGGGGATGATTCGTACACGTCACATATAACCCATGGATCTTTGTTCTAATGTATCGACACAACCCAAATGCGTTTGGTCGGTTTTCCGTATGCCAGTTGATTTTTTTCAATTAAAATGACGTCCTTTTGAAATAGAAGACAAACACATTGAGTGGTTCCAGCCATATCGCTCCTTGTATTGAGGCGGGGGTGACTCGTACACGTCACATATGACCCATGGATCATTGTTCTAATGTATCAACACAATCCAAATGCATTTGGTCGGTTTCCCGTCTGCCAGTTGATGTTTTTCAATTAAAATGACGTCTTTTTGAAACAGAAGTCAGACACTTTGAGTGGTGCCAGCCACACCGCGTCTCATATTGAGGCAGGGTTGATTCATACACGTCACATATGACCCATGGATCATTGTTCTAATGTATTAACACAATCCAAATGCATTTGGTCGGTTTCCCGTCTGCCAGTTGATGTTTTTCAATTAAAATGACGTCTTTTTGAAACAGAAGACAGACACTTTGAGTGGTTCCAGCCACACTGCGTCTCATATTAAGGTAGGGTTGACTCATACACATCACATATGACCCATGAATTGTTCTCCTAATGTTTCAAAGGAAACAAAATTCTTTTGGTCGGTTTTCTTTATGTACTTAAAATGAATCCATTTTAAACAAAAGAGAGCCACATAGAGGGATTCCGACCACACCATGCCTCAGATTAAGGCAAGGTTAAATTGTACATGACACAGATGACCCATGGACCATTGTTATAAAGTATCGACACAATCCGAATGCGTTTGGTCAGTTTTCCATATGTCAGTTGATGTTTTTCAATTAAAATGACGTCCTTTTGAAACAAAAGACAAAGACTTTGAGTGGTTTCGACCACACCGCATCTCAAATTGAGGTGGGGTTGGCTTGTACATGTCACATATGACCCATGAATCATTCTCCTAAAGTTTCAATGGAATCAAAATGTTTTTGGTCAGTTTTTCATATGCTAGTTGATATTTTTCAATTATAATGACGTCCTTTTGAAATAGAAGACAGACACTTTGAGTGGTGCTGGCTACACTGCGTCTCAGACTGAGGCGGGGTTGATTCATACATGTCACATATGACCCATGGATCATTCCCCTAATTTTTCAACAGAAACAGAATGCATTTGGTCAGTTTTTCGTATGTGCTTAAAATGTTGTCCATTTTATGAGAATCCTCATGTGTCTATTAGTGGAATGGTATTTATATAAAATCTTATGGACATTCATATAAATTATTTTTATATCATTCTTAGAATGGATTAGATTTTAGTTTATCATGCTATGAAACATTTCAAAGATAACAATGTCATGACCAATGAATACATCTCTTTTATAACATACCAAGAATCTATGATATTGATTAAATGCGTAAATGTGATTTACATTGATTATAATGATGACAATAAATAAAATATATATTATATATTTTCTAGTATTAAATGAAATCAAGGAGGGTGGGGGGGCTATACGGGGGGTTGTCCTGTGGTTGTTCGGGGGGTTGTCCGGGGACCAAGGAGGAGGGTGGGGGGTTGTCTGGGGGGTTGTTCGGGGGGGGGGGGCTGTCCGTGGTCCAGGGAGGAGGGTGGGGGGGCTGTCCAGGGGGCTGTTTGGGGGGAATTCCAGGGGCTATCAGGGGGGTGTTCGAGGTGTTGTCTGGGTCCAAGGAAGAGGGTGGGGGGGCTGTCCGAAGGGGCTCTCTGGGGGCTGTCTGGGGTCCAGGGAGGAGGGTGGGGGCTGTCCGGGGGGATGTTTGGGGGGCTGTCCGGGGGGTGTTTGAGCGGTTGTCTGAGGTCCAAGGAAGAGGGGGGGGGGGGCTGTGTGTGTGTGTGGGGGGGGGATTTCTATGGTCCAGGGAGGAGGGTGGGGGGGCTGTTCGGGGGCTGTTCCGGGGCTGTTCGCGGGCTGTTCGGGGGGATGTCTGGGGGCTGTCTGTGGGGGTGTTCGGGGGGTTGTCCAGGTTCCAAGGAAGAGGGTGGGGGCTGTCCAGGGGGCTGTATGGGGGGCTGTCCGAGGGGATGTACGGGGTCCAGGGCGGAGGGGGGGGGGGGGGCTGTTAGGGGGGCTATTCAAGGGGCTATCCGGGGGTTGTCCGGCGGTTTTCGGGGGGTTGTCTGGGGTCCATGGTAGAGGGTGGGGGGTTGTCTAGGGGGATGTCTGGGGGGCTGTCCGGGGGGCTGTCCGGGGGCTGTCCGTGGGGGTGTCCGGGGTCCAAGGAGGATGGTGGGGGGGTTGTCCAGATTTTTGGAAGGAGGGGGGTTCCCAAACACACAACCACTAAAAGACAAAAACATCCATAAAACTGATAATGTATAAAAATAACTCAACTCAATACTATACTATGTGTCTAATTAAAATCAACAACTAGATTAGATTAAATATCAAATCTCAGTAATATTAGTCAAAAATGTAATGGATCAATTTGTCCCACATCACCATCACCATCATCACCATCATCATAACCCTCATCCTGGTCCCCATCATTGTCCTCGCCCTCCTCAGCACCCTCCTCCTTGCCCTCTCCATAATCCACACCCTCACCACCCGCCTCGCCCTCCTCCACTCCCTCCTCTTCCACATTAGACAGCTCGCCATCATCATCGTCAAGTTGGACTTCATCCTGACCACCACTAGAACTAGCACCTGGTGCACCATATATAAAACATATTGATGACATATATTCATCAAAAGATGGGCTGACCTCTTCTGAAAGTGTTGGATGTAGAACTTCAATAAATTTCATAAACACACTGTTTGCCCTTGTAGACTATTCTGCCGTCTCCGTGGCCCTTTTCTCAACTTGTTCTGCCTGTGACCTAACTTGCTACAGCTTGGTGTCACTACAGCTCATACCTGAGGAGGTACAATACCATGTCGGGGCTATCCTAGGTCGGCAGCGTACTCTGCCAAAATTCTTCTCTCCCAACACCTGATGTAAGTTATCTTGTGGACCAAAATTGTCTAGTTCTTGGGCATTGAGGGCCTCTAAAGAAGCCCGTTACAAATATAAATATATCACTAAGTTAAAAAAGGATATTAAAATATAAATTCACCATATTTAAACTTATAATCAACCACTGAGTCACTTCGTTGACGACACTTCCATCCTTTTTCTGTCTACTCGAGAAAAACAGTTTTGCTCGAGGCACATGTCTTTCAATATTTTGTATTTGCCTCTACAATGACATAGAAAACTAAAGATATATGAAAAATTTAGGAAACTTTTAAATAATTGAGGAAACAAAAGAAAGTGTAAGTCGTAATGAAAACTTATAAACAATTTTCATACCTGCTTCCTCTCATGATCAGGCATCGTAGTGCGTCCTAGTGTGTGGAGGTATTTTTTGCATCAATGATATTTTTATTTTGTTCAGTTGAGTCCTAAATAAAATTAGAAAATGCAACATATTGAATTAATGAAAAACATGAAAGTTATTATTTAAATACCTCAAATGTTATTAATACCTTAAACTGGGTACTCATCCAATGAGTAATCATCTGACGATACTGCTCTATAGGACAATCATCCACCACTAGTACCGCCTCTAACTCAGTGCCAACTCTAGCAACCCAGCCAATATACAAATCATTTTTGTAGGTTCTCCAAAGCTCACCTAAATATTTTAGACGTTCCAGTCGTGCACACTCACTATCAGGAAAACTAAATTGAAGATGACATCAAAATATTAATTCATATAAATACAAAAATAATTCATGGCATTAAATAGAACAAATTTTTTTACCCATATATCTACTCAAGCTCTATCCTTGACCTCATGTGGAAAATATCTCCATGATAGCGGGCTAACGGGAATGACGTCGGAGTATTTGGAAAGCGTTGCCAAAAAATAACGAAATTGATGCCCTGTTTTCTCAACCATTTGGTTGTCTTCATTATAACCCACCATAACATGTGTGCGGCGGTTCCACACCGAACACATGCGTGTATGCCCCCACCCACACCTCCTGTCAGTATATGTATCTATCATGAAAGAAAAACAAATATTTTATCAAAACATGTTATAATGAAAATAAATATTTTTATAAAAATTAGTTAGTGTTCTATAAATATACCTGTGCCAGTCTGATCACTGAGCGCCGCTGGATCCACAGAAACTGATGGAACACACTGTGGTGGGACAGGAGTCGAAGATGATTGAATATAGAAGCTCAGAGAGACAGAAGTAGAAGGAATAAAATATGGGATAACTGCTTGACCGGATGCTGACTGGGGAGTGGGAATCATCATGGGATGTGAAAATGATAAGCCAGATGATGCAGTAGGAAGCAAAAACATGGGAGACCTAAATATCCCATGTGTCCCTAACGACACACTGGGATCAGAATGTGGGAAAGATGACATGTCAGTGGGAGGGGCAGGGTCTAGTCAGGTACGCGTAGCTGCTCGTCCACGCCTGGTACGAACCCTACTCGTACCACGGGCCTGATTAGAAAGACCACTACTAGGCTCCTCGTTGAATAACTATCGACGTATAGGTGGATCCTAAAAAAATGATTACAAAACAATTAATCACATGATATTATATATTCTTTAAATATATCAATTTGAAATTAAGTACTCACTACAGGCACTAATGATGGAATTCCCAAATCCGTCATTCGATGATTGTTCACCATAATTTTTTTCTTTCGTCTCTCTTCAATTGGCTTCATTTCCTGCTTTTGAAAACAAATATGTAATTAATTAGAAAAATGAAACTAATGTATAACCCAAAAAACTAAATATATGAGGGAATGGGGGATTCATTGGTAATTTATCTATCAATAATTTTAGAAGAGCTTGAATGGATTTAATAAATCATATAAGTTGTAATGTTCACCATGTTAGAAATATTGTTTGACTATGTTTGAATATAGTTCAATTAAAAATTGGAAAATGCAATTAAAATAAAACTACAACCAATAAACATTGAAAATTCACATAACGGTCAAGTCAGCTATCAATTGTTTTAGAAGAACTTGAATGGATTTAATAAATCATACAAGTTTTAATGTTCACTAAGTTAGATATATTGTTTGACTATGTTTGAATACAGTTCAATTCCAAATTAGAAAATTCAATTCAAATAAAACTGCAACCAATAAACATTGAAAATTCACATAACAGTCAAGTCAGCTAAAACATATTTGTGATCAATACTAAATCAATTTGAATATTACCAACCTTATCAACCCAACTCGAGGTAAACCAAAAGAATTGAGAACATGGATGAATGATTTTATATATTTTCAACCACAACTTCAGGTTCACAAACAACTATGACAATTGATCTATTGAAATCATCAAAAGAAATAAATGGATTGGTTCTAATGGCACTAGGGAAAGTCTCAATTCCATCGTCACCATCATCAAAAATATGTCTTGGAATTACATCAACTATTATACCAAATTCAGGTCGAAGTTGGTCTTTCACATAAAAAACTTGTTTAGCTATTGATGCCAACACATACGGTTCTTTGGTAGCAAGAGTGCGAGTTATATTAATTACTAAAAATCCACAATCATCAATAAATGTGCCATTTATCTTCATTGAATCAAACCAATGGCATTTCATCATTGTGACTCGTCCATGAGAGTAATAATCCAATATTATTATTTTCTCAACAACTCCATAATAACCCACATTTTCAAATCGTGGTCTACTATCTGATGCACTAGCATAAAAATCCATTGTGGCAGAAACCATAACACCATCATGTTGTGTTCTAATGTTATTTTCTCATTCAGTGACAATAAATTTGTATTGATTGATAACAATTGATTTACAGTCATGAACCATGGTATTAGGACCAAAATCCAAAGCAATTATTTCCTCAGAGATAGAGTCAGTAGACAAACTCAATACCTGCAATATAAATGATTATTAAACTTAATTAAATATTTATATAATTATTTTAATCATTAATTTTTTTACCTTCAATTTTAACCATGATGAAAACTATTTGCTATGGAAAGTCTCCCTCTTTCTCAATGATAAATAACGATGCTTCTTATTTATCATTTTTATGTTCCCTTTAGATAAAAAATATGAATAGTTTAACAGATATATATGTAAGATATACATAATCAATTTAGTTACCTGATATAGTCATCGAACAAATCACATTTGAACAGAAATGTGTGATGTGCCAACTCCTGCTCTTCCTGGCTTAATGTCTTCAATGTATATGATCCAGTAATTCCTCCTGTTTGAGGAAGTAGTGGGAAACTCAGTTCAATTTGCTCATATTATTCTTCTTTATTTCTCATTGGTCTGTTCAATCTTGTTGTATGATCATACAAATACATCGAGCATAAATCCATACATTCATGAGCCAAGTAACCCTTCATGATAGAACCTTAGGGATGATTTCTGTTTCAGATATAATACTTTAATGTGAACATATTTCTTTCAGTTGGATACATCCAACGAAAATAAATAGGTCCTTCGAGAAATATTTCAGTGGGAATATGGATAGTCAGATGCAGCATGCATGTGAAAAATGATGGAGGAAATATTTTCTACAACTCACACAAAATTAATGGTGCATCTAAAAACATTTTTTGAAAGAAAGTCTTGGACAAATTATTAGCACAGAGATCTCTAAAAAAATGGCACAAACAAATAACATCCACCCTTACATTATTGGACAAAAGATTACAGATTTATATTGGAAGCAACTCATGCAGTAGAACATGATAATTATGAGTCTTCAATGATTTTATCATCAACTCTCTTCTGTTGACCCATTTAGATATGTTTCTTAAATAGCCATAAGGAACTTTAAGAGTCTCTAATACTTCCAGAAATTGTTTTTTTCATAGGTGTCATCACATAAGAAGCACATGGATGTTGCCATTTGTTTTCACTGATACACATAGGATGTAATTCTGGTCTGATTCCCCAATCCACCAAGTCACGCCGAGATCGTAAATCATCTTTTGTCTTCCACTTGACATTTAGAAGAACCGAAAGCAACATATCACATATATTCTTTTCAATATTCATTACGTCTAAACAATGACGTAACAAATTGGTTGACCAATATGGGAAACCAAAAAAGATACTCCTCTTTCTCCAATTGTAACAGGTTTCAGTGGAAACATTCTCTCTCTTTCTAGATTTCATTTGACCCTTCCTGAATGAAAAACTGAAATCTTTCAATTCATTAAGCATGCATGTTCCAGACATATGTTGAGGTGGATCATCAATCTCTATGGTATTATCAAATCTTTAACAATACATTCTATATGAATGATCTTTTGGCGGGAATCACTGATGTCCCATAAAACTGAAACTATAGTGATGTTTCAGTATTCTGGATCGTGTATTCATCATAAAATATCAATGCCAGGATCAGAAGGACCAGACATCAGTATACTCATGAAAGTGAAAGGTTTTTTCATACACAACCATGGGGGAAGATTATAAATGTGTATAAAAACGGTCTATGTGATTTTCAAAGTAATAATCTACCCAAACGGATTAAAACCGTCACATGAAAGACCTAGCCTCACATTACGCACGTCAGCTGCAAAATCAAGATGTCGAGAATCAAATATCTACCATGAAAATCCATCTGTTGGATGAACCAACTCATCATTATTCTTCTTTCTCTTGGAATCATGTCATCTCATTTTTATTGATATTTCATAAAACATAAAAAGATTCTGGAGTGTTGGGATCAATAGAAAGTGCCACATTACTTTCTGTGGAACACAGGATGGTGTTCCATCATATTTTTACTTCCAGCGAGATGTGCCAAATTTTATACAATAATTTTGTTCAGCATTTTCCTCCCAGAATAAACTGCAATCTTTTGGGCAAGCATGAATTTTGTTTCTTGAAAATCCAATTTCCTCAACTAACTTCCATGGCATATAGTGGTTTGAGGAAATTTCTACATCATCTAGAAGTAAATCCTTCAAGAGGGTTATAATGTAATCAATTTCTGTATTAGAAATCTCATATATAGATTTCCCATGAAATAATCGGATAAAAAATTCCAACTTTTTCATTTTATTGCATTGTCGATATACTAGAGTCGTGGCAGCATCATTCAATTTTTTCACCTTATCAATATCATCATTTTCACTAGATGCATCAGCTGTCCTCATATCGAAGTCTTCTTGAGTTGAAATCCTTTATTTTTCATGATGATGAATAAATGGAAACTGATCATCTAACAAATTCTCCATTCCAGTCCTTTCATTTCAATCATCACCAATTTGAGATTTTATTTTCTCCCCATTGTGATACCACACAAAGTATTTTACTTGAAAACCATATTTGGTTATGTGGTAGCTGACATCTTGACGGCTCAACCAAGGTCTACCAACACAATTGCAACATGGGTAGTGTATGCAACCACTATCTGAAGCATTGTGAAATGAAAAATCTATAAAGCTCTCCAAATTGTTTTGAAAATCGCTTGAGATCCGATCAGATTCATACATCCAACATATTTTCATTCTGTAAAAAGAATTCATATAAGTCATTTTCTCATTAACAATTTAATAGGATTGAACTTTAATAGATAATATATTTCTAAATCCATTTTAAATAATAAAATCCCTTTGATCATTTTTAACAATTAATTGGAGTATTCTCAAGGAACCCCCATTTGGAAAAGTCACGTTAAATGCCCAATTTCCACGCCAAACCATTGAAAACAATTAACATGAGAAAATCATCGACCACAAATAACTTAACTGGAAATTAATAAAACAGAAACCAAATGTGATATATAATTTAATGTTATGTTAGGGGAAATGAGATTAAATAGAGACAACTACATCATAAATGGTTCCAACATCATAACATTTGATTAAAACCACCCATAATAGGAATGAGAATGCCACATAAACCTAATCCCTAATAAAACAAACCAAATCTCCAATTAGAACATTAAATTTACGGTTTCCACCGCACTTGGATAGCCCTACCCCCACCCCACATGGAAAACCCAGCAACCCCCCACCATACCTGGACACCCCTACCCCCCACAACCCACTTTGAAAACATAGCCGCCACCCCCCCCCCCACCCCACCTGGACAGCCCTATCATCACTCCACATGGAAACCCAACCCAGACAACCCCTCCCCCACCCCACCTGCACACCCTCCCCACCCCACTTGGACAACCATGCCTGGACACCCTCCCCCACCCAACCTGCACACCCTCCACAACCTCAGAAAGCCCTACCCCCACCCCATTTGGACAACCCAGCCCCCTCCCCCACCGTACCTAGACATCCCCCTCCACCACCCTACCTAAACATCCCCTCCCCCACCCCAAACAGACCTACCCCCACCCCATTTGGACAACCCATCCCCATCCCCCACCCTACCTAGACAGACCCCTCCCCCACCCTACCTAGACAGCCCCCACCCTACCTAGATAGCCCCTCCACCACCCCAAACAGACCTACCCCCACCTCATTTGGACAACCCAGCCCCCTCCCCACCCTACCTAGACAGCACCTCCCCAACCCCACTTAGATAGCCTTGAACCTCCTCCCCCACCCCATCTGCACTCCCTCCCCCACCTCAAATTGATACATAAATTCATCCAAATCAAAATCAAATTTTCAACTAAAATATATTCCACCAAAAGTACCATATCTCCCCACTAAACAATCCCTTTACCATGTTTAATGTGTAGAACAAAAAACATAAAAAAATCAAAGTGTTCCGTAGACAGCAACCCTAATTTATCCTAAATGAAAACATTAAACACCAAAAAAATAAATAAATAATTCTAAAACTAAGGTAACACTTACTAATTTGAAGTGTGAAATAAGATTTTGTTTGATTGATGATGGATCTTGGGTGGAATGAGTGTCGCGGCTAAGAAGAATTCAGAAGATCGATTAGGTTCTGTCTGCATTCGGTCTGCAATCGGGCTGGGTGGGGGTTCGGCTTGTTTGTATTTGGGGGAAATCTTTCCAAACGGTTCATAAAAACCATGGGGACAGATAAATTTTTCCCAATGGTTTCATTAAACCATTGGGAAAACTGTTGTTTCCCCATCTTTCCCAATGGTTTCATCAAACCGTTGGGAAAAATAATTTTTTACCAATATTTCCCAACAGTTTCATGAAACCATTGGGAAAAATCAATTTTAATAAAGCAATACCAACGGTCAATGAAAACCATTGGTAAAGATCACCCATACCAATAGTTCTTTTGAACCGTTGGTATAGAATTGTTGGGAAAACCATGATTTCCAGTAGTGAATACAAAACCATGTTCCAATTAATGCATGATTGTGCCATTATGCATGAGTATATTTGTTCTAGTGAAAGGGATAGAAATCAAGAGCGACCATGGTAAATAATTAGGGTTTTTTGATATACCAAGAGATAGGGTGAGGGTTCTATTGAATGTTTGTGATTTTGTGATCATCTAGAGATTATGTCTCCGAGGAGGTGTGGATTCTAGTTGTGTTTATGTGAGGATCAGGTTTGGTAGAAGATTTGTATATATAAGAATCATTATGTGTGTTTTGAGTAGGATATTCCCTATAGGGATTAGTGAAGTGTAACATAGAGATTTTCCTCCTTATAGTTGGATTAAGAGATCTCCAAGGGGAGATATTATATGGTACCTCAATGAGGGTCATGGTAATAGTCTACATGACTTAGCATATGGTATCCAAGGCTCCTAGTGTGAGATTCTTAGGATGGAAATTTTTTAGTTTTAATGAGTTTTAATGTAGGAATTAGAAGATGACATAGACTAGACTATCAAGGCCTAGATCAAGTATAGCATGTGGGTTGTGACATTGCCATGTAGAGAAGAGTGTTTGTTGGTATCAATGAGTAGAGATGGGTTATGTTTGTAGAACCCAGTAGATTCCCTTATATGCAGAATTATAATGTTGATAGGTTGGAAATAATTTTCATGTATAACCAAGATGGATTTAAGGAGATTATTATGAAAGGCTAAATGGATGTTGAATTTTATCTTTTATGGTTAGACCGACTATGATATTGGGACTTCATATGACTTTCACCTAGTTGATGTATGATCATACATGGGGCCCACATATTGATGATGTGGTTTAGCTAGTACGAGAGGTTGCCTATCTAGATACCCTCCTTAGATTACTATTTATAGGATTTGTGGCATGAGACAATATGGATGGCCTTTCTTTAAGTGATGAGGCGTTGGTAAGACCCTACTTTGAGTAAGAAGGCATTGGTAAAAGGGGATTGGTGTGTGACTTACATGGGATCCACCTATTGATGGTGCATTTTGACTTCTGATAGAGGTTGGATATTGTGATTCCCTCCTTAGATCATTTTTTTATGATAATATGATGTTAGATATAGAAATGGGGATTAATTAGTATTGGTTTGGAGTAGTCTTGTGAGAGGTTGTCAATAGAGATTTCCTCCTCAATTTTTTTAATGAGATGTGATGGTGATTCACATCGTAAGTGAGAGGGCAGAAGCTACTATGTTTTGTAATTTGAGGATATGTGAATCACAACCAATGTGAGAGGTTGGTGGCACTGTTATGTTATAAGAAAGGATGTGATATTTATATTTGGTATATGACCCAACCCAGAGAATAGTGTACAATATAGTGTATAATATAGACCATACTAAACATATGTATCATCCCGTTGGCATGCCTCACCTGATGACATGAATTCACCAACACAGACAGTTCAAACACTTCCTGGCATAACTATGGGTTAGTATCCAAAATCAGAAAAAGATCCATACTAAGGGCCACTAGAAGGAGTGAAATCATAATCTACTGTAACAAACATTCACAAAAAATTAATCTCTCTATTTAGGTTTCTATCACCAGTGGAGGAGGCAGAGGAGGAGGCCACAATGTAGGATGAGGAGGAGGTGGGGTCGCAGTTGAGGAGGAGGAGGAGGAGGAGCCGCGGGGAAGGAGGAGGAGGAGAAGTATGCTCCATTGGAGGATGAGGAGAAGGTGGTCATGGCGGAGGATGAGTAGAAGTATACAACGATTGAGAGGAGGCAGCAGCGGAGTGGAGCTAGTGGCGCTGGGTAGGGATTTCGTGAAAGCTTGATAGGGTGCAGGAAGGAGGAGGACTCAGTGGATTTTATAAATCCCATGTGGACCTTTATCAGTGCTAGTAAAAAGTACTGATAAAGGGGGTCTTTATCAGTGCTAAAATGAAAAGCACTGATAAAGAATCCCTTTATCGGATCTTTTTTAGCTCTAATAAATGAATGAATTTATCAGCGCTTTTGTAGTGCTGATAAAGGGTGACTTTATTGGCGCTTTCTATTTTAGCGCTGATAAAGACCCAATTTATCAGTGATTCTGTAGAGCTGATAAAGACATACATTGTCAGCGCTAATAAAAGTGATGATAAATGTTTAAATTTTATAATTTGTTTATATTATTATATATTTATTTAAAATTATATTTATAATAAATATATATATTTTTTAATAATTATAATTTTTAATAAATATATCTTTATTTATACATATAAAATTATTTGAAAGGTATATTTATATATATATCATTGAAAATATAATAAATTATATACTAATTTTTAAAATATAATGTAATTTTAATTATACTTGTACATTTTTTAGAACATATATATTATATGTGTAAAACAATTAATTATAAATCAACAACACATCAACGTGATATGTAATTATAATCTATAAAGGAACATTATTCATGCACATATATATACACATGATATATTCATTGACCCCAATTCATTGGAAAACACTTATATATTCAATAATTTTAATTATACATGTATATTAAAAAGTATTATATATTTATAAATAAAACAAATACATTAAATATTTACAAATATAACAAATATACATGTCAAATATAATGAATTAATAAAACTAATAAATATAATGAATTAATAAATATAATAAATCTAATAAATCTAATAAATATATTTATTATTAATATTATAATTATTTAATTATATATATATATATAGTTATAACATGTGTTTTTTATTTAATGTATACAATACACATTATCAGTGCTATGAAAAGCATTGATAAAGGGATATTTAAATCACTGATATATGTACCCTTTATGAATGCTTGTTTTAGTGCTAATAAAGGTTACATTTATGAGTGATTTTTTTTAATGCTGATAAATTCTTACCCCTTTATCAGTGCTTTTCCATTAGCACTGATAAAGGCAGGTGCCTGCCTTTCCCAGTTTTTTGGTAGTGATGCATATGGCAGAAAAAACTGACTAAGGATGAGAATACCAGGACTTGAAGATACCTGGAGGTGGACCTTATGACGAGTCAGTAAACAGAGGAGACCAACAGATGTGGAGTTTTGAGGATTCTTTATGTACCTACCCTTCAGGTAGGAATCCTAGAGGAAGACCCAACAATAGTTTTTTATTTCTTTGGTTGTACTCGTACTTCCAGTTCCATATAATTTCTAGTTTGGCATGTATATCCGGCCCCTTTTACTTTTCAGCACTCTTTTGTTATATAGTTTACATAGTGTTTTGTATCCAACTATGTGCTCTATTGTGTTCATTTACTATATATAAAAGTAGTTCCTTCCATGTTTTATGGAACTACACCTTTGGTGCTAGTCAACAGCCCTTGGACTATGGAAGGGGGGCTTAGGGTAGTCATGGCACGGGCCCCAAGAGATGGGTCATGGCACTACTGGTTTTTACATTGAAATCACCCAAAATTCTCGTTGGGATAATTCTCATTAACATGGAATGTTTGTTCATTCACACTCCTGAGGTCTAATGTTTGATATGCCTTCCCAATTCCTTTAAAACATTATCTTCTCCATATATTTCCCTTGAATTTATCAAATAGATGATCATTTCACTAAAAATTATAATAATGGATACAATAACCATCCCAACCTATCTATAAGTAAGAGGGAGTTCAAAAACACTCTTTAGACCCCTCTTTTCAACAGAATAGACATCAGTATCATTCAAAACAATGGGCTGAGCCATCTATTTCACAACATGATGTTAAAGGGATATTAAAAAAAATTTAATTTACTATTTAATGAAAAATGTAATAAATATTAATTTTATATTGAAAAATAATAAGATGGGTAAAAAACATAGAGCATTAAGTTTGTATATTAGTTAGGAATAAAAGATCTAGACACATCGAGATGTTTCCTAGAATCATTTACTCTAATCATACTGACAAATTTACTATGGTCACCACTATAAGTTGTAATCAAACTAATGATAATGTCAAAATATTTTCCAAAATGGATTCCCCTAAAAATTATGTCTAAACATGATGAAGAAACATTAGAAGAACACAAAATGGAAAATTTGGACAACTAAGATATGTTTTTGTCACAAGTCGTTAAAAATATTAAAAAATACAAACAGGATGACATAGAAGTTTAGAAAATTAATTGAAAACATTCTTTTATAGATGAATATGAAAAAGATCCTATATTAGTGAATAATGTTTCCCTAACCACTCTATTCCCTTAAAAATCAAGAATTTGAATCAGGATTCATAATTTCATATCTTTTAATATGTTTTCAAGATTCTAAATGATGATAAATATTTTCTTGAGATCTTATTCAATTCAATTCATTCAGAAAATCACTCAGATAAATTTATTTATTTTATAATATTTTGTAATTGTTTTCATCAAATAATTTCACATAGGATTAATGTGTAATCGTGAAAAATATGGTAACACAAAACTTACACCATCAATGGATTTTTTATCCCATGAACATTTATAGATGCGGGTTTTAGTTTAATAGACTATGTGATTTTGGAGTATGTATCAATATGATTCTAATATCATTACTCTATAATTTTTATCTTGGACTTTAAAAATCCACTATATTTGTCTTATATAATGATGATAGTTCAATTACCCACCTAGTTGGAAGGGTTGTTATCTATCTTTTTGGAGTGAGTATTCTCTTTTTCCTAGTACCATTATTATTTTGGTAATGGATTATGATCAATATTTTCATATTATCCTAGGAATTCCAGTCCACTCTATAGGGGATGTTATTAGTTTTTGAAAAATAAAATATATTTTTGACCTTACTAACAAAAGTGATGAGTTTAATGATTTAAAATACAAATTAACCATATTATGACCATGACATAACATGATATGAGTTTTGAATACTGATGAGTTTGTAGATGAGGAGGGGGCATATTTTTTGAGGATTCTTGAATCAATCAATGATACTTCTAATTTATTTTGAAAACATTCATTGGATTCAATTCAGTCAAGGATAATGAACCCTATGAATTTTTTTTTGAATTTCCTATGTCACCTAGAAGAAATTTCTGAAATTCACATTCTGACCTTATTTTAGGAGCATTCATCTGGAGAGTTTCTACTATGACACTAGAAGTGTTGAGGATGTAGTTTAATGAAATTATTTTTATAAGAAAACATAAGTATTTAGATCCCTAAAATCCAAGTGTCTCCTTTCAAGACTAGTTCATAAAACCATAGAACTCGATACCATTTCCATTTCATGAAAATTATGCTTTTCTTTTGGAAGAGTCAACATTACCTTTTATAACTTATTATGAATTATATATTTTTCATGAGGATAAACTGCTTAAAATTTTGTGGAAATTTAGATATGTAATTGGATGGTATATTTCAGATATCATAAAAATATATGCTAGTTTTTATATGTATAAAATCCCAATGGAACCTGTAATAAAGAACTAAGTAGAAGAAAAAATATTAAATCCAAATATGATGGAGTTCATTAGATATGAATTCATCATGCATTTAGAAGATGATATTTTTTTAATCTATAAAATCCCTCAGGGCAGTCTAGTTTAGGTTGTAAAAAATATATATAGATTTATATTTTTATCTATTATGATCATTGAAAAAAATCATTTTATAAAGTATACCATGTTTAGGATTTTTATTGATTATAAAAATAAAAACTCCATCAAGAAAATACCAATTCCAAATTCCATTCATATAATAAATGATTGAATGGTTGGATGGAAATGTTTTTAATGGATATTTATGTTACAAACTGATTCATATATCCCTAGAAGATTAGGAAAATAACTCCTTTAATTTTCCTTTAGGGAGATTTTTATATATAAGGATTCCATTTGTCTTCTATGATACTCGTAGAAATTTTTTTGAGGTGTATGGTTGCTATATTTTCATACATTACTGAGATGAGTAATGAAATGTTTTTGGGAGTCTTTTCTATTATAGGTTGTCATTTTTATTGTTGTCTATAAAATGTAGAGACTCCTTTAATGATGTGTGAGGATAAATACCTAATCTTGAACTAGTAAAATTTATAGTTCATTATTTCTAATTGGATTTGAAATAATACATAATGTGTATATGAGGGGAATTAAATAATACATTTCCATGATTAATGTGATTCAAATTAATTTACCCCTTGTTAATATAAAATCTATTAGAAGCTTATTTGGACCCATAGATTTTTATCTAAGAGTCTTCCAAAATATTTGTAAAATTTTTAGTATTCTTTTAATCGTTGTTAGTATATAATATAAATTTTTTGTTTAATGAGAAAAATGTAGATTAATTTTATTTTTAATATAAAATATCATATCTATACCTATCATCACTACCCCTAATTAGATACTTCCATTTGATGTTATTCAAGATGTAACAGATTGTGAATTTGCGGTTGTTTTAGGTCAATGAAAAGAGAAGTGAATTAATGTGATTAACAATGCTAGATTATTTATTGATGAATCCAAAAAAAAATTCAACCAATGAGAAAGAGTTGACTAATATTATATCTTCCATAGATCATTTTAATCAACATCTCATGGGATCAAAATCTATAATATTAACTGATCATTATATTATGAGCTATACCTTGGGTAAAAAGGAATCCAAATTGAGACTTATGAGGTGAACATTGTTGCTACAAGAGTTGGATTTATTCATTAATTATAAAAATTATGCTAATTTTTATTGTTTGAACACATTTTTAGGTTACCTACAACCACATTCGAAACTATATAGCCATCCTATATAAATACATATTTTCATAATGAATATTTTTTTATGTATCTATTAAGAAATTTTCCTTGTTGTTGAATTCATCCAACTTTTTTTGTTATGATACTGAAAGACCTTTCACATATCAATATAATAAGCTCAATACTGATCTTATTTGATACTTTTGGGTGATCATTTTTTTTTGGAGGTGTAATGATTGGATACCAAAAATATGTGTTCATGGGGAGAAAATGCTCTATATTTTATAGAGCTTTCACTCATCTCTATTGGGTCACCACTATAGGGGATATAGGACTACCAAAAAGGACCTCCAATGAGGTTTTTATATTCATAAACTATTTAAGGACACATGATGTCTGGTAATATGGTATGACAAATGTAAAGGGGTGTAGAGTTTGTGCAGGAAATATGTGTTTCCACATAATGGGATTCAAGAAGAAGAAATCATTTCTGGTTTTGGGTTAGATTTCATGGGGAAATTTTTATGTTTTTATGTGAATCTACAAAAATATGTGGCTGTAGAATATATCTCAATATGTAATGGGGTACTTGGGATTCAAAACACTATTTATAGTAGTGTTGTTTATTTTTTTCTATAAGAATATACTCTTCTTATTTTATGCGTCGATAGGATTTTTCATAGAAATTGGTACATATTTTTAAAACATTAAATCATAAAAACTAATAGAAAATTATGGATGTGTTAATATAATAGGTTCCAATTATCTCCCGTAGTGAAGTGGATCGGAAAAGATCCCAAACTAATAATTAAAAAAAATTGGAGAATATTATGGGTTCATTAAGAAAGAGTTGGTCTATAATGTTGGATTATAAATTATGGGCCAATAATATAGTTTACAGAACTACCCTTTGAACGTGTACTTATAAGATCCATTTTGGTATGAAAATATATTTTAATGTACAAATCTATTTTATATAATTCTATGAAATTAATCCCTCATCTATGATTTAAAATTTTTTTGGAGAAGAGATATTGTTAGAGATATGAAAGCTATATGAACTTAAATAAAGGTATTATGATAATTATATAATACATAATGAAATAAAAATTTATTTTCATGACTCCATAATTCTAAATTATCAATTTAATATTGTTCATAGTGTTTTTCCTTTTAACTAATGATTGAAATTTTTAATGGGCTTGCTTCATTCAATGATTCTAGGATTATTAATCGTTTCAAAAGTGTTGTTCAATGGAGTAGTATAATTAATTGGATATTATAACCATCCATTTTCAATCAATGTGAAAAGTGTGTTGAATTTATTTGAATGTAATTTAATGGTTTTTTATTCCAACTGATGACTCGAAACTCAGGGCTTAAATAGAGTCATCCCATAGATCCCATTTCCCTTTTTCATTATTTATATCAATTTTCTCTCATATTTTTTTGGGTGAATTATTATTCAATCAATATCATTTTTTGTATAATTTCATTTAACTATATCTATCTCTCCCACTCTATATCGAGAAGGCTAGATGTTTTCTTGGCTGAGCATTGACAATACTTCTACATTTAGGTGAACTGATTATTCTAATTTTTTATATATTTCTTATTTTTTATTGATGTTATGTTTGGTGTTAAATTTTTTTTTTACAAAAAACCCTTTTTTGTTTATATTTTTATCATTATCCATCATAATTTACATGATAAACTATTTTAATTTTTATATAACAATTCAAAGCAAGATATTTCATTACCAATGTTCTTTTATCATTTATTTAAAAATGTTGAAAACATGTTTTCATTGAATTTTCATGAAACATTATCTCTATCATTTTAAACACTGATATGTTATATCATCTTTTTCATTGATATTTTCTACTTTAGGAATCAATATCAGGGAAATGTTGTGTCTATTACGTAGGGGGATAGAGAATCATACTATGATTTAACTATGCTTTTGTATTTTTTCCACATTATAAAGTCCAATGTATGATGTTTATGATATTTATTCTACTTTTGAGAGATTAAAAATGTTTTGGTTTGTTTTATTAAAATATTATGGTCTCTCATAGTTCTAAAATAATAAAATCATGGTTTTTTTCGTTAAGTAAGATGCCTTGATCTATTTATAGTTATTCCATTAAATATGAATCTATATAATTTTAGTGATTTTTATGTGTTATAGTATACCATTTTTATATAAATATATCTTGAAATCTTATGATAATATATTTGACAGGTTATAACATTATTGAATTTGAAGTGTTTCATGGGGAATCTTGTACTTGTATTTGAACATAGTTACATATATTAGGTAACATAAAACAACTTTCGGATCCATACCAACTATGATGTGTTATAAATCCATCAAATATAGTGTAAAATGGGAAATAGGGATCACATGGTGATTATCTCGGACAAGGGTACTTTGTTTTTTTCATTAAATAAATCCAAATCAATAAGTGTTATGCATAGTTATTTTATGTAATTTATGGATGATTATAATTGAAATTATGTTCCCTTGTCAGAAATGAGCTAATAATAGTTAGGAGATAATAAAAATTGAAAAAAGGGGGAAATTTAGTTCTATGAAAATATTTTTAGTTGAATAAACAATGTGATAAGTGAAATATTGTTTTGAGATGCATATGTGAGAGTTAATGTATTTGTTCAATTTTTTATAGATCAATTTAAACCTAATTATATCTAGTAATTTTTCTGGATCTAAATATTGATATTTTTATTTAATTGTTGAATTGGGATGAACTCATATTGGAGTCATTACATTATAATAAATTGTTGAATTTAGTGATCTCCTAGGCCTGGTGATATTAATTTAAACTGAATTCTTTTTTAATGAACCACTTGAATTTCAAATTTTCCAAAGACTGAATTGATTTAAGAGTGTTGTTCGGTTATGTTTCAATATTATTCCACACTTTTCCTCATTTATATTGATTTATTCAATGAATTTTAATTAATTAATTAATATTTTAATGGATAATTGACAAGGTTAGAAAAAGTTTGATGCAATCTATTTTTCATTGATTTTTTAACTTGTAAATTCCAGGTTTTTAGTGATTTTCTATTCTTTGAAACATTAATTACAATTTACCTATGTATATTATGAAAATAAATTTTATTAATCAACAAATTCCAATATGGGTTGAAAATTTCTCTATGTGAATTACAAAAAACAACGAATAAAAATTATTACTGCATGTTTGTTAATTTTTTTATATAGAACATGTCCACATTGGAAGCATCCCAAGATAAATTTGATGTTGAATTCCCTAGAATTGATTTGGTTGATGAGATACTCTATCATAGTAATTCCTTGTTTGTTTTGACTTTCAGATCTGAATGGATGAGGATGATTTTGAAGAAACACATGATATTGATGTTGGTGTATCATTTGGTACCTACATTCTTTTAATTTAGGATGTTTTTCAGGTAATGGGCCTATGATTAAATCATTTAAATGATCCATAATAAGAAATGAGTCACTAAGGATCCCACATATCATTCTACATATTGATGATTCATGTCCCACTGTCGAATGATGAAATTGGTGAGGGATGGAGTCTACCATTCTATGGAATGATCATAGAGGTTAAGAATCTTAAACATGGGAAAAATATCTACTTGAGGGAAAGTATTCATTTTTTACAGTGCCTCTGGTACATGATGTTGTGAATTAAATAATAAAACACGGGAAGAAGGTCACATCGGTTATGTATATTAGTCAGTTATGTCAAAGAATCACATATGATATAAAAATGCATAATTTAGAAAGGGTTATGTTTAGATTAATTTATTTGATCCTCAATCTATTATGATGTAATTTTTACATATAATCAATTGGTTTTGAAAATGTGTTAAAATAAATCAAGAATTACTACATCAATGAACCATCTATGTAAAGTTAAATGAATCCATAATGTAAATCACCTACATGGAGTGTTGGTAACATGAACAAACATATTCATGACCTAATTTGGTATGTCATTAAGAAACAACTACATGAAGAATAATATATGTTAGCATAAATAGATTCATTGAAAATGGATATGTGGGAAACCAAATGAATTATTGAAAAATACTATTTATAAAAAATTCCTACGTATATACAAATGGGTACGTGAATTGTTATAAACAAATCCACATCTTGGTGTGGATTTTCCTGATATTAGTTGGAACATAAAAAATGTTATTTAATATAGAAAAACTAAATAGATCCCACTGAGTTTGTACATTTGATCTTTATAAATAATTTTTCAATGAGAAAATGGTGGATTCCAACAGATCCTAACAAATAATTGAGATAAAAATTCCAACGAGATCAACCAAATTACCCTAAAACTGAGTTATATAACCATATCAATAATGTTTTTCATTAAAATAAAATTATGTTTCTAACATGGTCTAAAGATGATGATTGTATATGAAAATATTTACTATAGAGAGGATAGAAATTAAATACAATATTATGCTCATCATCCCTCTTTTTTACTTCCTTCAATCGACTCTTCATTTTGACCTTATCACCATTTTATGTTCTATGGCATGTTTCTCTGACTTTTTATTCAACCCATTATTATTTTGATATTCAACCCATATATATATGACCCCATTGTTGAGGAACACTTGATATGTTTTCCCTTCCTCTGATATTTTCTATCTTTTTTTTGTTTCAAATCACTATTCTATCATCTTCATCATTATCATTTCATCCACTATTACATTCAATATTTATGTCTTATATTCATTTTTGTCACAAGAAATTCATTATCATGGGTACGATCTCACCGAGAAATGATTATAATATACATTAATAGTTTTAAATAATTAATTTTCATTAATTTATATGATTATTCTTTCACTTTCCAAAATGATCTTTGAAAAATTATGGAATTCTTCTATTGTACATATGACATACTCACAACATGACCGTAATGTACATAAATTTATAAATCCATAATTCTAGATTGGTCTTCAAATATAATATATTAATTAATATGATAATTATTTCATGATTACTAATTTAAAGATGATGGAAATATATAATATGCATAATAGTGGGAATATTAATTAAAAAGTAGCAATGATAAAAATGGAAATTAACATATGAAACAATGAAAATAATGAAATTTTTTTAAATAATTCATGGTAGTATGTTATAAAATAATAATATGTGATATTATAAATATATTTATTGTTATATAATAAGTAAATAACACTATTTAGACAAATATATAAGAGGTTAAATTATGTTCTTCCAAAAGAAAGAGAGACGTAACATATTTCACCTAATTTCATTTAAATGAAAAATATTATATCGTTATGCACCGAATTTTATTTATATGAATAAGATATATCAATATGTCATGTAATATGAGGAAAAATTTATACTTCACAATCTTTTATGTTTCAATTTTAATTATTTCATCCACAGGGATTTGACTTAAAATTTACCTTGTGTTAAAGGATTCCATATCAGAATTTCCTTTCATTGGATTTTGTTACATAATCATTGTCTTTGATATTCTCTAATTATGTGGGTATTTAATTTAAAATATGTTATATTATTTATAAAATTACATTATATATATATGTAAATTTAGCACAAATAATCAATCAATTAATTAATTATCACTTTATCACTATGATATTTGTAAGGGTTTATTTCACATTCTCATTTCCATTGATTTTATTTATTCTTGAATTTCAATTAAAGGAATTATTTTCTCAATGGATGGAAAAATAGTTTTATTTCTTATCCATTGGTTATGAATGTATTTTCATGTAATTGAACCATTTATCACTCTTTGGTAGTTATAAAATTTTGAAAATGTTTTTAAGAATACCCAACATTATTTCTCTCTTTGGTGGAAATTCTATTTTCTCCCAAAACCCTGTTTAAAAAAAATAAAAACTGTTCTCAAATTTTTTAAAATAAATTATAACATAATTTTTACCCATATTTAATTTAATTTTTGTTAATGGAATCCTCAAGAAGTTTTAAAAACATGTCTCATTTTTCTATTACTGAAAATGTGAGTAGAATCATTATTTTAACATACCCAGCATGTATATAATTTCATATTTCCATGAACACCCAATGATTTAGCGATTCCATTGTATAATTAAAATTTTATTTTCATAGAAATTTACTTTCAAATTTTATTGTAAACATTTATTTTTAAAATAGTGATTTCAAAAAACAAAAGGATATTTTTATAATGAATTTTTTGAAAATATTTGTATGGAGATTCTATTCATAAACATCTACAGTTTATTATTATTCCAATTCTGTTAAGTTATATTAATTCAATCCTTATTATTTATTTAGATTTATTATTTTCCATTTGACCAATAAAATTATTTACATTCAATTTTTTGATTCATTTTTTAGTCATTAACTATCCCTTGAAATATTCACTTTCTTATGATCAATAAACATTAAATCTACACAATATATCCATATTATTTATCATTTATATGTTTAGTTTGTAAAAAAAATATAATATTATAAATGGTGTTCTACATTGAATGTTATTTTTTTATCTATGAAAAATATAGATAATCAATATTCATTACTCAGTACATATATTTGATGATAAGGAACATTGTTCTTGAAGTTAATCAATTATTCAGAATATGAGGAATGATTTAGACCTACAGTGACATGGGAAGAATTATGTAATTATACAATTAATTAGTAGGTATCATGATAAATAATAGTAAGATAAAATTTAATGTTTTTCTAATTTTTTTAAATCATATTTTGAATGGTATTTACAGTATAGGAATAATGTGCCCAAGACATGTTGTTTAATAATTAATAGTTTTACTAATTTATAATTTAGTTATTAATTTTGATGATATTTTCACAATGTTATTATATTTGGAGTAATTTAATTTAAATTTTATTGAATATATGGAATGTGTATCATTTATTTACATTTCCATATTGATTAAGAATTATTTTATTTTTCCATTATATTTTAAAATTTTTATTATCATTGGATTCATTAAATTATCATTTTATTGATTAAATAGAATATGTTTAGTAATATACATAACCCCATTGATTAATCATTTTCTAATTATGATATACATGTTATTGATTTATTAGAATATGTGTTAAGTCATTTACCTTTCCATATTGATTATTAATTATGATTTCTTCCATTGTACATATCACTTATTTAGAATTTAGGATCACACTTATTTTGTTTCCCTTCTCTAAAATCCATAAACTATAGTAAGTTTAATATGAAAGGATATTATAGAGATAATCAAAATATTCATGGTTATTTTTGTAATGTTTGTTTTCTAATATATCTCAATACTCAAATATTTATCTAGTTTATCAACACAAAAAATCTATTTATTCCTTTGGGATTAAATACATTTTATAATATTCTAATGTAATATATAAAACACCAACATTGGGATACATGGGATGGGTTTGATAAAGTTGGTATTAAGAAATGTTTCTTAGAAATAACTGTAACTTGATTTAGGTAAACATTGATTTGGGATCATAACCTTATTATAAACATTTATAATAAGTATAGAAGAACCTTCGAATGATTCATTAGGGTATAGATTGTGTGGTTCCTCCCATACAAGAAATACTTTTAAGGATAATATAAATGGGCACAGTTATAGATGGGATGTACCTGAGGGTAATAACTCCCAAAAGGGCGCATTGTGGTTTACCTGATTGACACATTGTGCAAGAAAATAGGTCATACTACATAACTGGAATGACACTCAAAGCATAAATTATATGGATAATTAATATTTTTTTTGAATAACCATTGTGAGGGATTTTAATATGTGAGGTCAATAAATGACCTAGTTTAACCAGTGGGGGTTTTAGATTATTTTTTTTCTAATTCAGAAATCCTATAAAAAATTATATGGGTTTTCTTATTTGTTTATCATTTGTCAAACTATGTGTTTTTTTTAAGTCAATGAATTGAATCTAAAAGAAAAAATTCTAAATTTGAATACAATGGAAAATTTGGTGACTATTCATAACAAAATGGGATGGTGACAAGAGAAAAATATATCATTATTATTCATAATTAGGTTAACACAAATATTATTCAGAACATATACCTTATCCAACTCCCATACTCACCGATGAATATATAGATGGAGTTCGTTAAGTGCCCATGTGGGGGAGAACATTGAGAAAAGAAGAGGAAATTTCATTCATGTCAGAAATTTGGAAATATAATCAAGTGAAATTATATCAACCCAGTCATTTAATAAATATATTTTTTATAATTTTAAAATTAATAGTAAATATATTAAAAAAACCCATCCCTGAAGACTATAATAGTTTACTATCTTTGGAGACTAGGTACACACTCTTATTTTGTAGTGATTGAATTTTAATCTTTTCTTGAAATATATTAGTATTTATAAATATTTATAGAAATACTATAAATAAAACATATCTTCATATATAGTAAAAAGGATGTAGAATAAATAGTGATTTCATATTCTCATAATGGGTAAGAAAATAAAATACATAAACATAATGTGAGCGTAAGGGTAAAATAATGTGATAATAACAAAATAAAATCACACCATCTATATCAAGGATCAGAATATTTAGTGATGAAATATTTACAGGATCCTCGTAATAAATGAATAATAAGGGGCCCAAATAACATCAATTATGATATTATAACATTGGTATAAAACATATAAATGTTTTATAAACATAAGAAGATAAAATAACTTCCTTAGTGGTAAATGACTATTATCAAAAATAATCAGTGAAACTTAACGGAAGATACAACTATTATGTTAGAAATACCTCCATCTCAAGTTGTATCCCATTCCCCATAGTAGAATGTATCCACTCCGCCAACCATCCTAGAATTCAATGTTCACTCCCAATACTATCATATATAATGAAGTCCCTTACTGATAGTTTTTCAATCATCATTTCACTCTTATCTATATCATGAGATATAAATCATTATCTAAGATATTTCAGGGAGATATAGGTACCACGCATAATTTTATATAATGTATCCACGCTCCTCCATTATAACATGACCACCTTCTTTGGTTATAACATAAGCACCACCATGAAATTAAAATTATATATACATGTGATACAAGATCATAAAATAATCATCATATAACAACACAATAAATTAAATGGTTCCTATAAAAAATCATCATCACATAAATTGTATAAAAAATATGTTTTATAATCATTTTATCATCTTATCAATGCAAAACCTGTGGAATAAGAAGCAGGTTTCAAAATATTAATTTCACAGAAAACCTAGGCAAGTCAAAGGGGATTCATAAATATCATTTCACTTTAATAATAAACCATTAAGGGAAATAATAATAATGTTTTTCTTTGATAATATCCCAGTAAATCATAAGTATCAAAAAATTATTTCATCATAGATGGAAAATAGTATTGAAAGATCACAAGTAACATTTCATGGTAACAATAAATTTTATTTGAGATCACTTTTTTAAAAATAAATATTCCTACAATAATATGGAATTAATTTTCAATTCAAAAAAACCATCAAAACATGTAATGTAAGGTTAAAAGAAAATAATGTCAATGATGGTGGGTAATTTTTTCATGTCATACATGTTATAAAAGTATTCCATTCACATTTTTGTTAAAATCCAAATAAGAATTTCATTCAAAAAACGAAATGAATATTCCGTTCAAAAAAAATTAATAAGGAAAACATTGTTAAAATTTTCATTAAAAAATAATATTTTGAATATTAAAAAAAATTGAAACATTTTTATAAAACATGGTTTTAGAATAAAAAGTGGTTTCAACTAATAAATTATTGTTCATAAAACTATTCTTCTAAACTCTTGAGTATATAAGGAGAGAAAATTGAAGGGGAAAACATTTATTCTCATTAAATAACTAGTGGAGATGAAATTTCAGGTGTTTATCTATATATAAGTCATAATATTTCTTCTTTTGAATAATAATCCCAAAATAATACTGATAAATGATGAGTGTGTATCCTACAACTCCCAACAATTGGGTATCGTTGAATCAAAATCTAAAAGAAATAATAAAATTAAATAAAATATGTAATATCATTAAAAATAGTATTTTAATGATATAAAATTTTAATCGTGTATCATATAAACCTCATAGTATAATATTGGTTCAAAATAGAAGATTATTCTAAAAAATGAAATTTGAGACAAAAGCTCTTATAGGTTTGGTTACATTTGAACCATAACCCCCAAGAAATAGTGATCTCAAAATGTATTTTTACATCATAATAAATTTCATGAAAAATTTATAAAAATATATCAAAGGTTAGTAGAAACACTACCAAAAATTAATACATGGTAAATATGGCATGTGTCTTAAGGAAGTAAAAAACATGACTAAAATCCCATATCTTAAGTCTCTACTTCATTCATTCTACTTTGAAACTCATGTATAATAAATACAAGAATATTATATATATATTATAGATCCATATATATATATATATATCATAACATATATTATATACATATTTCTATTTATTACCCCTCAACAGTTTCATGTTAAAGACACACTTTGGGTAATAACAAGAGAGTTTATCATATAGGTTTTGATTTGATATTTTTTGTTCAACATAATTGGATAATTAATGAAGAATATAAAAAATATTGGTCATGAAATTTTTTTCTTATGTATGCACCAAATTGTTTTCAAATAATAATCACTAAAGTTGTTTTTGAGAAATGATTTATGTTATGATCTGGGAGACAGTTGGTCGTATATACACATGAGTAAAGCATGTATTGTGAACAATATTAATTGAAATGATATAAGTAATATTTTATATTTATCAAGTTATATTAAAATAATAAATACCATATTATTCACTTAAATATACTTATACATATCACCAATGTGGTTTGGAAATGAAAATAGAGTGTCTCCATGCTTCTTGATGGCGGTAGCCCACATTTACATGAATTATCTTGTTATCATTAATTGAGTGAAAATGTAAGGAAAATGATATATTATCTATTAAGAATGATAAATATTCCATGAATATAAAAATTATTTCATTTATATAACTCATATAAAATAAATTTATCCTCACTATCTTCCACATAAAGCGTTAATGAAAAATGATTCAAAACACTTCATGAGGTGGTCGTCTGCCGTACACACAAGCAATGTTATCATACCCACTATGGAATAGAAAGTAAAAATACGGAGTATATTATATAATTCCCCCAAAAGTATATTTTGTTTATAAATTTCATATATATAATTTGTGTCATTCATTATACCCAACTGTGAGTGGTTGTAATTGACAAAATGAACGACATCCGTTCGTGAGGCGGTAGTCTATCGTACACTAGAAAGATGAATTCGTAACTGATTTGATGGAAGTGGGTATGTTTTTAGGTAAATTAATTTAATTAAAGACGTCTAATTATATTTATGATAACTGGGTTATTATATATATATGTTTTGATATTAATTTAAGGAGTTGGAGGAAGAATTAAAAGAACACGATGAAGAACATTGCATATTCTTAAGATATCCTCCCTAGGTTTTCACCCAAAGACTTACTAGGCCTGATTTATTCCAAATATCAAAATTATATGATGATAAGTGTCATTTTATTAAGATATTTATGATATTTTTTGTTAAAAAATTAATTGATTTATGTGTAAGAGTGATAGGATTGAGTTCCAATTTATAATTATTAAGAAGTTACATTTTTGTAAATACCAACAAGTATTCAATAATAATATTTTATTCTCCTATATTGTCAATTATATGTTTATAAATATTTTATGTAATGATGATATTATAAATATAGATCTCCATAAAAAATTGATAATTTTTTTTACTCTTTAGCCTTTATGTTTTACTCATTTCTGCCCTCTTTATTTCTACCATGGTAACATGTTTATTTAACCTAGGTAATTTTCCTATTTAAAATAAAATATGGATAGAAATATTTTATAATTTTTAACTTTTTATTATATATAAATAATAAAATTTATTACAAAAATTAAAGGTGAGTGGAAAATTAATTTTAACTCAAGTGCATGTAATTCAGAGATCCCTATTTTAACTATAATAGCAGTAATTATGTTTTAACAATTTTTAGTAATAAATTGTATAAAAAATTAAGTTTAACATATTAGGTAATATGAATTATTATGAATCCAACTATGGGATAAATTCTTTCAAATTAAATTCATTAACGATTCCAAATTTAATTTAAAATAATTCCCACAAACATGACGAGAATCTGTGTTTTCATTGAGAAAATGTTACAAAGTCTAAAACTTTTTATATCAAAATTCAATATGAAAGTAATTAAAATGAAATGGATTTAATTAATTAATACATATATTTGGAATAATTTTTCATTAATACAATATTAAAATATAATTTAAATTTACAAATAATTTCAACGAAAATGATGTTTTCAAATAAAATTAAGTATTTTTAATATTCATCGAAAAATTAACTATTTCAAAAAAAATTCAATATAAACCAATTATTTTTCTGATATATTAATTTAAAAAATAAACATAATATTTTCATATAAATTATCTAAAATTTTAATGAAATATTTTAAAATGAAATATTAAAAAGGTAAAAATTTAACTTTCAGAAATAATAGATTTTTAAGAATAATAATAGTTTAATTCATATCTCTTGTCCATAAAGCACATAATATGAATTTTAAAAACATTATTTAATATATTTAACATAAGTATAATTAAAATAAATCAATTATTTTTTTAAATTACTGAGTTATATCATTTTTTGTTTGTAAATAAAATTGATTTTCCCAAAAAAATCCATTATATTCAAATATTTTTCATATTCAATTTTAATTAATTAGTCACCAAAAAATAATTATCTTATAAAAATGTGAGTCATGTATTATCACAATTTATTTATTCCTTTTCATACATACAATTCCAATTTCATTGAGATGACTATCATTTTAAATAATTATATTATAATAGTATGTGATGTTTCATTTAATCATGGTGTAGTGTATACTGAATTATAAAATTAATTTTTCATGTAACGAAAGAAAAACTCAGTGTTTTGTGTAATTCATGATTATGTCATTGTTTCTTAAAACACATAAATAAATATAGTTTTAATTGTAATGGAACATATTGAAAATAATATTTTAATTTAAATAAAATATTTCAAACAATATTTTGGTGTTTGATTATATCCATAATAAATGATTTCCCCATCACAATTCATATTTGTTATTAGTGGTTTAGAATTATAAAATTAATCCATAAAAACCCACCTCATAAAAAATAATATTAGTAATTAAATTAAATTGGGATTTTTGTAAACATAAAGGTAAAATAAATTAACTATTAAATAGGTTTCCCCAAAGAAGAAAATATGTGAGAAGTGAATATCTTGAAAGAGAAGAAAGTAATAATTAATTATAAAGAGTGATTGAGGGAATTCATCACAAGGATGTGGGTGATCCAAATAATATTAATGAAGAAAAAAATAAACTAATTTTGTGTGAAAAAGGATATTTGTATTAATAAAAATTATGATAATAATCTAAGAAATTATTTCAATATAATTTTTATAATATTCTGGAATTCCATTTCTATCTCGGATGAGAACAGATTAAAATTTTATTACTTGATATTTTTATATATTATAGGAAATATTTTATCTTTTGATTTTTCATTGATAAACTTCAGCCTCATCTTTTACTATAAGATATGAATTTTCTAATGTCATAAGAACTACATATGATCTATAAATAATGATAAGTTTTTCTGTATATATTTATCTTTTATTAAATCAAAATATCTAGAACATGTTATCATATATGAATAAATCGTCATATGTTGAAGTAATAATTTAATTTCTAATGCCTTGTCCAAAATTCATCTTAATAGATTTGATAAATGGTTATCCTTATGACCCCTACAAATGATTAAAATCCAAAACATATGAATGAAGCTTTCTAAATATCAACAAATGGACTTTTCATTAATCGCCCAAAAAATGCGACGTATCCGGTACTTTTCACATACAAAACATTTGAGTACCTTCATCATGAATAATCTTAAAATATTTTAATAAATATAATTACCATAAATCATTATTAGAAACATATATTATTATATATTACTTTAATAAGAACATAGATTATAGAATATATTCCATAAATCGAATAATATTACAACCGCTGTCAATGATAATACAGACCACTTTGCTCAAAATAAATAATTGGTTATAACATCATAAATACTATCGAATAATATTTATATATATCAATCACACCTTTTTCCAACAGCATTAACATAAAATTTTAAAAATCATAAGGGTTGTCTTCTATTAATATTAATATCACAATTTTTAATCACTTTTATATTCAATCATTACTATTGATTTTTTTTATATAATATACATTGAAAAACATATAAAAAATAATCTATATATATTAATTGATTAATATAAAATAATTCTAGAATTCCAAAAAAAACACATTAATTATTCTGTCTCACTATAAATACATTAACCGGTCTTCATCAGATTACTACTCAAAAGCTCTTTCCTTTCATATTTTACAAATGGTCTCTCAATCATATTCAATATAAATATTAATCATAAATCCAATCTAATTATATTTGTGAGATTTCCCGTTGGATATCATTTTTTATAATTCATAAACCTTCTACATTTTAAACATTGAACCATCAATGATATCATAGTGGGACCAATATTCCCATTCACTAATATAATGACATATTTTCTTTTTTATTAATTGTTACTTGCTTCATGTTCTTCTTTTCAAAACCCGAACCATCTTCACATTCCTATAATACGTTAAAATGGGTGATTCCTCCCACACTCTAAATATATATGAAAATGAATTGTCTTCCTTCGATGTCATACATTACCCAAAATCTCACGTATCTCTATAATGTTCTTCCTTGGTGAGTTTAGGAGTCGATTAAGGTAAAAAATTGTTTATTAAATATCTTAATATCACTTTAAGATTGATAAAAGCATTATTTACTCCATTCATAATACCATTGGACTACTCATCATCAAATTATCTATCACATTAATTGTTAATATAGATGCATCGTCTTACATAAACGAACTATAATAAAAAAAATCATCATTAGAGAAATTATAACAATAATGGACAAACACTTAAAGGGAAAAATAATTTATAAGAGGTTAAATCAGGACACCATTATTCAAATATTTAAAATATTAGGCCTCACCTATTTCATCCATTATCATTTTCTATTTAAATAGATCATGATGGTTCATAAATATTTTCTGATTTTCAAGTGCATACCCATAGGAGTGTCAAAAAACGGTGTATAGCAATGCACATATTCACATAACATGTGATAACTGAGTTTATCTTATAGATCCCTTTTCAGGTTAATTACCCTTGAATTCTTATGTGGTGGACCATCACCCACATTTTTTTATCTAAATATAGATGAAATTTCATAGAATCCAATCACTCCATTCATTAATAAAATTCTTAAGGATTTTCCTATACAGTAACTCATCCTTAGACTTATCATTAGATAAATCATAACAACTATCCTTTGAAATGTCTATAGGGATCTCACAATATTTTTAAAAACAATTAATCTAAAGGTTAATGAAAATATTTGTCAAAAAAGAATTATTAATACCAAAAACATTCATACATCGATATTACATCTTTTTAGGTGAATTTTCAATACATTACACAAACACACACATGAGAACCGTAATAGATTATTGTAATTTGTGATTAGGTACACAATATTCTTATATACTAAACAATCTTCAATGATTACCAAGAAGATCTTCCCATTTCGTAATATTCATGGACATATCCATATAAAAAGTTTCTTCATGCCATGGGGAATGGAATCATAAGAAAGGGAGAGCTCAAATGCATATTAATGGTAAACAAGGGAAAAATTATAACATAACATGAGAATAAGGGTATAATTACAAGACAATAACAAAGGAACTCCATAAAATTAATTCCAAATATAAAAATCGTGAGTTAGGAAATAAATAAAAGATGTTCATAATACATGAATCATAATGAAATCAAATAACAAGCTATTTTAGAGAAAGACATTGGCATAAGAAAATGAGTTTTGAATACAAATAACCATATAAAATCATTTCCTTTTTAGTCAAAGATGATTTCCAAAATATATCTAGGCTGTCTATGGGGGGGATACTCATCTAGGATGAGTCAAAGCTCTATACTCACTGGAATCCATTTCCTAGTAGTAGAATTAGTTCCGTCCCAAAACTTCATAGTAGTAAATATAACACCCTAATATTTCATATTACGTTATTTCTTCAATGTTATTTAATAGCTTTCACTACATGCAACACTGAGTTCAAGCACACCACGACTTACCAAACTAGTCGTTCAAAAGCAGTTATGAATAACATTAAAAAAATTTAGAATTTTATATAGTCCTTATAATTTCAAATTTCATATTATGATTTTCTTAATCATAATATAAGAACAAATTCAATTTTTTCAAAAAAAAAGAAGTATTTTCTAATGAAAATTTTCCACCTTTTAACAGAGAACCCTTTTTAAATCCAATATTTGAAAGTTTTATATATTAAATTTGACAAAATAAACTTCTTCTTTAGAATCGGGACATAAAAATTTAGTTCCGATAAATTTTTGGTATTTTTCTAATAACATTCATATTTGGGTGAATAGTGAAAAATACTAAATTTTAACTAAAAACAACCTTTTTAATCAAATTAATTTATATTGTTCAACTATAAATTTGAATGGTTTGGAGGTATAATTAAATTATAATTTTACCATTTAATCCAATTTTTGTTATTGGAAGTAATTTCACATTGAAATTGGACTTAAACAAGTGTCAATCCTTTGGTAGTTATTATATCTTAAAAATATGATTTTTGGGTTTGAAAATGGGAATTAATTTTAAATTAAAAAATGAAATTTCTATGTTTTTAATTTTGTAAAATATAATTCATTTATTTGATTCAGAATATCAAAATTATCTTAGGGTGAATATTTTGTATTTTTCTGAAAACATTCAATTTTTGATGAATAGTGAAAACACTGAGTGATAGTTTAAAACTGAATTTTTTTAAATAATTATTTATTTTAATTAAATTTATTTTAGGTCAAAATAGATACATAATACCTATATATGGTAAATTTAATTCATAAGATTCATTTTATAATAATTTTAGATATATAAAAAATTTATCGAACTTTTTTCCATCTTTTACTCACATCTTTGGAGTATTTACAAATTTGCATAAAACATAATTTTTCTAGATTTGTGAATTGAATTTTAAAAATATGAGTGACACTATTTATATTAGTATGTAAAATGTGTTTCAATAAGATAATAATAATTTTTGGTGAATAGTAACTTTTGACTTTTATTTTCCACAGTTAAAAGTAAATAGGGTAATTAAGGGTAAAAATCATATTATTATTACAGTAACTCATGTCCTAATTCTACAGGATAAATATAATTCGGCCATAAAAATCCTTATAGAAAAAAATATGATCCATTTGGTCCACATGGATTAGATTAGGACATTTAATATTATTTAATTCAAAGAAAAGTTAAAAGTGTTAAATTCAAGGTTTAATAACTAATACATTTTTAAATAGCGTTAAAAATAAATTAAATTTGACTATTAATATTAATAATAAAGATAAATAAAATTACTACATATTGATAATTTATTTTTCTAATTTTTATACATTGAATAATTTAATTTATTTATGACACAATAATGATGCAGTAATTACCTTATTAAAGAAATATTAAAATAATTGATATTATAAATAACCAAATAAATGTAATTTGAGACATTTTAGGAATTTAACTAAATTTATATATTAATATGACATGTTAGGTTTGATTAAATAAATTTTTAGAATGTAATAATGCTGTTATGAGTTTAGCAAAAATAGAATACCAAATAGTGTCAAAATTGACATAAAAGAGTTTTAAAACAAATATTATATAATTAAATGGTATTATATTCCTAAAAATAAAATGTTCATAAAAAGTTCATAAATATTATTATTTATGTCATTAATGAACCACTTGGTGTACTCTGGGAATTTTATAGTAAGTTTATTAACAATATAATATAAAAATACAAAGAGACATGGTAAATGTCAAACTATTTAACTAAGAGATAAATCTAAAAGATAAGGTTAATATGGTGACCCAAACCTGTCTAAAACCTATCGGTTGAGTGGTTATTGACCCAAACCCACATAATACTTTAAATAATTCATATTTTATCCATTATAAATCGAAAATTATTTTATTATAAAATAATATTTCAGTCTTTTCCTATGGTTCCCCCACCCCTCTTATAAAAGGGAACTTCCCCTTCTCTCAAATTCATTCCATCAAATCCATTTGGCTTAGCCAAATCCTTCCCAAATATCCTCTCCATTTTCATTGCTTAATTATAGAGGCATTCCTTTTATCGGAATTCCAACCTATGGAGCCCTTTGGATCAAATCAATAGTAAGAACCCGAAGTAAAGGTAAATATTTCATCACCTTTTCATGTTTTCTCTTTTTCCACTTCATCATTCCTTCATGTTTCCATTATAAAATTATAACTCAAGTATATTTTATATAAAATGATGTTATTATAAATATGGTACAAACATATTCATTATTTGATCCATCCTTTGAATGACATGTCACTATACGTGCGTATGTACGACTTACCGTCTCCACGTCGTGGTGTAGTTGTTATTCAATACATTATTATTTGGATGGTTATAATAATGATGTATAATTGATGTAAATAATAAATATGACATGATAATTATACTGTATATATGATATAAATTTCAATTATAAATGAATTTAATATCAAAAGAATGATATTGTAGCTCGTGCGTTCGTACGGATTACCATCTCCACAACGCGATGAGATTCATTTCCACGTCCACCAATCATCGATGATTATAAAAAACATATATTACTAATAAGTATGTAATATGTGACGTAGTAATTCTACATGAGATATATATATTTATATTTATATATGTATTTATTTACATACATATATCTTATTCACTTACCCTTCAATATGATATAAAAATAGAAATAACGTTTATGCGTACGTACGGCCTACCGTCTCCATAAATGGTGTTTTCAATTTAATATATCTATCTATTATAAATATTTATATTAAAAATAGGTATGATATATAAATCAAGTTTTATATTATGGATGTATTTAAATCATGATCTAAATGATACGATTAAGAATAACAAGGTAATATACGTATGATAAAGTAAGCGATTATTACCCAAAATGTTAATTTAACATGAAAATCATTATTAAATGGGTAGTATAAAGACATAAATGAATGATGAGTGATATAATAAATATTAATATGGTTCTAGTATAATATAATAACATAAAAATGTCATTATACAAGAGGTTAAATGTACCCTCGACCAAAGGAAAGTGAAAGGTAAGGTGTTTCTTATCTGTATTTTAATTCTGTGAGATTTCCATTGTTCACCACATATGTATTGCATGTGGTGTATTTTTTATTTCCATTTGATATACATTATCATGATTCTGTTTATATTCCTGATATTATGTGATTTATTTGGTGGTTAATGACTATTTTTCATACGACTTGATTGATTACAATTAGGTAAGGATTATTTCACAATCTCTTCATTATCTAAGGTTGTTTATATGTAATTACCCATAGGGACCTCTTTATCATCCACATCCATGATTCATAAAAATGTATTTCAATTTTTTTATAAATTTACTAGAAAATGGGTTAAAGTCATTTATACCCTTTTTTGACATTATATGTTTTTAAAGGAAAATTTTATGGGTTTATGGGAGGGTATATTTAACTAGATCTTCATTTTAAATGTTTTAAAGATTTATCTTTCTAACCCATTTTAATTAATGTCCATGTTTTCAAAATAATTTTAAGGATTTATTTATATTGACATGAATGTTTTGAAATGATAATTCTCTTAAAACGTTTCAATTTTGTATGGGACACATTGATTCAAAAATCCCTTTTAAATGGCTACCATTATAAATTGTGAGAAGTTTAAACGATTTCATGAAAATTGGGTATTTATCTAAAAGAATTTTTCTGATCATTCTCATCTATGTCAACATCCTGTATTGGATTTTAAACTTTTTTGAAGTTCATTTATTATGATACCAATCTTCCATATTTTATTGAATGTTTTGTGATATGTATGACTGTGGACGTGTTATTTTTATACCGTTCATGTTTTATGGATAAAGTATTGACATTTCATATGCCAGTTTTAATATTAATGTTTATATTATATTTCAACCTTTTCTTATGATGAATGTATTGGACTATTGTGATTTGAGTTGGGGACCAGTAAAAGTAAGCCCTTTGGGTTGGGGTCTGGGTACAACAGACCCTCCAGGTTGGAGTCCAGATACAGAGGATCTCCAGGTTGGAGTCTTGTTAAAGAAGCTCTATGGGATGGAGTCCTGTTACAGAGGTTCTCAAGGTTTGGGTCCGGTTATATTTAGCCTATAGGTCCTGGAATGAGGCCTTGAAAATAGAAATTAAATTCTGGTACTATTCATTCCCTCATTATGAAGGTAGTTATTACATGTGATTATTCGACTAGTAGAATATCGATATGAATGTTTATATGGTAAGGTTTGATATTTTTTTTTCCATTTTATGTTTGAAAGGATTTTTTTATTACACATATTTTTTTAAAAGTTTATATCTTCAAATAAATTATTTACCCTTACTGGGCATCTATTCTCACCCCTTTCTTATGTTTTATTTTCCCAGGATATGAAGAAGTTATTTATGAGTGACTTGAAGGCATAATCTATGAGTCTTGGAAATTTATAATGGAATAAATTACTATTATTTTTTTCAAGTTGTAATGTATTACATCATGTATGTAATTTATTTTACAAGACTACAAAACTGATCGGTCCTTCAGGACTTGATTCCTTGTAATTAGAACAATGATATATAATAATGCAATGACTCTGTGTAACTGAGGTTGGGGTATTACAGTAGGTATCAAAGGAAGTTTAGCAATAAAATTGAAAACTATATTTAGATAAACTCTAATTATATAACTTTACCCTATGAAAGACGTTGAGGATTAGTATAGACGGTCTTCCTAGAATTTTATTAATGTAGATATTTGGTGAGTTTTCCAAGAAGTTATATCCCTTTTTGGATAAGAGTAGGAAGAGGTGGATCTGGAACATATGTATGTAGGGTTAAAACCTAAAAACACCACTTTGAGCTAGACTTAAACGAGAACTGGTGCATGATAATGGGATTTGTTGTAGTCTTGGTTACAACACTCCTGGGGATATGCATATGATAATTCTCATTTTCTATACAAATCATTATGAAGGATATATTAGTATATACCTCCTCAATGAAAATATTTTAATGATTACAAATTATATCCATAAACTGTTAAATTTACATTAGGAATTTTACATGTTTGTAATTATTCATTGTGATTCATAAACTGACCTAGTATATGCCATAGTAATGAAATGACACCCAATGGAGGGAATGTTAACTCCAGCAATACCTATAATCCAAATATTATGAAGGATCATATCATTCATTTTATTAAGCCAACATTAATAGGGAAATAGTCTACCATGTATTCTCGACATATGAATAAATAATATCATGTGTCAATAAGATGAGTAAATAATTCTCTGAGTCCCATGGCTTTGAAGGGAAGAAAGATAAGAAAAGTATAGTAGATAAAAATAAGGATAAAGAGAAGAGGGGAATAAAGGATTTTCCCATATGTGGTAAATGTGGAAATAATCACCTTGGTAAATGCATGAATGAAATGTGAGTTAGTTAAAAGTGTGGATAAAAAGGACACTAAGTACCTGATTTCAAGGGTATGAAAAATGTTTCAAATGTTTAATACTTCATCTACATGGCGTTGGGACACTATTTGAATCAATGTCCTAGTCATTAGAGTATACTGCAAATGATGCTATTGGAAAATAATCATGTTAGGATACTGCCTCAGATGAAAAGGAATGACTAGTCTTCTTATGATGTTATTATTGAATTATTTCATTTGAGTGTTGTATAAAAAATATACTGGTTATATTAATTATGGAGATAAATAAAAATTATACTGTAGTACTATTTTATGAAGTATTTGAGATTATATGGTTCTATGAAAAGTGACTTAATAGTAAGCTGCAGTTTTTTGGAAAATACATGGTTGAATGAAATGTAATCCTTAATATGGTCTTGATAATGAGGTAGTGATTTTGAAATAAGAGATGATTTGTTAGGATAAAATATATTGGATATTCTATACTTCCTTGTAACTTATTAATAGTATTTTTATTTCATCGTTGTTGGGATATTATAAATTTTTGGATATTAGGAATATATATAGTATTCTATAAATAATAATGGAGAATGAATGTAATCAATATGTTTTTATAGTAATTCAGTGTGTTACCATGTTTTACAAGAATACATGATGAAGGTGTTCAGATGTTATTACGTGGAAAAAAGGATCTTCATTGTGTTTAACGTCCTTACAATTTTTGAACTGTGAGTTTGGATAGAAGTATTTTGGGTAAATCTAAAGGTTGGAATGGATTAAGTATGAAAATGTATACTATTGTTATGGTTATTTTTGGATTATTATAAAAAGGACAAACTATAGGTTGGGCATCAACTAGTCAGGTCCGATAAGGTAGTGAGACATGAACCCGTAACCGAAGGGCGATAAGGGTGCATCACCTATCATTGGCCTACGTGATGTAATGGATTATATAATGTAGTTTGTTTTTTAAAAGGTCTGATAGGTGAACTATAAATTCATTATTTTTGGAACAGTATATGATTATGATATATAGAATATATATATTTTGAAATATTTTGGAGTGAAAGATGAGTTTGTGTTAGGAATTAGTTAAAGGATGTTACTATACATCTGATGTATATATATATATATATAATTTTTTCCTCTTATTCTATGGAAAAAATAATTCTTAAACATTATAGAAGTGATATGAAAACAAATAATGTGTTATCCTAATACCTTATGTTTTGTTGAACTGATGGTATTTTAAATCATCATAGATTGATGGATTGGAGGCCCTCAATTTTACACTTGTTTGTGATTGATGAACTTAATAAATCCATATAAATATTTACATTTTTCCTCAAATTATGTGTCTCTAATTTCTACCAATGATCTCTTAATCGAGATCATAATTTTGTGGAAACCATATCATTTCTATTTTCTTCTTATTAAGAATAAATTTCATTAACCGAATTTCCGATGTGGGTTTTCCCAAAAAGGTATTTTATTTTTTCAACCTTTTATTTTTTATGAACAATTTCCAATTGTGATGACGTAATTTATTAAAGGAGGGAAGAATGTAACCCCACATGTTTCATAGTATGTTATGTCTTCAAAGTAATTTAATAACATACAATACATGCAACAATGTGTTCAAGGGAACCACTAATTACCAAAATAGTCGTTAAAAAGAGGTTATGAATAGTACTAACTGAATATTGAATTTTATATAATCCTTATAATTTTCATATCCATATATTGAGTTTATTACATACAATATAAGAACAAATTCATTTTTTTAAAATAAAAGAAGTATTTTTTTTAAATGAAATTTTACCACCTTTTAATGGAGAACACTTTTTAAATGAAATATTTAAAACTTTTATAAGATAAATTTGAAAAAATAAACTTTTTCTTTAGAATCTGGACATAAAAACATAATTTTGATAAATTTTTATTGTTTTTATAATATCATTCATATTTGGGTGAATTGTGAAAAATTCATAATTTTAACCGAAAACAAATATTTTGATAAAAATAATTTATAGTGTTCAACTATAAATTTGAATGGTTTGATGTATAATTAGATTATAGTTTTACCATTTCATTCAATATTGTTCATTAGAAATAATTTCATTTTTAAATTTGTCATAAACAAATGTCAATCTTTTGGTAGTTATCATTTCTTAAAAATACGCCTTTTGGTTTTGACATTGGGAGTTAATTTTAATTTATTAAATGAAATTTTCTTTTTGAATTTGGTAAAATAGACTTCAATTTTTAATTCATATTACCAAAATTATCTTAGGGTGAATTTTTGATATTTTTATGAATACTTTCAATTTTTTATCAATAGTAGAAAACACAGAGTTATAGTTTAAAACCAACTTTTTATTTAAATAATTTTTTATTTTATTTAAATTTTTTTATGTAAAAATAGATACATAATACCTATATAATTTCTATTTAATTAATTTGAGTAATGTTATAATCATTTTCTATATATGAAAAATTTATTGAACATTTTACCGTTTTTACCCACCTCCTATGAGCATTTGTAAATTTGCATAAAACAAAATTTTACTACATTTGTGAATTGAATTTCAAAAATATGAGAGACACTGTTTATATTAGTAAGTAAAATTTGTATCAATATGATAAAAATAATTTTTTGTGAATAGTAACTTTTGACTTTTATTTTCGAAAGTTACAAGAACATATGGTAATTAAGGGTAAAAATTGTGATGACCCAGACTCTATTGGTCCTTCCCTTTGCCAAATCCGGGTCAAGAAAGGGGTGGTGTCTCGGTGAGACCGATCGGTGAGACCAATCGGTGAGACCAATCGGGGACACTGATCTGGGGGACTGATCGGTGCGACCGATCGGTGAGACCGATCGGTGTCACCCGGCCTTGTCTAGTTGTTTCGAGTAGCACTCCTTTTTGAAAAATAGGGGTTTAAACCATATTTTGAACTGTTTGAGCGCGTTTTAAAGAACCGTAACGCACATAGAAGTTTTAATTAAATACTTAATGAATTAATGAGTCTGTTTAAACAACCCGACCCCCTTTAATGACAAGTGGGGTCGCGTGGTCAACCCACGAACCCCATGCCTTACGCGGTTTCGTGTTCTCATCTCAATCATCCGCGGCTCTTATAAACTAAGGGTTAGCTATGGTTTCTCTTTTCCTCGATCACGGCTTTTCACGACAGCTTCTGGTGCATCGGGCGCACCGCATCGTTATTCGTGAAGTTCCGCCCCCGGCCTAAGCGTCGATTTTCGATCAATAGGTAGGGAATTTATCCTTCGCCTCTCTATTTTTGTGTGTGTATCATGCGGGGTGGGAGTGATTTTGTTTCTGTGGAATTGGATAAACCAGACCTAATTAAATATAATGAATGAATACTGTAAAGAAAGAAGGGGGGTTGTGCTCGTTGATGTCGTTTTATATTATGATCTTCTTGTTGAGTTGTATTGGAATACGCCTCCAGAAAATCATGGACGTTGGTGGTCATTCTTTGTGATCTAATAAACCCTCATGATGTTTTTTTAAATGGCTTGTTTGTATGAACAGTTACTATGAATTTGGTTAATCCCGTATACCCGAATGAATAAAATGGAAGCACCAGGATCAAACCTTCTTTGATAACTCCCGGTTAGAACACGCGGAATTTGAAATCATGGAGTGTGTTAAATCTTTAAATCTGAAAATACCCGGTGGGCCGGTTGCTGAAGATGTGGGAGGGGACGGGATCCCCTGCTTTTATACTCTCGGTGGTTGTGGAATTGGGTATGGGATCCCCTGTTGTTATGGATTTAGTGGTTTCGAGTTTTAAGACCGGGTGGTTACTTTGTTTACATCTCGAATTGGGGTGGGATCCTCTGTTGACAGAACCGAGTTTGGGTGTTATGGTTGATGCTTGACTGGTTACTTCCCTTGGTAATGCTTATGTTTTAGTTGCCCAGTAGTGCCGAAACTTATTTGAACAATGTTACTGAACATGAAACAAGAATGAGAAAAATGGGTTTTGGATGACGTGAGTTGTGACTCGGTCTTGAGTGCTGTTGTGTTCTTAGGATGGTTGAAGAAAAACCTGAACTTTGGGTGTGTTCTTGTTAACTATACTTATATATTTTTAGTTTTGTGTTTCTTATTCACGCCCCACCAAAGTTGAGCACTTAGTGCTAAACACCTCCATTTCATGGTGGAGGGTGTTTTTCCCAACACTATTCTTAGTGGCTAGTTATTATCTCCTTTTCTTCTCCCTTTCCCGAATAGCCCAAGTATCTTCGGGGAGGCTGTGATGGCCTGAGGTCCATTATTAGACCAAAAACCTTCGGGCAGGGCAGTGCGGTGGTTGGCGAGGTGTGTGCGGCAGGTGGTTTCCCATGTATCTTCGGGATGAGGCCCATGTGTCTTCAGGCATGGCGGTGGATCCTTTAGCCCAGGTGGCTTTGGGGGTGGTGGTGGTTGTTCTATCATAGGTGTTTGCAGTCGTGGTTACGTGTGACAGTTGTGGCCCAGGTGTGTGCGGGCGGGATTCGGCAGTGGGACTGCATGCAGTTGTGGCCCATGTGTGTGTGGGCGGGATTCAGTAGTGGGATTGTGTGCGGTTGTGGCCTAGGTGTGTGTAGGTGGGTGTGGCAGTGGGACTGTGGTGAGAATGGTGGGATTTGTCCGATGCGTAGGATGCCTCAATAACCAGTGGGAAAGTGGCGCGGGGTACCCAAACAACGATGTGCTCTTATATATATTTTACTTGACTTCCGTTATTTGGAGAGTGTGTCATGGTGAGGCTTGGGTGGATAGTTTACCTTGTTAGGTGTTTGGTTTACTCCTTTTCTCGCGGGACTTTAGAACGTTCCCCCACTTGTGCACGAGAGTCTTTGGTTTTCCCTACTGTGTGTACTTGTATGCTCACCCAACGTATACAAAACTACTTTCAGGTTTCCAGGAGGACTTCGGGGATTGTGTAGGACCTTACTAGCTCGGATCTTTGGAGCAGTTGCAGTTGTTGTTGTTTTTTTCTTTCTTTGGTACTTACCTTTGTAGACACTTTTTGCACTTTGTGGCTTTTACTTTTGAAACATGCATGTTGGAATGGTTTACTTTTGGCATTACTTTTCATTCTACCTTGGTGTTGTTGGGTTTTCTTCTTCTTATCTCTCGATCCTATAAAATAAAAAGTGTAATGCCTTCCTTTTGTGTAAAATTTCCATACCCTTGGTGCTAGCCACCACTCCGGGACCTATTGAAGCCGGGTTTCGGGGGTCATTATCTCTCCTTCAACTTAAAGAAGGAAGGGCCTGGAAATCTGCTGACCCTTCCCTCCTTTTGGTGAAGGCGGGTTGTGACAGAATGGTATCAAAGGAGGTTGAGAGATAGGAAGGAGTTTGGAGTTAGGCACAGTAAGGATTGAATGGGATGGTAGGGCAACAGTGTTGGGTGACCGTGGTGCGTGAATTAGGCCAGGGAAGACCGGCTATGACACGGGATTTTAGGGCCCCCCATGATCTGACACAAGGACTCTAGACCTACCGAACGACCAAGCGATGCTATACTGATTGCAGGGTAGAGACCCTAAGAAAGGTACATGCATCATAATGACTTGTGTTCTCATGTTTCTGGGGTATATTTTTTGGGAATTAAGAATAAAAGAAAAGTTTAAGAAGTTTTAAAGACAATAATCTACACTACATGGTCTTAGGCATTCCTTGTTTACCTTGCAGCTATGGAACCTGGAAGGCGACCGCGTGTGGTAGAGGAGATCGAGGCCCCGCAGACTACCTTGTCTGATCAGCAGAGGGCTGACCGAGAAGAGGACGACCAGTGGCAGAGGACTCCCCGGGCCTTCCAGCGATAGACCCACGAAAAGTATGAGGGTAGCACCTCCGACATGAAGATGGAAGGCTGGCTAGAGGAGCTAGTTATAGCTTTTGGCCTAATTTGGGCCCAGATCGAGTACTGAGTTCTTCTGGCCGTCAGCCAGATGCGGGTAGCGGCGCGTTAGTCGTGGACGCTTTACTTGGGGGAGAGGAAAGAGGCTGAAGTGGCTTGGGTGGATTTCGAGAGGGAGTTCCGGGCGAGATTCCTCTCTTCGACGATGATGGTGGAAAAGAGACAGGAGCAACTCTCCCTCTAGCAGGGGATTATTCCCATGAGGGAGCTAGGGATGAAGTTCAAGGACCTCCTACTCTTTTCTCCGGACCTATTTCCCGATGAGGAGTCTCGGGCAAGACGTTTGGGGGAGGCGCTCCGACCCTCCCTCCAGTATGCTGTTACCCCCTTTACCCTAACGACATACTTGGAGGTCCAGAAGAAGGCCGAAGTGGTGGAGAGAATGCACACTCTAGGAGGTGTGTCACGAGAGGGGATCCAGCTTGGACCATCAAAGGGGAAGGCCGTCAACACCAGGCCTCCAGTGTCTGGACCCTCTAGTTTCCGACCAGTTGGGAGTAGGCAATTTCAGTTCCAATCCCCTGGTCCTCACCCATTTTTTTGGGCCCAGGACATCAGTGCTTCATCTTTGGGAGCCCTGGACATCTCTGAAGTCAATGCCCGGACCGGGAGCAGTACAGCAGTAGCGGATATCCCCACCACCCCTCTCAGCAGCAGCATCCAGCCAGGCCTTTCCAGCAGCAGCAGTAGGGACAGGGAGCTTCCGCTCCTCTGAGGGAAGACATATGAGGAGGAGGCTGACCTTAGGGTTCTCCTAAGGGACCTCGACTAGGGCATGGTCGAGGAGGTGGCCGATAGCCTAGAGTCAGAAAAGTCAGGCGCGAACAGCTACATGCCGCAGAGGCAGCAGTTCCGCTAGGGCCGGAGGTTGTTCGAGGTATAATCAGTTTTTTTAGCACTCTTGCTTATTCCCTGTTCGATACTGGAGCTTCGCACTCCTTCGTTGCACCCAGTCTAGCCCGTGCCTTGGGTCTAGACGCCTAGAGACTTCTAGTGCCCCTGGTGTTGAGCACACCAATTGGAGGACAGGCCGACTTGTTGTTTGTTTGTCGAGGATGTTGACTGATGATAGGGCCACATCAGTCGGTTAGGGACCTTCTCCTGCTATAGATACAACCATACGATGTCATCCTAGGCCTGGACTGGCTATTCTCTATGACTGCCAACATCGACTGTTTCCGATGAAGGGTCGTGTTCTCAGACTTGGGCGGCTAGCGTGTTGTTTTCACCGGTGAGCGGGGTAGTCAGAAGGGCAATAGGCGAGAGGAACCCATCCTCTCTTTGATAGCTGAGCTGTCAGCAGATTCAGTAGATGCTGAGATGGTAGAAGTTCCAGAGATTGTCCATGAGTTTATGGACATATTTCCTGAGTAGGTGACGACTCTACCCCCTCGGCGTGATATCGAGTTCGGGATAGACCTACAGCCCGGTGCTCATCCGACCACGATGGCTCCTTACCGGATGGCACCTTCAGAGCTATGAGAGTTGCGGATCCAGATTGATGATCTGATGAAGAGAGGTTATGTTCGGCCAAGTTTGTCACCGTGGGGTGCTCCAGTCTTGTTCTCAAAGAAGGCAGATGGTGGTCTCAGGTTGTGCATAGACTACAGGAGGCTGAATCAGGTGACGATCAAGAATCGCTACCCTCTTCCGAGGATAGACGATCTTTTCAACCAGCTAAAAGGGGCATGATGGTTCTCGAAGATCGACCTGCGATCATGGTACCACCAGCTGAGGGTGAAGGAGGGCGACATCCTGAAGATGGCGTTCAGGTGCAGATATGGTCACTTCGAGTTCGTAGTCAGGCCCATCGGTGTTACGAACGCCCCAGCTGTGTTCATGGGTCTTATGAACTCCATCTTCCGGGAGTACCTGGATCGGTTCGTAGTTGTGTTCATCGATGACATCCTGGTCTACTCTAGATCAGAGGAGGACCATGCGGAACACCTGAGGACGGTTTTTGAGGTCCTCCGACAACACCATCTCTATGGGAATTTGTCGAAATGCAAGTTCTGCACATGAGAAGTGCGCTTCCTCGGGCACGTGGTGTCCGAGAAGGGAGTAGCGGTGGACCCATCAAAGGTTGGGGCGGTTGTTTCTTTGGAAGCACCCAAGAATGTGGCGGAAGTACGAAGTTTTCTCGGGCTGGCAGGATATTATCGGAGATTCATACCCAACTTCTCCCGAGTAGCAGCCCCTTTGACAGCCCTGACCAAGAAGGACCAGGTTTTCGTGTGGAGTGAGCAGTGAGAGTCAGCCTTTAGCTATCTGAAGGAGAGGTTGGTTAGTGCCCCAGTGCTAAGATTACCTGAAGAAGGGGTGGCCTATGAGGTATTCTGTGATGCTTCAGGACAAGGCTTAGGATGTGTGCTGATGCAGCGACAATGGGTGATCTCTTATGGGTCCAGGAAGCTATGCCCCCATTAGCGTAATTATTCCACCCATGACCTGGAGCATGCTGCGGTCGTTTTTCCTCTAAAGTTATGGCGGCACTACCTCATCAGGGAACGCTTTGTGGTCTTCAAGGATCACAAAAGCTTGAGGAATATCTTCTCCCAGCAGGACTTAAACTTGCTACATCGGAGATGGGTGGAGTTCCTCCAAGATTACGACTTTGAGATCTCTTATACTGAGGGCAAGGGGAATGTAGTGGCCGATTCCTTGAGCAGGAGGACACAGAAGGATTCAGTCTGAGAGTCAGAAGAAAGCTGGAAGGAGATGGAGGAATTGGCTACCTTACACCTGAATGCGAAGGTGGATGGTGATAGAAGTTGCCTATATCAGGTGACAGTGCAGTCATCCCTATTTCAGAAAGTGGAGGAGTCTCAGTGGGGAGACCTAGAGTGTGAAGTGATGCATGACCGAGTTGACCAGGGCAATGCTCCGGAAGGATGGACAGAGGATGGACAGAACCAGATGCTTTTCCAGGGAAAGCTATTTGTCGCAGAGGCGATGCACTGAAATGTTCTCAGGGAGTTCCACAACTCACCCATGGCTGTACACCCAAGAGTTTCCATGATGTACCAGGGACTGAAGAGGCGGTTTTGGTGGCCCGGAGTTAATTGAGAAGTGGCAGAGTTTGTGGCCAAATTCTTAGTGTGTCAGCAAGTGAAGGCTGAACACCGAGTTCCAGGCAGCCTACTACAGCCTCTAGATTTCCCTGAGTGGAATTGGGACGACATCTCCATGGATTTTATCACGGGACTACCGAAGGTCCAAGGGGGATACGACGCCATCTGGGTGGTAGTGGATAGGTTGACAAAATCGGCTAACTTTATGGCGATCAGGGAGTCGAGTGCAGTGGATACCTTGGCGTGAAGGTGCATGGATGAGGTGGTGCGGTTGCATGGAATTTTGAGGTCTATTGTCTCGGATAGGGATGAACGGTTTACCTCGCGAGTCTGGAAAGGATTGCAGCATGCTTTTGGCACCCAGCTGCACCTTAGCACTGATTTCCATCCCCATACGGATGGACAAATAGAGCGCACCATCCAGACCATGGAGTATATGCTGCGGGCATGTGTTCTAGACTCAGGGGGTCATGGGTGCGATACTTTCCCCTGGTAGAGTTCGCCTACTATAATAGCTATCACTCTACCATCGGCACGGCCCTGTTTGAAGCTTTGTACGGGAGGCCATGTCGTTCGCCTGTGTGTTGGACCGAAGTAGGAGAGGCAGACATCCTTGGCTGGGAGGTGGTGCAGAGCATGATAGAGAAGGTTCATATTATATAGGAATGGATGATGGCGGCCCAGGACCGATATAAGTCTTATGCAGATACCAGGAGGAGGCCCCTAGAGTTTGAGGTTGAAGACCATGTGTTCTTGAAGGTCTCCCCTCGGTGTGGGCAGCGGAGGTTCGACAAAGGGAGTAAGCTTTCTCCCAGGTTCATCGGACCCTTCGAAGTGTTGCGACAGGTCGGTGAAGTAGCTTATCAGCTAGCATTACCACCACCGCTACTGAGGATACATGATGTTTTCCTTGTGTCCTAGCTCTATCGGTATCTGCACGACAATTCACATGTCCTTGATTGGGGTGAGCTGGACCTCGAGGATAAAGTGAGTTTTGTGGAGATACCAGTGATGATCGAGGATTAGAAAGAAAAGGTGCTTCGTGGGAGAACCACCCTCTTGGTTCGTGTGTTGTGGAAACATGGTGGGCTTGAGGAGAGTACGTCGGAGAGGGAAACACAAACGCATACCCAGTACCTAGAGTTGTTTTAAGTTTTGTTCCTTGTTGTGCCTGTTGTGGTAGATTGTTTTTTCTTTTGGCTATGAAATGTATTGGTTTTCTTTCTCTGATTGTGTGTGAAAATCCCTGGCTATGGGGGAGGAGAGAACCCGACCCCTAATCAAGACGCATTAAGGTGGATGCTATTAAACCCATGCGGTTGAGTCAGTGCCGCCCAAAGCGGATAATATCTTGACATGGGGAAGGAAACTTCCCAACCCTCACATGCCTTGGCCGTTTGAGATGATATCTTGCTTGGTTCGTGACAGGAAGGTGTTCTTAGTTAAAAGCGGGGTTCACTCTTGAGAGGTATCTTTCTGGGTGGTTGTTCGGACCCGCCCTTTCCTTCTGGGTTGTTTAAATTCTCGAGGACGAGAATAGTTTGAGAGCCATTTGATGTGATGACCCAAACTCTATTGGTCCTTCCCTTTGCCATATCCGGTTCCAAAAGGGGTGGCGTCTCGGTGAGACTGATCGGTGGGAATTATCGGTGCGACTGATCGGTGGGACTTATCGGTGCGACCGATCTGTGCGAATGATCGGTGGGACCGATTGGTGAGACCGATCGGCGTCACCCGGCCTTGTCGAGTTGTTTCCAGTAGCACTCATTTTTGCACAAATAGGGTTTTAAACCCTATTTTGAACTGTTTGAGAGTGTTTTAAAGACCCGTAATGTGCATAGAAGTTTTAATTAAATACATAATGAATTAATGAGTCAGTTTAAACCACCTGACCCCCTTTAATGACAATTGGGGCCGTGTGGTCAACCCATGACCCCCACGCCTTACGTGGTTTCGCGTTCTCATCTCAACCGTCTGCGGCTCTTATAAACTAAGGGTTAGCTGTGGGTTCTCTTTTCCTCGATCATGTATTTTCACGAATAGATTCTGGTGCATCGGGAATGCCACATCGTTATTCGTGAAGTTCCACCCATAGCCTAAGCATCGATCGTCGATCAACAGGTAATGAATTTCTCCTTCGCCTCTCTATTTTTTTTGTGTATCATGCGGGGTGGGCATGCTTTTGTTTCTGTGGAATTGGATAAACCAGACCTAATTAAATATAATGAATGAATCCTATAAAGAAAGAAGAGGGGGGGGGGGCTATGCTCGTTTATGTCGTTTTATATTATGATCTTCTTGATGAGTTGTGTAGGCTTACGGCTCCTGAAAATCATGGCTGTTGGTTGTCTTTATCTGTGCACTAATAAACCCTCGTGATGTTTTTTTAAATGTATTGTTTGTATGAACTCTTGTTGTGAAATTGGTTAATCACATATACCCGTATGAATAAAATGGAAGCACCAGGATCAAACCTTCTATGATAACTCCCGGTTAGAACACACGGAATATGAAATCATGGAGTGTGTTAAATCATTAAATATGAAAATACCCGGTGGGCCGGTTGCTGGAGATGTGGGAGGGGATGGGATCCCCTATTTTTATACACTCGGTGGTTGTGGAATTGGGGATGGGATCCCCTGTTGTTATGGATTTAGTGGTTGTGAGTTTTAAGATCGGGTGGATACCTTGTTTACATCTTGAATTGGGGTGGGATTTTCTGTTGACAGAACCGGGAGTGGGTGTTATGGTTGATGCATGACTGGTTACATTCCTTGGTTATGCTTATGGTTTAGTTTCCCAGTAGTGACGAAGCTTATTTGAACAATGTTACTAAAAATGAAACAATAATGAGACAAATGGGTTTTGGTTGACGTGAGTTGTGACTCGGACATGAGTGTTGTTCTGTTCTTAGGCTGGTTGAAGAAAAACCTGAACATTGGGTGAGTGCTTGTTACTAATACTTATATATTTGTAGTTTTATGTTTTTTTATTCACGCCCCACCCAAGTTGAGAACTTAGGGAAGAACACCTCCATTTCATTGGGGGGTGTTTTTCCCAACACTATTCTTAGTGGCTGGTTATTAGATCCTTTTCTGCTCCCTTTCCCGAATAGTCCAAGTATCTTCGGGCAGGCTGTGATGGACTGAGGTCCATTATTAGCCCAAGAACCTTCAGGCAGGGCAGTGTAGTGGTTGGTTAGGTGTGTGCGGCAGGTGGTTTCCCAAGTGTCTTCGGGATGAGGCCCAGGTGTCTTCGGGTGTGGCAGTGGATCCTTTAGCCCAGGTTTCTTCGGGCGTGGTGGTGGTTGTTATGGCCTAGGTGTTTGCAGACATGGTTACGTGTGACAGTTGTGGCCTAGGTTTGTGCGGGTGGGGTTCGGCAGTGGGACTGCGTGCGGTTGTGGCCCAGGTGTGTGCGGGAGGGTGTGGCAGTGGGACTACGGTGAGAATAGTGGGATTGGTCCGATGTGTAGGATGCCTCAATTACCAGTGGAAAAGTGGCGAGGGGTACCCAAACATCGATGTGCTCTTATTATATATTTTACTTGACTTGCATTATTTGGGGAGTGTGCCTTGGTGAGGCTTGGGTGGATAGTTTACATTGTTAGGTGATTGGTTTACTCCTTTTCTCACAGGACTTTAGCATGTTCCCCCACTTGTGCACGAGAGTCTTTGGTTTTCCCTACTAAGTGTACTTGTATGCTAACCCTACATATATAAAACTGCTTTCAGGTTTCCAGGAGGACTTCGGGGATCGCGCAGGACCTTACTAGCTCGGATCATTGGAGCAGTTGTAGTTGTCGTTTTTTTTCATTCTTTGGTACTTACCTTTTTAGACACTTTTTGCACTTTGTGGATTTTACTTTTTAAACATGCATGTGGGAATCGTTTACTTTTGGCTTTACTTTTGTTTATACCTTGGTGTTGTTGGGTTTTCTTCTTCTTATCTCTCGATCCTATAAAATAAAAAGGGTAATGCCTTCCATTTGTGTGAAATTTCTATACCCTTGGTTCTAGTCGCCACTCCGGGACCTATTGAAGGTGGGTTTCAGGGGTCATTATCTCTCTTTCAACTTAAAGAAGGAAGGGCCTGGCAATCTGCTGACCCTTCCCCCCTTTTGGTGAAGGCGGGTCGTGAGAAAAATGATATTATTATTACAGTAACTCATATCATAATTCTACTGGATAAATGTAATTCAACCATAAAAAACCATAGGAAAAAAATATGATCCTCTAGGTCCACTTGGATTATATTAGGACATTTATTATTATTTAATTCAACGAAAAATTAAAAGTGTTAAATTCTAGGTTTAGTAACTATTCTATTTTTAATATAGAGTAAAAAAGAAGGTAAATTCTACTATTAATATTCATTAGAAATATAAAAAAATAACTACATAATGATAATTTATTTTATAATTTTTATACATTGAATAATTTAATTTAATTATGACACAATAATGATGTAGTAATTGTCTTATTAATGAAATATTAAAATAATTGATATTATAAATACCCAAATAAATGAAATTTGAGATATTTTAGGAATTTAACTAATTTTATAGATTAATATGACATGTTAGGTTTGATTAAATGAATTTTTTAGAATGTAATAATGCTGTTATAAATTTAGAAAAAACAGAATACCAAATAGTGTTAAAATTGATATAAAAGAGTTTTAAAAAAATATATTATATTATTAATTTGTATTATATTCCAAAAATATACGGTTAATCCAAAGGGCTTAAGTACTATTATTTATGTCATTAATGAACCACTTTGGGTACTCTTGGAAGTTTATAGTATGTTTATTAACAATATAATATAAAAATATAATGTGACATGGTAAATGTCAAACTATTTAACTAAGAGATAAATCTAAAAGATAAGGATAATATAGTGACCAAAACCTGTATAAAACCGATTAGTTGAGTGGTTCTAGACCCATACCCACATTATCCTTTAAATAATTCATTTTATGTCCATTATAAATCGAAAATTATTTTATTATAAAACAATATTTCAGTCATTTCCTATGGTGCCCCCACCCCTCTTATAAAAGGGCACTTCCCCTTCTCTCAAATTCACACCATAAAAGTCATTTGGATCAGCCAAATCCTTCCCAAATATCCTCTCCATTTTCCTCACTTCATCATAGAGGCATTCCTTTTATCAGAATTCCAACCTATGGAGCCTTTTGGATCAAATCAAAAGTAAGAACCCAAAGTAGAGGAAAATATTTCATCACCTTTTTATGGTTTTTCTTCTTCCACTTCTTCATTTATTTTTATTACATTCCAAAATAATAACTCAATTATATTCTATATAAAATGATTGTATTATAAATATGGTAAAAACATATTCATTATTCAATCCATCCTTTGAATGAAATGTCACCATACGTGCGTTTGTACGACTTACCGTCTCTACATCGTGGTGTAGTTGTTATTCAATACATTATTATTTGGATGGGTATAATAATGATGTATAATCGATGTAAATAATAAATACGAAATGATAATGATTCTGTATATATTATATAAAATCCAGTTATAAACGATTTTAATATCAAAAGAATGATATTTTCTCTCGTGCGTACGTATGGATTACCATCTCCCCAACGAGATGAGATTCATTTCCACGTTCACCATTCATCAACGATTAAAAAATATATATTACTAATAAGTATGTAATATATGACGTAATAATGCTACTTGAGATATATATATTTATATTTATATATGTATTTATGTACATACATATATCATATTCACTTACTTCCCGTTCAATACGATATAAAAATAGAAACAATGATTATGCGTACGTACGGCCTACCGTCTACATAAATGGTGATTTCAGTTTAATATAAATATCTATTATAAATATTTATATTCTAAATAAATATGATATATAAATCAAGGTTTATATTATGGAAGTATTCAAATCATGATCTAAATGATACGATCATGAATAACAAGTTAAAATATATACGATAACGAAAGCGATTATTACCCAAAATGTTAATTTTACATGAAAATCATTATTAAATGAATAGTATAAAGACATAAATGAATCATCTGTGATATAATAAATATTAATATGGTTCTAGTATAATCTAATAACATAAAAAGGTCATTATACAGGATGTTAAATGTAACCTTGACCAAAGGAAAGTGAATGGTAAGGTATTTCTTATCTCTTTTTTAATTCCGTGAGATTTCCATTGTTCACCACTTATTTATTGGATGTGGTGTATTGTGTAATTAAATTTGATATATATTATCATTATTATATTTATATTCATTATATTATGTAATTTATTTGGTGGTTATTGACTATTTTTCATACAACTTGATTGATTATAATATGGTAAGTGTTATTTCACAATCTCTTCATTATCTAAGGTTGTTTATACATAATTTCCCATAGGGAACTCTTTATCTTCCACATCCATTATTCTTAAAATTTTATTTCAAATTTTTTAAAAAATTTACTAGGCAATGGGTTAAAGTCATTTATACCTTTATTTTAATTTATATGTTTTTAAATGGAATATTTTAAGGTTTTATGGGAGGGTCTATTTAACTAGATCTTTATTTTAAATGTTTTAATGATTTATCATTCTAATCCATTTTAATTAATGTCCATGTTTTCAAAATGATTTTAAGGATTTATTTATATGGAAATGAATGTTTTGAAATGTTAATTCTCTTAAAAAGCTTCAAATTTTTATGGGACACATTGATACAAAAATCCATTTTAAATGGCTACCATTATAAATTGTGAGAATTTTAAATGATTTCATGAAAAGTGGGTATTTATGTAAAATCATTTTTCTAATCATTTTAATCTATTTCAACATCCTGTAGTGGATTTTAAACATATTTGATGTTGATTTATTATGATACCAATCTTCCACATTGTATTGAATGTTTTGTGATATGTATGACTGTGAATGTGATATTTTTATACCATTCATGGTTTATGGATAAAGTATTGACATTTTGTATGCTAGTTTTTATATGAATGTTTATGTTATATTTCAACATTTTCATGTGAGTAATTTATTGAACTAGTGTGTTTCGGGTGGGGGACCAGTAAAAGTAAGCCCTCCGGGTTGGGGTCCGGTTACTGAAAACCCTCCAGGTTGGAGTCCGGATACAGAGGATATCCAGGTTGGAGTCTGGTTAAAGAGGATCTATGGGATGAAGTCCTATTACAGAGGCTCTCAAGGTTTGGGTCTGGTAATAGTTAGCCCATAGGTCCTGGAATGAGGCCTTGAACATGGAAATTAAATTCTGGTACTATATCTGCCCTCATTATAAAATTAGTTATTACATGTGATTATTTGACTTGTAGAATAAAAATTTGAAATTTTATATGGTAAGGTTTGATATATTTTTTTCCATTTTATGCTCAATTTTATGTTTTAAAGTCATTTTTTATTACTCATATTTCCTATGAAGCTTTTATCTTCCGCTAAATGATTTACCCTTACTGAGTATCAATGCTCACCCCTTTCTTATGTTTTATTTTCACAGGATATGAAGATGTTATTTATGAGTGACTTGCAGGAATAATCTATGAGGCTTGGAAATTTATAATGGAATAATTTTTTTTCATGTTGTAATGTATTACTTCATGTATGTAATTTATTTTCCAAGACTACTAAATTGATCGGTCCTTAAGGACTTGATTCTTTGTAATCATGACAATGATATATAATAATGCACCGACTCTGTGTAAGTTGTGTCGGGGTATTACAGTTTTTACCAGAGGAAGTTTAGCGATAAACATAAAAACTATATTTAGATAAACACTAATTAGAGAACTTTACACTATGACAGAATTTGAGGATTAGTATAGATGAAATTCCTATAATTTTGGTAATGTAGAGATTTTGTGAGTTTTCCAAGAAGATACATCCCTTTTTGGATAGGAGTATGAATAGGTGGCTCTGGAACATATGTACGTAGGGGTAAAACCCAAAAACACCACTTTGAGCTAGACATGAAGGAGAACTGGTGCACGACAATGGGCTTTGTTGTACTCTTGGTTACGACACTCCTGGGGTATATGCATAGGATAATTCTCATTTTCTATACAAATCATTATGAAGGATCTATGAGAATATACCTCCTCAAAGAAAATATATTTATGATTAAAAATTATATCCATAAACTATTCAATTTACATTAGGAATTTTACAAGTTTGGAATTATTAATTGTGATTCATAAACTGACATAGTATATGCCATTGTAATGAAATGACATCCAATGGAAGGAATGAGAACTCCAGCAATACGTATGATCCAAATATTATGAAGGAGCATATCATTCATGGCATTAAGCCAAAATTTAGTAAAGAAATATTCTGCCATGTATTCTCGACATATGAAGAAATAATACCACGTTTCAATAAGATGATTAAATAATTCTTTGAGTTCCATGGCTTTGAAGGGAAGAAATAGAAGAAAAGGATGGTAGAGAAAAAGATGGATAAATGGAAGAGGGGAATGAGGGATTTTCCCATATTTTGTAAATGTGGAAATAATCACCTTGGTAAATGCATGAATGAAATGCGAGTTGGTTAAAATTGTGGATAAAATGGACACCAAGTATGTGATTTCAAGGGTATGAAAAATGATTCAAATGTAAAATGCTTCATCTACATGGAGTTGGTTCACAACGTGAATCAATGTCCTAGTCATCAGAGTTTACCACAAATGATTCTATTGGAAAATAATCAAGTTATGATACTGCCTTAGATGAAGAGGAATGACTAGTGTTCTTATGTTGTTATTATATTATTATTTCATTTGAGTGTTGTATCAATAATATACAAGTTATATGAATTATAGAGATAAATAAAAATTATACTACAGTACTATTTTATGCAGGATTTGAGATTATATAGTTCTATGAAAAGTGACTTAATTGTAAGCTGCAATTTTTTTGAAAATACATGGTTGAATGAAATGTAATCCTTATTATGGTCCTAATAATGAGATAGAGATTTTGAAATAAGAGATGATTTATTTGGATAAAATATATTGGATATTCTTAACTTCCATGGAACTGATTAATTTTTTTTATTTCATCATTGTTGGGATATTAAATTTTTTTAGATATATGGAAGATATATAGTATTCTATAAATAATAAGGGAGAATGAATGTAATCAATAAGGTTTTTTGGTAATTCATGGTATTACCATGTTTTAACAGAATACATGATGAAGGTGTTCAGATGTTATTATGTGGAAAAAATGATCTTCATTGTGTTTAACGTCCTTATAAATTTTTAAATGTGAGTTTGGATAGAAGTATTTTGGATATGTATAATGGTTGGAATGGATTAAGTATGAAATTGTAAACCATTTTTATGGTTATTTTTGGATTATTATAAAAAGGACAAACTATAGGTTCGGCGTCAACCAGTCGGGTCCGGCAAGGCCGGGAGACTTGAACCTGGAACTGAAGGGCGATAAGGGTGCATCACCTATCATTGTAATACGTGATGTCATGGATTGTATAATGTAGTTTTTTTAAAAGGTCTGATAGGTGAATTATAAATTCATTATTTTTGGAACACTATATGATTATGATAAATAAAATATATATTTTTGGAAATCTTTTGGAGTGAAAGATGAGTTTCTGTTGGGAATTAGTTAAAGGATGTAACTATACATCTCAAGTATATATATATATATATATATAATTTTTTCCTATAATTCTATGGAAAATTAATTCTTAAACATTAGGTAAAGGATCTATAAACAAATAATTTGTTATCCTAATGCCTTATGTTTTGTTGAACTGATGGTATTATAAATCATCATAGATTGATAGATTGAAGGCCCTCAATTTTACACTTGTTTGTAAATGATGACCTCAATAAATCCCTATAAATATTTACGTTTTTCCACAAATTATGTGTCTCTATTTTTTACCAATGATCTAATAATCAAGATCATAATTTGGTGGCGACCCTATCATTTCCATTTCCCTCTTATTAAGACTAAATTTCATTAACCCAATTTCCAATGTGGGTTTTCCCAAAAAGGTATTTTCTCTTTTCAAACATTTATTTTTGATGAACAATTTCAAATTATGATGACGTAATTTATTGATGGAGGGAAGAATGTAACACCCCAAAATTTCATGGTACGGTATTTCTTCAAATTAATTTAATTACTTACACTACACACAACACTGTGTCCAAGCGCACCATGACTTACCAAACTAGTTGTCAAAAACATGTTATGAATAGTATTAAATGATTTTTTAATTTTATATAATCCTTATAATTTTCGAATCCATATTTTGAGTTTATTAGATACAATATAAGAAAAAAATCATTTTTTTAAATAAAAGAATTATTTTTTTAAAATGCAATTTTACCACCTTTTAATGGAGATCACTTTTTAAATCCAATATTTGAAACTTTTAAATATTAAATTTGACAAAATTAACTTATTCTTTAAAATATAGACATAAAAATTTAAATTTGATAAATTTTTATTGTTTTTCTGATAACTTTCATATTTGGGTGAATTGTGAAAAATTCAAAATTTTAACGGAAAACAAATTTTTTGACAAAAATAATTTATAGTGTTCAATAAAAAATTTTAATGGTTTGATGTATAATTAGATTATATTTTTACAATTTCATCCAATATTGTTCATTGGAAATAATTTTATTTTGAAATTGGTCATAAACCATTGTCAATCTTTTGGTAGTTATCATTTCCTAAAAATACACCTTTTGCTTTTCACAACGGGAATTAATTTTAAATTATTAAATTAAATTTCTATTTTTTGAATTTGGTAAAGTAGAATTCATTTTTAAATTTGGAATACCAAAATTATCTTGGGGTTAATTTTTGAAATTTTTATGAATACTTTCAATTTTTTAAGAATTGTAGAAAACAGTGAGTTATAGTTTTAAACAACCTTTTTATTTAAATAATTTTTTATTTTATTTAAATTTGATTTATTTAAAAATAGATACATAATACCTATATAAGTTCAATGTAATTAATTTTAGTCAAGTTATAATAATTTTAGTTATATGAAAAATTTATCAAACTTTTTACCATTTTACCCACCTCTTAGGAGCATTTGTAAATTTGCATTAAACATAATTTTAAAGCTTCAGGGAATTGAATTTAAAAAATATGAGAGACATATTTGATATCATTAAGTAAAATGTGGTTTAATAAGAAAAAAATAATTTTGGGTCAATAATAACTTTTGACTTTTATTTAACACGGTTAATAGTAAATAGGGTAATTAAGGGTAAAAATGAAATTATTATTACCCTAACACATGTCCTAATTCTATTGGAAAAAATTAATTTGACCAAAAAAAACCATAGAAATAATATATGATCTTTTAGGTTCACTTGGATTAGATTAGGACATTTATTATTATTTAATTCAAAGAAGAGTGAAAAGTGTTAAATTCAATGTTTAATAAATAAACCATTTTTAATATAGGATTACACCTATGTTAAATTAGATTATAAATATTCATTATAAAGATAAAATAATTTCCTAAATAATTTATTTATGACATAATGATGATACAGTAATAAGTTTATTAATGAAATATTAAAATACTTGATATTATAAATATTCAAATAATTATAATTTGAGGATTTTTATGAATTCCACTAATTTTCAAGGTTAATATGAAATGATAGGGTTGATGAGATGAATTGTTTTATAAATAATAATGTTGTTATGAATTTATAAAAAACAAAATACCAAATATTGTCAAAATTGACATAAAATAGTTTTCAAAACAAATATTATATTATTAATTTGTATTATATTGATAAAAATCAATGGTTTATCCAAAGTGCTTAAATAATATTATATATGTCATTACTGAACATGTTTGGGTTATATTGAATGTTTATTGTTTGTTTATTAACCGTATAATATAAAAATACAAAGAGACAAGGTAAATGTCTAACTATTTAACTAAGCGTCAAAATCTAAGAGATAAGGTTAATTTAATGACCAAAACCTATCTAACACCTATCAGGTGAGTGGTTTTATACCCATATCCACCTTATTATCTAATTAAATAAATTTTATCAATTTGATACCGATAATGATTTTTTATAAAAAAATATTTCAATCATTTCCTAAGGTGCCCCCACCCCTCTTATAAAAGGGCACTTTCCCTTATCTTAAATTAAAACCTTCAAAGCCATTTGTCTCAGCCAACCCCTAGACAATTGTCCTCTCCAATGTCCTCCCTTAATTCTATAGAACTTCCTTTTGTTAGAAAGCCATTAATTGGTCCCTTTTGAAAAAATAAAAAGGAAGAACCTGAAGAAGAGGAAAATATTTCATCACCTCTTTCAGGTTATTTCTTCTTCCACTTCTTCTTTCCTTATTGTTTCCATTCTAAAATAATAACTGAAGTATCATAAATATACATTTATGTTATTATAAATATTTTACAAACATATTAATTAATCTATCCATCCTTTGAATGACATGTCACCATAGGTGCGTACGTACGGCTTACATTCTCCACGATGTGGTGTAGTTGTTATTCAATACATTATTATTTGGATGGGTATAATAATGATGTATAATTGTTGTAAATAACATGTATTAAATTATAATCACTATTTATATATGATATAGCATCCAATTATATACAAATTTAATATCAAAATAATGATATTGTTGCTCGTGCGTACATACGGATTACCGTCTCCACAACGTGATGAGATTCATTTCCACGTTCACCATTCATCAACGATTATAAAAAAATATTACTAATAAGAATGTATTATATGACATAATAAACATACTGGATGTATGTATATATATATATATATTTATGTATATACATATATCTTAGTCACTTACTTTTGTTCAATATGATATAAAAATAGGAACAACATTTATGGGTACGTACGGCCAACCGTCTCCATAAATAGTATTTTCCATTTCATATATATATATATTATAAATATTTATATTGTAAATAAATATTACATAAAAATCAAGTTTTTTATTCTCTAAGTATTTAAATCATTATCTAAATGATACGATCAAGAATAACAAGTTAAAATATGTACGATAAGGAAAGTGATTCTTACCCGAAATGTTAATTTAACATGATAATTATTTTTATATAGGTAGTATTAAGTCATAAATGAATCATGTATGATATAATAAATATGAATATGGTTTTTGTATAATCTAATAACATACAATGGTCATTATACAAGAGTTTAAATGTACCCTCGACCAATGGAAAGTTCAAGTTATGGGGTTTCTTATATAACATTTAATTCCATGAGATTTCCAATGTTCACCACTTATTTATTGCATGTGGTGTATTGTGTAGTCCCATTTGATATATATTATCATGATTGTCTTTATATTCATGATATTCTATGATAAATTTGGTTTTTATTGACTATTCTTCATTTGACATGAATGATTACAACGAGGTAAGGGTTATTTCACAATCTCTTCATTATCATAGGTTGGTTATACGTAATTACCCACTAGGACCTCTTTATCTTCCACATACAAGTTTCTTAAAAATGTATTTCAAAACATTTTTAATATTTACTAGACAATGGGTTAATGTCATTTATACCCTTATTTGACCTTATACATTTTAATGGAAAATTTTATGGTTTTATGGGAGGGTATATTTTACTAGATCTTCATTTTAAATGTTTTAATGATTTATCATTCTAAACACTTCTAATTAATGTTCCTGTTTACAAAATGTTATTAAACATTTATTTATATGAACATGAATGTTTTGAAATTATAATTTTTTTAAAAAGTTTCCATGTGTTATGGGACACTTTGATTCAGAAATCCCTTTTAAATGACTACCTTTATAAATTGTGAGAATTTTAAACAATTTCATGAAAAAGGGGTATTTCCCTCAAAGCATTTTACTAATCATTTTCATCTATATGAAGAACCTTTAATGGATTTTAAACAAGTTTGAAGATGATTTATTAGTATACAAATCTTCCATATTGTATAGAATGTTTTGTGATATGTATGACTGTGGATGTGTTATTTTTATACCATTCATAGTTTAAGGATAAAGTTTTGACATTTCGCATGATAGTTTTAATATGAATGTTTATGCTATATTTAAACCTTTAATTATGATGAATTTGTTGGACTAGTATGTTTTGTGTTAGGGACCGGTAAAAGTAAGCCTTCTGGGTTGGTGTTCGGTTTCAGCAGACCCTCCGGGTTGGAGTCTAGATATAGAGGCTCTCCGAGTTGGAGTCCAGTTGTAGTGGATCTTCAGGATGGAGTCTGTTTATAGAGGCTCTCTGGGTTTGGTTCTGATTACTGTTATCCCATAGGTCCTTGCATGAGGCCTTGACACAGAAATTAATGCATGGTACAATACATTCCCTCATTTAAAAAAAAGTTATTACATGTGATTATTTTACTTGTAGAATATTCATGTGCAAGATTATATGGTAATGTTTGGTTTATTTTTTCCATATTATGTTCAAGTTTATGTTTGAAAGGATTTTGTTTTTATTACACATGATTCCTTAAAAGTTTATATCTTCCAATAAATTATTTACCCTTATTGACCAGTTATGCTCACCCCATTCTTATGTTTTATTTTCCACGGATATGAATAAGTTAGTTATGAGTCACTTATCGGAAAATCTATGAGGCTTGGAAATTTCTAATGCAATAAATTAATCTTGTTTTTCATTTCATGTTGTAATGTCGTATTTCATGTATATTATCTATTTTCAAAGACTACTAAACTAATCTATCCTTTGGGATTTGATTCCTTGTAATCACGTCAAAGTTATATAATAATGCACAAACTCTAGGTAACTGGGGTCGGGGGGTTATAGTAAAGGTTCACAACCAATACCATATTAGAAAAAAATATCCCTTATAGAACCATGGTCCCTATTTATTCTATTCCTATTAATCTGATGAGATATAAATCATTACCAGAATTATTGGAGGGAGATATAGGGCCTTCCCATCATTGGTTATGACATATCCACCATCGTATAATAAAAATAATACATATGTGTGCCATAGGATCATAAAAAAATCGTCATTCAGAACCAAATATATTAAATTACTTTCTTAAACAATTCTTCAATTCATTATATGTGAAAATAATTTCATAATAATTTCATCATTTTATCAATGTATAACCCATATAAAAAATTATGGTTTTAAAATAATTTTATTTTGGGATAACATGTAAAGTAAATTGGTTTTTGATTACACATTTTCATTATAAACAAAATCCATTCATATAAAAAATAAAAACTATATCCTTGGATCGTATCCCTATTAAATAATAATTTAAATAAAAAAATATCCTACATTTATAATAGTTTATAAAAATAACATGGTTTTTTCTTGAAAGAAATAAATTTTATTTTAAAGTAACATTTATAATGAAATTTAATAAAATAATTTATTTTTAGTTTTTTATAATATAACATTAGGAACATATAAAGGTGTATAAATGGATAATAATGGTCATGATATTGGTAAATTCTATTCTTACCGTGAATGTTATAACAACGATTCCTTTTACATTTTCATTAAAATCTTATTTGGCATTACATTTGAAAATTACATGAAGATTAAGTTAAATTTTTAAAAAAATATAAAAAATGTGTAAAATTTTATTTAATAAATCAATATAATAATACTAAATTCAAATTTTTAAACATTATTTGAATATATGGTTTTAGAATAAAATTAGTTTTTTATCAAAAAATTACATTAATTAAAATCAGTTTTTTGAACACTTGATTTTGTAAATAGAGGAATTGGAAGGGAAAAACATCTATTCACATTAAATAATTGGGTAAAAAATCCATTAGTTTGTTCTATGATATATCGTTTCATTTTATCATTTGGATGTATAATCATAAACAATATTTATAAACATTTATATTGTAACATACTACTCTTGCCACTTGGGTAAATTTGAATTGTAATTACCACTAATGAATTACATAAAATGAAACTTTTAAAAACATGAAAAGGAGTCTAATATTATTAAAAAATTAAGGGGAAGTATATACACCTCATTGAATAAAATTTTTTCATAGTAGAACTTTAATCTCATATAAAAAAATTTGAGACAAAAATCAATTACCGTTTTGGTAAATTTTGAACCAAAACCCCATAAAATATAGGTCCTAAAATGGATATTTAAATGAAAATAATTTTATGGATAATAATAAGAAAATAAATATCATTTTAATTATATATAAATCATAAAATAAATAAGTGATGAATACGGTATGTGTCTTACAGAAGGAAAAATAGGGATGAAAATTCATTATTGTATGTTTTGACTTCATTCATACTAATTTAAACGTCATATACTGTTTTTATTATATATATTATTGAAATTTATAGAAAATTAGAATTCGATATATTATTTACATATTTCCTATTTACCATAATTTATTAATAATTTGGCATTAAAGTCGCACTCCATGTAATAAACAATTTTTCTTCATATTTGTTTTTATTTATTATTTTTTGTCTGATATCAGTCGGGAAAGGATCAATAATATCAAGAATAATAATATTGTAATAACAACAATATTTAAACACCATTTAAAATTCTAAAACACATCATGTAATATGGTTATGAAAAATAATGTATCTTATGATCAATGAGATGGTAGGTCATACACACACATGAGTAACATTTCCTTTATTTATCCATCACTATAGAGATTAGATAAATAATATTTTTCATCAAAAAGTTTTTAATATACAAATAATTAACATATTATTTATTTAAATATTATTATACATATCATCTACATGTTTTGGTGATGATGATATAGAGTTACATTACTTTAGGAAGGTGGTTTCCCACACATACATGAATGATGTTATCATCTTTTAGTGAGTGTAAATGAAAGAAATAAAATGATACATTATCATTTAATAATGAAAATTATTAAATAAATATAATAAATATGTCACTTATATCATATATATTAATTAAAAATATCCTTAACATCATCCATTTAAATAGTTAGTTAAAATAAAATCACATCACTTCGCGAGGTGATAGTCTGGCATACACAAAAGCGAAATTTTTTATCCACTATGAAATAGAATGTGAAACATTATATATTATATAATGAATATAATTATATAGTTACATTTATAATATCATATATCTACTTTATATCCACTATCATACCCAACCGTTAAAGATGGTAATAAAAAATGAATGACATCCGTTTGTGAGGCGGTAATTCACTATACATATAAATTATGATTTCATAAACAATTTTATGGAAGTGGAGATATTTTAATGTAACTCTATTATAATAAAAACATCTCATTATATGTATTATATTTATTATATTATATTATTAAGCTTTAATAACTTTTGAAGTTGGTGGAGGAAGAAAAAAAATAATGCTCATTGAAGAACATTACCTCCTTTTCAGGTATTATCTGTAGTTTTTAAATAATATCCTTCAAAGAATGGATATAATCCAACATTTAAGACTCTAGGATGGGAGTTTTGGTGTTGATATGTGATTTTGGTAGGTTTTGGTTGAGCATAATGGCATGAGAGTCTGTATAAGTGAGGGGAGTAAGTACCCTTTAATAATTGATGACTGCATTTTTTAAATATCCAGGCATATAAAATAATGGGAGGTACATGTCACTACATGTGGATCCAAAATTTATAAATATTTTATTATACGTAGGATATGATCTATCAATACATTCCTAAAATATTTTAATCATGACATTCCTTAGACTTTATGTTTTACTCCCTTTTCCATTTTAATTTTAACCATTGTAATTAGTTTGTTTTTCAACATAGGAAATTTATCCATTAATGTTAAAATAAAATTATAATTATTAGATAATTTATACGTACTGTTAAAAAATATTTTATATAATTTAAAAAATTAATATCCTAGGTTTCTAGGAAAATAATTTTAACACAGTCATGTATAATGCGCAAAATTCCATTTTAATAGTGATCACTATAATTAATTTTCAATTTTTTTTCACAAATCATTATGATAACAAATTATGTTGAAATTATTAGTTAATATAAAATATTTTAATTAAAAATATATATTAAATATTATAAAATTCATTAATTATAATTTCAAAATTTTCATTTATTTATAATCTAAAATTGCCGATTTTAATATGGGTTTTCAAAAAGAAAATAATCAACAGTCTAAAATGTTTATATATATAAATTAAATATTAAATTGATTAAAATGTCCTAAATTGGGTAAATTTATTTTTAATTGAACTAATTATACTTGAAAATAAAATTCAAATATAATTTATATTTATATTTATTTAAAATGAAAGACAATATTCAATTAAAATTTAGTATTTTTCACTATCCATCAGAAAAGTAATTATTTCATAAAACAAAAATGAATTCACCCTATGATAATATAAAAATATTATTTAAAACATGAACATTATTTTAATATAAAATAATATAATGTTAAAAAAATATTTTAAAATATGTTTGAAAATAGGTGACAAAACTAAATTTTGGAAAATATAGAAAATATGTTAAAATTATATTTATTCTTATCTCTTGTTTAGAAATCCCATAATATGAATAGTAATAATTTTAATGAATATATTTACTATATAAATATCATTAAAATCATTACCCAAATGTTTTTGTTCAATTTGTTTTAGTTAAAACATGTTTTTCCGGTTAAGCATTACTTTTCAGATAAACATTTAACTTTGTTATGTAGCTTCCATTTTTATATAGAATTAATTTTCCAATAATTATATCATTTTTTACACATGTTTCAAATAATTTTTTCATAATTTATTTAATTCTCTTTTTACCCAATATTCAATGGGCTAGGTGATATCTATGATGGTAGATATTATTTTTATAATATTATTTAATGTTCCATTTAAAATCTGTGATGCATGAAACAAATGATAAAATAGTTGTTGTGTGTAATGCAATGGAAATTTAATATAGATGGCATCATAATAAAAAAATTTGTTGTTTATAATACATTCTAAACATAATATTTCATACAATTGAAAATTCAAAAACATTAAATTATGTTGAAAAATATTTCAATAATTATGTGTGTGTTACAAAAAGTGTGTCAACAGAATAAGAAAATTATTTATATATGTAAAAGAATGGAAAAAATATATGGATTAATGAGTAAAAAATGAAAATCATGATGGATGGATATAAATATCTTCCTATGTATCTAGTCATATTCCATTATCTTAAATATCAAAATCCTAGTAATCATTTGAGACAATTACTTTTTTGAATAGTTAAAAAATATGTCAATGAAATATCTATGATTATATAAATAATTTGAAGTGTTTATTGGGATTTATGAATTATATTTCAGAGTAATTTTTACTAATGGTATTTTAATTATAGTAATAATGGAAAATCTAAGGTTTTTTTTAATTGTAGACATATATTTTTTGTTATTATTTTAGGAGTTACCAATACCATAATGTGTTTTTGATTTTTATATTCATCATAAATTAAAATTCTTAAACACCAATTTTTATATTTCTTTTGATGCGAGTCTACTAAGATTAACAATATTTGGGGAGGAATTTATTGCAATTAAAACCATTGGTTTTTCATATGTGAAAACTATATTTGATGAACAAAAATATTAATGTTGTAGAGATATATTTAATGGTATTTCTATCCTTTAGGGTTCAATTTATTTTTGATATCGAGATAATTATGAGATATTAAACTTTTTTGATGTTATGGAAATTATATAAACAATGTTTTATAAAAAGGAATCCTGACGTGACCATGGGGCTTAACTCCACAACCAAATGATAAGGGTAATAAACTACCACTCTCCATTGTAATTTTCATTATAATATGTCACTATTATTACATACACAATTTGATGAATATATATTAGTGAAAAATATGTGGTGTTACTATTGATGTTTTGATATTATTGTACAATGCTGGATAAATTTTTTTAAATGAATTCTATTATGAAGATAATTAAAGACAAAAGAAATGGATTGAAATTCTTTTATGGGTCTTATGATCTTTTAAAATTTAATTTATATTCTTCAAGATTTAGAAAATAATTTTTGGGTCTTTATTTCTTATATTAAGTGGTGAATTTGAAATTTATAGAATCACAACCAAAGGAAGAAATGGTGTGCATGAAACAAAAATTGAATCAAGTATGTATGTATCCTTATGTTATATGAAAATAAAATAGTTCATTAAATTTAGTAAAATGATCTTGAAAAAATATTTTTCCCTAATTCATTTAATATGTCATGAATCAAATTTACTTTTATATGATAACTTATTTATCGTTCCTAAGTACGTAACATTCAGTTGATCAATTGCTTTCATATGATAAATGACCTCTATCAGTATATATAATCATTTACACTCTTTATAATTTTATATATAATCACATTAAAACAATGTTATATTATATATAAACCTAGATATTTATTTTTCAATATGTTATTTTTACTAACTTTTTCCTCTTTAAAATAGGATATTTTAGTATATTTTTTTCAATGTGGGGTTTTCCACAATTTTATTTGAAAATATAGAAACCTTGATTTCTGAAATAATTTTTAGAATATGATGATTCAATTTATATAATGTGGGGAAAATATAACACCATAAAATTATAAAATATTAACATTGTATTTAATAGTGTATATTCCATGCAACACAAATCTTAGAAACCCCAATGAAATATATTTCCTCAGATTTAGTCTCCTAAACATCTTTTTGAACATGAAACTGTAAGCCGAAATGAATTGCAATATAGTATAAAATTATATTAAAACCATTAAATTGGATTATATGAATAATAACAGATAAATTATGATAAATAATATTATATTTAGATTATAAATATTATAATAATATTTTAATAGATAATGAAATTTTTTAATGAAGATTTTCATGTTTTCTAAAAGATGGTTTAATAGGGTTTATTGAAAACAATTTAAAATTAATTTTGAAACATTTGTAAATTTTATTTCATAAAAATGATATAATTTTTATATTATAATATCAATTTTATATTATTTTTAATTTTTCTAATTTCGATGAAATGTTACATTTTTTTCAAGAGTATTGAAAAATACAGAAATTTAATAGAAAAATTCATTTTTGAGATAATTAAAATTATAATTATTTTTAATGTAAAATCAATTAAATAGTGTTAATAGTTAATTAATATATTAAATTTTAATTATTTTTTTATTGAATATTCATATAAAAATTGTGTAATCCTTTGAACATTTTCTACATATTACCCTAATTTTTCATCGCTTCTACTGGATTAATTTTAAAATGAAATTTCTAATTTCTATAAATGTAATTGTGAAAAATATATTCCAAATTTAGAATAACAATATTATTTATTATATAAATATTATAAATTAATCATTTACCATAATTAATAAAAAAACTATACAAATTATTTTGCATGATTGGGGTAATAATTGATTTAATAGGGGTTAAACTAAAAAGATAATGACTAAAATGACATAATAAAATTCTAATTTTTTTATAGGACATAGTTTGATTATATAATTTCAAATTCAAAATAATAGTGAGTTTGGGACCATTTTAGCTTCTGAAAAATGTTTGTACACCATTTTGTTTATGAAATTTAAACTGCTTCACTCACCTCACATATAAAAGGCCATTTGTCTACTCTCTTCATCACACATTGAAACTATTTTTTATGAAAATTAATATCAAAATAACATAAAAATACCATTATCAAAATATATAGGCCTAATTTATGTCATAAATTTTTCGTAGGATGGATTTAAGTTCAAACCTTTGGAGGCTGACTGAAGTTGAAGTAACTTTCTTCCATAAGCATGTTATTGCATTTCTTCCCCTAACATCATAAATTATTTTTATGTCAAGATGAAATAATAGAATTTTTATATTTCACTCAATTAAATTTTTTATTTTATTTTACTTTCCTACAACCACATGAAGTTCCATTTCATCATTATTTCATATGATAGATGACCATATCATGAACATATGCAATTTTTTATTCCATTACCACCACTCATGATTGTATATGATAAATATATTAAAGTGTGTATATATATATATAATTTTTATAAAACAGTAAAACATATTTATTAATTATTTAATATATTCTTTTTTACATTACATTACATATGGGATACAATAATATATCTAAGGTGTACAAAAGGCAACCGCCTCACAAAGGGATGAGATTCTTTTTCCACTAATGATTTACATGGATGGTAAAAATGAAACTTTTAAATACTATATGTGAAATAAATCAACTAATTATGACATTATTTATATATTTATCATCCATAAATTTTAAAATATCATTATTTATTACAATAAAAAATTATTATATTGTTCATGTATGTGTGAATTACCACATTCAGGATGTGATGTGACTCTTTTTTCATAAGTGCCCCACAAGGAAGAAATATATATATATAAATATATATAATGATATACAGTTGTATATATTTTATTATGATCATTATGTAATTATGAAATATTACTTAACTTATTTCTATTATGGACATTGAAAAATCGACATGTTACACTTACGTATGTATGGCCTACAATATCCATTATTGTGATGTACATAATTTTAAAAATAAACATTCATGATTGGTATGATAATATTAATTTAAATATAAATATAATTATTATTTAATGAGTATTGTTTTTACGATGATTGAACCATATAATATGAATAAGAAATGGAGCATTCATCCCAAATCCTGAATGATTAAACTAGGAAATTTATATATGAAATAATGATAATAATTATAGATTAGTAATAAAATGGTTTATAATATGTTATAAAATAATCATATATGATAATATAAATATTAATTTAGAAATTTAATAAGATAATAAAATATTTAAAACCACAATACAGTAGGATAAATAACGTTAAACTGGAAGGAGTCATTAGATAATGGATTTAGTTTAAATTTCATTTAATTGAGGAATATTGTAAATTTTCACTGATAATTTATTTTAAATGGTTTATATAAATCCAGTTTCCATGTAATATCATGAAACATTTATATTTAACTATTTTTTAAGTTTAAATTTTTATTATTTCACTGATGGAGATATAACATGAATGATATAAAGTGGTAAATGATTTCATAACTCAAATTATTTTTCATTAGGTTATATTACTTTTTCATTGTCATTGATATTTTATTATTATTTGTGTATTGAATTTTTACACTTTTTTATATAAAAAACTAATTTATGTGTATTTACATTTGACACATATCATTGATTCATTGGTTAATTATCACTTATTATGATTTATTTCACAATCTCATTTAAATTAGAACAGTTTAATTTTTGTAATTCCATTGTTCAATTTTTTATATCACCATATAATAAAATAGAATAATTTTCAAATAACCTAGACATTAATGATTATTTCATGTAATATTATCATTTTACTATTATTTGGTAGCTGAAATAAATTAGAAAATCATTTTGAGAATATATTACTTCATTTCTCAATTTTGTCCAAAATCCTTTTTCTTCCAAAACCATGATTTCTAAGAATGTTTTCCCATTTTATTGGGAAAATATATGATATTTTTTTTAAAACAAAGCGAATATTTATTTTACTAAAAAATAGAAATATTTGTTATTATAATGTACTCATTCTTTATATAATTTCCTATAATTATTACCACACAAACTTTTAAAGATTTTATTATAAGGTTCCCGAATAATTTTAAAATGAAATTATTTTTTAAAATTGTTTGTGAACATTTTAAAAAATATATATTTTCATAATGAAAAGGATATATTCATCATATATGGTTTTAATGATATTTTAATGTCATTTATATTCATAAATGTCAAAAAACAATTATTCATATAGTAATGGAGATATATTGTATTTATAAAATACATATTATTTTGTTGGATGGTTTGTGAAAAATTTGACCAAGGGTTGTATTGAAATTTAGTTCACTTTTTCATTTTTGTAGTCATTAACTTTATAATGACAAATTCACTTTCATATTATAATTTCACAAATTTTTTCTCTAAATATCCATATTCTTTATCATGGAGATTTTTCTACTTAAACTCTATTTCAATTTATCATACATTCTTCTAAATATAATGTTATGTGTTTATCTAGGTAAATATTTATAAATATATTTTATTTTCACAAGGTAGATATTTTAGGATAGAGCATATTTTTCATGAATTAAATTTATTATTCCATATGTGATGAATTCCTTATTCATGGATGTACATGTTGGTATTTGAATTATATATCCACATGATACATCAGTATGCCTCTTGAGATTAATCATAAATTTATAATAAAAAAGGTTTCTACCATTATTTTTATACTATCTTGTAAATAGGTTTGATAACAGATGTATCAAGTTCCAAAGACATGGTTACAAATAATTATGCTTCTCCTTTATTTAGAAATAATTTATTATATTCAATGATATATTTATATTAATATTATATCCTGAATCATTTCAATATTAGTGTACTGATTAAATGAAATGCATTGTCAATTATTTTACTTTCTATATTAATTATGACTGATCATATTATAAATGGAATTTTCACGATGATATTTTTCATGATTTAATTTCATTATTATATATTTTAGTAAATGATATTTTTTTAGTTATTTACCTTAATATATTAATTATACCTTATTTAATTTAGATAACCAAGTTATTGATTAAATGGAAGGTGCGTTCAACTATTAACATTTATATATTTATTAATTTTTTATATATTCTATGGGATTTAACCCATAGTAATATTTTGAGGTAACAATTATTTGGTTTCCTTTCTTAATAATCCTTGAAGAGTAGTGCGACTTAAATTACCGGATATACTAAAGGGAATAATGATATTCTTGAAATAATTATGTTAAAATTTTGTATTTCAAATGTATTTCAAGAGTCAAGTGTGTATCAAATTTTCCAATAATATTAAACTATTTGATCCATCAAGATGAAATTAATTATTTATTATGAATATGTAATAATGTATACCCAAGATACAAGCTACTGAGATTGGTGTATATATAATGACTCATAATTTCTGTGGTAATTTTTTTCTTAAATACATGGGAATTTTACGTGTCCACGAAAAATAACTGTGCCTGATTCTGAGGCCCGGTATTTCTAGAATCAATTTCTAAAGTTTCTTCCGGTTACGTTCAGTAAACTTACGATCTGGTTTTTATAAATTTAGTACTATTGCTCGGAATTGAAATCTGAGAGCACCGTTGAAATCATAGCACCGGTATTTTCTAAAGAAGACTTTCACTTCGATGATACTGAGTCGAGAAGACAAGTCAGTTTATTTGGTTTTCATGGAGAATAATTAAATAAATCAATCTTCACTTTATTTCTATATGAGCCACCATGTTGGAGTTTGGATGTGGGTCCCACTAGATCTATAACCTCCTGTGGAGGTTGGAAGCTGGAGGTGGGACCACCACAACATAACCTCTCATGAGAGGTTATGGAGGTGTGGATTGCCTGAGGTCTAAAAGTCATCTACTTGTTTAATGTGGTGGGGACTACTTGAGGTTAAAACCTCCTTAACTCCCCATTTTGTGGGGAGAAACCTCTTGAGATCCCCCCTTAATGGTGCCACCACCCCTCCACCTTAATGGAGCCAACTCCCTTAATTAAATTGTTCCAATCCTTCTCATTTAATTAATTTGTTCCAACACTCATGAATTAATTAAGGGGGAGCTGAGTTAATTAATTAATCATTTTGAATTTTTAAACCCAAGAATCTAAAATAACAGACAAACTATTATTTTGAGGGGGCTATCTTTTCACATTGGAATTTGGGTGGAATATTGGGGAGTGGAGAGCTTGGGAGGATTTGAGTTCTCCAACATAGAACCCCATCTCCAAACTAATAATGAAGAACGAAGGACACGTTATTCCAACGAAGAATGCCTGCAACAATATTCTTCAAAATTCTTCCCCGGACACCTACCGACATGGAGTTTCCTGTGTAGCTGACACAACGTCGGATTGGAAGTGTGCGGTGGATGCAACAAACAGCAATTTTTTCATCTACTTTTTATGACTTCATCATCGAACCACAATCAAAGGTAGGGGTTATTTCATGTTCATGTTTTCCTTTAATCTTTTTCTTTGGTTGGAAAATAATTTCCAAGGGTGAGATTTTGTTCATCGTAGTTCTATCTTGATGGAAAGATTGTTACCACCCTTAAAGCAGAGGGTTCAGGCCAAACCAACATGGCCCGAACCCTCTACCCTTCTTGTTTGTGATTATTTTTTGGCATGTCGATCAGGCGACATAACGATGAAGGTGGAGAAGACAAAGGTCACACTACCCACGGCCTCTGCAAACTGGCGCACCCTCGCGACGCTCTAGCGCTAGGCCGAACCGTGGCCCTCCAGCTGAGCCATTCCGGCCGCACCGCCGCCGGACCGCCCAACCCAGCCTCTCGTGCGGCCCAATAGAACACCACTGAACCGTGCCTGGCCGAACCATGGTGAACCGCACTGGCCCAAACTCTCAACTTCCTGACCGCCTGTGCTTCCCGTGCACCACTACCGAACCCGCCATCATGCGCTGGCTGTGCCACTGCCTGGCCACTCGCCAGCCTGCCTGGCCACCTGCCGGCTCGCTTGGCACCTTATACGGCCTCCAACCAGCCTTCCCAGCCCCCTCCCATGCGCCAGCCTGAACTTCACCATTCCACACACCTTGTACGCCCCGTGATCCTCGTTCCGCCTGAGCCGCACCCTCGTGGCGCTCCGGGATGAGCCGGCCTTGAGCCCGTGCTGAACCGCCCACGCAACATTGTGGGTTGGGCCCAGAGGGCAGGTCTAAACCTAACAGGACGGCCCATCGAATGGGGTTTTCCCTACCCTATAGGTCTGATCAGGTTGACCCAAACCGGGTCAGCCCAGACTGGGTCATTCTTACTAGGTCGGATAGGATAGGGGCCCACTACTGACCTTTTACTTTCTTTTGGCCATATCTTTGGCACCAGACGACTATTTGATGAACCGTCTACTACGCTAGTTATCTTATAGTGTGACATTCCCTTTGAGTATACCCCACTTGAGTTATGGGTATAGTTGAAATATGGTTAGGTTGGATTGATGACGAATCTAACTGGGACCCCGGGACAAAAAGACTAATAACTCACAGACCGGGCGTTTGATTGACACGCCGTCTGTTGCATTGATACCTATATGACATGCCAAAGCATTGAGGTACTTCATCGTGTTACTTAATTATATTTTGAGTATTGGCTAGTAGATCGTGTAGTAGATCCTCTCGGAGACTAGTGTACGTAGTGCGGAGACATAGTAGCTGGCTGAGACCTGATGACTACTGACCGTTTTGACTCAGAGGGACTCTACTAGTCCAGCGGGGAGCGCCTTGGTGTCATGGAAAAACCGAAGTGGGGAGCACCTTGGTGTCACGAAATACCCATGGTACTCGACAGTAGGAGTAACTCAATAGGGTATGAGGGGGAGGACCTTGGTGACGTGGAAGACCCATAGTAGGGAGGGCCTTGGTGAAGCAGAAGTCCCACAGTACTTGAAAAGAGGAGTACATCAGCAACCAATGGTTAGTGGGTAGAGCATTGGTGTCATGGCAGACCCATTGTACTCAATAGAGGTGGAGTACTCTAGTAGCCATGGTTTCTATAATGTGAATAAAATCCTAGTTGAGCTAAGTTAGTAACTTTTTGTGTTTACCTAATGATTGAGATGGATTACAGGATAACGTAGGTATGTGTATGGGCATATAACAAAGTTGGATTATCAGTTGATTTCATACTTTTTGATTTATCCATAATGGATTTTGTAAGACCTTGAGGGTCTTGGGATCCATAATGAGTATATTTTTACTCACACATGCACGGGCTATGCTCACACCTTATTGTGTTGGTAGCAAACGATGGATAATGCTGATTGAGGATCAGAGTAGCGGGACTAGACGGTACCCAGAGGTGGACCTTACGATGAGTTGGTCCATGGAGGATACTAACGGACGTAGAGTGATGAGTATGCTATCTTTACCTACCCTTTAGGTAGGAATTTCTAGAGGAAGACCCAGTAGCTACTTTAAATTTTTTCAGTTGTACTTGTTTTTCAGTTGTACTTGTACATTCCTGTTGGGCAGGTATTCCGGACCCTTTACGTTCTATAATCATTGTTATACAGTTTTACTTAGTGTTTTACTTCCAAATATAACTATATTGTTTGCTTTTTCACATTATAAAGGCTATACCTTCCCAGTTTTAGGGATTTATTCCTTTGGTGCAAGTAGCCAGCCCCTGGCCTATGGAAGGCGGGCATGGGGTAGTCACGACACGGGCACAGGGGTGGGGTCGTGAAAAATTAGTATCAAATGATTTAGTTCTACCATAGAACTTAGTAATCTGATCATTTCTATGAATTAATAGTGTTATGGGTACTGAGTGTGATTTTTAGTTCATGGAGTCCAGTGTTGGTGTGGCGGCCGACATATCCATAAACCAGCACCCTGACTACTGATTTCTGTCTCAGTGCACGAAAAAACTTATTGTGGGTGTGTTTTAAAAATATTACTTTAAGTCAACTCAGCCATGGTAGCTCCCCAGGTATAATCTTTTGACCATGTCACATCTATTTCTTTCAGGACGCCTCCCCACAGATGACCTGCGAGAGTTCCGAGAGTTGTTCGCACTGATAGCTCACTGAGTGACAAGGCCTCAGTGCATGGCCCTTTTCTAGAAGAGGCACCAGTAGTACCACTCTCCATTGGGCCACCTATGCCACCAACACCAGCAGAAGATGATGCATACTGCTTGAGTGCATTGCATGGGATCCAGTGCCAGAGGCTTGAAGGACCCCGAGACACCCTGAGAGGGGAGGGGTGAATTAGGGTGACCACTTCTTATTTTTAAAGTGATGGATCTTGTTCCCACGTTGGTAGGAACTTGTTGAACCTGTATGAAGATTATGATTAGAAAGAAAAAATTCACATGGACAGAGAAGACACATCCCTTTTTACTTGGTTCACCACTAAAGGCTACATCCAAGGAGCATACGCCGACAGGTTGTCGGTTGTACCAAAAACCACTATGCTTCACTAGCTGTAGATTACACAAGTTCAGGTACAGTCACTCTGTCCCAGGCTCATTTCCTTTACAAAGGTTCAAGGATAGCACACTTCTCCCCTCGGGTCACTCCCGTTGACTCCCCCTGGCTCACTGCCGTTGGTGAAGTCCCACTCAGTTTATAGACGTGAAGGTCTCTTCAATTGAAAGTCATGAAGTTCATTGTCTCCTGTTCAGCATGAGACTTTGCTTGCATCAGAGTCCTGATTTTAATGCTCTGTTAAGATCCAAATTCCAACCACCGAGGAAAAACCCATTTTCCCTTGTCCACAGGGTAAATGACCTTTAGAAAAGGCCTTCGCAAAGTACCCTACTTTGCGAGGATCCCAATTTTGCAAAGCTCAAACAAGACCTCGCATAGCCCCTACCATTTCGCGAAGCTCAATCATGAAGCTCAATCGCGAAGCACTCTTGCGATGATCCAGCCTTCGCAATGCTTGGCTATCACGAAGATCCTGCCTCTTCGCGATGCTCACTAAGCCAACGCTGGGCGCACGTCTTTCACGGAGCTAGAATATCCATCGCGAAGCTCCTCTTTTGCGAATCACGCTGCATTCGCGAGAGACCTTTGCGAACCGAGAGCAAAGGAATTTCTCTGAAATTCTCTCTACTTCTCTTGAGGGGGTCGGCATCTATTTATAGGAAATTTCCACCGACCCTCGTCCCTTCCACGCGAAGTCAACGCCACGTCATCTCAAAACGTGAAGCTCCAAAGTTTCTGCCAGAAATCTGTCCAAATCGCGAAGCTCTATGGAAATCTTCCATTCGTGGAGCTTGACGTAGTCGCGAAGAATCACCGTAAACATACCATCGCGACAGCGCCGTGAAGCTCCCTTCGCGAAGCCCTTCATCGTCGCGAAGCTCTTCAACTCTGCCGTTTTTGAAGCTTTGACGTAATCGCGAAGACTCACTGCCTCCATTCTTCTGGTCTTTTCGATTTCCAAACCATGCATCCTCTCTTGGTAAATTTCATGCCTTTTCCATATTAAATCATGATCTTCATGCAAATCCTATTTTCGCGATGCTCACCAATTTCCAGATTGTGGACCCCAAAAATTTGGCAAACACTGGGAAACGACGCCACCTTCAATATTGTTGTCTGCATGAAAGGTATGATCTCTTTGCTGGTACACGAGCCGAGCTTCCATTGATGATTGACAACAAACACAAAACAAACTCCAAATCATGCATAGAAGTCCATGGTTCCAACAAGGCTGCCCTGGTTCATGGGAGAGATGGACCCGCATGTAGCTGAGGATTTTCTGGAGACTATGGTGAGATTTTTCCAATTGGTAGAGACACCAGCTGACTTCATGGGGATTCTAGCTGCTATCCTTCTATAGTAATCTGTGGGAATATGGTGGAGCATGATGCTCCACATCCGTGAAGAGATGACGCTTCACTGTGTAGACTCCAAGAGCCTATTTGGGGTAGAGTTTTTCCCAGTGACTCTTCAAGTAGTGTGCATATAGGAGCAACTTCACCTGTAGCAGGGCATCATGACTGTAGCTCAATACTCATTGAGTTTCATTGAACTCTCATGGTACTCCACCAATATGGTTCGGGACACATTTTTTAGGTCTCGGACCTTCGAGCTATGTCTCAGGCAAGATATCAGGGCATCGATGATCTCTTTCAGCTTCCTGACGTATGCGGGGGTGTTGGAGCGAGACCTCTTAGTGGAGAGTTTCTTTGTTGAGTAGTCCCTAGCTGTGAGACCCACTACTAGCGGGCATGAAACGTAGTATTCTCCAGATGATAGTAGACAGATGTCGCAGAGGTCCAATAGGACCCAACCTACAGGTGGAGAACCGCATGACACAGGATCGGCGGTGCGGGGCACCAGAAACAGAGACACACATGCTAGGAGCGGGCAATGATTCTCAAGCGGCGGGAAGGGTAACATGACTCATGACATCCACTATTATTAAAAATATCTTATTTTAATTTATAAATAGAGTGTCACCAAATATTCCATTTTATATATAAGTGTAAACCATATATTTTCCTAATTTTTTACACATATTCATACACATAATTTCAATGTCTAGTATGTAGCTATCATATTAGGTAATAATATTTTAACATCTTGTCACCATAATTTTAAACATTGTGTTTCTTGTAAGTAAGACAATATCATTATTTTGAGTAACTATATATATCTAAAATAGTGTATTTAATTAAAAATATTTATTTCACAATGTCTAGTTTTTTTGCCTTTTATATCTCTAAAATTGTCTTTTCAATCAAAATTTATCACTTTGGGTCCAACAGGTTTGGATAATTTTGACACATTACATCCTCAGGATACCACACAACATCACTTAGATGGTAATTTTTTTGTAAAACATTGTCTAGGATACTAGAATTGTTTCATTGAACATAATTTGATCTACAATCTCCACTGGTTGATCCTTACATGAAAAATAATACATTACAAGTTATGCATCTAATTTTGGTACATATTATGGATCATGTAATTACTTCCTCATAAGATATACATTAAACATATCATATGTCATGACCCTACCCTACCCGGGCTTGAGCCGCAACTACCCCAAGCCCGCCTCCATTGGCCACGGGTTGGCGACCAGCGCCGAAGGCAAAGTAACTCGGGGAGGCCTTTGCATATGTACCTGTACACACACACACACAGCACACTCAATGAAAAAGATTAGAGTAAAAGAAACGAAACGTATAGAAAAGTGCAACAGCTATATATATACCACAAATGTGCATCGACCAGTAAACAGTACATGAAAAGTGATGAAAAGGAAAAAGGGGAAAAACACGCACCCAACTAGAAAAGGTGCCAAAACCCGACAACAGGTAAACAAAAAGAAACAAATGAAGAGTCTCCCACCTAGAACCCGACTATGACCACCGCATGCGGTCCATGATCTCAGACTCCTAAGCTCCTCTAATGTCATGACAAACCTGTCTGTCGTCTGCAAGGGAACACCAAGTGTGGTAAAATCCCAAGAAGGGGTGAGTATAAAAATACTTAGTAGGAAACCCTGAAGGCTCGAGGGAGAAAAAAAGGAGGTACCGAAGGGTGAGTAGTAGATCGAATAGGGGAAAGTAAAAGAGTAAAACCAGGAGTGCAGTAAGGAGTACAGAAAGAGTCCATCACAACCCAACAAGAGGAAAGAAGGTAGACTCGTCCAACCACAAGAAGCTAGACACTGAAGCACATGGCATACCCCATGCATCTTCACCACTCCTGGAAGGAGAGTAACTAAACCCAAGAAGCGGGTACTGGAATAAGGTATATACAAATACATACGCTCAACAAGATGCCCGAAAAACATCATAAGGGGATCTCTATCCCGTAGCTCAGCCCAAGAAAGTGAGTCTCCAACAGTCCCAGAAGTAAACACCATCATCGATGCCCAGCATCCCGCACGTCTTCCCTGAACTACAAGGCAAGGGGCTCAAACCACCGCACATAGACACTATCTGCTTTGGGCGGCACTGACTCTCCCACACAGTTTTAGGTCGTGTCACAAGGATGCGTCTCATTGGGGGAAAGCGCACCTCATACTTGAGAGTTTTGGGTTAAGTCAACCCACACCTCGTCTCTGCCCTGCATTCGAGAGGTATCCTCAAAGTCATGGTCATTCCATCACCGACCCGTACAACAAAGTGTCCCACTCTAGTGATCACGGAGGAAAGCCACAAACTATCCTAGTAGAGAGGACTGAGTCTGGAATGTCAACGAGTGTCGCACTGCCCAGCCCTGCTGGAGGGTAGTTCATAATATGATATCGGGTGACCCACTGCCCAGCCCTACTAGAGGGTAGTTCATAATATGATATCGAGTGACCCACAACCCAGCCCTGCTAGAGGGTAAAACCTAATAAGATATCGGTTGACCCACTGCCCAGCCCTACTGGAGGGTAAACCCTTTTAAGATATCGGGTGACCCATTTCCCAGCTCTACTAGAGGGTAAACCCTAATACATCATCAAGCGACCCACTGCCCAGCCCTGCTGGAGGGAAGACCTGGAATTAGTCGACGGGTGACCCATTACCCGGACCCGCTGGAGGGTAGACCAGGAACAAGTCGACAAGCGACCCACTTTCCAGCCCTGCTGGTGGATAGACCTGAATCAAGACGACGAGTGACCCACTTCCCAGTCTATAGTGGAGCGTATACTCTAAAGAGTCGTCAGGTGACCCACTGCCCCGTCTCTGCTGGAGGGTAGACCCTAAGAAGTCGTCAGGTGACCCACTGCCTAGTCACTGCTGGAGGGTAAACCATAGAAGACAATGAGCAACCCACTGCCTAGCCCTGCTAGAGGGTAAACCTGGAACTACTCTGGAAATCACTACTGGGTGGTACAACACTAGCCAAACAAGAATTGAGTGGGTACTTTTCAACCACTCAACTCTAGAATAACTCACCCAAAAGAGGTTTAGCGACTGTTCCATCACTGGGTGTCAATAGCACCGCTACCGGTCGATCCATCGAGTACGAAACCAGGGGGAGAACACTCAACCATGCTGGTCAAACAACAAGCACAGAGGGACCCTCTATTTCACGAGAGGTCAATGTATGCAATGCAGAACACGACACACACATGGGGACCACACGATGTGTGGCCCAACGTCAACCCCAACCATGCAGAGAAACATTCTCAGGTACAAACCACACGTACCTACAAGGACTATCGTATACTCCCAGAGTATACCGCGTCTCCATCCATAAGGCTATCATGCACACGATACCCCATCATCAAGGTGAAGTGTGTAAAAATAACAACTCCATCTCAAAGGCCTTGGCATGACAAACCACATCTTATGAAGCATTACATCACTCTCTCAAGAGTGCACGATCACATGCCAAGGGTCCGCTATAAACATGGTAGGACGAACCACCACCGGAGCACCATTCATGCTTCCATATTTAATAAGATCACTCAAGAAGCCCTGCATAGCCAAATAGATCATACTGTTGTAATCCTCACGGAAAAACATTCGAAATTGACTTCTTACTCGCCTAAAGCGGTCAACCGGTGAAAAAAGTACTATTCACCATACCAACCCATGTGGGGCCAACCCCTAGATCCCGAAACTGAACAAACGGATCACACCAATGCGATCCACTCGAGAAAATACACGGGATTCACTACTCAATCTCCCAAAATAAACACCTGATGAAAAAGGTACTATTCACTGTAGCCAAGTCGGGTGGGACCCACACCACGTCCCAGAAAAAGGTCGGGCGAACTGCGTCATCGTAATGCTCTTGGAAAAACACACCAAAAGCACTGCTCAATTTTGTGGAATAGATATCAAGATAAAAAGTTATGTTTTGGCTCACCGCGCATGAGCGGTAAAACGCGGGACCCGCACCCCTGTCACGAAGTGCTGCCAACGGATCGCCCCGCTGCGATTCTCTCGAAAAAGCACACAAGATGGACTAATCACTTTTCCAAAATGGTCTCCCTGTGATAAAGATGGAAAATTACCACCGACTCCCAAACAGCCCTCATGGGCCCCGCACCATCATGCCAAATTATAGCGGGCAGATTGCACCATTCCCATCCCCTCGGAAAAACATCCAGTATCGACTTCTCACATGCCCCTAACAGATGCCCTATGAGAAATTCGTGCAACGATGCATGCAGCTAGAAAGACAGGTCATGGGGCCCATGCCTCAACTCTAGCTTCAACGCCTGAAACCACCCTGGAAAGCTCCGCCTCGGTGCCAGGGTCGCATCACTGTAGACGGCGCTCAAAACGGACTCTGGAAGTGTCTATGCCGCTCAAAACAAGATATCTCAGGAAGCCTGCAAAACTGATTTTACGCACATGTCATGCCCCCAATCCTCTCGTCTCAGAAGTTACAACTCCCAAAACCACTTTATAAAGCCTGCCTCAACGTCAGGTCCGCGCCGCCATAGACAGTGCGCAAAACGGACACCCGTGGCGAAAATGGCGGGTGTTCGAAGTCAGAGGGGAGAACTCCTCCCCCCTGGACAGGACAGGCCAGGTTCGGCCGGTCTGCGCTGGCCGGCCCGCGACTCACCCGCATGGCCCGGCCATGGACTCCGGGTCCACACCACACCGATCGGCCTCGAGGCCGGTTGCGGTCCTCTACGGAGACCCGCCGATCGTGGGTCTATGCGCCGTGCAGGGGTCGCGCGCCGCGACCTCGCATCGCCGTCGCACCAGCCAGCGCCAACGATGCCTTGCGCCCCCTCGCCCGCGGCTGCCCCGACTTAGCCAACGCCGCCACTAGACCACACTAGGATGCCTCTGAGCCGCCTCGGTCCACCGCCACACCGCCTTGGAACCTCACAAGACCAGCAGAAAACCCCCACAAGCTCCTGAATTTCCCGCAACCTTCGCCGGACCGCTGCGGACAACTCAGGACTCAGAATTGAAATCCGAATGATGCGTCGGAAATAGAAGAATGTCTAATCCAGGATTACGAGATTTTTTTGAGGATCAAACAAAAAATATATGCATAGAATCGAACTCAACGTATGTGCAGGAATAAAAATTGAAACCGCAACAAATCCTACCTCAATGGGCTTCGCCCGATGCTTCTCCGTGATCCGTCAGAGCCGCGCCTCACCGGAGATATCTCACTGGAGGTGCCTCATCAGAGGAGGAGATAGAAGAGGGTTTATCCAGGGGGTTCAATGGGGAGGAAGGGGAGGAGGGGAGAGATTAAATAACTAAACTCTTTAATTAAAAGTCCCAACCCCTAAAACACCCACGTCCAAAACCTCGGACGCGGTCAGGATTAAGCTCCCGCTAGGGTAAACACCACCTCCCGAGCACATCGGTGGTTTCAGAATTTTATTACGAGTTTCCGATTGAATGTTATAAAGCTGAACGCCCCCAAGCAGCCAAATTACAAAAATTCCCCTGGGGCCATTTTTCACTGACGGCCCGTGCCCGCAAAACTTACACCCCTCCTATGGTAAAAGACGTGCTTTGAACTCAACGGTGCCATCGTTTTTCTAATCCGAGCCACCATTTATGAGATACATGAACTTCACCCTTACACGAATAAATTAATAATTTAATTTATCCATTTCTCATTCTGGAAGCGAGCGAGGGGTCCAAACGTCACTCGCTGACATACCTTATGTCGTTCCTATGGTAAAAACCTCATTATGGACCCATCCGTACACTCGGATCTCTGATCCGGATCATTGTTTAGGAGTTATCTTGTTCATTTGGTGTTTCCATTGTGAACACACAGAAAATTTAATTTCGGCCACTCCGGGGCTCGGAATCGCATGTCGTCTGGAGGCACTGTTCTGGAATAGTATCAAGAGTAATCCAAATTATTTCGCAGAAAAAACTGGGTTCTTAAATCATTCCATACTTCATGCTTTTCGTCCTCGAAAAGTAAAACCAGGGAACAAATCAGGGTACTAAGCCCACACCTGGATCTACCATACCCAGAAAAACTCTTGCACAGTTCTACGCCACTGTACATAGACCAAAGGATTTGATCTGTTCACGCAAGGTCTACCCGCGCCAATGGCATGCATAGGGTCACACACACTTCTTCTCGGGTGAGTCACGTGGGAGACGCCATGCACCCCAAACAGCCTTCGGGGTTAGGGAAAGGTGGTAGGGAACCTCACCATCCCTCCGCACTATCTCAAATGGCATGAAGTCTCTCGGGGGTACCTCACCTCCCCGGCCAAACCTCTAAGTTTCACGTCGCGACTGGAATCACCGCCCGCACCTGGAACAAGGCCCGGTGATTCCCTCCTTCATAATATCTATATGTAGAAACACCCAAGGATATTTGGTCACGCAAGTTGTCACCGTCGATGTCTCGAAACCAAGACTCTCTTACATGCTCAGAGAGCGATGGATTCAACGCCATTGACAAAAGATGATGGTTACGCACCTTATACTCTACCAACATAGGGTTACACCGACGCCCCGCGTCACCCTGGTAACACCTAAAACAAGGAGAAGGGAGAAAATAATTTCACAAGCAGAGTCTATCAATTCTACGAGAAAGTGGAAGATCTATAGAGAGTACCTCTTATCACGTCATGCTCTGAAGGATCTTAGACATCCAAAGCTCGTGACTGTCGGTGGTCCCAACTGTCATCTCCTGGAGCCTGACGTGGACTGCCTAGTGGTGATGAGAAGACCTCGTAAAGCCGTCCCCCAAACCTAGCACCTCCCGCTCCTCTGCTAGCACCACCTCCCTGGGTACTACTCCGATCATGACGCTTCCACAGTCGTGGTGGTGCACCTACTGCCTGCCCGAATATCTCTGTATGCCCGGTCAGGCAGTCCCATGCCAATTGACCTTTCCCATCGGAAGCATAGCACAAAATATCTTCAGACTGCAATGGTGCCCTCCGGCACCACTATGGTGTACAAACATTCCCCTGAGTCCAGTTATCAGAAAGCCACCTGCGTCGAGGTCCTACTTGCCGACGCCTGCTAGCTGCCGCAGACGTCTCGGCTCCAACGTTCCTACTGCCACGCCAACTCTAGAATGTGACAGGAAGATCTCTGTCCCCATCACCTGCTCTAGCACCCCAGCATATGTGGAAATTCCCAAGGGTACTATGACTGCACGAATCTCTCGGCAGAGACCCTGATCAAACTTTCGTGCTCAAATGATGTCATCATTGACCAAGTTCGGGTAATAGTGTGAACGGTTTGCGAAACTAGCCGCGTACTCTGCCACCGTCATCCCTCCCTGCTGAAACTGCAGGGGCTCTTGAATCTGAATGCAGCGCAAGCATGAAGGGAAAAACTCCTCACGGAACAAAAACTGAATGTCACCCCACAAAATTGACGACTCATCAAGAAACTGAGTCACCAGACTCCACCGACGCCAAGATGCTCCGCAAGAATGGCTGGCGGCCAAAGACACCATGAGATCTGCTGGCTTATGTACAATCCTGAAAAGGCGAACCACTGTCTCCAGCCAAACCTCTAAGGCCAGAGGGTCTGGCTCACCACTGAACCTCAGTGGTCCCTGCCGCTGGAACTCACGGTGCGTGCTCAACCTACGCTCAAGCCCCGTTTGCTCTGTTGAAGCTGTATGCTGCTCAACAGGTGGGGGTGCTGCTACTGGCCCATCCAAAGAATGGGGCTCACATGATGAGTTCTTGATTGTGGCCTCATAGCTTACAGAGTCGTCATCAGGAACCAAAGCTGGTATCTTGGCTAGCTGTATTCACGGAGATATCCCGAATATTATCATGTACTGTCGCAGATAGATGAGAATATATGTATATACCAATACAACAAAAACGTTGAGCTGAATAAAGAAGGATAGTCAAAGACTCAATCCTATGTGATTCACAAACCAATTTTTTTCCTGTAAAAAGTGTCTCATCATATCGAGTCGACAAGTGGTTTATCACGGTCCTGGTGAATGGATACGTCAGCTGCTGCACCATCACTAGACTCCCTGGCCTGAGATCCACTCTCGAGACACGTTAACACTATTTCACTAAATCCCAACCAATTCCTTTTATTTTAGGGACGTCTGAACAACGTTCCAATGAAATAACCACCTTTGATACCACTTTGTCATGACCTAACCCTACCCGGGCTCGAGCCACAACTACCCCAAGCCCACCTCCAAAGGCCAGGGGCTGGCGACCAGTGCTGAAGGCACAATAACTCTGGGAGGCCTTTGCCAAAGTACCTGTACACACACACATGCAGCACACTCAATGAAAAATTGCAGAGTAAAAGAAAATACAAGTAAAAAAGGGAAACTGCTATATATATACCACAAATATGAATCGACCTCTAAATAGTAAAAGTAATGTGCTCAAATGGAAATAGTGGCAAAACTCACGCCCAACCAGAAAAGGTGCCACAACCTACAAATAGGTAAACAAAAAGAAATAAATGACAGGTCTACCACTGGGAACCCTACTATGACCACCGCATGCGGTCCAAGCTCTAGAAATCCTAAGCTCCTTTGAAGTCATGACCATCCTGTCTGTCGTCTGCAAGGGCACACCAAGTGAAAGCAAAGCCCAAGCAGGGGTGAGTATAAAAATACTCAGTAGGATACCTTGAAGGCTCGAGGGAGAAACAAAGGAGGTACTGAAGGGTGAGCAGTAGATTGAACAGGGGAGAGTAAAGGAGTAAAACTAGGAGTGCAGTAAAGAGTATAGTAAGAGTCCAGCTCAACGCAACAAGAGGAAAGAAGGTTGACTCGTCCAACCACGAGAAGCTAGACATGGAAGCATGTGGCATACCCCACGCTTCTTCGCCTCTCCTGGAAGGAGTGTATCCAAACCCAAGAAGTGGGTACTGGAACAAGGTATATACAAATACATATGCTCAATAAGAAGCTCGAACAAGATCGTAAGGGGATCTCCATCCCGTAGCTCAGCCCCAGAAAGTTAGTTTCCAACAGTCCCATAAGTAAACACCATCATCGATGCCCAACATCCCGCACATCTGCCCCGATCTACAATTCAAGGGGATCAAACCACCACACCTCAACACTATCCACTTTGGGTGGCATTGACTCGCTCGCACGGTTTTAGGTCGCATCGCAAGGATGCGTCTCAGTGGGGGAAAGCGCCCCTCGTACATGAGAGTTTAGGGTTAAGTCAAACCACACCTCGTCACTAACGCACAATCGAGAGGTCTCCTCAAAGTCAAGGTCATTCCATAACCGAACTGTACAATCAAGGGTCCTACTTCGGTGATCACGGAGGAAAGAAACAGACTAGCCTAGTATAAAGGATAGAGTCTGTAATGTCAACGAGTGTCCCACTACCCAGCCCTGCTGGAGGGTAGCTCATAATATGATATAGGGTGACCCACTGCCCAACCCTGTTGGAGGGTAGTTCATAATATGATATCGGGTGACCCACTGCCTAGCCCTGCTGGAGGGTAAACCCTAATAAGATATCGGGTGACCTACTGCACAGCCCTGCTGGATGGTAAACCCTTATAAGATATCGGGTTACCCACTGCCCAGCCCTGCTGGAGGGTAAACCCTAATACATCATCAGGCAACCCACTGCCCAGCCCTGTTGGAGGGTAGACCTGGGAGTAGTTGACGGGTGACCCACTGCCCAACCCCGCTAGAGGGTAGACCTGGAACAAGTCGACAGGTGACCCACTACCCAGCCCTGCTGGAGGGTAGACCTGAGTCAAGACGATGAGTGACCCACTACCCAGTCTCTGCTGGAGGGTAGACTCTAAAGAAACGTCAGGTGTCCCACTGAGCAGTCTCTGCTGGAGGGTAGAGACTAAAAAGTCGTCAGGTGACCCACTACCCAGTCACTGCTGGAGGGTAAACCCTAGATGTTAGTGAGCAACCCATTGCCCAGCCTTGCTGGAAGGTAAACCCATAACTGCTCTGGACATCTCTACTGGGTGGTACAACACTGGCCAACCAAGCACTGAGTGGGTACCGCGCAACCACTCAACTCTAGAACAACTCACCCAAAAGAGGTTCAGTGTGTGTTCTATCACTAGGTGTCACTACCACCACTACCGGTCGATCCACCGAGAACGAAACCAAGGGAAGACCACTCAACCCTGCTGGTCAAACAAATGAGCACACAGAGACCCTCTACATTACGAGAGTCCAAAGTACGCAAATCAAAACACAACATGCACATGGGGCCCCACGTCTACCCCAACCAAGCACACAAAAATTCTTAGGTACAAACCACACGTACCTCCAAGCGCTCTCGTATACTCCCAGAGTATACAGCATCTCCAGCCCTATGGCTATTGTACACACGGCACCCCATCATCAACATGAAGGGCGTAAACGTAACAACTCCACCTCAAAGGCCCAGTCATGGCCGACCACATCTTATGAAACATTACATCACTCTCCCACGAGTGCGCGATCACATGCCAAGGGTCCGCTACAAACATGGTAGGACGAACCACCACCGGAGCACCATTCATGCATCCATATTTAATAAGATCATTCAAGAGGCTCCGCACAGCCAAACAGATCATACCGTTGAAATCCTCATGGAAAAACATGTGAAATCGACTACTTACATGCCCGAAACGGTCAACCGTTGAAAAAAGGCACTATTCACCGTACCTTCTCATGTGTGGCCCACCCCTAGATCCCGAAACTAAACAAACGGATCACACCACTGTGATACCCTTGAAAAACCACATGGTATTCACTAATCAATTGCCTCAAATGAACACCCGATGAAAAAGGTACTATTCACCGTAGCCAGGTCGTGTGGGACCCACAACACATCCCTGGAAAAGGTCGGGGGAACTGCGCCATCGCAATGCTCTCGGAAAAACACGCCAAAAGCACTAATCACTTGTGCGGAACAAATATCCAGAGAAAAAGATACGTTCCGGCTCACCGCGCAAGATCAGTACAATGCGGGACACGCACCCCGGTCCCGAAGTGATGCCAACGGATCGCCCCACTGTGATCCTCTCGAAAAAGCACAAAAGATCGACTATTCACTTGTCCAAAACAGTTGACCGGTGATAAAGATGGAAAATCACTGCCGACGCCCAAACGGACCTCCTGGGCCTCGCACCATCATTCCAAATTAGAGCAGGCGGATTGCACCATTGCAGTCCCCTCAGAAAAACATTCAGAATCGACTGCTCGCACGCTCCGAACGGATGACCGATAAGAAAGTCGTGCAATGCTTCACGCAACTCAAAAGATGGTTCGTGGGGCCCACACCTCAACTCCAGCCTCAACGCCTGAAACCACCCTGGAAAGCTTCGCCTCTGTGCCTGGGTCGCATCACCGTGGATGGCGCTCAAAACTGACTCCGGATGTGTCTGCGCCGCTCAAAACAAGAATTACCTGGAAGCCCACTAAATTTCTTTATGCACGTTTCATGCCCCCGAGCCTATCATCACAGAAGTAACAACTCCTGAGACCACCTCATAAATCCCGCCTCGACGCCAGGTCCGTGCCGCCGCAGACAGTGCGCAAAACGGACACCCGTGGTGAAAATGATGGGTGTCCGAAGTCGGAGGGGCGAACTCCCCCCGGACAGGACCGACCGGGTCCGGCCGGTCCGACCGGTCAGAACCGGTCTGCGCTGGCCGGCCCATGGCTCACCTGCATGGCCCTGCCGAGGACTCCGGGTCCAGGCCGCGCTGACCGGCCATGAGGCCAGTCGCTGTCCTTTGCGGAGACCCGCCGATCGCGGGACTCTGTCGCCGGGCAGGGGTCGCGCGCCGCGACCCCGCCTCGCCGTAGCACTAGCCCGCACCGACGGTGCCTCACGCCCGCTCGCCCGCGGCCGCCCCGCCTCAGTTGACACCACCAATCTCCCACACGGAGAAGCCACCATGCCACCTCAGTCCGCCGCCGCGCTACCTTGGAACCTCGTCAGACTGCCGGAAAACCCCCAGAAACTCCAGAATTTCTCGCAACCTTTGCCGGACCGTTGCGGGAACTCGGGACTCAGAATTGAAATCCAAAAGATGTTTCAGAAAGAGCATAATTTCTACTACTACATTACGGGCTTTTTTGAGGATCAAACAAAAATTTATGCATAGAATCAAACTCAATGTAGGTGTGGGAATAAAAATTTAAAACGCAACAAATACTACCTCGATGGGATTCACCCGAAGCTTCGCCATGATCCGTCAGAGCCGCTCCTCACCGGAGCTATCTCCAACATACCTTAGGTAGTTCCTAGGGTAAAAACCTCATTCGAGACCCATCCTTACAATCGAATCTTTGATGCAGATCATCTTTTATGATTTAACACATTCATTTTGTGTTTCCAGTGTGAACACACTGAAAATTTAATTCCGACTACTCTGGGGCTTAGAATCGCATGCCGTCTAAAGGCGCTACTCTGGAATAGTATCAAGAATATTCCAAAGCCTTTCGTAGCAAAAATTGGGTTCCTACTTCATAGATTAGTGAGATATGTGGTGGAGGATCCAATAAATACGGTAACATCTCAATGAGATCAAGAATTTCAAAGTGATGGACATACCTAGGGACTGAAATCCTTATAAAACATATGAAATATATCATCCTTTGGTTGTTTGAGAAATTAAAACAATAACCCTATCTACGAGAATGAGGATGAGTTTTAATGCTAGAATAACTAATACATATGGAGATAAATAAATAAATGATAAGTAATTCGTTTTATATCTAGTTATCATCAACACAAAAATTTTATGCACTAGTTATCAATATGAAGGAATCATCATATGGTGAAGTAATAAATTATTATCCGAACATCATCCTATTTTTGAATAAAAGAATTCAATAAATTGTTATCTTTGGGACCCTTCCAAAATTTAAAATTTTTAAGGAAGGTCACTAAATTTCTTAGAATCTGAATAACTTTAATAAACAAATTATTATTAAGAATCTCATAATCATGACATTACAAATTTTTTCTTTAACATTGTTATATATTCATTAAATTCTTGTTGAGAAATGGAATTTTAAAAAAACTTCAAAGAAAACAGGAATGCTTCCTCATTCCTTAAATAAGACTCCAAATTATTGAACATATTACATAGACCCAATAATGTTCTAAACTCTAATAAATATATCATAATGCACATTTTCAACAAATACGTTATCAATTCGGAGTTCATCAATACAATAAAATTAATTTATCCAAATCAGTCATCTCATTAAACAAACTAAACACCAATTTTTCAATATCAGGTACGTATTAAAGGCTATCTTCCCATAATCATGAAATTTCCAATAAATATTACAACTCCATTAAATAAATATTCTAATTCATTAGTGATATTCAAAATTTCATTCTAAATCCATAATGAAAACCTTCTACAAAATAATCCTTTTATATTTATTGATTCATGTATCATAATTATTGAATTTTAATATAAAATTACTTCAATCATTCAATTTTATTATTAAAAATTAATTATTTTCATCATATTGTTCCTTAAAACATCAATCCAAAAATAGGAAATGTTAACCATGTATTAACATTCATCAATCCAAATTTAACCCTGGTTATCAAATAAAAAATAAAAAATATGATTAGAATAGAACATAACATTCATATGTTGTTCATGGTCCCCTTATCATCTACAGAATAACCATTAATAGTACCACCTTGATGATTCTCTTTGTGATCTTTCCCCATTTGACATTGATTTGTATAATTCCAATTTTTTCAATATTTATAACATTCATCCATTGATTATTACATTGGTAAACCATTATTCTCATCCATTGATATAACTTTACATTTTATTTATCCATTGAAATTATATTATTTTTGTCCTATTTCTCAAAACTAAAAACATCTTATTGATCCTTTTATTCATTTACTTGAATGATTATACCAATATTTTAAGCATATGGTTAACTGATACTTCATTTATATGTGGTCTCCACCACCCTATCTCTCAAAAAACATTATCTTTTCTTTCTTTTCTAAGAATGTTAGATTGTTACGGTGCACATTTTTAATCATATATTGGTACAACTATTTCAGAATAATCAAAACATACTTCACTCAAGTCATCATCATTTTTAGTTTCTCATCATCATAATGTCTACCACATTCAATGTTCAACCAATTTCAAATAGTTCCCACAATTTATTAAAACAAAAAAAACATAGTGACAACAGTAATAATCAATGGATGAAACCACATAGTCATAAATTAATCACATATAGTATATATAAATTATGGAATCATTAATAAAACATTATGTTTAACATATTTTATTAATAAAATACTTCATTATGGTTTATAAAGAGATTGTAAAATCACATAGAATACCCCTTAGTTGTGTATAACAATGGATGATGAAAGTCCCATTTTAATGAACATGGTTATGATAGAGTGATGTTCAATGTCAATTTTTCAGAGTTATTACCCCAAGTTACATCTTTTCCTGATCCACATTCAATATAAGTATCCAGTTAGGTATTCTATTTCATGGAAACCCCTCACTATATTCTTTACCAAATTTCCTGTATACTTTCCATTAATATGAATCAACATTAAACATATAAATATTAAAATCCAAATATATATCCATAAAAAAATCTATAAGGATATCACTATTGTTTTTTTATCATAGTATCCAACTATAAACTAAACCTTTTCTCTTATACCAAATGTACATTCCCAAACATATCCTATGGAAATATATCCTCTTAAACTATGGATATTTGTCATATAACATAATACTATTTTGTATAACATTTTGGTATAGATAACTTTAAAATATTGAACCATAATAATTTTTTATATAAGTGAGCTACATCATCTCCCATTATGTTTTTTTTCAATTAGAACCCTTCTTAGAAAAATCATACATATCACCTTTCCTCATATCCTAGGGAAAGGAAACATTAGAAAACATGATAATAGATGATCTATAAGATTAAAAATGTGTAATATCATAATTTCATGAGATTATAGTAATGTGGACATGATAATAATATATAAAATCGTTCCTTTCCTATCGTATATCATATACAAGAGTCATGGTATAAATCTAGGAAGATTATAAGAACTAAAATATTATGAAAAAATAAAATATGATCTATGAAATAATGAAATTGAAATATATATTAGAACAATGGAATATATATAATCATATAAAATAATATTTCAAGGCCACACAACAAGTCATTCATAACATGTTAGTATTGGGATAAACACCCATTTACAGACCACAAACATGGGATAACCTTCTATATTCCCTCTTTTGTTAATGGGATATCCTCATGTATAACATATTTAATTACTGGGATAATGTATAATGTATTTTTATTTAGGCTTTCGAAGTCCTCTTTGGAAACCATTAAGCTCATATAATAGTAATCATTACCTAATGCATTGGAAGGACATATAGGTACCACCCATCAAATGACTAAACTAATACATACCTGTGCCATAATTTTATAAAATAGTATCATATCATAAAATATAAAATTAAATGGTGTTTTATAATAATTCCATTATTTCATTATCAAATAGTCAGTGGAAAAATAAATTTGTTTTATAAGGATTATATTATGGTAAAATATATGGAAAACCATAGTGTTTCATATAAAAATTACAATCATAAAAATAATACATAATTAGAATTAAGAATAACTAATCCCTGTATCATATCCCCATTATTTATTATTTAACATCACTAGATTTAATCTTATAGGGATAATTATTTTGAATGAACAATCATAGGGAAAATTTCTTTAAGAAAATAATCATTCATTCGAAATTAACTATTTAAAAAAAATTATAAATTCATGAATTATTTGGGAAATAATTTCATTTGAGAATAATATTTGAAAAATATAAATGTGTTTTTAATGAAAATGTTTACATGATGATTATAAATATTCATTTATCCATATACATTAAAACAATGGTTAATTTTACATTTTTCTAAAAGGTAAAAGATTCATCTTTGGAAAGAAACATCAATAATTCATTTGTTTCGTAAAAAATAAAAACAATGGTAAATTGACCTTAATGAACCATTGTGTACCCTTAATATTTTTTTAAAATTTTTTACAAAACATGAACATAGTTGAGATATGATTGTTTACAGAAGAGATAATTAATTTTTTTGAAAAAAAAACATACTTTGAAATGATATGTATATGAAGATATGAAAATGGGGAAAAACATGTATCCTCATTAATTAACCATATAAATATCTAATTCAATATTTTATTAAGATATGTTCCATATGATTTCTTCATCAGATGAAAAGAAATAAAAATTCATAATAATCTATGAGATTGTATCATAAAGACATTATCTCATTAGTAACATTGAAACATAAGACCCATTAAATAGTATCATTAAATGATACCTATTATAGAAATAGAATAAGTAAATTTGTGATATTACAAGTTAATTGTATTATATTGGAACCCCATAAAAAAGATAGGTGGATAACATAACATTTGTCTCAATAAAGGATAATAAGGGACAAAATAATTTCTCACACCGATAATATCATGCATCATAATAACAATTAAAGAATAAAATAAAATAAGACATTAAATATGTTAAATATCAGTATATTAATGATATAATAATTCAAATGGAAATACCATACAACATAGAAAATAAACGGGGGTGAATACAAATAAAACTCTAAAAAATAAAAGAGTGATTATGAATTCTTTAGCATAAGTCTCAATTTCCTTCATAGATGGTTGAATATCATGTAAAACTAAAATATGTTTAATATAAATATATTATATAACCATGAATATATATATATATATCAGTCCATATATGATTTAATTATGATCTTTTGTTAATCATTTTTTAACAATTTCCTTTTAAAGTAATCCATCTGTTAATAACGACATTATATTACATGTGTCTTTTGATTTTTTATTTTAGATTCTGAAACATTGAACATTCATTAAACATTTAAAATATTAAAATTTTGATATAAAAATCATATATATTCATTATATATGTATTTAGATTAATATATAAAATTTAGAGATAATAAATGAAATACAATATTAATTAGGTTGGTTGGTTGTATATAAGATGAATTATTTTTTTCCTTTTTTTACTGAAAGGAACAATTAATGGTAAAAATATATTAAAATTTAAAAAGTAAATTTTGTGTTATATTTATATTACTTTCCCATAGGTCTTAATTAATTCTTATAAGCATCAGTCATATTGGAATTTCATTTTCTCCTAAACTACACTTGCTACGATGACATAATATAGTTTTCACGGTGAGTCAAACCCATGGAGAAAGATATGGAGATAAGGAAAAATTGATTTTTAATATATTATATAGGATTAATGAAGAACTGTTTTGGGATTTTTTGCATAATTATTGAAATAGAGTTTGGTTTAATATTGAGGAATAAGTTAGGGATCATGGTCTATTTCATGGTAATGGAATAAAATGAAAATCTCAGTCCAAACATGGGATAGTCATAATGACTATGATAGAATAATGTGCATAGAGAAGTAGTTTTTTATGGTCAAATTTACTATATTTATCTAATATTATACTATTTATTTTTTTATTATAGCTAAAAACATAGTGGTATTAACCCTTGATTCTATAGAAGAAAGTATCACATGCAATTGGCTATACCCTTCTCTACTCACGTCTAAAAATGTTTATTCATTTAAATTTCCCAGGTTTATGAGTTATTAAAATAATTCAATAAATATAAAATTTCCAACCCAATTACTGGCCTTAGGGTTACCTAATATTTGTTTAATGAGTCATTATGTTCATAGAAAATGATTAATGTCAACCCCTACCAAGAGTGGATTCGCCACCTAGTTTTTTAAAATAATTGAAATCAAATAAATAATTACAAATATTCTATGAATATTATTGGAAAATTTAAAATAATATGATATGTAATTAATGGTTAAATAATCAATATTCTTATAATCAAAACATACAACTAACCAATATAACGCTTATATGAAAGATTAAGTATGAAATAATGGGGTGAGTATATAATATCATGTGGATGGTAATTAAAAACAATGCATTGAATAAGAAAAGGTGATAAAAGAAATGAATAACCTTTATAGGATGATCAGAAATACATTTATTTAATAAAAACATTAAAATAAAATACTTGAAATTTATTTCGAATGGATTGAAGGTAGAAAGGAGATAAAAAAAGAGGGAAAAATAATGATCCAAAAGTTTTAGGCATATTAATAAATGTATTGAAAATAAATATATATAAATTTACATGATGTGTAATCATAAGACATCATGTAACCATGATATATGTTTTTCTATGTGTATATTGGACCTATCATCTATCTCATCCTAAAAAATGGAATTGGAGATGTGACACATTTCATGATTTGTAATAGAAACTCATTACAAGATTCTTCTCACTAATTGAACACTAATCATCAAGTGGTCATGAATTTACATGAAATTATTTCATATTAATATAATGTATTCTATTTATTACTTTTAAATTATTCACAACATTTACATCAAAACTTGTGACATTTTGTGAATGATGATTACACATCTTGCATGTGCTTCACACCATCTAAAGCATAATTTTTACTAATTTCAATAGTTGTTCCTCAATATTCTTGGATACATATTCATTAATAATTCATTAAAAACCTAGTGAATTATTGAATATATAATAAATAACCATTAATTAAATAAACATTATATGTATATACAATTTAATCTTATCAAATTTTCTAACAGTTGAATAATTGATTGTCCTAAATAAATCTCATTAAAGATTTCAAAATAAATGTTATTGTAAATAAGAAACAATAACTATAACCAGGAAAATAAATATATGATTGTAAGTACAATATTTTTGTCCTCTAGATTCTATCTTGTAATGAAAATCATTCTTTTCACATAGTTCTGTTTTTTTATTAATGTTCATAATATTGTAATTATAATTTTTTAACTGATTAAAAAATTATATACCCATTTTTGAATTTACTTTAATATTATTTCATCCTCATAAATCATTTTAATATTTAACTAGAGTTATGATCATAACCTTAATCCCTTTTCCAAACCATAAGCTCAAATTGGTTCATTCATCACTACTTCGTAAACACAAATACAAAATCAATTATGATGGAATTAATGAAAAGTGTTCAAATGGATATGATGATGTGTTATGGATAGTATAAACTAATAATCAAGATAAAAAAGAGGGTAATATCTAATTTACAATTCACAAAATTAATGAATAGTTCATTAAAGTGAATTATCCATGAAAAAATGATGGGCATGCTCCAAACACCTCATGTAAATCCATGGTTTTATAATGTTTGTACAAAAACTGAACCATGTTCCTTTATTTTTTATTCTATTATGTTTATTTTTCTTATCTCCTATTTATCCCAGACCTCATATATATCCCCTACCAAAATATGATACCTTCGAGGATTCATCATTTTAGAAATGCTGAATTTTGACCTTCCAAATACAAAACCAAAAAAATTTTCTTTTACTTTTTATATTCTCTAAAAGAACAAGGGTGAGCTAAAATTGCAATAGGAATCATGGATCATATCATAACAATATGTAAAATTTTTTCGTAATATATTTCATCATTAAATACAACATGTATCTATCACGTGAAAACTCCCCCACACTTGGGAAAAGGATAATCATGAATAATATCAAGACCATGATTGGAATGGATAATTGAATATGATTAGTTTCATATTAAATTGGCCATTCTGGAAACAATGTGATAATGGGGAAAATTGAATGGTGGGCCACTAGAAAAATTATCTCAACAAATATGTCATTAATCATATAAAAATTTTATTTGTTCAATTGCTTCCTCAATAAAATATCAATTCATGTTATAATATAATTATATACCCCATGATTCTCTTATTAAATATGATCAGAAATTAAAATGAAATTTTGGGTCCAAATTCTTCTTATGAACTAGTGTATACAAAAAAACAAGAAAAATTAAGGGTATAAAATCAAGTAATCAGTTAATCAAAATAAGCTTCAATGAATTTGAATTTTTATTAAATTTATAATCTAAACAATCATTCAAAAAATATAAAGTGGGTAAAAATATGTATTTCAACAATTTTCAACCAGACATTGTATTTTATTTAAATTTGTGGAATTATTTATCACTTTTATAGTATTCTTTTAATGAAAATTGTCTTCTATATTATTCAAAACAAGCAACAATCAATGTCTTTCTATATTAAATATCATGTTACTATTCCCCACACATGAAATGTGACAGTGTCCAAAAATTCATAAAATGCGTCATGGGAGAGTTACCAATTATTTAGAAAATGAGAATTTCAATAGAAATAAGAAATTGAATTTTGATAATGGAGAGATCCATGAATGAGTGTCATGCCAATAATTATTTATGTGGATCCAGATTAAGAAATTTGGATGTTCTCAATTTTTTTTTAAAAAGAATAATATTTACTATATAAAATTTATTTCCACAGAGTATAAATATCATGATAGTAGTGAAATGGGTAGCTACACATAGTTAATAGTAGTTAGGAAATAGTTTTTACATGAAAATATTTCGGTGTAATGATGATTCATGTAAACTATGAATAAAAATTCTACTAAAATGAAAAAAAATATAAAATACTAAATTCCAAACCAAAAATAACAAAATAAAATAAAATATAGGTTACCTACCATAATGGTCTAATAGTGATCTTGTCAATTATTTGGATGGACAAATAAATAATGCAATTTCATCCATCGTCTAAGCAGTATGCTACCTCCCATGAGTACTACTGATTGTGACATCAGACTCATGTGGAAACATAGTCGGATTAACATCCTCATGAGTGAACTTTGAATGTATAAATCATTGTATGAAAATAAGTTGTTACCATCATGGGGTGAAATATACCATGAATAGATCTCCAATAAATGATTGTGAAACTATTTCTTGATGTCAACCTGATGCTGTGTCATCTGAAGTAGGGAATATGGTGAAAGAACATGCTCATCGATGACCATTGAAGAGGCATAAGAGTTTGAAATGGCTAATCTTAAACAATAATTAAATAATAATTAATCCAATAAGTAGTAAAGAAAAAAATATCCCACATATATATAATAGTGATAGATTTGATAGAAATAGAATACATGTTGTTAAAAAAACGGATTACCAATACTGTGTACAAAAATGATGTAAGTTACTTGGATATATTAAGAATAATAAAAAACATGGAGCTGGTTATCTATGTTAATCCAACGAATAGAGGGTATCTTATATTATCTTGTCCTATTGATATTATAAATGGTGTAAGGGGAAGGTGAATCATGGGATGTGGGGGATGCTGTGGTGATGAAATTTATATCAGTTTCTGGTGAAGGGAAGGTACCGATCTTTAGAGTTGCTATTTTTCATGCAGTAGGATTAGGAAATCAAACCTCAGAAGCTGATATATGAATTGCTCCATTTCCTCTCATATAATCATTTTCCAAAACATCATGTTGGGTATTAGGGTCTATGAGGTCCGAGGATAAGCAATCCAGGTTGGAAAAGGTGATATGGATATATGTAGATTATGATTCAATAATGTTTGATTGATGAGAGGTTTTGGAGTTTGGTCAAAGTAAAGGGAGAGTAAAAAGGAAAAAATATGCAATGTGGATTCCCAGGTAGTGATTAATCTAGCATATATTCTCTTGGGTTCTAAGGCTAATATCCATAAGATCATCTTGGTAATATGGGGTGGGTAGTGATGTTTTAGAGACACTGGTTCAGGAAGAATAGATATGGGTGTTAGATGGGTCGGAGGAATGTGAGTTTAAATTTATGTAGTGGAATAATATAACGGGATGGACATGGATGGACTAGGGGTGGGGTGTAAGGTAGTTGGATCAGGAGAGGTTTTGGAGGTTGGTCGATGTAGAGGGGGAGTAAAAAGGAAAAAACATGGAGTGTGGATTCCTAGGTAGTGGGTAATCTGGAACAGATTCTCTTGGGTTCTAAGGTTCATATCCATGAGATCATCTTGGTAATATGGGTTGGCTAGTGATGTTGGAGAGACACTGTTGGAGAAATAATTGATATGGGTAGTAGATGGGTAGGAGGAATGTGAGTTTTAATGGATATAGTGGAATAATGTAACGGGATAGATGTGGATGGAGTAGGGGTGGGGTGTAAGGTAGTTGGATCAGGGGATGGTTTGATAAAATGTTTATTGAGTGCCTTAATGACACACACATTGCATCTCAGTTCCCATCATTACATGTCACCCTCCTTCTTCAACAGCTATTTTTGTGAAGTACAGAGAAGTCGATCAACTCCATTGGCCTGAGATATGTGTGGGGAAAGTGGCATTGGTGATGTTGATATTTCTCAAAAAATGTGTGATGAAGGATTCACCCATCATAATGCTCGAGTTCTCATGCCCGCACTGTAAAATAAAATGTGAACTGAGATTCCATGTTGACAGCAGGATTTCCAATGGAAGTCGGGAAGATGATGACTAACAACAATATCACACTCTTATAATCCAATGACTGTGAATACCCAGCATGAATCCTTTCCTAATGAATAATATGGAGATAGATAGTACATAAATGATTGGATTTAGTAATCTAATGATTTTAGATGTTATGATGCTCATGGGGATTCTTATATAGAGTCATTTTGGATCAAACTTTCTCATTCTAATATTATGTGCATGAAATATAATTGAGGTGGCAATGCCATCTAAATGAAAACCTATCCTAATTCCATTATCCATTGTGGAAAGGTCATGGTGTCTTCCACCTAGCCAGAATTTTATTCTATCGACAGTCATCTCTAGAGTAACTAAGAACCAGATAAATGGATTTTGAAAGGTCCCCTCAATGACATCGATTATAGGAATTTTGTGAAAGAATTAAATAATGTGAAGTATTTCCTTGTTGATTTTTATATCGTTGAGCATATCTTGATGGGTATTTTTATTAATTTTGGAAACACCCAAAATGTACTAGTATGATCTAGTGCATGGAGTTATATAGGTGAATGATGGGGTGCAGATTGGTGTGTGCTTCCACCTGTGAACTAGTGGTGGTCGATAGTAGTTCCCCGGTGTGAATAAGGGATATAAAGGCATATGTGGATATAGAGGAGGATGAGTCCCGAGGTGATATAGGTGAAAGGGACTTTCATTACTTAGCTAAAGTATATTCTTCTTTCTCAGGTTACTGATCTATAAGGGGTGTTTGTATGAGCTTCATCAGTGCTATTTCAGACTCAATGAAGAGGTTATGATGAATAGGAGTCAAGGTGGATGAGTATTATCCATGAGGGAGGTGGAGCTACAAGGGAGGTCAATCTAATTGGATAAGTGGGGTGTGAAAGTGTGTGCGATGGGAAAGCGAAAGGGACAAAATGTGTTGGGGGGGGGGGGGGGGTAGAGCGTCATGATCCCTTGGTTCACGACATTTATATATGTCATGTAATTTGACATCAATTAAATATTAAAAGGCTTATAATTTAAAAAAATAATTTTTGGGTCTTTAACCAAATGCATCAAGAATTATAATACATGACAAGTAATTTTGGATGTTTTCTCTTTAGTACCCCAGGACCTATGTTCTTTTATTTTAGTGTTCCTAGGGCTTTCCTAAAATCTACTTGATAAAATTATATCCTATGTTGAATTATCGATGGTTTCCCACTAAAAATAACATTGTTTAACATCGTGATATTGAGTTACTTGCACCCAGATAAATCTAAATGTGATGACACATGTAACATCCTATGTTAAAAAATGAAATACTATGTTTGACAACATACATAATACGCCACATCATACTTAAATGAAAAACTAATTATTATTATAATAGTGTTATATTTATAAAATATCCATTAGAATGGTGTATGTTATATATAATAATTGAATTATTAAAATATGTATTACATATGTGAATATAGTAATTTCCATTGTGTCTGAATAATTGTATATTCATGAAAAAACCTTCTTAAAAAAAGAAAGTGTTTTTTGGAGAAACTATGTAAATGTGCCCAAGTGTGTTTTACACCAAAAAATAAAAAAATCAATACTGTTTGATTATATTAGTGATGTATATATATATTTTATAATTATAAGAAAAGTGTTTAACATCCATCTCATATGTATTATAGTATCGATATAAAATTCCAATATTATGTATAAAAGAAGTATTTTTAAAAAGATATTGTTTTGTCACATTTTGATTGAATAATTATATTAATTCATAATTTGAAACTATTGTAGATTATATTTGACAATATAAACATCTTCATTGACTGTGGAGTATTAAAATTTATATTGTTTATTTTTTTTATATTTTTTTGATAAGTTTCATGATTTAATGAATAGTGAAAATATTACTTTTTAATTGAAAACAACTTTTTCTTTAAATTTATTTATAAGATGATTTTAACGTATAATTAGATAAATATTTTATTAGATAGTACTATTTAGTTCATTAGAGTCAATTTACATTGATTTTGGATATAAGTATTTTTCAATAATTTGAACATTTTTACTTTAAAACCCCATTTTGGATTTTCTATCAATGATATAAATATAAAATTAATTGCATCAACCAATGTGTTATTATTTTTAAAAATTAATTCCATATTTGGAATCATTATGTACTCTTTTATTAAATTCGTTTCTTTTTTTTAGAAATTTTGAATAGAAATATTAGTAATTTTTTACCACTCTTAAAGGTATATTTACTAATTAAGAGTTAAAAAAATATTATAAAAATTACCAAATTACCCTAGGACACGTCCTAATATTCATTTATGATTATTTTTCATCATTAATATTTAACTTATCAACTATGAGACTATTTTTGTCCATTTAAATGATAATATAATCATTATAATTTTATAGTCTAAATAAAGTCAAATTTGACACACTTTCATTTTTTGAAGTGAAATATTTTTAATATGTAGATAAATAAGAGATATGTTGGATTATAAATAGTATTTTTAAATTATTTATTTATATTTATAATTAAAATATATTTTTATTTTTATAGAAATAAATTGTTACCATAAATTGTGACACTATGATATGTAGTAATTATTTAAATAAATGGAATATCAAATAATTGATATTAAAAATATGAAATTAATTTTAAATTGAGAAAAATCATGTCATGAACGAATTTTTAAGATGAAACATGCATGATAGTGATGTTTTATATGTATTTGTTTGAATTTATCTTTTTGATCTGATACTTTTAAATTTCCATGTAATGAATAGTGTCAAAATTGACATTATTGATATTTGAGAATAAATAATATTTTATTAAATGATATAATTTTTTAAAAATATAAACTTCATCAAAATTATTGAGATACATCATAAAATGTAATCAATGACTCATTTTGTAGTCATTTATAATTTTATAGTTATTATATAATCCCTCAAAGTATAAATTAGAAGATATCACATTAAGAATTTAAAAAATAATATTAAGGATAAAAGAAAAATTTATGGACAAGAAAAATATTCAAGACATATATAATTTTCATTGGATGAATGTATTTACACACATCATTATGTTTTTTATAAAACAAATTCATATTCATTTAATTATTTGATGAATTCCAAGAGTTTCCCTACCATCCCATATAAAAGGGAACTAATTCTTCTCTTTTCAAAACACATAAAAACATTTTTTGGAGAATATATATACCCAAATTACATCCTATAATAAAGAACCACATTCTAGAGGAATTATTTTTGATAGATCACCCTCTATATAAGTGTGAAGGTGTTAATCAATGTAAATATTCCAAATATGAGGTACCATTTTTTATTATGTTTTTTACTATTTTATTTCATCATCCACTCACATAAAATATTTTTCAACCATAATGAAATAATAACTACAGTTTCATAAATTTTCTATGATTTTATTATTTTAATTTCATTGGAATATCTATCCATGCTACCATTAAATGGTAAATAAATTACTCTTACATGCATATGGAAGACTACCATATCGATCATTGAAAAATGAAATCATTACTATTGCATACGTATGGCCTTCCATATCCACGATTATAATGTAATTCATTTTTCAAAACCATAGATTACAGTTTGGTGTACTAATATAATTTATGAAAATATTGACTATTAGATGCGGATATTTTTATAGAGAAGATAGAATAATTACAACATTGACAATAGGAATTATACTAGAGTCATTTTTTATTCAAGTACAGAACATCATTAAGTTTTCTGACGAGAACATTCATAATTAAGTTAGTGTTATAACATGAAACTAAGGTATATTAAAGGCATAATGAACATTAAAATGGTTCTCATGAATGTAATTAATTAACAAAATTATATTATTAATAAGATAAATATTGTACACAATGAGAAGACTCAGGGTAAGAAACTCTTTGACAGAAATATCATAATAAATGTGTTAAGGATATATTCTTCTAAACATTTCACATTCTTTCCCATGTATTCGACATGAGTTTTCTGAATGAATTTATATCAAAATGAATTTTCTAAAATATAAATGTTTAAATTATATTATATTTTTTCCAAATAAATCTTTTTTAGGTTTTATGTAAGGGATATTATTTAAAAAAACATTCAATATAACTCTTAAAACTTTTTTTATACAAGACAAAATGATTTTTTAGACAAATACCGAATACAAAATTCCATTATTTTATGACTCTTTAATATGTTTATGATTCTTTTACATGTTAATAATTTTATTTTCAAAAAACGCGTTTTTATTTTGGAGTGTGCATCTTTATATAAAATGAATAAAATTAATTTTTAAGTATAAAATTTAGTTTAATTTTTTAATGATTTATGTATTATTCATATATATTAGTTCATGGGAATTATTCACGAGTACATACGATTATTTGAAAATCCTATGGATCTTGAGTATGTTATAGATCTCTAATTCATTGTGCAATGAGACTGATTTAAATGTCAGTGGTTCACCAAATAGATTAAGGGAATATACTCTTCAAGTTATTCTATATATAACCATCAAGGTTACTCACCATGTAGCTGTGAAAAATAAAATCAATGTAAGAGTGGTATGGAAGTTATTCCAAAAGTTACTATGATTATTAATGTTTTCTTCAAACTTGTATAGAAAATTAATTATTTCTTTAGGTATATTACATGGCTTATGTTTCATCGGTGAAAACTATAAAATTTAGAAAATATTTTCATGGGCATATATATATTTATAGACTAACAATTTATTTTATTCATGTTTATGTCCCATAATGAGATTTTTGGGGTCATACTAAATTTTTTATTTTTTTAAAGGGGTATACATACGGGTAAGAGAATTAATGAATGAAAGGTGAAATTTATGTGGATTTTGAAGGAAAAATCCATGTTATAATTTAAAAAGTCTTATTTTACGTAGATATAGTTATTAAGTAAAATTTTCCAATTGTAATGTATTTGATTAGTTTTTACTTGTTTTTCAAATCACATTAACATGATAATCGTAAAATTAATTTTGGAAAAATAATATTATTTATATATTTAAAATATGTAGAAATTTTAATGTCTAAGGACTGGTCAATATAGCTTGTATTAGAGAATGGTTTAGGAAACTATTGAGATTATGATGTTTTCATAAGAGTTATGGATATCATCACGAGTTTATAAATTTTAGTTTCATTATATGTTTAATATATTAGAAACTCTTTCTAGGATTTGAGTTAATAAATTGTAAGGTATTAAATAGTTTTTTTAGAGACATTCCTTTTTGAGGTAATTGTAGTTTTTTACATTTTTAGGATGAAAAAACAAAGATATGAGATTACAATTGGGGATAAACATGTCATTGTTATTTTGATTAATTTAACACATTTGGTAAATATTATAAGAATTATGTAGATAAAAAAGGACAACCCATAGGATGAGTGACAATCAGTCACATCCAAAAAGGTTGTGGGAACCAAATCGATAAGAAAAGTATGATATGAGTGCGTCACCAACCACTGGCCTACGTGAAGTGCCTATTAGTATGTTTTTTTACTTTTTTTTTTAATTTTTTATAGATGAAGAATAAATTTATTTTGGGATGATGTTGTTTTTCTTCTAAATAGTAACACTTTATATTGGAAAATGATTTAGTGATTAAGTAATTAATGTTATTTCAGAATACATTTAAGAAAAGGGTTAACATAATACTATGAGATTTTATCTAAGAAATTATTGTTAAATTATATTTTTTTAGGAATATATGATTATATGATGGACATTAGGTGATTTGGACTGTTTATTGAAAGAATTATCAATTCTTGTAGATTTTTTTATTTAGGAAATTGTATTTTGGGTAAGAGTCATTAAAATTGATAGATGTTATTTAGAGATAAATGTTTAAATTTATATTGGATGACAATTATCAAATACTTTTAATTATTTTTGTTTAAATAATAATATATATATTATTTGATGAATTTTAATGATATTTTATTATTTAACTTTCTATGTTTATATTTTGGTATTATTATTGATGTTTGTAGATTAAATTAGGTTATCTTCATATAATGGTTTATTCATTTGGGGTATTATTTCAATCTTATCCTAACCATTTTGATTTTGGTTAATATTTTAAGATATAATAAATAAAGGTTTATTCTATTTCAGATTATGTGATTTTTAGAATGTTTATTCTAGTGTTTCAGGATTAAAAAATTTTCCATTAATTCTCATCATTTAGAGAGAAAGATTAATTTATAGTTGAAAATTATTAAACAATAAAATTCTAATTGTCAATCATGAAATCATAACCATTCTATAAATAACAAAATTATAGTTTTATAATTTTAAATATTATAATGATTCAGTTCTCTATTACCATCCAACACATATTATTATTTTTATTATATTACATGGGTTTCTTAAATAAAAACCTATTTTTTTAATCTATGTTGACCTTCATAGTTACATTTCATTTTTCTAAAATTGGAGTTTTATTAATCCATTTTCTATGGTGCGATTTCTAGATATGTATTTTGAAATTTTAAGCATTAGTCACCAAGACTAAAATCAAAATTATGAGAAAGGAATTTCTAAGATTTGGGACAATGTAACATATATAGTTAAAAACAAGAAATTATAGGTTTGATAGTGCACATAATACGCCACATCTTTCTTAAACGAATAACTAAATAACATTATTTAAATTTTATCCTTATAACATAGCCAATATAGTACCTTGTTTGACTAATAAAAACTGAATTAAGAAAATATGGTTTACACATTTATATATAAGTAATTATATGGTGACCAATTATTTATCAATGAATGTAAACCCCATTTTAAAATAAAATGAATGTTTTTATGAGAAACTATTTAAATACGATGAAGGATATTTCATCATATGAAATAAAATATCCCCCCTGTTTTATTATATTAATAATATATATAATATTAAATATAATGTATAAAATTCATCTAATAGTTTTTCTATAAATGATATAATATAATAAATATAATTTTATGCATAAATGATGTTTTTAAAAAAATGATGTGTTTCAACATCTTTTTATGGAGAATTTTTTTTATATCTGGTTTTCAAAACATATGTAAATCATAATTTTTAAAATAATAATTTTCTTGTAAATAATTGTTTCAAAATTTACTTTGGTTTGTTTTTTTGGTAATTTCTTGATTAGGTTCATGTTTCAATGAATATTAAAAAATACTACATTTTAATTAAACAATACTTTTCAATTAAATTTATTTATATTGGGAAATTATATTTTTGAATTATTTTAATGAATAATTATATACATTTTATATAATTTAATAAAATTTAGGTCAATTGAATAATTTTCACATTGAATTTGGAAGTAAAAACATTTAAATATTTTGAACGTTTTCAACTAAAAAACTAATTTTCTCATTCCGAAAATGTGAGTTATTTAAATTAATTACATACAAATTTGTGTTATAAATATAGAGAAATGTATTCCATAATAAAAAAAGTAAAATTTTATTAAATAGTTTTAATTAATTTTGGGCCATTATAAATTGTAACTAAATTAATTTTTTTATTTATAATATTTAAGGTTAAATATGTTAATTAAGGGAAAAATAATACGATAAAATTTATCAAATTACCCTAGAAATTGTTCAAATTTTATTGAGTGGTTATTTTGGGTCCCTAAGAATTAAATTATTTTCTATGAGACCGTTTATAGAAATTTTCATGAGAATATAACTTTCATTATTTTATAATCAATGTAATGTCAATTTGGCCACACTATTGTTTTTAACAAGTCATATATTTTGAATCCCAGTTTACATTAGGGATATTATTGAATATATATAGTATTTTGAAATATAAAATTTTTATCATAATCATGATAACTTGTTTTTAATTTTTAGAGGATAAATTAGTACAATAAATGGTATTACAATGGTGATGCAGTAAATTATTAATTAAAATAAATTTCAACTAAGAAATATTAAAAATAATAAAATAATTATAATTTTTGTTGATAAATTTCTTCCAATAATATCAATGACATCTTATAAATTTTTATAAGTATTGGTTAGAATTTATTTTTCTGTTATGATATTTTCAAAATCTCAAGTAATGAAGTGTCAATATTGACATTATTGATATTTTAAAATAAATATTATTTTATTAAATGAAATAAAATCTAAAAAAATATTATTTCAAAAAAATATTTTTATACGTACATAAATGTCATTAATGACTTATTTATTGGTAATTTTTTATTTTATAATAATTATATTTACCTGTATAGATTTAATTACTTGAAGTCGCGATGATAATTAATCAACATAAACAAGTTTTAAAAAATAGTCAAGGATTAAAAAATAATAAATAACTATATCATTTTCATTTTTAGAATTTATATAGACCCATTATAGTCATCATATCTATATAATTAATTTATATTTATTTAATAATTTTATATACTCTATGAGTTCCCCTCCCATCTCCTATAAAAGAGTACCCATTCATCTCTTTTCTCCAAATAGAAAAAACTATTTGGATTGGAAACAATTTAACTAAATCCATTCCATGAATCTCTCCCCACATTCTAGAGATCAAAATTTAGGTAGAACTCCCTTTTTAGAGGTGTTATTAGGTTAATGAAAGGATATCGTCTAAAGAAGATGTATCATTTTAAATTAAGTGTTCAAATATTATATCTTCACCCACTACCTTAAAATATTTTTCAAACATGATGATATAATTAATCCAGTATCTTAGATTTAAGAAGATTTAATTATATTTATATCATCATCATAATACATCTCCACTTCCATAAAATAGAAAAATGAATTAATTTATCATGTGCAAGAAGGACTACCACCTCACAGATCGATATACATCATTTTCCAATACCATTTATCAAGTATAGTAATAATAATTCAATTAATGGTTATATATTATTTTTATGAAATATTTATAATTATTAAATTAATAACACCTCATTTACATTGTTATCTTTCTATGCACATGATAATGATAACATCGTTTGTGCATTTGTGTGAACTATCACCTCTACGATGTAATGTGATTCATTTCTCCATAACACATCACCTGAATGATATATATAAAATAATATTTAAATTATTTATTTAATAATAATGATATTATTATCATTTCATAAAGATAAAATTATAGTTAAATTCATTCCATAATGATCATAAAAAATGGAAACATTACACATGTGTACGTCCAACCAACTGTCTCCATGATTATAACATAGATGAATTTTTAATACCACAAATAATTGATTGATTTAAAAAAATAATTGATATATAAAATTGATTAGTATATTCTAAATATTATTCTATATAAATTATATTAATGACTACTTTGACTATAGATATTATACCTAAGTCATTTTGGACCCAAGTATTGAATTTCTTCAAAACATATGGCATAAAAATAAATAATTAAGTAATTATTATAACACGATAATAAGTAATATAAAAAGAATATGGAACATTAGAAAGGTTCCCATAAATATAAATAATTGACCTATATTTATTATTCATGCTGATAAATATTTTAAATGATTAGTTCATATCAAGTTAATGGACTCATTAAGTAAAACATAAATTTAATTTTTTTTATGATTTAATCTTCTAAATATTTCTATTTATTGTCCCGAAATTAAAAATGGTTTTTATGAATGAATTTATATGGACCTTAATTTTTAAATATTTTAATTTTCAAATTCTAAAAAAAATTAAAAAAATATAATTATTTTTTCATGTGATGTTCTCTCGACTAAAAAACACTTTTATAGGTACTATTTGAACTATTTTTATTAAATATACAAGGAAAGTATTTAACATATTTTGAATAAATTTAATTCCATTAATTCATGTCCTTTTAATTTTTTTATTCCTTTACATGTGAAAATGTAATTTTAAAATTTTGTGTTTTTATTTAAGAGTTCTCAACATTTTTGAAAAATAATGAAAAGTGATTTCAATGTGGAAAAGATATTATTCCTTTACCCATTATTTATGTTTTATCTTTACTTTCTAGTTATTCGGCTTAATTTTTTATTATGGGCAGTTACATTATAAAAATAAGGTTGGTGAGCCTGTTGTAGCCTCCATTGACATGGGTAATGAGGTAGATTTAAATTGAATGCAATATCCTAAATGAGTAACAAAATATACTATGTTGTATATTCAACACGTATCCATGAAGGCTACTCCCCTTATAGTTGTGATTGAATCATTAAATGTATGAGTTATATAGAAATGATTCCATACGTAACTTTTATGACTTATGTTTTCTATGGAATTTTAAGGGAAATATATGATATCATGAGTTAAGCTATAGTGCTTATTTTTTTGGGTTAAAAAGTATAACTTTGTGAAAAAAATTCATTTGTTTATTAGTGTTCATAAACTGATGGGTTTTCCTATTATTATTATTTATTTTAATGAAATTTTTGTTCACATCTCGTGTTTTAAAATGTTTTTCTTAGGGTATAAGGATGGGTTTGATAATAAGGAATTAATGTTGAATTTCATGATTATTTTTCACATAAAACAATCTATGAAATAGATTTGAATGGTTTATTTTTTTAAAGAAATGGATATTGATTAAATGTTTCAGCTTTTAATGTGTGTTTTTGTAATGGAAGATTTTTTCCTAAAACACTAAAATCATAAACCTAAAAGATAATTAAGATTATTTTAGAGACCCAATTCATGACGTAAATGGACATTACATTACGTTTGTAGAATATTTAATACATAAAAAAAATAGACACACAAGGACCGTAATAGTTTAGTGACTTTGGAAACTCAGAACGTAATCTTTTAATCATGGTGAATGATCTTCAACATCTCCTATAATGATCCTATCCTTTTGTTTTATTACCTAAAACATTACTTTATATATTGTAGAAACAAAACATATAAAGTGTGAGCTGAAATTCTCATTATGGGTAATGATGGAGAAAATAAAAAAAAACATATACATTTGAACTTCAAAACATGAACATAAAGTTTACACATCAAAATCATGAGTTGTGAAATAAATCATGGCAGTATGTAAGGAATAGGTCAAAAAGAAACATTAATTATGATAAAATATCATGGGAATAAAACATTTAATTATGGAAAAACATTATGAAAATGATATGATTTCCATAGTAGCCAATGCATTGCTGCAAATACCATCATAGTGGACAAAGCCCCTTGCTGAATCGAGTCCACTCCTCATTCTTGTCCTCTATCGCTAAACTAGATTAACATACCTTTCCAGCCAAGTCTATCTCATGAGATATAAATCTTTACCCAATGCATTGGAGGGAGATATATGTCCCACCCATCTCATAATGAAATCATTTTAACTTGTTCCACAATATAAACATAAATCATTCATCATAACCCAAAGAATAAAAATGGGTTTAATAAACATCATCCCATCATAAAATATTCCTTATAAAACAAATGGATATCATTTAATCAAAAGAAAAGTGCAATCATATAAATAATAGAGATATTATTCTTGAAAAATACACATAATATGTAATTTCATCTTAGATGGATAATGGTTTTGATAAAACACATGAAATTAATTCTTGATGAAAATATCCTTTCTTGTAAAAAATAATTTTCATTTCAAAAAATTCCATGCAATTTTAAAAGAAAATTATTTTATTGAAAATAACCATGAAATATTGTTGAGTAAACATCATTCAAATAAGGAATTATGAATCCATAAAAACAAGTTCTTTCCGTATAAGTTAAAAAAGATTCTTCTCGTAGTTTTTCCGAAAAAGTCAAAACGTACCTCGTATGGTACAAAAACTAAGGATTACTTACATACCATGTATTAAAATTAAAAAATGGATAAAAATAACATTAAATATACAAGAAACAATTTTAAGAAAATAGGGACATGGATTATAAATATAAACCAAGTAAATACATATGAATATACAATCTTGGATAAAAACAAAATTGGAAAAGTTATCCCTTACCTTAGGTATGGTATGATTTTTACGTGTCAGAACCTCCTGTATAATGATTTAAATAATGTCATTGACTAATTACAGAATCATATTTATTGTTATGATATCATATATGGTTCTCTTATAACTTTATATTACCCGTTCTTTTGTAAAATCAATGTAAAAGCAGCATTTTGGGTAAATTAATTTTATTAATCGTACGTGTTTGGAATTATTGTTCATGATATTATTATTACTGACATCATGATTTAATTACATCTATAATTTAAATCATGATTTATATATCATATATATTCAGTCCATTTATATATAATAGATAGATAAATGAAATGAAATACAACGTTCATGGAGACGGTAGGCCGTACGTACGCATGAACGTTGTATTCCTTTCCTTATTGACTTGAATGGAAGTAATTAGACGATATATATATATATATATATATGTATAGTAGGTTTAAAATGTCATATATTTCATTATTTTTTATTATATATACTTTATAATCATTCTCGAATGGTTAACATGGATAATGAATCTCAACGCATTGTGGAGACGCTAATCCGTACATGCGCACGAGCAATGATATCATTCCCATAATTATTAAATATAATTGGAGGGGATGATATAATATATTAGAATCATTATGATGTTATAATAATCATATATAGTTATTCATTAAACCATTATATCCATCCAAGTAAGGTGGTGGTGGAAAACGGATTACACCACGGTGTGGAGACGATATTCTGTACCTCCACATGAGTGGTGATTTTTTCCGTAGGATGGATAAAATGAGAAATAGGTTTGTTTAATATTTATAATAACATATCAGTATATAATTAATACTGATTTTATTACTTTATAATGAAACAACTATGGAAGAAGAAGTAGAAGAAGAAAGAAACTTGAAAGAGCCAGTAGAAGAGATTACCTCTTCCTCGACGCACCTACTTTAAACTTCATCTTAGGGCACTAGAGTTGGTTTTTTTGAGAAGACCAGAACCTCTATGATATAACTATAGAGGTTTAGAAGAGTAATTTTCAGGGTTTAGCTGTGATTCAATTCTCACAAGGGTGTGAAGAGATGAGGGATGTGGTGCCCTTTTTATAAGGGAGGAGAGGGGCACCTTTTGAAAAACTTAAAATATTATATTTTAATAAAGTAATATTCAGTTTATAATAGCTTAAAATTGATTTATTTAGAAGATAAAGTGGGTATGGGTCTAAATCCTTTCAACCAATAGGTTTTAGAAAAGTTTAGGTTACTTATTTAACTTTATCATTTATATTTAACTCTATGTTAAACAATTTAACTTTTACCATGTCTTCTTGTTTTCTTACCCTATATGGTTAATAAACATACTATAACAAGAAAAACTAACCCCAAGTGGTTCATTATTAATATATATATATATATATATAATTATCTAAGTCATTTGGCTTAACCTTAGTTTTTTTGGAATATAATAAAAATTAATAATATAATATTTGTTTTAAAAACTATTTTATTTCAATTTTGACTCAATTTGGTAAATGATTTTTGGGAAAATCATAAAAACATGATTAGTTTGAAAAATCTTAATTGAATCTATACTAACATTTCATATTAACCTATAAAATTAGTGTAGTTCATAAAAAGTATCATATTACATTTATTTGGGTATTTATAACATCATTTAGGTTAATATTTGATTAATAAAGTAATTACTGCATCATCATTGTGTCATAAATAAATTAAATTATTTAATGTCTAAAAATTATAAATAAAATACCATTATTTATGAAATATTATTAGATTTCTAATGAATATTTATAGTTTAATTTATCTTATGTATAACCCTATATTAAAATTTTTTAGTTATTAGACATTGATGATAACTATTTTAACTCTTCATTAAATAAAATAATAATAAGTGTCGAAATCTAATCCAAGTGGACCTAAAGGGTGATATTTTATTCCTACGGTTTTTTTTGGTATAATTACACTTATCGAATAGAATTATGACATGTGTTAGGGTAATAATAATATTGTTTTTACCCATAATTACCTTATTTATTTTTAACCGTGGTAAATAAAATTGAAAAGTAACTATTCACCAAAAAAATTATCTTATTGAACCACATTTTACTCCTTGATATTAACCATGTCTCTCGGATTTTTTAAATTTCACTAACATAAGTGTTAAAATTATGTTTTATGTAAATATTCAAATTCTCTTAGGAGGTGGGTAATGACGGTGAAAAGTTCAATAAAATTTTTATTTATCTAAAATAATTATAAAATCACTCAAATGAATTACATTGAACTTATATAGGTATATTGTATCAATTTTTACTAAAAATAAATTTAAATAAAATAAATAAATATTTAAATAAAAAGTCGATTTTTAAATAGTAACCCAGTGTTTTCACTATTCATAAAAAATTGAATGTTTTTAGAAAAATACCAAAAATTCACCTTAGGATAATTTTGATATTCTAAATCAAAAAATGTAGTCCATTTTGAAAGTTAAAATTTATAAAATTTTAAAAAGTGGGTATTACAATTCATAACGACTACTTCATAATAATATTTTAATAAAATCTCATTTAGTGAAACATGGTATTGCATAATACACACACTATCGAAGAAGGTCTTGATTGCGTGTAATGCAAGCCAAGTCAAGGTTGCATGTAGAGAAATCTTTGTTTGGTGTTGCGTATAACATAATCAAAACATATTTCATTTATACATTAAACAAAATCTATACTTAATGTTGTGTAGAATGATTTCCACAAAATGAACTTGAAATTGTGTGTAACACGATCCAAGAATAGTGTTGTGTATACTGTAAGCTAATACGGTGTTGTGTATAGTACAAGATAATCATGTTGTAGTGTATAATAGAAGTCATCAATGAAATTAAAAATAATATATCTCATAAAATCTCGGGGTGTTACATTCTACCCCCCTTAAAATGAATTTCTCCCTCAAAATTCATCGGGGTTATAAATGGTTTACTACATGAAAGTTTCTTTCATAGAAACCCACATCGTAAAAAGAATTAATAAAACATAATACTAAAAAGTTATGATAGAATAATAATAGTCACCCCAAGTAACTCAGCACTGGGTTTCCACATAGAACAACATAGGTGAAAATATGGATATGGAAGAGAAATATAACCATCCACTTCTGAAGACGATTGGTAGAGGACATGTCTATGAAAAATCCAACAATCAAAACACCATAAATTTTTGATGATCTAAGGTAACATCTAATTCATCATATAGAAGGTCACTAGGATAACCTTTTTGGTTTTCATGATAATTTCCCTAAATTTGATGAAATCGGAATTAGAAGAAATACTTTCTTGATTTTGGTACAATCTCACCGTTGGTCATTCCATGAACAATTTTCAGTTCATCACATAAAGAAATGAATTTTAATTTTTCATTTGTGAAGTGTTATATGATCATGTGATATAATGATGGGTCATTCCATCTGTCTCAAACAAAGGGTTAGAAAAAGTTATAAAAAATACATAAGTCCATCTATAATGAGATTAATCATATATGGTTCCTAAAATGGACTTATACTTCATATATCATAATTCATAATAAAATAAAACTAGTTTCTACTAACCGGGGACATCCTGTAGGCCAGTGGTAGGTGATAGAAGCCTTTCGCACTTCAGTTGTGGGTTCGATTCCCACAGCCTTGTCCGACGTGATGGGTTGTCGTCCGTCCTGCAGGTTGTCCTTTTTCTAAAACAATATTAATATAACATTCCATAAATAATATCGAAAAAATTTCTAGCCATAAACAATACTGAATTATGTCCAACATAATACATTCTAATCTTTAGGCTTATCCAAAATACTTCTATCTGAGCTCATAGTATAATGAAAACAATTACTAGAAATGTCATCTGACGAGCATGTGAATACCATCATTTATCCATGATATATGATATTATATATCATGTTTGTCAAATTAAAAACATGTGAGTACCTTAATCATGTAATCTCTTGAAAAATGAATACCCATTGACCCTTAGTGAAAACATGAATGCTGTAAAAATTTAACACTTTCCACATACCAAAATCCCAAAATTTATATATACTCAAAGAAGGATATAACATTGTCCTTATATCAGTAATCATATCATTTCGATTTTTCATTCTCACGTCATTATGTGCATATCATCTTCATTACAAAAATATTTCAATCACTTTTCATGGTTATCGGTACCATATATTTATTGAAAACCAATACATAGATATTCCACAATTCAACGATACCATAAATGATATTCCATGATACTGTTTTGAAATCCCAATACATAAACACTTAATCATTCCACAACATCATTTTGATACACAAAATCACAAATAGTGGTCACATGTGACATCCCATTATCCTTTTCCTTAAGAGGTTTCTCACGTCAATCATCATTAACCATTGGATTAGGGCATTGATTAGCATAATTCACCATTTACTTGCACATCAAGCATTGAAGTGTTGATGGAGCATTATCTAAAGTCTTTTCTTTATTCACATCATTAGCAACCCTTTTTCCATTACATCGACACTGAGCTGCTCGATGAAATTCTTTTCCACACATAAAATTTTTTTCTAGTCCCTTTAAGAAAATCTCCACCATGATTCATTCCACACATTGAGCATAAAGAAACATTCATCTTCATTTCACCATTGTTCTGTGATTTTTCCTTGAACTACATCTTTCATTTCTTATAAAAACCATAAGATGGATACGTAACACAAACTTCCAGTTCTACGTTGATAGCACAATGCACAATTTATTCATAGGTACTGATGTCTCTTATAGATAATGCCCTTTGAAGACTTGGTTTTAAGCCACTATAGAATCGATCAACTTTACATTCAAGTTGGGTGATAATGCCAGATGCATACCTTTCCAGCCTTTTAAAATTTGATTCGTATAAACCTACAGATTCATCATTATTTTTCTAAAGCTCAAGGAAATTATTTTCCATTTTTGTTCGAATAATTCTAGGGAAGTACTTATTGAAAAATAAGTTCATAAACAAATCTCATTCCATAGATTCATTTTCACCACGGGGCCTCATATTCTTAATTAATGTCCACCATTGATCTGATTCAACTTCTACATGGTAAATAGATAGAATGAATTTTTTATGTTATAAACAGAGAAGTACGGAAAATATCTTTTCAATGGTACTTATCCATTGTTCAGAAAAAAGTGGATCAAATGACCCACTGAAAGAAGGTGGAAGTTTCCTCATGAAGGGCTTAATAGAATATTGTTCCCTTCTCTTTTGATTTGGATGTCTTGAATGATTCATATCTTTTGTAAGTATATCAATAAAATGTTTCAATCCATCTCCCATAACATGGGTTTGTTCAGGAGGAAAATCATTTCATTGTCCATTACATTGATCAACACGGTTCCATTGGGTTCCAGCCATCGTCTAATACACAAAAAGAATAGTGTGAGAGGAAAAAATCATGCTAGGGAAAAAAGATAATAAAGGGGGAGTACCTTCAATATATAAAAACTTAGGGGAAAATTATATGATTTTTACGGTAATTCTAGGACTATAAGTTATACTTATACATAACATTATGGACATCCCTAAACATACCTTAGAAATATCTCTAGGGATCTCACTGAAGATTTCACATCCTAGTTTCCAACGGTTAACTAAACCTTTCCTCTAATACCAACTATAGAGACCCAAATATTGACGTACATGGACATTAAATTACTTTTGCGGAATTCCTAATACATAACAGAAAAAAACACATAAGATCCGTAATAGTTTAGTGTCTTTGGAAACTCGGAACATAATCTTCTAATCATGGTGAATGATCTTCAACATCTCCCATAAATAACTTCCCCTTTTTTTTTCTTACCTAAAACCATTCTTTATATCCTGGGGAAAAGAAAACATTTAAAGGGTGAGATCAAATGCTCGATAATGGTAATCCTGGATAAAACAAAACAAAAAATATACATTTGAACATCAAAACATGAACGTAAAGTTTACACATCAAAATCTTGAGTTGTGAAATAAATCTTGGATGTACGTAAGGAATAGCTCATAATTGAACATTAATCATGATAAAATAGCATGGGAATAAAACATTTAATTTTGTAAAACCATTAATCACATGATACGATTTCCACAGTAGCCATGGAATTGCTTCCAAGACCATCTTAGAGGAAAACGTCCCATACTGAATCGAGTTCACTCCTCGTTCATGGCCTGTATCACTAACCCGGATTAACATACCATTCGGGCCAAGTCTATCTCCTGAGATATAAATATATACCCAATTATTTTGAGGGAGATATAGGTCCCACACATATCATAGTGAAATCATTCTTACTTGTTCTATAATATAAAATAAATCATTCATCATAACCAAAATAATTTTAATGGGTTTCATAAACATCATCCCAGCTTAACATATTCCATATAAAACAAATGTATATCATTTCATCATAAGAAAAGTGAAACCGTGTAAATCATTGAGATATTATACTTAAAACATACACATAAGAAGAAATGTGATCTTATATGGAAAATGGTTTTGATAAAACACTTGAAAAGAATTCATGTGGAAAATATCCTTTCTTCTTAAAAATAATTTTATTTTCAAAACAATCCCTGAAATTTTAAAAGAATGTGATTTTATTAAAAATAACCATGAACTTTTGTTGAGTAAACTTCATGAAAATAAGGCATTATGAAACCGTAAAAATCTATACATTCCATATAATTTAAAAAAACATTCTTCTCGTACTTTTTCCACAAAAGTCAAAAAGTACCTCTTATGGTAAACAAAAGAAAGATTACATACATACCATGTAGTAAAAGTAAAAAATAGGTAAAAATCACTTTAAACATACATGAAACCATTTATAAAAAATAGGGGTATGTATGATAAATATAACCACAGTAAATACTTTAAAATAAACAATCTTGGATAAAAATGAGATTGGAAAAGTTATCCCTTACCGTAGGTCCGATATACTTCGTACGGGTCCAAACCTCCTGTAGAATGATTTAAATAATGTCATTTACTTATTAAAGAATCAAATTCATTGTTATGATATCATATATGGGTCACTTATGACATTATATTACCTGTTTGTTTGTAAATTCCATGTTAAAGCAGCATTTTGGGTAAAATCGTTTTATTAATCGCACGTGTTTGGACTTGTTGTTCATGATATTATTATTACTTTTATAATGATTTAATTACATAAAGAATGTAAATCAAGATTTATATATCATATATATTCTGTATATATATATAATAGATTGATAAATGAAATGAAATACACCATTCAGGGAGATGGTAGGCCATACGTATGCATGAACGTTGTTTTCCTTTCCTTATTGACTTGAATGGAAGTAAGTAGATGAAATATATATATACAAAAATCTAGTAGCTTTATTATTTACTATATTTCTTTATTTTTCATTATATATACTTTATAATCATTATTTAATGGTTGACATGGAGAATGAATCTCATCACGTCGTGGAGACGGTAGTCCGTACGCACGCATGAGCAATGATATCATTTCAATAATTATTGAATAGAATTATAGTGGATGATATAATATCATAGAATTAGTATTATGTTATAATAATCATATTTATTTATTATTTACACCATTATACCCATCCATGTATGTTGGTGGTGGAAAAACTGATTACACCAAGGCGTGGAGACGGTATTCCGTACGCACACACGCGCAATGATTTCATTTTCCATAGGATGGATAGAAAGTGAAATAGGATTGTTTCATATTTATAATAACATATCAGTATATATGTAATACTTACGTTATTTCTTTATTATGAAACATTTAAATACGAGGAAGTAGAAGAAGAAAGAAACTTGAAAGAGCCGGTAGAAGAGATTACCTCTTCCACGACGCACCTCATTTAAAAAACTCTTTAGGGCACTAGAGTTGGACATTTGAGAATTCAAAAACCTCTATGATATAACTAGAGAGGGTGAGAAGAGTAATTGTCAGGGGTTTTCTGGGATTCAAGGATCAAAAGGGTGTGAAGAGAAGAGGGAAGGGGTGCCCTTTTTATAAGGGGGGAGAGGGTCACCTTTGGGAAAACTTAAAATATTTTTTTAATAAAGTAATAATATATATATAATAGCTCAAAATTGATTTTTTTCGAAGCTAAAGTGGGTATGTGTTAAAATACTCTCAACCAATAGGTTTTAGAAAAGTTTAGGTTATTATTTTAACCTTATCATTTAGATTTAACTCTAAGTTAAACAAATTAACTCTTACCATGTCTTCTTGTTTTCTTACACTATATGGTTAATAAACATAATATAACAAGCCAAAATAACCCCAAGTGATTAATTATTAATATATATAAAATTTTATAAGTCATTTGTTCAATCCTTTTATTTTTAGTAATATAATAATAATTAATAATATAATATTTTTAAAAAACTATTTTATGTCAATTTTGACACTATTTGGTAATTGATTTTTGTGAAAATAATTGAAAAATGATTAGTTCAAAATAAGTTATTTGAATGAGTACTGACATTTCATCTTAAAATATAAAATTATTTTTATTCATTAAAAGTCTCAAATTATATTTATTTGGTATTTATAACATCAATTATGTTAATATTTCATTAATAAAGTAATTACTGTATCATCATTGTGTCATAAATAAATTAAATTATTTAATGTCTAAAAATTATAAATAAAATAAAATTATGTAGGAAATATTTTTAGATTTCTAATGAATATTTATAGTTGAATTTATCTTATGTATAAGCATATATGAAAATTGTTTTAGTTATTAAATTTTGATTTTAACTAATTTAAATCTTCTTTAAATAAAATAATAATAAGTTTCCTAATCTAATCCAAGTGGACCTAAAGGGTATTATTTTATTCCTAAGGTACTTTTAGGTAGAATTAAACTTATCCAATAGAATTAGGACATGTTTTAGGGTAATAATAATATCATTTTTAACCTTAATTACCCTATTTCCTTTTATCCGTGGTAAATAAAAGCAAAAAGTTACTATTCACCAAAAATTATTTTTATCCTATTGAACCAAATTTTACTCTTTGATATTAACCGTCTCTCTTGAACTTTTGAAATTACACTCACAGAAGTGGTAAAATTATGTTTTATTTAAATTTTTAAATTCTCCTAGGAGGTGGGTAAAGATGGTAAAATGATCAATAAAATATTTATATATCTGAAATTATTATAAAATGACTCAAATGAATTACATTTAACTTATATAGGTATTATGTATCAATTTTGACCAAAAATTAATTTATATAATATAAAAACATATTTAAATAAAAAGTCACTTTTAAATAGTAACCCAGTGTTTTCACTATTCATAAAAAACTGAATGTTTTCAGATAAATATCAAAGATTATCCAAAAGAAAATTTCGATATTCCGAATACAAAAATGAAGTCCATTTTGAAAGATAAAATTTATAAAATTTCAAAAAGTGGGTATTACTCTTCATAATGACTACTTCATAATAATATTATAATAATATCTCATTTAATGAAACTTGGTGTTACGTACTACAGACGTTATCGAAGAAGGTCTTGATTGCGTGTAATGAAAGCCAAGTCAGAGATGCGTGTAGTGAAATCTCTGTTTGGTGTTTCATATAACATAATCAAAACTTATTTCATTTATTCATTAAACAAAATCTATACATAATGTTGTGTAGAATAATTTCCACAGACCAAACTTGAAATTGTGTGTAACACGAGCCAAGAATAGTGTTGCATATACTGCAAGCTAATATGGTGTTTCATATAGTACAAGCTAATCTTGGTGTAGTGTATAATTTAAGACATCAATGAAATTAAAAATAATATATCTCATAAAATCTCGTGGTGTTACCATGATAATTTTATTTCTAGTATTAAAATATCTTGAATATATAATGTTTAAGCCCAGGCCCTTAAAACACAACCCCCGTAGAATGGTACCTGATTAATATTGAATTAATGAAAATTAAAATTTAATGGTGGCTATCATTTTTTTTGAATATTAATGGCCCATGAGGGAAACTTGTATGACAAATAAGGGTCATCTCCATCAAAATTTTAGATTTATAGTGAGTTTTCTCAATATGGAGTTTAATAAAAAGTCATTATTCCATTGTAGGATGATTTGTTGCACAATTATATTTTCATGAAACATATTGTTTTTCTAATGAAATCTTGGTTTTTTCATAAGAATAATTTCTTATTTAATCGAGTTCATCCAATTTTATCATCCTAAATTCACCATATTCTTGATAATCCATATTCAATTATTTACTGCCCAAAATTAGTGATTCTCTTATTCCACTACAAAATGAAAAGAATTTAAATACACTAATCATAATGGAGTGATGATTATGGTTGTTTGTTATATGGTGTAATATACTTAGAGTTCCACATCCAAAATGTGGAACCTATCATTCTGACTAATTTTAATGGACTTTTCCTATATTTTAATATTTCATTTTTAGAAAAATAAACATTACTTTTTGTTTGTAGGTGGAATGGAAATTATTTGTTATACCTAATTTTATACATATTCATAAATAATTTTACTACCATATTGGAAAATATTTTTCCTATATCACAAATATGAAATCAGGAAAATTAGAATCAAGGAAATCAAAATTTGTTTAAGAAATCCAGGACCAATTTTTCTATATCATGAGTAGTGGCTTTATCATCTAACCATTTCGATACATAGTCAATTCCAAACAAAATATGTAACATTTCATGTGAATTTTGTAATGATCCCATAGAATATATTCCCTAAACTTAAAAAAATTTACATCCATGATTGGGTCTTGGATCATTTTATTTACATTACAAATGGATTTAGTTTATGGAATCAATCAAAAATATGGAAAAAGTTTCTTGAATCATGATAGTGTGTATTCCAAAAGATTAAACATTGAATTATTTTGGATATTTTGAATTCTTTTCCATGATGAAATCTAGTAGGTAACATGTGAAAATTTCTACCACACATTCTATCTAATCTTCTTGAAAGAAGCACTACATTAATCCACCATCGATATTCTTGAAAATTAGCATCTCATTTTGATGCATCGATAAAAGTATATCTACCACTAGTAGTAGGTGAGTTTTGGTAATTTTATACTTTTTAGAGATAGTTTTCAATTTCAGAGAAATGTTTTGTATAGGATGAAAATTGATTTACTATGGAATTCATCCTTGATGTCTAGATTATCATCATCCTCAATTATTGGTTTTGGAAGTCCAGATATATGGTAAAAAATGAATTTATTAATCCCCTTAGTGTACTTAATGATGATATAAAATTATTATTATAGTAGGATCCTCCATATTAGTCTTCAATTTTCAAACTTTTATCTTAATAAAAATTTAAGGGTGACATGGTCAATGTAAAAAAATCACATTGGATTAAACAACATTTGATAGAAACATTTCAAAAGCAAAGAATAATTCCTATTTTTGTTTATCTATAATTTTTTAGTTTACCTGAGAATCTTTTAAATTGTGAGTGGAATAGTAAATTTGTCATCATATGTGGTAACTCACTATACCATGATAATTCCATCAGAGTAGTCAGTGGAAATTCACATTAATTAAATGTCTACACAAATATGAAAAAATGATAATAAAAATGGACATGAGGTTATTTTTTAAAATGTTGAAATCCCCTTGACACTCTTTAGTGAACTCGAAAAGAATATCATTCAATAATATGTGTGATAGAGGGTGGTATTCTAATTCCAAATCATATAAAAAATTTTGGAATAATTATTTATGTCCTAGATGTCATCTTATTCCTTTTATAATTGAAGGCTTTTGAAGGTCATGAATTACATTGAATTTTTTGGATCGAATTCCATTCATTTTTTTTGAATATTATAACTTATAAATATTAGTATGTGTACCATAAAGAGATACATTTCATGTTTAAAATAATGAATTTTTATTACTATTCTACTGAATTAATTAATGATTTATTTGGAATACCTTGAATAATGTCTCATAAATTAAGAAATAATCAATAAATATTTCCAATGGTTCATCCTCAATATGAAAATATATATGTAACATGCATCATTAGATGTTTTTTGGTTTATTATACATGACGAATGACTTCCATCTATTGGAAACAATTTCTAATGGACATGTTAATGTTGATTTTGAGTAACCAGCTCTATCAATTAAAATTTTATTGTATCATGAATTTCCATCAATGTAATAGTATGATTTTTGTTATGCAAGTCTCACGAGAATTTAATCCAAGAAGATGAATGCGAAATTTACATTTCATGTAGTAGTATTTCTATATCCATAATCCATGTATACTCTCCAAACATTGATTGTGCGAGTTGAGATCAACTCAAATTAATCATTAATTATAACTGCAACTTCACCATTATTTGTAACAAACTACGATAGATGAAAATATTAACATTAATATATTGGAAAATAATTTCAACCATATAATAGTTTTAATAATTATTTTATAACAACCTCCTTCATTATTAGGGTGATTATCCTTTGGTGCTGGCGTTTCGGTTTCACACCATCTACTAAAAAAATCATGTGAATGCATAAGTTGCAGTTAATTATTTTTTATGTCATCTTGCCCTAGAAAATTAAGACATGTCATTGTAGGACATTGATCAACTTAATCTCTCATGTATCTGTCAGTTATTAAATGATAATGACTATAAATTTAGTTGTAGACTATATAAATTATTACATTACTATTCCTAGGATATGATTAACCTCCATCATTCCTCTTTGGATGATCAAGGGTATTAATAGTGGGATAGATTCCATTACAGCAGGTTCTATGTAGCTCAATTATTCATAGTCATTTAACATCTATTCAGTAGGAGATAGTTAATCACTATCATATTCTATTTCCATGTAGTAATTTTAATCATTATTGAATATGATAGATTGAAAGTTAAAAAATCATCTGTTTTTTTAACTATCACTAGGTCGAACACAACTTCTTTCTCACCTACTCTAAATATATGTATCCCTTTTTTCAAATAGATTAGTGCATTACTAGTGGATAAAAATAGTAGCCCAAGGATTATTAGTGCATATCCTTTTTATTCCATATCAATAAAAAGTATGTCTACTGGGAAAATGCATTTTATGATTTTAACACAAACATCTATAAGAGGCACACAAAGATACATTACTATTATATAATATAACTAAATTATAACTCTAGTACACGTTATATTTAGATTTCCAACATTAGATAATATACTCTATGTAAAGATGATAATGTTGTCTCATATGTCACACATGGTCCGTTTAAAGTTTCACTCTCATATTTTTCACATAATTGAGAGACTCCCATAATCTCTCATCATCAGAAGAATCATATGTTGAACAATAGTAATGCATTACTCATTTATAGAAATTACATCCATGTCTTAATTCATCCTTTATTTTGAGATCTGTTCCTTGAGAAATTTTACATAGTTAGGCATTTGTGAAAGAGATTTACAAAAAGTGTTGTTCATATGTAATATCATAGACATTTCAAAAAAAATTCTTCTAATGACAATAAAATTAAAATTCATCACTCATTCAGTATAGGGGAGGGGTGTTCGTAAGATGATGGTGATATGTAGATGCCCTATTTAGATTTTTTTTATTCTATAGACTTTCTAGGGGTGGGGAACCCTATTCTTTTTTCTTGACTATTTCTATTTCTGATTATCGTTTTCGTTGACTTTAATGACTATTTCAGGTTTCTTGGCTTATTTTTGTATCTTCTCTTCTCCTCCAGAAGTTTCAAAAAATCCTTAAATTTTTTTCTCTTTAGTACCATCAGATCAACATTAACATTTGGTTAGGTGTCATTATTACCATGTATTATACCATGTAATCTATCTGAAATGGTCTATAATATTTGACCTATTTGATTTTCAATGTTTCATAGGAATTCACATTGATTTTTCATTTATGAATCATTGGTGGTCTCTCTATTGTATTAATTTTTAATGTAAAATATGAGATGATTTTCTAAATTTGATCTAGGTATAGAGGCTCTTTGTTTTGTTTTTTAATGAGAAGGATGATGTTTTTATCGGGATTTAGGAGGAAACAGTTTATAGGATACTTATTGTGGTGGTCAAGGGAAAATATTCATAAGAGGGTCCCTTGGTGGTCCTTGCTTCATGGGTGGCTCATGGAAACATCTTTTTGGATAATACTCATTATTATTTTATTATTGTTTTGAGTCAAATATAGTTTATATTACTATTGTGGTTGATAGAATTGTTTTTTACTAATTGTAATTAATATAATTACCGTCATTGATATTTTTTCATATGTTATTTCTCTATAGTCATGGCATTAGTGTGATCCACCAAACATTTCATATGATTCAACCTCTATAAAAGGTGTAGGGATGTGATGGTGTAGTAGAAAATTGAAAGGATTTGTGATTTTTATTCAAGGCCTCAACTTGTGCACATAAATGGGTGTTTTCATAAACATGGAAGATTCCATTCTGAGGAAGTCCACGATCTCTCTTCCATAGAATGAAATTGTGAATTAACTCATCTAGTTGTTCTCAACATACATTAGTTTTTTTTAATTATTAGACAACTATCAGCGGAAGCATCAATTATTTTGATATATGTGGTTTGAAACCCTTGTAGATCATTTATTGTTGATGCCACAAATCATGTTAATGATGTCCACATTTTAGAGAAATTCATTAATTAGATCTCATTCCATGTAGTATAAATACAAAATTCATGATTGAAATTCTAAATTCTATTGTATAGTTCCCAATATTTTCATGAGGGATAGTAATTGTCCATGATTTTTTTTCTAGATTATACCATGTTGTGATCAAATCAATAGATTGACTCATTATCCAGTCCATGGCTCTGTCACACAATGAAAATGGGAAAATAATAAATTTTATTACATTAGAGGAAACACCATTGTAAACAAAATTTATCTCATTCTATGAATAAGTTAATGATTTGATCGTGATGATCATTACTCAATAATACACTAAACTAGCCCATATTCATGCGAATGCTAATGATTCTAGATTTTATTTCAAATAAATGACCATGGACATTAAGGTAAAAAAAATTTGGTGGGGAACCATTGAATGAAAATAATCTGTTATACATGATGGTGAAATTGAGTTTCATGGGTTTTCCGCAATCTAGTCAATGTTACACATATTACATGTTGGGGGGCTTTAGGACTCACAAGATTAATACTGTTTTCCATATTGAGATGGAAAAATCAATTGAGTTTAATTTCGATTTTAGGAATGATTTTAAGAAGTTTATTAATGATGAGGAACCTTGAATGTGTAAGGGGGACCTAAAAACTAAACTATCCTAGAATGAATAATGATGCAGTGACATCTAGATGAAATCGGGAATAATGAAAAGAGAATCAGGGAACATGTGAGTTAGTCTAAGGCGTATGCCGAAGCATCATGTTCTTAAGAATTACATTCTATGGTAACAGTGCCAAAACATTTCATTCCCACAAATATCATTTTATTTTGGCAAGAAGTTGTAAGATTACAATTTATTTTTAACCAAATCTATAAATGATATTATGACATAGTCTAGCAGTAGAGCTGTGTCGAACCCACATGGAAAGAATTAAAGACAAGAAACTGGTAACTTCAGACCCTTTTAATAGGAGTCCTAAAAAATTGTTTTGGGTTTGTGATTTTATTAACACTATTGTCGTTGGTTTATGATTAAAAAATTATATAGGGATCATGGTCAATTATAGGTTTCAGTGAAAAAGGATAACCTTAGTTCTAACCTGGGATAGACATTAGTAATAGGCCATCAAGGGATGCATAAAAAATAGTTGATTATGGTAATCCCAACTAGACAAATCTATTTTGAAACTATTACAAAGTTCATATATAAATAAAAACTAATAGGATTTATTCATAACTTCTATGAAAGATATTATCAATGGCTAATCTTCATATCCTTCATTACTGCAATTAGGCTAGGTTAGTTCATTTAAACTTTTCATGTTCGACGTAGTATTAATGATTTGAATAAAATATTACCGGTTAACATCATTACAAGCCTTTGGTTTAAAAAATTTCTATTTAAATATTCATTATGTTTAGAATAACCCTTACTATGGATCCCCACACTAAATAGTTCATATTTTAAGGATGGTAACAACAGAACTCAGAGAAATTATTGAAGATATTTTCCACAGAATAATGAATGAGTTGAAATAATAAAAACTTTAATTGATGGTTTATGAATCATGTAGTTCTCAATTAAAACTAGTATTAAACCATATTAAGACTTACTTTAATGAGTATACATTAAATATTAGTCAGTGTATCTACTATCAAGTGGAAAAAATAGTAAAAAACCAAAATAATGATAAAAAATTATGAATGTTTTGAATGAAACTTGTGGGTTGATTGTAGACACCATGATTTAGTCAAAATAAAAAAAAATTGTTTTAAGATGAGATATAAGGTAAATATATAGAGATAAATGGCATAAAAATAGATAAAATTGATACTCCCAATTAATTACGTGTGGACCTCTACATCCTTCAAATAAAAAATTGAATTTACATGACACCCAATATTTTCACATTGTGTAATCTCATTCAATATTTTTATCTTCATATATATGTTATGGACCCTATCTAAATATAAATATTTATGGTTCACATATGTGACTCATTTAATGATTTTTAATGGAAACTCATCACATAATTAATCTAACTACATAACCATTAGGCTGAAAGTGGCCATCTAAATTACCTAATGTGCATTATACAATCAAATAGTGTATTCTCTTCATGTCTTTTAAATTCATTAAGACTTGTTCTTAGCTAATTTATAAATTCTATGAATAATAAATAAACATCGTGTATGGAATGTAAATTTAAATTTGGCTAATACTGAGAGCTTATCCTTAGTATCCATGGTTAACAATTCTCATGAAAATTCAACATAAAGATGTTGATTTATCGAATGAAACATAAATATTTTTTTAATTAAATCAATCTTATATGTATTTACAGTTTCAGTTTCACATAAATTTAGTAAAATCAAATTTATTTCCTTCTTTTAATGGGTGAATAAATCACATTGATTTGTGAGATGGGAGTTTGGCGTATACAAGAGCGATGTTATCATATTCCCATAGAATATATATTAAGGAGGTTTTTTTATATAATAAATATTTATAAATAAAAATATCATATATATTTCATTTAAACATTAAACATTAAACATATCATTTTATCTAGCCATGAATTGATGACATAGAAAATGAAAAACATCGGTTCATGAGGTGGTAGTTCGTCTTACCAATGAATGATGATTATGTATCCCATTTGATGGATGTGGAGATGGATGTAGGTAGTTACCTTAGAAAAAAACATCTTAATATATTTAATGTAATCATAATATTATATCGTAATTTTTTAATAAAAATTTATGGATGTTGGGGAAGAAATTATATAAGATGATATGTTAGGGACATTAACTCTTTTTTAGAGACTTCATATATGTTTCCACCAAATGTAATCATTGGATGGATTTCTAAAAATTCTATAGACTCTTGGATGAGATTAATAAATTTAGGTATATAATTGGGAAGGTATTTTCTAATGAAAAGAGTTTTAGAATTTTGAATAGGAGAAGACAAGTGGGTGACCTTTTATAAATTAGCTGAGTTGTACAATGGTAATTTTATGTATTAAAAATTGTGTACCCATGTTTTTAAAAATCTATAAGGCCCCACAATAGACCATTATCAATAATTAAAGATATTATATCAAATTTGTTTCATTAAATGTGTTTTGGAATGGTTTTCAGCTGTTTTTAAGAATAATTATCCTAGTTTAACTAACAATAAGAAAACTATTAACTTAACCACGGTAATAATGGTTAATTTTTTTACTATTCATTAAGGTAAAAAAATTAGGCTGGCCTATATAGATAATATTAATATTGTTAATTCAAAATATATATTCCATTATTAAACATTTAACTTACATAATTGGTATAATTTAAATTAAATTTAATCTCATAGATGCAATATGAAAGTACGTTTTCAAATAGAAAATGTTCAAAGGATTAAAAACATTTTATGTCAACATTAAATTTGAAATTGATACAAATAGCCTAAATTATATCAATTGAGATATAATTTAACAAATTTGACTTATAAAACCTTTCAATGAAATTATTAAGTATATAGATGATTTTAATAAATGAATCTACTAAAAAAAATAATTTTCATAATATTCATTAAAAAATTTCATGTCTCATTAAATTCACAAAAAATCACCCGAAGATAGTTTTTAAATTATTATTTCAAAAATAGAACATTTTTTTGAAAAAAAATTATATAATTCCATAAATAATAATTTAAATGTATGTTAAAAAAGGAGAAATAACTTATTTAGAAGAAATATAGTTTTAAACATAAAATTAGATTTATTCTTACATCATACATTAAAAAAATAACATAAATGTTATACTTTTCATTGTCTGAATTGCATATATTTTTATTAAATTATTCAACAAATTTAATTAGTTTTATTTATTATGGTATACAATTTTTTGTTCATAATAACTGTTTTTAGAAAAATATTTCCTTTATTAGGAAATAATTTTTCTTGTTATTTTTAATTAATTATTCACAAAATAATTCATTTTCTATCACTTTTAAATACAATATTTTATTAATATAGTTAAACATATCCATACCCTCAATTTTAATGGCTTGGAAAAATCAACTATATTAAATAATAAGATTTTAGTTGTATACCATCTTTTATTTAAACTCACTTGCACCTATAATTCAAGCTAATCTCGATGTTTCGTGTAATTCCAAATGTGAAATTATTAAATATAATTTGAAAATTTAGTTTATAAAATATTGGGTTATTGTAATTGATTTTAATTAAATTTTATATTAAAAACCATATTTGGAATTATTATTGTGGATATCATAGATTGAAACCTTGAGGCCCATAATGAATTATATACTGACCATAATTAAGTTTTTCATTCAATATTTATGTGATTCTCTTTTTTATGTTAATGAATTCCCATCTTATTTTTTTGAAAATTTTAGTTTGTGATTTGGAATATGAGAAATAATGCCAACATAAAATGTGATGTGAAATGTATTGATTTACCAAATGATATTCCTCTTCTAATTAAAATAATAGTTAGACATTTTGTGATCATTACAAATGTTCTATCCATAAATAAAATTAAGAAATATAATATAGTTTTATATCAAAGCACATCAAAGAAGGTAATGATGGTGTCTCATTGAAGTCCATGTGTTAAAATTATAATTAAAATAAAATAGTCCTCAAACATGTCATTGATGAGGGATGACTAAACAATAATAATATCAAAAATTGCATGGAAGATATTTTCTATGTGGAACGAAATGGGAAAAATGATGAATTCACAATTAATTTGATGTACTATTTTCGTGTAATAACGGAATTATCATATTAAATTCCCCAAACTAAATGAAATCCCTTAGACCAAGGAAGGAATTATGGTATACTAAAACTAAGTTAAATTATTAAAAATAGTGATCCTTGAATTATTACGTATATGTGTTTTTATCATTGTTATTCTGTAAATAAAAATCGTAAAACATATAAGGATTTTTATAAAATAGTTTCTCTTTATGGATTTTCAATTATAATTTCAATGGTTATCATGACCTAGAATAGATATTTAATGGTAAGGGGTTATTTTGTAGAAAAGTATAAGATGTATAGAAAACCATAGTGGTTAATCATTTCTTTCATTATAAATTCTATTTTTAGGATGTTGATAATATTTTGGAGTATATTATTGGAATTATATTAATATTATTTTATAAAAAAAGACAACACACAATTTGGGTGTCAACTCATCATATTCGGCAATTCCATAAGTCTTTAATATAGAATAAATGGTTGAGAAGGGTCCATCCCCTAAAACTAGTCAATTTAAAGTTTTAGTTAGTAAGACATTGTATTTACATAAATTATATGATGAATAAATATTAAGTTGATAAAAAGTTTTAGTTCTAATTAATTATATTTTGGGATATTTTATATCTGGTTGATGTATATATTATATTTAGATTTTACATAAAATATTATTTTTAAAGACAAATATTACATTACCAATGAGGTGATTTGAAAATCCGTAAGGATAGAAACTTCTGTAATGGACTAAATTAAACCACATGAGTTACTTTAGTGGAATATTATATTAATGTATTATATGTAAAAACATGTTTGAAACATTTTGGATTTAGTAAAGGTAATAAGAATATAATTTCATTATATTATGTATTTTCTAGTTTGTGGGATCTTTATATAAATATATTAGGTATTCAAAATCCCTTATGAATTCCCATCACTTGCAGAAAAGATATCATTATAATGGAAATGATTAATGGATGAAATTATACATATTATGTCTATATATTTTTATCTGTCCATAATCTAGATGATAAATAGATCCCACAATTGTAGAGAGAGTAGCTTAAAAAATGTTATCATATTTCCTTTATATCTGATGAATAATAGGTAATTTACATTATAAAAGATTTTTTGGTTTGTGGTTATTATTCTTCCATTGATCCTTCAATATCTTATGATCAGCGATCTCACCACTCTACTCAATTATTCATTATACTCTTCCATGTCTATAGTTTCATATCGGACCAATTTTACCCAATGTAGAAACATAGGTATGTGTAACTCTAGTTGTATTACTTATTTTACATTCAATGTTTTAATATAATGTTGTTTTATCCCTTTTTACGATGTGGAATTTTCCCAAATTAATTTTCATATGTCAAAATAATTATTAATGAATAATAGTTCAAATTACAAGGACACAATTTTTTAAGGGGGTAGAATGTTACACCATGATAATTTTAAAAAAGTGAATAGGTATAGATAATATATATGAAATAGAACATAAATACTATAAATGAAGGTATCACATATATAAATTACTATATATTAATTTTTCAATAAATTCAATCACTTCAATAACTTTTTGAACATGAATCCTTGAGTCTAAATGAACTATAATATTTATACAATTATAACCGAGATAATAAATATTCATTTATGACCAATAACTTCTATATAAGGAAATGATATGATTTACACATGCATAAAATAAATTAAATTTTTATATATTGATTATAAATTATAGAATATTTATTTGAAATAATGGGATTTGTTTTCTGAAAAATAATATTTTTTAGAAAAGTTATTTCATTGAACTTTTGGAAAATACAATACAATTAAATTTTAAAACATTTATAATATTTAATTTAAAATGTATAAACTATTTTTAATATCCTAAATTCAATATTTTTCTATAGTGAATGTGGTAATTTTTTTTGAAAATATTCATTTTATCATTAATAATTCAAAATATGGACTTTTATTGAAATAAATATTTAAATTTAAAAAATTTAATATTATAATTACTCTCTAGTGATTATATCAAAATAAATATATATATGTTAGTTAAATTTAATATAATTAAATATATTTAAATAATATTCATACATAATTTTATTTCAGATTTATTTTTAGTCTTTAGAAAAACATTTTTTCCAAAATATTTTTATTGTTCGAAATGTTTCTCAATATTAAATAATAAAAATAAACCATAATGATGCATAATTAAAAATAATATTATAGAACATATATCATTATATAAAAAATTTTTTTAATATAAATTTATTAATTTTGTATATACCTATTATGGTATCATATTTTCAATAAAAAATAATTTCTTAAAAAACAATTTTTTCGACACATATGTGTGAATAATATTATATTTCATTATACAAATTTAATGTTTTAAATATGATTTTTTTTAATATATTTGGAATAATAACTATATAAATTATATAATAAGATAAAATTAATTTTTTACAATATTGAGTTGGGAAGTTGGGGTGATAGTCTAGTGTTTAACAAATCGCATAAGTCTATATGAAACCCAAGATCAAATCTTGGTGGAGGAACATTTATTGTAAAGTAGCATTATTATAGCCGGTACACATGATGTGCTATATCTGTACTGTAGTAGATAGAATTATTCATCTATTTAGACCTTTGGGCCACCGATTTGGGACTACAGGCCACAAGAACTTCAGGTCACTCATGGTCATCGGGCCACATGGCCTTCAGGCCACAATGACCACGAAGCACCCTAAGAAGAACACACAGAGTAGGTCTGAGAATAGGACTCAAAGAAATTATGATCCACCAGAGTAGAGCCTACTAGACTGAATGAAGGAGAGGGTATTCCAATCACTATATGTACCAAGCACCATAAATATATTCAATGGAAAATGATATCTGATCATCATTATTAGGTGGGGAGTTAGGAGCCTTCAAATATGCTAATGATGGGGAGGGGAATTTGTACTGTATTTTTTTGTCCTTCTATTCATGCAATCATAATTTTCATCTTGGCCATCATTTCAGGTGGTAAGACTAATTCCATTGGGCCTACGAGTCATATAAGTGTTCCCCCTCAACCCAAAAAAGGATGATTGTCGTAAAAATAAATAAAAAACAATGAAGGCCTTTAGTCTTGGATAACCTCTGATATATTGAATCGTGAAAATATTACAAATTATTTACCATTTTTATTGAAAAAATGGTTTTTTTGGGGGTATAATAACAAAAATTTAAAAAAGACCAAAAATATGTTAAATTCCCATTTTATGGACAACTTTCTACACTATCTCTTCTAATTTTTGAATATTGCCCATTTTTTTAAAAAATATTTTCAAAAAAAGGGTGTAATTCTTTATTTTTAAAAAAAATTAAAATTTATATCTCCCCAAAATATAAAAGGACAGCACATATCCTATAATTTATAACCCTTAAAAACTAGTTTTTTATCTAATAACTACTCAGATAAATTCAATAATTCCTTCCACTCATCGTAGAATCCATGGTTATATCAGAAATAATTCCAAGAATGGATTTTCATGAAAACCTAAAGAATTTATTGTTAGAAGCAGTAATTTCCTTATCATAGCATTTTATTTTATTTTTCTTCTACCTCATTCAAATAGTTTTTTACCCATGATGATATAACAAATTATTTAACTTCCATATATTAATATTTTTTTATAATAACTATAACACCCTATGTTTTTATGATTTATTTCCAATAAATTTATTTACATTTATTTATTTAATTAAACTAGTTAAAAAACATCATTAATAAAGCATTATATTTGTATACATTAAATGAAAAAATTAAATAGTTTGTGTTATATGAAACATCAAACTGGCATACATTACATGAAACACCGAGTTTCGACGAAGCATCATTTTAATATAATAATTATTTAAATAAGATAGTTATAATCTAGATATTAAAAATAGAGATATTAAAATTAATAACTACATATAATATATTTCTCTATTTTTTATATAAATATAACATATTTATAATGAAAAATTAATATTTGGAAATGAATTTATATGCTTTTGAAATAAAATTTTCTCAAATTAACATATATTCATATCCTTCTATGAGAAACAATTAAATTAGTTTTGTAAAATTTTATAATTTATATTTGATAAAATATAATTTATTTTTTAATTTATAATGTTGAAATTATATTAGGAATAATTTTTTTAATATTTTCTGAGAAACTTCTATGTATTATGACAAGAGAAAAATAATGAATTTTAATTTAAAAACATATTTTTCATTTAAATTATTTATATGGTAAAATTATATTATAAATTTCTTCACATGAGTAATTTGATAAAAAATTATTAAATAAATAAAATTAAGGTAGTTAAAATCATTTTCCCATTGAAATGTGTATAAAAACATAACAATGGTTTGGGGTTTTTATCTTTTAAAACCCATGTTGTCATCCCTTTTTCAATATTAAATTTAAATTAATTTAATCAGCATCTATGAACAGAATTTGGAAAAATGGATTAAATATTTGGATTAATAATAATTTATAATTTCTAATATGTTGAACATAATTGTTTAATAAATATATAATTGTAATTAATTAATATTAATTTCAATGATTAAGGTAATATTATGCTTAATAAGAGACTAATCCTTAATCTTAAGGGATCAAATAACCTATAAAAAAGTCCAAGAAACCTTTTCTAGCCATTTATTGAGCCTATCCTTTATTTTATCCAATTATTTCCATCATGGGATCCACTTTCCATGGGGAATTCATGGATGGAATTCCTTTTTAAAAAATTTACAAGAGTGAAACTCCTCCTCCACTATAAAAAGACCTCATCTCCTATAACTTTTTCAAACCTATTATAACACTTTACCTTGACCAATATGTACCAAAATAGATCCTCGACATACATTCAATAATCCTATATGCCTCCACTTGGGATGAAATCTATACAAGGAATCCCTTTCATGAAAACCAAAAGGAGTTACCCAAAAAAAGGTGACATCATTCCTCAAGCTCCATTCTTTTATTTTCATTCTCCACCCCCTCAATCTCATTATTAAAATTTTATAAATAAATATCATCAATATAATGAGATGTTTTTATTCTATTGGTTTTACATACACGTACTAACACATCTATATATTTGATAGTGAACGTATTGTTTATGTGTATGGCGAGATTCCGCCTCACGAAACGATGATTGTTAATTTTACCATAACAACCATTAATGGATGGTAATGAGGAAAAAAATGATATTTATGTGTGATATTTATTACATATAATATGTCTTTATTCTTCTATACTACATTTATTAAACATTAATTAATTCCTTCTATCTTTTTTATATATGATTACTTTGATTGTGGACATGTGGACTACCTTCTCCTCAAAGTGATGTAATTTGATTACAATTGACATCGTATGTATTAATGATGGTTTTAGTGAAATTATATGATACATATGATATAATAATTCTAATGGAATAATTGTATATACAAATATATATATATATATATATATATGATTGTGTGTGTGTTATTTAATTTATTTCTTTTTTGAGATAATAAAACAGAAACAAAGTTCAAGCATACACATGACATGCCATATCAATGAACAATGTCTTCCATTTTATACTAATTTATTGTATGGATTAGTATAATGAATTTATAATGAATAAATATTATATTTATATCATTTTTTAGTATTTTTAAATCATGATATATATATGAGGAACAAAGATATGACAAATTAAGACAATGTGAATAACAAAGAAGATATTTCCTAAAGTGAATCATTTACATTGAATTATTAACAATTAAGTAATATAATGTAATAATAAAACTATATTTGGTATTATATATAAAAATATGGTTTTTTCAATTTATAGTAAATTATTATTTATTATATATGAGGTTTTAATGAGTTCAATGAGATTCATGACACAAGGTAGTAGAATTACATCTCACATTTTATTTCCATGAGATACATGCATTAATCAATACACACATAATTTATGTAGTGTATATACTATCCATGAATTTATTCTATTTATATTATAATTTCATTTATTGGTATTTAAATATCCATTCTCTGATTATTTATTATAGGGTTTATGAATCAAGTGTTTCCAAATCAGTATGATAGTTTGGTCTCAATTTTCCTACTTTCAGAATCCTGTTTTGTTATGCATATAAATGATCATTAAAGGTGTATATTCTTAAATTTGAAATTTTATATCATGAATATCATTATTCTCAAGATATATTATGCTCTCTGTAATTTCATTTTCTTATATGGAATGTATGATCCAATGATACCATGTGTTAAGAGTTTTAGGAAATAATATCATTATTTATTAGGATTATTTATGATTATGCTTTTATTAATAAAATCCTACAATCTATCTCTCTATAAAATTCATGAGTATCATTATCCACTATTTATTTAATATATCTCCATGTATTTGTAAGATCTTTCAACACTCTTGTACTAATGATAATTAAAAAATATGTTTTTTTAATAAAAATATGGTTGTATATCACTCTTCGATCAGAATTCAATTTTATTCGAATAAACAAGTTTTCAACCCAAATTAAATATTTTTTTCCAAATTATACTTCATGATCAATATCAAGGAAAAAATATTTTATTTATACATTATTTTTTTCAAATATTCCATTATTTATTTCAATATCTATTTACATAGAAATTTTGTTGAATATTTTTATGTTTTAAAAAGTGTTTTCAAATGAAAAAGTAGATTTTTAATTAATAAAGGTTTTTAATGATATTAAAAAAAATTCTCGTCTATCAGGACATCCATTTGAGTAACTCATTCATTTTTTGGGGAATGTTTTAAATATTTACATTCACATTAATTCACTTAATGAATTAAATTTTGATGGTATGATGTTTATGAAACCTATTTCACATTCACATGTCACATTCTTTTGAAATTTTATTCATTTCATAGGTTATGTTTTTAATGAAATTATGATGAAAACTGATCCATTTTCCACTGCATAAGATATTATTACTTATTTATGATACCCATTTCATGTCATGGATCATTGTACGACAATTTATGATTTTTTAGAACATGTATGTATGATTTCATTATGATATGGATGAGACCTATATCTATTTAAAATATGTTTTTAAAGATTTATATCTAATTACATTTGTTAAGATGGACTTGGGAGTGAACCTCAACTACTAATATGGCCATGACAGTGAACCATGACTACCGAGATGGTCTGAGGAGTGAACTCATACTACTATTATGGCCATTGGAGGAAACCATGGCTACTAAGATGGTATGTTGAGTGAACGAATACTACTAACATGGACATGGAAGAAATTCCTTGACTACTATGGATATTATTTTATATGATTTTGTGTCAACCAAAATTCTAAGTCTGAATCCTATGTTATTTTTTATAGGACTACATTATTTATTTCCTTATGAATAATGTATTATGAAATTATAATATTTATTTCTTGATTTATTTATATGATAATTGATATGAAGGGTATGATCTTCTATTTTTATGAACACATTATTATACCAATTTGAAAATTCTTATGCATACTTTTCTCCATTGTTTACACTTACTGATCATATGTTCTCACCCCTTTTTTGTGCTTCCATCCATTTTTTATGATGATATTTTTTTATAATGATGTATCTATGGAGGGTGAATTTTTTGAAGAAACTAGTGGAAGAAAATTTAGCTCACTTATGTATCAATGTTTATATTTCCATGTTTCAAAATGCACTAGACTAATATGGCCATTTGATTTTTTTGTATAATGATTTGAGGATCCCATAAAGGGTATGTATTTTTAATGTTTAAAATGATTGGATATATTTAGTTCATATAAATGAGAAGTTTAGTTATCCTTTGGATGTTTGGATAAGAAAACCATAGTGAGAAACCTATGTACATGATTAAGGATAAAAATGTCTAAGAAAATATCCTTGATTTTGGGTAAATGATATAGTGATTCGTTTCCAAGAAATATATCCTTTTCTAAATACAATTTTTTTATCGATATGGAACAAATTAACATAGGGATAACAACCTTAAAAGCGTGTACTTGTTATGACTCGGCGTAACCTCATACATGACAATGGGCCTTACTACACACCTAGTTTGACACTCTTGGGATATATTCTTTGTGAACAAACAAACTCTTGATAAACAATCATAAAGTATTTAAATGTACCTTTTCTATAAATTATCTACGAATACCCTACGCTGTCCTAGATTAAATGTGGTGTCATATTGTAGACATCCTATAAGAGGGTTTTCATGATTATGTGGTTCTACACTATAATACTTGTTTCTTTCTATTTATTTTTTTGTTTTAGTCAATGGATTTATCCTGAATATACAAAATTAATAGTAACTGAGATAGATAATAAAATTCTTAACCAACTATGAATACTAATGTTATTGGATCTAGAATGAATAATATTGTTGATATTCTCACACAACATTCTCAACCGGTGAATCATGGTCGACTCCCAAATGAGAAAAGGATGTAACAACATTTGGTTCTATCATTCATAGTAAATCATCCACATTATTTCAAAGATTCATCTAATCCAATTAAATCTGAGAAATTTATTATTACTACCAAAAGGTTATCTTTGTTATCCAGTTTTTATAGCATGATAATTTCATTCTAGAAATTATTTGTTAAAATGAAAAAGCGACTAGTGTTGTAATATAATCAAGAATATGTGGAAAAAATTTGAAAATAAATTCATGGTTTTGGATGAGTTAATTAACTTATTTTAAATAAGTACATTTCTTGGATTCTGCATATAATTATGGAGAAATATTTACCTATGGTGAAGAAATTGGATGATGAATCAGTTGGTACCTATAAGGCTCATTTCACACGACTTGTGAGTTTGGATTCATGAATTATCATCCAAACCAAAATTAATGTTAATAGGTTCATCAATGGATTAAATATGAATCTCAAAATAGCATTTCCAAAAATAGTATTCAGTAGTGATATAAATATAGTGTTCCTTTCAATCATGGTTGAAATGAAATTTTGATACACGTATCAATATCATGGATCTGAGAAGAAAATGAAGATGAATTTTGAAGGGAAATCTAAAAACAATGAGGAGATAAAGATGAACATTCTTTATTGATATTTGTGTGGGAAGAAGCATGGAAGATAATTCCTTAAGGTGTATAATAAATGTTTTATTTGTGGAAGGGAAGGCCACTTGGAATTTTATTGCCTGTGTAATGGGAAAAAGATAGAAAATAGTGTGAATGGAGATTCACAAAATGTACATCCCGTACTTCTGTGGTAAAACTAAAAAAATGAAAGTTATGTTTACCAAGGCCCAAACATAAGGCTTTGTAATGATTACTGATAAAAAAATCCTTTTATGCTGATGGATAAGAAGAAATATCATTAAATTATTATTTTTTGTTGAGGGGGGAAATAACAACATTTTGAAAGCTACAAATACCATCCACTCTAGAACTATGAATGTATAACATTATTCTGGATATAAAAACTCTTCCATATCCATATAATCTTTTAATAGTGTTATGATTCCATAAAAATTATTAAATGTGGAATTGGAAGTGAAAACCCATAGTGGTATGATGATTTTATCCCATTTTTACAATTCTTCCTTAGTTGACGTTAGTGGGAAGGTTCAATAGGAAAATATTTATATTCTTCCTTTGATACAATTTAATTTCAAATTATGCGTGGAGTGTATTTATATTCATAAATCTCACAAAAATTACCTAATATGGGATGCTACATTTGATATTTCAATCCCTTAAATAATTTTCTATCAATGTGGTGATATGTATGAAATTCTTATAGATATTACATCCAGAGTACGGGTCTTAATTTCTGTCCATAAGGGTTGATTATCTCGAATTGTTGGGTAAAATATTAACACCAATTATATTCAAATTCATGTATAATTTGAGGATGTTTTTATAGATTTTTTTCCTAGACTTTAACCAAAACCTGATTTTGATTTCTCAGAAGACACATACATGGTTCCACAATAATTTAAATATAATTTACCCAATTGAGATTGATTAATTGTAGAAGAAACTCTAGGAAAACCAGGATAAGGGATATATTCATCCAATATTGTCACCTTGAACTGCCCCTATTAATTGTTTGAAAAATGATAAAGGATCAATGAAAATATGCTTTCCTTTTATTAGTATTTAAACAATATGAAAATAAAGAAAAAGTATCCTCAGCCCCATACTAATGACTTGTTTGATCAATATAGTGAAGCTCAATACATTTAGAATATTGACCTTTGTTCTAGATATCATTAAAAGAGTGTCATGAAATATATATACCCAATATGAAATTATCTATAATTTATTAACATTATTAATATTTAAAAATACATTGTTGTCTTACTAATTCCAACGTTATCATCACGTTTTTAAGGAATAGAGCGTCTAAAGATTACAATGGTTAGTTTTTGGAAGTCTTTATAGATGATATAATTATATATTAAAAGAGTAAGTAGTATCTGAATGATCACTTTATAATTGTAATGAATACACTAAGGATAGAGAAAATATATGAAAAATTTAAAAAGAGTGAATTTTGGTTGCAAAAGGCATCATTTTGGAGTCTAATAATCTAATGATATGGAATAGTAGTAGATCTGTCAATGATGATGGATATTGAATACTAGCCAAGACCATCAATGATGAATGAGATTAATAGCATTAATGGTGTATGTGGATAATGAAAAATTATATTGGAGAGTTTATAAAAAATACTTAACCCTATAAAAATGTTAACTAAGGGGGCAGTCATGTTCATTTGGACATATGAATGTGATGAAAATTTCAAGGAACTAATGAAATGGTTGGTCAACGCACATGTGATTATATAACCCAATAGTAGAGAAGGTTTGGTAATCCATAGAGATGAATCTATGAAGGGATAGAGATTTTTTACCACATGCATAATAACATGGTTATCTCTTATGACTCATGAAAGTTTAAGATTCATGATCAAAATTAAACCACTCATTAATTGGTGTTAGAAACAATAATTTATACAATCATGATATTTATATATTACCTTTATGGATAAAAGTAAGATATATATATCTATTATAAAAGTCTAAAATTTGTTTTCAAGTAGAAGGAGTTGAGAAAACACTATAGGATATTGTTATATTTGATAAAGAATTATGAATGATCAATACATCCCCGCCCTCAGAATGAGAACAAGGATGCCAATGATTTGAGCTGAAAATAGTATTTTTGATTTTCCATGATTGCGATCACAAAAAATCCAATATTTCTAGATTTTTTAATGATAGAGCCTGAAATATTTAAGAAATGGGAATGTCATAAAATTCTCAATTTAATTATCAACCCTCTATCCATTTTATAATTAAAGAGGGATTGAAGGAAGATATACAAATAAGAGAAAAGATAAAAATGTACCTAAGTATAACCATGATCAAGATAGAATGATATAGTTGAAGACCAATGTATTTTTTCCTTATATAAAAGATTTGAATAAGGAAATATTAGAAGAAGTTTATAGTTCATCATTATTAATTCATTTGGGATATACAAAGATGTTTGAGGATTTGAATTAATACTTATTTTGGGGAGGAATTATAAGAGATATTATAGTATTTATATGTCGATGCTTCATATATCAGCAGGATAAAAATTAAAGAAAAAATTGTAAATGGATGTTGCATCGATTTCCCTATACTAGAATTGAAATGGGAGAACATAACTATCAATATTTTCATTTCACTACCCAGAAACATAGAATGGATTAATGCTATAATGGTAGTAGTCTTTTCCCATACAAATTTAGAACACATCATTAATATCATAGAAAACATATCTCTAGATCATCATTCCAGGATATACATTAATTAGTGTTATGGTTTCATGGATTTCCACATTCAATTATATCAAATCAACTTCTACGGTTCTCCTTTATGTTCTAGAAATGTTCTTATCAAGAATATGATACAAAATTGAGTTTCATTATTGCTTATAATCCTCAGAAAGATAGTCATTCTGAAAGGATAACTAAACCACTTGGGGGTTTCTTGAGATTTTTTTCTATGCAGTTAAATTATGGTTGGGATAAACTACTTCCTGTAGTTGAGTTTTATTGCAATATTATCATTAACTCAAGAATTTGATGGATCCTTATGATGTCGTATATGGAATGAAAGGTTGAGATGCAATGTTCTCGGGTGATGTTGGAGAAAGAAGGCTATTGGGACCTGAGATCACTCAAAAATAACAATGAAGATTAGATCAATTCATTGGTATATTAAGGATAATCAAAGTAGGTAGAAACATTATACTAGTAACCATCGGTAAGATATTGAATTTTAATTTGATGAGATGGTGTTTCTAATAATCTCTCCATAGAAGAAGGTTATCGGATTTTGGAACAAAGGGAAACTAATCCATAAGTATATCTGTCCCTTTGAGATTGTTGATTGTATCAGGATGGTATCCTATCCGGGGGAACATTCTAAAAATATATCTTAATTCCGTGATCTTTTCATTATATCATTCTGGTAGAAGTACATTCTGGACTCATCACATGTATTGAACTCATATTTTATACCACTAGAGCATTGTATTTCTTACAAGGAACAACCAATTGAAATTTGATATTGTACTGAAAATGTTCTAATATACATGACCACTCACATGGTCAATGTTTTTTAGAAAAATGTCAAATTATTAGAAGCTATGTATGAACATAAGGATATGATAAATAATAAATATTTTCATTTTTTGACACAAATAATGAATTTCAAGGGAAAACTAATTTTAAAAGTTGTAGAATGTAACGCCCAGAGTTTGTAGAACTCTGGCCTTTCTAATAGATAAATACACCCTCCATGAAACTGAGGAGGCTATTTCTAACCATGTTTTATCTTATTTTCACAACATGCTCAGTGGTCCTAATGTTAGGAATGATCTCATACCTAGCATCATTCAGACTATGTTGACTAGTGAAGACAATGAATATTTTATAAGGATCCCTCTAAATCCTGAAATTTAAAACTCTTTTTCTAGCATCAATCTTGATAGTTCCCCGTGACCTGATGGTTTCAAAAATGTGTTTTAGAAACACTACTGAGTTATTATTAATTTGGATGTTTGAAGACTTTTCAAATCAATTTTTTCAAATGGTTCTTTTCTTTGATGAATAAATTCACAATTCCTTTCTCTAATTCCTAAAGTGGAAAACGCATCGAAGATTCCCCCTTTACAACCCATTTATCTTATTAACTCCATTTAAATAATAATTAAAAAACTCCTTTCTAATATACTTACCTCCATTTTCAATATAATTGTTTCATGGAAGCAATTTTGTTTCATTAATGGTAGGTCTATTCCAGAATGTATCTATCTTTCTTCGGCACACACTAATATCCTAAACAAAGGAACTAGATGAGGAAGGGTTTACATTAAACATGATATTAGGAAAGATTTTGATACCATGGATTGGAGTTTCATTAACACTTTTCTAATATGATTTTGGTTCAATGACTCCATCAATAGTAATATAAGCTCTTCATTCAGCTGAACATCCATCTCGGTCCTTGTTAATGGTTCCCATAAGGTTTTCTTTAAATGCTCCAAATGAGTTAAGCAAGATATCCCCTCATTTCCATTATTTTCCCTAATGTTGAGGATTACATTAGTAGATTAATCACTAGCCTTGTCGATCAAAACAATATTAAAACTATCCAGGATTTTGGAAATATAACAGTTCCCACCCTTCATTTATATGTGGAAGAAATTAGTTTATTCTTATAAGTTGACATTGGGAATATAAAAATCCCTAAAAATTTCCAAGCTCATTATAAAGATACCTCTGGGCAATCTATAAGCCGGAACAAATCATTCATTTTATTTGGAATAAAATTTTCCTCTCACAAAAAACAGGAATGATCAAAAACTATTTAGGCATCAAGGAATGTACTTTCCCCTTCACTTATCATGGGGTTCCTATCTTCTGGGGAAAACCAAAATCAAGTTACATTCAAAAATTTATTGATCAAATTACCAATCAACATTTATCTTGAAAGGTAAAATATATTTCTATGTTTGGAATGATTTTCCTTTTGAAATCTTCATTTTTCTCCAAAATGTTCGACTTGATGATGGTTTACAATTGGCATGTTATTCTCCTCAAAAAATATAACGTTTAAATCAATAAAATTGTTTGGACATGTAGTATGATTGAACAGAAGCTTGTGACCATTCCGTGTGTCACTTTTTGTAAGCCTTTGGACAAGGGTGTCCTTGGAATAAAAAATCATATGTTTTTTAATGATGTTCTTAATGTTAGGATGACTAGGAGGTTACTTCATAAAAACTCATATTCCAGTACTTTTCTCCATAAAAAAGTCATCCCTAAGATTTTTAATGGCCATTTAAACTACATTACTTCTTCTATCTGGATACCCATTTGGCAGTCCTTCATTAGAATTATGACCAATTCTATGTGGATGGTTAGTACAAAATACTCCATGAATATTTGGCTTGATAACTAGATTGGTGTGCCCATAATATATATGATGACTCTCGATACTCTTCCAGATAATACCAACTCCACTATTTGGGATGTCGTTAACTCTCATGAAAAAAACCTCCCTATCAATATAATTCAGGTTTTTGACAATTATCCTTTCTCCAACTCTAATTATTTTCTCATTTGGGAAACTTTTTAGAATGGTTTTCTGGATTTCAAGAGTTTTTAAAATCACAATTTCATAAATTGTCACTCTAGACTAAACTGCTTGACATATTTTAGCAAATCATGCATTAAGGCATCGATATTTACATTTATTTAAAATATTTAATATAATACAATCCCCACTATAGCTTGCCAGATATATTTTGGGATTCATACTTTCTCAAGATGTCACATGTGTAAACAACACAGAGAGGATTCTAACCATTTGTTTCTATCTTGTTATACAATTTCAGCACTTTGGAATTAAATTCTTTATATTTTTGGTTTTAGATGGTTTCATTATAACTCTATCAGCTCTCAATGTCCACATTGTGTTGATGTTAAATCTTCTCGGCAAATCAATAATATTTTTCTGACTGCGGTTACTGAACTTCTTCATGTGATATGGTATGATAGAAGTAATATTCTTTTTAATAATTCCTCCATCAAGGATAAGGCCTGTATGTCGCTTATTCTCATTGCCATCTTGGATGATGCCTTGATTAAGAAAGCTCATTGTGGCATCATTGATGGTGACTTTGATATCCTACACTAGCATAGGGTTTCTAGTTCTTATAGACATCTTTGACGCACCATTGAGGTATTTGGGAAAGCAACACATCCAAGATAGATTGATGTGAATATTGATGGTGACTCAAATAGAAATCTAGTACCTAAAAGATGCAATGCCATTTTCAGAGACTATCATGGAAGGTGTCTTGGGTGCATCTTTGTAGAATGTTGTACAAAATCATCTCTGGAAGCAGAGATGTTGGGGGTGAACAATGTCATGCAGTTTTCCTTTCAGAAAGGTTGGAATATTATTCAGATTAAAAGTGATTCAACCACTATTGTCCATGTTATTTGGAAGAGGGTGGTGCATCTTTCTGGGCTGATCACTTCCCGTTGGATGAAATATATTGATTCTCTAATAGAAATATTCTACACTAAAACTCATGCCTTTCGTGAAGCGAACATGGTTTTTAATGGTCTTGAAAACAAGGGGGTCAACCAGGAAATTACAGGGTAGGATGATTTTCTAGTTGATTTTCTCCCATTTTATGAGATATATTGTAATAATACTCTGTCCTTCAGACTCTTGTAATATTCATTTTTTAATATTCAATAAAATAATCCTTGGTCATTGACTAAGGCTCCACCTTTCCTAAATATATAAATTAATCCAATGTTGGTCATCAGAATCAATTTCAATTTTAAATTGTGTATAAAATCATATCAATCTTTTGGATATTTTTAATTTAATAACACACATTGTTATCCTTTTTGAGTTATTAAATATAATTTAATCTCATTCACATATGTTATTTGAATTTAGAAAAATGTATTCTATATTTCAATTAAAAATAATTTTTAATTTCTAATAACAGAAATATATCTTTTTATCCTAAAAATTAACTAATTCCATTCAAATGTTTTACAACTATTAAGGTAATATTAATTTCCATAAGGTAGTAAACCATAATCATACATGATAAATTACCTATAAACATCTAAAAGAGGAAATTTATAGCCATATGTATACCATATCCTCCCTTTAATAAAATATTAACCATTGTGTGAGCTGTATTCCTCGTGAAATATGTGGGTGGAATTACCTTTCTCAAAATTTACTAGAGTTCACTTCTCCTCCACTATAAAATGGCCTTATCTCCTCCCACTCCCTGACACCTCTCATGCCACTTTGTAAAGGCCATGATCTTCAAAAATTTCTCAAAAAACCATAAATGTATCCTATAATCCTCTTCATAGGATAAAATAAATCACAAGAAGCTCTATGGTGTAAACTAAAAGGAGTAACCCAAAGAATATGTAACATACCCCAATAATATCCTTTATTTTATTTTTTTCATTTCCACTTCTAATATCTTTATAGAATGATTATTAAAAAAATATAATACATAATATATAGAGATATTTTTATTGTAATTGAATGACCTAAACAAACACACACTTCCATGCAAATGGGTAACAAACATATTGTTTATGTGTACGACGATATACCACCTAATGAAATGATGATTGATTATTTTTATTTTACCACATTTCATGGATGCGAATTAATATAGGGAAACAATTCATATAGGATATATATTATATTTACTATGTCAAATTATTATTTAATTCTTTTATATCAAATGTCATTATACTTTTACTCTTGTGTAAATGTGATAACATCGTTTATGGAGGTATGGACTACCCCCTCCTCAATGTGATGTCCTTCATTTACACTCTATATGGAATTTATTAATAAGGTGTTTAGTGAACATATATGATATATATGATATAATTATTATAATTTAATAATGGTGTATGTACAATTATATATATATAATTCATTTACATTCCTTCTTACAAACAATAATATAATAGAAATAGTATTCTACTATATGTATGACCTACTATCTCCATGAATGGTGTATTTCATTTAATACATAAATTTTCCCTATATAATGGCCTGGAACTATCCAAACCATTAATTTGTAAAAATCAGTTGTTTGACATGGTTTCCGAGGTCAATGTGGCTTATTCCCAACACTATGTAAAAATTCCAGTTCTATGAACAATGATTCCAGTTTACTGAACAATGCTGTTGGTTTGTGAATTATAAAGAGTGTTTTCGGGGAGTCATTTGTGAATAGTGATTTTGGTGAGTCATTTTTGAACAGTTCTATCAGTGTGTCATTTGTGAATAGTGATATCAGTGAGCCCGATGTCAATAGTGTTTCCTTCTTCCTACAGTTTCTCCCAATTACCATTTTCACTGATTTAAAATCCATTCAAGAACTTTTTTAAAGTTATTTAATGATTATTTAAAGACCATAAATCTTATATTAATATTTATAAGGGCCAGAGTTCATTTACTTGGCCAAACCACATAATTTTGACCAAATCTTCCATTAATGGACAATCTAAAACCGTATCAAAATTGATGCTCCATTTACATTTTCAAAAGGTCGAGATACCTGCTACCTTGTTCTTCCGTATTGGTTTTTTCCTAGCACTAGATCCCTAGATTTCTACATCCCATAAGAGTTGTGCAATCAAACTGCATTCCATGAATCACTTTCTATAGTGTCTTTCTCCTATATGATCACCCCCTAATTTGGTTTTATAAGGAAGTGTCAATATATATCCAATATATGGTATATCATACCAACATTACTAGGGGTTCCACTCCTTTTTTTTATCCTTTAAATATTATTTCATTTGATATCCATGTTTTTAATCGATTTATCATGGCTCTTTGTCGGTGTAGGGGTGTCCTTGCACACTCAAGTTGATGTTGGATTCAAGTAGAGGTGATCATGATTTTTTGTATTGGTATATTCGCATGTAAAGAATGTAAAGAATCTTTTAGGGTAGGGGATTCAAGGATTCTATATTTTTACATGAATTCATATAGATAGTATGTTTTTTTCTTCAGGATCCCATGAAATTGGAATAATAAATATTCAAACTCGATTAATGAATTGGAATTGATCTTATGTTATTTCATTATACCATGATAATGGTTTTCCAATAGATTTATAGATCTTTTTATGTCCATTCTTTTTTTATATCATGCCTTTCTTGATGGATTTTTATTGAATTTAAATCTGGTATTAATTATAAATTAATTTGATGGAGATAAAGAAGAATGTAAAGGAATCTAGTTGTTTTTTTAATTTTATGATAATAAAATGGATACATTTTTGCATGTTTAATCGAATTAGTTAATTAAATATTTAATAAAGGACATGTGAGGTAATAAGATAATTCCTCAATGGGTTCTGAGTTACCATCTTTCTTTTAATGTCCAAGTGCCTTTTATCTTTGGAGCAACGAGTGCATGTTGTGTGTGAAGGATAAATTAATTATTTATGTCCACGAGCCTTGCTTCTGTTATTTGTTTCCTTTTTATTGTTTGTTGGGGTGAGCCTAGTATGGTTGATCTTGGATGGATTTGGTCGTATGTTGGGGTAGGGAGGCCAAGTGGTGGTGGATGAATTTGATTCCTAATGTTGCCAAATGCATCGGTTGATGCTTTTGGGTGTCGGGGAGGACACCATGGATGATGGAATATGTTGAAGCTAGGCTTTCCATTGATATTATAGTGGTTTCTTATAGAACCAATGATTTATTATCTCTTTTACTTTTTCCACTTTTTGTGGGGACTAGTTTTTTGTACCCTCCCTCCAAAATAGTTGATGACACGTGGGGTATTACATAAGATTTCAGTTTTTAGATTCTCAATGATGGATGTGTCTATTCTCTTTTTATTAGTGGAAATGACCGATTAGTAGTTCACATGCTCACCATGTTGATCCCCCTGTATTTGGTAGAATAGAATCATTTTCTAGAATTCGTATGTATATGAGATAGTGATAGTGTTGTTAATAAATGATTGAATAAGTTATGTTAACCCATGGGGTTTGAGATTGCTGAGATTCATTGTGGAGGATGCAACATTAAAGGAACTATGGACTTGGCATGGTTATGTCAGAGGGCATTAGACATTTTTGTGATACTAATTAAATATAATATGAAATTGATAATGATTAAATAATGTTTAAATAATTAATTAATGTAAACTAAAATGGATAAAAATGTATAAGTAATTCAACAAATCGCTTTGAATGGTTGTGTTATTATAGGCTAAATAGTATTATAAGTGGTAGCCGGGAGTTTGAGTGACACTATCTACAATTGAGACGAATACTATGTTATGACCATAGTGTTGTACTAAGATATATTATATTATGTAATTTTATTTTATATGCTACTCCACCATGTTTTTAGGACAACTAAAATCATGTGGATTCTGAGCCATGTGGGTGTTTTTTCCAACACCCTGATGTGAGGATGGATGGCAGACTACCCCCTTTGGCCCCTCTCTCTTCCATTGGTATATACTTATGTTGGTAGTAACCCCACTAGTTTTCCCATATATTATTGTAGTGGTTTGTAATGTCTTGTGGTTATTCACACACATATATTCTTGATATAGATTCTTAAGGACTACTATAGTTGTAACGTGTATAGGTTGTGATGGATTGAGGATCCTCAATCAGTGTGTGAGTTGTAATGTCTTGAGGTATAATACTCGACATATTATACTTGTTTTGCTTGTTGTGGTGGCTCTAGGAAGAAACCTTGTAACATTAGTTACATGTACATAGTGGTTGTGTAGAATAGGGGGATGTTGTGGTGCTACATATAGGTGTCTACATGCAAGCCTTTTGGGAGATAGCTAATTAGAACATGAGTTGTTGGGGAAAAATATAATAGTAGTGGGGAAGCTATAGAGGGGTACCCTTGATATTATTTATTATATTTTTTAATCTTGTATGTGATACTGGGTTAGATTATCCATGAGGATGTTGGGAACATAGTATACCTATTTATGGGATAAGTTAGTATCAATTTTTGTTCACTATTCATTATCATTCTTTCATTACATATTACGATAGGCTCTAGGAAGGATCCTACTATGTATACTATCATACTCACCCTATGAATATTTATATATAATATATTTTTTGAGTCACTTGGAGTAGTTTGAAGGTAAGGCTGGTTAATGCTATATTGGGGTTACTGGAGCTATCCAGGCATTGTGTTCACTTCCATTTTTTTCATTTGGTACTTTCAGTTTTTCCTTTTATTTTCAGTAGTTCATGAATGATATGACATATGTGTAGATGTGATTTTTTTTATATTATAATCTAATATGAAGTTGTTTGGCGACTTCCGTGTCACACTCTTTTGCATGTGGGTCACTTAGAGGGTAATTTATCCCATTGGTTTGTATACTATACCCTCAGTGCTATACGGCAACCTGAAGTCTAATAGATGTAGGACATGGGTTTCACTATCTCTCCCCTCTCATTGTTGGCCCAAGAGGGTTACACTTTAGTGGAGGGGGATTTTATGGAGTGGTATTAGAGGTCTAGTTGAGGTATTTGATGGAGTTTGGATATGGTAACATGTGATGTTGCGTCAGTTGCTGTGGAAAACTTTTCAGCTAATTCTATCAAGAATTTCAAACACTGGAGACTGGATGATAAAAATATATTTATAGCCCATAGTGATCAGCTACAAGGATCATTAAATTTACAGTGAATACTAAGTGAAGTGATATTAGATATAGGGTAGAGACCTAGGAATAGATCATGTATTATCTTATTATTCCTTGTATATGAAAAGGCAGACCTTTTGATAGGATAACCTAAAATGAACAAAATAAAGCAAACAATTAACTAATGTTATGTCTTCCATATATTGTTTTTTGGATCTCAAAATTATTGTTCCACTATAGGTATGGATCTAGGTCAATGTTCTTGTTAGGTTCACGTAGAAGATATTTAGCAGGCTATGCCAGCAGATCAACATAGATTGTATGTAAAAGACAACTACACATGGAAGGGGAAAATCCGAGTGTATTAGAACTAGAGTTTGAAGATGTATGAGGGATCTATTTTAGATGTGTTCAATAAAGGCCAATTGGAGGAGGGTAAGATACCATTCAACATGATCAATTCTCCGAAGGACCAGTAGGTGTCACTGGTTATGACAATGCTAGGTAGAGAATCAATGTACTCATTGTTCTTGTTCCTTGAGTATCGCAAGGAGTCGGTAGACTCATGGGAGGAGTTCTAATAAATGTTCATAGTCGTGTTTCTTTCTATAACCACGAAGTTGGCCAGTCGCCTAGAGATTGTTCCCCTATGACAGGGGTGTTATAGTGTTCGATAGTTTGAAATCTATTTCATGAACCCTTTTTAATATTATTTAGACTTACACCCAGATGAGAAGGATAGGGTGAGTAATTTCGAGGAGACATTGCATCCAGATATCAAGTGGCATGTCACCCCACTTATGATTAATAAATATATTGAGGTGCTGTTGAGGGAAGAGATCATCGAGAGGATGTTATCCAGAACAAGATCATCACAATAGTGGAGTCTTCAGAATTCCCCATGAAGCCAAACTGTGTTCTGGGTTTCCCAGTTTTCCAGGAAGATGAGTTTCCATTTAGCTAGGTGTAGGTCCCAGCCCACAATATCTCATCTCTCTACGGTAAGTGGCTCTCAGAAATATACTATGGGATCATGTTCTTTTTTTTCTTGTGTAGGTTGAGGCCGTCAACATCAAGAGTACCTGACCGTTCGGAGCCTTCAGTGTGGGCCAAGTGTTTTGCTTCTTGTTTCTCTATTGATGCAGTTTCAATCGAGGAAGTAGTACTATGTTGCACCAGCATTGGATCAAGTGTTAGCATATGGGGTAGGCAGAGGAAAACCTTGGGATTCCCCCTTCCTCATAGAGAAGTGTTCATCCTTGTTTGTGGTCTTCAGTAGGGTTAGATAGGCATTTGACTACGTCATGGTGGCCATCAAGATTTAGCATTTCGAATACTTGGTGAGCCAGACATCACATGAGTAATCCTTTTCATGATTTCTTATTGGGTTTATACAATTTTTTATTCAGTAGTGACACATAATTTTTATCATATACCCTTTTGCCTGCATTGGGACTTGAGGTAGAGAGGCTTCTAGTGACCTTGGAATTGATTGTTCCATTTGAATCCCATGATGACTAGTTTGAAGTATGTAGAGACTTCGAGCTAGTGTTCTTGAAACACCGCTCATGGGGATATTTCCTTCATTTACGAATACAAACATATGTTGGCATCCTGGTCATTTATTGATTGTATTTAGTGTATTCTATTTTAGATTACTTCGGGAGGCAGGTGGTTTTCCTCTATTCTGATGGAGAGTGAGCAGTGTTTATTAGTGAGAAAGACCCCCAGATGGGTCAGAGGCACGTTCCATCTTTGACATCATTTAATGGTTGAGTTGTGCTGGGGTAATCATAGGATTAGTAGTTGGAAATTCCTAGGGCTGTAGAAGAGTACCCTGATGTCGTTCATTAATAGGTATTAGCGTTACCCCGTCGATGAGAGATCTCTTTTAGGATCAAGCCACAACTATGCATGTCTCTTATCTCAATGTACCTATATAGTATGGACCCATCTGTGTTGTGATAGATCCATATACAACTCAATGGTCTATTACACTGTGGTTTTGTTTGACCGAGTATGTCACCGTGGGGTGGACCAGTTTTTTTGTGAATAAGGCTGATGGATTATTGAGGTTGTGTATTGATTATCATCACTTAAACAAAGTGATATTGAATAATAAATATCCTCTTAGATAGATTGATGAATTATTTGATCAACTAAAGGGTGAAATTTGGTTCTCAAAGATCAAATTGAGGTCAGGATATCATTAGATGTGTTTTAAGGATGATGATATCCTAAAAACTGAATTCTATTGTCATCAGGGGAATTATGTGTACATTGTGATGCAGTCTGGTGTGAAGAATGATCCATTTTTGTTCATGGTGTTGATGAATGATGTGTACCATGAGTTCATGAATATTATTATGGAGATCATTGTCGATGGGGTCCTTCTATACACTACATCTATGGAGGATAATATAGAGCATATTCATCCCATTTAAGGAGTTCTATGTCGACAACAGCTACTTGCGAAGTTGTTGAAGTATGAGTTTTTGTCTTGAGATGTCAATTTCTTGGTGTATCTAATATCCTAGCTACAGTATCATTTTTTCTGTTGAAAAGAGAAAAATTTGTGTCTTGGGAAGCCCCCAGGATAGTGGCCGGAGTATGATGTTTCTTGGGTCATGTAGGAAATTATAGGTGTTTCGCAGCCGATTTCCATTTGGTTGAGACTCCAATAATAGCATTGAATAGAATGAATCAAGAATACCTATGGACTGATCAGTTTCATAACGCTTTTGAGTACCTAAAGGAGAACATTTTCATTTCTATAATTCATTGTCTTCTCGAAAATTGAGTTTAGTTTGATGTTTTCTATGATGATTTACGTCTGGGGTTAGGATGTGTTCTAATGAAATATAGATCATAAATTTCATATTGTTCTCAGAATTATATCCCTATGAGCATAACGTATTCACCAATCATCTATAGTTGGCCTCAGTAGTGTTTTCCTTGATTTTTGTGGGGGACATTACCTCATTGGGTAGAACTATTTGGTCTTCCCCAATCTTAAAATACCGAGGCATGTTTTCTCCCAGATTGAATTGAACATTCAAAAACATTGGTGGATTATTTTCTTAATATATTATCACTTTGTAATATCATATACACATAGTAAGAGTAATTTTGTATCTGATGCGATTAGTAGGAATTTTTGTAGTGATGTAGTCTATAAATCATGTGATTTCTTGAGATTAATGGAAAAATGTTCCACATTACATTTCAATAAGGGAGATGTCAGGTGTAGAGGTTGTATTTTTCATATGGTAGTGAAATCAACTATGGTAATGTAGGTAAACTATTCTATTTTTGGGGATCCAAAGGTAGAGGTATGAAGATACCAATTTGTTTGTCGTGGGGCCCATGATTGATGATTTGAGGATGAACAACACAATGTGTTATATCAAGTAAGGTTTTTGGTTCCAAAGCCTATGCATGAGATGGTTCTACGAGAGATCCATAGATCACTATTTGTGGTACATCCTAACATGAAAAACATTTATGGAGCATTGCAAAGTCTATTTTAGTTTCCAAGGATAGAGCATGAAGTCGCGATGTTTGTTTCTTGATATATAGTCTAGTAGAAGGTTATGGCTAAGCACCGTGTTCGAGGTGGGATTCTCTACCTGTTATATGTTACTCAATGTAAGTGGGAGGACATCTCTATGGACATTTATACATATTTACCTTGATCAGAGTGAGGAAATTATTTTATATGGGTAGTTGTGGAATGGTTGACGAAATCAGCCCACTATATAAAAATCCTGGAGTCAATCTTAGTTGAGGTTTTTTCAAGTAAATATTTGGATGATGTGGTGAGACTCCATGATTTATATAATATGACCTTTTATGATAAAGATCCTCATTTTACCTCGAGGGCATGTATATGACACTATCATTCATTCAGTTCTCAACTATGCTTTAACATTAATTCTCATTCACAGATATTGGGTCAGATAGAGCAGACCATCTAGAATCTGAATGCCATATTGTACTCTTGTGTCCTAGACATTGGAGGTTTTTGGATAAGGCACATAACCTTGGTAGAGTTTCCATAGAATAATAGTTTCCACTCCACCATCAGTATTGTGCATTTTGAATCATTTTATGGAAGACCATGCAATTTGATATTGTGTTGGAATGGAGTCATAGAGTCATCTATTCTCGGGATGAAACTGGTACATAACATGAGAGATATGGTTCACATGATTTGTGAGTGGATGAAGAGAGTTTAGTATCATAAAAAATCATATGTCTATCATAGGATGAGAAATTTGGAGTTTTCTATTGTGGATCATAGGTTTTTAAAGGTTACTCTCCATCATGCCCAGAGAATGTTTGGTTCTTGGAGTAAGTTTTCTCCCTAGTTTTTGGGGGTCATTTGAGGTGTTCACTCATGTTGGAACCATGGAATATTGGGTATCTCTTCCCCCACATATGATAATGATACCTGATGTTTTTCACATGTCAAAACACTATTGTTATATTAGTCATGACACTAACATCATTTATTGGGGAAAGAAGGATGTTGAAAATGATGTGAACTTCAAGGAGCGGTATGTAGAGATCCATTACAACAATATAAAGGAACTTCACGAGCCTAATATATCCACAGATCATGTCTTGTGGAGACATGGTGGATTGGAAGATAGTTCATGGGAATGTTAGTTGTAGGTACGTGCTCAGTACCATTAGATGTTTGATATTTAATGATTCACATATAATGATGTACATTTTGTGGTTGTTGACCTTTCATATTTTGGAGATGTATTTCTTTTGATTCTTGTTATATCATGATCTATATTGAGAGGTATCATCCCTGGGAGAGTGTTTAGGAGTGGGATGTGGTCATTTTTTGGTTTTGGGTGTTCCTTTTTGAAGCGGTTGTGTGACTTTGGTGTCAAGGTAATTGATAGGTATCTCGAAGTGTGGTTATTCGAACAGGGTATTCAATTTCCAGTTTTGGATGGTATTGGATACATGAGGAGAAGTTTTTTTAGAGTCATGTGATGTAATTTCTAAAACCTCTCAAGTCCGTTACATTGTGAAAATCAGGTGTTTAATGTATTCTAGGTTGTAAAGGTGGCTTATACCCAACAATAATCAAGAATTTTAGTTCTATAAACTGTGTTTCTTATTTTCTGAATAGTGTTGTCTCCGAGTCATTTCTGAATAGTGTTTTCAGTGATTCATTTGTGAATAGTTCTATAGGTGATTCATATGGTAATAGTTATGTTAGGGATTCATTTGTGAAATGTTCTATTAGTGAGTCAATTGTGAACACTTCTGTTGGGGATTTAGTTGTGAATAGTTCTATCGGTGTGACATATGTGAACAATGTTTTCATCTTCCTACGGTTTTTCCCTTTTTTACATTTTCTTTTTGTAAAATGCATTCAAGACTTGTTATAAGGTATTTAAGGCCGTTTCAAATCCCATAATTCCTATCTTAATATTTCTAACTATTGTAATTCCATTACTTCATCAAAAGGCGTAATCTTTACCATTACCACCACTAAGGGAAAATCTAAATCATTATCTAATCTGATTATCTATTTAGATTTTCAAAAGGCCGATATACCTTCTCCCTTTTTCATCATTCATTTTTTTCAATTGGATGTAGATGTAGAGTGGTCTTCCTCCCATTGGAGTTATGTTATCGAACTACAATGCTTGGATCATATTTCTTTTGATTCTTCCTCTTACAAGTACACCCACTGTTTTAGTCCAATAAGGATATTTTGATATGTATCTGATATAAAGTTTGTTCTATCTCAATTCTTATAGGGTCCTCTTATTTTGTTTCTCCTTTTCATGTTATTTCATGCGAGCTAGATGTTTCTAATGGAGTTTTCTTGGGTGTTGGTAGTTGTAGTGGTGTAGATGTGTCATCAGGAGGATGCAGTCTTCCAGGGGATGTGATTGTGATCCATTTTGTCGGCCTATTCTAATGTAAATAACATGAAGAAAATTATCTGGTATGGGGTTCATGAAATCTATATTTTTATGTGCATTCCAAGAGATATCATGTTTCAGGCACTCGATCACAATAAAATTTTCCTAATAAATATTTTAACTAGATAAAATAATTAGAATTGACCATATGTAATTTCATTATACCATGATAACTGTATTCCCCTTGATTTCTAGATTTTGTGATATATAATCCTCGGTTTTTACCATTTCATTCATGATATAACTTGTAATGAATGTAAATATAGGATTAATTATAAATTAATTGGCTACGGATTAAGAGTCATTTATGTGAATCCAGTTGTTTTTGTAATTTGATGATAATCAAATGGATTCATTTATTCATGAATAATCGAATCTATTAATTTAATTTGGAATAAAGGACCGGTTTTGTGATAATGATAAATATTTGATTTGTTTTGAGTTACACACTTTTTTTTATGTCTATAAACCTTATAATCTCGAGCTATAAATGATCTTTCTTTGTGAAGGATGAATTCAAAGATTAGGTCTATGATCCCAATTGTTGTTATTTGTTTCTTGCTACTTGTGTTGTGGTTGGAGCCTGGTTTTTTTGATCCTGGAGAGATTTCATGGTATTTGGGTGAAGGGAGACCAAGTAGTGGTGGAAATAGTTGACACCAAGAGTGAGGGGATGCGTCATTTTATGCATGTGGGTGTTGTGAAGGACACCAAGGATGATGGAATAGGTTGAAACTAGGATAACCATTAATATAAATATGGATCCTAATTGAACTAGTTTTTTGTTATCTGCTTTACATTCTCCACTACATGAGGCAACTAGTTTTTCTTACTCTTCATCCAAATAAGGCAAATACATAGGTAGTTTTCAACAAAAATTACCTGTTTATATTCCCAAGGATTTTTGGGTTTAACCTCTTGATATAGGTGTAAAATAATTGATGAGTAGTTCACCTACTCAATATGTTGTGCCCCTTATGTTTGGTAGCATAGAAATAATTTTTGGAATTCCTAGGGATATGGGAAAGTAATTATTATCATAATAAATGACTAAATAAATGATGTTATCTCATGGATACTAGGCTTACTAGGATGTAAAAGTGAGGTAGTAACATTAAAGTAACTATAGTCTTGGTTTGTTTATTCTAGAGGGTATAGAACATTGTTGTGATGATAATGAATTGTAATGTGGAATTGAAAATGATTAATTGATGTTAAATGAATTAATTAATGTATAGTGAAATAGATTATAAGGGATATGTAAATTAATAAATCACTTTGAATGTTTTTGTTCTTATAAGATATCGAGTATTAATAGTGGCAGTCATGTAAAGACCCATATAATTCACGGGAAATTTATTCTTAATTTTTTTTGGGATTTTACAAGAATGTGGTTTCTGACGACACTTGATTCCAAGGCCCGGTGTGCCCGGAAATTCTATCCGAAGTTTAGCTCGGGTACGTTCAGTGAACGAATGAGCGTGAAATCCTAACTTTTGAACCGATACTTCGAATCGAATTCCGAGGGCACCGATGGATTTGCAACGCCGATAATTGCTTAGGAACACCTTTTCTAGAGTTTCATTTTCACAGGTGAAGTTGATAAAATTTTTGGAAGTTAAAATAAAAATTTATCTACATTTTTTATTTTTCTAAGTGGATTAACCTTTGGGTGGAAGTTGGGTAACTACCCAACTTCCCATGGGAGTTTATGATGGTGGTGGGGCCCACACAAACCCCACCCCTTCATATTCTTTAACCCCTTTCAACTCACCATTAATTTTTGACAACTTATGTTATTAATTAAGTGAGTTTAATGTGAATGTTTGAAATTCAAAAGCCTAGGTTATGTTAATAAAATAAGTGTTGAACTTATTTTATTTTTGGTTGGAATTCTGGTTGTGGGAGTCTTTGGGAGAAAAGCTAAGGAGCTTGATGAACTTCTTCCTCTTCGACGAAGAACAGGAAGAATGTGAAGAACATCGGATTCCTCGGAGGTCGACGTCTTCTTCCGCGATGCGACTTCCTCCTTCCGCAAATGCCTCCTTCCGCGACAGTTATTTCCGCAATGAACCTCCGTTCAAATTACTCTAAAGGTTGGGTGTGTTGATTCAATTTCATTGAAAATAAAATTGTTCGTTGTGCTTTGTGCTTTGTGCATTCTTGGATAAGTGATACCATCTAACGTGGAAGGCGTGGGCTGAACGAACACGGCCCGACAACCCACCGCTGGAACTTAATTCCATTGGATTTGACAACCGGAGGTAGGGAATTCTTTTATTGTTTATGATTTTCGTGTTTTCATCTGCCATATTTCCTCGTACTTTTGGACCACCTGTTACAAGTTAACGAGATGGGGCCGGACCGCACAAACACGATCGACCCTCCTCTCTTTATTATCTTCCTTGTGGTGGAATGGAATGAGGATGGCGCGGTGTCGTCGCACCGCGCGGGGTCATACTGCAAGGTATGTGCGGCGCCGTTGCGCCACACCTTTGAATCGAACAAGAACGCACCATCGTCGCTCCGTTCCGGAGAACCCAGAAAATAACCGCGGCCGGAGTGGGGCCGCGGCGGAGGGGCACGGCGCCATCGCGCCGCAAAAGACTAACCAAGGTCACGGCCGGTTTTGGGCCGCGGCGGTGTAGGGAGACCGGCGGCCCGGAACGGGCCGCCGGCGTCGGAGCAAGGGAGACCGGCCTTGCCGGTCCCGTGGCGGCAACAGCCGGCCAGCCAGGGTGGGACGGACGGACAGGGGAGATTCCGGGGGTTACAAACCCCCGGCGGCCAGCTCAAGCGGCCACCCATTATGGGGGCCGCGGTTACAAAAACCGAGTGCAGGTGCCCCCCCCCCTCAACGGCTCGGCCGTTTGGCCGAGCCCCTGGCCAGTGCGCCCAGCGCGCCATGCCCAGGCGAGGCCTGGTCGGGCGCACCCATGCGGGAAGGATCCATACCCGGTCCGGGTCGTCCCGGTTCAGGCCGACCTTGGGGGTATCGGGCCGGGTCGGGCCGGGCCCGAACTGCTTAATAGAGAACCTCTTCTGGTCGGTTTCCCATAACTTGAGCTACGAGCCTACGATCGCTGCACCGTCTATTGTGATGTGATCCTTGGATCGAGACGGTCGTTTCAACATATCGCACTCAAGGTTTCAGAGAAATTTGGGTTCTTCCATGTTGGTTCGTACACGAAACCAACCAGGCCCACGGAGCGGAAACACTCATAACTTGAGTTCCGGACGTCCGATTGACACGTCGTCGACTTTGTTGGATTACTATTAGTGAGACAGATCTTTTGGATTAATACACCCGAGGATTGGATGCCGGTGGAGTATGGTCGGGTTGGTTTTGTCTTAAAAACCAACCGGGCCCCTGGGACGAAAAAGCCAATAACTTCCAGATCGGACGTCCGATTGACGCGCCGTCTGTGACGTTGAGTTCCTGTTGACGATACGGAACATTTGGATACATCAACTCTGGACTTTGTGTGAGTTTATTTATCAGCCTCTCAGCTCGTGGACCGGACCCTCCCGAACGAGCTTGAAGTGTCCGGGAACCCTAGTGCTGGCTGCGACTACGACGACGACGACGACTGTACAGAGATGCTCAGTGGATTCGACGGTGACGATTACAGCACTCAGCGATCCTACATGGATCAGTGCTACCGATCCTGTGTGGGTCCGATCATGTGTGGGTCAGCGCTCAGCGGTTCTGTCTGAGACATCACCTACAGATCTTGTGTGGGTCCGATCTTGTGTGGGTCATTGCGTGGGTTTGTTAACTATCGATCATGTGTGGGTTATACCCTTCCTGGGTCATTGTGGGGGTTAGTACCTATCGATCCTTTGTGGGTCCGACGACATAGATGAATCAGTGTCTATATCTGATCATCTTTATCGTGATACGAAGAAGTATACCTGTGTGAGCTGAATCCTATTTTGCTTTCCTATGTGGATTGTGTTGTTCTATCCAATGTGGATTTATGTTTTGCTTTCCTATGTGGATTGGGTTGTGGTTTCCTGTGTGGACTGAGTTGTACTTGGGCTCGGAGGTTGGAGAAAACTAGAACTGATGACTTAAGTATATTTATGGGCATATACCAAAGCAGTGTCGGATGTTACTTCGTGATTCTATCTTACTTTGTGGATTTTACTTGTGGATTCTGGGAGACCATCGGGGGTCTCAGGGTCCCTACTGAGTAGCTTATACTCACTCCTACAAGGGCTATTCCCGCACTACGTTGTGTTGGTTGAACACGACGGACAATGCTGATCATAGATGAGACTTGCGGAGGAGGATGGTACCTCGAGGTGGACCACTGGGCGGGTCGTACTTGGAGCGGACGGCTGGACCCGAGGAGCTGTGGAGGCTATCTGTACCCACCCTTTAGGTGGGATTTTCAGTGGATGGCTAGAGGCTATGGCTTTACTTTTAGTTGTTGTTTTCCCTTTCCAGTTGTACTTATTTTCAGTTTTGGGTTTGTATTCTGGCCAATTTACCTTCTTCACTTACTGTTGTACCTTATTTCTACTTAGTGATTACTTCTACTGCTTGCTTGCTCTGTGGTGTTTATTTACATTACAAAGGCAATGCCTTCCCTTTTTACCGGTATTTACGCCTTGGTGCTAGTCGCCATCCCCTAGCCTATGGAAGACGAGCTTGGGGTAGTCACGGCATGGACCCCGAGGACGGGTCGTGAAAAATTTGTATCAGGGGAGTTCGGTTCTACCGCAGAACTCAAGACTCTGATATTTTTCTACGTGAAGCAATAGTGTTAAGAGTATTGAGTGTGGTTATCAGTCCAGGGAGTCCAGTGTTGGTTCGGCGGCCGACGTATCTGTACACCTGGACCCTGACTTCTGATTTTCTACTTAATGCACGAAAACATTGATTTCATGTTTGTTTAAAGTTTTATTTGTGATTACTTTGTGTCAGCTCACCAAGTATACTGTTCTAACCGTGGTGCAACTGTCTCTTTTCAGGATAGCCCCACGATGACAGCCAGCTAGGGTTTCGAGAGTTGTGCATGACAAAGGCCCACCGAGCGACGTGGCCTCAGTATATGGCCCTTTGACAGCTGAGGCACCGGGGGTACCTCTACCCGCCGAGCCACTGATGCTACAAGCCCCAGCCGCTGATGATGCACGTCGCCTTAGTGCACTGCACGAGTTTCAGAACCAGCGACGGCCCAGGTTCCTCGGCGAGACGGACCCCCAGGCAGCCGAGGATAGGCAGGTGGCAGTTGTACGGGTTTCAGGTTAGTGAGGACACCATCAGACCTCATGGTGATCGTTGTAGTGAGCCTACTGCACACAGCAGCAAGCAGATGGTGGAGCGTGATGCTCCAGGTTCACGATGTGACATCTCTCCTCTAGACGGACTTTGAGAGCCTCTTTCTCTCGGAGTTCGTCCCAGCAACCCTCCATGTGGTGCGCATCCAGAAGCTTTTTCAACTGCAGCAGGGCATCTTGACGGTCGCCCAGTACTCGGCGAGATTTACCGATATCTCGCGCTACTCGACAGAAATGGTACGTGACCCATTTTCTCAGGCCCGGACCTTTGAACAGGGATTGAGACATGAGATCAGGGCATCACTGATCTCCCTCAGCATTCCGACTTAGGAAGGAGTACTGGAGCGAGCCCTTTTGATCGAGAGCTTTCTTGCTGAGTCTACACCAGCGGCGAGACCCACCGCAGGGCGGTATGTAGCAGAGTGTTCTGCAGCAGACAATCGATGGATGACTCATAGGTCCAGGAATACCAGACCCTCAAGGAGACGACCTCAGGACACGGGCTCAGCAGTGCGGGGCACTCAGCACGGAGCCAGTCTTTCGAGAGGCATAAAGTGCTACGCATGCGGCGGGAAGGGCCACATGGCTCGTGACTGCCCAACCCGCCATACCGAGGAGCAGCTGACGGTTGAGGGGCCACCCAGGAAGAGGCAGAGGGTCGACTGTGGTGGTCTGCAGGGAGCATGAGGACGAGGAAGAGGAGCTGGCCGAGCAGCAGGTGGTGGGAGAAGCTTTGAGGTGCCACCACCACCACCATCAGGAGGTCCACCCTGACCACAGGGAGCTGGCAGGCAGTGACATGCACAGCTCCAGGCAGCGGAGGCCTACGACCACGACGCACCTGAGATGATTAGAGGTACTATCTGTGTATATTCAACCCTTGATGCAGTTCTTATAGACATAGGTGCGAGTCATTCTTTCATAACCGCTGCCTTTTTTCAGAGCTCAGAGATTCTGACAGAGCCGTTGGCTCGATCCTCATGGCTAGAGACTCCTACGGGAGCAGACTCGATGATTACGCACTGGTGTCGGCAGTGTGAGCTTACTCTAGGAGGTGAGACCTTCGGCTGGGATCTTATTGTATCAGTGTCGAGGCCTTACAATGTCATCTTGGGCATGGACTGGTTATCTACATTCCATGCTAATATTGACTATATTAGGCGCAAGGTGCGATGTGTACGCACCGACGGGAGCAGGTTCCCCTTCACAGGTGAGAAGGGAGCCTTCGCAGCACAGGATGGACTCTCATAGAGGAGAGGACAACCCATCACTCATCAGTTGGCTTGCCTCATCCTGGGAGAAGTTGACGTGTGGAGTCCTGGTTTTCTTGCAGTGGTGGATCAGTATGCGGATGTTTTCCCCGATGATGTCACAGGGCTACCTCCTCGCAGAGAGGTAGAATTTTATATTGACCTATACCACGGGATAGCCCTGATATCCACTCCAGCATATCGGATGACCCCCGCTGAGCGTCGAGAGATACGCGTACAGTTGGAGGACTTGTAGTGAAAGGGATTCATTCGACCCAGTGTTTCACCTTGGGCTTCCCCGATATTGTTCTCCAAGAAGGCGGACGAGAGCTTGCAACTTTGTGTCGACTATCGTTGCCTGAACCAGGTGACAGTGAGGAACATTTATCCACTATCGAGGATTGATGACCTCTTCGATCAGCTCAAGGGAGCACGGTGTTTCTCGAAGATAGACCTTTGATCAGGATATCATCAGCTTAGAGTTTGGGATGAGGACGTCCAGAAGACGACCTTCAGGTGTCAGTATGGCCATTATGAGTTCTTGGTTATGCCATTTGGCGTAACCAATGATCCAGTAGTGTTCATGGCCCTCATGAATTGGATCTTTCAGCCATACCTCGATCGATTTGTCGTGGTCTTCATTGATGACATTTTGATATACTCGACCACTGAGGAGGAGCACGCCTACCACTTACGGGTTGTATTGGATACACTCTGAGAGCACCAGCTTTATGGAAAGCTCTCGAAGTGTCAATTCTAGATACGTGAGGTCCACTTCTTGGGACACGTCATCTCTGAGGCGAGAGCTACAGTGGATCCTGTGAAGATCGAGGCAGTGCCAGCCTGGGAGCCACCCAAGAGCGTGGCAGAGGTGCGGAGTTTCTTGGGACTAGCTGGATACTATTGGAGATTCATGCCAGACTCATCCAGAGTTGTGCCACCACTATCAGCTTTGACGAAGAATGGGAAACCCATTGTATGGTCAGATAGATGTCAGCAGAGCTTCCAGGAGCTGAGACAGAGATTGACCAGCGTGTCTATCTTGAGGATTCCAGAGGAGAAAGTAGGATACATAGTCTACTGCGATGAATCAGGGACCGGAATCGGATGTGTCTTGATGCAGGAGTGGGCAGTGATCTCCTATGGATCACGTCAGTTGAGGCCACATGAGCAGAACTACGCTACCCATGACCTAGAGTTAGCAGCAGTGGTCTTCGCTCTGAAGACATGGCAACACTATCTGATGGGTGAGTGCTTTACATTCTATTCTGACCATCAGAGTCTCAGGTACATCTTCTCTCAGAAGGACCTGAACCTGAGACAGCAGTGATGGCTTGAGTTCCTCCAGGACCATGACTTTGAGATAATCTATACTCATGGGAAAGGGAACGCAGTAGCCGATGCACTTAGTAGAAGGACTGGAATTCAACTACTTAAGGAGGCGATAGGGCAGGTAGCCGCTTTGCAGATATCCTTCTTGGATAGAGATGGGGAAGCTTTCCTTCAGTCTCTCACGGTCACTCCTCCACTACTGCAGCGGGTCAAAGAGGCACAGCGTGGAGACGCAGACTGTGTGACACGACGTGCACAGATATCCTCAGGATAGACACCTGATGGTTTCTCCTTTGGAACAGAGCATGACGTCCATTTCAGAGGACGTACCTTGTTACCAGTTGCATTACGAGAGGAGGTACAGATAGAGTTTCAAACTTCCCCTTTGGTAGTACATCCTGGAGTGGCAAAGATATACTAGGATCTCAGACGACAACACTGGTGGCCGAGCATGAAGAAGGTTGTGGCAGAGTTTGTTTCTCGATGCCTCACCTGCCAGCAGGTGAAGGAAGAGAACCAGGTACCAGCAGGCGTGGCACAACCCTTGGAGGTCCCGGAGTGGAAGTGGGACGGTATATCTATGGACTTCGTGACTGGACTTCCACACACTTCCAGGGGTCACGACTCCATTTGGGTGATTGTCGACCGACTCACCAAGTCAGCACACTTCTTACCCATCAGAGAGCAGGGCTCAGTGGAGATCTTGGGACGTCTATACATTCAAGAGATTGTACGACTTCATGGTGTGCCAGCATCTATCATCTCCTATCGAGATGCTCACTTTACTTCTCGGCTTTGGAAAGGGTTGCAGGAGGCGTTCGGGATGTAGCTATGTTTGAGCACCGCCTTTCACCCTCAGACGGATGGTCAGACGGAGTGGACCATTCAGACTCTGGAGGACATGCTCCACGCATGTGTCCTCGAATTTGGTCGTAGATGGGAGGAACACCTACCCTTGGTGGAGTTCACGTACAACAACAGCTATCACTCCACCATCGGGATGGCACAGTACGAGGCGTTGTACGGCCGACCTTGCAGATCCTCCTTGTGCTGGACAGACCCTGGGGAGTCATCACTTGTGGGACTGTTGATGGTCCAGGCCACGACAGAGAAGGTTCAGATCATCCAAGAGCGGATGAGGACAGCTCATAGCCGGCATAAGTCATATGCTGACAAGAGGCGGAGGCCATGGAGTTCGAGGACGGTGACCACATCTTCTTGCGGGTCTCACCTCAACGTAGATTACGGAGATTTGGCCGAGGCAGAAAGTTGTCTCCACACTTCATCGGACTGTTCCAGGTCCTCAGCAGGATTGGCGAGGTGGCTTATCGCCTGGCTCTACCACCTCAGTTTCACCGAGTGCACGACGTCTTCCACGTATCTCAGCTGAAGATATACCTGCACAACCCGACGCATATCATTGACCATGGGGAGCTGGACATTGATTATGGGGCGACATTTACGGAGGTCCCAGTGGAGATCGAGGATCGACAGGAGAGGGTCCTATGTGGACGGTCGGTTCCTCTAGTACGCATCAGATGGCAGCATGGGAATCTCTAGGAGAGCATTTGGGAGTGAGAGGCTCAGATGCGTGCTCAGTACCCACATATGTTTCTCTGGTTTTCGATGTATCTTTATGGGGAGTAATGTAAAGATCCGTAAAATTCAAAGGAAATTTGTTCTTAATTTTCTTTGGGATTTTACAAACACGCGGTTTCTAATGGCACTTGATTCTGAGGCCCGATGTGCCCAGAATTTCTATCCGAAGATTAGCTCGGGTACGTTAAGTGAAAAAACGAACGAGAATTCCTAACTTTTGAACCAGTACTCGGAATCGAATTCTGAGGGCACCGATGGATTCCTAGAACTGGTAATTTCTTAGGAACTCCTTTTCCGGAGTTGCTTTTTCACAGGAGAAGTTGATAAATATTGTGGAAGTTAAAATAAAAATTTAACTACAATTTTTATTTTTTCTATGTGGATTAACCTTTGGGTGGAATTTGGGTAACTACCCAACTTCCCATGGGAGGTTATGAGGGGGGTGGGGCCCACACGAACCCCACCCCTTCATATTATTTAACCCCCCACAACTGACCATTAATTTTTGAGAACTTACTTTGTTAATTAAGTGAGTTAAATGTGAATGTTTGAATTTCAAAAGCTTGGGTTATGTTAATAAAATAAGTATTGAACTTATTTTATTTTTGGTTGGAATTCTGGTTGTGGGAGTATTTGGGAAAAAAGATTAGGAGCTTGAAGAACATCTTCCACTTCGATAAAGAACACGAAGAACGCGAAGAACGCCAGATTCCTCGGAGGTCGACGTCTTCTTCCGCGACGCGACTTCATCCTTCCGCAAACGCCTCCTTCCACGACAGTTATTTCTGCAACGAACCTCCGTTCAAATTACTGTAAAGGTAGGGTGTGTTGATTCAATTTTATTGAAAACAAAATTGTTCATTTTTCTATGGGCATTATTGGCTAAGTGATACCATATAACGCGGAAGGCGCGGGACAAACGAACACGGCCTGAAAACCCTCCGCTGGAAATTAATTCCTTTGGATTTGACAACCGGAGGTAGGGAATCTTTTATTGTTGAATATTTTCGTGTTTTCATCCGTTATCATTCCTTGTACTTTTGGACCACCTGTTACCAGATACTGAGAGGGGGCCGGACCGCACAAAAACGGCCGACCATCCACTCATTATTATCTTCCTTGTGGTGGAATGGGACGAGGATGGCGCGGTACCATCGCACCGCGCGGGGTCTTGCGGCAAGGTATGCGCGGCGCTGTCGCGCCGCACCTTTGAATAAAAAAAGAACCCGGAGCTGTCGTGCCGCGCTAGAGAACCCCAAAAAACCTCGTTGCCAGAGCGGGGCCGTGGCGGAGTGGTGCGGCGCCGTCGCGCAACGCCGGATAAACCAAGGCCACGGCCGGTTCCGGACCGCGGCGGAGTAGGGAGACCAGCGGTCGGTTCCGGGCCGCCGGCGTCGCAGCAAGGGGGACCGGCCATGCCGGTCCCGTGGCGGAAACAACCGGCCGGACAGGGGAGAAGCAGGGGGTTACAAACACTTGGCGTCCAGCTCAAGCGGCCCCGCATTATGGGGGCCGCGGTACAAAAACCGAGGGGCAGGCGCCCCCCCTCAACAGCTCTGCCGTTTGGCCGAGCCACTGGCCAGCGCGCCGCGCCCAGGCCGGGTCGGGCCATGCCCAAGTGGGCTGGACGCAGACCCAGTTCGGGTCGACCCGGTTCGGGCCGACCCTGGGGGTATCGGGCCAGGTCGGACCGGGCCCAAACCCCTTAATACTGAACCTCTTCCAGTGGGTTGCCCATAATATGAGAAATGGGCCTACGATCAACGCACCGTTAGTTGCGATGGAATCCTTGGATCACGGAAGTCGTTTCGGTATATCACACTCAAGGATTCAGAAAACTTTGGGTTTGGCCGGGTATTTTCGTACACGAAACCAACCGGGCCCTCGGAGCGGAAATGCTCATAACTTGAGCTCCGAACGTCCGATTGACGTGCAGTCGACTTTGATGGATTCCTCTTAGTGAGACTGATATTTTGGCTTACTCCGCCCGAGTTTTGGACACATGGGGAGTACGATCGGGTTGGTTTTGACATTAAAAACCAACCGGGCCCCTGGGACGAAAAAGCCAATAACTTCCAGACCGGGCGTACGATTGACGCGCCGTCTGTGACGTTGAGTTCCTGTTGACGATACAGAACTTTTGGATACATCAACTCCGGACTTTGTGTCAGTTTATGTATCAGCCTCTCGGCTCATGGATCGGACCTTCTCGAACAAGCTTGCTGTGTGCAAGAACCCTAGAGCTGGTTACGACTGCGACGATGAGGACTGTATAGAAATCCTCAGTGGATTCGACGGTGACGATTACAGCACTCAGAGATCCTACGTGGATCAGTGCTACCGATCCTATGTGGGTCCGATCCTGTGTGGGTCAGTGCTCAGCGGTTCTGTGTGAGCCAGCGCCTACATATCCTGTGTGGGTCCGATCCTATGTGGGTCATTGCGGGGGTTAGTTAACTATCAATCCTCTATGGGTCAATCCCTTCCTGGGTCATTGCCGGGGTTAGTACCTATCGATCTTTTATTAGTCCGACGACTTAGATGAATCAATGGATATATCTGATCATCTTTATCATCATATGAAGAAGTATACATGTGTGAGCTGAATCCTGTTTTGCATTCCGATGTGGATTGTGTTGTGCTATCCTGTGTGGATTTATGTTTTTCTTTCATGTGTGGACTGGGTTGTGGTTTCTTATGTGGACTGGGATGTACTTGGGCTCGGAGGTTGGAGAAAACTGGAACTAATGACTTAGGTATATGTATGGGCATATACCTAAGCAGTGTCGGATGTTACTTTGTGATTGTATCTTACTTTGTGAATTTTCCTTGTGGATTCTGGGAGACCTTCAGGGGTCTCAGGGTCCCTACTGAGTAGCTTATACTCACCCCTACACGGGCTATGCCCGCACTACATTTTGTTGGTTGTAGACGACGGACAACGCTGATCATAGTTGAGACTTGCAGAGCAGGACGATACCTAGAGGTGGACCACTGAGCGGGTCATACTTGGAGCGGACGTCGTGACCCGAGGAGCTGTGGAGGCTATCTGTACCCACCCTTCAGGTGGGATTTCAAGTGGACAGCTCGAGGCTGTGGATTTACTTTTAGTTGTTGTTTTCCCTTTCCAGTTGTACTTTAATTTCAGTTTTGGGTTTGTATTCTAGCCCATTTACCTTCCGCACATACTGTTCTACCCTGTTTCTACTATGTGATAAATTTTATTTCTTGCTTGATCTTTGGTGTTTGTTTAGATTACAAAGGCAATGCCTCCCCATTTTACTGGGATTTACGCCTTGGTGCTAGTCGCCAGCCCCTGTCCTATGGAAGGCAGGCTTGGGGTAGTCATGGCACGGGCCCCAAGGACAGGTCGTGACAAGTCAGGAGTCCAAGAGATGTTAGATACAGTTGCATTTAAGACTAGGTTATACCCCTAGTGTGGTTGGGAAGAATATTTTATTATTTATAGTTGTGTTCTTATATGATAATACATCCTATTAGTTAGGGAAGCTGACACATTATGGATTATGAGCCTTAGGGTGGTGTTTTACCCAACATCCCAATGGGAGGACATATGAATTACTACCCTATTTGGACCATGTCTCTTCTCTTGGTAGTCACTTGTGCTAGGTTGAATGTTGACTAGTTTTACACATATATGTGTGTATAGGGATGCAATGTCTGGTGTATTTTTACACAGATATATTTGTAATATAGTTTAATATGGAATAATATTGGCGTGACATGTATAGGTTGTGATCTCTTTTGGATCCTTACTCAGTGTAAGAGTTGTACTGGCTTGAGGTATAATATCTGACATATGATACACATTTTGAAAGATTTCATGGATCCCAAAAAACAGCATGTTTACATTCGTTATGTGGTTATAGTTTTTTTTTGGAATTTGGTCTATGTTGTCTTTCTATGCCTGGGTGACTACATGCAAGCCTTTTTGGAATGATATTCTTAGGATGTGTGGTGTTGGGGCAACGCGGCAATCCAATGGGGAAGTGGTAGAGGGGTACCCTTGAGAATCATTATTATATTCATCCTATTGTGTGCGATACAAGGTGAGAGTAACCACTGTTAGGATGGGAACATTGGATTCTTATTTAGGTAACGAGTTAGTGTGAATTTTCATTCACTATACTTTAGAATGCTTTCATTACATTTGAACTAGAAGCTCTGGGGAGTATCCAAATAAGTATACTATTAGAATCACCCTACATATATATATAAATGGTTTTCAGGTCACCATGAGAAGTTTGTTAATCAGTATTGTTACTAATAGTTTGGGTTTTCATGAGAATTTTGGGATTTTTTGTCACAATCATTTTACTTTCTTTTGGTATTTAATGTTTTTCCATTTAGTTGTAGTAGTTATTGCATGGCATAACATATGTGTATTTGAGATTACATTTAAATTGTTGTCTGAGCTAGAGTTGGTTTGGACTTTATTATCTCTCTATTTCTCATTTGTTCTCATGGAGGGTAATACCACCAATTTTTTTGATTACAATACCATCAGTGCTAGTCACAAACTCAGGGTCTACTGAAGGAGAGACTCGAGTGTCACTATCTCTCTTCTCTCATTACTGGCCTAGAAGGGGTACACATTGCAGGGAGGGGGTCATGAATCTTTTGATTTTTATAATACACATATACGTAAAATAAATTTTATTTGTATCATGTTTTATATTCTTGATATCATGATATAATCACAAAGACAAAAGATATAACAAATTAAGACACAAGTGAAGAAGAAAGCAGATATTACCCGAAGTGAATGATTAACATAGAATTCTAAAAAGCATGTAATATAATGTAATATTCATAACATATACGGTATGAGATAAATGAATATTTTACTATAAAAGATTTATAGTCAAGTGATATTTATTATATAGGGGGTTTGACCGATTACGATGAGTGTCGAGACACAAGGTTATAAAATTACATCTCAATTTTAATTTTCATGAGATACTTGCCTTATTCACCACTCACATATGTTGTGTGGTGTATATACAATCCACAAATGAATTATATATATTATATATATATATTTATTTATTGGTATTTATATATAAAGTTTTTGATATTTCATAAATGGGACTTATATTTCCAAATATTCGAAATTGGTAAGATAGTTTCTTCCCAGTCTTATTTCATTGAGACTCATGTTTTGTTATGAAGATGAACTATTTTTCAAGGTTAATATACTAAAATTTTAAATATTATATATTAAATATACTTTTTTTAATTATATTTTATGCTATATGAAATTAATTTTCATGCATGGTTTGTATGGTCCCAATTTACCATGTTGTATGATTTTGGTTAAACAATCTCATCGTATATTACGATTGTCTGTGATTATGCTGATATGGATAAAATCTTATTATACAACTCTCATGAAAAATAATTATATTTCTTATCCTCTATTTATTAATGATATGCTATTGTATTTTTTCCATTTTACCACACTTTTTTTATTAATATAATTAATATTATTTTTCTATGAATTTTTTACTATACTTCTCTAATCGGCTGGAAAGTAGTTTTATTGTATAAATCATGTTTTTTGAAGTGTTTTAATTTTTTTTCTTATGTTAGTTGATAAAAAATTTCAAGAAAAAATATTTTAAAAAAGTTTTATTATTTTAATAAATTCCATCAAATGTTTTAAAAGATAATATCAAAGAAAAATGTTTTTAATAAAGTTATAGGTTTTAATAAGTGTTTTTAAGTTGAAAAATATTATTTTCCTCACAAAATATTTTTAATGTTATTTAAAAATTATTTCCCATCACAGATGGCTTCCATTTTTGTTATGGATGCCTTAATAGAGAAATGATTCAACTATTCTATACCATTCTCTTCTTTAATGGATTCTGTTTTAATGGAATTATTTTTATGAAACTCGTTTATCTTTCAAGGGTTATCACCTTTTGTACCCAGCTGCATTTCCTCAGTTATTCTTTAGATGAAAAGATTTCAAAACCTACATTTTCCCATATTTTATGATATGATTACATGTTTATGATACCCATTTCATTTCATGTGTTATGACATGATTATTTATTATTTTTTGGGATATGTTAGAATTATTTCACTATGAGATGGGTGGGACCTATATCTCTATCCAATGAATTAGGTAATGATTTATATCTCATGAGAAACAATAATATGGACTTTTATTGTGAATGTTGAATTATAATATGGCCATAGTTGTGAAACATGACTACCAACATGGTATGCCAAGAGAAATAATACAACTAATATGGACATGTGTTTGAACCATGACTACCATGATGGTATGTGAAGTGAATCCATACTACTACGATTGCCTTGGTAGCAATTCTGTGGCTAACAGGGAAACCACTTTATATGATTATGTGTTTGACACATTTCAATGTCTCATTCCTTTATTAGGGTTTCATGGATTTTTTTAATTATTTTTTTATGATTCATTTCATATAAACATTAAATCATTATTCCAGGATTCATTTATAAGATATTTTATATGAAGGGTGTGATCTTCAATTTTTACTATCACGTTATCATATCCCTTTTATCATGCATATGCTCACATGTCTCCCTTGATTATCCTTACTGAGTATATGATCTCAAACATTTTTATGTCTCAATCCCCATGTTATAAAGATATGTATTAATTTTGTAGTGTCAAAAAAGGGCACTAGACATTAAGAACGTAGTGGGAGATAATGTATATCACATATGGATCATTTATTATCTTTTCATGTTTCCAATGGAACTATAATACAGTGGTCTTTGTGAATATGTTTTTATAATGTTCTATGTATTATACAGAAGTTCTGTAATGTTAATGTTATTAAAGTGAAGTTCACAAAAGTGGGTATCCGTGAAAAGGATTAGTTAACCTGTGGAATATAGTATGAGAAAACATTACTGGGAACCATAAAGACATGTCTAAGAATAACTATAAAGATATTGAAATGTACATGAAAATGTATGGGAGTTTTGGTAAAGGATAAAGTTATTGGTTTTCCAAAAACACAACCTTGTATAGAAACTGTAAAGACCTGTAATATTCATGGAAATTGTTTTCTTAATTTTCTTTGAGATTTTAAAAGAACGCATTTTATGATGGCAATTGATTTCGAGGCCCGGTGTACCCGGAATTTCTATCTGATGTTTAGCTCGGGTACGTTCAGTGAACGAATGTGCGGGAATTCCTAACTTTTGAACCAGTGCTCGGAATCAAATTCTGAGGGCACTGATGGAACCACAACACCTGTAATTTCTTAGTAACACCTTTTACAGAGTTGCGTTTTCACGAGAGAGGTTGATAAAAATAGTGGAAGTAAAAATAAAAATTTAACTACAATTTTTATTTTTCTATTAAGTGGTTTAATGCTTTGGGTGGATGATGGGGAAAACCACCCAACTTCCCAGGAGAGGTTATGAGGGAGGTGGGGCCCACACGAACCCCACCCATTCAACTTACCTATCCTTATATAACCCCTCCTTTAATAAGTTAAGTCGATTTAATTAAATGGGGGATTTAATTCAACTTTTCAAATTCAAATGGTTGGGTTATGTTAATAAAAAATGTGATGAACTTATTTTATTTGGGGTTGGAACCTTGTTGTGTGAGATTTGGGGAGGAAAAGAGAGGTCTTGAGGATTCTCTGTTCTTCGATGAAGAATGCGAAGAACGTGAAGAACGCATCGTCACCAACGAATAACGACGGCCTCCGACGAAGGGCGACGAAGAACGCCGAACCCTCGGAGAACGACGACGCGATGCCGTGTACCGCGACACCAACGATTACCTTTCTGTGATGCCTCTTCCACAACGTTCCTTCCGCGGTGATCCTCTTCTTCCATGGTGACCTTCATCTTCCACGACGGTTATCTCCGCGACAAAACCTCGTTCAACTTGTTTGATGAGGTAGGGGTTTTTTCATTTCTATTCAAGTTTACATCCGTCATTTCATTCCTCTTTCAATTGAACCGCCTGTTATCACATTAATGGGAGGAGGTCGGACCGCACAAACACGGCCGACACTCCTCCCCTCTTTTTGGTTATTGATATTGATGCGGCGAGAAAGGTGATGCGTTGCCAAATCACCGCGTAGTTTTTTTATAAAAGAAATAGTGGATAAGCGCGGCGCCATCGCACCGCACCGTTGGAAACAATAAATCAGCGGCGCTATCGCGCCGCGCCGTTGAAGACGAACCAAAGACATGGCGCCTTCACGCCGCGCCAGACAAACCAAGGCCGCGGCCGATTCCGGGCCATGGCGGAGCAGGGAGGCCGGTGGCCGGTTCCGGGCCGCCGGCGTCGGAGCAAGGGGGACAGGCCTTACCGGTACCACGGCGGCAACAGCCAGCCAGCCAGGGCGGGCCGGCCAGACAGGGGAGAAGCCGGGAGTTACAAACCCCCAGTGGCCAGCTCAAGTGGCCCCCATTATGGGGTCCGCCCTTACAAAAAATGTGGTGACAGGCGCCCCGCCCCCCCTCAAACGGATCATCCGTTTGGCCGAGATCCTGGCCAGTGCGCCCAGCGCGCGTTCCCAGGCCGGGGCGGGCTGCACCAAACATTCTGGGCCATGCCCAAGCGGTCCGGACCCGGACCCGTTTCGGGCCAACACTTGGGATATCGGGCCGGGTCGGCCCGGGCCCGAACCCCATAATACCGAACCTCTTCCGGTCGGTTACCCATAACATGATCTACGGGTCCCCGATCGATGCACCGTCAGTTGTGATGAACTTCTTGGATCGATTCAGTTGTTTTGGTATATCGCAGTCATGGTTTCAGAATACTTTGGGATTGGCCGAGTTGGTTCGTACACGAAACCAACCGGGGCCTCGGAGCAGAAACACTCATAACTTGAACTCCGGACGTCCGATTGACGTGCCATCGACTTTGTTGGATTCCTCTAAGTGAGATGGATCATTTGGGTTACTTCTCCCGAGGTTTGTACAAAGGTGGAGTACGGTCCGGTTAGTTTTTACTTAAAAACCAACCGAGCCCTTGGGACCAAAATACCAATAACATCAAGACTGGCCGTCTGATTGATGCGCCATATTTGACGCTGAGTTCCTATTGTCGATACAGAACTTTTAGATACATCAACTTCGGACTTTGTGTCAGTTGATTTATCATACTATTTTCTTGTGGAGTGGACTCTCCCCAACGAGCTTGCTGTGTGCGGGAACCCTAGAGGTGGCTGTGAATGTGACGATGACGATGGCTGTACAGAGATCCTCAGTGGATTTGACGGTGATGACTACAACACTCAGCCATCCTATGTTGATCAGTGCTACAGATCCTGTGTGGGTTCGATCCTGTGTGGGTCTGATCCTGTGTGGGTCAGCGCTCAGGGGTCCTGTCTGGGCCAGCGCCTACAGATCCTGTGTGGGTCTTATCCTGTGTGGGTCTTTGCAGGGGTTAGTTACCTATCGATTCTGTGTGGGTCAGATCCTTTGTGGGTCACTATAGGGGTTAATACCTATCGATCTTTTGTGGGTCCGATGACTTAGATGAATCAGTGGCTACATCTGATCATCTCTATCGTCATACGAAGAAGTATACCTATGTGAGATAAATCATATTTTGCTTTCCTATGTGGACTGTGTTGTGCTATCCTTTGTGGATTTATATTTTTCCTTCCTTTGTGGACTGGGTTGTGGTTTCCTATGTGTACTAGGTTTTACTTGGGCTCAGAGGTTGGATCGAACTGGAACTGATGACTTAGGTATATGTATGGGCATATACCTAGGCAGTGGCAGATGTTACTTCATGATTGTATCTTTTCATTGTGGTTATCCTTTGTGGATTCTAGGAGTCCTTCGGGGGTCTCTAGGTCCCTACTGAGTAGCTTATACTCACCCCTGCACGGGCTATGCCCGCACTACATTGTGTTGGTTGCAGATGACGGACAGCGCTGATCGCGGTTGAGGCTTGTGGAGCAGGTCAGTTCCCGGAGGTGGACCATTGGGCGGAACGTACTTGGAGTAGACGGCGGGACGCGATGAGATGTAAAGGCTATCTGTACTCGCCCTTTAGGTGGGACTTCCAATGGATGGCTCGATGTTGCAGCTTTACTTTTCAGTTGTTGTTTTCCCTTTCCAGTTGTACTTTACTTTCAGTTTGGGTTTGTATTCTGACCCATTTACTTTTATGCACTTACTATTGTACCAGTTTCTACTTAGTGTTTACTTCTACTGCTTGCTTGGTCTGTGGTGTTTGTTTACTTTACAAAGGCAATGCCTTCCCTTTTTACTGGAAATTAAGCCTTGGTGCTAGTCGCCAGCCCCTGGCCTATGGGAGGCAGGCTTGGGGTAGTCACGACACAGACCCCGAGGATGGGTCGTGACAAATTGGTATCAGAGGAGTTTGGTTCTACCACAGAACTCATGACTCTGATCTTTTTCTATGTGGATCAATAGTGTTAAGCGTATTGAGTATGGTTATCAGTCTAGGGATTCCAGTGTTGGTGCGGCAGCAGACGAATCCGTACACCAGGACCCTGACTTCTGATTTCTGACTTAATGCATGAAAACATTGATTGAATGTGTGTTTCTTGTTTTCATTGTGATTACTTAATATCAGCTCACTAGGAATACTTTTTGACCATGGCACACCTGTTTATTTTCAGGATGGCCCCACGACGGCAGAAAGCTATGGTTCTGAGAGTTGTGCGCGACGACAGCCCACCGAGCAACAAGGCCTCGGTACAGGGCCCTTTGACAGCAGAGCTAATGGTGGTACCGATACCCGCCGAGCCACCGATGCTACAAGCCCCAGCCGCTGACGATGCATGTCGCCTTAGTGAACTTCACGCGTTTCAGCGCCAGCGACCACCGAGCTTCCGTGGAGAGACAGACCCCCAAGGAACCGAGGACTGGCTGGAGGTAGTTGTTCGAGTTTTCAGGTTAGTGAGGATACCAGCAGACCTCATGGTGATCCTCGTAGTGAGCCTACTACACGCGGTAGCAGGAAGATGGTGGAGCATGATGCTCCAGGTGCACGATGAGGCATCTCTTCTATGGTCATACTTTGAGAGTCTCTTCCGCTCAGAGTTCATCCCAGCCACCCTCCATGTGGTGCGCACCCAGGAGCTTCTACAACTGCGGCAGGGCAGCTTGACAGTCGCCCAGTACTCGGTGAGATTTACCGATCTATCGCACTACTTTAAAGACATGGTATGGGACCCATTCTTCCGGGCCTAGACCATCGAGCAGGGATTGAGGTAGGAGATCAGGGCATTGCTGATCTCCCTCAGCATTCCGACATAGGCCGGGCTACTGGAGCGAGCCCTTCTAATCGAGAGTTTTCTTGCTGAGTCTACACCAGCGGCGAGACCCACCGTTGGGCGGCATTTAGCAGAGTCTTTTGAAGCAGGAAGTCGACGGATGACTCATGAGTCCAGGAAAACCATACCCTCAGGCAGAAAACCTTAGTACACGGGCTCAGCAGTTCATGTCACTCAGCGCAGAGCCAGTCTTTCGAGAGGCAGACAGTGCTACGCATGCGGTGGGCAGGGCCACATGGCTAGTGACTGCCCGACCCGCCGTGTAGAGGAGCATAAGACGGTTGAGGGACCACCCAGGAAGAGGTAGAAGGTCGACCGTGGCGGTCTGTAGGGAGTAGACAGATGAGGCAGAGGAGCTGGCCGATCAGCAGGTGGTGGGTGACACTTTGAGGCTCTACCACCACCACCAGGACGTCCAACCCAACCACCGGGAGCTGGCAGGAAGAGACGGGCACAACTCCAGGCAGTGGAGACCTATGACCACGGCGCACCCGAGATGATTCAAGGTACTATATGTGTCTATTCCACCCTTGCTTCAGTTCTTATAGACATAGGAGCGAGTCATTCTTTTATAGCTCCTGCCATTGTTCAGAGCTCTATGATTCTGACAGAGCCGTTGGCTCGATCCTTACGGCTAGAGACTTCTACGGGAGAAGACTCAACGATTACGCACTGGTGCTGACATTGTGAGATTAATCTAGTAGGCGAGAGCTTCAGCTGGGATCTTCTTGTAGCGGCGTCGAGGCCTTACGATGTCATCTTGGGTATGGATTGGTTATCTACGGCTCATGCTCTGATCGACTATATTAGGTGCAAGGTGTGATGTGTTCACACCGACGGGAGCAGGTTCACCTTCACCGGAGAGAAGGGATCCTTCGCAGCATTGGATGGACTCTCGCAGAGGAGAGAAAAACCTGTCACTCATCAGTTGGCTAGCCTCATCCTAGGATCTATTGACGTGCGGAGTCCTAGTTTTCCTGCAGTGGTCGATCAGTATGAGGATGTTTTCCCTGATGACGTCCCAGGGCTACCTCATCGTAGAGATGTAGACTTTTATATTGACTTATACCCCGGGACAACCCCGATATCCACTCCAGCATATCAGATGGCTCCTGCTGAGCTTCGAGAGCTACGGGTACAGTTGGAGGACTTGCAGGGCACGGGATTCATCAGACCCAGCGTTTCACCCTGGGCTTCCCAGATTTTGTTCTCTAAGAAGGCGGAGAGGAGTTTGTGACTTTGTGTCGACTATCGTCGCCTGAACCAGGGGACAGTGAGGAACAAGTATCTGCTACTGAGGATTGACGACCTCTTCGATCAGCTTAAGGGTGCATGGTGGTTCTCGAAGATAGACATCAGGTCAGGCTATCATCAGCTCAGAGTTCAGGACGAGGACGTGCAGAAGACGACCTTCAGATGTCGGTATGACCACAATGAGTTCATGGTTATGCCATTCGGCGTAACCAATGCTCCAGCAGTGTTCATGGCCCTCATGAACAGTATCTTTCAGCCATACCTCGATCGATTTTTCGTGGTCTTCATCGATGACATTTTGATATACTCGACCATAGAGGAGGAGTGCGCCTACCAATTGCATGTTGTACTAGACATAATCCGAGAGCACCAGATTTATAGAAATATCTCGAAGTGTCAGTTCTGGATATGTGAGGTCCACTTCTTGGGACACATCATCACTGAGGCAGGAGTTGCGGTGGATCCCGTGAACATGGAGGCAGTACTAGCTTGGGAGACACCCAAGAGCGTGACATAGGTGCAAAGTTTCTTGGGACTAGCTGGATACTACCGGAGATTTCTACCAGACTTCTCCAGGGTTGCAACATCACTCTCAGCTTTGACGAAGAAGGGGAAACCCTTTGTATGGTCAGACAGATGTCATCAGAGCTTCCAGGAGTTGAGACAATGATTGACCAGCGCACCTATCTTGAGGTTGTCAGAGGAAGGAGTAGGGTACATAGTCTACTATGATGTAACAGGGACCGAACTCGGATGTGTCCTAATGCAGGAGCGAGCTGTGATCGCCTATGGATCACATTAGTTGTGGCCGCATGAGCAGAACTATGCTACCCATGACCTGGAGTTAGCAGCAGTGGTCTTTGCTCTGAAGACATGGTGACACTACCTGATGGGCGAGCGCTTTACAGTCTTTTCTGACCTCCAGTGTCTTAGGTACATCTTCTCTCAGAAGGACCTGGTCCTGAGACAGCATTGATGGCTCGAGTTCCTCCAGGACTATGACTTTGAGATAGTCTATAACCCTTGGAAGGGGAACGTAATAGCTGATTCCCTCATCAGGAGGATGGGCATTTAGCTACTTGGGGAGGCGATAGAGCAGCTAGCCGCTTTACAGATATCCTTCGTGGATAGAGATGGAGCATCCTTCCTTTAGTCACTCACAGTCACTCCTCCACTACTGCAGCAGGTCAGAGAGGCACAACGTGGTGATGCAGACTGTGAGACGCGGTGTGCGCAGATATCCTCCGGATAGGCACCTAATGGTTTCTCTTTAGGAGGAGAGCATGATGTTTTATTCAGAGTATGTACCTTGGTACCAGTTGATTTGCGAGAGGAGGTACTGAGAGAGTATCACACTTCCCCTTTGGTGGTACATCCTGGAGTGGTGAAGATGTACTAGGATTTCAGATGACAACACTAGTGGCCAGCCATGAAGAAGGCTGTGGCAGAGTTCGTTTCTCGACGCCTCATCTTTCAGCAGGTGAAGGCAGAGCATCAGGTACCAGCAGGCTTGGTACAGCCCTTGGAGGCCCCTGAGTGGAAGTGGGACGAGATATCTGTGGACTTCGTGACTGGACTTCCACACACTTCCAGAGGTCACGACTCCATTTGGGTGATTGTCGACCGACTCACCAAGTCGGCGCACTTATTACCGATCAGAGAGCATGACTCATTAGAGATCATGGGACGTCTATACGTTCAAGAGATTGTATGGCTTCACGGTGTGCCATCATCTATCGTCTCTGATCGAGATGCTCGCTTTACTTCCCGGCTTTGGAAGGGGTTGTAGGAGGCGTTTGGGACACAGCTACGTCTGAGCACCGCCTTTCACCCTCAGACAGATGGTCAGACGGAGAGGACCATTAAGACTCTCGAGGACATTCTCCGCACATGTGTCCTCGACTTTGGTCGTAGCTGGGAGGACCACCTATCCTTGGTGGAGTTCGTGTACAACAACAACTACCACTCCACCATCGGAATGGCACCATACGAGGCATTGTACGACCGACCATGAAGATCACCGCTATGCTGGACAGACCCAGGGGAATCAGCACTTATAGAACCGGAGATGGTCTAGGCCACGGTAGAGATGGTCCAGATCATCCAGGAGTGGATGAGGACAGCTCAGAGCCGGCAGAAGTCTTATGCTGACAAGAGGAAGAGGCCACTGGAGTTCGAGGATGGCAACCACGTCTTCTTGCCGGTCTCACCTCGACGTGGATTACGGAGGTTTGGCCGAGGCAGCAAGTTATCTCCATGCTTCATCGGACCCTTTCAGGTCCTCAGTAGGATTGGCGAGGTGGCTTATCGCCTGGCTCAACCACCTCAGTTGCACCGGGTGCACGACGTCTTCCACGTATCTCATCTGAGGAGATACGTGCACGACCCGACACATATCATTGTCCATGGAGAGCTGGACATTGATGATGGGGTGACTTTTACGGAGGCCCCAGTGGTGATTGAGGATCGACAGGATCAGGTCCTACGTGGATGGTCGATTCCTCTAGTGTCCATTATATGGCAGCATAGGAATCTCTAGGAGAGCACTTGGGAGCAGGGGGCTCAGATGCGTGCTCAATACCCATATTTGTTTCCCTAATTTTCGATGTATCTTTATGGGGATGTAAAGACCTGAGTTGGGAGTGATGTAAAGACTCATAAAATTCAAGGAAATTTTTTTCTTAATTTTCTTTGGGATTTTAAAAGAAAGCAGTTTCTGACGGCACTTGATTCCGAGGCCCGGTATGCCCGTAATTTCTATCCGAAGTTTAGCTTGAGTACATTCAGTGAACGAACGAGCAGGAATTCCTAACTTTTGAACTAGTGCTCGAAATCAAATTCTGAGGGCACCGAAGGAACTGCAACACCGGTAATTACTTAGGAACACCTTTTTCGGAGATCCGCTTTCACGAGAGAGGTTGATAAAATTGTGGAAGATAAAATAAAAATTTAACTACAATTTCTATTTTCCATTATGTGGTTTAAATCATTGGGTGGAAGTTTGGGAAAACCACCCAACTTCCCATGGGAGGTTATAAGGGTGGTGGGGCCCACACGAACCCCACCCATTTGCCTTCCCTATACTTCCATAACCCCTCCTTTAATAAGTTAGGTTTAGTTAGTCAAATGAGGGATTTAATTCATCTTTTGAAATTCAAATGGTTGGGTTATGTTAATAAAATAACTGATGAACTAATTTTATTTGGGGTTGGAACCTTGTTGTGTGAGATTTGGGGAGGAAAAGAGATGTCTTGAGGTTTCTTTTTTCTTCGATGAAGAACGTGGAGAATGTGAAGAATGAATCGTCGCCAACGAAGAACACCGGCCTCTGACAAAGGGCAACGAAGAACGGCGAACCCTCGGATAACGACGACGCGACGCCGTGTACCGTGACGCCAACGATTCTCCTTCCGCGATGGTTCTTCCGTGACGTTCCTTCCGTGAAGATCCTATTCTTCCGCGGAGACCGTCTTCTTTCGTGGTGGTTATCTCTGTGATGAAACCTCGTTCAACGTGTTCGACGTGGTAGGGGTTTTTGCGTTTCTATTCATGTTTACTTCCATCGTTTTATTCCTCTTTCAATTGAACTGCAGGTTATTGCATTAACGGGAGGAGGTCAGGCCGCACGAACATGGCCGACACTCCTCCCCTCTTTTGGGTTTTTGATATTGATGTGGTGAGCAAGGCAACGCGGTGCCAAAGCACCACGCAGTTTTTTTGTAAAAGAAAGAGCGGAGAAGCGCGATGCCATCACACCGCGCCGTTGGAAACAATAAATCTGCGGCATCGTCATGTCGTGCCGTTGAAGACGAACCAAAGATGCAGTGACTTCACGCCGCGCTGGACGAACAAAGGCCGCAGATACTTCTGGGCCGCGGCAGAGCAGGGAGATCGGCGGCCGGTTCCGGGCCGCCGGCGTCGGAGCAAGGGGGACCGGCCTTGCCGGTCCCGCGGCGGCAACAGCCGGCCAGCCAGGGCGGGCCGGCTGGACAAGGGAGAAGTCGGGGGTTACAAACCCCCAGTGGCCAGCTCAAGTGGCCCCCATTATGGGGGCCACGGTTACAAAAACCGGGGGGTAGGCGCCCCACTCCCCCCTCAAACGGCTCGGCCGTTTGGCCGAGCTCCTGGCCAGCGCGCCCAACGCGCGTGCCCAGGCCGGGCCTGCTGCCTGGTCGGGCCGGGCCGCGCCAATCGGGCTGGGACGCGCCCAAGCGGGCCGGACCCATACCCAGTTCGGGTCGACTAGGTTTGGGCCGACCCTGGGGTATCGGGCAGGGTCGGCCAGGGCCCGAAACACTTAATACCGAACCACTTCCGGTCGGTTTCCCATAACTTGAGCTACGGGCCCCCGATCAACTCACCGTTAGTTGAGATGCGATCCTAGGATTGAGACGGTCATTTAGGTATATCGCATTCAAGGTTTTGGAATGCTTTGAGTTCAGCTGGGTTGGTTCTTACACGAAACCAACCGGGCCCTCAGAGCGGAAATGCTCATAACTTGAGCTCCGGACGTCGGATTGACGTGTCGTCGACTTTGTTGGATTCATCTAAGTGAGATGGATCTTTTGGCTTACTCCGCCCAAGGTTTGGACGCAGGTGGAGTACGGTCGGGTTTGTTTTGACTTAAAAACCAACAGGGCCCCTGGGATGAAAAATTCAATAACTTCCAGACCGGGCGTCTGATTGATGCGCCGTCTGTGACGCTGAGTTCTTATTGACGATATGGAACTTTTGGATACATCAACTCCGGACATTGTGTCAGTTGATGTATCATACTCTCGGCTCTTGGAGCGGACCCTCCCGAATGAGCTTGCTGTGTGCGGGAACCCTAGAGTTGGCTGCGACTGCGACGACGACGATGGCTGTACAGAGATCCTCAATGGATTAGATGGTGACGACTACATCACTCAGCGATCCTACATGGATCAGTGCTATAGATCCTGTGTGGGTCCAATCCGGTGTGGGTCAGCACTCAGTGGTCCTGTGTGGGCCAACGCCTACAGATCTTGTGTGGGTCAGACCCTGTGTGGGTCATTGCGGGGGTTAGTTACCTATCGATCCTATGTGGGTCAGATCCTTTGTGGGTCATTACGGGGGTTAGTTCCAATCGATCCTTTGTGGGTCCGACGACTTAGATGAATCTGTGGCTATATCTGATCATCTCTATCGTCATACGAAAAAGTATACCTGTGTGAGCTGAATCATGTTTTTCTTCCCTATGTGGATTGTGTTGTGCTCTCCTGTGTGGATTTAGATTTTTCTTTCCTGTGTGGACTGGGTTGTGGTATCCTGTGTGGACTGGCTTTTACTTGGGATCAGAGGTTGGAGTGAACTGGAACTGATGACTTAGGTATATGTATGGGCATATACCTAGGTAGTGTCAGATATTACTTAGTGATTGTATCTTTCCGTTGTGGTTAGATTCTGGGAGACCTTCGGAGGTCTCAAGGTCCCTACTGAGTAGCTTACACTCACCCCTACAAGGGCTATGCCCGCACTACGTTGTGTTGGTTGCTGATTACGGATAGCGCTGATTGCGGTTGAGGCTTGAGGAGCAGTTCTGTTCCCGGAGGTGGACCACTGGGCGGAACGTACTCGGAGTAGACGGCGGGACCCGAGGAGCTGTGTAGGCTATCTGTACTCACCCTTCAGGTGGTAAATCTAGTGGATGGATCGACGTTGCGGCTTTACTTTACAGTTGTTGTTTTACCTTTCAAGTTGTACATTACTTTCATTTTGGGTTTGTATTCTGGCCCATTATCTTTTCTGCACTTACTGTTGTACCAGTTTCTACTTAGTGTTTACTTCTACTTGTTTCTTTCTCTATGGTGTTTTTTTACTTTACAAAGGCAATGCAATCCCTTTTTACTGAAAATTATGCCTTTGTGCTAGTCTCCAGCCCCTGGCTTATGGGAGGCGAGCTTGGGGTAGTCACGGCACAGGCCCCGAGGATGGGTCGTGACAGAAACTACATGTGGATCTGGATTTGGAAAAAATGTACATAGGGGTAACAACTCTGACAACGTGTTCTAGGCCCGACTTGATGTAACCTGGAACAGAACAATGGAACATTCTTCACTCATGTTTTGACATTATGGGGGGATATGCTTTGGGAATTCATAAAATAAACATGAATAATCATGAATGATTTAAATATAAATTCTCTATGAATAACTAATGATAAAACTAAGGTGTCATAGATAAATAGTGTGTCATAATTAATATATTATAATAGTGGTTTTTCATTATTATGTGGTTTGACACTATGAAAACTATTTCTTAATCTATAATTTTTGTTTTTAATAAATGAATAGAAGCTAAAGGAACCCTGGAAATGATGATTTTGATGGATAATGCAATGAATTTACTCATAAAACACTGTATTCTATGGGATCTTTAATGAAAAAGATTATATCTACTCTCACAGATATTTATCTATCTATGAATCATGAAAAGAAACAAATGAGAAAAAGAGGGAACAAAATTCTTTTGATTCTTTCATGTGGAAAATTCATCCTTCTTTTAGGGGTTTTTATGACCTACATATTTCATAACAATGGATCTGTACTACTTAAAATATATTATATGTTCCCCAATGTTAGGATCATGGGAAAGTTATTCTGTCTATTTATTGGTTAGAAGGAAAAGTAGAACAGTGGTGAACTTTAACCAAGAATATGTGATAGAAAGATGAAATTGAATTTACGGTTTGTGGAATGTTAAAGATCATATTTTCAAATAGGTACTTTACTCAGATTCATCATACCAAGATGGTGAATGTGTTCCTTGATTAGATGTAATGGGATAATGTATATTTTGGAACTTGTAACCATTATTTCACAAAGTTCGTGAGATATAGTTTTAGAATTATCATACATATTGAAATTAATGTTGATTGGTTCTTTACTGGATTAAAGCCATGTCCCATACATGATTTATCAATAAGAAACTATATTATCTAAGAAGATATGTTTCATTGTACATCCATGGTATATGTATATTTTTTAATCACATATCAATATCATGGTTGTAACAAGAAAATGTATATTTATTTTAACAATAAATCTAAAAACCATGATGAATGGATTATGATATTTACTATTCACTCTTATTGTGGACATAACCAAGGAGGAAATTGCATTAAGGGGTCTAATAAATGTTTAAAGTATTAAGGGAAGTCCATTGGTCAATTTCTTACTGATTTGATAGTATGAAGATTGAAAATAGTGGAAATAAAGATACATACAGTGCGCCTCCCATGCTTCAATACAACAAAGAGTAAGAAGAATAGGAATTATTATAACCATTTCCCAACCCCATGGTATGTTGATGGAAACGACATAAAAAATATTTTAAGATGAGGATAAAGGGAAATATCATGAAATTTATATTTTTTATGTGGTGTGTGACAATGATGTGGCGAGAGGTACACTTAATATCTACTCTAGAAATTCTATTATCTTATTTTATTATAGATCATTCCACTCATTAATATTTAATAAAATTTTTAATGGTTTTAAGATTCCACCAAATGATTATTTCCTGAATTGGAAGTGAAACCACCAAATGGTATAATGATTGAATCCCATGTCTATGAATCATCTCTAGTTGATGTTTGTTGGAATTTTCGTCATGAAAATATTATCATTCATCATTGTTAGAATATTATGTCATCTTAGGCATCAATTGTATATTTTATCATAAATTAAAAATCAAATGTTGAGTAAGGGAAGTAATATTTGATATTTCAATTCCTCTAATAATCTTACATAAATGTGTTGATAGGTACAATCATACTGTGGAGATTACATCTAATGTCTGAGTCTTAATTCCCTTTCAGAAGGGTTGTATGTCTTAAATGGCTGGGGTTAAAATAAAAATAATTGAAATAACTATTGATACAAATTTTTTGATGCATTATAGGAGGAGTTTCACAGCCTTCCACCAAAATATTATTTTTAGCTCTCAATAGAACTCTTACATGGATCCACTACAATTTCAATGACTCTATAAAGAATGGCCCCAACTATGTTTCAAGAATTGATGAAGAACATTCAAGAAAACCATGAAAATGGATTTTTTTAGTCATGTGTGTTACCATAGGGTTCACCTTTTATTTTTAGGAGAAAAATTTGATCAACGTGACTCTACATTGATTACTGGTAGTTGAACAAAATCACAATCCAAAACAAGTATCATCTTCCACGTATTGATGACTTGTTTGATCAAATTCATGTTGATCAACATTTTTCCAAGATTATCCATCAATATAGATATAATCAATTGGGGATGAAGAAATAGGATATAAACTATACATCATTTGGTATATGTTATAGAAACTAGGAATATATAGTAGCAACATCTGGTCTTACTAGTTCCCCTGATAACATCATGGAATAATTGAATAGAGTATTTATAGATTACCTGGATTAGATTGTGGTATTCTTTATAAATAATATTCTTATCTATTAAATGTGTAAGGAAGAGAACAAATATCAAAAGATAATTGTAATAAATACCCTATTTAAGGATAGACTATATTAAATATTTTCAAATTATTAATTCTTGCTATAAATGTTTTCCTTTTTTGGGTATCTTAATCAATAGAGATGGTATAATAGTAGATCTATATATGATAAAGGATTTTTAATGTTAGACTAGACCATCAAATGTGATTGAGATCCCAAGGATTATTGATTTAGAGGGATATTATTTATTTTCTTTGGAAAATTTCTCATGAATATCAAATCATTTGACCAAGTTAACAGTGGAATGATTTTCATGTAATTTAAGAAGATATTGGTTAGTGCACCTTTTATTTCATTACCCTATAGTGGGTGTGTGTTTATGATTTATTGCTATGTATCTATAATGGGATTGAGATGTTATATTATGTAGAATAACAAGGTTGTTTATCCTACCTCATGGTAGATAAATATTCAGGAGAAAAAAATTTCCAACTATTTATTTAGAGTTAGCATGGGTATTTGTGGCATTAATGATATTAATGAATTATAATTATAGAGAAACATATTATATATGTACTGATCATAAAAGTATGAAATATATATTCACAAAAAGATGTTGAACAAGTTCTATATATGGTTATTATATATTATAAAGGATTATGATTTCTCAATACATTTTCACCATAGAAAATAGAACAAGGTGACCGATTCTTTGAGTCAAAAGGATCATCCTATATTATCCATGATTTGGATCACAAAATATCACATATTTATTTATTTTAATATGATGTATCTAGAAATATATAAGGAAAGAGAAAATTTTATCATTCCCAAATGAATGTTAAACCCTCAATCCATGTAAAATTTTTAAAGGAATAAAAGGAATGTGTAGATATATTGAACAGTAATAGAAGTGTTACTGAGTTTAACCTTGATCATGATGGAATTTTAAAGTTCATGAACCTTGTATGTGTTCCTTCCATACCAGATTTGAAGATTATTATTTAATAGAAACCTCATAGTTCTTCATTATCTATTCCTCTTGGATCAATGTAGATGTATACATATATGAATGAATTCCTCTTGTGGGATAGAATGAAGAGAGAGACCACATAGTTTATTTGTCAGTGCGTGGATTTCTAGCAAGTTAATGCTAAAAGAAAAACGTCTAATGAGATTTTTCACACATTACCAATACTAGAATATAAAATTGAGAACATCACTCCATATTTTTTTAATGGACTACTCATAAACTCTAAAGGATTTAATGTGATATAGGTCGTAACTGATCTCCATAATATGGTAACACACTTTATCACAAACAGAGATATATTTTCTCAAGAACAATTTGACATCATATACATTAAGAAAGTGGTAAGGTTACATGGAGTACCACATTCCATTATTTTAAACCCTTATCTAATGTTAAATACAATGATATAAGGAAATATTGCATAATAACATGATATGGAAATCAGTTTCATCACTACTTATCATCTTTAGAATTATGGTAGTTCTGAAAGAACAATTCAAACCATAGAGGATATTTTTTGATCATGTTCTCAGGATTTAAAAGGTGGTAAGGATCAAATCATTCATCTAGTTGATTTTTCATACAATTAGGGATTTCAATCAATCATTTAGAGTGAAAATTATGAATCCATCATTGGGATGAAATTTAATGCTCAAATGTTCTGGGCGGAAGATAAAAAATGTAATTTATTGCGACTTAAAATCACTGAAGAAATGGTAGGTAATGTTATATCCATTTTTCTACATATCAAGAATGCTCAAAGTCAACAAAAACGTTTTGTTGATAATCATCAGGTTAATCTAGAATTAGAAATTGGGGAGAAGGTGATTCTATAAATTTCTCCCTAGATGATAGAGATTTCTGAAGAAAGAGAAACCATGGAATACGTAAATTGGTCCCTTTCTGATTAATGATCGTTTTGGGATAGTATACAATATCATGAAACTTCTATAAAATATATATCAATATTATGATATGTTAAATGTATCTCTCTGAAGGAAGTTCATATTAACCCTATGCAAGAATTGATCTTAGAGATCATATTGCTAGACTAGGAAATTTCTTATGAAGAATAACATGTTGAAATTATGGATTCTAGAGAGAATGTTTGGAAAAACAAAACCATAGACCAGGTCACTATTTTGATGATAAATGACCAATTAGAGGAAGCATTATGGGAAATTCAGGATACAATGAAGTAGAGGTAACCTTATTTTTTACCTGAATGACAAATTTCTAGGGAGAAATTTATTTCTAGAGGGGTTGAATATAAAACCCCAAGTATTTATGAACATTTTTTATTCAAAGTATTTAATTTTTATCAATTTCATGAATTTCACTATTTCAAAAATTCCTTTCACATGGAATTGACATGTATTATATTATAGACAACACTGACATATCATATGTTACACGCAATAATGAGCTTCTTTGAAACATCATTTTATAGTTATAATAATATAAATGAGGTAGTTATTACCAAGCCATTAATCATAGTAATATAAATAGAAATAACTAATTTTCCTATATTTTTTTTAAGGGATTTATATAAATATTACATATTTATAATAGAAAATATACTATTTGGTAAAGTATTTATATGTTAAAAAATACTATATTCTTAAAAGATCTACTTTTCATGACTTTATATGAAAAAAATTAAATTAATTTTAGATACAATTATAAATTTAATTTCATAAAATAAAAATAATTTTGGAATTTATATTGTTTAAATTGTCTTTGGGTGAATTATTTGGATTTTTCCGAGAAACATCAATTTTGGATGAATAGTAATAAATAATGAATTTAAATTCAAGACTATTTTTTCATATAATATAAGTATAAAGGTCAATTATAATTTTAAATTGTTTCAGAGTTTAATTCGATTTTATTTTTACAAAATTACTCAAATTTATTTCATTTCAATCAATTTCAATATTAAATTGGTTATAAAAAAACTGAATCCTTTTGGATGATTTTAAATTAAAACACTACATTATCATCCCATCTAAAGGATTAAATTTAAATTTATTTTTTCCAATTATATTATTGGTATTTTATAAAAATTGAGTCAATAATATTAATCAAAATAATTTTTTATTTATAATATGTCTGAGATTTTTTTACTAAAGGGTTTTTGAAAGTAACTATAATTCATTAGAACGATTATGGTAAAATAATTCTTAAAATGGGACTGATCCTAAATATTAATGGCCCAAATGACATAGAAACATGTTTAAGTTCTATTTTGTGGCCATATTTAGATCGTATAATCTGTTGGGATGAATTGGGACCATTATGAAAGTGACATTCATGGAGAAAACATTGGGGGAATACCCATTCCCAAAATATACAAGAGTGCCACTCCTCCACTATAAAAAGACATTCACTCCTCCCACTTCCTCAAAACTATCTTGACACATTGACAAAACAATATCTTCCAAAATATATCTTTAAAAACTATCCCCTAATCATAGAATATTCCACTTGGGAAAAAATCGAACCATGTAATCCCTTTGGTGGAAACCAAAATGATTTAACCAACTAAGAGGTAACATCCATCCTTAGGCTCCATTCACTCATTTTCATGCTCCACTAAATCAACAATACTTATTCCATTCATATAAAACAATAACATAATAATATAGATATTTAAATGTTTTTATTTCATCGGTTAAAACTATATTTATAGAGACTTCCATCTAATGCTTTACAATCATACATTTGATTTATAGGGTGAACTGCCGCCTCAAGAAATAATTACTGTTCATTTTTTGAATTACAACCTTTCAGTTTTGGGAATTATGATCGAAACGTAGTATATATATGATATATATTATATTCACTATGAAATTATGTTTCTATAATTACTTTATGTAACATGAATTTGTACTTTACATCTTTTAAAAATATGATAATATCATTTGTGGGCATGTGGAATAACGCCTCCTAAAAAAATGTGATTAATTCACACTCTACATGGTATGCATTAGGGTTTGGTTTTGTGAAATTATATTATATGCAATATATAATAATTCTACATGAATTGTTATATATTTTTATATATAATTTACATTCTTCCATTCATATGAATATAAAATTAAAATAATGTTCTTGCGTAAGTACGACCTACCATCTCAATGAATATTATATTCCATTTCATACCTCTATATTCTATAAATTGGTATTAAAAACAAATATTTAATATAAACTGTACTTATATCATGGTTTAAATTATTAAAATCATTATATATTTATATTTACCAATGTTATAACAAATTAATACACACGTGAATAACAAAGTCAGTATTACCCGATATGATACATTAACATAAAATTGTTATAATGTGGGTAATATAAATTAATAATAAAACTATATATTGTTTTATATATAATAATATGAATCTTTAAAATATTTATAATCAAATTATATTTATTATAAATAGGTTTTTAAAGAGTTTGACAAGAGTCAAGATACAAGGTAAGAGAATTGCATCCCTATTTTTGTTTTTGTGAGATTCATTCTTTTGACCACTCACATATTATATATGGTGTATAAACAGACCATCAATGTATTATATCACTATTATATATTAATTTATGGGGATTTAATTATCCATTCAATTATATTTCTTTCAGAGGGTTTGTCTTTCAAATGTTACCAAATTAGTATGATAGTTTTTTTCTGAATTTCCTTCTTTCAGAATCATGTTTTGATACACACATATATTAATTTTTTATGTGTATATACATCGATTAGAAATTTAATATAATAAATATTTTTAAATTAATTATATTTTATACACTATCTATATAGGAATTATGATCTCATTTTAAATTATTTTGGTTAAACAATCTCATCGTTTATAGGGATTTCTTATGATTATGATTTGATTGATATAATCCTCTAATCTATCTCTCAGAACCATAAATAGGTTTTTTATCCTAATATTATTCATGATAGATAAATGTTTTAGAATAATTATTCAAATATTTTTTAATTTAAATATTTATGGAATTTTTTTAATAAATTTCTAATTGTACATCTCTCTTTAGTAAGAAATATATTTTATTTTAAAAACATTATTTTCAAAAATGATTTCAAAATATGTTTCCATGTGATCTTTGAATATAATTTTCCAAGAAATAAGATTTTATATATTTTATTCTTTTATATGCGTCCATGCTTGGTTTTAATATCTATTTCAAAGTCTTTTTTATAAAATGAATCTTACTTTAGAAATCATTTTTCAATAATGATATTATATTTTCCTCACGAAATGTTTTAAAATATCATTCAATAGTATTTTCCATATAAGATGACATCCATTAGTGACAATCATTATTTATTGGGAATTGAATCAATTTTTCTATTCACAATATTTTCATTAATGGTTTATGATTTTATGTCATGATGTTTATGAAACTAGTTTCTCTTTCATATGATATATTCTTTTGAAACCTACTTCTTTACACAGTTTAATTTTATAGTGAAATTATTATGAAACATATATCTTTTTCCATAGATTGGATATGATTACATGTTTATGATATCCATTTCATGTCATGGGTTATTTACTGATTATTTATTATTTTTTGGAACATGTATGTATGATTTTATTATAATATGGGTGGAATTAATTTATCCCTCAAATGAATTGGGTAAAAAGTGATATCTTATGAGATAAACTAAGATAGTCTCGAAAGTTATCCTTGAATACTATGATGTTGATGGGAGATAACCATGACACCAATTTGGTATGATGAGTGAAATCATAGTACTAATAATTTCATAAGATTGAACCATTACATCATTGATGGCATGAGGATTGAACCGATACTATTAAGATGGTCTTGTTAGTTGTTCCATGACTACAATGTAAATAATTTTTAGTTATTATGCATCTAACAAAATTCAATGCCTTATTCATATGTTATGGGTAAATGGATTGTTTTATTTAGTTTCTTATAATTAATTACTTATTAACTTAAAATCATTATTCCATGACTCATGTATTTGATCATTGATATGAAGGGTATGATATTCTATTTCATTGTTCATGCTCTCATACCCCTATGAACTAGCTTATGATAGCATGAGTCCCATCTATAACCTTATTAATCTTCTGATCTCACACCATTTTATGATTACATACCAATTTTATGATGATATTTATTATGTATAATGTGTCTACTAATGGATATGGTCATAAAGAACCTCGTGGAAGATAATGTATCATACTTATATAATAGTATTTATGTTTCAATGTTTTCAAAGCCACTAAACCACTACACTCATTGGGTGTTTGTTTGTATATATTTTTATTTATTACACAAAATTTATCTAATGTAAATGTTTGAATAGATAATTCACTTTAATAATGTCATAACCTCCAACCACATCCTCCTCCCTCAAATGGGAAACAAAACTATTTATCATGTCCATGACAATCTATTTCCCTGCGAACAGACAAAATTCATTTTCTACAACTACTTGTCAGGTATTTATGTAATGATTAAATTAATGGTTATATGTTAAATATCTATTATAATTATTATTATTTAATTATAATATCACATATTCCTTCTTCAATTCCAATCTATAGAGAATATGATAACATAACCCGTGTGTATAATGGACTAAAACATCACAATGTGATGTGATTTTTTTAACTTACACATTACATAAAAGTTAATAGGGATTAATTTAATGTTTAAAATTTATCATTTTGTCATATTAATAAATTTTTAAAATATATATTTCATATAAATTCATAACATTATATCTATTAAATAAATGATAATGTTTCCCGTGTGTACAAGATACTGCTACCTCGCAGATCAATGGAATTAGTTTTTATTACTGCCTAACATGGATTTTTCTATGAAATTTTATATAAATAAAATATTTTATATTTATTATATAATATAAATAATATAAATAACTCATCACTTCTTTCCAACATGATCATTGAATATTATAGACTTTACTCAAGCGTATGTATGACATATCATCTCCATGATTTTAATGTAGTTCAATTTTCAAAATTTTATCTCATTTATGGTTATAAATGATTAATATATGTATTAAAAGAGTAATTATTTCTTTATTATCATTTTTGTCCTGATTAAATAACTATCACTTTTAGCTTTTTCAACCTACAAAATTAATTTTGGATGCATGAGATGCTTATTGTTAAAAGATCCGATGAGGGATTAATTGGTTTTGTAATTGAATATGATATAGTAAAAACTTAAATAAATGGAATGATAAAATTAAATAACATTAGTAATTTATTAAATAATTACAACAACTATATTTTTCAGGAAAAAGAGGAATATACTTGATGGTTTAGCTCATTATCGTCTGAAAACATCTTTATATGAGACAGATGTTATTTTATGTACCTAACATTTTTTAAATTGAGTATATATAGATAATTTAAATATTATATCAGAATTAATTAATAATTGATTTTTTTATGTTAAAATTAATTTTATTTTTTCATGGGATTTTTAATTCAAATATTACCTTATCAGAATATATTTATGGTTCAATATCATTTAATTCACAATTGTTTCTTCATATTTTTCCATTAAATAAAATTTTGTAGTCATTAAATAAAAAAAATTACATTTTATTAACATAATTTTATTCATTAACCATTCACATAATTTTTCAATTTTTATATGAATATTACATAAGGATATTGAGAATTGTTTTTGGAAAAAACAAATTCATTTCTTTTAGAGAATAATTCCCTTTACAATCATTTTCCATGTTATTGAAAAATATTTTATAAAAATAATTGATACTATTATATGATTGCTAAAATAAATTATTTCTCATGTTTTATGTTTTATTAAATGGTTTAAAAATAACATTCTTGTCATTTTATGAATGATCTACTACAATAATTTTAATAAAAAATGTGAAATGAATCGATTTTTAATATGAACAACATGGATAAAATTTTCTCATATCATGACTAGTATTTAAGAGGAGTATTATTTTATAATATTACAAAGAAATATTCAATTTAATGGATTTATAAATTTTTTATGAATATTAGTTTTTATCAAAACTTATTTCCAAAAAAGAAAGGTAATTTTCCTCAAGAAGATTTTTATTATTTGTAAAAGTATTTATATTCATCAATTAAAATATTATTTTATATGATAGAGTGATTGTAAATTAATTATATATAGAAAAATAATATATATTACTTTATTATTCTCACTTACTTTGATGGGTTAAGACATTATTTATGGTCATTACTGAAATTCCTTAATTATGAAGCATTTTTTACTATGATATGATGTAATAAAATGAATACAATTTTATTTACCAAGTTAATTATTATGTTTGATCCTTAGGATTTCTTTTCATATTTTGAACACATATAAATTTATAAAATACCATTTTGATATGTTGTCCTGAAATTATATATACCTACAATTTGTTGTGAAATATTTAGTCTCATGAGATGTCATATATGGAATTAGCAATGTAAAAAACTCTATTATTAGAATATTTTGACAATGTGATGTTTTATCGAAAGTTGTCATTGAAATATGTTAATTTAATATTTTATATTGATGAAATATTTCATATGATTCTATGATATTTTGATAAAATGTTATTTGAGTCACTTTTACATTTGAAATCTAATCTGCCTTCTCTTTCATGATATCATGTTTTACCTTTGACTCCCAAGTTATGTTTTCTTATCATATTTATTACCTTACATAGATTTCTATTTCAACCAATTATTCTTATACTAACCACCTTCAATAGAATGTTTTATTAGATCAAATGAATTCTAGGGTCAAATTATAGAGAAAAAAAGAATTTTATATTTTATTTTCATTTGTTTGCATTATGAATCTATTCTACAAAAGACACTGGGCCTCTTGATCTTTGGGATTATACATTTGGGATATATATGTTTAAAAATAATTTAATAATATATATAAATGTATTGCCTCTCTATATTCATTATTGTAGATAGAATATTTTCATATTATTGTTATTTGTAAAAAATAAAATTAACTTAATATCTACATCAAAATATTTTTTAAATCAAATATTTTAAATGTTAAGATAATAATTCAATTCTTAATGAGTGTATCAATCTTAATCAAATATTTTATATGGAAGGATCAATAATTTGTGAACCTTAGATTATTTTTGTGTTCCAATACTCCATTAAATACATATTTCTCACTATAATAAACATTAACCCTTGAAATATAAAATTTAATATACCCATTGATAATTTAATATACATTAAACTAGAAAAACACTATATGAAATAACATACCAATATTTATACTCACTAGAATGGAATAATTAATCAATTGTTTGGATAGTTAATAAATTAATCGAGTTGAATGTAATGATAATATCAAAATAAAAATCAGGAAATAATGATACAAGAAAATATGAGGTTTTTAGATAGATATACTAATGGAGAAATTATTAGAAGAAAAATTAAAGAAATTATAAGGGAAGTAAAGAACTATTTTTCTAAAAAATATAATTATCATAAGAACATGATTAATATAACTAGATAATTTAGGAGGGTATAATATTGTAAGAGTATAATTTCATTAAAATTTGAATGAAATTACTAAAATCTTTACACTATTACAAATAATCAAAATGGGAAAATATGTAATGGAATAATTGAAGAGTGGATTATATTTTTTGTGAACTAGATTTTGAAAATTCCTCATATACATGAATTTTTTTTCACACCAAATTTACTCCTCTTGTAATGGTGTTTCAACCCTTGGAGTTGAGAATTGCATAATGTAGATAAATACCAATGGAGAGGTCATGAGTCACCTTAAATTTATAAAATATGTTGAACTCCACACTTGAACAATTGTATAGCCTTATCTCATGGTAATAAATTCCAAAATTATGTTTATAATGTGTTCAATATCCAACCACCATGTTTTAAATCAAGTAAATTTTTTAATGCAAATATATGCATGTTTTTATTCAAGTTATTCTACCCATGATTATCCAGATTTACACAATTCAATAAATGTGAATTGATTTTTATATATAAAGATGAATATATATAAAAAAATTAATTGATTATTTTATTCACATATATTTATATTTTCTAAATATAATATGTTAAAAACATTTCTCAATTTGTTATAAATATATATTAAAATGTGTGTAATGTACTCCAAATTAAGGTATAATTTTAAAATAATGTTTATTTATTATTTGGGTGTATATGATGGTTGAATTTTCACATGAAAATATTAAAATAGATTTTGTTTAAGGTGCTAGTAAATATGAAAACTTTTCCTTAAATTTGGCCTTTTAGATATTTCATAGAATATAAATGGAAACCACAAGTCCATTTTTGATGATATGGTTTAGGGGTATTCAGATATTATTCAAATGGACCTTTAAATGGTAAAATGGGTGATGATGTTTTGGAATTAATTAGGAATATTAAAAACTATTATTAATAAATACAGATATATATATTGAAATATAGTATTAATATATAAAATAAATGAAAATTTGAATGAATTTCAATAATGATAACCATATTTTCAATGATTAAAACATGAAAACTGGTTGAAAATTATGCAATTTTTGGTGAAACAAATCTTGTCAAATTAAATTTAAAATAATTAAATATTATATAATATCAACTCCACAACGGATAGGCTAGTAAATTTTGTGACATTATCCCTATAAAAATACCCATCTGGGGATAGAGATGAAGAAAGGGTGATAATGACCCCCATGTCCCACCTTTAGTAGGACCCACGTTGAAAACTAGCACTAAGGGAGTACAATCTCACAATATGGAAGGCATTGCCATTTATATGGAAACAGGATCAGAACATATGATGATTCATCCTCAACAAACCCAAGGAATACATATAAAAAAACATTCCCATACTCTAGTTATAAATCAAACAAACACAAACCATATTCTACAAATTAAATACCCAACATAAAATCCAAAGTAGGGACATCATGACTATCTAAGGGTCTGAGCTAGTAATGACCAACACAATCAACGTAATCCTCCTAGAAACATAATATATATATATATATATATATATATATATATATATCTGTGTGTGTGTGTAGGGTTATCATTCAAGTATACTCAGTAGGAAAACAAAAGTCTTGTATGCACAGGTGGAAGGAGCATACTAATGCACCAGTGATAAATTAAATAAACCAAATTACACTTAACAGATGTACTATGCATGCCAACCCCAATAAGGCTTGATCACCATATAACTCAAGCCATGTAATATAATATAATGTAAAAAACATTAACTATAGGGTAACTTGCACCACATTACCACTGATTATGTTCTCTTATCCCGATGAAATACATCATGGATATTCCTCATGTTCTGAATATACCACCTCACATCACACTCGAACACACCTGGTCCTCACAACACATCCCACCCACAAACAACTGTGCCTTAAAACAAATCCCTCCCACACACACCTGGTACTAATAACATATCATGTATCATCCTAAATACACATGGGATACTACATCACAACTCATCTTGAAGACACTTGGGACACCACATTACAACTCATCCCAAAGAATCATGGGGCACCACATCTCATAACCTAATTCACTAATAGTCATTTTTCCATCATAGCTTTCGAAATAGATAACTCTCTTAGAAGATCTAGAAAGGAATATCAGATGGAAATGTATCCATCCTTCTACTAGGATGTTGGGAAAGACACCCCCACGTTACTATACTGGCGTTCATCGCATAATGCACAACATGAGTGGGGTGTGTTTAGAAATCACAAGGAAAATAAATTTATGCAGTATTAAAAATACAATACATATCTATAGAATATAATAGATTGTCAACCAACAAAAAACATCCAAAAAAACACACTACAATGTCTAAATACACAACTCTATATATGTAGAACAAAAACTATTGATTGTTTTCAGTCTTTTATTATCACTTACCCATTCCCCCGACATTACCATTTCAATACACCCCGTTAATATTTATTAATTTTTCCATCCACATTAAATTGGAAAATATAAAGCACCACACACATCAAAAATCACATTAAAATTAATTCCAGAGATGAATAGTACCAATTAATTAATGTTCGTACAGATTCCTTTCATGTATGGCACCCATTCATGTCATATCATACATCGACCTCTAGATACAGGGTGATGATTTATATATGTTATCAATAATGAAAACTCTTGGAACAAATATAAAAAAACACAATTGTACTCTTCTAAACAGCTCTTCCCATATAATCGTATGAACATTTCTAATCCCCCATCCAAACAACCATTCCCACAACCACATCACGCCACTGACCCTTTGTAAGAACTATTCTCAAATTTAACAAGGTATCCCTTATTTAATTCCACTTATTAATTTAGGGTGTCATAAGAATAATATTATTATCATGAGGTATACATTTGTTGGCCTAATATATATGGTTATCCAATTATTATAAAAAATCAACAGAAACAAAAAATACAAGAATACCGAAAACCGTCTAGTGAAAAATCAAGGACCCCCAACAACCATGATTTTCAGTGTGTATTTATCCAATACAAATCACAATATAATAATTATCATAAACACAACTTGTTCAAAAATTAATTTCCCCAACCCCTCATATATTGATTTTTAAAACAATTAGATTATGTCTATTAACATATATTCAAATATTTTCACATGGGTAAACATTTATATACCAATCCCGCTTGTTGCACAAATAATAATGTAAAGGAAAACCTACATGGAAGAAGAATGATTGACACATCCTAGTTTCACCAAAATTAAGGGTGCACATAAAACATGTAATTATATAAGGAATCGTGAATGAACTACCATAAACTTGTAACACAACTCTTAGGGGGATAGAGATTCCTCATGACCCGCATGAACAGAAAGATCAATTGAATAAAAGGGAATTATATCTCGGATTTTGGATTATCAAATATGATTAACAAGATTAGATATTAGTATTTATTTTCCCATAAATACATATATGACGAAGACCTCACAATTTGACAAAATGAAAGTCCCCAGATTCACAGTAAATAATTTATTTGATTTATGCCCTTGGAATCTTTTTTAAATTAATTTAAATATGGAATTAATCTGGTAATACATTAAAGAGAGGTGTAAAATGAGAAAAATAGAAGAACTGAAAACACTTCTCATGAGTCACCGTTAGGATGAGGTGACACTAGTATGACACTACCAAATGAGCCACCATCTGTGAGACACCACTAACAAGCCACCTCCAGTCACGGCACCACCAGCGAGACACCACCAGGGTTCCACTATCAAATGAGGCACTGTCATTGAGATACCTCCAGATGATGAACTATTGGTTGGAAACATCCAGTGAGACACCACATGTGAGACACCACCCACAAGCCACCTCTAGATGGGGCACTTCCTAGTAGACACAAATAGTGATCCACCACCGAATGAGGCAATTCTAGTGAGACACTAGTTGGGAGATAATAGCAGCGAGACACTGCCAACGAGACACCTATAGTGAGAGAAAACTAGCAAGACACCACCTAGGATTCAAACCACGGTGATGAATCCTCCATGATGACACCCCCATGATGACATGCCATTGTAAATCATTGAATATTTGGTATTGTAAATCATTTGAAATGAACCACCATTTAAATCTTTCATCTAACCAAAAAACACCCCATACTACCCAAGATAACTCAGATATCAAATTTTCTATAATATAATGGACTGGAAGTTCTTGGCCATTACATTAGATACCTATCAAACTATTCCCATATTCTAATATCCAAAATCATCCCATAAGAAATGATAGTAAGGCTACAAAAAATAATCCCATGAAATGATTCCAAAGGATCTTTTTATAGTAAAAGTACAACCATCATGTAAAAACAATAAACAACATTATGTTGTTCAAAAGTGGTAGTGCCATCTTCTACCATGAAGAAAAACTCATCTACCATATAAGAATCTTAGACTCATTATAATTATTGTTGACACTTCAACCCAAATGACCTGAAAACACACTGTATAACCATAAGACACCTCCTCCCACATAGCCTCACTAACAGAAAACCACTGCACATCCAAAACAGAAATAAATGATAACCAAAAAACTATATCATCTGGAAGACATGAATCATTAAATCCCATCCTCTATGTCAATAAATTTTCTGTTCTGGGCAACTTTGACTCACCCATATGGGTTTAATCAATTCGAAGATAATGATACACAATTAGGAATAATGTCCTCCCCTTTCTGCATATTTGTACTTGTTACAAATCCTACCAAAATAATAATAAACCATGGTAAACAACATATTTCATTAAAAAAGGTAAAATTTTCACATTACAGTGATTTATAAAGAAGAGAACATAAAATAACACTAGTTATATGGATAATATCTACATCTCTCTCCCAAAATATTACCCTCTTGAACCCCATGGCACCATAACACATGAATAAAAATAATGGTTCACCCACAAAACACCTCTCATAAAAATCCAGAACTAAACTGTTAATTAAAAAACATTATTTCATCCTCAATTTCAAAATATCCTATGTATGTGATACAAGAGTCATTGTGAAGATACCTACGATGCTGAGAGTTGTGGAGAATATCATGGATCATTTACAACTACATTGGAAATACCAACTGATATTCCAACTAGACCCAATACGTAAATGTACCCAAAAAACATAGTTGAATGATTACTCCCCATGGAAAACCTCTACTACGCGCTTTGAGAGGAAACCAATAAGAACACATATTCCCCAACCTCAAACTCTAAGAGAATTATTCTATTATCATAGTTAGATTTCTTCCAATCTTGCGCTTATTTTAGCCTCTCATGAAAAATATGAACGTTCTATTCTACAATACATAGGGACCAAGAATACCAGTCCCCCAACATATTTCTATCACAAAGGAGAACAAAAATATCTCTCATACAAACTAAAATAGGGGTCCATGAAAATGGAAGGGTAATATATATTAATATATGAAAATTTACCAAAATCATGTAGTAATCCCATTCAGAATTTTTATGTAAACCGAGCATCATGAACTCATAAAATGGCACCTATAACTCTAGTAAACTACACTAACTCCCCATATACCTCATAGCCAAGGAATCTATCATGCCTGGTTCCTTGATAACTAAGAAGTTGGCTAATTTCACCATCCAACCCACAATCACTTAGATATATTTACAATCTCTGTGAGATTTTGGTAAGAATGATAATAAATCAATCATTATTTAATCACAACCCATTTGGGAATAGCCATGGTCTAAAAAAACCCACTAGAAAAATGACGCTAAACCTTTTCCTACTAAAAAATGTAGCACTTCACCAAAAATATTTCTACTTACAAGTTCATCCAGGGCAACCAAAACAACATCCTTGTGCCACAGTACATCAATTAAACCAATTGGAGTACCATGAAATGGGATCTATGAAATACATAAATGACTGTATATTGAATCTCCACTACAAAAAAAGTTACAATAAACTATATTTTGTTATTACCATCCTTTAACAATCCTTATTGAGAATCACCACAACTAACATGATATCACAACACCTTGTATTCGGAGTCACCCCATAAGAATCTTCTAGCTGCTGCACTAGATAGGATTGAACCATCATTCGAAAAAATAGCCTCTAAAACCATCCACCAATGAATCTACGTGAAATACTTCCAACTCCCCCATTTCATTCCAATTATCCCAATACTCCCAACAATCATCTTCATGTGAATTTCGCATCAATGAAGTATCCACTATATTCACATTTCCCAAGGATTATGATATATAAAAATAATTTTCATGATGAAACTACATCATCATTTTCTAACACAAGTTCATAGAACAATGCATTTGTGGGGGCATAGCCACCAAGACTAATAGGAGATCCCTTCCCACCACTGCATCATCATGAATCTCATGACTAGAGTAGAAGCATCATAAAACACCTCAAACAACCCCCCTTCATCAAGAAACTGGAGAAATGGACCACTGACCAACAATCCCTCTAGATAATAAAACATTTCATGGAACTAATCATTCCATGACTAATATTTTTATTTTCTAGTAAAAGATGCCATTGGGTCCACAACTACAGAGAAATTGGGTACAAATGTCCAATAATAGCCTAAAAGGCCAAGGAAATTGTGAACCTCTTCCACATTCATTGGTGCTTCTCAATAAATAATTGATTCAAACATCAACAGGTCTATAGGGACACCCTGATGAGACACCACATGCCTAAGGAAATGCATATCTAATATCTCGAATTTATTCTTGGAAAACATTTCATAGAGATTGTGTTGTCGAAGAACATGAAAGATAATTCAGATATGCTTGACTTGTTCCTCCTCTTAATTCATGTATACTATGATATCATCGATGTATATGATGATGAACCATTCAATGTACTAACAGAACATGGAGATCATAATCTCCATTATCACATCTAGTGCATTCATAACATCGAACGAAATGACTATGAACTCAACGTTCCCATACCTTCATCTGAAGGTAGTGATCAGTATATCACTCTCCTCCACCCACCACTAGTGATATCCTAACCACATATCTTTTTTATAAAACCAAATCACCCCTCTCATATAGTTGAAATGATAATCGATCCATGGAAGAGGGTAAAAGTTCCTGACAGTCACCTGATTCAACCTTTGTTACATTATAAAATGTGTTAATGTATCATCTTTATTGTTTTCGAAAAACACCATAGAACCCCACGACGACATACTAGATGGGATAAAACCCTTCTCCATTAGATCATCCACTAGAATCCTCATCTATCAAAACTCATATGGTTATATCCAATAATGTCCATCAAAATCATAGAATACCTGGTGCTAAAAGTCTATCCTAAATTTAACATATTGTTTAGGGGGTATCATCACAACCTCATCTGGAAAAACATCTTGGAACACCTTAACAACTTTGGGGACCTCCATTATCATATAAAACATAGTATCTGTTTAAAAATAATCCAAAAAATAATAAAGGGGATCCACACATCAAATTCCCAATTGACAACCCAACATTTTAATGAAAACAACAAAAAGTCCATCCAAATTATAAAAAATGAATCTCATCTAGAAGTAGAAGATAACATTTCGTATGGAATAAAACTAGTAAATGTCTTGGATTCCATTTTCTGTGTGTATCTCTAGTAAGGAATGATCCCCACAAGCCTTATGTGATCCCATCCTCATTATACAACCTAACACACATTAAACATGATGGTTTGACCTCTAACTTGTATAGTCAATACTCGGGGTATGGGATGCCTCATTTCATCTAGTTCAAGAAAATGGGATATAAAAGATGAAACAAAGGACATTGAATCTTGTGAAAAAAGGTATAAAAAAGAGTTTAATAAAACTAATCATACCTATGACGATTAATGGTCCCTCTAGTACCGATTCCTCCACTGCATGTAACTAACCATTCCCAACTCATATACCTATTTGATAATAAACACCTCTATTTATATGCTTGGATCATGGTCCCAAAACACATGGAATATATTGACATGTGGTTCTTCCTACTCCATCTACCTGTGGTTGAGAAAATACATGATAACCCTACTATTGAAATGGCCTTGTTGGAAGCTACTGGTGAGGTTGGTGAAAATCCTTTCCACCTTTTGCAAGCTGACCTGGGGGAAACACTAGGCACAGGATCCAGTGATGTCCATGAACCACAAAAAAAACACATGGGCCCAATGGTCCATGAAAAATATTGGAAACCACTATCATCAAAATTCCATAATGAAATCTATTATGTTTTAATCTCAACTTGTCGAAAGATCAATGGTCTTGATTCCTGAGACCTGCCTCTAAAAATCTCCCCCTCTATGAACATTGTTTAATCCCCTATCATGGATCACTTCTTCATTATTTCATCCATTCGACCACATCTATATTATTTTAATCAATCAGATACATTGGTAATGTAAAAGGTTTAACGTCATATGTGATAGGATGAAGAATGGCATCCTCATGAAATCTCATGTTATACTAATCATATTGAAAAATCTATGGGGTAAAAAATATGTCCCTTGAAATTTAATCCCATCTACCACACTAATATACTCCATTTATTAAGGGAGAGTAACTCTTGTATGTTTTTTTCCTTCATTGTTAAAAAATTTAACACTTCTTGATAGACCTTATAGAATTGAATTCACAAAATTTTTGTCTCTTACCAATCTCAATAAAAAACAACCACTACATTCTTATCGATCTCTATGTAGTAATGACTAAATAAAAGATCCATTACTCCATTGGGTCCTGGATCAAATATAAAATGATCTCAATCAATCCCTCTTCCAGCACCTTGGAAAAACATCCCTTGTACTTCCCCAAATAATTACAAATGAAATCACACAACATCCCCTTCCACTGATCATCCTTTTCAGCTGGATTGAACCAAACATGATCAACCAGATTAGCCTGATGAACCTCAACTACTGAGCCACATTTGGAAGAAGACCAGGAGCCATAACTAAAAGGGAAAAGTGTTTCCTAATCCTATGTAATATATAATTTTATTAAGATATGTTTTAATTCATTTTATTAATTTCATCCATTTTAACTATCCCATAACAACCCAATTAAAAAAACAAAAGAAATTATGATGCATGTACAATTCCTTAGTATCTACCATGAATAAAGTTCCACCCTACATGAATGTTCAATATTTTAACAGACCATGCACTGAATCATGGGGTGGGGGAGGGGAATTACTTTTCTTAGAGAGTGTCCTTGGCCTATTCCATGAACTAAGGTCGACTAGAACTATTTCGATAACACTACATGATATCCTCACTATGCCTAACTCTAAAATCTATTATATATCTCAACCATAAAAATTGATACCACTCTATCACAACCTATCCCTCTCAAGATACCCCTCCTTGGATGTAAATGAAAAAAGAGAAAATATTTACTCATAGTCAAACATTTAGTAGTCCCCTAGCTAGGGACTAGAACGAAGGGTGTAAAATCGCATTATATGCCTGCAATTACCCTTTGTAAGTAAATATGATTGTGAGATTATATGATCTCACCAGAATAACTCAGAGACATATATAAAAAAAACTCAGCTCGCAATTATTGGATAAATAGGACAGATACAAAAAATGTCTCCGAATTAAATACCGAAAATGAAATCCAATGTGGCGACACAATGGCTATCCAAAGGTCCGCTCTTGTAATTCCCAACATGGTACACATAATCTTCATGAAAAAACATGTTTTAGATACATAGTTTGTAAAAGAAAGTATACTCAGTATCAAAAACAATGTCTCTCATGGATAAGTGGAAGGAGAAAACAAATGCACCCTTAAGAGAAAAACATAACCAAACAACACCTAATAGTTATACTAGCCAACCCAACATCACCAAGGCACACACAAAAAATAACAAAATACTTGTAAAATTATATTATATAAATCACATTGATGGTAGGGTACCACACACAAAATTCCCACTAATTAGACCCTCTCACCCGAATAAAAGATATCATATCAATCCGTCCTCTTACAAATATACCACATCAAATCCCACCGGTAAAAAACTAGGCCTCACAACACATTCAACCAGTATACACTTAGACATCATAACACATCCCACCCCCACACACCTAGGCCCCAAAAAATATAACGTCTCATACCAAAGACACAAGGGATACCACATCATAACTCGTCTCAAAGAAACATAGAAAAAAACATCAAAACTCATCTTGAAGACACATGGGATACCACATCTCATCACATAATGCATTAACAGACATTTATCCATCCCATCCTATTAAATACCGACCTCTTTTGGAAGAGGTAGAAAGGAATTGAAGGTGTCCAACTATCCATCCTCCCATAAATATGTTGGCAATGGAACCCCCTGCATGACTATGTGGGTGTTCAGAACATAGTGCTCGATGTGGGCAGAGTGCATATAAAATTTAAATGTTAAATACTACTCTATAGTAACAAACAATACATTACAAACTATAGGTTTAAAACATATCATTAAAACCGTCCCAAAATACCCATTAAACCCACAAATAATACTAAATTAAAAACCTATAAAATTAGAACATATACAATAAATCATATTCATTAATTAATTACCAGTTAAACATTCACCAGAATTTACCATTTCAAACCACCCCTATTAATATTTATTCATTTGTTCATGACATTAACCTATAATCTATCATGCATAAGACCAATCAATCAAAATATTAATACTCATTTATGAGATGAAATGTATTAATAAATTAACGAAACATCACATTCCCTCCTCGTTGAATACCCATTCAAGGAATACCAATCATTGACCTCTATATACGGGGTGAAGCTTACTACATGTTATCAATGAATATGACTCTGGAAAAAACCCATACAAATAGTATTGTTCTTATTAAACCTCATCAATGTAGATAATCATATCAATAGAACTAACCCAACTACATTAAACTTTTCCCAAAACCTCATCACTCCCCTTCACCAGAGAAGAACATATTTTCATATTTAATAAATTATCCCTTATTTAATACCTCTTTTTAATTTAGGGTGTTAATAGGAAAATTGTATGATCATGGGGCATCCATTTATTAGATAAATATACATGGTTAACCAAATTTTATAATCATTAATCAAAAAACCATCTACATGTATTAAACAAAACATTTTGTTCAAAATCAAAGAATCACAATGAGCATAATTTTATTTAGGTAGTCAGACTATATAAATAATAATGTCAATAATATCCAAAACATAGTAAGATCATGCATCACATTACCCAACCCCTAATATAATGATTTTAAACCAATTCTATGTTCATTATTAATCATGAATCAACTATATTAAAAAGGGTTTAAATTTATATACCCATGTTGCATGATGAAACCAATAAGACAGATGATGGAAATCTATCCCTATAGAAGAACAATCGACACTTCATGGTTGCACCAAGAACATGGACGTGCATAAAATAAGTAATAATCAATGGAATCGTGAACCAACTCTGACAACCTAAAAAAATACATCCAATTAAATTAGAGAACTGACATGTCCAGCTTCAAGAGAATGTATGAAATAATAAATATGGGGAATATTTATTAGATTTAAGAATGTCAGATCTATGTCATGGGATTATATAATGTTTTTTATTTTTCCAAAAAGGTGGATCATACGAAGACCATGTGTTTTGTAAAATAAAAAAATCCATGGAATATTAGAGAATTATTGATATAATTTTTTTCCTTTTAATTAGAATCTTGTCATATTCAAAAAGTAATTAAACTTGTATTATGTCAATGTTAGACATCATAAGGGAAAAAATTGAAGAACTCAGGACACTGCTCACGATTCACAAATAAGATGGGCTCCACTAGCAAGACCCCACGAGATATGCATCACCAGATGAGGCACTACTAGAGACACTCTGCTAGAAAGGCATCGCTAGAAGATGCAACACCAGTGAGACACCACAAGCAAACCACCACCAGATGTAGCACTACCAGTGAGCTACTACTTGACATGTGACCACTTGTGTGACACCGAGAGTGAGACACCACCAGCAAGCCTATTATAAATTAAGCGTCACCTCTAAGAAAACACTAGAAATACACTAATATATGAGGCACCAACAGAGAGACACCTATTATAAACATCTCTAGTGATACATTGACATGTTGAGGGAACACTTCGGTGACACCCATAGGATGACACTCCTCGGATGAAATGCTGTTAGAAAACATAAAAAATTGGTAATTAGAAAACAGTATAAATGAAACAAAAATTTAACATATCATATATGCAAAAAATACCACAGACTCACCACAATACATTAAACAATATATTTCCTGCAATGTAGTGGATTGGATGGTCCATTCCATTACAATATAGTTCCACATAAATGTTTTAAAAAACTAATAAAATAATTCTCACTCACTAGAAAAATATTAATTTTTTTAAAATCATGGGGTTCTAAACCTGTTATATCTTCTATAATGCATTCCATCATAAAATTTTATCAAAATAAATTTTAAAAACTATTAATATTTCTTAATAAATATTTTTATGTTAAAACTTTGTAAATGAGCAATCCTCAATAGATGATTAAAATTCATTAGTGTGTTTCACTCATTCACCAAACAAAGGCAAAAATATTAGTTTTTATAATAACTCCAAACTAGAATTCCTTATAATATATTAGAGAAAATCAAAAACCTTTTATAGAAGGGTTTTTATATAAATTTGATGGTAGGTATACATTAAAAATAGGTTAGAATACTGGTAAAAATATCAGCATAAGAAGTGAAATTTATAATTTATGAAATTCGGTGTGAATGAGAATGTGAAAAAACAATTATAATAGAAAAGTGTGTGATGTATGAGAAAAGAGAGTGAAATTAAAGAAAATTAAAATAGATTTTTTATTTCAAAACTAAAAACTTTTCATCTTAACTCAATAAAATATTATTTAATTTTTTGTATTTTTTGAAATATATATCTATATAATATTTTAAAATAATAACACTTTCCAATAATATTTTTTCCAAATAACTTAAATTATATTTCATCCATAAAAATCACCAAAGGAAGAACTCTCCCTCAAAAATAAAATTATACTTATCTTTAATCATACGAATACACAATGAATAATAAGGAAATTAGGAACATAATTATATTCAATTACACTATAAATGATTTTTTTAAAAAATATTTTGTAATAATCCATTTAAATGTTGGACATGATAATGTTTTATGATTGTAAAATGAAAATAAAATGTTTTCATAGGCTTAATGCGTATTTTTGTAGGAGATTAATCATATTGGTATTGGGGGGTTTATATATTATATTCAAATGTCATTAAATACTAATATAAAAGATATTTCATATAAAAATAGGAAAATATTCTCGAATATTTACAAATGAATGACACACTATTAGTGGATGGTATGGTAAAAAGAACATAAGAATAAAACATTTCCATATGAGAAATTAATAGGAATTATTATTTTATTCCTCATGGGAAATGGAAAATAATATTCTAATATTGAATTATTCAAAAAAAACGTATTGGACAATAAATTAAATATGTTATCGGATTTAGTTGTGATGAAAAATAAAACATTTGATATTGGAGCAGGTCCGTTGAATAACAAAACAAATATTTGGATATTTTATTAAAATTTAATTTTTATTAACAAAGTATCCTTTTATTTTGAAAAACAATAACTCATAAAACAGATAAAAAATGAAATTATGGATGGATAAAGATGATAAAATGATAAATAAAATGACATTTTGAAAAAAATAAGGATATATAAATAATTAATATGATAGGTATGGGAATTACTGAAAAAGTACCACTTCCTGAATTGGAAAAGTTTCTACACCCTCTATATTTATTGGTGACACAATTTAAACAATTTTTCCTATGGTGGATGTCAATGAGGTTACCAAGGAATTTTATCTTTTCCTCATTATGCTTTTATCGATATCTATTAACTATGAATTTCCTTTTGGTAGAGGAATAACTTAAATACACTACACAAAACTGTTAGAAATTATAAATAATACATATGCATTCGTAATAAGAAATATTTTCAAATGGGAGAATTAAAAAGAATTTATTGAATATTATGATCTCATAACCTTCATGGAATACATTTCATATTATTCATTTTCAAGGTGAATGTTATCTTTATTTCTTTAGTGAATTGTAATTGTCATAAGAAATAAATCCAAGATCCTCAAGATCATATAAATGTAGTAACCAATTTTTACATTCATTTTTAGAAATAAATTTGAATTATTTCATAGACTAATATGATTTATGTTGAAGTGAAAAAATATTAATGTGATCCCATGTCTCACCTCAAGACATTTTTAGTTCTAAATCTATAGAATATGTGTGTTTTGAAAATAAAAGTCACAATATTTGTCTTATTTTTTCTTGTGGGATTATCCTTTCCCAATTAATAATATTTCGTACAATTATAACGATGTATGTAATTCAATTATATTTGAGGAAGGACCCCTGAAGTTTAATCCCCAGATAGTAAATATTTAATTTAATATTATTGGTTTTTATAGAATCTTATATTTTATTGGAATCTTAATATATAATCATCATGTGGAACATGATTGATATAACTCTTATTTATCCTTGGATTGTAGAGGCCGAAAAATTATTGAGTATAATACCTTTCTTAAGTTTCATAGTGAACAAATGTGTATACTTATATGAAATGTGTAACATAATTTAGATATTAATGAATATTCCTCCTTGTCAACATATATCTAAATCAACATGTCACACCTATTTTTCCAATGGTTTTTTCTTCTTGTAAAAGGAATATTTAATTTCTATGTAATTTTTTCATATTTGAAAATATTTTCATCAAAACACCATAAAGAAGCTAATTTATAGTTTGGGAAAATCATTGCACATTTTGAGTGAGATATAATAGTTTTTAAATTGGTTATTAAGGATTAAAAATTAAAAAATGATAAGAGTTATAAATTCTACTCAAGGGATATTTAGTATAAATTTCATATCAAAATCAACAATTATTTGCATGGTAGAAGTATTGATGAATTATTATCCATATTATTAATCATGAATTGGGAAAGGATTATTTTTTGTAAGATATATAAACATGACTGGTCAGTGAAGATTATAATTTCAACATCCCAAGTAAGTAATGAATAATAGATATAGTTATCTATGTCTATTTATGAATTAGATAGTGTTTTAGAGGCTTAAAATGAGAATAAATCCAACCTAAATCATGAAATACTCTAATATTTTTAAAAGATTATTTTACCGCCTTTTAATGGTGAACCATTTTTATATCTATATTTTGACAATTTTATAATCTATATTTTTCAAAATAAACTTATTATTTATGATTGGGACATTTAAATTTACTTTGGATAAATTTCTGGTATTTTTTCTGATAATGTTCATTTTTTTAATGAATAGGGAAAAATGTTGTATTTTAATTCAAAACCTCTTTTTAATATAATTTAGTTATATGATTATATTATCTTTTTAATTAGTTTTAAAGTGAAATTAGAATATATATTTACAATTTAATCCAATAGTGGTCATTGGAATTAATTTCACTTTCAAATTAGACTTAAACTAGTGTCAATCTTTCTATATATATTGTTTCATAAAAACACGCTATTTGTTCTGACAGCGGGAATTAATTATTAAATTATTTTTTGTAAATTATATGTTTTGAATTTTTTAAAATAGAAATATTTTTTTAATTTGTAATATCAAATATAGCTTAGGGTGATGTTTTGGTATTTTTCAAAAAAACGTCAATTTTTGATGAATAGTGAAACAACTAAGCGGTACTTAAAAAAACTGATTTTTCGTTTAAATGAAATTTTACCTCCTCTGTGTTTTGAATTTTAAATATTCGACATAAATGGTTTTCATTAGGAATTAGAATTTGGTTCAATGGGATTAAAATAATTTTTTTATGAATAGTAACTTTTATGTTTTTAATCGCGATTAGAGGTAATTAGTGTAGTGTAAGGTAAAAATAATGTTTTAATAATATGAAATGACCATGAAATGTATCCTACCCTTATTGGATGTGTCATGGCCAACCAAGAAAACCCATGGGTCATTTTTTGGGACCCCATGGATCCACATGGGTAAGATAATGACTTTAATGCCTTTTATTTAAACTAAAAGTAAAAATGACACAAACAGGTATTGTTTTACTAAAACAATTTTTACATGGGGTTGTACAAGTCAGATATTTGACTATAAATAGTCATTGGAAGGATAAAAATATTTCCTATATAATAGTATTTTTTTATAATTTTTAGACATTAAATAAATTAAATTATTTATGACATCATGATGATGTAGTGATTACCTCATTTTTTAACTATTTAAATAAAATGAAAAGATAATGTACAATCTAAGACCTACACATGTCAAAAACCTATTGGATGAGTATATTTCGAACCCTTATCACCTTATCCTGAAAATACATCAATGTGGGATTTTTAAAATCTGAAACACATTTTAAAATAAAGTAACATTTTATACCTTTCCCAGAGTGCCCCTCCTCTCCTCTTATAAAAGGCCCCCACCTCTACCTCCTAACACACACCTCTCAAGCCTTTGGCTCGGCCATGCTCTGATAATTTTGTCTCTCAAAATCTCTCTCCTTATCCTAGAAGCCATACTTTAGGTAGTAAGCTCTTCAAGATACCCTTTTGGTTCAAATCAAAGGGAGTTACCAGATTTTAAGTTAATGTCTTCACTTGTGTTCTTTTGTATTATTTTGCTTCTCCAACCCCTTAAACTATATTTATTCATTTCTTTTGTAACAAATACAGTATATTCAATAGACTAGGATGTTGTTATAAGAATCATTTGTGCTACACTTACACACACCAACATCTAATGGTTATTGAACATACTGTTTCTGCGGATGGTGAATTTCTGCCTCACGAAATGATGATTGTTCATATTCTTCTAACACCTTCAATGGTGGCCATTATGATGTCACTATATTTATATATGATATATTATATGTTTATTTTTTTCCTTATGCTTATGTATTTTTCATTTATGGCACACCTTTATGGCTTCCATTATTGGTAAACGTGATATCTTCATTTTTGGAAGTATAGACTAACGCCCCCTAAAAGTGATTTGATTTGTTAATACCATATGTGGTACATGTAAACGATATATTTAATTATATTATATATGATACCATACTGGAATTAAAATACTATTTTATATCATTATGTTTTAATTCTAGTAAATATAAAATAGAAATGGAAGTAGCGTTCATGCGTATGCACGACTTACCATCTCCATTAACGGAGCATTTCATTTCTTACCTCTAAATGTTATGTAATATTATAAATTCATGCATATACTAGACATATATGATATATATGATATTTAAACCATGAATATAATTCTGGATATAATGGATATTTTACCACACGAACAACTTGTAATTATAAAGAGTATATTTCTAACTCAAGTACCAATGATCAACAAAACAACCATTATTATCCTAAATAATTACATAGTGTTCATGAGATGGTAATAAGTGATATAAAAGGAATAATGAACTTGAAAAATTTTCTTAAGCATGTATAAATTAACTCAATTTTATTATTCAGGAGGTTAAAGAACGATTGAGTCATGTCAGACATGAGGTAAGGGAATCTGTCTCAATCTTCTTTCATTGAAGCATATTTTGTTTTATAAAAAACTTTCTTTTATACGGTGTATAAAAACCATTGACTTTTACGATTATTCAAGTGGAATATTTTTATATGAAGCGTTTACTAAATGATAAAAGGGGATGTTTTTTTGTTCTATGTATGCGGTGACAACGACTTCTCTACTGTCGTGACCATTATTAAAGTTTCGGCTTCCTCTACAAGCCATAACCTAACATTTTTAAAAAATGAAAAATAACTACCATGTATTACTTTTCTTTTATTTTGGTATTGAAAATTGATTTCATAATGTTTTTATTATATCAATGTTTTGTATTTATATCTTGTGATTGAAATGTGGAAATGGTATGATTCCTTTATGCCTGTTATACATGATACAATTATGTTATGGTTATTGGGAATTGTTATGAAGACGGGTGGTTCCGTGATAAACTAAGGGCGGGTGATCCCGATATAGCTCTCTAATGCATTGGGTAACATGAAGGAGTTAAACGTTAAGGTTTCTCTGAATATATTTAGGGAATATACTGTGATGGGTATTCCAAACATATCCAAAAGGGTTATCCCTACATAAGAATGTTATGAATGAATCAATTTACCTTTATGTCTTATGATTTCTATGATTTATTCATGTTTTGATGAGGTATGTTAAAGTGATTATGTTTTATGGGTAAAGTATGATTTCATTCTTATGTATACATGTACTCATGTTTCCTTTCCATATTTTTATAACCCTTACTGAGCTTTTTATGCTCATCCCATGTTTTTGAAATGTTTTTCATAGGTCAAGGGAATGGTACATGATATGATTATAGTGTCAAGGAAGTGTCAAGAATGAATCCATGTTTTATTTTAAATATGTTTCCGTTGATGGGAAAAATGAATACTATATTTTATGTAACCACTTTGTTTAAATGTTGAATGTAATGCATGTTTTATGATCTAATTCTCTAATACTCTCAACCTGAAAAGATCCTCAATGTGTAATCTTGTGATAACTCAAGATTATGTAAGGTTTAAGGATGGGGCCTTATAGTTGGTATCATAGGTCGGTTTAGATAACTTTAAGAGTTAGAATTCTAATAAATTATTATCCAAAAATATTTTTTTATGGTCAAATTGAAATGATAAAACATTTTATGATTACCATGTTTCTTCATCTAAGGCATGTTTGTTCAGAATGGTTTTCTGTAGAGGAAACATGGAAGCAGTGCTAGAAAGGCATACAGAAGGAAATGACCTTCCGAATCAGCATCCTGAGATTGTTGGAATTGGAACTGAACAGTTTGTTGCAGTAATGGTGCAGTTGAATCAAGTGATAAATGGTGGTGGTGTCCATGCACGAGATTAGCCAGATCAACCATAGAGGAACATGTCAGTAGTGGAACAGTTCATGAGGCATCATCCCCCATCATTCAGAGGATCATCTGACCCTGTTCTAGCTGAAGGGTGGATTAAAGCACTGGAGAAATTTTTTGATGTCATGGGGTGTTCAGACAATCAAAAGATTAGTCTTTCTATTTACCGTTTGGAGGGTGAAGCACATTAGTGGTGGTTGATGGTTAAAAATATTAGGGATGCTAATAAGATTGATGATCTTGACTGGGATGAATTCGAAGGTATGTTTCTTGAGAAGTATTTCCCTAAGGCGGTTTGACTTAGGATGGAAAACAAATTCCTGGAATTGAGGTAAAAGGAAGACTCAGTGGCTCCATATGAAGAAAGGTTCACTCGATTGGCAAGGTATGCTCCAAATTTTTTCTAAGACCTTGATCGTAAAATCTATCATTTTTACTCAGGATTAAAGACAAAATATCGAAGGGCATTAGCTTCTCGTGAGTTCAAATGTTATGAAAAGCTGGTTTGATGTGCTGAGAATGTGGAAATGGAGTTTTACAATGATTAAGTGTTCTATAAAAACCAACAGAAGAAGAGATCGAGGTGGTAGAATAAAGGGAAGAATTATTCAAAAAGGTCTGATGGTAAAAAAACTAAGTTTCCAGTTTGTGATAAATGAGGTAAAAGGCATGCAGGAGAATGTCTTCTGAATTCTGGAAAGTGCTACCGATGTGGTAAGATAGGACATGGATCGTGATTTCACTGAAAAAGATCAAGGTGATTGTAAGACCAAATTTTATTTACAGTTATTGAAATGTTTTAAGTGCAATGAGATGGGTCACTATGAAAATGAGTGTCTGAAAAAGAGCTCGAGTGATGGGAAGCAGTTAGACTACAAGCAGAACGGGGTGGTGAAATCCTTTTCAACTACTTCCGCAGGCGTCGGGCCATCAAATGAAGTTGTATCAGGTACTTTGTTTGTTTTTTCTGATTATTCTAGTGTGTTGTTTGATTCGGGGTCTACACATTCTTTCATCTCTGAAAACATTTCTAGTAAAATGGGAATACCATCTCAATAAATGACTCCTGAACTTGTGGTAAAAACACCTAGGGGAAATGTTGAGGCAAAAAGAATTTATAAGAATCTTCCTATCCTTATCCGTGGAAAGAACCTACTTGCAATCATTATTGTTTTACCTTTAGTAGAGTTTGATGTTATCCTGGGTATAGATTGGCTCTCTATTTACCATGCTAAGATTGAATGTAGAGTTAAAGAAGTTTCATTTCAGAATAACTTTCAGTTTTGGTACAAGAATGAATCCTTATTGTTGATAACATATCAAGAGGATGAGAAACTTGTAAAAGATGGAAATGAATGTTACCTTGCACATATCATTGAAAACAAGGGAACTGTTCAGATTAATGATGTTCCAGTGGTAAATGAGTATCCCAATGTTTTTCCTGATGAGTTTCCTGGAATAATACCCGATCGAGAAGATGAATTTATTGTTGACTTAGTTAGTGATTCTAAGACAATTTCAAAACCCCGTTATTGAATGGATCAAATTGAACTTTTAGAGTTGAAGGAGAAATTACAAGATTAATTAGAGAAAGGTTTCATTCGACCTAGCACATCACCATGGGGTGCTCCTATTTTACTTATTAAAACGAAAGTTGGTTCTATGACATATTGCATTGATTATAGAGCTTTGAATAACATCACTATTAATAACAAATATTCTTTGCCTCATATTTATTATTTGTTTGATCAGCTCAAGGGAGCTCAGTATTTTTGAATGATTGACCTTAGATCGGGGTACCATCAGTTGAAGGTAAAGGAAGAAGATGTTCCAAAGACCGAGTTTCGTACAAGATATGGCCATTATGAATTTTTAGTAATGCCTTTTGGGCTAACCAATGCACCTGCTATATTCATGGACTTAATGTATAGAATTTTCCATGAGTTCTTGGATATGTTTGTAGTGGTTTTCATTGATGATATTTTGGTGTTTTCTAATTGTAAAAAGGAACATGAAAGGCATTTAAGGGTTATTTTGCAAAACTTGAAAGAAAAGAAAATTTATGGGAAATTCAACAAGTGTGAGTTTTGGTTGCAACAAATTTCTTTCCTTGGTCACACTATTTCTAAATATGGGATAACTATTGATCCTGCAAAAACAAAGGTTGTTGAAGAATGGCCAAGACCCACAAATGTAACTGAGATTCCTAGCTTCCTTGGTTTGGCAGGATATTACCGAAGGTTTGTTAGCAATTTTTCACAGTTATGAAGTCCAATGACTAAGATAACTCGAAAGTGTGTTAAGTTTATCTGGAAAAAAGAATGTGATGATTGTTTTCAGGAATTGAAAAGAAGATTGGCGAATGCTCCAGTTTTGGCACTAACTTCTAGGAATGGTGAGTTTGTTATCTACAATGATGCTTTATTGAAAGGAATTGGTTGTGTCCTAATGCAGAATGATCAGGTAATTGCTTATGCTTCACGTCAGTTGAAAACTCATGAGGTAAATTACCCTACAAATGATTTGGAATTAGCTGCTGTTGTTTTCAATTTAAAAATTTGGAGGCATCATTTGTATGGAGTAAAGTGTGAAATATATACCGATCACAAAAGTTTAAAGTATATATTCACTCAGAATGAATTGATAATGAGATAGAAGAGATGGCTAGATTTAATCAAGGATTATGATTGTACAAATCATTACCATCCAAGAAATGAAAATAAAGTGGCTGATGCTTTGAGTCGAAAAAGTAATGCTCCATTAAAATTTTTGCATTTGAAACGTGATCCTTTGGTTAAGGATTTGATGAACATTGGCATAAAAGCTGTTGGTGCAGAATTTCATTCTATTTTATTTGAGTTATCAGTGAAATCTTCTCTATCAGACAGAATCAAGCAAGCATAGAAGCAAGATAGTAAGTTGCAGAAAAAGTTAGAGCTAGTTCAGAAGGGTAGGTTTCCTAAATTCAACATTGATAATGATTGTGTTTTGAGATTTGGGAAGAGATTGTGTCTGCCTTGTGATTCACAGTTTAAGAGGGAGTTGTTGTGTAAAGCTCATTGTTCTCCATTTTCAGTTCATCCAGGAAGTACTAAGATGTATAGAGATCATCCGGAGTATTACTGGTGGGACGGAATAAAAAGGGATATTGCTGATTTTTCTGTGAAGTGTTTGACATGTCAACAGGTAAAAGTAGAGTGGCAGTTACCGAAATGGATGCATCATACTTTACCAGTACCAGAGTGGAAATGGGAGAATATACCCATGGACTTCGTTGTGGGATTGCTGAAAACACCTCTAGGTAATAATGCAATCTGGGTTATTGTTGATCGCTTGACTAAATCTTCTCATTTCCTTGCTATACGAGATACTTTTTCCCTAGATAAACTTTCTCGTTTGTATATTAAAGATATATTAAGGTTACATGGAGTTCCCCTCTCCATTGTATCTAATTGTGATCCCTGGTTTACTTCTAACGTTTGGAAAAGGCCTTCAGAAGTCATTTTGTACTGAATTAAATTTTAGTACATCTTTTCATCCTCAATCAGATAGGCAGTCAGAATGACCAAATCGTACTTTGGAAGATATGCTATGTGCTTTTTCGATGGATTATCAGGGATGTTGGGACCAACATCTTTCTTTGGTTGAATTTTCATATAATAACATTTTTCATTACGGTATACAGATGGCACCATTTGAGGTGTTATATGGGAAGCAGTGTCGAACTCCAGCTTTCTAGGATGAAGTGGGTGAAAGGAAGCTGATGGGACTAGAATTGGTAGAAGAGTTTGCAGAAAAAGTTCAGTTGATACAGAAACACATGAGAAAAGCTCAGAGCAGGCAGAAGAGTTATGCAGACAACAGGAGGAAGGATCTCTCTTTTGAGGTAGGTGATCATGTTTTTCTCAAAGTCTCACAATGGAAAAGTGTGATGCGATTTGGTAAGAAAGGAAAGAAGAGTCCAAAGTTCATTGGACCATATAAAATTATGGAGAGAGTTGGAGCAGTTGCTTACCATATGGCTTTACCTCCGAGTTTATCTAAGGTACACAACGTTTTTCATGTTTCGATGTTGAGAAAGTATATGCCAGATCTATCTCGTGTTTTGAGCCTAGAGGTTGTTCAGTTGGAAGAGAATCTCTCTTATGCAGAACAACCAGTCCAGATTCTTGACCATATGGAGAAAGTGTTGCGGAATAAGTTGATTTTTTAGGTAAAGGTTTTGTGGAAAAACCATATGGTTGAAGAGGCAACGTGGGAATCTAAAAATGCTATGAGGGATAAATACCCCCACTTATTTGATATGTAAATAAATTGTGGGGACACAATTTTCTAAATGGGGGAAGGATGTAACATCCCAAGTAAGTAATGAATAATATATATAGTTATCTGTGTCTATTTATGAATTATATAGTGTTTTAGAGGATAAAAATGAGAATAAATCCAACCTAAAGCATGAAATACTCTAATATTTTTAAAAGATTGTTTTACTGCCTTTTGATGGAGAACCATTTTTAAATCCGTCTTTTGACAACTTTATAAGCTATATTTGTCAAAATAAACTTATTATTTATGATTGGGACATTGAAATTTACTTTGGATAAATTTCTGGTATTTTTCAGATAATGTTCATTTTTTTAATGAATAGTGAAAAATGATGTATTTTAATTCAAAACCTCTTTTTAATCTAATTTATTTATATGATTATATTATCTTTTTAATTGGTTTTAAATTTAAATAAGAATATATTTTTACCATTTAATCCAATAGTGGTCGTTAGAATTAATTTCACATTGAAATTGGACTTAAACTAGTGTCAATCTTTTGATATATATTGTTTCAAAAAAAACGCAATTTGTTCTGACAGCAGGAATTAATTATTAAATTAATTATAGTAAATTATATGTTTTTAATTTTGTAAAATAAATATCATTTTTGAATTTGGAATATCAAATATACCTTAGGGTGATGTTTTTGTATTTTTCTGAAAAACTTCAATTTTTGATGAATAGTGAAACCACTATGTGGTACTTAAAAAAACTGATTTTTCATTTAAATGAAGATTTACCACCTCTATGTTTTGAATTTCAAAGATCCGACATACATGGTTTTCATTAAAAATTAAAATGTGGTTCAATGAGATTAAAATAAATTTTTGGTGAATAGTAACTTTTAAGTTTTTAATCGCGATTAGAGGTAATTAGTGTAGTTTAAGGTAAAAATAATATTTTAATAATCTGAAATGACCATGAAACATGTCCTACCCTTATTGGATGTGTCATATCCGACCAAGACAACCCATGGGTCGATTTTTGGGACCCCATGGAGCCACTTGGGTATGATAATGACCTTAATGCATTTTATTAAAAGTAAAAGTTAAAATGACACAAACATGTATTATTTTTATAAAACAATTTTTACACGGGGTTGTACAAGTCAGATTTTTTACAATAAATAGTCATTAGAAATATAAAAATATTTCCTAAATCATAGTATTTTTTAATAATTTTTAGACATTGAATAAATTAAATTATTTATGACATAATGATGATTCAGCGATTACCTCATTATTTAACGATTTAAATAAAATGAAAATATAATGTAAAATATAAGATCTACACATGTCAAAAACCCATTTTATGAGTATATTTCGAACCCTTATCACCTTATCCTTAAAATACATCAATGTGGGACCTTTATAATCCAAAACTCATTTGAAAATAAAGTAACATTTTATACCTTTCCAAGAGTGCCCCTCCTCTCCTCTTATAAAAGCCCCCACCTCTACCTCATAACACACACCTCTCAAGCCTTTGGCTCGGCCAAGCTCTGATCAGTATCTCTCTAAAAATCCCCCTACTCATACTATAAGCCTTAACATAGGCAGGAAGCTCTTCAAGAAACTCTTTTGGTTCAAACCAAACAGAGTTACCTCATTTTAAGGTAATGTCTTCACTTCTGTTCTTTTGTTTTATTTTGCATCTCCAACACCCTAAACTTTTTTTATTCATTTCTTTAGTAACAACTCCAGTATCTTCAATATACTAGGTTGTTGTTATAAGAATAATTCGAGATACACTTACACACACCTACATTTAATGTTTAAAGAACATACTGTTTTTGTGGATGGCGAATTTCTGCCTCACGAAACGATGATTGTTCAATATTATTCTAACACCTTCAAAGGTGGCCATTAAGATGTCACTATATTTATATATGATATATAGTATGTTTATGTTTTCCTTAATCTTCTGTATTTTTAATTTATGGAATACCTTTATGGCTTCCATTATGGGTATACGCGATATCTACATTTTAGGAAGTGCGCACTACCACCCCCTCAAAGTGATTTGATTCGTTAATTCCATATGTGGTATGAATAAAGGATAGATTTAATGATATTATATATGATACCATACTGGAATTAAAATACCATTATGTATCATTATGTTTTAATTCCATTAAATAGGAAATATAAATGGAAGTAGCGTTCATGCGTACGCACTGCTTACCGTCTCCATGAATGGTGCATTTCCTTTCTTACCTCTAAAAGTTTTTTAATATTATAAATGCATGCATATACTGTATATATATGATGTATATGATATCTACATCATGAATATAATTCTGGATATATGGGATATTTTACCACAAGAACAACTTGTAATTATAAAGAGTTTATCTTTGACTGAAGTACCAATGATCAACAAAACGACCATTATTATCCTAAATAATTACATAGTGTTAATGACATGGTAATAAGTGATATAAAAGGAATAATGAACTTGAAAAAGGTTATTAAGCATGTAGAAATTCACTCAAGTATATTATTCATAAGGTTAAAGAACAATCGAGTCCTGTCAGACATGAGGTAAGGGAATCCGTCTCAATCTCCTTTCATTGAGTCATATTTTGTTTTACACACAACATTCTTTTATATGGTGTATAAGCACCTTTGACATTTATGATTAATCAAAAGGAATCTTTTTATACGAATTGTTTACTAAACAACAAAATGGAATGTTTTTTTGTCGTACGTATGCGGGGACAATGACTTCTCCACCGTCGTGACCATTATTAGAGTTTCGACTTCCTCTACAAGCCATAACCTACCTTTTTTTTAAATGAAAAATAAATAACATGTATTAATTTTCTTTTATTTTGGTATTTAAAATGGTTTTCATAATTTTGTTATTATATCAATGTGTTTTATTGATATCATGTGATTGAAATGTGGAAATGTTATGTTTCCTTTATACATGTTTTACGTGATACGATTATGTTATGGTTCATGGGAATTGTTATGAAGATAGGTGGTTCTGGGGTAAACTAAGGGTGAATGAGCCCGATATAGATCTACAATGCATTGGGTAATGTGAAGGAGTTAAACGTTAAGGTTTCTCTAAAGAGATTTAGGCAATATACTGTGATGGATATTCCACATGTAACTAAGAAGGTTACACCCTACGTAAGAATGATTTGAATGCCTCAAGTTACCTTTATATATTTTGATTTCTATGATTTATACATGTTTTGATGAGGTATGATAAAGTGCTTATGTTTTATGGGTAAAGTATGATTTCATTCTTATGTATACATGTACTCGTGTTTCCTTTCCATATTTTTATAACCCTTATTCAGATTTTTATGCTCATCCCATGTTTTTTAAATAATTTTCATAGGTCAAGGGAATGGTACATGATATTATTATAGTGTCATGTATGTGTCAAGAAAGAATCCATGTTTTATTTTAAATATGTTTCCGTTTATGGGAAAATGAATACTATCTTTTATGTAACCACATTGTTTAAATGTGTAATGTAATGCAAGTTTTATGATCTAATTCTCTAAAACTCTAAACCTGAAAAGATCCTCAATGTGTAATCTTGTAATAAGTCAAGTTTAAGTAAGGTTTAAGGCTGAGGCCTTATAATAATTTTGGAACATATGATATAGGAACTAGTTTTTTATAAAGAAAAAACAAGAACTAAAATTTAATTTTTAGTGACTATTTAACAAGATTGAGAATAATCTAATCTATTTTACAAAAAATTGATGATAAAAATAATATTTTATATTATATAACTATGGAATGAAACTAAGTATCTACTAGATGAATGAAAATTAAAATCAATGGACACAAACTAGATATAATATTGAATTATGTTTGTATATGTGAGTGTTTTTCTAAGTTTAATCAAATATTTACATCAAGACTATGCAAAACTAAATGTTAAATAATATTTAAGTTACTATGTCAAATGGATAGTAGTATTTCAATAATTTAATATGAGTTACCAAAACAAAATGTTCTATTAAGGAAATGATCATATTCCTTGGATTATTGTTAGTTTGGAAGTGATTCAATTATGTCAATTTCAATAGAATAAACATGAATAAACTCATGAATGATTATGTCTACATTAAAAATAAAATTAGTAACTATAAATTGATAAATTTATAATTAAAAACATGCTTAAAATAAATTTTTTTAGGTAAATAGGGACTGAATTCATCAGAGATTAAAATAAATCTCAATAAATAGAAAAAAATGTTCATGTAATCCTAAATTAAATTCACAAAAAATTCAAAAAATATTCTCATCACGTATAATTGAAATGTCCCTAATATTATTAACAGGAAAATGATTTAAAATATATGAATATGTTTTAATATGGTAAGTGAATGTATATTTATTTAACTCATGATGTGATTGGGATTTTAATGTATGTTTTGAATCCATCAATGTGACTTTCCAGATAATATTTGTAAGTTTTTTAATAAAATGAAGTGGCTAGTGGTATTTTCATGTTTTAGTATTCAATTTGAGATATGAGATACACACATAAATTTTTTTTTAGATTAACCTTGAAAAATTCTCCATGTCAAATGGGTTTTATAGAAATTATACTTTTATTAGTCACCACATGAGTTAGTCAAACACGATCACTCTCAAAAAATTGTAAATGATACCATGTTGGGAAGTATTTATAATATTTTATAATTCAACAATTGATTTTGATTGAATTTATTTTTATTTTAGTTTACCTAATATGTTTTAATTAATAATATTTATGTTAATAAATAATGAATATGTTTGGATTCATTATATATATTTCGTATCATGTCCATCTAGAATAATTTAGTTTTCCTCTATATCATGGATTGTGATTTGATTCTTTACCTTTATAAATGAATCTGAGTTTTTTTATGGTATGATTTATTAAGGAAGAGGAAGGAATAAAATAGGTGTTAAATATTAGTATTAAGATCTGTTATTTCAGTTAATTAGGGACTCGACATCTTAAGGATATAATAATGGATTTAAGTGTCATTAAATTTTGATTTTTAATTAAAATTCATGGTAGAGTACTAGAATATAGAGGTGAACTACAAATTTATGGAATTATTTAGATCATTTACCTCAATCGATCATATATAAGAATTGAAAATTATGGTTTTATCACTAATAAAAATATTAATGAGGGTTAAAATATACCTAAATTCATAATTTTAGGTGGAATAGATGCATGAATTTTCAAAGTACATTATACTCTAATATGTGTTCCAAAATTATTGATAGAGAATGGAGAGTGATTCATTAAAGGGTATCACATGTCTTCGTTAATGATGAAAATTATGAGTGGGTTACCAAATTACATATTTAAAATGCAATAATTTTTATTTTTTGAATTCTATATATAATAAATAATGATCTTCCTAAAATCAAAGGATTTTGGAAAGAAGATATATCATCATCCATATAAATGATATTGAAATTAATTGTTAATATTTTATTACTTATTTAATAATAATACCCTATATCATTGATTCAAGGTAAGAGGATACCTAATTATCCAATGTATTGATTATAAATATAGGTTGAATGGGGCATAATCTAGTAATTTAGAATATGGAATTGAGCATTACATTGATTGGGGATAATAGGTCACTGATATCAATATAGATATTTGGGATTTGAATTTGTTATAGAACTATGAAGGTCTTGAAATATTTATACAAAAGGAGATTATCCCATTTAAAAAATAAATTATCATTGTATTCATATGACTATTTATCTATATATAATACCGTAATGAAATTTTCATATTTTGGAACATGTATTATAGAACATAAAAGTTAATGGTTGAAGGATTCACATTTAATCATTTTATGCATTTTATGATCAGGTTCAAATTTATTCATTGTCATGGATATAGATTTGGGAAATGAATTGGGTTGTTAAGGGAAATAGAAGTGTCTTTTTAATTTTACTAAATTATTTCATTAGTTTTTTATTCCCAATGTTCAATTAATGGGGTTCGTTTAAAGGGTCAAATATGTGTCACGGATTCATTCATTCCATATCTAAATGGTATTGAATTTACATTACTCTTGAGTTTGGTTAACGGTTAATCAAAAATACTACAAGAATAATTGTAATATTTATGGTAAAAATGGGAATCTAGTTAATGATTTCATTTTCAATGTTTATTAGGATATATCAGTGATGGATGAAAAATAATCCAAAACACTTTAACAATATTTCTTAGAAGATGATTGTTGTCTAATGTCTACATTTCCATAATTATTATTCTTGAAAATAAAATTATTCTATATTTAGAATTAGGAGGACTATCAATAATGGATGGACCATGGTGAAGGAAGATTATTACTCCTTTTATGTTTAAGAAAACATGTATATATTTATTTGAAGTTACTCCCACCTAATATATACTAGAATTAATTTATATTTTAAAGGGGGAATTTGTTATTTTGATAGATATTATTACTGTACCTCAATATTGGATGTTTCTTCCATATAAGATTATATGTAGTTCATAAAGGATCTTAGTGGATATTATTTTAATTTCAAGGAAACTGATTAGGTGGGTGAGGGTACCTTTTCTTCTTACAAATAGAGGATATGTATCTATTTAATGGAATTTTGAGTTATATATTACATTATTTTTAATATTAATGTGGATTAAGAATTGCTGATAATATTATGTAGGGGATTTGGTTGACACCACTAGTTACCTCAAGATACCATGAAACATAAAAATCCATCTTGTATTGTTTTATAGTTTTATGTAATTACTCTCTTAGGATTATTTCACTTGAGAAAGTGCTCAAGTATGGAGATGTTTCCATTGGTCATCAATGACTCTCATGATATTATTCATGTACGTGTGAGTTTTTTCAACAATATCACCACTACTAGAAATATCAATGAGTGTTATATCTATCACAAATACACCATTCTTGAAATATATTAAAAGGATTTATTCAATGATTTGGTTATGGGGAAAAGTGGATTTGAGTTTCTTGAACATCTCGCAGAATTCATGGAGTCAATTCTATAAGAATTGAAAAATGAAATAAATTTCATTTTAGATATATGTAATCTATGAAGTGTGAAATTATTTTTATTAGAAGAGTTTCAACATTCCATTTCATGAATTTATGAAATTATAAGAAATATAATATATCCAATATTTTTATGAGTCACAAATGATAAATTAGATTTTTTTATGTTTGACTTTTTATTAGAAACAGAATGAGTATTTATTTTAGGGAATATAACATGTACCTCATTGAGTTGATGATTAATATACTCACCCCATTTCACATGTATATGAGGAAGGATATACGTAAAAACCCATTTTGCATCAAAAACCCACTCCATGTTATGATATTGAATAGTAGGAGGTTTTTAATTCATATTAAAATAATATAGTTCTTTTATGGTTTTCCACCTAGTAATTGAAATATCATAATCAATTGGATGGGAAAAAATTGGTCATCAATGTTTTGATTATCCCAATTTTTCCTCCAATGTTATTGAAGATTTCATTAAATTTCAAGGCCAAACAAATTTGATGGATTATTTGGGAGACTCTTAATATTGTACATTAACGCTATGAATTTTATTAAAGTGAAGGTTATTGAATATTTATGTAAATAGGGCTTGTTTTTTTTTCACCATGGAGATTATTGTATTATATTTTGATCATTTTTAGACTTTTTGGAGAATTAATTTTCAAATTTTGTTTTTTATTTTTTGGGAATAATATTTTTCTGAACAAAAATCCATATTACATTATCCCTAGAAAAGATGTATTATTTGATTATTTTCACCCATTGATCATTAATTCATTAATTATCAGCTATAATATATATTGTTAAATATGGTTAAAATCCTTTGTTATAGAATTTTTTTTGGGAATAATTCTTTTTTATTTTTCCATTTGAATGAAAGAGTTATTTTTTATTGATTTTATATAAAATGATTAATGAGGATAGATTTATTTTTTAAATATATCGTAGTTATTTTTTATTGCGGATGAATACTTATGGTAACAAAAATCATTTTAAATTAATAAAATAAAGTATCTTTTGATTTACAATACATTTTTTATGAATATTCCATAATATTGGGCCTTTATTCCTTGTAAAAACAATGGTATCAATATCAGTCAATTATTTTTTATAAAATTCTAAATATATCATGAACTATTGTGTATTTGTTTAATTTCCATAATAAATTTAATTTCAATAAAAATCTAGAAAAGGCATTAACTCAATTAAAAGAATGTTTAACATAGAAAATATTAATTTAAATATCATTAAACAAAAATAACTCTCAACATATTCACATCCTAAAACTATAAATCACCCTATTTTTTAATTTGGGACATCTTAGTCGACGTACACTAAATTTATATTTTTATGAGTTTGAACTCTAGGTTTGAGGGCCATCAGAGGGAATCATGGTGGTTTTATAAAGGAATCAATGATGGGAACATTCTATTGGATATGATCAACCGTAAGTCATATATTTATGAGGTGATGTAATCTAGAGAATAATCTAAGAATGCTTGGTCTATATATTTAAATAACTTCATAACATATATTACGTTCACATTGTGAATTCATCACTCGAGTATTTTATACTAAGGCTACGCCATTTTTGGTTTGCATGAAAAACAAGATATTCACATTTTGAATATGGGATTCACACTATGTAATGTTTATTCCCAGTGTATTTTTATGTTCTATATTCATGAGTCCCCTCCCATTTTACATGTATTATCTCCTTAATCCCATAGGGATACTCCATTTATTATTGGGTGTATTCTGTTATCCTATATCTCTATTATTTGTTTTCAATGATATTCATATTGGATTGTTTCATCTCTTTTGGTATGTGTGATGCTCCATTTATCATGTGATTAAATTATATAGGCTTTTACAGTACATTGGGTTTGTGTCAGTTGTTTATATCGTTTATTTTATGCCCTATATCATTCCTTTTTAGATTCCTTATGTGTTTTTATTTTAGAGGCCAACCCTCATGTATATTTTGATGCATGTTGTGACATTTTTTCTATATGTGTCGATCTAAAATCCATGTCATCCATTTCTTATATGAAATTCAATTATCAAATGCAAATATTGACTTTAGGGCCTTTTTTAATTTATCTTATAATTCCATTTCAAATCATGGTATGTGGATCCGATCATTATTGGTGTGTTACCTATTTTTTAGGTTGGTGGTTTTATCTATAGTATGAGGAATTTAAAATCAAATTTCTCTTAGATTTAATTTTCAAGAAAAAGAAATTTTAATGATCATTGTGTTGGATTATTTGTTTTTGTAAACATATTTTCATGAAATTTTGAGGTTTCAAAAATTATTGAAATGGAAGGGTGTTTTCAACAAATTTTGAACTAGATTTATGAAATGGGGTTACTAAAAATATTGCTAAAAATTGTTTTTGGGAATAATTTTTTATAGATAGGCATTTTTTTATCTAATTATTTGATGTTGTACATGTGATACTAGGATTTATAGATAGAAGGTATAATGTTAGTACTTGTCTATTGTTTCAATAATGGGGTTCAATCATGGTGTGTTACTCTATTCTCTAGTCCATGTGTCATAGGGTATTGCTTTTGAAAATTTAGGGGGTTCAATCAATGGGTGTTCCTCTATTCCCTATGCCATGTATCATAGGGTCTTGAATATGAAGTATTATTTATTAATTATCATGGTAACAATGACTTGTTTAATATGATCTTTTTCATCGATGGGTTTTTACCATTACTATTTGGCATATGAATGTTTGTATATGATATACATTATTTGATGAAATATAATGGTTTTTTTAGAATTAATACTTTAAACTGTATCTCCTAGATTTGGTTATTATTTCTAATAATTAGAATTATTTTATATGATTTTAAAAGGAAAAATGTTTAATTACTTATCCAGTCTTATTTTCATGAATTTTATCAATTGTGAATTATTTATCATAGACTTGATATGGAAAAAATTCATGTGATCCCAATGTTCCAGTTATTCTCCAACCTTACACACTCACTTGGAGTGCATAGATATTGTATTGTCTCTTGATTTATTAATGTAATGGAATTTATGTGAGGTTGAAAGGATATATTCCAATAGATATGGGTATCTAGTGATGTTTTGGTTGGTTAATTCTTATATATCACACAATTTTACAATTTCTTGTTTTAGTTTTTCTTCTTGGTTTTATGCACATATAACATGGTTTTTATCTTGATTATTATGTTTTATCACTATATTTCATTCATTATATAATATGTAAAAATATTTTTTATTTTCATTATACATATATATATGTGTGTGGATTATTGGTATAACCTTTCTAGTTGGTCGAATTCAATCCCTATAGTTATCGTTCAATTATTGGGTACCATTCGTCTGCCCATAGGGTTCAATAATTCCCTTATTGTCTGATTTATTTTTTTATAGGATCTTGGTTGATAAGTTATATATGTATGTATGATAAAATTTGAAATCAATGAATTTTAATGATTAGTTTTTAGATGTTTTTTAAAAAGAGAAAGTAATTTTTAGACTGGAGAGTACGTTTAGGTGAGTATATGGAATGCTCTTTACATAACAATCCTGAAATTACCATGGGATAATGTTATGTGGGTATCTTAAGTGAGTTTATATAATTAATCATAATTTTCCTAGTAAATTTTTATTTTAAACTGAAATTATCCTTTTATTTAATTATTCAAATAAGTTTTTCTTAAGTAGTTATATACCTCAGAGATCTATTTCGTAGGTTCCAAAACATGGTTTTGAAAGAGAATCTCCTCAAGTTAATACTTTTATTGATCATAACATTATATAGTCCATCATACTTGCATTAAATTATATGGTCTAAATTGTCACATGATTTCATAAAAAATATATTGGAACACACATTGGAGCTGGAGAACATAGGGATTAAGATCACGATTTTGTACATGAAAATTCACTTTCTGATTACTGTACAAACGAACACCATGAGGTGGATGAATAGAATGAAAATGTTGATAAAATCAATGATTTCCTAGGGAAACCATAGGTTATCAATGTGATGTTCATTAAATTTAGTATTAATGGTCCTATCATGTGGTGGTATTATTATACAGTTTATATAAATCGACTCACGGAATTAAATTGGAAGGGTTTCAAGACCCACTAATTTCAATAATTTTTTCTAGAGTGTTTGATGATTGAAATGTATACAGAGTTCCTTAGTTTTCACCATCTGGGGAATTTTGTGTAAGTGTACACTAATTGATTTGTTGAGATGGCTCATTTTAGTCATGAGGTAGGAATGAATTATTATATATAATATCAAAAATATATATTGAATTTTCGATTAGGTATCTAATCATACATATACATATAGAATCTTACAACCTTGGTTGACACAGTAGACTAAGAGATGACAGTTGAGATAGATATGGAAGGTATTATTTGTTTCTATAAATAATCTCTTCCACCCAACTATATCTACTATTATGTAAGGAGGAATAATAGGAAATGGAATGATTATTACAACGGTGGAGAATCTATTTCTCAGTAGTGGACCTCACTGAACCATTAAAAAAACAAGTTGTTTACTCCTAACATTCAACAAATGTGTCCTGGTTGTGCACACATGATATCTTTTTCCCACATAGGTAAATACTAGTAATTATTGTGGCCACCAATTCCACTTAAAAAAGTTATTTTATTCTATGTCTATGAACATCATAGTTAGGATCATTAGGTTTAAATTCCTTTATATCACTTCTAGAAGAATCAGTGTCTCCATGCCTTTAAAATAATGCCTCAATTGTGATTAAACACTACAAAGTCAATGAATTTTTGAAACAGGTTGATGTGGTCCCAATGATATTTGTATGTTCCATATTTAGTGAATGTTCTATAGTAATTTCATGTTTTTATATAAGTTCATCAAACTCATTAATATTGGTATCTTTTATTGATATATTGATACATCCAATACAACTAATTTATGTTGTTGGGGACTAGATGATAAATATTAGCAAGGTAGTGGACCATCATCATAATTTTCCTAGGTGTTATCTATCAATATCTGATGCAGGGTTTGTATGGTATTTCATGGTTCATAATCATGATATGTTCTACATCTTCATCTAATTGTATTATATATTTTCTCATCGTGTTTATATTTATTTGGTTAATTGGATTTTTCTTCCATTATTACTAATGATACTTCTCATGTTTTTATGGAGAGTGGGATTTGAGGTCTGGTCATGTAGGAACATCCCACTTAGGGATCCATATCTTTTTGTGTATCATTTTTTTCAATCCCAAGGATGTTTCCCTTCTTGTTCAACATTCCACATTATTTGGGACATCCTTATTGTATTCACTGATAACTTCTTCGAATGTCTTCCAGAAAGTTAATTATGGATCATGATTTTTCAGTATCTTGGTATGAAGATGATTTTGATTCCCTATTATCAAATAGAAACTATTATGTTTAAAGAACACACTGTCTAATCAGATGCTATAATGGTAAATGTTTTCCCCCAATGTATTTCACTATTTTTAGCCCAAATGCTCTTTACCATAAAGGAAACTGGTTCACATCTTTCATTCATAGACTATTTTATGACGAACATGGAAAATGTTGTGAATATGTTTCCTATACCCCATGTGGATGAATTATTATATTTGATTAAGTGTATTTATAATTTTTTAAAATAGATTTTAATTTTTTTTATCATTAGTTCTAGTTTCGTGATTATCATATAGTACTGAAAAGGGTGGTTTTCACAATTCATGTACAGTACTTTTACCAATGGTTTAAGGAAACTGTTGGTAAAAGGTGGTCAAATAATCTTTTCCCAAAGGTTTTTCAAAACCATTGGGAAGAGAATACTCTATACCAATTGTTTTCTTAAACAGTTCATATAGAGAGGTTTAAATAATCCTTTACCAATGGTTTTTACAAACTATTGGTAAATGATTACTTTCCCAATGGTTTTACAAACCGTTTGGAATGTTTTTCACCAAATTCATAGAAGCTCAGACTCCCCCATTCCGCACGACTGCATCCCTAAACAGAAGGGAGAATTGTAATTTTCCTTCCCCTATAGCCAATATTCTTCCATCTTTATGATTTATCAGTTTTTCACTTGTATTCTGTAAGTGATATTGCATCTACTATTTTGGTTTTATGTTTTCATTTGAATGAAGTGGAGAAGTGGTATTCTCTGTACCCTACATCGAAAATGTTTTGTTCCGATCCATTTTAAAAATTTCATAGTTCGAAACTTATGATTTGTAAGTGATACTTTCATTTTAATGTTCCGCATCTACTTTTTTGGTTTTTTGTTTTTTATTTGGGTGTGTATGACTTTTTTTCGTTTGATTTGGGTGTCTGGATGGGCTTTTACAGTGAATCAAATTTGATTCTAATTGAATTATGTGTTAATATCATCCATAAATTTTTAGTTCATAGAAGGCTTCGTATTGCGGGGAATTTTGTGATAATATCATCCATATTCCACAAGATTCACATCACGATAATAATGTGCGATGATTTTGTTAAGTTTAGAGAGAAATCTCATACACTCTAGGTTTTTTATAGTGGCATTGTTAGTCATGAGTGATAATTGGCTTCCTAAGATGATTGTATTAATATAACATTAGGTTCAATTAAATATGGTTCTCACTGTACGTTGTATATTATATCTGTTTCCTTGCCAATACTCACTTTTATGATGCTGGGGTTCTTTTCAATAGCCCTACTGGCATGTGTATACATCCATAACAATGTTAGCTAAGTCACAAGTTTAACTCAGTAATATTGTTCTCATTGACATACTTTATTATTAATCTCAAATTTAAAAATAAATGTTTTTGTCTATAGTTTTTGAAATTAAACCTTTTTACAAGCCATGAAAAACCTATTACTGTATAATCCTAATCATTATCCACCCATGTGGTGCGCTTGACTTGGGGAATTTATTGGGTAATGAAAGGAATGACCATAGAGATGCAAAGAATGATTTATTGAACATGAGTGAATTATTTGGGATGCCTATAACACATAATGGGACCTAAGGATTGTGCGTCAATTTGGTTTGCCTATGAAGGGGCCTTGAAGTCCTCTTTAACCAATGGTTGTGTGTAACTGTTGGTAAAACTCGTCCCTTTACCAATGGTTAGATTCAATGAAGAGGCAATGGTCCTTTATTGATGATTGTGGATTTCGAATTATTGACATGACTCTCACTCTTACCACCGATGAACTAGATGATTGGGTTGTAGCTCAAGAAACTAGGTCTAATTTTATAATTTATTGAGCCTCTTATATAATACTACTTCCTACTAGTTGTAACAATGTTTTTCTTCTTGATACATGACATAAATTACCATCATTCAGTTTATGATTGTGTTATTAATTGGTTTTACTGGTTTGGTTATTTTCATCCATTTCCAATATTTTCCCATTGTTATCTTTCATCCCCTTTTTAAATGATAATATTAAAATTATTCTACTTTGGTAATGAGGCAATAGTATCCCTCAGACACCCCAAAGGCTCTTACTATTAGTAAATAACATTTGAAATTTTGATAGGTGTGCTTGAGGCCATGTGGCATCTGGGTTCGGGTCACTAATGAGTGTAATACTTTTTTGGGACGTCATACTTGGTTGATATCCTTTTTATAGATGTTTCTAATCAAATCCACACCTATAACTATAAGAGGTCCCTCTCCAAAATCAATTGGTACATGATTCAATGAATACACCTACATCATTCAGAGTGTGTATCCTACTACATACCATGAAACCACCATAAATATTCTATTTGGTTATGTGTTTTTTTAAGCATGGGTTTTCTATATTTTTTTTTTAGTTACAAATTAGTTATATGTTTCTAATTACTTCCATATTGGTTTTCATTGCTGTAAATGACACCCATTGAAGAGATGCAGGTGAAAAAGATGATATAATATAATGGTCGCATGACATAGATGGGTGTTCCTCCACTCATCACAGTTGTGAGTATTTTATTATATATATATATATTTCAATAACTTATAATATAATGTGTTTACATTTGTGTAAAACTTTTTTTGAAGATCCACCACCTAGATTAGAGATATCCGTTGAGGAGCCTGATATTGCTCCCAGTACCGAGGCTGGAGGTAGGGGGTGTCAGAGTTAGATGATCATCTGGTGGTCCAGGTACAAAGGCTGGTGGTATGAGGGCTCCTGGAGCGAGAGTTAGATGATCATTTAGTCATACCTAACTGGACTATTCCCCTAAAACATACATATCTCCTACACCCCATTTTGATCCTGGTGTGTCTTTAAGGACACATGGGATATTTTTGCCTCTAATGTTTACACTACTAGTTGGTTAGATGACAGTGCCATCATCTTTTTCATCAGGTTGATTATCTCCGAGATATTATATTCAACCTTCTTTGACTCCTACCATAACACAGTATGTGGTTTAGGAGGGTACACTGAGGGACACTCCCCCTGTATAGAATATTCCTTCAGCTTCTGCACATCTAGTGATGCCCATTGATCCGACTACCACTAGTATATATATATATATCTCTAAAAAAAATTTATCCCAAATTTTATTTTTATTATAACTTGTACTGAGATGTTTTTTCTTTAATAACAAATTCATCTATTGATTGGAGGCGGGGGAGGAGGAGTACTCTCTTGTGTGTGATATGGAACCACCAGACATAGTTGATGGTTAAATAGAATGATGATGGATAGATGATTCATAAATCTGGGCAGGAATGTTGGGGTTTTTTGGCGACGCTAGCCAAATACTCTGACATCATTCTGGTCATCCCTCTCTCTTAGATATATATACCACACGAAGTCGAGGATAACGCACGGGCACAATTTTCGGTAAAAAAATATATTGGATTTAATGTAGTATTTTTTGTATTTATATGAATTAATATATTTGGTGTCAGCTTCAGTTTAACTTTCGTAATGGCGAAGGTGCACGACCATCACATTTAAAGGAGATAGGAGAGAATTTGAGAGGTTATAAGCATGATCTGTATGTTGTCTTGTTTGATAGAGTGGGCACAGAGTTGGAGACAGTACCTATCGTGGCTGACTGCCCGATAGAGCAATATCGCCAAATGATTACTCATTGGGCGACTGCCAAATTTAAGGTATTAATCCCATTTGAGGTATTTAAAGGAAAATTTTCATATTTTTTATTAACATTATCTTATTTATTAATAATAATTATTTTGGAATCTTCTGAAAAAAACAAAAAAAAACATTTATTCAAAGAAATACCTCCACACTTTGGGGAAAACTATTTTGTCATATCAATAGAGTCAGCTGGTACGATATAGTTGTCTATAATTTTTCATTAGGACATGCCCTTTTTATTTCTTCCTACATAAATAATGTGATTTATTGAATATTGAATTTATGATTATACTTTAACTTTATATTGTTTCAATTTTATTTCAGAATAATAAAAATTGAATATTGAAGGATGTCTCCCTTGAGAAAAATTGGTTTTCTCGAGTAGAGGGAAGAAATATGGAATTGCGGTTAATGAATCGACAGAAGTAAAGATTTTATGTTTTAATTTGTTTATTTCAAAGTTTAATATCTATTTTTAAATTTAATAATCTATTAATATTTTTAACAGGGTGCTATAGAGGCCCTTGATTCCAAGGAGGCGGGCAAATTAGGGCCACCTGATCATTTATATTAGGTTTTGGGAGATGAGCACTCTGTTCGAGTACGCTGCTGACCTGGTAAGAATATAGTCCCAATGAAGTATTGGACCTCTCCAGGTATCCATTCTAGTATCACCGAGTTGGAATAGGTCAAGGATCATAAAATATAGTCTGATAAAAGGGCCACTGAGTTGAAAGAACAGGTTCAAACGAGGGAGAAATATTTTTTGAAACTGATCAAAGATTTATCTTCATCACTTCCACTAGAGGCCAGTGCGGCTTGTTGGACATATATTTCATCCATGGGTGCATTATCCAATGCACCAAGAAGTAGTTCTAATGACGGTCAAGATGATAATGTTACGGGTGATGATGAGGATGCTGAAGAGGATGAGGGTGAGGATGAGGATAAGGATAAGGGAGAGGATGGGTCCAGGGGTGAGGATAGGGCCAAGGATGAGCATGGGGATGATGATGAGGATGACGAAGAGGATATAGATGGCTGCGAGGATGAGTCTGATGATGACAATAGTGATGGTGATGGTGATCATGGGCAGATTGATCCATTACCTTTTTGATTTTTGAATAACACTTTTTTTTGATCCTGGTTTACACTCTAGTATGGATATTTTTGAATTTAATATAAGTCCTTATTTTTGACCAAATATGGAAGCCTAATAATGTTATAAAGGTTTATGGGTCTTTTGAGTCTTGTTCGAAGCTCCGAACCCCATTCGGCGTAAAAACACTATGCCCCACGGTAAGTAAAAAATCTAAGTCCATCCCAGAAGCTATCCACCAACCATATAGGGATATATATTAGAAAAAATGAGAATGATTTTCCTTAACCATGCACCAGGGGATAAACATCAGGCACAATGTATATTGTTTTAGTATAAGAAATTATTAATGTTGTTTCAAGATTTTCCAAACTGGAATACAGAAAACCAACCAAATGAATTCAGATTGTGTTGATACTTTACAAAAATGATCCATGAGTCATATGTGACGATTACGAGTCAACCGACCCCCAATCTGTTGCATGGTGTGGCTGGTATCACTCAATGTGTCTCTCTTTTGTTTATAATGGACACCCTTTTATGTAAATACAACTGGAATATGGAAAACAAACCACGAAAATTTGTATTCTGTTGATACTTTAGGAAAATGATCCATGGGTCATATGTGATGTGTACGACTCAACCCTACCTCAATATGAGGCATGGTGTGGCCAGTACCAGTCAAAGATTCTCACTTTTATATGAAATGGACAACATTTTAAGTGAAAAAACTGGCATAAGGAAAATGGAACAAACATTTCTGGTTTATGTTGATACATTATCACAAATATCCATGAGAAACTTTTTATGTGTATGAGTTAACCCCGCATCAATCCTAGGCATAGTGTGGCCGGTACCACTCAAAGTGACCCACTTTTATTTGAAATGGACCGAATTTTTATTGAAGACAACATCTGACATACGGAAAACCAATCAAACACATTTGGATTGTGTTGATACTTTAGTAAAATGAAAAATTGGTCATTTGTGATGGGTACAAGTCCACTCTGCCTCAATCAGAGGTGTCATGTGACCGCGATTGCTGACAACTTACTACGCGTGTGGTAAATGGACAAAACATGCGTTTAAAGGTAAAATGAATTCTGAACGACATAAAAATGAAATGAAATCACACGAATACACCCTAATAATTATTAGTGATGTGTACAAGGAGACGAAATGTAATTAAGACACGCGGTTTGCGTGGAACAGTTGAATATGTATTTTTAGGTGTTTGACGTGCTTGGAAAGTGTGCACGGGGTGTTCAAAACTAGCCGAATGACCTCAGAATTCCATGAAATAAAATGACAACAATGGGTGGAAGAATTTTGAAATAGTCGGCTAGATGGAACTTCAATTGAAGGTGTCATGTGAATGTGGTGGACGAAAACACACTATGTGTGTCATAAATGGCCAAAACATGAGTTTAACGGTCAAATTAATTCTGAATGACACCAGATTGGGTAATTCTCAATTGGTGTGCTTGAAAAGTGTTTGTGGGGTGGTCAAAACCAGCTGAACGACATTAGAATTCCATTTAATTAGACTAAAAAAGTGTGGGAGAATTTTGAAATGGTTGGCCAGAAATAATATCAATCGAAGGCATCGTGTGACCACTGTTGCTGAAAACACACTCTGTGTGACTTAAATGGCCAGAACATGTGTTTTATGGTCACATGCAAACCGAACGACATCAGAATTACTTGAAATCACACGAATACACTGCAATTATTATTTTTGAGATGTACGAGAAGACAAAACATCATTCGTACGCGCGGTTTGCACAACACGACTTAATATGTGTTTTTTAGGTATTTGGCGCGTTTGAAATGTGTGCATGGGGTATTCAAATCTATCCAAACGACCTTGGAATGCCATGAAATCATATGAAATCAAATGGTGGGTAACTGTGAAATGGATGGCCAGATGTCAAGTCAATCGGAGGTGTCGTGAGACTGTGGTGGAAGAAAACACAAATTGAGTGTCGTAAATGGAAAAAACATGTATTTTATGGTCATATACATAACAAACGATATAAGAATGACTTGAAATCACACAAAATTACCATAATTATTATTCTTGAGGTGAAAAAAAAGAAGGAACATCATTTGGACCCAATGTTTGTGCGAAACAGTTGAATATGTGTTTTTTAAGTGTTTGGCGTGCTTGAAAAATTTCGGCGGGGTGGTTAAAACTAGTCAAACGACCTCAGAATTCCCGGAAATCAGACGACAACAAATGGAGGTTGAATAGTGAAATGTTTGTCTAGAAGGAACATCAATCAGAGGTGTCGTGTGACCGCGGTGTCCGAAAATGCACTCAGCATGTCGTAAATGGACAAAACACGTGTTTAATGGTCAAATGCATCCTGAACAACATCAGAATGACCTAAAATCACACGAAAACACCCTAATTATTATTCGTGATGTGTATGAGGAGACACCACGTCATTCGGATGAACAGTTTGCGCAGCAAGGCTGAATATGTGTTTTTTAGGTGTTTGGCGTTCTTGAAAAGCATGCGTGGGGTGGTTAAAACCTGCCAAATGTCCTTGGAATGCCATGAAACTGGATCAAAAGATAGGGTGGGTGAATTGCGGAATGTTCGGCTAGACAACACGTCAATCGGAGGTGTCGTGTGACAGTGTTTTCTGAAAATGCACTATGTGTGTCATAAATGGCCAAAACAAGTGTTTTAGGGTCAAGTACATACCGAACGACATCAGAAATACTTGAAATGACAAGAATAAACCCTTATTTTTATTCATTAGGTGTAAAAAATATGACACATGATTTAGATATGCATTTTTCACAACATGATAGAATATGTGTTTTCTAGATGTTTGGCGCGCTTGAAAACGTGAGTGCGGTGGTCGAAACTGACCGAATGACCTCAAAATACCATGAAATCGGATGGTAATAAAGATTGGGTTAATTGTGAACTGGTCGGCCATAAGACATGTCAATCAAAGGTGTTGTGTTATCACGGTGGCTGAAAACGCACTCCGGACAGCCCCCCTCGCACTCGGATAGCCTCCACGACACACCCCCCCTAGGACAGCACCCTAACCCAGACAGCCCCCACCCAACTTTCCATGAATCATTTGTGATGGGTACTAGTCAACCCCACCTCAATATGAGGCACTGTGTTACTTGTATCACTAAAAGTGTCTCACTTTTGTTTGGAACGGACAACAGTTTAAGTGAAAACAACAACTGACATACAGAAAATCTACACAAGCCTACACATAGATTTTTGAAATTAAGGGATAAAAAATAAAATATGGTCTATTGTTCATACATTATTAGAGTAAATTATTAACATGACATAGATTGAAACACAATGGTTCATAGTATATATTGAAATATATGAATTATATTAAGAATGAGTCTCAACATCCCATCATGAACATGCACCAACACTCTTGTTCTAATTATCAATCCTGAGACGTTCATTCTATACATTAACATAAATCAATTAAATATCATATAGTGATTTAATATGAAACCTATGAACACTCAAGCATACCATATACATATTGGTTAACAAGGATACACATAGATTCTTGAAAAATAAGTTTCAAAGTCTCATAAAAATAACCCAATGGCATGCAATACATATGGTGACACCATAGCCCCATGGATCACCTCAATACAATCATCAAATAGTGGGTTCATGGAACAAACAAAATTCCCTTTGGGAACCCAATACCAATGACTTAATTGAATATTCATACCCCCTACACAAGATGTGGATTCATCTCACACCACACCCAGGAGAGAAAATTACAAATAACCACATACCACCTTATTCTAATTGAATTGTCTATGAAAAACATGTAGGCTATTCCGATAACCCATCTAATATGTCAAGATTGGCCAATGTTTCCCACTAAAACCTTAGGAACCATTTATACATGGATACATAATCATTAGAGTAATATAAACATCCAATGTGCTTCCTATAACTCATCCTAGGTCTAAGCACATGACCATGATCATCATCTATCTTTTGGGTATCATGATCCTTTCCACTCTACCCACGTTTTTATGTTGGTTTTAAGATACTCAACCCAATACCATGACTAAACATCCCATGTGCTTTATATAGCATGGAGTTTTTTTCTCTTGTGTGTATTGGTGTTGTGGTTTGAGTGAGTATTGAATTCTAAATTTTGAATACTCTTATCCGTGTTTGTGTTGTGGTTTGAGTGCGGAATGAATTCTAAATCTTTAATACTCTTTTGGGTGTTATTGAATTTCAAATAACATGTATAATTTTTCTCTTATTGGTGTTATTACATTGGAATTTATAAATTTATAAATTTCTAAATTCTGGAATGAATACTAAATTTTGAATACATTGGATGGGGATTTTGTATTGGTGTTTTTGCAGGTCTGGAGAGGGGTTGATGTCTTGTTGTAGGTCTAGAGAGGGGATAGGGTCCTGCTACTATGGAGGAGAGCAATTTTATACCAACAGTTTCAAAACAGTTGGTATAGATATATAATATAACAAAACTGTTGGTATAGGTTTATAACAATAGTTATAACAAAACCGTTGGTATAGCCTTATGTCTTCCCACATGACCTCAATACCGACGGTTTATAACTGTTGTTATGTGTGTAACACAAATATACCAATTTTTTTATAAACCGTTGGTATATGTTATGCTTTAACACATATATATCAACGGTTTGTAGAAAACCATTTGTATAACTTCTATTTTGACACCTATACAAATGGTTTTTAAAGAACCATTGGTATAGGCCTATTGTAAAGCCTTACTTGGATAAATTTGAGGGAACCATTGGTATACTATATAACAACGGTTTACAAACATTGGTAAAGTGTAAAATTCAAGTAGTGATATTCTGGGGTCCACTATCAATAACTAGTATGACCATTATGAATTTCATGTGAATATTTTTTGTCTAAAATTAGCTATTAATAATTTTATGGATTTTATAAAAAATACGTTGCATCATTTTGTAGTCCAAATTGTCATGGTGTCTGTAGATGATATATAGGTTAACTCATGATCCACGTCTGAGTTTGAGAATAATTTGAATCCGGTATTAGAGATCCAAATGATCCACTACATTTATGGGAGACATTCAAAATAAAATTTATGGATAAAATATGTGATGTTCTTTTGGAACATGAATTTAGAATATGAACCTTTATTTAATCATGGGAGGTTGATGAATGTTTTTTCTTGTGAGGAAATACTAAAAAACCTGAACAATCGAATATTCCAGGGACTAGAAGGATACTATCATTGATTCATCATGGATTTTTCAATGATGGGGTTACCATTGATCAATACTTTAGTGAAATACATGATATTATCATGGGATACTAAATATTATAATAATTTTTATGTCTTTGACTGGAATCTAACATCGATTGACATTCTAATAATACTAAATTTGTTAAGGGTTATATAGTTTACTATGATACATGTAGTTTTGTTCTATATTTTGTGAATATATAAGATGATCATTTTGTAGCATATGGCTATGACTATAATTTTCACCATGATATGGATTACCCAACACATGATTTATATCTCATAAACTTTTAAATAGAATTATGTGTTTTTTAAAAAAAATTACCAAATGGTTCATGGATATTTTTTATCCAATGAGTTTGAGTTATATTTTTTATAGATGGGCATAAATTTTTAGTGGGGATGATGGGTAAAATACCTCAAAATGATTTGACTTTGAAATCACACACACCCCGGAACAAGGGGATGTGGGTTTCTATACTCTATGTTTGTGAATTACCCATAACTTGTTCCTGAATTGAATAAAAATTGTAATAGATGAGCCTTTTCCAATTTTCACTGGGATTTAGAAGAGTGTGATTTAGGTATTATTTGGAATACTGTTTAGTTTTCATTACCAATAATTGATTTATTCATTTAGGGAGAAGAGTTATATTATGATTATAGAGGAAACTGAAAATCCTTATATAGAAGGGATACCATTTTTGGTTGGACTCTCCCTTCGAATAGTGTTATTTTTTTTGGTGATAAGATTTTCATTTGGTAAACAATAAATAATCTTGCCATTGGTGATTTGCGTATTATTTTTGTGTTGTTCAACCTATAACAATAAATATGTATTATTATATTCTTTTTTGTTTTTGTATCTATGTATATTGAAAAACATCAAAATTATGTGACCGATTTTCATTCCTATTGAAAGATAATGATAGAACTCCTGAGGCTTTTTTTCCTTCTCTAGCCTCTTCCTATTACCAATAAAAAATGTGACATTGTGTGTATGGTCTTTATTGGTGGACTAACATTTATTCCATAATGAAATAATGTAATGTGGATGGTTATTTATTGATTGATGAAAATTTTTCATTATATATTAATGAGAGAAAATACCAAGTATGATGATTTGAGTAAACTATGTATACAATATATCACTATGTTAAATGGGGTTTTTAATTTTATTTACCATAATAGGGATTACATATATACTTTATGATTCTGGAATAGTATATAATAGGTGGTAGAGTCTTTGGTCATGTTGAATACAGATTAGCATCTATATATGGATGAACATAAACTTTTTTTCATATCCTAGAGTATATTGTCAATTCCTAAATTTTCATTTTTAGTTGATTATGGGTTTGTATATGAGAATGGTTGTGTTTACTTTTAATAATATTTCCCAATCATCAATCATACTATCTCCCCTCAGGTTCTTATAACCCTCATTATAGGTCACCTCATCATTCATAATATATGGGTGAGGATACTCTTATGGGATCGATTATCATTCGGGAGATATTAACAAGGAATCATGATATTAACTTTTATTTTGTTATAACATTGAGATAGAATGAATCATATCTAGGTCATTGAAATAATATTTTGGAACTCTCCATTGGCGGATAGGTTTTATAGAATGTTTCTCATCATTTGGGTAACATTTTTCATAATAAATAGAGTGATATGATATCAAGATATATTGGACCATTTCAGTTCACCATGTTATTAGGTCATTTTTCACATCAGTTTTCATTTTCATACCTATTTAACGGAATTCATGATGTTTTTCACATATATCAACTGAGGATTTTTCAACATGATCCCTCCCATTTTCAGAGATCGGAGGATATTTAGAAATAGAATCATTTTTCTATTTTTGAAAAATAAGTAGAGATCAAAAATATATAGATTAATATCAATACTATTATGTATACTATTTTGGTTAATGTTTTGTGGACGGATATATCGAATTATCATGTGAAATAAGGGAATGAACTATCAATGATACTATATCTCCCTAATCTCTTTTTAGAGAACCATTTTCATATGAATTTATATGGAAGGAATTTCAAATTATGTTGAGGGTTATAGATTATTGGAATATGTATTCATTCTTTTTAATGATTAAGAGTTTTTACACTCGGTTTGGTGGGCGTCAGAGAAAATATGGTTGTTTTATAAAGGAACCCATGCCAATAATTGCCTAGAATACATGTTCATAACATGGATGAAATTTTTATGATGTTAAGTAATCCTAGAATGAATCTAAAAATATTTCTTTCATTACCTACAATCACTTCATGACATGAATGATGGTCACATTTTGAATTCATCATCATGGTTTTTTAAACATATGAATTGCCTTGTTCAGTAAATATACAATCATGGGTATTCTCATTAGGTATCATTGATTCAAAACATGTATTGTTTTTCCTAGTGGGGTTTTATGTTCTTCATTCATGAGCACTCAATCATTTTTCTTGTGTTCCATCTCTCATATTCTATGACTTCTATATGCATTATTGGGTTGATACTTCTTTATTGGACATCTTTTGTGTTCTTCTTTTATCTCCATCAAAGTATGATTATTCTATTTTGGTATCTGCTATTATCATATTATTATTCTCAATGTTTATCTTTTCATTGATATTGGAATTAGGATACATCACTTTTTGATCAATAACATCATCTTGAAGATTCCTTAGGTGTTTGTATTATCGATATTTACCATCATTTTGGATGTAGTGGTTTTTTCTAGATAATCAAGGCATGTGTTGATCTAAACTAAATGTAAACCATTGTTATTATGGAATTATATTATATGATATGTGAATTAATCTTATTTTATTTATGTGTGCCTCTTGTTATTACCTTTCTACAGATTAATTTTCTATTCCATCAAGTTTGGTGTGTGACATGAGTTTGGTGTAGGTGGTTCAGTCTTTTTCATAAATAATTTAAACAATATTTTATTTTGTTTTTATATATTAATTATTAAATAATATCAAATAACCTAGTTAATGGTTTGTTATTATTTATAAACATGGTTTTGAGAAAATATGATGTTTCCCCTTATTTTTGTAATGGAATGGTGTTTTTCATAGAGTTGTGAATAGAAATTGTAATTTTTTAATATGAATTTATTGATGTATTTTTTGGAATATTTTTTGAATTGATATGAACATTTTAACTAATTTATGGATACTAAATATGAGAACCCTGTGAACCTTGGTGAGAGTTTCATATTATTTATTTTCCATTATATATGTATGCAGGTTCACTCATGGGGTGTTCCTCTATTTACTAAGCCATATAACATATGGAAATGATTTTGATATTTTATTTGGTTTTACTCATGGGTGGTTCCTCTCATCCCATAGAGATATCTTTTAGGGATTTATTGTGCACTAGTAGTTTCTTCTGCTAATGGTATGAGTGACCTAGCTAGGCCAACCTATGTTATTCAAGGGGTGTTTACCATTATTCCTTGGTTTGGGTTTTTTATGGATTAGATAAACTTGATATGATGAAATTTATATCTTTTATTATAAATAATTACAAAACAATACTACTTTGTTATAGGAAATATATAGAAAATATTTAACCATTTAACATGATTTTGATATAAAACTATTTAGATAATTATCATGTGATATATTATTAAAATTGATAATATTTGGATGAATGTAAATATATTTTATATAGAATACCTAGGTAGGATATTATTGAAAATGTTTACCTCATAACATCCCACACTCACTTAAGGGTTTATAGATCATGCATTGTCTCTTGAGATAGTAAAGGGAAATGTTACACATTGACGAGGAATGGTTTTTAATAGTAGGATTTTGGAATTGGGTTGTGAGATGATGGAATGTTTCCAACATATAAGATAATGTTCTAATGTTTTTCTTAGTTTTTATTTGGGGTTTTGGACATATACATTTGTTTTAATTTTACATTTGGGTTATACCAATACCTTTTATTCAATTTATTATTGAATTTATATTTTTAAATTGTTTGTATACCTATATATATAAATTCCATATATAATAATTTCAATTTGAAGAAATCCTCTCCTCTAGAAATATTTTGATGCCTATGAGTTAGTCCCCAACCTATGAGGATCAAGAACACCCTTTGATGATAAAAAAAATTCACATTTGATCATAGTTGATCAATTATCTTGGTAATTTAGTGCTATAATAACTCAACGAATTTTTAGTAATATATTTTATTTGTGTTAATGATGACGGGATAAAAAAAGTTATTAGATAGGATAAGTGTAGTGCATCGAACAGAAATACACAAATGATTAAATGAAGACCCAAAATTATGATAGAATTTTAGGGGTTTTAAGAAAATAGTTACTGATTTAATGTAAATTTTTTTAAGAACATGAAAACTAATAAAAAATAATTTTTGTTAGAAAAATAATAATATTTCAACAATTATTTATAACTCAAATGGTTTTTAAAAAGGCATATGTTTGTAAAAAATATCAATAAGTGAAAACAAGGAAAGAAATATTGATGGAATATATTATATAGATTGAAATTAAATAATTGAAGGTCCTACCACCCAATTAAATTGATATTTTTTCGTGTGAAATATCAATCCATTTTTCTGAAATTACAACCTATTGTATTGTGAAGAGGAGAATGTTTTTATAGAATAAGGGGGAGGGATGATTTTACATCAATTACGTATATAAATTTGACCACCCAATTAGACAAATTAGAAAACCATATTTTCATTTATGAAATTTTATTTAGATTATTATCTAATTTAGGATATCAATCCACTACATATCTCAATCATTTTAACATTGGATCCAATGATATCGTAAATTCTTATAACCAGGCTCTCTAGTCCAATATATTCTAGAATTATTTCAAATCTTAAATGTGAATGTTTTAAAATATGTGAGTATGTCTCAATATATATGTTCCATATTTTTATAGTTTGTAATTTTTATGCCAATGTTACCCTATAACATGTGGGAAACATGTGTCCATTTTTTGGGAGATACAGTTGAATTAATGAGTTGTACTAAAAAAATAAACCTAACTATAGGCATTAGTTATGTGATTCCATGGGGCCATATAATTGTTGAAATTTATGTATAAAATTTTATCCATTTTTTATATGAATGTTATTAGATCATTTGTGATGTTTAATTCAATTTGGAAATAAAAGATTATTAAAGATAAAAATATTCAATCCAGTTTGAATGATTGTCATGTTGGGAGAATTTTTTTGATTCAAATAACCCTTAAAAAGGAAAATAATAGCAAAATATATTGGTGATTTAAATAAAGAAAATAAAAAAAAGTATCCTATAAAATAAATATCCCAAAATTTAAAACATAATATTCAATTTTATGATTAATATATTAAACATGATGGTAATTGAATGAATTAAAATCATTCAATTTATATATTTTTATGATGAAAAAACTAATTATGGTTGAAAATATTTAATTTTCATCCAAACATTTTTTGATGAGATTAATTCAAATTTCATTCAAAAATATTTAATATCATTTATTACTGTTGAATTTCTTAATACTGTAATTAAACCTCATCATGTTTTATGATGTATTTTAATCATTATCATTCAGAAATAATTACAAATTTTAAATGATATTTTAATTAAAATTTTATGAAATGTGATGATATTAAATTCTGTAGTATTATTTCAGAAGACATCTAGAAACTAGTGACTACACCTCCTTATAGGATTGATGAATCCTCATAAAAGATTTCCATCCAGAATCCTGTATCAGTATGATTGAGGGGATTAAACCCTTTTGGGAATTGAAACTCATTCATTCATCAAATAACCCATATCTATTTTATCATTAGTCATCCTACCTCAATGTTATCAATAGTATAATTCCTAGTTGATGATCAATGTAGCAGGAGACTAGTAACACAGACTTTCAAGAAGAAATAATAGATTTATAAGGTTGGGAGATCAATGTGGGGGAGTGAACAAGGGTAAAATCATAATGTTACCAGGCTTAATATTAACCCTCCCCACTTAAAACCAAGGGACACCGTGATATTTATATTTTTATGTCAGATAGGGTAATAGAAGATGGTCTTGTAGGGGGGTTAATAGACCATATTAATCATTTTAATCAAATAAATTGATTAATAAAATAAATTGTCAATATTAATTATTACTATTAATTATAATTATAAAAAGTAAAAAACACTAGGATATTTATTATAGTAATTTGTTCCAAAGTGGGATTATATCTACTCTTATACATCCCTACTAGGTGAGAGATACATTTGCACAAAATTGTTTTTATGGGCAATCATAACCCAATTACAAAAATCATTTCTAATGGTGGGATAACCATGATTGTGACTTTTGTTTGGTGAGTCACAAACCTTAGATCCTGACATAAGACATAGGGAGTTAAAAACCTAATTCTCACGACCTTAGATATATTGATTCACATCCCATATATTCTGATACTAGAATCCTAAAGTCACAACCTGAGAAAATGGAACAATAAATAATGATTTTTTGTTTAAAAGAATAAATAAAAAATTAGAGTGTGTGTGAGAGATGGGAAAATGTTTTACAAACATAGAAATGACAGAAAATGATAAAAAATGAAATAATATATAATGATTGTTGGGGACTAGACTAGATCGTCTCATCAATACAGTTGAAGTCAAAAAAGAATTAATTCATCCCTTGAGAGATCATGAATGTAATGAAATAGTGCACCATAGGATGTTGTAGATTCCACAATAGGTTAAAGGTTGAAAACACATTCTCTTTTAAAAAATAGAGTATCATATAGGTTAGTTAGTGACTTTTGTTAATTTCTATTATATTGGGTGTGGATAACATTAATGAAGTAATGATATATATATATATGTAATAATTATTAAATTGTTTCAGAATATTTTCATACTTTGGAAATTAAAAATAAATTGAGTGAAGAGTTTTCATAAATATCTCATTGAATAAAAAATCACAATTTCCTTTTTATTCATATATAATAAATCTTATAAATAATTTCAAATAATTTAAATAACTTTTCAAAAATATATCCAGACTAATTGTAGTGTTGAATGATTAAAAAAACAATTTAAATCCATTTAGTTTTCATTAATTTTTTTCAAAAAAGTTTCTGAAAACTAGTTGCACAATCCATAAATGAATTCAATTTATTGAATTTAATGAATTTTGAATCTTCCAAATTAATGAGAAAAAGACATTGAAAAATTATTAATTTTCTGCTTGAAATATTCCACAAAAAATATTAAAAACTCTTTATTTAAAATCTCTATCTTTAAAGATAATTTTTCCAGCAAAAATCCCTTAAAAATAATCCATATATATGCATAAAATAAATTTTCAAAAAACACACAGAATAAAAAACTACTTCAGTAATGATCATTAACATAGAATAGGTATAAACCATACTTTTCACTATTCAAGAATAGTAACGTATTGTATGGATGAACCATAATCTCCACTATTCGTGAATAGTAATGTTAGGTTGATGAACCATACTTTTAACTATTTATAAACAATAATAATAGTTTGATGAACAATTGTTTGCTGAATGAACTGTAACATAACATAGGGATGATGAATAATAACATAGCATTGGGATAATGACTAGTAATTTAGGGTTGATGAACAATAATATTTATTATTTATGAATAGAAATTTATAGTTGATGAACCCTATATCACACTATTGGGAAGGTATCAATTTCCATACTTTGTGAAGAAACTGGACATCATACACTAACAAATTTCAACAAAATTTTAATGGCTTTATAGGGTTGGATAAGACTCTATTAAAAAATTATTATTTTTATAAATACATATCATCATTCTAATGAATCATGAATGAAATAAAAGTTTCATCTACTATTACAAATATCATTAATGAAATAATTAATGACATTATGAAAAAAAATTTATGGAATATCAAATTAAAAAATCAAACAATTTAATCACCATTAAAACATCCTTTTCAGAAATCAATGTAAACTAATTAAATCAATATAAACAGGTTTTATTCCTAAAAAATACTGTTTCGTGATAACTTGATATCTATATAAGTTTATATAAAAAAATACATAAATTTTTAAAACATGTTTTGGTAGAGTTTTTAAAACAACAACATCAACTTCGTTGAATTTTTAGAGTGACGACAATTCCTTTTTATACTTACTCATTATCTAATGAAATATAGATAGATCTCTTTTATATGCAACTGTATAAGTATCAAACAATATAAAGTAATTTATTATAAAATATCATCAAAATAAAAAATGTTTGAAACATGTCATCAAACTATATATAATTCACATGCAAAAACAATATTTATATTATTCTTTATTATGTAAATATCAAACATTTATGTTATAAAAATTCTAAAAAATATATATAATTAATACTTCTAACTTGCAATCATTTAGGGTGATATTTAATCTATATTTTGAGCCCCAAAAAATAATTAGAAAAAAATAAATTTTTATTTATCTAATCCACTTGTAATACCTTTTAAAAATTAAAATTATCTCTAAAAAACATCTCTCTAATATAGACCATCATCAGAAGGTAATTATATGCACTATATTTGAAAAACGTGTTTTAAATTCCATTATTGATCTTATAAATAATGGTATATATATCTATATGGAGTTTACATCCACTATCCTTGATCTTATATTTATCCTAATTATTTGAAATTAGGGTCATTTATCTTTGATTATGATTTATACCCTATAATTTTCTTTTGTGAAATATTTTATTGGAAAATAATTTTGTATTAACCCACCATGTTAATTTTATTCTCAAAATTATCTTTATATAGAATCTTAAATGTGTTCATTAGTTGAAAAATATTATCCTTATTAGTTTTATATGTTAAAAATATGGATGAATATAATACATTATAATCCAAAAAATTAATTATAACGCAGTATATTGTGATCCAATATATTTTATTCTATAAAATTAATGAAATTAATATTGGTTTATAATATTAATTTATTATTTGTTGATACCATCCAACCATGAAATAAGTTTCAAATTTTTTTAAAATAATGTTTAGGTGGGTTTTTTATCATATAATCCACCATGTATAAGAAATGTAATGCACTCAGTTTACATTGGTAAAAACACTATCTGATCCCTCATGTTGAGTATCAAAGGTGTTCAATTTACATTCGTCAATTTTATATAATATATCGAAATGGATGGAGGTATGAAATAATTTCATTCAATTTTATGTGTTCTGTGGAATACAAAAATGAAAACATTGATGGTAGTTTGAATTTCATTATTTTCTAATATTTTATATTAGATTCAGATATTCCTCTAGTATGTTGAAAAACTATATATGACAATTTTTCTTATATAATATTTATTTTTAAGGTTATAGGTGGGATATAATCAATTTTTTATTATGTTTTTCCTTTTTTCCTTTTTATATATTCACTTTAGATAACGGCGATGTTCACTCATCATTGTCCTCATCAATCAGGTCGTTTCAAAATTTTATATATACTAATTTAAATATTTTATTTATCTAATATATTCTAATGGAATTATTTTTGGATCAAAAATGTAATTTATATAATATCATGTCCACCCTTCTCTGTCTATATATATAAATCGGATTTTTCAAATCCATAATTTTACTATAGTAATCATATTTATATTAAAAATCACGTTAAATTTATAGAAATATTATTAAATTTTTAAATAGGAAAAAAATATTGGGAATTCAGGATATATGAGTTTTGTAATAGTAAAAAATATTATATTAATGATGAATAATGTTTTCTTACTATGTCATTATTCAAGATATATATTTTATTTTTTCAATAATTAATATTAATGGTTCAATATTAATTTTATTAATTTCTTTCCAACAATATTTTTTTGAATCAAAAATTTTAATCGATGTGTGATACGAAACAAATTTAAAAAAATTAATGGGTTTCCATAGTGAAATTTTCATCAATAAAAATAATTAATAAAAATTATTAATTTCTAATTAGAAATATATTTTTTTGTGGCATATATTTATAAATTTTATTAAATTTTGTTTTTCTAGAAAATTATTGGTAAAATAAAAATTACATGTTCATTTAAATCAAAATATATAATTAATGATAAATATAATAAATACTATCCTATATTATTATTATTAAATTTATAACATATTAAATATTTAATTTTCATTTTTTTATAATTTTCTATAGGGATTATGATAAAAATATGTAATCTCTTGTTATAAGGTTTACTGATTTATTGAATTATAATTCCTGTCTTTATAAATTAATATATTATTTAATTATTATTAATTAATTAATTAATTATAACAATACTATAATTTTATCAACAGATCATATTAATTTTTAGATTAATATTTTGTTAATTTATATTGTGAATTATCGAATTGTAATAATTTATTTGAAATGAATTTTTCCCATTAGTTTTTAAAATTTTTCCTATGGTTCTAAAAAAATTGATGTTAAACATTATAAAAATTGGGTGGAGAGAATTATTATTCATTTATGATCAGCGAACATTGAATATGGAATTCATAAATAAAAACTACATATAATTAATAATAATTCAACATTTGGAGAGTTGTATTTATATAAACCTTGGTATTGGTCAAATTATCTCATTGTAAATATAAAAAAACTAAATTTTGTGATAAGATTCATGGTTCGGTTGGTTGGAATAATGCTACTTTGGTTTTATTGAATTCTAAATATGACCTTTTAATCTCTTAAGATAAATTTAATAGAACATTAAACATATGTTCTATCATAAATAATATATATATATATAACATGGGAAAATGATCTAGGTGGATTAAAATAACGAGGTCGAAGGGAATCATGAAAAACTATAACATTAATATTTGATGGTAGAGAGATAAAATTAGGTGAAACATACAGAAGATTTTCCAAGAATCCTTTATAGGCCATGATGTCCCATCTTCCACCCTTACGGAATGTAATCTGAATATACACACTAATATCAAGAAGTGAACATAATTTTATGATGTCATAAATCACTTAATGGGGTGTAGGGTTAAAAATATTCAGTATGTTTGGGAACATAATAGAATCAATCAAAATTATAATAATATCAATATTATACAACTGGGATAAATGGATCTTAATCAACAACACTATCACTTCTAAAAAAAAGTAATATTCATTATAATATAGAATAAACTAATAAATGAAAATTTATCCTCCCCATTCAGGAATTAGTCCTCTAGATTGAATGAATGTATTTGAATATACACCATCTATATTGTCTTTCATATATAAATTTGGATCTTTCTAAGACAACAAGTGACCATTAATGGTCCTATAATAAAATTCCAAATATTAGTTGAACAATGGTTGATAGACAGAGATGAATCCAAAAAGTTAATTATCATAGTCGATAAATTTTATTTTAGTATGAAAATGGTAAAACTAATCTTTGATACAATAATATTCCATGAAAGAGATTTGTTGATGAAACATAATCCATCCTTCCTATATACACTAATTTCCAAAAACAAAATGCATGTGCTAGGAATTACCATCTTGGTTGTTGATATTAATGTTTATATTAAAAAGTAAATTTTTTCTACCCAACAATCAATATCAAGTGGTCTAGAATATTCAGATATTCTTATAGTAATCCCTATTATAACATTGAGATTATATGCATCCAATTATCAACATAATTCTGACCATATTAAAATTTTATGTTACTGAATCTTGAGTATATAAACATAAATATCATGTAATACTATTGTATTTATGATTTTATATTTTATATGAATTCTCCTAAATATTATCATTATTCTCAAATTTCGAATAACTCTTCCTGACTCAGTACTGAATCAACCAATGACTAAGATCATCACTTGGAGATTTCAATTGAAACCAATTCATAAAAAATACTTGTATTTAAAATTATATTTTTTGTTGAAACAATTAATAATATCACCTGTAAATAAATTACTTATGGTATTTATCCTCTTTTTAATTGATACAAATATTTTTTCATAATTGGATATGTGACTGATTATTTTTATGACCACGACATTAATGAAACATGGCTTGATTCTTCTCTTGGACTTATTACCCCTTAAATAAGAAATCAATAATTTTAATTTAGAAATAAAAAACATTTAATCACTTATGGAGGTTCACGAGGATAAGAAAATATGATTTATAAAAACTACAATTTTATCTCTCTTGACCATTTTCCCATTTGACACAGCATATGTGTTGATGATTTCTTGAAATTTTTAAATGGAAATATAACATTAATTAATAATTAAATATATATCATGACTGAAAAAATGTAATAGATAATTAGGATTTCCCCAACTATATTTAAAAGGAATAATTTAACATCTAATGGGAACACCAATAACATTTCTACATAAGAGGTCCAATGAAAGTCGAAAGAGGCTGGGGAAAATGACATCCTTACAATAACCAATGAGTTGTTTTCAAAAATCCAAATCTATTTCCCATGAGATAAGTTGAGAACAAAATAGAATAAAATTTCTTACAATATAGTTATAAACCAATACATGAAAACTATATCACTTATCCACCATTAGAATCAGGTTTTTCATTGTCCTATAACTAAATTTTTTCATGACAATTTTAAAAATGATATTGGTGAAAAGATCTTTTGATAATTTTATAAAAATATTTATTTATCCAAATTGATTTCTCAAGTATATTTTAATATTTTATGAAATATTTCTTCACTTTAGAAATTATAATTGGAAGATAACGATAAATAATATCACTTAATATCATTGAAATGCTTTTATAAAATAAATTTCAAATCTGATATTTGTGTATTTATTTAAGGAGTTAGAGTACAACACCATTTTAGTGAATATTACATTGGTCACACTAGTATACCAAATAATATTCACACCTTTGAAAAAATATGGACCAAAACTAATCACATAATGTTTTTTATAACTGATGTTAAAATATTAATGTAATCTAGGAAAAAATTAAATCCATGCTTTCTATAGTTATTTATGTTAGTACATGTCCATAAACATTACTTTTTTTAGAACATGAAATAAAATTCTTTTCAGAATTATAATTTACTTCTTGAGTATTATAGCATTATGAAAAACTATTACATAGTAAATCCATACATTCTAAGTGGAAACTTGTAATCAATAGCTTTTGTTCTATAATGAGAAACTTTTTTAAAATAATACATGTTTTATCAGGAAATATCATCAAAATTATTTTCATGACCTCATCATTATCCCTTCACATCCTCATTATATATGATTTTTTTTGAAAACATGGGTTGAGAATAAAATACTAGTAATGGAAATAAATAATGAAAATTCATAGACTAGTAGAAGATTGAAAACCAATTAATGAAATTTTTATAAAAAATAATTAGCAAGAATAGAAAAATAAAATAGGTTCATTGGGAAATCATTACCATATAATTATCACATTCCCCTCTAAAATGGAATAAACATTTGGTCAACTTCCAAATTTATTATACCAATGCATTAGAGATCTATAATGGGAATCAGACTTCATATTAGATATATCAAGCTTACCTGTGAGAAATGGGGATTCCAAACCCATAATATATTATTTTCAAGGACCAAATCAAGAATAAAATATTGAAAAATAATTTAAACCGATGATAAAAATGGTTTAATATTTTAAAATACCAATTTCTATTATAAATCTATTTTAACAACAATACACACATTTCCATGAAAACCAATTTTCAATTCCAAAATAGACATGAAATAAAAATAAGTAATTTTTTTAAATAAAACTATTAATCATTCAAGGGAATCAATAACCTAAATAATATTCACTATAGTTGAACAGTAATTGTCTTTGTGTAAAATTAGAATAAAAAATTCCTTTTTTTCATTTATCAATAAATTCATTATTTAACCTGAAATAAGATTAATTATGAGAACCATTTAATTAAATGAAATATATTAATAAAATCATTTATATTCATATTATATACATATAAATAAATACCTCAATTAGTATCATGAATATCAATGTGGATAACAATATTTGATAAATAAATCATTTAATGATTAAGGTTTCCCAGATGACACTGAAGATCTCAATTAGAATCCTCAATATAGAATAACATTTAATAAATTATTAAGTAAAATTATAAATAATAAATTAATGATATTATATATATAAGTGGTATATATATTAAACATGTAAAATAAAAATGTGCATATAAAAAAAATGCCTCACGGAAAAGACATTGAGATGAAATCTATTATCACAAGTCTGATTAATAATGTATGTTCAATATCTTAATGAAAAATAAATTTATTTAAATTAAAAACATTATTCATAACCTATTACCTTTTTATTATTTCTTTTATATCACCTATTGACATTTTATAATAATTTCATAATCATTTATGTTCATGGTCGACGTTTTGATGATATTTTGTACATGAGTCCAAAATGACTTTGGTATGATGTCAAAAATGAACGTAGTAATTAGTCAATCGTATAAAGAAATATAATCATGAAATAATTATAAATTATATATATAAATTATAATTTAAAACAATCCATTATAAATGTATAGTAAAAATGACCTATATTACAATCATGGAGAGGGTACGCCGTACGTAAGCATTAATAGTTTTTTAATTACCAAAAAATCATTATGGAGAGAAGTGAAGTATTATTTTATCTATATATAATGATAATAATATCATTAATATCATAAAAATAGTTTAAATATACTTTTATATATCAATCATGTTATTTGGTGATGAAAAAAGAATCACATCACTTTGTGGAGGTGATAGTTCACACTTACACACAAAAAAAAATTATCATTTTTATGTTAATGGAATGTAAAGAAATTAAGTGATATATAATAAATTAATAAAGATAATAAATTCAGCAATATAATATATAGAAATTAATCCCATACTTATAACCAATATTCCTTAATTGTGATGGAAAACGAGCTATATCGGTTCACATGGATGTATTCCACTGTATGTAAGAAAAACTGAATATATTCTAATTTGATGGAGGTGTATATGCATTTAGGTGATGATATTAATATAATAAAATATATCTATATTTATGATACTTTTTATATATTTATAATGGTTGAAGAATACTGGATTTATTTTTCTAAATAAATAAAATAGAAAAACATTATTAAAAATGATACCCCTTAATCTAAAGATTGTCTTAGATTAACAACATAACACCAATATCGAGGGTGGTCTACCAAAACTAATTGCTCTAAAATGTGGAATGGTATTACAAGAAGGTATTTTAATGGATATTTTCTCAACAAAATTGGTTATGACGTTTAAATAAAATAAAAGAATGGGTATAATTTTATAATAGAGGAGATGGGTACTCTATGAATTCATCAAAATATTATATTAATATAAATTAATATTTTATTCAATATTGATAAAAAGTGAGTTATTTAGAAGTTATAATGATTTTGGGATGAAATTAATTCAACAAATAATAATTAGAAACATATTTACTATTTTTTAATTCTTATCTTTTTGTTTTAACCCTTATTTTACCATTTTAACTCTTATTATAAATTCATGTAAATTATAATTTGAAGGTTAATATAATTACTATAGTATACCAAAAAACCAATAAATGACTTATTTAGTACATATTTAGTCATATCCCAATTTTTTTTATTTTCAATTTCTTTTCAATTTTATATCATTTTATAAAATTTTTTGTATATATAAATGTTAATAATGTCAATTTAGACTCTATTTCTTAGATGAAATTTTAAAAATTTAATCTCAACTTGATATCATCAATCCAAATATTTTTAAAAATAAATGAATTTTAAATGTCATTTGTAAAATTCATGGATTGTATTATAACAAGATATATTTAATTTACTATTTTTAAGATCATTTATTTTATATTTACATTATTTAAACAATTACTTAGTCATGATCCTTTCAATATATAAGGTAATTATATTATCACTAAAATTATAAACAAATTACATTGAGGTATATATTTCTTCTAGATTACCAATAACTATAAATATTATATCATTTCACCTATATAACCTAATATTAAAATTATTTAACTTGTTAAATATAATAGTATTATAAGTAATACTTTTCTTTGAAAAAAATATTATAAATTACTCATTCTAAATAAATCTTCCATAATGGTCCTAAAACTAATATTTAATGATCAATGACAGAAATTACATATCCCATTAAATTATTAAAAGTGTTAGGGTAATTTTATAAATTATATTATATTGTATTAACCATTAAAAAACATATTTACACTTAACTGTGGAACTTCAAATTAACCATGATATTTATCATATTTTGAACAAAAGGGAAAAATATAATAATTTTTGACCTTATGATTATAAATAAGAAATATGTTTTTAAAAACTCAAAAAATAGAATTTTCTAAGAATAATTTAATATTAATCATTGTTTCAAAATGATAAAATAGGTTTTTAATGTAAAAAAAATCCAAATGTTCACAATGTTGTTATATAAAATATAAATTGGAAGATGATTAAAATGAAACAATGTGTATTAAATGAATCAAAATTAAAGTAATTATACATTAAAACCAATTAAAAATATTATTTAACACTATAAATTAATTAGAATGAAATTTTCTTTTCAATTAAAATATGATATTTTGAACTATTCATCAAAACATGAATCTTCTCAAAAAAGTAAAAAAATATCATCAAATATACTTTTTTATATTTAAATTTCAACGAAGAAGAATATTTTTTCAGATATTATTATTAATAGTGTTAAAAACTATATATAAATCATGTGTTCTTCAAAATGCTACAAAACAACCATTACGAGAAATACAACATTTAATTGTAAAATTGTATTTATTCTTATATCATGTCTATAAATCACATAACAGGAAAGTTAAAATTTAAATTGAATAATATATATATATATATATATTTAAAAAATATAATTTAAAAATGGTGATTTTCTTATTTAACGATATTAAAAAAACATCTTCGTATTCAAATAGTTTTTCAGAAAAATGATTCCTTTTATTTTTAAAAGGGGTTCACAATAATTTATAAATAATTGTTCAAATAATTATATACCCATGTATAATCCATATTTCTATAATTCAACTAACCCTATTCATACACTATATTATAATGAATATTGTTTAATAGAATAACTTTTTAATAATATTAGTTTGTTTTTAAGCATAGTGTGGAATATCTTGTATGCTATTAAACCTAGATTTTTTAACTCAGGTTGTTACAGTTGACCAACATTTCAAAAATTTTACCTCACAAATTATAATTGGGGCTTGATATATAATTTTTGACTATTTGAAATATTTTTATTAAAATCCCACATTGGAACAATAGTAAACAATCATACACTATAAAAGACAAAAGGGGTGCATAAAGGCCACCTAAGATAAATTATACTATGGTTTCCATGTAGGAATACTTGGACATAAAAGAGAAATATAACTATCAAATTCTAATTAACATTGAAGGAGAACGTGTTAATGAGAAATTTAATAGTTGAAAAACCATAAATATATATTGGGTTTGATGTTCCTTGATTCATTATTAAAAAAATTAAAAAAAATATTTTCATTTCAATACAATTTTTTATGATTTGGGGAATTAATTTACTACCTAGTTTTAGAAAATATTGAAATATACTTACATGAAAAAAGAGTTTCATCCTTTAATCATTTCCCACTAAAATTCATCTTATTATCTAAGTGATGATTATTGAAAATGAACCTTTCTCTCATAAATAACTATTATCAAAATTAAAAAAATCACATATTACAAAAAACACCAACTATCCATTTATCCTATCTTTAGTAATTATCGAAATCCTAAATGGTTAGTACACGATAGGTTAATTCTCTGAATAAATAAACATTAAATGATGAAAAACTAATTCAATATCAAAACATCATTTTTAATTCCAAATACTCCTCAAATAATTATCCCTAAAATTCCTCAAAAAAATTATAGACTATAATTGAAAACCAAAAAACAGAAGTATTTTATTACATGGTCTTAAAAGATAAAATATTTAATTTATTTCCAAGTAACATCAATCACTCACAATGTCTCATACAAAAAATATAATTTCTTAAATCAAATAATCTCTGAGATAAGATAATTATTTGCATAAATAGCATGAATAAAAATAATTCAACAATACAATCATTTATTACTCCAAATTTTATGTTAGAATTTTTCATGAAATTAAATCCCATGTAATTCTATTTAATCTAATTATATATGATTACAAATATAGGTAAAATATTTTTAAGTAACATTAGTCACATAGTCACATAATCATTTTCTAATCCCAAGGATATCTATTAGAAACAACAAGTGTTTCTAAAATCAAAAAAATTTATTATACCTCAAATTATTTAACTAAAATTAAAAATTAAAAATAACTAAGACATCATGTTGGCTAATGGTTGGTGGTACACCCTCATCTCCCTTTAGTTATAGGTTTTATTCCCACAGTCTTATTGGAAATGAAAGGTTATCACCCATCTTGTTGTTTGTTGTTATTATAAAACTATTTAATTCATGTAACATTTGTATCAAATTATAAAATCCTAAAAAATTTCAATACCATGTTTTACCCTAAAATTTTATCTAATAACTTTCACATTGAATCCTAAGATTTAATAAACTACAATTACATTAAAAATTATTTTCTTTAAAAATATTATTTGTCACATTAAAATTTTATATCATTAAAAGGAATATTGGGATTATGTGGAATAGGACACATGATCACCATTAAAATTTTACACCCATGATGATATACCTTAAAATTAATAAAAGATAATAGTCTCTAAGGTTATCTAAAACTTTTTATAATACCATCTATAAGGAACCATCATGAAACATAACATATTATAATAATTTTAAAACTAGAATTCACATTTTATTTCCTAAAATATATTTTAGATATAGTGGTTTAAATAATTCGGAAAAACACTTACATAGTAATCCTATACTTTACAAGTGGACACTTATACTCAGCATCCATTTTTTCCACTAAGGTAAAACCATTTAATATAAGTCATGTTTACTTTTAGTGAAATATCATTATATTTTTTTGTCACCACATCATTATCAATACTTTCTTTAAATATATTGTTTTTTTTTCAAAAAATAAGATTACCAAAAAAATATTGATAAGGGACTCAAATAAAGTAAATCATCAGTCTAGGGAAAACATGAAAACCAGTGAAACAATGATTCATAGAAACTAATTAGAAATAATAGGAAAATAACATTGGTCCCATGCAACCTTATATCCGTATAACTCTTACATTAATCCTTGAGAATATAATAAAAATATAGTCAACATCTATCTTCTATGTACCCAATGCATTTGAGAGATATAATGGGGTTGACCCTTCACATAAGCTATATCGTCATCACATGTATTTGATGACATATAATAAGGATTAACCCTTTTTATAAGCTATATCTGGATCATACCTTAGCTATAATGTGTCCCAAAAATTCAGGAATAATATCCAACAACCAAATTATCAATAAAACGAACAGTACTGGAAAATGGACCTATCCCCACGGTTTTCCTCAAACCCGTGGGGATAGGTACCCCCTATACCCACGATTTTGGAAAACCGTGGGTATAGGTCAATTTTCAAGACCTGTACCCACGGTTTTCAAAAACCGTGGGGAGATGTCTTCAAAATTGACCTTTACCCACGGTTTTCAAGAACCATGGGTATAGGGGTACCTATCCCCTCGGTTTTGAGGAGAACCGTGGGGATAGGTATAGGATAAAAAACCTATACCCACGGTTTTGAAAAACCGTGGGTATAGGTTTCCCATGTGTGCGCGGGAAATTTTTTTTTTCCGTGGGAATGATTTTTTTTGGCGGGAGTCCTATACCTACGGTTCTTCCCTCTATACCCACGGTTTATATAACTATATTTAACTAAATATATATATATACACATAATTGATTGTAGGGTAGTGGTAGACGCGGTACTTTGCAGCGAAGGGGTCGTGGGATCGAAACCCGCCTGCAGCTTTATTTTAGGATCTATACCCACGGTTTTGAAACCGTGGGTAAAATCCATTGACACCGTGGCAATTGGGAATGTTTTGTTGACACGGTGGCAGAACACCTATACCCACGGTTTTGGAAAACCGTGGGTATAGGCTGGGGACCTATACCGACGGCGTTCCAGCCCACGGTTCCCAAAACTGTGGATATAGCCTATACCCACGGTTTTGGGGGCTATACCCACGGTTTTGAACCGTGGGTATAGGCCTTTTTTCCAGTAGTGGAATTAAAAGTCCTTTTTACCAATGAGAAAATAAATCAAATATCAAAATAACATTTAATTTTATAGACCCATTTTTAAAACCAGAAAAAAAAATTCAATGGAAAAACATTTTAAATACTAATGATACCATGAAATAAAAATAACAATTTACATTTAATAAATAATGAAATCTTTAAACAAAATCTATAAATAAAATAATATTGGTGGTGGTAGAAAATTATTATCATCATGTAGGTTAACAATATAACATTCCTTTTGTCATTTTGAAAAATGATCTATATAAAAAAAGAAAAATTAAAAATTAAAAACATTTTACTGAAATTTAAAATGGACATAAAATATCCATTATTATCATTTTTTATACATATAAATAAAAACCTAGAATAATTTATAGAAAACTATCATTTTGAAAAATATTTGATAAATAAGTCTGTAAACATTTAATGTGTCCCATTCCAAAATGAACATTTAAATCATAATACACATGAGATAATATCATTTAAGAACCTTAAATAACATAATAATATATTAACTAATGTTATTATATTTCGTATGTTATTGTATAACCACGTAATTCACCATGTATGTTCTTTTCCTTCATCAATAATAAAATTATTTTAAATATTTACATTCTTGAAAACCTTTGTAAATTCAATTATTTCATTTATATGATTTTATATAATTTTATAACAATTTCCTAATAATTTATGTTCATATTGACAATTTTTATAATATTTGGAACATGAGTCCAAAATGACTTTGGTATGATGTTAATATTCAAAGTTTTCATTACCCCATCAACTACATAAAAATAGTTATTAAATAATAATACCTCTTATATATTAATTATAAATTAAATATATATATTACATATGGATATGAAATGTTAACTATGTTACAATCGCGGTGATGGTAAACCATACATACCCTTGAGTATCATTTTATCTTTTCAATGATCATTATGGAAGTAAGTTATGTAATTTTTTTTGTATTTAAATAAATATCCTAATATAATTATTATAATATTAATTAATTATATAAAACTACATATATAATTCATTTGATGTGGTGATGATAAAAAAATCACATCACTTCCTTGATGTGAATGTTCACACGTACATAGAGACAACATTATCTTATTTATATACATTGAAACTTTATATATTAAATGATTTATAGAAAAAATTAATAATGATAAGTATTTCATTATTATCATATATAATCATTAATCCCATAAATACCAACTTTCTTGAGATATGGTGATTAAAAAATAATTATATCAGTTCATGCGGTGGTATTATTGTCACACACAGAAACGATTAATTATTGTTTCTTATTTGATTAAATTGGAGATATATTTTTGTGATAATATAAATTTAATAACATATAAGTGAGTTGAGGATATTATTTTTTTATCCCATCATGATTGAATAAGTTTTGACTGAAGTAGGGGAATAAATAATATTAAAACAGTTAATAAAACATGCAGTATTTTTCATTATTCATCAAAACCAGAAACTTCTTACAAACAATTAAAAATGTTTTAGAAAAGTCAATTTTTTTATTTTTATATAAAATATGATTATTATTTGTTTAAATATAATTTATAAAATTATTAAAAACAATATATAAAATATGTTCTCCTTCAAAAATTGGAAAACCAACATTTTTAAGTAATAATAATTTTGTGTAAATTTTGATTTTTTTCTCATATCATGTATATAAAATACATGATAATAATTCTAAAAATTATAATATATATTATATATATATATATATATTTCTATAATATAATATAACATGACATATTATTTTTATTTATCGGTATAAAACAATCCTATACACATTTAAATAGTTGTTTAGAAAACAATTGCCTATAATTTTAAAATATGATTTATATTCAATTATGAATAATTTTTCAAATAATTATATAAAAATGTGTAAAAAATATTTCATAATTTAGATAACCCTATTCATACACATTATTATAAAATATATATTATTCTTATATCATTTTAATAATAATATTTAGTTATTTTTTATGCTTGATGTTATATATCATCAACGCTCTTTTTCTATAAACATGTGATGTTACAATTGATTTAATTGAAAAAACTTAAATAATGAATTTATAAGGAATATAATTCATTTATTATTTCCTATAATTTCTAATGGAGGAAATATTATAGTCCATATCAGAAGATGTAACATTGAAAATAAGATATTCCATATCCATGTTATTACAATATTTAGATAGAATATTTGAGATATGGGAAATAGACATGGTTCCAATGTAATAAATACCACTAATGGAAGAAAAAAAGTTAATATTTATAATTAATTTCAGCACATTGAATGTTGAATCGAAATATGAAATTATTCTATCCCCTTCAATTAACCAGAGAGATCTAGTTTTTTAAATATCCTTTTATTGTGGCTTAAAGAGTCCCACTCAATGATAATTTTTTTTCAAGGAAAATTATTCATTATCCTCCCATAAACTATTGAATCCTAGTTTCCAATTTATATGTAATGTTTTTAATATCATTTTGAATTTCATGATTACAAAGGTGTATATCAATACATTAATGGGTATCCTCAATAAGCAGCCTCATTTTGTTTTATAGTGTCATCCACAAGTGGCTTTTTATACAAAATTTCCAGGGTGCTTCAATGGATTTATTTAAATCCATATAAAGGATCCACTTAATTTAAAAGAATTTGATCCAAGGTACGTCCTCTTGATAGCTCTTCTTGAGAATTTATCGAAATAGTTCTGAAAGAACACCGGGAAAATGGGAAATCAAGACTGATTGAATGATTAAATCATATTCAATGTTAACATAATCTACAAATGGATCTAAATTAAACCATAATTTTTTGTTATTACACCTAGTGAAATGGTCAAATGGTAACCCCATGTCATGAATATTATTCAATATAAAAATACTTTTATGTATTTCCATAGAACCTCTAGAGTAATTAAACAATAATATATTTTTAATGGTTAAAATTATAGAATAACACCATATGAATTAGTAACATGAGACATAATAAATTTGACAAATAAAGATAATAATTTAACTATTAATATGTATATGAATAAAATCATATCATTTTATATATTGTCACTAGAAATATTATTTTTAGAAATAGTTCTATTAAAAATATGATTATTTTATATATATCTATTTAGTATGAATGTATCAAATTTTTATAATAATATTTTGAAATTTTATTAACAAATTGAAAAAAAATTAATTCATAAATATGAAATAATTAACCAATTAAATAAAAATGATATTATATATTTAATATTTTTAATTATAAAATTTTTATACATTACATATTATTTTTTATGAAGGAATTTATTGATGTATATATTGAATTCATTGAATGATTATATTACATATATATTTATAAATATTTATTTTTAAATGATAAATAATTAATTATTTTGGTAATTTGATAAAAATCATTTTTTGTCAAAATGGGGATATTACTAAAAGAATTGGTTTTTAATGTATTGTGATTTATATTCTTAATAAATTGAATTGATTAAATTTTATTGATGAATATAATATAATATTTCAATTATGAATAAAATATATTGAAAATTATTTAGTTGTTAATTGAGATGATATAATACTGAGAATTGTTATTTTTTCCCCCAAATACATTAAAAAAATAATTTTTTCAAAATTTTAATATGTTATTTTAACATTAAACATACCTTTTTCTAAAATTTAATTTAACAAAATGTATTGAAAATTAAAAATAATAACATATAATTTAGTTGATAAGGAAAATTATATATTAATATATTATTTATTGATACCATGGTATATAATTAAACTACAAAAAAATATGCAAAATGGGGAAAAATTGATAAATTGATGTTTATAGAGTAATTGAATATAAGATTATATATTAAAACTATTTGTGTCATTTTTTAGTTTCAAGAAAATATAATATAAGTCTCAAAAACTTCTCCAAACATAATATAATTATCTCTCATTTATTACATGTTTTCTACTCACCTAACATATGTTTCCAATGAAATGATAGTCATTATAACTTATAAAATAAGTTATCCAATACCCAGTAAAAAACAAATTAATTTGAAAATATATTCAATACAAAAATAATTTTACATCTCCAAAATCCCTATTATATGCTTTATATCTTCAAATACTATTAATGTAGACTAAATAATTCATTCTAATGCAATTTTCTTCGACATTGAGAGAATTCACAAATTTATGTGCTTAGTTCTTCACAATAATTTTCAATTAAAATCCCATATTAAATATTAATTATTATCATCCACCATAAAAATGATATTATATTAACGCCATTATGATTCAGATAGAGGTATGCAACTATTATATAACTCATCACTCTTATCTTTTCTATTGTATAACATGATCATATAATAGTATGATCAAACGACCACATGAATGATGTTATACGAACATCATAATCGTCATCATGAATGATTATCATGGCATTAATAATATTTATATAAAATAAATATGATCAATTTATTTTATTTATATGGTTCTTTATGTTCAATAGAAAAATAAATGAACAATTTGAAGTTACATGTTATTATCGGTAAATTACCCAAAACATTACAGTCATGGATTTCATTCATGCAATCCATTAAAAAAATTAAATAAATTTTACATGGGAATTATTTAATCATTATTAAAAAATGTTTCTATTGACTTGAAATATTTTGATAATGCGAATTTTTTTTCAAAGAATGTGGATCTAGATCCCCATTTAAATGTTTATAAAAAGAGTAAAAAATTCTTACATCCAATAAAAATTTTAAACAAGAGATTAATAATATATTTTTAATCGATATTCATAATATAATATAATAAAATTAAATATATATTAAAACAATTAAGAAAAAAGGGGTCAATTTTTTATTCTCATTGAACAAAATACTAAATCTCGTCTGTGGAAGTAACAAGCATTGGTAATGGTTTTATTTCCAATTTTGAATTTAATTCATGACATTTAATGGATCAATTTACATCAAGAGATAGTTTTTGATAATTATTTTTTAAAAACCAAATGTTTTATTATCCTTTATTTATCACTAGGTTTTATATTCCAACATGCAATTTCATTACCCTTTAGTTCATAATTATCCTAATAGTATTCTTATAAGAGAAACTAAATATATCTCTTGATTTTTATTAGGAGTATATTTCCTATATTTTCAAAGTCACTATATTTTATTATAAATATAATTATCTCTAATTATATTATTTCATATGGTATATGTCTTATTACATAAATTTAATTACAAATAGACTCATCCATTAATATATTTTCTATGATCACTTTTTGTCATCATTGACATTATTTTCAATGGTGTAAAATAAATCATTTTTTTAAAAATGTTTATCATGAATTCATTTTCCCATTATCGTCATCCGTTTTACATTAGAAAATTAATCTCTTTGTATTTAATGTTTTCCAATGTAAAACCTATATCAATTTATATATAAAATATTTTCTTCTAAAATACACTTTTTTTTAAAAAAATTATATTTATTCTAATCATTCAATGACATTTTATAATGTTATTTAATTTTTTTCATCTATATCAAATTCATTAATGTTTCTTATGATACTCTAGGGATATCATCTTATGACACCATAAACATTGTTTTCATATATGTAATAGGAAATTTTCTTATGTAAATAATCATGGATTCCTTTTTTCCATGAGTTAATTATGTTATCGTGGATTTAAGGGGTTTTTCAAGTACATATGGCATTGATATGCATGATGAAAAATTTAATAATGGGATGTTACCTTATAGAACTATAAGTAATTTGGAAAATAATTATATCATGAGATGAATTTTAACTGGGACTCAATGAAAACTATTAAGAGACTTTTTTCACTATGTGATGAGTGTGTCTAGAAGAATATAAATCTCCATGTAATTTTGTAAAGAATAATATGTCATGAGCCAACGTCTATGGCATTACAGTGTATTCCTAGTCCATTAATGTACATTTTTAAACATATTAAAATGGTATTATTTTTGATCCACAAACTAAATATTTAATTTCAATGCTTATGTATAAGGAACATTTTTACACCATATTCTAATTCATATTTTATTTTCCCATAGCTCATCAATATTAATTCATTTTTTGATCAATTATTACTGAAGTATTATATTATTTCATGTATTATGACTAATGATCTAAGATTTATTATGAATGATTCAATTTTATTATGTCATTCACCGTGATTATGTTCTCGTTCAGATTTATTTATCTTATTATCATTTATTATGTAGAATTTTTTCCTACATTATTACTCTTATTGATTATATTAGGTCACCCTTTATTAAGGTTCTATTAAATTTGTTTTACAATGAAGAATAATGTGTATTATATATCTATATGGTATAATACTGTAAAAAAATAAATAATATATATATAGAACATGTCATAAAATATGTTGGTTATGTAACTATTTTCCATTTCACTAAATATTTAGGTTTATGGGTGTGATTTATTATGAACTATATTAAATATTAATGAAAAATGATAAAATATATATTTATGTTGTTTTCATGTTTCCTTATAATGAATCTTTGTAGTTATTAATTATTTTTTGTGATTACTATGTGAATATTATGAAGAAAGTTTCTAAGACAACATATGACCAACAAAAGGTAATTTTGTATTTACATTACTTGACAAAGGGTGAAATTAAGTTACCATAATTTAACAAAACATAGTATTTGTTTTCCATATCATATTATTAATTTTTTGAGTATTATTTCTTGATACTCATGAAAACAAATTTAAATTAGATAAGGGATCAATGACTGAATCATCATATTAGGGTGGGGACAATTCTGATCTATTTTAGAATATTATTATTTGATCATAATTCGTTGAATTAATTTATATATTGACAATTTTCATTACTAATTACAATAATCCCCAATGTTTTTATATTTTATTATGTATAAAAACAATTTTTGGAGTCATTATTTAATCCCATGTGTATCACTCATCTATAAAAAATGATTATGGGAAGGTTCTACCCGTAAATATTATTATTCACCAATTATTGATATTTAATATAACCCTGATTATAACATCCTATGAAAATAATGAATAATATATTTTCATATTAATTAATATTTGTGAATTAAATATTAATTTAACATTAAAAATGATGATATGTTTTATGGCATACCTGGAATGCAACAACCCGTTTCTTTGAAATCTTATGTTGCACAGAATGGTGAGTCAAACTAAAAATAATAATATAATATAATTTTAAATAGTTGTTTACACCTAGCTGTTGTACTGGATGAATTGAACATAACTAACTACAATATGATTATACATGTTTGTTAAATGTTTTTACTTTTATCCAATAAATTTTAGAGGCTTAAAATTTGAATTAATGTAATTTAATTCCTAAATAGTCTAATATTATTTAAACGGTCGTTTTACAACCTTTTGATGGTGAACCCTTTTAGGTATATTATTTATAACATTTATATGTTCTATTGGAAAATATAAAATTATTCATTATAATCAAAACATCAAAATTTACTTTGGGAAAATTTTGGGCATTTCTCTGATAAAATTCATGTTTAATGAATATTGGAAAATACTGTATTTTAATTCAAAACAACCATTTAATAAAATTTATTTATATTCGTAGATTATATTTTAAATTGGTTGTTATGTGTAGTAAGATTATATTATCACCATTTAATCCAATATTGTTCATTTGAAGTTATTTTACATTGAAATTGGATATAAACAAGTGTCAATCTTTTGATAGTTATTATTTCATAAAAACCCGCTTTCTGTTTTGATAGTGGGAAATAATTTTGAATTAATTAATGCATCCTCTATGTTTTTAATTTGGTAAAATATAAATCATTTTTGAATTCGGAATATCATATATATCTTAGGCTGCATTTTTGGGATTTTTCCGAAAACCATCAATTATTTATGAATACTGAAAACACTGAGTAGTAGATAAAAAAACCATCTTTTTCGTTTAAATGAAATGTTTTTACTTTTATAAATTTAATTTTGAAATTCCAAAATACATTTTTTTATCAATAATTAAATTTTGGTTTAATAAGATCAAAATAATTTTTTTAAATAATAACTTTTGACATTTATTTACCGTGGTTATAGGTAAATAGGGTTATTCAAGTTATAAATAATATTGTAATACTATTAAATTACACTAAAATGATTCCTATTATTATTCTTTAATAAAATGTTGACCATGAGAATCCTTGGGTCTACTTTGGGACCCCATGGAGCCACTTTTGAGTGATAATGACAATTAAGATTAATTAATTTAAAGTAATGACAAAATTGACTAAAACATATAACTTTTAATAAATAAATTCTTCACCAGGGGTTATATAAGTTATCACTTCATCTATAAATATTCATTTGAAATAAAATAATATATCCTATTTCATGGGACTTTTTTATAATTTGTAGACAACAAATACATTAAATTATATATGACACAATAATAATGTAGTGTTTAGCACATTAATGAATGATTTAAATAAATAAGATTATAAAAATTAATACAATATCCCAAACCTGTCCAATTATTAATTCAATACTTTATTTAGATATAGATTCATATTATCTTAGACTAAAGTAAAATTTGGACCATTAGAAATAGAAAATCTTTATATAATAAATAAATATTTTCAAGATTTTTAAAAGAGCCCCTCTTCCCCCTTATAAAAAGCCCTCACATCTAACCCATTACTCACATATCTCAAGCTTGTTGGTTCATCCAATAAATACCCAAATAATCTATCAAGATATCCATATTCCATTTACAAGCCTTACCCTAGGTAGAAGGCACACCAAGAAATAGTTTTGGTTCAAACAGAAGAGAGTTAACAGATTTAATGGTTATGTCTTCTCTTAAGTTATTTTATTTCATTTTACTTCTCCAACCCCATAAAATCTTTTTATTAATTTCATTTATATAAAAATAATTACCTTAAATATAATAGTTTTTTATATGAGATGTATAAAAACTACACATACACACACCTCCGTTTAATGGGTAAAGAAATACTCTTTCTGTGGAGGGCGAACTACTGCCTCGCGGAATGATGAATGTTCAATTTTCTCCTACCACATATTATTGTGGTCATTATGAAGGAAATATATTAATATTTGATATATATTATATTTATATTGTCTCTATTCTTCTTTATTGGTCTTTTATATCATACCATTAAGGTTTCTATAATGATAAAACACGATAATTCCATTTGAAGAAGTGTAGACTACTGCCCCGCTAAAAAGTTATATGACTTATTAATTCCATATGTTAAACATATAAAGGATGGATATAATTAAATTATATATGATATTATACTCGAATTATAATATATCAATTTGTAATTATGATTTAATTACATTAAATTTGAAATAGAAATGAAAGTAGTGTCCATGCGTACGTACAACTTACTGTCTCCAGGAACGGTGCATTTCATTTCTTACCTAAAAATTTTATGTTATATTATATATACATATATATAAGATATATATGATATATATGATATCTAAATCATGAATATAATTTTAGAGATAATGTAATTTTGACAACATGAACAACATGTAATTATAAGAAGTTCATTTTTGACTCAAGTACCAAATATCGACAAAAGAACAATTATTAATTTAAATGATTTCATAATTTCTAGAAAAATGTTATTAGTGAAAAAAAATAAATAAAAAACTTTAATGTGGTTCTTAAGAATGTATAAATTAACATTAGTTTATTATTCAAGAGATTAATGAACGAACGGGTTAAGTCAGACATGATGATTGGGACATTGTCTTAATCTCCTTTCACTGAGGCACATTTAGATTTATAATTTTTTATATGCTGTATAAAACCCTTTAAATTTTCATTTCATTCAATGGGAATATATTTCTACATATCATTTCACTAAACGAAAAAATGGAATGTTTCTTATTAACGTAAAAATTGATAATGACATTTTCCACCGCCACGAGTATTATTTGATCTTTGGACTCCTTGACAAGCCGTAAAGTTTTAAAAAGGAAAATAAATATGTCATACACTTTTACATATTTGGGTAATGAAAATGGTTTCGATAATGTAATTTTTGTTTCCATATATTTAAATGATCCGTTGCAATTGAAATGTTCAAATGTTATCTTTCCTTTATATTAGTTTTCTATCTTATGAATATGTTATGGTTCGTGATAATTATTTACGTATATTGTTGGTTCCATGATAAACCTCGGACGGGTGATCCTGACATAGTACTCTAATGCATTTCATAACATGACAGAGTTACACTTGAATGTTTCTCCAAAGAGATTTTAGAGATATACTGTGATGAGTATTCCACATGTAACTCTATACATAGCTTTGAAAGATACAACGTAAGTATGTTATGGATTACACATGTTACCTTTATGATTTTTGATTACTATTTGTTATTCATAAATCATAAGATTTAATGAGGTAAGAAAAATAGGTTATGTTATGTATGTATTGATGAACTAATTTTTTCTTTCCTTTTTTTCTAAACCTTATTGAGTTTTTAAGCTCATCCCAAGTTTAGAAATTTTTTTCATATAACATAAAGATGATTAATGTCTAGTATAGGATAAAGGAAAAGTCTTGTTGTCTAAAACATGGAACTACACATGACGCTTTTTAAGAGTTTTTACATTATGAAAAAATGGAATCTTTGTAGAAGTGTCTACTTTTTTATTTTTTAGATGTAACGAAATAGTAATGGCCTTATTACCTAAAACCCTAAGCCTGAAATGATTATTAATTTGAATTATTCATTTAACTAATGATTATGTATGTTTTAAGGATGGATCCTTATAGTTGGTATTAGCGGTTGGTTTACACAACATTAGATGTTAGGATATTGATAAATTAATATCCATAAATTATTTTTAATTTATGGTAAGATTGAAATGATATATCATTTACAGATTACAATAATGGTTCAATTAAAATATTTATATGTTAAGAATGGGTTTCTATAGTCTAATGATGGAATCTATGATGGGATGACGTCAAGAGGAAGACAACCTTCCCAATAAATAACCATAGATGGTCAGAATCTGGATAGATTAGTTTTTTGTTGTTGATAGCACAGTTTACTCGAGCTATAATTATTGGTGGTATCCATGCACGAGATTTGACAGATCAACCATAGAGGAACATTTCAGTAGTGGAGGATATCATGAGGCAACATACCCCATCATTTAGAGTATCATCTGACACCATGGTAGCTGAAGGATGGATTAAAGCACTGGAATAGATTTTTTATGTCATGGTGTGTTCAGAACATCAAAAGGTTAGTCTCACTATTTACTATTTTGAAGGTGAAGCTGATCTTTGGTGGTCGATAGTGTATAATTTTAGGGATATTTAGGAGATTAATTCTCTTGATTATGATGAATTCAAAGGTATATTTAATGAGAAATATTTTCCCTAGGTTGTTCATCCTAGGATGTAAAAACTATTCATAGAATTGAGGCAGGTAGATAACTTTTTGGTGGCATATGAAGCAAAATTCACTCAAATAGAAAGGTATGCTCCAAATTTCATATGAGATATTGGTAGGAACATCAAATTTTTTGACATAGGATTAATGACAAGGTATTGAAGAGATTTAGCTTATTGTGAGTTATAATTTTTTGAAAAACATGTTCAATGTGTGGAGAAGGTGGAAATGATGTTTTCCAATGAACATGTATTCATTGAAAAACAACAGAATAAGAGGTCAAGGTGGTAGATGAAAGGGAATAACTATTCAAAAATGTCTGATGGTAAGAAACATAAATTTACAGTTTGTGAAAATTGTGGAAAAAATCATGATATGGAAAGTATTTTGATTTCTGGTAAGTGCTACCGATGTGGTAAAATGGGACATAAGGCTCATAATTACACTAAAAAAGATAAGGGTAATGGTAAGACAAAATATGATTTACAATTAGTAAAATCTTTTTAGTGAAATTAAATGGGTCATTAGGTAAATGAGTGTCCTGCGAAGAACTCAATTGAGGGATAACAATAGACTACAAGAAGAAAGGGGTGGTGAAATCCTTTACAACTACTTCAGTAGATGTTGGACCATCAAATAATGCAGTATCATCTCCAAGGATATTACTATTTTTTGATGATTTACGTGGGGTCATGTTACCATTCGTTGAAATTAATGGAAGCATACATTTCAAAGACTGCATTTCTTACTATATATGGACATTATGAATTTTTGGTTATTCATTATGGATTAACCAATGAAACTACAATATTCATGGATCTTATGAATATAATTTTCAGTGAGTTCTTCGATAAGTTTGTGGTTTTGTTCATTGATGATATTTTGATGTATTCCAAATGTAAAGAGGAATATGAATGTCATTTAAGGGTTGTCTTGAAAAACTTAAAATAAAAAAACTATATGGAAAATTCATGTTGTGTGAGTTTTGGTTACATAAAATTTCTTTCGTTGGTCACATTGTTTCAAAAAATGGGATATATGTTGACCATCCTAAAACAAATGTTGTTAAATAATGGAAATGAATGAAAAATATAACTGAGTGCTGCAGTTTTCTAGATTGAAGGTTATTACTGGCGGTTTGTCAAAACTTTTGCACAATTATCTATCCCACTAATTGAGTTAACTCAAAAAGGTGTTAAATTAATTTGGACAAAAGTATGTGAGGATTGTTTTCCGTAATTTAAAATATGATTGATGAATGATCTAGTTTTGGAACTACCTTCTAGATATGGAGAGTTTTTTATCTATAGTTATGCTTCTTTGAATGGAATTGGATGATTTCTTATGAGAATTATCTGTTATTTACTTTTTATTAACGTTAGTTGAAACCTTATGCGTTAAATTACCGTACACAAGATTTAGAATATGATGTTGTAGTTTTTTCTTTGAGAATTTGGAGTCATCATCTATATGGAGTAAAATGTGAAATTTATACCAACAAAAAAATATTGAAGTATATATTCACTTAGAAATAATTAAACATCAGATAGATGATATGGTTGGAAATAATCAAGGATTATGATGGCACAATTCCTTAACATCAAGGAAAAGAAAATAATGTTGATGATGATTTATGTCGAAAAAATAATGCTACATAAACCTTGTTACTTTTGGGAGAAGATAATTTGATTAAAGACTTGAAGATATTAGGAATAGAAGTTTTTAGTTTAGAAAATTCAATTGTTTTGTTTTAGGTGTCAATGAAATCATCTCTATCAGATAGAATTAAGCAAGCAATGAAGGATTTTGGTGACTAGAAGAAACATGTAGATATTGTTTAGAAGGTAATTTTTCCTAGTTTAAAAATTGATAATGATTGTATTTTGAGATTTAAATATTGATTATGTGTTCCTTGTGATTCATAGTTGAAGAAAGAGTTATTATGTGATGCTCATTGTTCTATATTTTCAGTCCATACTATTACTACTAAGATGTACATAGATCATAATGAGTATTACTTGTGGTATGGAATAAAAAGAGATATTTATGATTTTAGTGTGAATTGTTTGACTTGTCAGTGGGTTCATGCAGAGCTGCAGTTACTGAATGAGATGCTTTAGTCTATACTGGTAGTAGAGATGAAATTGGAGAATATATCAATTGACATCGTTGTTCAATTACCAGATATATCTCGATGTAATAATGCAATACGGGTTAATGTTGATCGATTGACTAAATATATTAATTTCCTACCTATTCAGGATACATTTACTCTTTATTAACTATCTTATTTGTATGTTAAAGATATATTCAGGTTGCATGGACTTCCCCTCCACGTTGTATCTAATCGTGATCCCAGGTTTACTTATATCTTTTGGAAATCCCTTTAGAATTCGTTTTGTATAGAATTGAATTTTAGTATTTCTTTTCATCCTCAATCAGATGGGTAGTCAGAACGAACAATTTAGACCCTGGAGGATACTCTACATGCTTTTTAACAGGATTTCTAGGGATGTTGGGAAAAACATCTCACTTTGGTTGATTTTTCATATAAGAACAGTTTTAAATTCCAGAATACAGATGGCTCCATTTAAGGAAATATATGGGAAGCGTTGTCAAACTCTAGCTTCTTGGGATTAATTAGGAGAATTGAAGATGAAGGAACCAGAATTGGAAGAAGAGTTGGAAGAAAAAGATCAGTTGATTCATAATCACCTGAGAACTTCACAGAGTAGAAAGAAAGGTTATGTAGAAAACTAGAGGAAGGATCTATCATTTGAGGAAGGAGATAATGTCTTTCTCCATGATTCTCTACGAAAAAGTATGATGCATTTTTGTGAGAATGGAAAGTCGAGTCTGAGGTTCATTAGACCTTATGAAATTCTATAGAAATTTGGATCAATTTCTTACAGAGTGTCTTTACAACCATGTTTATCCCAGGTACAAAATTGTTTTAATGTTTCAATTTTAAGAAAGTATATGTCGGATCTATCACATGTTTTTAGCCCATAGGTAGTTCAGTTTTAAGAGAATCTATCTTATAATAAAAAAACAACTATTTATTCTTTACCATAAAGAGCTAGTGTTTCTGAATAAGGTAATTCATCAAGTATAGTTTTTTTGCAAAACCATATGGTTGAAGAGGCAATGTGGGAATTTGAAAATTCTATAAGTGATAAATAACCCCATTTATTTGATAAGGGAATAAAAATTGAGAGGACACAATTTCCACAAGGGGGAAGGATGTAACATCTATATTAAATAAAGAATAAGAAATTTTCATATTATTAATACTAGTGTATTAATTATTAATTTTACTTTAAAGGGGATGCAATGATCAATGGAGTACCCAGTACGCATCAATAGGATTCTTTGAAATCTTATGTTTCCCACAATGATGATTCATGCTGAAAAATAATAATATAATATAATTTTAAATGGTAGTTAATGCAAATATGATATATTGAAAGGAATTAATAGAACTGGCTACAAAATATGATTATACTTGTTAGTTAAATGTTTTTACACTTATAAAAAAATTGATGTTTAAAATGTCAATGAATCCAATTTTAAGCATAAACACTGTAATATTGTTTGAAAGTTTAATTTACCGCATTTTGATGGAGAAACCAGTTAAATCTAGATTTTATCAATTTTATATGTTCTATTTGAGAAAATAAAATTCTTCTTCAGAACCGGAACATCAAAATTTACATTAAAATTTTTTTTGGTATTTTTCTGTTAAAATTCATATTTTAATGAATAATAAAAAATACAATATTTTAATTCAAAACTTCATTTTAATTTAATTTATTTAAATAGTTATATTATCTTTTTATTTGGTTTTAAAGTGTATTGATATTATATTTTTACCATTTAATCCAATTTTGGCCATTTTAAGTAATTTGAATTTAAAATTGGACATAAACAAGTGTCAATCGTATAATAGTTATTATTTTTAAAAACACGCTTTTTTTTTAAATAGTGTATTATTTATAAATTAATTATTAAAACTTTTATTTATTAATTTTGTAAAATGTGTATCATTTTTTAATTATAAATTTAAAATATCATTTTGACTGAATTTTTGGTATTTTTCTAAACACCTTTAATTTGTAAAGAATAGTGAAAATAATAAGTAGAATTTAAAAAACAATATTTTTCATTTAAATGGAAGTTTACCTATTTAGTGAATTGAATTTTGAAAATATCACATACAAGGTTGTTATCAGTAAGTAAAATATTGTTTAATAAGATGAAAATACTTTTGGATGAATTGTAACTTTTGACTTATTTACTGCGGTTAAAGTCAAATAGGTTAAATCAAGGTAAAAGAAATATTATTATAATATAAAATTACATTAAAATATGTTCTAATATTATTGTTTTATACATTTTTGAGCATGGGAATCATTAGGTCGATTTTTGGAGCCAATGGAGCCACTTAAGAGTGATACTGACACTTTATATTAGTTAATTTAATGCAATGAAAAAAATGACATAAACATATATATTTTAGAAAATCAAATCTTACATTAGGTTACATACGTTATCTCATTGGCTATAATTATTAATTTTAATGATAATAATATTTCCTATATAATGGTATTTGTTTTTTATTTTTTAATCATCAAATAAATAAAATTATTTATGAGATAATAATGATGAAGTGTCTACCTCATTAATGAATAAATTGAATAAATAATATTATAAAAATGAAAAAAAATCCAAAACCTGTCCAATTCTTATTGGCTAATTCTATTATCAATAAGAGTCATATTATCTTCTACTTTAATAAGTTTTGGACATTGAGAAACCAAAAATAATTATATAATAAATTAATATTTTCGATCATTCTTAAAGAGTATCACCTCCCCCTTATTGAAAGCTCTAACATCAAACCCATTACTCAAAACTATCAGTCACCATGGCTCATCCAATATATTTCCAAAAATTTATTCAACATCCCCCTCTTCCGTTTAATATCCTTACCTTAGGCAGAAGGCACTTCATGAAATCCTTTTGGTTCAAACCAATGGGAGTTACCTGATTTAAAGATAACATTTTTTTTGAGTTCTTTTCTTTTATATTACTTCCCCAACCCCATAAAATCTTTGTTTTCATTTATTTTATAACAAAAATATATTCCTTAATATACTATGTTTTATATGAGATGTATAAAAACTACACTTACAAAACACCTCTATTTAATGGGTAATGAACATACTGTTTTTCTGAACAGGGAACTACTGCCTCACGAAATTATGATTGTCCAATATTCTCCTACCACCACTTAAGGTGGCCATTAAAATGGCACTGTATTTATATGTGATATATATTATATTTATATTTTCTCAATACATCAGTATTTTTCATTTATATCATTACTTTATTGTTTCTATAATGTATAAATATGACAATTTCATTTGAGAAAGTGTAGACTACCTCCCCCTCAAAGGGATATGAAATGTTCACCCCATACATGGAATGCATAAATGATGAAGTTAATGAAATTATGTATGATATTATATTGATATTAGATTATACATAGATATAATTATGTTTTCATTTAGGTAAATATGAATGATAAATAAATATAGCGTTCATGCGTACGCACGACTTATAGTGTCCATGAACGGTGCATTTCATTTCTTACCTCTAAATGTTATTTACAAATATATATTACATATATAATTAATATATATTATAAATATGATTTATAAATAATTTATATCATTCTAGAGATAATGGAATTTTGAACACATGAAAAACTCGTAATTATAAGATGTTCATTTCTGACTCAAGTACCAAATATCAACAAAACAAAAATTATTAACTTAAATAGTTAAATAATGATTATACCATGATATTAAGTGATATAAAAGTAATAAAAATCACGAAAAAAGATCCTAAGAAAATAAAATTATATATAATTTCTTATTCAAGAGATTAAAGAATGAATGGGTCAAGTCAGACACTAGGTAAGGGACATCGTCTCCATATCCTTTCATTGAGAAATATTTTAATTTATACACAATACTATTTTATATGGTGTATAAAACCCTTTGAAATTCCATTTCATTCCATGGGAATATTTATCTACGTAGCATTCTACTCAATGAAAAAATGATATTATTCTTTTTAACATAAGCGATGAAAGTGATATTTTCCACTACTGCGAGTATTATTCATCATTGTTATCCTTAATAAGCCATTATGTTTTAAAAAAGAAAATGAATAACATATACTATTTTACGTATTTTGGTATTGAAAATTGTTTTTACAATGGGATTGTTGTGTCTATATATTTATATGATATATTGTGATTGAAATTTGGAATCTTTATAATTCTTTTATATTTTATTTTTGTCTTATGAATATGGTATGGTTCATGTATATTCTTTATATATAAGATAGGTTTTTTTATAAACATAGTGTAGGTGGGCCCGAGATAGCTCTTCAATGCATTGGGTAATGTGACGGAGGTAAACATGAATGTTTCTTGTTATAGATTTAGGGATTATATTTTGATGGATATTCCAAATGAAACTCCCTACGTAGTTGTGAAAGCTACAACATATGTATGTTATGGATGCCACATTTCACGTTTATGTTTTGTGATTACTATGTGTTATTAATAAATCTTATGATTTAATGAGATATGATAAAGAGATTATGTTATTTATTATATTGATGAACTAATGTTTTCTGTATTGGTTTTATAACCCTTACTATGCTTTTTATGGTCATACCATGTTTGGAAATGTTTTTAAAAAGAGTTAAATATGAATAAATCATGGATGGAATCAAAGAAAAGACATTTAGTCTATAACATAGAACGAGACAGAACTATTTTTTATGAGTTTTTATTTTATGAAAAAATGTAAACTGAGTTGAAGTTTCTACTTTGTAAATTTTGATATGTAATGTAATAGTTATGGCCTAATTATCTTTTACTATAAACATTAATTTGAAAGATAAAATTATTTCCTACATCTATATATTTTTTTAATAAAATATATACTTCAAATAAATTAAATAATGTATGCACAATAATGACGTAGTGTTTACCTCCTTAATGAATTATTTATATAAATAATATTATAAAGATTAACACCATATCCAGTACCTGAAAAATTCGTATAGGATGATTTTATTTCAAAAAAGAGACACCTTATATTCAACTTTAATATGATTAGGACATTTTGAAACGAAGAATCATTATATAATAAAATAGTATTCTTAATATTTTATAAAGAGCCCCCCCCCCCCTTATTAAAAGACCTCACCCCCCACACATTACTCGCACTTATCAAGCCCCTTGGATCATCCAACCTCTGCCAAAATATGTTCTCAAAATCTCTCTCTTCCTCCAAGAAGCCTTACCCTATGTATAATCCACTTCAAGAAATTAGTTTGGTTCAATCTTAATAGAGTTACCTGATTTTAAGGTAATGTCCTCTCTTAAGTTATTTTATTTTATTTTACATGTCCATATACCTAACCTTTTTTATTCCTTTATTTTTTTTTTAAAATAAGTATCCTCAATATAATAGTTTTTTTACATGAGAAGGATTAGTACTGAACTTACGCACACCTCCGTCTAATGGGTTATGAACATACTATTTCTGTGGATGGCAAACAATTACCTAGAAAAACGATGATTGTTCAATATTCTCATACAACCTCATGTGGTGACCATTATAAAGGAAATGTATTTATATGTGATATATATTATATTTATATTGTCTATAAACTTTTGTATTTATCATTTATATCATACCATTATGGTTTTCATAATGAAAATTTTTTAAATCTAGTTTTTATCACTCTTATATGATCCATTTGAAAAAAATAAAATTTTACTTTAGTTTCAGAACATCAAAATTTACTTAGGGTAACTTTTTTGTATTTTTCTCATAAAATTTATATTTTAATAAATAGTGAAAAATAGTGTATTTTAATTCAAAATATACTTTTAATATAAATTATTTATATGGAAGGATTATATTTTTAATTGGTTTTAAACCTTATTTAGATTATATTTTTACGATTTAATATGATTTTGTTATTTGGATATAATTTCAATTTTAAATTGAACATAAAAAAGTGTCAACATTTTTATAGTAATTATTTCTTTAAAACATGCTTTTAGTTTTTATTTGAAAACCATCCGTTTTTATTAATCTTTAAAACACTGAGTAATTGTAAAAAAAACCTGAGTTTTTCATATAAATGAAATTTTACCTCATCTATGAATTTAATTTCAAAAATACATCATACATGATTGTTATAAATAAGTAAAACATCGTTCGATAAGAAGAAAATAATTTTTGATGAATAGTAATTTGGACTTTTATTTCCCACATTTATAGGTAAATAGGATTATTAAAGGTAAAAAAAATATTATAATAATATAAAATTACCCTATCATGTGTCCTAATCATATTGGTTGACACATTTCCGACCATGGAAATCCTTGGGTCGATTTTGGGACCCCATGGAGCTAGTTAAGAGTGATATTGACACCTTATATTAATTAATTTAAAGTAATGACAAAAATGACTTAAACATATATCTTTTAGTAACTCAATTCTTACATGGGGTTATATAAGTTATCTCTTAAAATATAAATATTAATTTAAAATGTAAAATTATTAAATCCATCAGGTTCTTTGTTTTATAATTTTTAGACAACATATAAATAAAATTTACTAAGACTAAATATTGTTGTAGTGTTTACCTCATTAATGAATGATTTAAATAAATAAGATTATAAAGATTAAAAAAAATATCCAAAACCTGTATTATTTTTGTTATATGATTTTATTTTTAAAATGATTCATCTTATCATATTATTTTATTAGTTTTTGACCTTTAGAAACCCAAAAGAATTATATAATAAAATAATATTTTCAAACAATCCTAAAGATCCCCACCTCCCCCATATAAAAAGCCTTCACCTCTATCCAAATACTCACACCTCTCAAGCCTCTCAGCCAGTAAAACACCTGGCCAAATATTTTCTCAATATCCATATATTCATCCTAGATTCCTTACCATGGGTACAAGATACTTCAAGAAATCCGTTTGGTTTAAACAAAAGGGGGTTACCCGATTTAAAGGTAACGTCTTCTCTTGGGTTCTTTTATTTTATTTTAATTCTCCAAACCCATAAACAATTTTTTTCCTTTTTTATAACAATAGAAGTACACAAAATTTTTTAGGTTGTTTTTATGATATTTATTCATACTACACTTACACACACCTCCGTCAAATGGGTAAATAACATACTATTTTGTGGACGGTGAACTACTTCCTCCCGAAATGATAATTGTTCAATCATCTCTTACCACCTATTATACTGAAAATTATGATTGAAGTATATTTATATTTGATATTTATTATATTCATAATGTATCTATGATTCATTATTTTTCATTTATTTCAAACCTTTATGGTTTTCATAATTGGTAACCGTGATAATTTCATTTGATGAAATTTCGACTACCACCCCCTCAATGTGACATGACTCATTCATGCCAAGCATGGAACATATAATGGATGGAGTTAATAAAACTATATATGATAGTATACAATAATTATAATATAATTAGATATAATTATTTTTTTCCCGTAAATATCAAATAGAAATGAATGTAGCGTTCATGCGTGCGTACGACTTACCATCTCCATAAACAATGCAATATAATTATTACCTCCAAATGATATGTACATTTATAAATACATATATATATATATGTAAATTATATATATAATATATATGATATCTAAATAAGGAATATAATTTTGGAGATAATGGAATTTTGACCAATTAATAACATGTAATTATAAGAAGTTCATTTTTGACTAAAGTACCAAATATCGATAAAATGACAATTATTAAATTAAATTGTTTCATAATGTTTCTAACATGGTAATAGGTGATATATAAGGAATAATAAACTTGAAAAGGGTTCTCAAGAATGTAGAATTTAACATTAGCTTATTATTAAGGAGATTAATGATGGAATGGGTCAAGTTAGGCCTGAGGTAAGGGAGTTGGTATAAATCTTCATTCATTGAGACATATTTTGATTTATACGCAACATTCTTTTATACGGTTTGTAAACACCTTTGTCTTTTCATTTCATTTAAATGGAATCTTTTTGTACGTATAATTTTACTAAATGACATAATGAAATGGTTCTTTTTTAGCATAAATAGTGACAACAACCTTTTCCACAGCTACGAGTATTATTTGATCATTGTCTTCCTTAACAAGTCATAATGTTTTAAAAATGATAATAAATATGTTACACTCTTTCATGTATTTTTTTTAATGAAAATGGTTTCGATAATGTAATTTTTGTGTCGATGTTTTTAAATGATATATTGTGATTGAAATTTGTAAATTTTTTCTTCCCTTTATATTTGTTTAATGTGTTATTAATATGTTATGGTTCCTAGAAATTCATTATTTATATTGGTGAATCTATGATAAACCTTGGGCAGGTGAGCCAGCGATAGCTCTCTAATGTATTTGGTAACATGATAGAGGTAAACATGATGGTTTCTCCTAATATATTTTGGGAATATAATGTGATGGGTATTCCAAATGAAACTACATACGTAGCTATGAAAGATATAATTTATTAATGTTATGGATCAAACAAGTGACCTTTTTGGTTTGTGATTACTCTGCGTCATTTATAAAATCTTATGATTTTATGAGGTACGTTAAAGTGGTTATGTTAAGTATGTATTAATGAAATAATGTTTTCATTCTTTGTTTTATAACCCTTACTATGCTTCTCATGCTCATCCCATGTTTTGAAATGTTTTTCACTGGACATAAAGATGAATAGGATTAAGGATGGGATCAATAACAATCCATCTTGTCTAAATCATGGAATTAGACATGACTCTTTCTTAAAAGTTTTCATTTTATAAAAAATTGAAACTAAGTATAAGTGTCTACTTTTTAACTTTTTAGATGTTATGTAATAGTTATGGCCATATTATCTTCGACAATAATTATTCATTTTAAAGCTAAAAATATTTCCTAAATCATTGTAATTTTTTTGTAATTTTTATACATCAAATAAATAAAATTATTTATGATACAATAATGATGCAGTGTTTACCTCATTAATGAATGATTTAAATAAATAATATTATAATTATTAATAAAATATCCAAAACTTTTCCAATTCTTAATGGATGATTTTATTTTTAATAATTGTCACAATATCTTCATCTTTAATAATTTTTAGACCTTTAGAAACCGATAATCATTAAAAATTAAAATAATATTTTCAATCATTCAAAAAGTGCATCTCCTCTCACATAAAAAATCCCTTGCCTCTATCCCATTACTCACATCTCTCAAGCCCTTAGGCTCATCCAACATATACACAAATAATGTCTCAAAATCCCTCTCTTCCACCTATAAGACTTACCATATAAAGAAGGTACATCAAGAAATCCTTTTGATTCAAGCCAAAGGGAGTTACCCAATTTTAAGGTAACATCATATCTTAAGTTATTTTCTCTTATGTTACTTGTACAACCACCTAAAATTTTTTATTCTTTTATTTTATAAATACACTAGTATCCTTAATATACTAGGTTGTTGATATGAGAAGGATTCAAACTACACATACACACACCTCCATCTAATGGGTAATGAAGATAATGTTTTTGTGGATAGTGAACTACTACATCACAAACAATGATTGCTCAATCTTCCCATACCACCTATTATGGTGGCCATTATGACAAAACTAAATTTATATGTTCTATATATTATATTTATATTGTCTATATAATTTTTTATTTTTCATTTATATCATACCTATATGCTTTCCATAATGAACCATTTTTAAATCTACTTTAATCTCTTTTATATGTTCTATTTGACAAAATGTAATTATTCTTTATAATTGGAACATCAATATTTAAATTGGGAAAATTTGTATTATTTTTTTGATAAAAATAAATTAATAATGAATAGTAAAAAATATTTTATTTTAATTCAATAGTGCCTTTTAAGGTAATATATTCAAATGGTTATATTATCTATTTAATTGGTGTTAATTTTCAATAAGATTATATTTTTACTATTTAATCTGTTGTTGTTCATTGGAAGTAATTTTACTTTGAAATTTGACCTAAACAACTGTCAATCTTGTAATAGTTATTATTTCATAAAAATAAGCGTTTTGATTTGACAATGAGAATTAATTTTAAATTAATTGATGCGACATATATGTTTTGAATTATAAAAAATAGACATCATTTTTGAATTTAGAATATTAATTATATCTTAGGCGGAATTATTTGTATTTTTATGAAAACATAAATTTTTGATGAATAGTGAAAACACTGAGTATTAGTTTAAAAAACCGATTTTTTCATTTATATGAAATTTTACCACTTCAATAAATTAATTTAAAATATTTTACATACATGGTTGTTATTGTTAAGTAAAATTTGGTTTAATAAAATGGAAATAATTTTCGGAAAATATTAACTTTTGATTTTATTTACCGCAGTTAAAGGTAAATACTGTATTTAAAGGAAAAATAATATTATCAAAATATAAAATTACCATAACATGTGTCATAATCCTATTGGGTGATACATTTCCAGTAATGGGCACCCTTGGGTCGATTTTGGGACATTATAGAGCCTTATAAGAGTGATAATGACATTGTATATTAATAAATTTAATGTAATGACAAAAATGACATAAACATATATCTTTTAAATAATCTATTCATACATGAGTTTATATAAGATTTTTCATTGAATATAAATAATCATTTGAAATATAAAATTTTTTCTTACATCATGGTATTATTTTTATAATTTTCAGACAGAAAATAGATAGAATTAATTATCAAACAATAGTGATGTAGTGTTTACCTCATTAATGAAAGATTTAAATAAATTAGATCATAACAATTAAAAAAAATATTCAACACCTATCCAATTCTTATTGGATGATTTTATTTCAAAAAAATTCAACATTTGTTTTTATTCAGTATGTTTTGGAGCTTTAGAAACCGAAAATCCTTATATAATAAAATAATATTTTTAAACATTCCTAAAGAGCCCCTCCTCCCTCTTATAAAAATCCCTCACCTATAACCCATTAGGCAGACCTCTAAAGGCCATTGGATATTACAAAATCTACCCAAATAACATTGTAAATTATAGGTAGATTTATAAGATCATCTAGATAATGTTTATGATTTTATGAAATTATTCACTAGTACTAAATATCCTAACAGATTAAACATGAATTTTAGATAGGTTTCTCTAGATAGATTAATGTGAGTAATATTTTTTGGATCTCTATAGAAGGATGGTCACACCAAATTTAATCATAGTAACATGTAGTTTATAAGTGTTTTTAATATATAATTTTGTATGAAAGAATTTATTTTCACATTTACTCATGAATAATTAAATTGTGATAACATATATCTCATATCAAATAAATATTCTTGATAAAAATCTCTCAATATATGATTTTTTTACAACTAGATGTGATTTCTACATTTAATATATAGAGGAATTATATTTATGGTGAAATGAGTTCAATATATAATGATTAAAATAGATTAATGAATATACTAATAGAATAAATTAAAAATGTTCCAAATGAGATAGAAGGAGGTGTTCAAGGACTATTTCATCTTCATATGATACCCCTATTGGAGTTAAAACAAGGTGGTTGATGATTTGATATTTAATGATCAGACTAATTTATTATTGATGAGGATTTAAATGGACATAATAGTAATGCATCATATACAAAAATTAACATATTTAATGATCGATATATAAGTGTAACCATTACCCATAACTACATGTATGGAAGATAACATCACTATGGATTTTGTTTTATATCTTCCTTAGACAAAAAAAGGTAATCAAACAATTTTGGATTTAGTTTAGGTCCTATAAATGTAAACAAATATAATTTGTATTTAGAAATATTTCTCAGTAAATGAACTAATAATGATATAAATAAACAAAGTGGTAATGATTCCAAAAGTGTGACTCTTACCATTATCTAGTCAAGGTTCTATATTGTCCACAATGTTTAGAGAATGCTTCATTAGGTAAATGAAATAATGCAACATTTTCATAATAATTATCATCCATAGATTGATGTCAAACTGAAAGAAACATTTAATCATCAAAATATATGGTTTGTTATTAATCATTGTATGTTAAGAGAGGTGTCGATCAAAAAATTACCGGGTAGAGTCATCATATAAATTTAATCACCATTCTTACATGAAAATAGAACCATATGTTGCTCTATATTGAATGAAGTGACAAAGTATAATCAATTATGATGTATTAAGAAAGAGTAAACATCAAATAAATTATAATATTGATGAAGTGATAGAGAAAACTCATAATATAAATATATTAATGAAAATATAAAATATATAGAAGAGATATGTAGATAATGGATATAGATAATTAAATTTATAGGATTGAAAAAATTTATTCCTTCGAATACCACCATGAACGAGGGTTGTAAGATTTGAAAAAAATGAATTTTGATCCCAATATTCATATTCCCATAATTATTTTTTATCATGATGGGGTAGAAGCATATAATAATTCCCATTCAGCTATCTTATCACCAATCTATGATGTGTTTAATGTATCACTTTTTGGAAATTACATACGTGAATATTCACATTTTTTGATAATAGACATATTAAAAATGGTGAATCAGCAATATTATAATAAATAAATTTATAAATCACTAATCATAGATATAATGCATTGTGAAATAATAATATAATCTTTTTTATTATTTTTTGGAGTAATCATTATTTTAATATAGAAAGAAGGGATGCAAAATTTGTTTGGAGGAATGATCACCAATATTTATTTTCATTAGATAAATAAATCATTGAAATGGAAATTATTTTATACATATAAAAATATAAAACCACAAAATTATACTTTGTATATTTTTATTTTAAATAAATGTTCTTTTGGAATAACTTGTTACTCGTACAAGACATAAATTAAATGAATATAAGTAAATATTTTTTGGTCAATATTTTTATTCATGTAAAAGGATTATACATTTTCTCAATAAAATATAAAACGTCCTTAAAATATTAGTAGCGTAAAAACGTAAAAGGAAAAAGAATAAAAACATATGAAACATTTATTCTAGAGGATTCCCAAGAAGATCAAAACAATGATTAAAACTATTAAAAAAGTGGATATAATTTGAAAAATAATTAACATGTTGATAGATAAATAAAATAATAGTATCTATGATTATAAAAATATATGTATGATTATATGCTACAATGAAATATGATTATTTTATTTATAGTCATTTGACATATGGTTATTATAAACATAGTCAATTGAAATATAGTTATTCGATATATAGAAATAGGGTATGAAAGTATTGAATAATTATATTCTTATGTTCTGTAATTTTTATTAACAAATATATACTCATATAATTCAAAAAAATAATTCCTAAATGAAATATAAATAATATTTTTTTTGAAAATATTTTATTATAAGAAGATTTCTTCATGTGTTATATATTATTATAATAGATTTTATTTAGATATTTATAAACATATATGAGACATTATAAATTTTTTTTACTCATTATGTTTTAAGTATTGATGGTAAATAATTGATTATAATTCTATTGGAATAAAATCATTATATTATTAAAATGGATACTTTTAAATGATCAATTTTTAAAATAATTTTTATTTTTATCATAATAAATAAAACATATTTGTTTTATTATAAGATATGTTATATATTATATAAAAACCAAATTTAAAATTATTATATTACTAGCTGATATGAAATATTTATAAGAACAAAAATTGTTTTAAAATTCATTTTTATAAAAATATTTTATTTTTCAAAATATAATGTTTTTCACATAAAACATAAATTTAACATACATATAAATTTATGTAGATTAAATTTTGTTTGAAAATGGAGTCAACATATCGGTATTGCGTAAAAATGGGAATTTAAAATTTTTGTGAAATAATTAATTACAATTTTAAATAAATAATCTTTGTTAAAAAAGATAAAACTTTTTAAAAAGTTGTGAATTAAATTGTCTTGAAATATTTATAATTAAAAAGATATATATGTATTATATAATTATAATATTATTTTTGAGAGTCAATAAATAATTTACTACTACAATTTCCTCACAATATTTACTAAGAACTCATGTGATTCTATCATCTCAATTTATCTAACTTCTGTTTCCAATGAAATGTACCTCATTTTCACTTATAAAATAGGATATAGATTACCAAATATAAAAAAATAAATTTCATAAAAATTATTATTGAATCCCAATACATTTTTTAAATATCAATGGAATATTAGTCTTTTTATAGATTCTTGTTCTTGGAAGGATGTAAAAATCCTTTATTCTAATGTATCCTATGTCAAGTAGGAAAAAATTTGTTCATTTACCTATTTCTTTACCATATTATTCAATTAAATTCTAATATCCACATTTTAAAAATATCATAAGCCTGAATAATGCTTTTTTACAAAAATTATTATGCATTTCTGAAAAACATACATCCCGTACTAATTTTCTAATATAACATATTCTTTTTTGTTTGACTTCAAAATAACATGTGAATAATGCAATAATAACTTTAGTATTTTCATCATGAAGGATTATGGAGACATTACCACTAGTTATATAATATATTAATTATAAATTTATTTAAAAATAAAATTTTTGAGTGATTACACTAAACTAATAGATTAATATGAAGTAACACATGGTTATCGGTAAATAACATGAAATATGATCCTCATGGATTCCATTCATATAAAAAATATACATTATTTTCATCAATTTAACATTGGAATAAATACATTATTAAAAAATTAATCCCACTTTCTTAACTAATCATTGATTTATGAGCTTAATATATATTAATTAGGATAGAGATCTCCACTAAAAAACTCTATAAAATAATTTAATTTATTGACAAACCGAATTTGAAAAAAAAATAATTGGATATAATATTTAAATAGAATGATTAAAAATGAAAAAAATGTTATTATATATGAATTAGGTTATTTATAATTTAATTAATATGGTAATTTTTCATAAGGCTTGTTAATGAGAATTTTGTGATGTCGTGTGTAAAAATAATAGTTATAATTCCAATTTCTCATTGAAAATGATATTTTTTTTGTATAATTATACTTATAGGATATTTTGATTTTATTAATATCTAAAACACCAAATATTTTATTTCAAATAATTAATTACAATTTTTTTCATGTACTTTTTCCAATTTACATTCCATCAGTTCATAATTTACAAGATGTGATGATTTTATATGAAACTGTTATTTGCTTTTTGATATAAAAACATTCCCCTCTATGTCAAAATTAAATATTTTTATATGGATTTACATATATTAAATAATATTCTCCATAATATATTTTTATTGAAATTTTTTTCTACTATGAAATTTACATCATTCCTCATTTTTACAGTAATTATTTATAATCATTTTACATATTTAAAACATATTAAAAGGAATGGTTTTTAAATATTTTCCAAATGCACTGATTTTCCCATTGTCTACATTTATTTTCACTATGAATCATCCTATCTATGATTTCATGGTCTTAAAAATTAATTTCCTTTCCCATTTTCTTATCAAATATTCTTTTTTCTAAATTCAAATTCAGTAAAAGTAATTAATATTTCTTATAATCATTCAAAAATACTTTCTAATGATTTTATAGAAGTGTCTATCATCTTTTTCAACATTGTTTAATCTTTCTTGTTATTTACTATAGATATTATATAATGATTCATTATTTTGTTTTTTATGGGAGTTGTAAGATACGTCCTTATATATGTTATCAAGAAACTCATTTATTTACCTCTAGTAAATTATACTATTATAAATATATGCATTTTTTCATTTTTATGAAGAATGAATAAATATCTATATATATTGGATCTATCATTCTGTGATTTATGCGCCTATTATAACATAACAATTATCTTCTAAAAGTATTATCTCAAGATATTATTAGAAATTGGGAGTGAACCTGAAACCCTAAGTAAAATTTATAATTATTTTATAGGTGGGTTGATAATTTTATAACCCATCAAATATAGTGTCTAATTAATTATATGAAACATCCAAATAATTTATTAAATATATTTTATTTCTAAAAAATTAAATTATTTGACCTCATGATTCCCAAGAAATAAACATTTTATATATCGTTAAATGCAATTCCATGTTTTTCATGGGTTTCACATAACATTGAGTGTCTTATATAACTTTTTTTACTCAAAAGGCCATGTCTTACCAGAAAATAATATACTATCAATATGATAGTTATAAAAGATAAGATAAAATTATAGTAATGAATATGATTTACTAAATGTTATAAATATTGTTTAAAAATCAATATATAATGAATTCAATAAATTAGAGTGTAATATAAAAAATTAGAATAAAAAGAATGTGTTTTATGAAAAAACATTTTTATGACCACAAATACATTTTATGTTAATAAATTATATTAATAAATATCATTGAAAAATATAATTGAAATTTATATGTTATTTATTTAATATAATATATTTCAATTAATCCAATATGTTTGTAGGAATGAAATAAGTTCAAATCCAATTTTAATCATAAAATGATTTATTTATCCAAAAAGGCATTCTCCACTATTTAATGGAATCAAAAATTCAGAAATAAATTTTTACATATTTATAAATTTTATTTGAATAATAAAACTTCATTTTTTTAATTTTTATACCAATATATTATTTTGGTGAGTATTTTTCATTTCACTATGATGTTTTATTTTTTTATGAATAATGAGAATACACAATTTAGTTGAAAGCTATTTTTTAGATAAATAATTTGTGTTGTTAAATTATGTATCAAATTTATTTAAATATAAAATAGTTAAACTATAAATCTATTGATCCATTTTAGGTGATTGGAATTATTTATATATTGAATTTGAATTTAAGAAAAGAGTAAATTGTTTTGGCTATTTTAACATCAAAAACATGATTTCTTATCCCATATATGATATTAGTTTTAAAATAAATTATTAATCTTCTGTAGAAAGAATTTGAAAAAATATATAACCTTTTTGGAATCAGAATTATTTATAATTTCTAGTATGTCCATCATATTTTTTGGCGGAATATATTTGTTAATGAAATTATAATTATTTACAACTTTGAAGGAAAATACAAGTTTACTTAGTGGTTAATCATAATCCTGAAGGAGAAAATGGAATTAAATTTATTCCAAAATTCATTTTATAAAAATATATCTATAATATAACTTTTGTTATTTAAAATTTTTGATTATTGAAGATAAATATGTAATGGATATGTCTAAATACAATCGACCTTTTTTACATAAATGAATTCCACACCTCTGTCACTATAAATAGGAATTCACTATCCCCTTTCATTAAAACTTCTCAAAATCATTGAATATTCAAAACCTAGAAAAAAATCAACTCCTAGAATACCTCATCAAATTCTATAACCTTTATATTGGATTTTAATCAATACATGTATGTATTTTGGTGAAAACCAAATGGTGTTTCCCGAATAATAGGTAATGTTCTTCAATGATCATTTTTTACTTCATTTTCAACCGAAAAATTATTTTAATATAATTATTATATAATAAACTCTATATATTAAATATAATGACATTTTTTTTGTTATATGTGTAACCTACATCATCACAAAATTCAATCAAACGGGATAGTAAATCCACATTCGTGTGATTCGAAGACCACAACCTTGCGAACCAATTACATTCATTATTCCATTACGACCTCTCAAAGTTGGGAATAATGATTGAATTGATGATTTTATAAGAATTATCGATCATATTAATGATTTATTTATTTTTATTCAATTATTATATAAATAATACATTTTTTCTGTCCACTTTGGGGAAATATAATAACAACGTTTATGGTTGTGTGGACTATCACCTCCCCAATACGATGTGATTATTTCATGATTTACATGGTATATATTAAAGATTTGTTTAAAAAATGAATGTGTTATAAATGAAAAAAATATATAAATTACTTTATTATATATTTGTAAATGTAATATATCATTTTCTTCCAACCTTTTCACACAGTGATGTAGGGATAAAGTCGTTCATGGATGTATGGAACACCGCCTCCCCGAAGCGAAGCAAATAGTCATTTTTTTGGTCAGCCATATCTAGAATGATATATATAAATATAAATAAATAATTAATATTATGTTAATGATCTATTTGTTATTATGAATTAAAAACCTTTCTTACCTTATTTCCATATTTATCATTGAAAAATGGGAATGCTACTTTTCTGTAAGTATGGCACACGGTCTCCATTATTGTAATGTTGTTTAATTCTTAATAACCACATTTCTATAGTAGTTTTAAAATAACAATTTATATATAAATTTGATAATTAAATCCACATTATTATTATAGATAATTTTAAATAATTACCACTTCAATGATATTTGACCTACGAAAGTCATTTTTTCACAAAAACAGAGTTTGATTTAAACACATATCATAAAATTAATTGATTTAGTACATGCATATTATATTATAATAAGTATACTAAAATTAATAATAATATTTTAATTTTTACAAATATTTTAAATAATTAACATAATGATTTATTTAGTTATATAAAGTAACATGTGACATGTTAGACTCTAGTTAAGGTCCATTGTACCAATCTCCTTTCATTTTATTGTATTTTGTTGTTATAAACACACCATATTTTATGGGGTGTTGATACATACTATATGATATATAATTTTATGAATTTATTTATTATCAACTTATTTAATGTTCTTTACAATATATTTAATCATGGGGATCACGATTAAAAAAATTTCAAGTGGTATTAGACACATTAATTTGGAAAACTCTATATAAATGTTGATATAATTAAATTCAAAACATTTTCCTTGATGAAAGTATTCTTGATATTAGATTAATTATGTATTTATATGAATATAAAAATATTATAAATGAAAAAAAATATATATTTTGATAATTGGATTCCTATAAAATACAACATGTTTTTAAAAGAAAAAACCCTCTCCCCTTTTTGGGTATATTGTTTTAAAAAATGGGGTTTTAAAAAGGATTGATTATTAAAATAACATGAAATGTTTTCATATGATTGGAAATGAAATTTTATGAGGAAAATATAGAATATTGAAATATTTTCAAAGATATGATTTTAATTTTACGTTGAAATTTGATGTGTGGTATCATTATAAACCAATGATGGGTGTTTTTGAGATTAATCATTGATGGATTGTTCCAAGATAAACCATTCATGGGTGGGTATATGATATTCCTCCTATGAATTGGGAATAGTGTTTGACTGTATAGTTACTCCCTTTATAAGATTGACTAGAATAGAAGTTGACTACACAATTATTCCTTTAAAAAAATGACCAATATCAATATGTTCCATGAAACCTATATGTTTTATTATTATTAGCAGTAGGTTTTAAAGTAATATTTTGAATAAAATAATGGTATACAATGATCTTAATGTAAAAGCAATTTTTTTAAAAATTCATAAGGGTCAAATGTATTACTTAATGATAAATGATTTTGTGGGTTTCCATGTTTTTACGAGACTAATAGTGTTCTTACATTATGGTCCCTTTAATGATATTTTTTTGCTCAACCTACATTTTTAAATGTGATTAATAATAAATAAAGATATTAAAGGGAATGTAAGGACTATAGTAGAATGTAATTAAGATTTTTCATATAGGAAAGCATGATTTATTTTAAAAGTACTATATTATGGAAAATTTGATACTAATCATAAGCATCCACTTTTAGTTATGTTAGTTTTTAATGTGTCGGTTAGAACCCAATATTCTTAAAATATAAACCTAAAAAGATCCTCAAAGTTAATGAAAATAAATTCTGGTCTAAAAATAAATATTATGTTATTTTTTAGATGTGTTTTCTATATAGTTGGTTTCAAAGGACGATTTAGAGAAATTTATCAGCTAGTAAAAAGTTAATAACATGTCCTAGAAATATTTTACCTTATTTTAAAGATGATATGAAATTAAATTTTAAGATTTAATAGTCTTAATATGTGGGAAATTTAATTATATAATTTTTTACATAGACTAAACATTAAATATTTATTTTTAATGCACTAAAAGAATAATATCCTTCAAAATATTCATTTAGATATATTTGGAATTTAAACACATCAGTTTGTTCTAGCGATGGTTCAGTTGAAACAACCTATAAATAGTGGTGGTGACCATGTTAAAGAAGAACCAATTCTACCATTGAGTAACATGTTAGTAGTTAATCATTTTATGAGACAACACCCCCATCATTAATTGGATCTTCGGATAAAGTTCTATCTGATGGATGAATTAATTACTAATAGAATATATTTGAAGGTATGATATGTTCATAACATAAAAAGATAAATGTTCTATTTTTAATTTTAATGGTTACGTTGAATAGTGGTGTTATTTGGATAAGAATATTAAAGAGAATCGTGATCATGAAGATAAGAATTGGGAAACATTAGAGATATTTTCTTTGATTAATATTCCACTAAGGATGGTCAACTTAGGATTGAGAAACAATTATGTGAATTAAGGTAAAATGATGATAATTTGGGGTCCGCAAATGAAAAAATATGAATATTTTCAAGGTATGTTTGGATGTTTATTTGAGACATTAAAAGTAATGTAACTATATTTTAGTCATGATTTAAAATAATATTTTATAGAACATTGTATGAATGATAATATAAATGTATTGAGAATTTAGTTTGTTGTACTGATAAAGTTGCGATGGATTTTATCAGCACTTATGTTGCATGAGACTAAAAGGGTAATAAAAATTAAAGTAGGAAAGAAATTAATATGAAAACATATAATAATTATGTATGTAAGTTGAAAACACGCTCAATGTTTGGTAATATACATTTTCGGGAATGTATGGTAGGATCAGAAATGTGTTACCGATGTGGTTTTTTTGGCCACAGGGTTTGTGACTTCAAAAAAATAGTCATGAAAAACACAATAATGATAAGATAAATATCTTTTAAAAAAACTATATGGTTTAGTTATAATGATCGTGACCACGTTATCTTAGATCCAGTGAGTTAAATTAATATATTGGTAAATAATCATGACTCAATTCCCCATGTACTGATCAGTTTAGTAGTTTTGGAACCCAAATTACATATATGAACTTTAAATTACAAATTTAAATGAAAAAAACAAAGAAACTCTATTAGAATATTCCATAACTCTAAGATTATCCCATAAATTCACTTATAATAATACATGTTCGCATCCTTGGTAAAATAAAACATTTTAATGGTGTGAGATCAACTACTCAGTTAAGGGAAACAAAATAGTGGAATCTATCATAAAAATAATCAATAATGAAAGGGGAATAAAAGAAACTCATGCTAATAAAAGCTAATCTTGTGTGTTATATTGTATGAATAAAATCATAATAATTAATTCCATATAAATAAATACATTAAACTTAATCATGGATATTAATCTATTCAGAAAATCAAATGATCTATCAATTAATAATATCATATTATTCTGATGGATAACGTTGTATATATGTACTATCATGATATGTCCTCAAGATATTTAATCTCATGATCTATCATTATGATAGTTCAATTCTGTGGTGAGATACCTTTTTCATCCTTGATAAGATATATCTACCTGATAATTTAAAACATCATTAGAATAAGAACTAAGTTTGTCCCCAACTAATGTCATTTAATGTTCCCTATCAATGCATCGACGAGCTATAATGGGACCCATACATTACTTACTATGTCCCATGAAGTCATCACATATCAAATTAAATGATATTTTTAAATAAAATTTCCCTATACCACATTGAAATATTTAAACCATAAATATATATGAATGTAATCTAATAATTTTGAAGAGAAATTCATGTGAGAAATATGAATTTTATTTTGGAAAGGAGAGTTATTTTGGAGAAATCCTTTCTATTTGTTAGAAAATGACATTATAAACATGTATATCCAAACAAATATAGGTAAAATTAAATTATATTATAGGAATAACTTATTTATTATTGAGGTGAAAACATGTAATATTAGAATTAAAGAAACATTTGAGATGATCTACATTAGTGAGGTTTATGTGGAAACACTAATGAGTATTTAAAATAAAAAAGGTGTTATATTTATAAAAAGTAAGGAATGAAAAAAAGGATATTATTACATGATAAAATGAGTGACTTTATAAAAATAATCATGAATTAAACAATATTGTGAAGTCGTCTGAAAAATGGGTAAGAAACTTGGAAGTTCTCATTAATTGAGCTTTCTAATTGGGAAGAATTTAAAAGTGAACATTATTCAACATACATTTCCCATTATAAAAAGTTCAACTGATATGAAAAAATATTATTGGAATTTATAAAAAGAAATTATAATATTTATATAAAAAATTTAATAACATCATTATGGGAAAGAGAGAGAAAGTGTAACCTGGATAAAAAAATGATGGTCGAGAGGAAACAATTACCACTTTGTAAGAAGACAAACCATATTCCCCATGAAATCAACTAAAGTAAAATAAGTCATTTGATATCTTGAATATAAATATATATATGATAATATACAACAATGGTAATTCTAAAAAAATACCACACAATAAAGATTTGTGAATAAGGAAATTCTCATAGAAATAAAAATGAGATGAGAAGCTGTTACCTTATGTATAATAGTGTTCCGCACCTACACTTATTGTCATAGGAAATGAAGTTAAATCCCATAGTTAATTAGTTATGATTATATTATATATGTATTTGATTTTTCATAATCCTAATATGAATTTTTTTTTTCTATTTTTTGATAATTTATAATATTCAATTTTATAGTTCATAAGAATTCATTTCCTTTGTTTTTAAAATTGGTTCACTTCTATACATATAAAAAAGATCAACTAAAATAGGGTTAAATATCCTTAATTGTTTTCCAAAATCCATTTTTATACATTAAAAATCTTTAATAAGAAATCCACATTTGGAAGAGGGTTAAAATAACCACTTTCTAAGAGGGATATGAAAATGAGAAGGTCCCAACAAAATATGGATTTATGTTAAGATATCATTGGTGGAATGTGATAAGAATGAGAATAAAGAGAAATATAATTATCATGTTCTAAGAGACATGGAGAGAGAACATGGAAATTATAATGTTAACCATCACAAATTAATAACTTCTATATAGGTTAAATGGATATTGATTTCTCCGAATGATAAGTAATATGATAACATTTTTGTTCCAAAATATGTTTCCTACAGTTGAATGATTATATGAATTTTAATATATAACCATTAAAAAATAGACATAACTTATTTTATTCTGCATCATAATAATAATTTTATACTATTGTTTTTCTTTTTACTTTTTTACTTCTTCCATTACACCTACGAATCAATGTTTAGGAGTGATTTTTCTCACATGATGATCTTTTAATGAATCATTCAATCCACAAGTATTTACTTCGTCCATTTAAATTTATTATAAATCTAAATAGGTTATCAAAAAGTATTCAACATATCATACTTTATCCACAATAATTAATCATTGATGTTCATCATAATCCATTCTATATATAGTTACCTTGAGACTGATTCAAAATAATTTTTTCAAAATTCAATGTCTAATCATATAGTAAAAAATGTCACTAAATTTTCTAAATTAGATTTCCCAAACAGCAAAATGTAACTCCAAATTTCACAGAAAATAAAAATGAATACCATGATATCCTTTCAATTTATATATCCAAATGGATGAGTTACTATAGTACAATCTATATATATCTCTTTATTCATATAACTAGAAAATCATAGATAAACTATTTTATGACATAAATATCAATGATAAAAACAATAATACTAAATATATTCCCCTTAAACTGTAATAATAGAATAATGGTAAAATTGATCCATTTAATTCCTATGAGGTGTATTTACTTGACTCTTAAGAAATAAATTTTTATATTATGACATTTAACTACAGTTTAAGCAATTAATATCAATCTTCGATTTCATCTCTTTGAATTCTTTTTCCTAGTGAACATTTTTTATTCACTTATAACAAACAACCAATCATATCAATCACACCCTAGGGTGATTCTTCTAAAATAATCACATGTGGGAAAATACTTCATTCCCATCATTCCCTTGTTGATATTTTTCTCTATTGACCTCTTAATATGATTCATTATTTTAAATTCATAAGACATAGACAATTCTTTTTCTATCTCGATAGCACATGAGACTATATCATTATATGAAGTGAAATTTAGTAAGACTAATTACCACTAATGTAATGTCTTTAACCGATCAACTAAATGATAATACATCCTCCTTGAGTAACATATATAGTTTATATAATTCCTTTGTTATACATCTAATATTGGATTTCTACTTTTCAATGTTTTTATCCGACATTTTTCCCAGACTCAGAAATTTCATCTCTATATCAACTCATTATTCCCAAGGGAAATATATTTCCATGAATAGTTCCTTGAATTCCTTAGATTTAATGTTTTCTATTTCTTCTCCCTTTTTGTTTTTTAAATTAGTGACCACCACCAATCCACATCATTTGGGAGGTGAGAAAATTCAATTAAAACCATATCCCATTAATTGCTTCCTAATGTAAGAAAAACATCATTTAAGGAACATATCCATTGTTCATATTAAAATGGATTTTTAGCCCCATTGAATGTTAGAGGTTGCTGCCTCATGTTGAGGTCATTCATTTTTCATCCACATTTTGGATCAGGATTCTCTATATGTGAACATTTTAATTCATAAGTTGGTAAATTGCCCCATTATAGTAATAATTCCCTAGACACCTTTTATATCTCAATCTCCAACATAATTAACCTCCATTGGAGGTAATTCTATATATTGATTACGTGTATTGATTTAAGTTCAATCCCATCCACTAGTAACAATTTATATACAATGGAATACATTAAATTAGTTTATGAATAATTATTCTATAATCCCAAACATACAATACACATAACATATATTTATTTTTTTTCATTTCTAATCACATAATAATAAAAATGGGGTCATTGGGGGAAGATTTACTTTTAAATCAATAATAATCGTTTGTAATGTAAATGTGAATTTTCCTATGCATATCCCCTGGGAGTGTTAATCCAAATGTGAAGTAAGGCCCATTGGCGTGTAACAGGTTACCCAAAGACATGATCGAGACAAATTATCATAGTTCTTAACCGTATGCACTTCTTTTATAATACCACATTGACTTATAGTATCAATATATTGATTTATTTCTACGAATACACATATAATCAATACCATACCAAAATATTAGGATATTATATGCTTATCCTCAAACAGTATCTTATGGATATGTTACCTAATCTAGTTTTCTAAATCTAGCTTCCAAGTATTATAATAAATATTCAATAATAATCAATATAAACACCACTAATATAGTATCCTATACCGGATTCCTAACATAAATATTATGGAATATATACTTGACTTGAATCCACAAGGATCGATCAATTTAATAATTTTGGATGTCGTATTATATACAAAGACATTTAAATTACAAAATAGTGAAAAGACAACATATAATATCCATTGGAATCATCCCTAACTACTTGTTTTACTTAATTCATTTAATATAATATATATTCTCATCCGGGGAAAAATTAATCCTATGATAGGGGTCAGCTCATACGATCAGAAAGGGTAAACCATACAATAAAAGAAATCAGAATCAAATATTATAAAGAAAATTGAATAATAGAAACTCAGTCCAAAAAACATAAACATAAGAATAATATAGATGTAACGAAAGTTAAATAAATAGTACCATACAAATAATTACATGAAACATAACCATGGATATTATACTAGTTTAATAATAACGATATTTATCAATTACTAATATTATAAGGATGAAATGCATAATGATGTATGTCAGCACTGTTAAGTTATATCCTCCAGATATTTACTATTATGATCTATCCACAAGAATGTTTACCTATATGGGTAAATGACCAAATTATTTGTGTCAAGATCAATCCTCCTGAAAATTTATTTTTTTTTTGAAAAAAACATGAATACTTTTTTCTCCAACATATTTGATTTTATAGAAACTACTATTGCATTGACGGGTGGTAGTGGGCTACGAAACATCACATATTAAGTCTCATGAATTATATATATGTCAAATGAAATATTATTTTATGTCAATTTATCCCATACATGTTTGAAATAATTTGATCATATCATATATTAAATAGCTCTAATAATATCATTGAGATATTCTTGGGAAAAATAAAATAAATTCTTTTTTAAATTACTATTATTTATGAAAAATAATTTGTTTTTGTCATAAAATAAAATAATCAACATGTATATCCATGAATTGAAATGTTTGGGAAAATGAAAAAATATTTCATGTATAAATTATTTCACACTAATTTTAAAAATTGTAAACTGATCATTTAAGAAACATTAGAGATGAACTGATTTAGTGAGGCTTGAGGGAAAAAACTAGAGTCTATAAAATAGAAAAAATGGTAATTTCTATGTATAAAATGAATGAAAAGGGGTATTTATCCATGATAAAATGAGTGAATTTAAAAAAAATGGGTTCTTATACCAAATTATCTAGTGCACATGAAAGTGTGAATGAAATTGGGATGTTCCCATTAATCAGGTTTTCTTAATATGAAGATTTCAAAATTAAACGTTATAAAACAAGTATTTCCCATATAATAAAGGTTAAATGATCTAGATTAATTAGTTTTTATCATATAACCATAATTTATAAGATGTATATAAAAATGAATAATTTCATTTGGGTAAAGAGAGAGAATGTGTAACCTGAATGAAATATAGAGGTTCGGGAAGAAACCCTTACCAATTTTCAAACAGTAAAATGATGTACCCCATAAAATAAATGATAATAAAATATGAAATTTGATACAATTATGATAAAGGAATTAATTATATAAATCATAAATGGGTCATATACATACATCTGACATAGTAAATAGTGGTGAGTAAGGAAAATCATACAGAAATAAAAGATAGATGAGAAGACACTTTCCTTTTGTTTGAAAAAATTTCTCATATGCACATAATATCATGGGTAATGAAATAAAGTAAATTAATTAATTAGTTTATAATATTTAGATAATTCATTAAATGTTTTATAATTATTTTATGTTTATTTATGGACTTTTTGATGAGTCATATGATTTAATTTCATCATTCAGAATCGTTTTTTCCATGGTTTTCATGAATGGTTCACTTTTATTTATGTATGGAAGATTATGTGAAATGAAAATAAATATCATCGGTTAATGTTATATGTTATTAATTAAAAGTAACATAATTAAATTCCTATATAAGTAATTTTGTTATAATTGGTGCAGATGAATCATTAGATACGGTTTAAGTGATTATCTTTTAGATTGTGTTTTTTTTGTTTTTCGAATGTCTCAAACTAGTTTGTTCTTATTAGTAAATATCATTTATATGTACTAGTTTTGGAACAGTGAATAACATATAATTTGTATCATAAATTTTTTAACCATATTAATGGTTTTATAACTATATATGAATTAGTAATTAAATAATTAAATAATGTTATCCATGGAGGTGGTAAATGAGAACCTCAAATATGATGCATTCAAATTTAAAATCAAAGAAAAAAGAGATGAAAAAAGATAGTGAATTATATATTAACATAATAAAATTACATTTTATAAAAAAAACTAAATTTATCAAGTCATATTTGATAGGATATGTGGGGGATGTATCATAATATAAAAGAAATTTAAAATGAAATAAAGTAAAATAAAAGAAATTGGACTTTTACCTCTTGATGTATTCTTCTTTAGAACCCTCTTTAAGGGGATTTATTTTGGCCCTTCCCTGAGACAACCTGATAATTGATATGGGGGAGGTTATACGGAATAGCATGTGGCATAAATTGTAGATGGATCAATTATTAGAATGTGTGAGTATATTTGGTGGTGAGGGTTGATATTTATAATAGATGGGAGGGGTGTTTTATCATTATTTTATTCATTAGATTATTATTTTGGAAAAAGACTATTAATAGTTTGAGAATAATCAAAAAACATATTACAATAATGAATTTTTTTCATGATTAGGGTTCTAACATCATTCTTGAGTCATCGAATTGTGTACATAACTTAAAATCTATATATACTATAAATTTCAATATTTTACTATTCTAGAAAAATTCTAGTATTTTATTGAAATATTAAAAAATTTCCCTGATAGGTTTCATAATGTGTAGAATTCAAACAGGAATTCCATTTGAGAAAAATAATTTTCTATATATTAAATTTTTTATTTAAAAATAAAATCCCATTTATTCAAAAAATAACACATTTAAAAGTATTAAAACATTTATAACACTTTAAAATATTAATTAAGTACTCATAATATTATATTATATTCATAAGACAACAAAATATCAATTTTTGAATCTATTTTTAAAATTCTTATATTAATTATAAAATTATATATATAAAAATATGTCTTTAAAAAGTAAAAACACTTAATTTATTATTATAAAAATATTTATTTAATTATACTAAAATATATTAATATCACATTAACACTTATAATATTAATATATTTTTATCACGATTGAATATTTATGGTTATTTTTCTAGTAGACACATAACTATTCTCAACTATCACTTTATTATGGAACGGTCTGATTACTATTCATAAAAAATGAACCTTATTAGAAAAACACTAAAATATAAGCCAATGTAAATTATGATATTATGATATCAAAAATATTGTTAATTTTGTCAAATATAATTTATAGGACATTCAAAATTTATATCTATAAAAATTAACCTTATAAAGAGTGAAAAAACTATTTTTAGAAAAACATGTCATTCTTATGTTTAGAATTAGATTAATTTTTATTTTATACCTCTAAAAATATGATGAATGTACAAATATTTTTATTGAATATATAATATAAAATTTTAATTAATTTATTTCAAAAAATGTTCTAAATTTAAATTATTAATATGAAATGTCATTATTGGAACAAAAAAGTATTTTGGAAAATATATTTATTTTATATTCAATTGGTTTTTGTTAATTTGTGAAAAATGTATTAGGTTTATAATCATGTTTATTGTTTATTTTAATATTTTACTTAATCTCAGTCATTATCTCCATTCTAAAAATATAGCAGATAAATAAAATAATTAAATCATTATAATTAAATCTTTTGTCAATCTAGTATGCTATCTAAGAAGATATATTAAAGTAGATAAATATTGTAAAATATTGGTGTGCTACAATAGATATAGTGAGATGTGACATTACAATAAGATGTTTCTATAGTTACATATATAGTTTTGAAATTATCGTTAACAGATGATAGAATGGGTGGGAAAATTATTTACTATGTCTATAGTGGATATTGGTTCCCATGGTGAAGTGGTAACACCTCCAAAAATATTTATATATATTTATGGTTGATAAAAATCTAAATGATTTAAGCACCCATATTTTAATTTTGTAAAAAATAATACAAATATATTTAGAGAAAGTTATTTTGTTCTTATAGACGTCTGAGTAATGTGTTTAAGGGTTATTTTAGGAAAAATGCCACTCCTTTGATGGACACATGTTTATTTATTTTTGTAATCAGTAGGGTTATATATTTAGGGAATTATTTAGTTTAAAAATTCGGTATTACTATTGAACATTAGAAATTAATATACTATATCATAAAAAATTATTATATTTTTGAGAATTATCAAAATATGTTCTAACGATTTTGGTTTTCATTAATCTATAAAGACATAGTAAATATCCTATTATCCTCATGTGGATTATTTTATTTTTCTTTGAAGGTGATCCTATTTCTTCTAACAAAACAAAATCATCTTAAATACCCATTTTTGGAAAAAAATAAAAGACTTTGATACAAGTTTATTAAAGGTTCATTCCTTACTAAAAAATTAATTATATTTCATTATGATAATAGTATTGATTGTGAATGAATCCTTGAGTTTTAGTAAAATGATCTCGAAAAAATGGTATCATACACCTTCGTTTCTAATGATTTCAATGACCTTTTACACACCTGTTTATTGTGTGGTTTTATATTCATTTACATCATCATTCACACACACTCTCTCACTCTCAATTAGTTTGTGGGAATTATTTTTCCCTTACGAATCCATATTTTAATTTCCCCCCAATGTTCTCTCTATGTGGAATCATAGTTATCTATATCTTTATGGGGCCATTACATCATCCTCATTACATTTTAAGGAAAATTCATTTTATGGGTGGTATTATGTAACATTTTGATATTTTATGAAATATATATTCATTAAAATTAATATAAACATCATAAAAACAAGAGTAACATGAAATTCATAGTTTATATTTTGTAATATGAAATATCACAATTATTCATTGTTTAAGAAAACATCGATTTCCTTAAATAATTTCTGTTACACACAAGGCAGAGTCATACCAAGAAACAATATACTATTAATTTTATTATTATCACCTAGACATTAGAATGGTGGGAATGAATAAATTTACTAAATCATTAACATATAGTATAAAAATTTATATAAAATTAATTTATTGGTTACAAATTAATTATAAATCATTATAAAAACAATTTGAATATAAATGATGTCTTTTATGAAAAAAAAATTATATTACCATAAAAGAGTTTTTTCAAAATAAACGAAATTAACCAAAATTATTGAAAATTCATAAATATATTTATAAGTAATATATTCAATAAAATAATTTTAAATTCATCGAATAAGATTTAAATATATAAAAAAGGTGAAATACAATTTTAGGAAAAAAATATATGTATATTTTCTCAATGACATTTTTGATACCTCTTAATGGAAGAATATTTATAAAACCAAATATTGAATATTTTATAATTTATATTGAAAAATTAATAATTATTTTTGAAATAGGATTTGAAAATATTATTTTGGGTGAATTATATGTTTTTAATGAAATGTTTCATTTTTTGAATAATACTGAAAAATTCAAAATTTAATTGAAAAATGTATTTTCATATAAATAATTGATATTATTAAATATTGTTTTATTTTATTAATATTAAAATATTTAAATTTAACTTCTATAAATCAAATCTAGGTCATTAGAATAATTTTTATATTTAATTTGGATATAAAAATATATTAAACATTTTCAAATTTTCAATTTAAAATCCAAATATCACGTTCCATTTATGGGATTTGTTTAAAATTAAATAATAAAAATACCTTGTATTGAATTTAAAAAAACATATTCCATATTTTCAATTAAAAAATTATAATTCCTAGTAAGTTAAAATTATTTTTCATCATAAATATTTAAAAAAATCAATTAAAATTAATTACAGTGATTAAGGTAAAAATGCGATAACTTAGTGGTCAAAATATAAAAGTAAAGGGAAAATGACAATAATAATTGTCTAAAACTCACTGTATAACAATATTTGCACAATAAACCCTCTTAAATAGATAATAGTTCATTATTAGAGGAACATTATGTAAGCGATACCACCCAATAGTGTTTTTCTTTCGTATTTATAGGAATGAAAGTCCTCCTCTAATAGAAATGGGAATTAACTCTCACACTTTATTAACACATATAAATCATATGTTATCATCCTTATATTTACCATATAAATTCCCAACATCACTACACACATCCTACATGACTCTAAATGGTGAAAATGTAAACCAAATATGTTTTTGGTGCAAACTAAAAAGGAGTGGTAACTATAATTCTCCTCCCCTTCAATTTAATTCCCGACCCCTTCAAATGTAACACTAATCATTGTTTCATTTAATTTACCAAATGTAACACAAATCAATGTGAATTTTGTTTCATTTAATTCCCCACCCATTTAATTTAATTTAGATAATGAATATCTAATAACTTAAGTGACTAGAATATACATAAAATTTATTATGATAAGATTAATACCTAACACTTCAAACTTTTTATCCAATGGAATACACAATAATCATCCGGGTGTATGGAGAACTATCACCTCATGAACTAATGTCATTATTTCATCAATTAACACCTCGTAGGGATGGGAATAATAATGGAAAAACTATTTTTGCATGATATATATATATATATATATATTATTTAGGATATAATTATTATTCTATTATTTTTATATAAAAAATATCTATTGGATTTCATTTTTGTGGTAGTATGATAACATCGCTTGTAGACGTGTGGACTAACGCCTCCTCAAAATCATGTGATTCTTTCACTATTTACACGAAATGTTTTATGTGGTTTTTAAAAAAAATGTGTTCTATACATGAAATATATATGAAATTAAATGAATAATTATATATATAAAAATATAATATATTATTTTCTTCATACCTTTCAACACACTATAAAATTGATAATGTTATTTGTGGACGTGTGGACGACCTCCACCTTGATGATGTGTGATTCAAAATTTTTCATCACCACATCAAAATAATGATATATAAAATATTATATAATTTTATAATATGGAATTTATTATATAATTATCATTATATAAATATTAATATTACTAACAATATTTCTATAATGATCAATTAAAAAATGGGTATGTTACTCATTTGTACTTGTGACCTACCATCTGTATGGGTGTAATGTTGATTCATTTTTCATAAACATCACCAATTATTGTTTTTAAAATAATAATTAATTTATAAATATTATATTTATTTCAGGTTTATTAATCTTGAGGTGTTTAAATAATTACCCCTTTGACCATAGTCAACACACCAAATTTATTTTTGACTAATAAACTGAATACAGTCAAAACAGTAAACCGATACATAGTTGTGTATGTAATTGTGTATACCATGATAATAAGTAAAATACAATTAATAATAATATTCAAAAACAATATCATGAATGTAAATAAATAACCTAAATTTATTATTCATCTAGATATGGATGCATGTGACAAGTAAAACTCTAGATAAATGGCTTCATCTCAATCTCATTTCATTGAGGCATACATTGATGTTGTATAAAAATCACATTTTATGTGGTGTATATATCCCAATAGACATACCATATCTTGAATATGTTTATTCTCATGTTATTTAATGTTTTTCAAATATTTTTCCTTTGTAGGGATTATGATTTTAATATTTCAATGTGTCTAGGACACTCTGATTTAAAGATATCTTTTTCAAACATTTAATGATTTCAATTCAAAATCATTTCCTCCATTTTAATATTCATGATATTATTTTTAATATTAAATTATATGGATATAAACATATTATTAAGTATGCTTTATTTATATTTTTATATTTTTATTCATGTACAATCCTTTTTGTTTTGAAAATAATAACGAACCCCTCTTTCAATTTTGTTGGTATTTTATTATTGAAAATGGGTTTTGAAAATGGATTGGTTAATTCAATGACATGAATTTTTTCATAAGTTAAAATAAAATTTAATGAGTGAAAATATGAGAATTTAATGATTGTATTTGTTATGATTTTAATGAAGCTTTTAAATTTTATGGTTATTTATATTATAAACGAATTACATGTGGTTCCATGATAAACCAATATTCGATGGATTTTTGATAAAAAATCAAAGGGTGGGTACATTATACCCCTCTAATGGATTGGGTATGTATGTAAACCATATTGTTTTTATGTTTTCAATATTGATATATATGTATGATTACTCCATGGTTATTGCATTTATAATAATGAAAAGTATTATTATTTCCCAAGATACTTTTTGTGTTATCTATGTTTTTTGTGGGATTTTGGTAATATTTTGTTTAAAAATCACTAAGTAATTATAATATATTTAATGAAATGTATTCCTTAGATCTTATGGGTGATAAGTATTAATTAATGATAATGATTTCAATTGTTTTCCATTTTTATAGGAGTAACACTTTTCTTTCTTTGTGTATCCCTTACTGAGCATTTTGTGATCATCCCACATTTTTAAATATTTTTCATGGGATTTAATGTTGGGTAATGGAATTGAATTAGTCATTTTGAATGTAGAGAATATAATATATTAAATAAATCATGATTTATTTGGAAACAATTATATTATGAAAAAATGGACACTCACCGAAGGTTTTCACATTGCATTATGTTATCTTGTAATGTATGATTTATGACCAAACTCTCCAAAACTCTAAACATAAAAGGATCCTAAAAGTAAAATAATATAAATTTTTGACTAAAATTAACAATTATAATGTTTATAGTTAGATCATTATATAATATACTATAGGATAATAGTTTTTTGAGGCTAAAAGAAATCCCCTTATGGACTATATCCAGTATGTCATGATTGTTTTAGCTATGAGCATCATCATAATAAATAAATTTCAATGATTATATATATTCTATATTTAAATTCATATGTTATGTTTTTATGGCTCAATATTATTTAGTCATGTTATAAAGTCATATTACTCATGCATTATGTTATTCCAAAATCCTTATTCAATGTTCCCAGATTTACAATAGATATATTATTGGGTATTAATATATTATTTTTTTTCCATAAAAATTTATTATGTTCCTATTCCCAATCATTTATCTTATGGTAACATATGATATTAAATTTTTTATCTAGATTACATTTGATGAACATAAGAGGACACCCATTATCATGTATTCATTCCCTAGGTTATAATGTATAATAACATTTATGCTATGTCTTAAAGGTATCATCTGGGACGAATCATTGTTTCATATATTAAATATGTATCTGAATAAGTTGGATATATAAATAATTTCTAAAAACAACACTCCTATATTTTATTGGGTTGGATTTTATATTAATATAATAAATATTAATGTAAAATGATTAATTATTTAAGTATATTTTTCACGGTTTACCTGAAAATATGTACCTAGGAAATATTTTTTATATTTATATTGTCTCTATAAAAATAACTTTGGTATCCAAAATTATACAATTTGGTTTTTCATTTAGTTTTTGTAAATAAAATTGTTCCCATGATATATAAATGTAATACAAGGATGTGGTACATTAAATTAGTTTTTTTATAGTTTTTTGTAAAAATTTATATTGTTAATGATTCCAAGAATAATAATGATATTATTGAAAGACTGTTTATAAAAGTGAATTCCACTATATTATGAAACTATAAGTTATATCATATCTCTAAAAAATAATTTATGATTATTTCAATAAAGCGCACATAGAAAATGAAAATTCTATATGATTTAAATATGTTGAAATTATATAAGAATGAAAAAAACATTAAATTAAATATCATTACAAATTGAATATTAGATATATTAAAAAATTTTATAGAGTTATATGTAGTTTTAAAATAGATTTACGTGACCTTAGTTTTCTTTATTTTATTAATAAATTACTATTTATGTTATATTTATCTCTATTGTATTTAAATAAAAAATGAAGAAGGAATAAAACATAATATTTTAAGGATAATTTGGTTAATCAATATGGTAATCAAATAAATATTTCATGGTCCAATCACTGTAAATACTATTATTGATGATAAAATGTGTATGGTCTATTACATTGTCCATTTATAAGTTTTCTTCCAGAAAATTTAAAATTTAATCAATAAACTATACAATGTACACCATAATGAAGTAATATGGCTGAAAAACAAAACAAAATATTCATAAAAATGGTTCATTGTAATATTACAAACAATATAATAAGTAAATTATTTTGGGAAAGAGAATATCATATGATATCACACAATTTAATCTTTTTCCTAAAAATACTATATCAAAATTTTATATTTTATAATATTTTTTAAAATATTTGGTGACATATGCATGTTTATATATGTATTAGAGAAGTACACATTTATCTATAATTGAGTTCAATAATTCATAAATTATAAAATGATTTCTTTCTAAAAATGAACCAATTATTAAGGGAGATCTAGGTCAAACAATTATGATAAATATTATTCAAAACATGAACCCTCTACCTCAAGTGATAAATAAGTCTTTTTTACAGTAAATATTTTTTATCAAGTTGTTTTAAAACAAATATCACTCGAAAAAATATATACACCCATAGTAACCCCCCAGTTGATCGACTGTAATATACTATTGAACAACCAGTATTACAAAAACAAATATAGGAAAATTAGTTTAGAAAAAAAATATCTATATTGATTGGAATAGAAACCTTTTTTTGAAAATAATTTATATATAAACGTATATGAATTCATTATCGGTGGCTAGAAATAAACAAAATAATATTCATATTGCATTAGTTTTAATGATTTCGAAATATGGTATAATTTCATGATTGATGGCATAAATCACTTAAAGTGTAATAATTTTTGGTTAAATTGTAAATTTTATCTTCCTGTAATGTTTTTTTGATTTACATTAGATTTTAAAAGAAATAGACATTAGATATGAAGAACCAATAAATTAAAAAACCTACTAGTTACTAAATGATTGATTAAAATAGAAGGTAAAAATTATACTCATACAGTATATATGGTATATAAAAAATATTAAAAAGAAATTTTATAAAAACTTGTAGGTTTTTATGACATTGAATCACATTAAATGGATGTGGTAACTACTTTTACATATTTTTTTAATATGTATTGGATTATATAAAATATTTGGAAGAATTTTTATTAAGTATTGGATTACATTTAGTGTGAAAGACAAAAAGACTTATATTTTTTCCACAATAATCCGAACCATTATGTTTATGACTTTATAATTTAAATATTTCATTAATATCATAAATATATTTATGGATCATTGTATATAATAGATGTTCATAATCATTACAATGTGTTTTCTTATTTCATATATTTAGAAAATATTCATGTTTCTAATGGAAAGTGTTTTTACATAAGGAGATACATTTTCTCTCTAAATGATTAGAAATAAATGATATAGAACATGTAAATTATGTGATTTCTAGAAAAAAGCATTGATATAGGTTTCATGTTATTATGGGATTGTCTAAAAAATCCGATGTTAATAATTCTTTTAAAGGATATTGCATGAAATAGTATATATCAAATTCAACACCAATTGTTAATAGTTTTGACTTCATTTTTAACAAATGACCTATAAATTATTTGGTTTTAGAAATATAAAATAAATCCCATATTATTTCCCTTTGTTAGTTTTTTGTATTGTAAGGTATGAATAAAGAATAACATTACATTTTTAGTATAAATATTGGGAGAATATCATACTATTATTTGTGTGTAACACTAGAAGTAAATGAATAAGGTATTAAGATAATAGAAGAGGAAATAGAACTAAATAGTAATATATATATATGATAATTTTTTAAGGTTTTCAGATACTATGGATTATATTTTTAATATTTTGTTGATTGATGTGAATAAAAATTATGTTTATTATTTATAATAGATAGTGGATCAGTAGTTAGACTAGTCCCAAATAGAAACTCACAGAGAATTATTCCATGAAATATCATAAGGGTTCATATTATGAGGTTACATATAATGCTATAAGTTTTAAATGTTTCAATTTTTGAGGTAATGTTGTGGATTCTTTTTATACTAAATTTATTTTTTATATTTAGGGAATTTAAATACTAAATTTATGGTTAACAATAATAAACATGGATTTAGAGGTAAAAACATTAAACACAAGATTATATAATCATAGGGGATTTATTTATTGAGGATAAATTAGCCACTTATCATATCAATATATTATTTTTAATCATATATCCTTAACCTAAAGGAATTATCCATTCAAACTCAATGATCAGGTAATATACATGGGATTAAGTTCTTCTAGGTAAATGTTTTACAAGAAAAAAATTGAATATATATAAGCGTGTCTGTGTGTTTTTATTTCTTATAGTCGATTTTTTATGTTCTCAATCATAACTTGAAAAATATTTTGGGGAAATGTAACAGACCATGCAGTTTAGATCTATTAATATGTTAATGTATGATACATAACACATTGTGATATATTAAAGAAAAAATATTTTTTATAGGATATACAACATCGATTTATCTATTATTTTATAGAATAATGACGGTGGTTACATTAATATATCCTCAGAAATTGTTATGCCTCAAATGGGTGTATTTATAAATGTTTTTCTAATTAATAATTATAATGCAAAAAAATAGGATCTAATAAATTAGATGGTAAAAAAATTATAGTAGTGAATTAGGGTTCTTGATATTAATTAAATTTTGTCTACCAAACAACAAACTTTGAATTTTCCATCATCTATTGACTAAGAGTGTTCAGGTGGGTTGATTATTACAGAACTCATCATATATATGTATTCCCATGCACTCAAAGGGTATTTGAAAAACATACCATCTTATCTCTTTCATAAAGTGATGATAGAATTTTATTTTTATTTATAAACATTTTATTAAAATTTTCAATGTATTGATGAATGAAAAAAATTAATTGTAATTAAGGGTAATAGATAATGTATATTTTTGGATCAATTATAGTTTTAATTGAATTAATTTATAACTTTGAATTGTTATGAACCATCAAAAAGTAATTATACCCCATCTGAATCACCATTAGAAATTTACATATTACCTCATATTAGTAGATTATGATGGAAAATGGTTAAAAATAATGGAATTATTAGTTAAATAGTTTTCCTAAGATTAATATAATTATTCTTGTAAAATATTTTTTTACAAAAATATAGATTTTCATATTCATATAATGTATAAATACAAAAAAAATAATAAAAAATATAAATTATTTTTTGGTATAAACAATATGTTTTCTAGAAATAAGTTAAAAGTGTGATTTTATATATTAATATTAAAAATTAATGTCTTCGGTTTTGATTGAATAGTTTATATATTTCACATTTTGAAACAAAATTGAAAAAATTAATGATTTACTAACAAAAAAATAACTATAATTGATATAACCCAAGGCTTTTAATTTATTAAAAATGAAAATAAAATAACAATAAAAAGTTATTATTATAAATCTATGGATGCTGTCCTCAACCACCTCCATTTATGTATCTTAAATGCCAAAGTATATGGAAGACCATGACTCTCATCGTCACATTCAATAATGCCAAATTACTAACATGTTACTCAAGAACATGGATTCATATTCTATAAATTTCACATGCATGGGATCGTTATAATTAAAAATATAATTTCACAAAATGACACCAATGATACTCCGTTCATAACGAAAATTGCATATTATAATTTAATAATTATAAAAATTTGTCCCCATTCACATTATAATTTAAAAAATATACAAAAAATATCATAATGGAATCAAATGTAGTATTTATATAAATAAATAAAATAAATTTGACGTATGTGAATTCAATAATATCATAAAGGATAAAATTTTTAATCCACATATAAAAATTTTGGATCCTTTCATTATCTACACTTATCATTCAATAAATTTATTATTGATTGCTCGATTAATCCATGGGGAAACTCAAATCATTTTTAGAGTGGGTGACCAAAATAGAACAATAAATATTAGTGGCCTACCACTAAGTTTTTAAATGGAAAATTATAATGATTTATAAACCCTATGTATAAATAAATACACCAAATTGAACCATGTCATCACTCAGTAGAAAAGTAAACCTACGGTTCCCTCTAAAAATAGGTAATAAAATAATAATTATCATAGTACTCAATAGTAGTTCCTATAATTAATTAATAAATAATCACATTTAACTGACAAATAAATAAAAATACAACATTTGAATCAAAATTTGGCTCCCCATACACATTTTTTATTCTATATTGAAAAATTAAATTAATTTAAATCAATAAAACAATTATAAGAAATAATTTTTTTGGTATTAATATAAAATGTATTATTAACGAATTATTATTATCATATAATATTTATTGATCAATCAAAAATAGTTTCATGATGATGAAAAATATCAACAAATAATTTTATTATTCTAAATCATAACCATCATTACAATTTAACCCATTATTGATAATTGTCATATTGTTTCAATAATTCCTGATGTCAATTTGTGTTATGAAGGGAAGCATTAAAGGATTTTCAAATACCCATGATTATTTATTGATAATATGAACAGTAATTACTCAATAAGGTTTTCCTAAATATATTGAGTTTTTAATATTTGGTGAATAATTATTAAAAAAAATGAAGTATAGTGTTTGATGTTACTTTGATTATTCATCACATATATTCTAGTAGAATTATATATGTGGTTTATAATTGTATGTGTCATTGGAGATCCAAATAATTGTCTTAATGAAATAAGGAATCATGTTTTTGAGTTATTTAGGATGAAATATATGAGAAACCATCTTGTATTTAATATACATTAAAACAATTTTATATTGAAGGTGTTGAGTGTACCAACATATGGTTTTATAGTAAATTTTTATTAATTAAAAAGAATTTTTGATAGCTCTGTCCTTGTTCGACAAAAAAAATAATGAATCCATGATATTTTAAGAATATTAAAACATTTTCATTTAATTAGTTTATATCGATAAAAGTATAAAAGTAATGAAACATATTAATATATATAGGTTATTTTCTATAAATATACAAAATTCATGGTTAATCTTAAGAATCTATCTTATTTCATTAAAATTTTTATAAATTAAAAATAATTTTAAAATCGTTAAATGATTATTTTCAAAAAATAAGAACTTCATTTATTAATTATATATTTATTAATGATTTAAATAAATTAATTACCAAAAAACATATAATATTTTAAAATTTTATTTCATATCAATATAGTTTTTTAATATTAAGTATAATTGTACTAAAAAACAAGATATATATATTTTTTATTTTTAAATTAAAAAATGAACATTTTTTTTATAATAATCTTTTCTTAGGATATATTTTTGTCTTTTTTTTCAAAAAAGATTTCTTTCTAGGTGAATAGTGAAATCATGGTTTTTATAAATACAATTCTTTTTACAATATTATATGTATATAAGTATGAATTAGATATTCATAAAAATAATTTATAAGAAAAAATATGTATCTTATAGGAGAATATTTAATTAATAAAATTTACAATTTACAATCCCAATTTCTAAATTTTATTAATTTTATTATAATTTTATAAAATTTATATTCATAAATTTATTTATTTAAAATTATAAAATTAATGATATTTAATTTTATAAATTGATTAAAATATAATAGATTTAATTTTTCACAATTATGAAAAAAATATTTAATAAGGGCCATTTTCAAGTCCAATGGATATGTTATGCAGGGTAAAAATTGCATACCATAATAAATGATCAAATAGTGAAAGTAATGTATTTAAAATAAAAATACCTAAAACATGTTTAGAACAATTATTTTAATTTGTGGTAGTGGTCTTTTTCAGCAATGTTGTAGCATCCCTGACCCATATTCCACTCAATAGTGTCATGTACTCGGTTAGACACATTACCCTAAGTGCATCTCCTCAAACCCTAGAAAATTCTATCTAGAAGATAGGGCCTAGGGTGTGTGTGTGGGTATAGTATTCCCTCATTACTAGAGGGTGACACAATGGAATATTAATATCCTTCAATTACAAAAGTATTATAACAATCAGACAATAGATAACAAGATAAAATAAATAAATAGTTACGAGAGTGATCTCATCTACATTTGATGATAATTAAAGTTACAAGTCAACAAAGAAATCGAAATTGGTACAAAACAGTACCACACAATACATGTATCAAAAAACAAAAAATAAAAAAATTTAATATCCCAAGAAAACATCTCTAGCCTTATTTCAATCTCATACTCTCCTTCAGTAGACCATTTCATAAAATTAGCCACTGACTTATGGGTGCATTCCCTAGTCTATTCTTTCTTCCATATAGTCTGTTCGGGTACCCAATAGTGGCTCGAATATGGTGTGAGAAACAATATCAGTAGGTAACCACCCAAAGTTATCTAGAATATATAGGCTCGGAAATGTAAAATGCAAAAGCAGAGTGAAAAGTAAAATATATATGAGGAAAATAAATAAAACGTGCCCAAGAAATATCTACTACTATGAATTTCATCATGTAATACCTCACAAGGGTACTTGGACTACTAGTTTCATAATCATATTACATGATATGAGTATGTAAATGTATATACAAAAAACTGGCGATACATCCAGACAAATCCTATCAACCAAAAAATATCCCTATATACATATATTCCATATGAACTACAACCATTCATTGTAACAAAGCATATGAAATTTTGAAAAATAGTGTCATATAACAGAATTTGTAGACCATGAAGATCCTTATCCATGGTTTTGATTCCCATACATCCTCAATGAGTCCAAACACCATCTTGTTAGAAACATTCGAATGACAATTGTTGATTCAATGTATCATCTCAACGGAGAATTTCCAGAGTAAGTCCATCAAGCTGGAACCAAGGGTTATAAATTTAATTGACATCATTCATAATCAATATCTATGGACTATAATGATCCAAGGGATATTCTACAATAAAACAAGATCCATGGGTTAAGGAACCATGAATTCTAAATTGAATCAAGACCATTGTTATACCAACCAAGGAATCCACTATCATTTAAAATGAATATACTCAATTTATCAATTAAAATTTAATTAAAATAATTAGATACAAACTCATTCAACCAAATATATTCATTAGAAACCGATGACTATACTCACTCATATAATATAATCAATATAATATATTTCATCAATTAAGGAAAGCATAACATGTAAATCATGGAATTTGAGGAAATACATCTGATAAACATGAAATAAAATTCCATTTAATTATAATTATGATTCTTCTAACCATGAAATATATAAATCACACCCCTTGGGTCGCTCAATAAAAGGTAACATTTAAGTAAATTACTGAGAAAACGCCATGAGTGACCTTGATTTTGGAAAAAACCTCCAAAATTAATCAAAAAATATTAATAGAATCGTTAACATCTTCAAGTTATATTAATTATATTTTTCAATACAATTTTGGGGTTGCACTAAAAATTATGGCAAGAGGCATAACTAAAACTATCATAATAAGACACCAAACCAATAGGGTAATGTATAAACCTCATACCATCTCCCAGTAGTAGAGTGCTCATCCTGTATAAACTTCTGATTTGACTCAAATTATATGAAAATTGAAGAACATGTGATGAACCTAATATTAAGGAATATAATCATGAACCTAAATTTAGTAGAAAATACAATGAAGAATGAGGAATGAATCAAAATTCAAGGAGTACACACCGAAGTATATTCGATGACACTAAATGAACTCAATTCTGATATAAAATTAATAAACATGATCGATGTCTATCCAGGTGTCTCTAAAATCTCTCAGAAGAAAAATTTTATACAATAGAGAAAAAAATATAAATTATTCTGATTTAATTGATTAATTTTGATAATTTTGGTTAATTTACCCAAAATATTGGTCCATAAGGTTTGACTACACCATCGGGTAAATTGTGCACCATTCTAGCTCCATATGTTATAGGAAGGGGAAAAGAACATGTCTTTTGTGGCGGATTTGACCAAATTTGGATAATAGTTTCTCAAAAAACTATAAAATAATGCATACATGATCACATGTTCATTATCACTAAATCTCATGGTTTTTTATCCATTTAACATGTTCGACACCACTTTCTATCCTCGCACGGTACGTATTAATCATGTGGCCTACCTGGAAAGATTTTTACTAATCTTGCACCATCCCTTTTTCACAGCACAGGATGTGTTCCGAGCTTGATATGTTTTTGAAATACCCCTAATAGCCCATGACCTCAAATCATTTTTATGTTAACCTATAAAAAAGAATTTAAAAAGAAAAATAAAGTATCATCACCATGTATGAAAAATGATGTTCTAACAATCATCCCCTCATAAATCATTTCATCCTTGAATTTCCATCTCATGGTTGGTCACAATTGATCTAAAATTACATTGACCACTAAATATGCATGGCATCCTCCCTCTCTAAATTCTATTCCTATAAATAGTCTTTAAACTATATCACCCATAACATTGGATCTAACAATTTTCATATATCCCTTCTGATCATATCAACGAGATGAATTGGATTCTCTTAAAAGGATGTGTCTTCTTGAAATGAAACCTCCTTAGGATGAAAACATGGTACATTTCCAATTGATAGTGGCACAGTTGAGATATGTGGAAGACTTCATGAATGGACCAATATATCTAAGGCCATTAGAACTGATTGGATATCAGCCTAACACTACCTAGAATCATGAACACCCTGATGTATAATGGTGGAATCTTACCATATCTCCAAATTCTTTTTTTATCAGCCTTTATGAAACAAATAAAATGCATTGATCCCCGACCTTAAACTCTAGAAGACATTTTTGATGATAAAAATATTATTTCTTTAGTGGCTATGTAGTATCCTTCAACTTTATGATCAATTGGACCTCCTTAGTAGTTTCTTGTAGAATACGTAGTCTTAGTAAGGCTATCTCAGTGGCCTCTAACAAACACAAAGGTAATCTATATGGTCTACATAAAAATATCCATAAGGTCCGATGTATATAGAATCCACATGATAATTGTTCTCACAAAACTCAACCAATAGTTGTAGCCACTCCCAAGATTCCATAAAATCAAGGAATCATGCTGGTTGCATGTCCTCAATCACCGATATCGTACGCCCTAACTCGAAATTGGTTTTATGGTGGTATGTTGTTTTAGAAGCTCCTATGTACCCAGTTCCCTCAGCATGATCTTCCAAAAACAAGACATAAACTAAGTGTCCCTATATGAAATGATAACGTGTGGGACACAATGATGGCATATTATATCATGAATATAAAACCTCCCAAACACATCAAAACCAAAGGTGTTATTGATCAGTAAGAAATGAGTAGCCTTCATAATCCTATTAACATCATGACATCATCCCATTTCCACTCAGAAATAGGTAACTACTATAAGTTTCTACATGTTCACTAATGTTTTTTATCACATGTAGACATGCAAAAAAAATCATAACAAAACTATCTACCTCACATTGCCTACATGGACACCAATACTGATGGTTCAAGTCACGATACATCTTTGTGATGATGGGATGTAGTCACCCATAAGAGGCACAGAACTCCAAATTAAGTTCCAAATGATTTTCCACTACAATGAAGATGAAAATATAGATATACAAAATCTTATATTGGATTATAGTCCAACAAAGAGGTGGGTCATCACCTACCACACTCTATTGTTTGAGTAGGCCCTTAGAATCTGATAGCTTCTTCATCAATAGAGGTCAAAACTAAAGATGTAAGAAATTTCTTCCCCTAATTGCAGTTCATCACCAAGAACATCACAGAGAAGAAATATATAATGATCAACTCACTACTGGGATTATAAAATTCACGTATATGTGTCCTACTACTCAGTTCAACAACAAAAACATTTCCATTTATATGTGTATACTTAATATTGAGGTCAAAATTCTGTAGGTATTGAACCCACCTTCACTGTCAAAAATTCATATCACACTATGGTAACAGGTACTTGAAGAATTTTGGTTTCTGTACAACAGAAAACAGTCTCACATAATGTAGTGTATTCAATAGCTCAATCCATGAAAAAATATAGATAACTCAAAATTGTTTGTATGTTAGATCCTCTTGTGTGTCCTAAACTATGGTGACCTATACATTATGACACTATCCCAATTATTGTACTTTTTCATGATCAATACCAAATGTGTCCTAATACATAGTGTGTGTCCATACCTTCTCTATATGAATCATGATCGATGTGGGATTCATTCTCCCTGTTTAATCCTAAAAGTATATATCACATGTGTCTGACTATAAAAACATCACTCACTTCTTAGTCAATCTCGTTCACTTCACTTCTATGTGTGATCATTCCTATATGAAATTCATGAAATATCCTTCCATCCCCATGAACCTTAGTATGAAAAGTGGTTATTGAGATGTTCCTAGGAATCTAAAACACTTAATTTCTCAAGGTACACAGAAGCTCTTGTCTAAGAGATAATATGACCCATGAAGTGTGTTTTATCTATATATAAGTGTCACATTTTGAGATTATCATATAATTGATGCTATCTATGGCTATCAAAAATGATCATAGGATGTTTAGAACTGTCATATAAATTTTTATAATCCACCAACATATCATCCATTAAATCTATTGAAAATGAATATATGTAAGGTTGGAATACTCAATTAAACTATTTCATGAAAAATATTTTTTCGTCCATGAGACAGAATAGAATAACTAGATGCATGTATAGAGCATACCTGCTACTAAATGTTTTATGAGGTTTGATTGTAGGTCGAAAATGTTTCTTGTGATATCATATCCTCAAAATAGTTTTAATGGTCACATGAACTCCTCGTACCTGATCGAACATCTCATATATTTTTGGAATGGATACCATTTCTTAACAAAAAAATGTTTCAAGTTTTGATAATATATGTATAGTATATTGGTACCATCCACCAATTTCAATAAAACAGCAGGGAAAAAACACAATTAAATAATGGTTTGAATAAATTCCTTCACCTCCATACCCTCTAGCTTCCATGTGATATCATGAAACTCTATCATATCCCTCCAATAGAGAGGAATAGATATGTGTAATATTTATAGTAGTAGCTCGATTATGATCTCAACCTATCTAAAAGGATGTAAAATTGGAATATAATAATGGAACACATACCTAAATCAACCAACTACAAATGGAATTCCCACATTACATTATCCTTGATCATCCTGATACACATTAGTGACCTTGGATATCATCCCACCCTCCCCACAATGAGGCGGTCTATCACATCTCGCATTGAAATTCCATTCACCCTTGTTAGTATAAACTACACCCTTTAGTCATGTGAATGTCACCCTCTAGATGTTGCTATCAATGTAGGATCAATAAGAAACTAGACAGTCCATTCAGCATATGATGCCTATTGAGATCATCTCAATGACATAAAGATCCCAGATGAAGTGACACCAAACAACCTATTTTGGGATCTCTCGGCATAGGTGTACACTCTGACATATGATCCAAATAGAGTATCAAGTGTCATGATTATCTTATAAAATAATATGATAATCCCACAATACTCCAAAATAGGGATATATGTATGTCTATACAAACTATATACGGCAAAAATAGAAGATACTTGAGTTGGGGCTACTAAATTCGTTCCACAAACCCATGATGGTCCACCACATTTCACATTCGGGGAAGGATATAAAGAATAAATCATTATTGAACGAATTTTCTACGACACATATTTACTTCTCGAAGAATGAACTATATATTGTCTTGATATATCTAGTTTCTTGATTGCTTGGCCATCACAACATGCTTCATGGCTTAATCAATCAGTACTTCTCCAACTCCATCTGTAATGATATTGAACAATTTGTTTGAGAGACTACAATGTTCTACTCAATGCCCCCATATTCCTTAATGTTATTATATGTAATTTTCTCATAACATACCAAATCATTAATAATAATTAATTAAACACAATTAATAGATATTAATATAATGTTGGAGACCTTCCTCTAAGTGTGCGTCACTCGATAAATCATCAGTATGTTATGTTGGTGTAAAACACTACACCTCTATAAAGCATGTCGAGAAGACAATAAAATTCATCGTTCCCTTCTCCAAAATCATGATATCACTATCCCACTATTCCATTAGATAATGAATGAAATTCATTTCCATAAAAAATGGTTTATAAATCTTCACATATCATATCACACAACACATCATCCCGGTCCAAAACATCACACATGTGCTTTGTAGCTCCTAGAAAGATATTAGTAATGGTAATTAATCTCCTATCTGGTGGTGTCTCCAAATACCCAAATATTGATATCATAGTTTCATTACAGAAATCAACAACCATTGAACCTTCATCCCCAAAAATGTTGGGAGGATGTTATAGCTTATACACCAGTATCATCTCATCCATAGAAAAGTCAGGTTGTGGATATCCCTATAATTTATTTATGATGAACTAACACCTATTAGGGAACTATTAATCAACAAATATTACATTAAAAAGATATTTATTAAAGATTAAGTGATGTATTATACACTACTATCCCATGACCTACCATCTCTGGAGCTTGATCATCAATACTCTCCCAGCGTACAATTGGTGGTCAGCATGGTAGACTATCTCTAAAATTCCAAATGCATTCCCTATAAAATAACAACATAAATGGTTTTATATCCAAAGCATACAACATGTATATAGAATCGTATAAATATTTCATAGCACAAATACTATCCCTAAATCTTGTAATGTAAAAATAAAGAGTCACAAAATACATTGTAGACACTGCATCTTTCCCACTAAAATGTTGGGACTAAGTCGAGTTATGAATTAATCCATTCAAATTACAATTGAATTTACTATTATTTTCATAGTCACAGTAAATATGTGAGTGAAATGATTCATCAAATTTCAATCCATGAGTTCACAAACTTCTTCAAAAGTGAAATATGAAATCCCACTAATCCACACCATAACACGATCTAGTCTATGCGACCCATGGTCCAAGACAACACATTCCACAAAAGTCCACTCAATGTGTATATTATAGCATAATCAGAAAACAATACATATGGTATGGAATACACTCTGAGATCCATTAATGTTCTTCAATTCATTCATATAATTATATCACAACCATATGTATTTTTATAACAACAGTTATTACAAAATCATTTAAATAGGTAATGCATCCTATATTGATTTTTATAATGCATGAAAATTCATTTCTAACAAGTTCGTAAAATGATGAATGAGATGGAATACACACATATTACTGAGTTGAAAAAAATAGAACCCACATGTGTATCGTTAATAATATCACATTTTATGTGAGTCACCCATCAATGGAATGAAATAAACTAAAATAGTCAAAATCCATAAAAAAGTTTATATGAGGGTAATTTTCCTTTTTCCTATACATGGGTTTGTTATACACAGGGATGAATCAAAAATAATAATAATTGCTTCCTATCAATGCCTATTTTCCAAAAATATTAAACCAAAAAAACTCTAATATTACATTGTTGCATCCTAGAACGGGATGCCTGTCAACAATGACCCATTCCCAATTACCTAGGTAGCCTCAAGAACCTCTCCCTGAGTTCTATATTCTATTGGATTGTTGTGAAGAATATAGTGTGTCTCTGGGGTTTCTATTCTCTTATTAAAAGAATTTTTCAATTTAGAATATAACTAAAAATCAATAGGCGAATAAGTATAATAGTCTTATAGTAGATAAACCCAATGATAAATAAACATTTGCAAAAGTGATCTCATATAAAGATGATGATAATACATTTCATATGTCCAAAAATTATCCCAAATAGATACACAAAAATAAAAATTAAATAATAGTATGAATACACCAAAAAGATAAAAAATTGTTTTCCCTATACAACACCATGACCCTTAGCTCGGTCACATACTCTGCTGCTCTATATCGTTGCACACAATTAACCATCGAACCATAGGTACATATTCGATCCATAAATGATTCTATATATTTTTTTTGGGTACTAAAGGGAAACGAAAGATTGGTGTAAGAAACAGTCCATGTAGTTAACCACCATGTGATCTAAACATTTTACAAATTTAAAATATAACTAGATAAAAAATTATGAGATGTAAAACATCTATCTAGTCAATTAATATAATGTAACCATGGAATATCTACCACAATGGAAGTGATCTTGTAAATCCCAACAAGGTACCCTAAAAAAATGGAAGGATCATTTCATAAGGCAGTAAAAGATAAATTTAACTCCCATGACCTCTCTATATATATGTACATACCATGTCTATTCCAACCATGTCTTATATCAAGAAATTACATTTCAATAATGGTAATGCCATATAACCAAGATTACCACATCTACCAAGGATGTGTCTTATAACAAAAATATAATACCGCAATGGTCCAGATCCAAGGTGTATTATACCATGGATTATTCATTGAGTCCCATGATTATATCTATGCAAACACATTATTTGGAACTAGTGGAGTCCAAGGATCATCTCAGCAGATAGTATCCAAAGTGAGTTTTACAAGCTCGATCCAAAGGGGTATAAATTCCCTTGGCATCCTATATAATCAATATACAAGGAGAATATATGCCTAAGGAATCCTCTAAAATAACACATGATCCATGGGTGAATCGACCACAGAATCTAAATGCAATCAAGACCCATAGTATTCCAACCAATAAAACCACTTCCATTTCAAATGCATCCTTTTCATTCATTAATTAACATTCTATTCAAACAATGAGTATACTATTTCATTTTTTCATTTACATTAACATGAAACCTATCAATATAACCACCCATATAACATAATCCACATAAGGAATTTCATATATAAAGCAAGGAATAACATTCAAAATCATTGATTGTGAGGAAATACATCTCCTCATCAGGAAATTCAATTACACATAATTATTTTTGGGATCTCTATAAATAGTATATATCTAAAAACACCCATGGGTATTTCAATAAAAGAGTGCAATAATCTAAATTATAGGGTACACCCCATGGGAAACCATTGATGGAAAAAAACCACCAACATCTCATAATAAAGCATAATGGAATCCTTAAAGGGTTCAATTTATGTCAATTTAATTGTTCAATTTAATCTTGGGGATGTGGTAGAATTTCTAGTAGGTGGAATAAAATAAACTATCTTAATAATGTGCCAATTCAAAGGAGAAAAGTATAGACTATTTACCATATTTCTGTAGTAGATTTCACTTATATTATCAATTTATTTTTAAACTATAATCATAATAAAATCAATGAATGGATGGAGATCTGAAAATAAGGTCATATCATCTTCCACTGAGATAGCACATCCAATACTATGAAGAAAGATGAATGAAACAAAGGGAATTGAGTAATAAATATTGTGGATTTATTGATCCATATGACTATTTATTATGATATAAAATTAATGTATAAGATAAAATTCTACCTATGTGATTAAAAAATATCTATCATATGTGTAGCTATCTAATGTAATAGAAAAGAGAAACTAGGTTTGATTTAATAGATTAATTAGGTAGATTTTATTAAATTAAACAAAATTACTTGGCCACAAGGTTTGTCTGCACGATTTTCCAAATCGTGCACCAACCATGGTCCCATGATGAAGGTAGTGGCAATTTTCCATGTTTGTATAAATAATTTGACTAATAAAGCACGAACAATGTCTCATATCACGTTCAAAAACTAAATACACGATCACATGACTGTGACCCCCCAATTGGAATGGTTTTTATAAACATTTAGCTTATATATTTCTTTTTTATGGACTCACATAGATAGAATTAATCATGTTTACTAACCCACACAGTTTCAATTAACTATGTGACATGCCTTTTTCAACCTAATATTCTGTCTCTAGACTCCGAACAAGCCCCAAACATCCTTGATACCGACTGTAACTACAAATGAAATTCACATTAATCCATAAAAAATATTTTCAACTGAAAAAGATATGATTCATACCTCATATGAAAACACTGGTTCATACACATGTCACATATCATCTTTATTATTTAATTAATTTTTAGAAACATTCATTGAGATTAACTTCCCATTATTGAATGGTTTTTGGAATTTAAAAAAAATCCAGTCATTAACACCTATAAAATCGGTTAAACTCTAATCAATTCCCCTCACATAAAAAATAAATTAGTTCAAACAAAACACTACCCGTTCCTCTCATAAACACAGTTGGACACTAAAATGATGTTATTTCCTTCTAAAAACTCATCATTAAAATGTTTAGACCCCATCACAAATGATATAATCCATGAAGTGAGATTACATTATTACTCACCTCGTTCAAATTTATATTTTTTTGGGAATATTTTATCCAAAAAAACATGTAAACAACTATGATTATGACTTTATTATCATTATCATACAGATAGGTTGTTATCATAACAAAATAAACCTAAACCACCTTTCCATTAAGGGAATCAAATTCTCCATTATGCATTGTATAGGATACCACCTCCATGACACATCATGCATCATTTTACCATACTAACATATATGAGATGATGAATTATGGATTTCATTGCCACCATTATTGTATGGTTATATGAATGGGATTAAAGGATAAATAGATTTGTATATGAAAAAATGGAGGTACTATTATAAAAAATTAGAGCTCATATTACCAATGTTATAAATAACAAAGAATCATGAATTAAACCTTTCAAAAAATCAAATTAAAAGGAATAGTATATCCTTATTTAATATAATTGATTAATATGAATTATATTCATAAAATAAAACATTTTCATTATAATATTAAAAAATAAATAGTTAATAATATAATTTTACTTATACTATTGTGATATTACATCTAAATGACTTCAAAATCATAAATTTATTGTAGTACATTTTAGTTTTGGTTGGTTAACCACCAAATTTATCAATGAAAAAAATTTATATCATGTAGGAATAGAGAAATATAATTACTAGTAATACATGATATAAAAAAGTAAATAAATATTTTTTTCTAATGTTAATATAATACTCTATCTCATTATTTAATACAGAACTATTCATTCACTATGAATCATCGAAATATGATCATCTCCAAATTCATCTATATAGATAATTTTAAAAAATCCGATAAAATGGAATTATAATATTGTAAATAATTCATAAACATAAATTAAATAAAAATTTATCATTTGTTAATGAAAAATTATGGACATTAATTTATTACAGCACTGTGATCCTGAAACTAGATCAAAATAACCCAGGGTAATCAAACCCAATAATGTAATGGATAATAAAATAACTAATATACATTAAGAGAATAATTATAAATAAATTATATGAAAAGTTATTTATATAAAAATGGTTATGAAATAGGTTAATATAATATTTATTATTTTTATACATTGATCTAAGAGTACATCAGACTTTGTGGGGAATCAAGGTATGGGTTTCATTGTCTCATTTTTAACTCAATAGTACATGTTTGAAATTATAAATGAGAATTTCATATATATGGTTGATTAACTACCCAAGTATTTCCAAATATGAAAATATACTCTATTTCATGAGATTTTAATTTCTATTTCATGAATTTCATATCATCATCATTTGTATATTATGTTACCAAGTACAAAATATATTTACCAACACAATTTTTGATTTGTAGGAACATATTATTTAATACATGAATATAAAATTCAAAATATTATTAATTAATCCATTTTAGTATTTTATATTTTAATTGTTATTAGTTTCTATTTAAATAACATATCATCATTAATGAAAACATGTTTAAAAATGTCCATACTGAAATAAAAGTTCAATGCGGGAAAGAAAGGATCTAATTATTAGAAATTAATCATTTCTTCCATGGCCATAATTTCATTTCATGAAATGTTCTCCATAAATTTAGGTAATTATAATATTTATTATTATTTCTTACTATAATAATTTTTTTTCACCATTTTCATAATTATTTGTTAATTCTCTAATTATGATATAGGTTTTTAAATAAATGGATTTAAAAATATCTATGAAAAGGCTTTCCATTATTTCAAAATTAAATATTTTTTTCCATCCAAATAGATTTTTTAAATCCTTTATGTGTTTCCATGTATCCATCACTGATGTTATTTTTAAATGTATCTTTTTGCAATTTTTTCATTTCTCCCATTTTGAACCTACCCTTTACTGAAATCCATAAATTTTATTTTTATAGTAAAATTATTAACGATATGAAAAATCATTTATTATGACTCCTTTAATTTTAATACACTATTACATCATAGATTTTTTTCTCTATAAGACATTCTATCTATGTGGGTTCTAAAATAAAAAATATATATCTTATTTTTATAAAAAAAATTCAAAAATATTTCTAATGATCAGAGATATTTCATAATTAATATATATTTGTATATGATGTCTAAATTTTTTCCCTTCTATGTTATTGACATTAAATACATATTTATATTAAATAACTATATTCATAAAATTATGTTATCCACCTTATTTTATTTTAGGAATTATTAAGGATAATTTATGTCATTAAAATGGTCAAGAAATGCTACTATATTTCCTTATCAATAGTGGTTTATAGTCCTCTTTTTTATTTTAATGTATTCTATTTATGAATAACATACTTTTGATTAGACTTAAATGAGTGTATTCTGATAGACATTATACATTTATTGATTATGGAAATTATTGAATTGACTGTATACCCATTATCTGTAAGCATTAAATGTATTATTACTTATAATCCTTATTGAATAGTATGTACTAATAATGTTACATATTTTCATTAAAACACATTTTTTAAAGGGGTTTATCATGTAATAAATTATTTCCTTATTTGAATCTATATGAAATGAAATTAGACTTATATTTATTCCAAGGGTTATTTTTATGTGTTTAATAAAACCAAATTTATATTCATGTGTTTATTATGAAATAATGATGATTTATATTTAATATATATGTAATTATAATGATGGTTGGGTCCTATATCACTAAAAAATGAATTGGATTATATTAATATCCCACTAGACATTTCGGAATGTGCATAATTATTTTTTCACCCTAGTTTGGTTATGATGTGTTTGCCAACATTTTTAGACATTTAAATTATGTATTTGTTCTCTGAATCAATGTTAAAAATTGGTTATCTCACAAATTTTTCCTAGGATTATCATTTTTTATATTTTCATGTTGTTTCACATGGTATTTCCTTATTTTATTCTTATTCTTATTACTGTATTGTTATATCATGGATAATGTTTAGGAATCATGTTTCCTTACTATTCAGATTCATTAATTATTTAATTACAATAAATTTTCAATGATTAAAAATATAGTTAATTTGGGTACAACCCTCTTATATATCCTAACTTTATTATTGTGCGAATATTATTCTCACATATGATATTTTTTTCTCTCTTATGTCTACCCTTACTGGACATTTGATATCACTTTTTTTATGTTATCATATTCATTGGGTTTTTTTAAGAAGTGTCTTATAGTTTGTCTTTTGTGAATAATTTAATACAATTATTGAATTTTTTTTCCAGTATAATAAATTTTTTATATTGGGGGATGAATTCCCCTTGGTTGAAAATATATGAGTTTTTTTTAGTTAACAATTTTATTAATTATCTAAAACAATAAACTTAACTATTCAATGAAAAATATTGAAATTATATTATTTAATTATGTTATGTATTTTAACAGTCACATCTATGTGGTTCTATAACTAATATGATAGTAATATTTAAGAAAATTTTTTATAAAAGGATTATATTGGTTGAGGATAAATTCTTATTAAGATGTGTCATAAATGTTTAATATGTTACCATTGTCTATAACTGAAAAGTTTTATTTTTTGATATAATTAAATTGAATTAATATTAGAATAATTAGGATAAGATATGTTCAGTGAAAACCCTAGAGATATTCCTATTGGAAATGTGTTTTTATTTTCATAACATATAATTTTTTTAAAATAATATAATGTTTGATTTTACTTAAAAAATGTTCATTTATTAATATTAAAAATACATACAAGATCTAGAAAAAATAAAACAGAGATTAATAATCCTAAAATGGTGTATTGGGTATTACATTAGCTGTCACCTAGTGGATAATAATGTGGTATATTAGGAAAACTAGTTTAATACTTTTTTCAGACATTTGTGGCCAATCATAATCTCTTTAGGGACCATTATGAAATATTTATTTCCTATTTACATTAATGAATTATTTTTGAATTTAAAAAATAAATTAACATGGAAAATAAGTACTATATTAATTATTTTCAAACATGAAATGATAAATATTTTTTATTGTGTTTCAAATTTCTATTATCATTTAAAATATTTTTATTAACAACCATTTTAGGATTTAGTATTCAATCAAAATATGATCATGAAAATTATATTGGTAATGGTTTGTATCTAGAAATAAATATATCATATTAATGATTATTCTAAAATATATAAATTGATGATAATTGTATTATATTATTATCATGATAGAAAATGTGAGTATATTAGTTTTACACAAGGTAATGAGTATGATATCATAATATAAATTAATTCATTATACTCTATGGTTTTTTCAATAGTGAGTGATATTTATTGATGATGTTATAGTATATACTAAAAGTAAGGAGAATTACGTGAATTATATATGTAATTTTCTATAATAATTTCTTCATTAAAGTTATGTAAACATATATTATAAGGTATAAATAGAGTAAAAAATTTATTTTATTAAACTTTTTTATTTTTTAGATAAATATTTGAGAAAATAGTACTCACATATTGAAAAATATTATGATTAATTTTTTCTATAAGTTTCATAAATAAATGTTTGAGTGGTTTTTAAAAAAGGTAATTCAAATAGTATTTGTAGTCATAAAATTAATTTTTCATATGATGACATTTCGATCCAGGTTTTTTATAAAATGTATTTCAATTTTTTGGGAAGAATATATATATATATATATATATATATATATATATATATATATATATAATTTTTTGTTTCATTATGAACTAGTAGTTGATATAATTTTAGGGTTAAATAGATATTTAATTTTTAGAATAATATATTGTTTCATTGATGTATAATGTCTTGGAAATTCAGATGGATTCGAAATGGTATTTTATGGAGAATATAATATTCATTTATATAAATTCATGGGTATGGGATTGTATGAATGTATAATATTATTTCTAGAAATATAAGTTGCAAGACATAGTCTAAGAGTGTAAGATATATTTTATATTAGAGGATATACCCTGAATGATGAATATAATAAGAATACATCATGTACTTTCTCCAATGAGAAATACATAAAATTGGGAAGACATAATTTTTTTAGTGGTAGAATGTTACAATTAGATATTTCACAACTTATTATCACTAAATAAACAATGTGGTCGATATATTTTTTAATATAAAAAACACTACTAAAATTAATCCAAGATACTTATAGACCATCAAAACAATTTCATTTAATTATTTGGTTATAATAGTAGTAACTGCATTAAAAGTATATATTAATATATATTGATGTGATTTTATACAAATTTACATTATTCATAATTGGGTTTAAGAATACATATTTTTGTGTATTTCAATTTATATTAAAGAGAAGTACGAATATTCTTTTTAATTTATTATTTAAATAATATATATTATTCCCTGATGGAAGCTTACTTAATTAATATTTTAGAAATTAGGAATATGATTAATTATAATTTCAATATATTTTTCCAATACATTTTTTTGATTTATAAATTTATTTAAATGATAAATTTACATATTAATAATTTTAAATTAAAAAACGGACTTTATTTCAACCCTTAGTATAAAAAATCTACCTTTAGATAACATTATGGTAACTGTTTTCTAAAAATATTTCTTTTTAGTAGAATAGAGAAAAATACTGTTTTTAAAAATAATAATACATTTATGAAATTATTTGTAAATGGGTGTTAATTATTATTTAACGAAACTATTTTATAAGGAAAAATATGTATTTTATATGTGAAATTATAAATTTGAAATTTTTTTATTAATCTTATAAACTCATCTTTTTATTTTAGGAAAAATGTTATATATTTTAAAAAATGAAATTTTTTTATTTAAAGTAATAAAAAATAAATTATTGTCATTTTTATAAATTTAATAAATTAAAAAAATCATAGTTTTTATAATTAAATTCATATTATACAATAATGGTCATTTTATTTTTGGGTAGAAATGACATCTTACCCTTGGTAAAAACTAGTTCCCCTGGAAGAAGATAAAATTTTAATATTAGAGAATATATTGTTAAAAGAACTCACTCTTGTATAAAACTTGTGTGGGAATATAAGGTAGAGGTATTTATCCTTCTTATAACTTCTCATATCCAATCATTCTTAATTTTGGATCCACAATCCAAGTGTGATACTACCCATTTAAGAATTATTTTGTGTTATTAATGAAATGTCATTATTTTTTAGAATGTATAGGGGCTCTCCTACCCTCACTTACCCAAAAAACGAAATTAATTTTGACCTATCTCTACCAAATCATATACCCAACACTTTTATGCACCTTTTTGTGATGACATATCCCAATTGGGTCTATCTCGAGACACTCGGATCCCACCTTCAATAGGACAGGGGCTAGTGACTATCATTAAGTAGGCACATCATTAATAAGGGATTCCTTATCCAATGTAACTATACACACAGAAACAGACACATAAAAGCCTATAAAATTATAAAATGTAAAAATATTGAAATATCATTCATAAAAACATCAAAATCCATCATCTTGAGTATGATAAGATTTAATGGTATATAAATAGGGCTAAATAGAAGCCCACCAAAAGAGACTAAACTGATTCAACATGAATGTAATAATTGTAACTTCTATCATGATACCATAGGAACACATCCTAGTCTGTCTGTCTCACCAAGAACAGTCTACTCCTTGACCCTATAATAATATTAGAAATGGATGATTGCTTCCCAAAGACATGACACATAAAGAAGAATCTCATTTAGGGGTGAGTATAACCACACCCTGTAAGACACAACATAACAACAAATAATATAAAGATTAATAAAAATCAACACTAAAAATTTATAATTTTACAATACTTATAACAAATATATCATTATATATTCACCAAAAACATTGTCTTAAGGTAATGTCACAAATGTAATTATAATATAGCATTGAAGCTCAAAGATTCCATAGAGCACCTGTCTCTGATAAGACACTCCACATTCCGGATAGCACTGATGACATATGTCCATGATAAAGTCATCATTGAGTATCTTCATTACAAGTATACACTAGCTATCGAAAGAGATATGATACATATATGAGTATCACAACATGTCTAAGTGTATACCAACAAATCAATCTATAAAAAATATAACTAGAGGACTAATGCCTATGTAGTTCTAGACATCAAGATTCAATGAAATCCACTTAGAGAAAAAAGAGGATAGAGGATCTCACTTTAGTCCAGACAAAAGGATTTTAAAACAAATATATTGAGGAATTCTGACATTAGGGATCACAATATTATGTATTGGAAAGAATTACAAATTAACCCTTAGGGAAAATAAAATAAAGAACACACCATGAATGAAATTATTCCATGATATAAAGGAAATGTTCTGTAATATTAATTGGAAGTAGTACACTATGTGTCCCTTTTTCAATGGGTCATATCAATGTAAACGGAATGTGCCATTGTCCATATAAAAGTAAATTTTGGTTTGATTCCCATATACATATGTCCATGTCTAGGTACAAGTCCATGCTCATGTAAATCTGACTATTCCATGACTGTATAAGAGTATACATAATGCCCATGGAAATGTACATCCTATGTGTGTATGTGTATCTTCCAACCAACATGCTATACCAATCGGAAATGGTCACATGACGTGCGATAGGTCATATGTTGTGTGCTTACTAACATCACAAAAAAAACCCTAGCCACAATATAGGGGTCCCAAATGGTGTATAGATCTGAGGCACAGACAGTGTAAAACATAGTTTTCAAGAATTCCAATACTGGAATCACACATATCCTCGACTTCTTCGACCATCAATCAAAATTTTCCCAATGTTAGAATCAAAAAGTGTCATCGGTTGGGCCATTAGATCATCAATGAACCATTAAACAGAAAGTAAATCTATTTGGAAAAAGCCTTAGAATGTTATTATTCATTTTTTATTTAGGAATAAAAAACTGAGTATTCAAAACCATCACATATGATGCCACCTCTATTTTCACACAATCATCATGTCTTGTCATTCTAGGATCGAAATTTTTTAATTTGTGTGATATGAAATCAGTGTGAAACCATTGATTTTATTATATTAATATAATAAGTAGAAAATTTAAATATTCATCTAAGAATAAAGAAATAGGGGAATAAATATTCAATAATAATCATATGAATCACCAAAAAACCACAAAAACAAAAACATGTCCAAATATGAATAATCAGTGAATCAAACTGTTAGTCGATTGAATCATGTCAAATATGTGAATCAGTAATGGGGAAGAAGTCCAAATAAACTAACATCCTACCTTGATATTGATTGGTCAGTAATGAAGAATCATTCTTTGTTGTTGTGATCAGAGAAATCCTTAAATCCCATTGCACATTGGTCACAAATCAAGGAATTGATTTTCATTATTTTAGTAGAGATCCTTAAACATTCCTTCCAATTGTTATAAAAGGCCTTCAAGTTCATATGACTTAAACTAATTATTTTTCATTATTGAATACTTATTGAAGAATTTATGTTTTTGTTTTATCAGATGAAATTAAATATTTGTTTTCATTTTTCACTCCATATGTATTTTCAAAAATCATCCTTCACTGATAAATGAAATCTCAAACCTAAGGTATAACCCAAATTCTTAACTCAACAACACACACATATTACTAATATGGTCCTACATTTAGATGATATGATACATTCTATTTAAAAAATCTCACACTTTTTGTTTAATATTTTAAAATTTTCGAACATTTTTTATGGACACACTGGTACATTGAATCACATGTCTTTTTAGTTCTTTGTTAGGAAAATAATCCATACGATATAAAAAAAAAGTAATACATTTATAATCAAGGTCATTATATTCTCTCCACCATGGGGTTTTATTTCCCTATAATCACAAATAGTGAATACATAAGGGATGTGGGAACTGGGCATGTATCTGATCCTCCCTCTCCAAGGGGCTCTCATAGGGATTCTTATGGTGACACAAAAAACACTAAATGAATTTCCCACCAACAAAGGATCCCCTCCTTTTGATCTATTATCTCTACTTTCTACTCATCAATGGTTTTCCATCCTTGATGTCTAGATATCCCTGATCGATAACATGTAATGGGTCATGCACGTACATCCTCAACTACGGAACGTGAAAGACATCGTGTCCGTAAACGTACCATGAAGTTAAGACTATGTGATATGAAACACTCATGACTCTGCCCAATATCTGTAATGGTCCAATGGAAATCAAAGATATATTTATACCTTGGCTAAATCGTGGATGTCAACATCATGGTGAAATCGGAATGAACACATGTTCCCCCTCCATGAACTCCAATGGCCTCTTTCATCTTTCTACATATGCCATCTGATGGTTCATTGTAGTCTTTATACAGTTTTGGATGATCTCTACATTCTTGGCAGTGGATGAAATTAACAATGTTCCTATGAATTCTGAGTTTTTAGGTTATTCTAGTAAGGTGGTGACCTATACGGTCACCCATACTAGGCCCCTAATGGTTCCATACCTATGGTGGAATTGTAACTTTATTGTAAACTAAATACACCCTGGGTAGTTGATTGTTCCAACTATGAAAAAACATCATCATGGAAGATCTTAGCATGTCATCCATAACCTGAAGGGTCTATTGAGTCTGGAATCATTTTAGTGGTGAACCACCTAGCTCATGTGTAACTGATTTCGAGAGGCCTCTTGTGATCCCTTCCACAACAAAGTTTTGGTGTCAGAATCATGGTAATAAATAATCATTATCACAAATCCATGGATCTAGACTATATCTTTTACATATAGGTGTATCATTACCTCTACGTAATTGTTCTATTAAAAAAGCTAGGATGTGGGAAGACATATTGAGTTGGTCTATGAACACAAAAATATCATCATTCCCCATAGATGTACTCGGTAATCCCAACACAAATTCCATGGATATCTATTCCAACTTCCACACAAGAACATCATCGTTTTAAAATAAACACATTTTAATTTACTGTTAATCCATAACTTGCTATCATGTAACTCATATAGAGATGAACTCTAAAAATAATATCTTCATTACTAGCCACACAAATTGAAGAAATAGGTCCTGGAATATACCAACCACACTAGGATGTACCATCAACATAGATGTATGAAACTTTCTCTAGACCTCCCCATATAATGTCACGGATACCTTCATGTGTCATTTGAAATTTAAAACATGCTTCAAACCTTCCAAAAATTAGTCAAGATCAGGTTTAGTGGTTAACATAGTACTTAGGGTCTCATAGTCAGCATCTCCATGTTATGCCTGCCTAACTCACCAAATATCAAGTAGTGGGAAAAAACATAATCAATGGTTAAATTTATCTATAAACATCCACAAAATATAACTACAATATGGTTAATTGATCCCATACCTCATCCAGTAGCTGTGAATATGATCTCAAGATAATGTACTATATACTATATAATATTTTGTCAAAATAGATGACAAAATAATAACTGATCAGGTTGTTTCACGAATTATTTAGTCCATTAAATACCACTACTAGATAATTAACATGGCTCATGTAGTTAAACTCACATATACTTAAATACCTAGGACCACAACAAATGAAAACATTCCCCTTTACCAGGACACAACAAATCCCTATTCTAAATGATTTTTTGAACCCTGTGAACATGACAACCTACTCTGCCAATCTATTAATTTGAGTGATTAGAAATCTGGGTCTCATCTCTGTAAATTAGATTGGCATATCATTGTATCCACAAAATTATACCCCTTTATGGTCAATGCTATCATAGGGTATGATATCCCGGAGAAGAAAATTAAACTCACTAATGAGAGCCTGCCAACCCAAGGAAGCTTTGAACCTCCATCATGCTCTTAGGTATCTCCTAGGATAAAACTAAATCAACCATCCCAAGTAGACGAGATCACCATCCAATGAGATAACATGTCTTAGATATTAAAACTCATGTATCCATAAATTCTATTTTTTGTGCTTCCCATAATGATAGAGTTCTCAGAGTTGGTTCAGAAACATCCTTAAATGTCATGTGTTTTCCTTATTGGATGTTGAGTAGACAATTATATCATCAGTGAAGCCTACAATGAAACAATCTAATATGGGATGAATAATCTATTTCCGGACTCCCATGAAATTGTATATGAAATTTTTCATGCCAAAGGGTATGAACAAGGAATTATATTAACCATAAAAGATTTGAAATTCCATCTTCTATATATCATCATCTGGTACTGATAATTAAAGATCACCTAATCTAAGGTCAACCTTTGAGATCCATCATTCCCTTATCAACTAATCAAAGAGTTAATTAATCATATGTAGTTGATACATGTTCTTCACAATTACTTGGTTTATGAATCCGTATTCAACACATAACCTTATGCCCCCATATGTCTTCTCAATGAATAAAACTAGGACTAACTAGCATGAATCAGTAGGTATACCAAATCTATATTTCTGTAAATCCATAAATTGGACCATCATCTCATAATGAACTTCGGGATCCATCAAATAAGTTCTCATAGATATCAGTGTCATCCTAGGGTGCAGATTAATGCAGAAGTATATCTCTCGGTGGGTAGGTTAGAATGTATTGTCCTCCTGAAAAATTGTATTATACACATCCATCATTATAAAGAACTAAAAACTCATAACATTCATTACATATAGAGTCATTATATCAAACTCGTGACTAATATACTTCACCCTACCATGAAATAGTCAATCTTGTGTTTCCTAGTATTCATATTCAATCAAAAAGGATAAAACAGTTCTATCACTACAGACACGGCGCCTAATCATCCAAAAATAATTGATATATACATGAACAATAGATATTCATTCCAAACATAAGATAAAATTTTATGGCCTCATTGAATATATAATGAGATCCCAATAAAACTCTCACCTCCACGGTCAGGTCAGGTATTTTTACAATTGTGTGATCTTTGATTCGTCGCTATTAAGAGTCTCTAAGAGTAATTTTTGTTCAAGAGGTCCACCATAATATCTATGTCTCGATGAAGAGAGGTGTATATAAAGAATTCTGTTGATCCTCTATTTATCAATACCAAAAAATTGAAAAAAAGACACTGATCATACCTTAAATAATTCCCATAGTCTCTGGGTCTTAATCCTTGACCGCCTATTTCAACTCCTTTCATATCACCTAACTCCTTATGCCTAGCATGTACCACATGGGGTTGGTTGTAGTAAAGAGTAAAAGAATCTACCACCTTCATCTTCTCTCCCATATCCTATATAACATCTAATTCAATGGAGGAATTTCTTATACTTTCATTGCCTCTACCAAGACATTCCATCCACTACCTCCCAATAAGTTATATATAGGTAAAACAATATCATGAAAGACATCCCCTCCCATCACATGAGTATCGATGCCTATCCATAGGATTATTATATCTTTCATGTGATACCTTATCCATATTTTATATATCTATATACCTCCACTTGAAACATAGCACATGTCCAATTCCTTGAGATCGACATTAGATCCCAACTACCATTGTCTCTTATCCAAATTTTCAACTACAGGAAACCATTGATAAATTCTATTCATCTGGAAATATATCAAACACAAAATATCACTGTAGATCCCCAACATAAGAAGGAATTCATTTAGGTGTAACTCTGTCATGTATGTATATATATTGTCCTCAATCAATGTTTTTATCCATGAAAAATTGATCCCAAACCATATACATCGAATACCAGTGGAGGTTGGTAAATATCGATATATATATTTAGCTATTATTATTATGAAATGCCAAAGTTGTTGATGATCATGGATGTTTACAACCATTTTCCTATGTATAGGAAACTCCAATAATAAATCGATCTCAAACTCCATACATTCATGACTTTCCTCATTTTATGAATGGGTCACTTGCCCCCTCCACCACACTATTCGTATATAGAGAATTCTTACCACCAAGACCACCATATGATTTCATGATGTTCTATCTAGATGGAAAACTAATGTCACCACTTTAATCTAGACCATAGGATCATGTGGGTTGGGATATCCTAACAACCTAAGGGGCCACTATCACTGACACTCATAATGTTCCCTCAACATGATCACCATATCCACTAGTACTATGTGTACCATATGATTCTCTATAGTTCGTAGTAAACTTGGTGCACCACGTTGAGGTATCATATATGTTATTTGTCCCTATATCATGGAATCATCATTAAGGGGATCATCCTAATGATCAGGATTATATATAATAGGTGGAATTCATTAGAGTGGAATCATGAAATATATAAAAGATGTACAATGGTTAATTAGAGTTTATTGAGATACTACTCAAGAAAGACATGGAAAACACAACACATTCATATATAATGATTGTACCATTATTTTCCTTCTGACTATAATTATCTTGCAATGAGTCCAATGATAGGTTATCAGAGTCCTTGTGTATGGAAATGTCAACCGCTACACTAACACTGGGGTTTCTCGTATGAAATATGAATTTGAAAATTGTAACACTATTTCCCCAAACCAATATCATTGACTCCAGTTATATACTTGAAATTACTTCTTTGATACAACTATATCATGACATGTCCCAATGGATCTTGTTCCAAGACAACATAATCCCTAATAAAATATATAAGGGTCTACAACTAGCACTGATTAGACATGTCACTAACAAGTGAGGCCATAGCATTTGTTTCTGTAAAAAATAACACATATACTAGGACATTAAATTATAAAATGTAAAAAACTGAATATTTATGAATTCATAAATAAAAATCAAATAACTACTGTGCAACAATATTTAATAGAAGGTAAATTGGGATAAATACAATCCGACCACAAAGAGAATAAAAAACAAGTCCAACCTAAATGTAAAGATGGAAACTTCTATCAAGATACTATAGGAACACACCCTAATGTATCATGACCACATAGAGACATCTGGTTTTGGATATTCTATAACTCCATCAATAAGTCATTAATTTTGAAAAGACTTGACACATTTAGGAAAATCCTGTCCATGGGAGAGTATAAAAATACCCATAGGATGCCCTAAAACAACAATTCATATAACAAATGAGTAATGGTCATCTCTACAGTTGTATATATTTACAACAAATATAATCAAAATAAATAGATATTATAAACAAAGAAACACATCACATGGTAATGTCACAATCATTATTCCATTCTAGGATTACATCTCAATGGTTGCACATAATACTCATCTAGGTGAACACACTCCATGAGTCATATAGCACCAATGTTGTTTCATTGAGAGGATGTTCTCCATAGGAATTTCCCTTATTTGAATACCCAGTATGTATAAAGAGATATCATTCATATATAAGTATCACAAAAAAGGCCATAGGGAATATTGGTAACTCAATATTCAATAACCCACCACGTAGAAGATTAGTGGCTATGTAGTATTGGTCATGGCAATTCCACGAACTGCACATAGGGAATGAAAATGATAGAGGATCTCATTACAGACCTCATAGATGGATTAAAAAACATATCTATACATTATTTCGTTACTATGTGAACAAGATGATATGTATGACATTCAATTCCAAAATAACTCTAAGGGAAAACATTATCAGGTACACAGCCAAAACAAGAATTTTTTCAAGATATACAGGATAATGTATATAATCCTTCTTTGAGGGAGTTCACATAATTTAAAATGATTACATGAAATTCACTTTCATAACTTGGTCCTTCATATGTAATCTTCTCATTCACATATTTGTGTAAAAGTACCTGACATCCTAATTCATGAGTAACTCTGCACATTTCCAAGCACACTACCATGCCCATGTACACCAATCAGAGATATGTTTGTGTATGATTACACGATGGGAATTTGGTCATGTACTTCATAGAAGATTCCATGTAACCTCGTAGGTACACACCTATACATCCAAGAAGGGTAAAATTCCATGTGACTAGGTCAATCCATAGGTTATACAAACCCTAACTATGGAAACACTAGTTGTTACAATGGGGTCCCACATGGTGTGTAATTATGATGTACACATTATGTGGATCAGAAATATCTATAATTTCAGTTCATGAATAGTGAATATATGTTTCTTATCTGAACATCAATCCAATCATGATTTTTTTTTTGTAAAAAAGGATTATTATCGGCCAATCCTTCCCACAGTCGAATAATTGAAAATTGAAAATAAATTCTATTAGGAAAATTCCTTCCAACATAATTATTCATTGCATTTTGATAATGAAAAAAATTGGGTATATAAAATCATATGATGAACTATAGATTCTGTATTTCCACAATAATTAAATAATTAATAGACAATATCTACAATTTTAGACCATTTTTCTATGAAACAGGTGCACAATGATCGATTTCAGGTATTATTCAAATTGAGGTCCAAAGGAAACTACCCATGATGAATGATGAAATAAGGCAGAAATGAATAACTGAAAACGTGAGTAATGAACCATGGCCAATGTTTTTGTTGGAATTGATCCATATCCATTGTAAAAAAAACTGATTAGTCACCACAAATAAAATCTATCTCCAAAAAAATTGGAAAATAAACCCATCTTATGAAATGAATGATCCACAAATCAATTTTTTGGTCGATTAATTCACATTCATTATAGAAACAAAAAATGTATATAAAATCCAAAAAAATAAAACATTCTACCACAACATAAATTAACCTCTGAGGAATAAAGATCTTTTTTCATTACTTTGGTTAGATCTCCATGTACTTTTGAACACAAATCAATAATCTACTGTACCACCACTTTGGTTCAAGTATGTAACCCATTCTTTATTCTTGTCAATTATATAAGGAATTTGGGTGAAATTTGGTAGGGTTTAGAAAAAATTTTGATTAATTTTAGGATATTATAGAGGGGTATTGTTTTTTATGGTTTTGGAGAAATATGCTACACCTACAAAAAACAATACCTAATGAGATATGGGATAATAGGAAAGCTCACCCATAGGGCACAATTTCATTAAACTATACCCCAACCTATGAGAAAAAATTCCACTTTAGATAGTGGGTTTTGGAATATATAGTGTATTTTTTGGAATCCATGTTATCTAACAATGTAAAGATCCTACTTGACTCAATCATTGGTGCATGGTTAGAAGACAGTTTTACTAATAGTGAAATGAACCATTCATGGGTCAAAATTGGGATCCTTGACATTGGGACCACACTAATTCTCCCATATAAATAATTATTTTTTCTCATATGGTACACTAACATGATTTCATCACTCCTTAATGTCTATGGAATATTCCTTTATTGATCTAGTGGTGATCTGATGACTTTTCATGGTGTTTTGTTTCCAAATTCTCATGGTAATTGATCATTCATTGTTTTAAGAGTGTTATTTATTAGATATACTTCAATTTACCACTAAATGTCAATTTTTTTACTTCCAATATGGATATATATAAGATTTATGATGACAACTATTATTATATTTGTCCTTATTGATGATATGATAAGAGAACGGAATAGGGGTTTTGATGTTTCAAATCAGTTTCTTTGGCTGCTCTGTGTCGTTCTTTGTTTTTTCCATAAACTGTGAGGTAGGATACTCAATTTCCGACTCCTATATTTTGAATAATACGAAATTATTTCACAAAAAATATGTTTCTATAAATTTATAATGAATCCACTAAGTATTTTTTGATAAAAAACATATTGAGTGTCTGTTTATGTAAAATTGGATGTTTTAAATTTTTTTGGAGTGAAAATATGGTTAGAATTTTTTAAATGATAATTTTATAATTTTTGTTTGTTTTTGTGCATGGAATAATTGTTTTAAATAATATTTTTTTTAAATGGTTTTTTAATTATTTGGTTTTGAATGGTTGTGTGACATGTGTTCATATTCATTGATATGGATAAGGATGTGAAGTGCCCACATTAAATTGTTGGGATGGATATGGGTGTGAAGTACCCCCTTGGAAGTGGTCTAATAAGTGATGACATAGTGGAATGATGAATTCCCCTTGTGAGTATATGGAGTTACATGGTTTCATGTATGGCTGTATGTGTGAATATGTGTAATGGAATGATTTTTTACGAAAAAATTAAACATTTGTTTAGAGCATTGATTGGTTGCTTCCTTGGAAGTCGATATTGATTTATGAAAACTTCATTTTTACGGAAGGCGTTTATATTTTGATATAAACTAATTAGAAATTGTTTTATATAAAAATTATATGTAAATTTTTTCCATCTTCTATCCTAGTGGCGGGAGTAGGGAAGTCATTTGTGTAAACCCTTTTGAGTTTCATTATTCACATTTATTTTGGAAATCCGGTGCTTTTACAGATGTCGATTTCTAAGACATGGGAGAAGGTTATGTATCACAATTATTCAGTGGTTCTTGGTGACACTTGGGTTTTTTTGTAATGATTTGAGCATGAATAATGTTGGATTTGGTAGTTAGTTTTTTGGAGTCTTAAAGCATTGTTGATTTTTTTCACTTGTGTACTTTTATGTTGTAGTCTTCCATTGTGGTACTCTTTGGTGTTGGTTTTGTTATAAATGGAGTTGTATCGAGTAATTTTTCAATTTTTAAAATGTATTATATAGAAGTTTTGTTTTGGAGTGATTGGTTTTTTTACATTAAATTGGAATGTAGTCCCCTGGTAGTTAATGAAGCCATTTTTATTTATTACCAACATTTATTATCATGGGGATATCTCATAAGGCCATTTAATGACATTATACCTTTTCAATCCAATGAAAAGGGGAAGGATATTAGATGTGTTATCATTAGTGGAAATTCAGTATATGTTTTTTGAAAAGTGTTCTTTAGTTCTCTTAGTCTTCATGTTTATATTCATTCAGGTATATTCCTTATGTAGAGTTTGTAAAATATTGTATGTTCTCCGGGACATGAAATTTATAGTATTAAAAGTCGAAGCTAATGATTTTATATAGGAACATCAAGTAACCATGGATTTTGGTACATAAGCGTTTTGGAGACACTTATAATATTTTAATTCTCATTATCATTGGTATAGTTATAAGAAGAGCATAACATTTATTTTATAAATGATTTCTCACTTGGAGTATATATCAAATTTTTACTAGTAATATCTGATTTTATGCAATGTTATTTTTTTAAAAAATTATTATATTGTATTCAAATAAAAGAGTATGGAAAGACCATGATTATAGTAGTTTGAAAATTATTTGATTTTCAGAAGCAAGTGAAATTTCAAAAAAATGGATGAACATAGAAATGGTTGATTTTGGAAGGAATTACTATGATATTGTAATGTGGTTGAAATTAAAATTTAATGATATAAATAAATATATAGGGAGAATTATGTTGATTCATATAGAAAATTGAACATTGTTGGTGTTGTATAATCTAATCATAGGAATCTGCTGAAATTGTGGTTTAAATAAAAAATCAGCGATCTGATATCTTTTTTAGAGTATTGTTCATGCATTTCATGTAGTGTAAAATATGAATAGTATAGATGAGATAAGGAAAGTGGATCATTCCGTCCAATTATAGAAGTATATTTTACCAATCATTCTAGGTGATCTAAACCAGATAAAGTAATGGTGTCGCTGAACTGATAGAAGAGTATCTTCGATTTCATAAGCACACCATCTATCCATAAAGTCATTATGGTGACATATATGATATAGGATCTTACCCTATAGTGGTGGGATTTTATAGATCATTCTAAATTGGATCATTTACTAACATGTGTGTATTTTGGTGAACTTTTCAACAAAAAATTATATCCTCATATGTTCAAAATTCAAATAATGATGGAACTCATCAGATTGTTGTTGGAAAATAATTATTTCATAGAGTATGAGACTAAATACAAGATATTAGTTCATTTTACACCCTAATATTATGTATGTTCATCCTTGAAGAAATGCATCCTGGAATCGTTATTGAGGTAGATGATTTACCTAAAGATTTATATGCTATGTGTTGAAAACTATGAATATATAGTCAATAGAATGACAATGGCTAAACATGACATATCACGATTTATGGGGGGAGGAAGTATTGTGATACAAATAAGAACAACTGGGAACACTTATGGTAGGAACAAGAAAATGTAGGACACTTAATTCCCAGGTGGAAGCATGAATCAAAACTATATAACTGGATCAGTGAAACGAACATCATGAATTAGTATAAAAGAAATTTTTTTCTAATGTGGTTTTATTGACTATAAAAAATCAAGTGTTTACAGAAAAACATAATTCATGAAATAATTCCAATCATATTGGTAATATTTAGACCTATTTTTAAAGTACTATGAGCTGTGGTCTTCGGAAAGCTTACCATGTGTTGAAAAAATCCTATGTTTCGATGGGATGAGGGACAAAAAATAAATCTCATCAGTAGAACTGAACAACCCATGTTGATCCATGGAATTCCATGAGTCCTTTAGTATTTCAATCTCAATAGGGAAACTAGAAATAGAGTTTCATGATTATGATATTATTTATTGATGAGTAGGTATTTATAGATAATTAGTATGTACCATCAACAATGAGAGGAATTATTCTTTGGAATTATACCCATATGAAATCGTTGTTTCATACATGCTCTTATCATTCCATTATTTAATATATTACTATTTTTTTATTACATTTTGAAATAAATCCTTTAGGGTTGAAACATCAAACTACTCCTTATCAATAAGAATGTTGGCCTCTTTGTGTAGATAATTTTCTTCAATGGATGATGTTGCAAGCTGATATGGTACTTCTCTATACAGGAAATATATTTCTATGATATAATCTTTGGTATGGATTAGTTAACAATGTTAAATTCTCAAATTGACTTTTATACAATAAAGATAAACATAACAACTAATAATTTCATCACGATTCTCCTTCAAGGAGACCATAATTTAAGATATGGAGAAACAGGATTGGCAGGACCTGTATTTGGAATGATCTTTTATAAGCTGGAATCCATGGATTTTGAATCGATATAAGATATCGAGAATAATATTTTTCCACAGTGGTTGACCAGTTTTATGATTTGTTTCCCAATAATTTCGCAAGGTTTATACCAATGAGAGATGTGGAGTTTACGATTGATAACACATTGATATTTTGTCATGCCACAATACAATGTTCTTACATATTATTCAAGGATGTTGTGGGTGTATCAGAAGAACTAACTAACCCAATATTTGGAGTTAGCTATTTTATTCCATGCTGTTTAAACATGGAATCATTATGTCATTAGTAATAAATTTTCATTTTTCATGGATTATAAAATTCTCATACATATTTTTCCACAATGATATTTGAAATCTAAGACAATATATATGGATTTATTATCTCTAAATGTTTGAATTTGATAGAGTGTATAAACAATGTAATGGAAATTCCGAGGCTGATGCATTAAAAATAATTTCATTAGATAAATTGAAAATATATTCTTCATATGAGTTGAAGTTTATGTCATTCCAATCCCACATTCACCTGGAATATGAAGATCAAAGTGATGATCTAACCATAATTCTTGTTGTCTTTATTCTAAAGAGGATGAAGAGACTTATAGAGGCACCAAAATCTCATGAAAAATTTATTTTTATGGTGTCAAAACTCAATGTGGTGGAGACTAATTAATGGATTAAACCTGGATAAGCATTTGGTTTTCTACTTTTTAAATCAGGTGGTCGTACATATGGATTAGCAAAAAAATTTCTTCCTGTTTATCACCATTCAATATGGGAGGATCATCCTTGAATATAGAATAATTACAAGGCATTGAAATAAATGTTTTGGGGGTCAGTATGAAAATTATGTTGATTGAGTTTGTTCAATGATGATTTACATTTTAGCATGATATGGAAGAGGATTAGTAACCAGCATGTATGATATAGTCTTTACTGATCCCATTTTTTTAATTGGAGTTGATATCCATGGATTTTTTAACAGATATCCATTGAATTATTCGAAAAGATGATTCTGTATGGGTGATAATATATTGTGACATTAATTTGATATATTTTATCCATATTCATGAATCTCATATGGTGGTGGAAATTTCAAATAGAAATATCCATGTACTGGTAATGTTTCATGGTGTAATCATTTAAATAGTGTTAGAGGGAGACCTATGATTTATATTTCATTTATGGAAATACTTATAGAAATCCCTTAGGTTTCAGTTGACTATGAGCATGTTGTGTTATACATAGATGGAATAAAAATAATAACAGATTATACAAATACCAGAAGAAATTTTATGTGCATGTATAATGGATTTTGGTGGGTCATTAGACGAGCATGTTCCTTTGTTGGAGTTATTGAATAAAAAATTCTATCAGACTTTGATACATAAGGCTAGTTTTGAAGAATTGTATGTATATCATTATAATTATCTACATTTATTGGTGTAAATTGGTGAGACATCACTATATGGGTCATGTATTTTCCATGAGACAATATAAGAGATTCATTTTATCAATAAAAATATAAAGATGGATAAATTTCATTAGAAATTGAATGCAGATCATAATCAATGGTCATTTCAGTTCATAGTAAGTGATATCGTGTTCTTGAGGATTTCAAAAATTCTTGGACATAATAATTTTGTGATGGTGACAATGTTATCCCCTCATTACATAGGCCCTTTTGAGATACTAGAATGAGTTAGTGAGATGGCTTGTCGTTTTTATTTTCCACAATAGTTTAGTGTGGTGTAGGAAGTTTTTCATGTATGTCAGTTGAAAATGAATCATCCAAATTTTGAGAATGTGATCAGATAAAATCACATTGAAATTGAGTTGGATGCTTTGTTGGTTCATGTGCTAGTGTGGATAATTGATTTGCAATAGAAAGTATTGTATGAAAAAACATTTGTCTATTATGGATTTTGTGGTAATATTTCATGATTGTGGTAGATAAATTGGAATTGGAGAAGGAAATTAAAGATCAATGGACAGACCAATTTTATAGGATTGATGGGTTTCTACTTTATGTGGATGGAAAGACCAATGGTTTGAAGAATGTAGCACCCTTAGTTTCAAGTAAGTAACCCTTTATTTATTATTTGAAGTATGTAATATTTATAGGAGATGTTCATAAAATCATTGTGATGTTTTGAAAAGTTTTTAGGCATTTTATAATGGATATCAATTCGAGTAATATTTTATAAAACCATAAAAAAACTACTGGAAACTGTGCAAAATGTGATATGGGATAAAAGAAGGCACAAATACAGCACATGTTTTGTTTAAACCATTTGAAAATATATGAGAAACTGTGGACAAGAGATAATGGGATTTGGAATGTATATAACACTATTTGGAAACCATGTGAGAAAACTAAGTGAGGTCCCTAATAGACACAGATTTTAGTTCATGGTGAACACATAAATTTTTTAACAGTGTGACTAACTGTGTATGGGTCAAATATGATATTCTAAAATTGTAGATCAGGGTCTTTCACCACTAACACCCACATTTTTAATCCTACACAGCCATAAATTTTGTTTCTCACTTATCAAAGGATAATGAAGTCTCCAACATTGATCAAAGGTTAATCAAAAGACGTATTTTAGAATTTTAAATCTAGATTCAGGCTAGAAGTGATTGTTCTTGTTTTTTCTTAGTTTTTTTTCTTATATGTACTTCTATTTCCCCATATGATTCAATTATCTATATCCTATATAGATATATCTATTAGATTTGAGGACAAATATGATTATATTTTGTCTTTTTGATGATATTTTAATAGATTTAATGAGGGTTTTGGGATTTTCACTATGGTTTCATTAGCATTTGAGTAATGTTCTTCATTTTCTCAATAAAATATACGGTATCTGGAATTAATATTGACTCCAAAATTTAGAATATGAAGGATTGATTTAAAATTCAATTATTTGCTTGAAATTTTTTGTGAATCCTCTATGATGTGTTTGATAAAAACAAACATGTGTGACAGTTTGTGGAAATTGGTATGTTTGGTGTTTTGTTTGAAATATTATATGGTAACTTGTTTTTTAATGGATCTTTTTAAAATTAATGTAGGTTTTATGGCATTGGTAAATATTTTTTTTAAAAAAATTTAAATTGAATTGGTTTTTTCACACATTGGATTGGTATGGTTTTGTTGTGTGTGTTTATTTTCATTTTGATAGATAATGGTGTGATGTAACACTGTCAAAAGGATTAGAAAATTATGGGTATGAAGTAACACCCTCAATGAAGTACCCTAAGTGATATCTCAATGGAAGGATGAATAACATTTCATAAGCATAGAGAGGTATATGGTTTAATGCTCGGATGGATGAATCAATATGTGGAATGGAATATATTTGTTCATTAATTGGTTTTAAATATTTATTAAAGAATTCCTTTGTTCTTCTCTAGAACATGACAATATTTTTTAAAAATTGATTGGTTATGGAACTTGTTTACATTTTAAAATAAACTATGAATAAAAGTTTTATGATAAATTTTTTATATAAATGTTGTAACATGATCAATCCTAGTGGAGTGAGTAGGGAAGTCATTTGGGGAAAGCATACTGATTTTCATTACTCCACCCTACATAGGAACTTTGGGGATTTTGAAGATATTTTTTTCATGGATAAGGGAATAGGTAATCTGTCACACTAATTTTGTGGTGCATTTTTATTCATGGGATTTTTTAGAGATTGCAGCATGGGGAATGTTGGATCTTGGAGTTACTATATTGGAGTCTCAGTGTTTTGAATTGATTTTTTTCTCTGATTTGTACATTGATATTATATTCTTCCACTATGGTACACTTTTCAATGGTTTTTAATATAACATGTATTTCTTTGACTATTTACACATTTTCATCATAGATCATATAATAGTTTTTTTACGGTATATTTGGAGGGATATTTTTTTCCAATGTTAAAACCTCCCCCACTTTTAAATGATTCCATTGGCATTTATTTCTATCCATTAGTGTCTCTGGGATGTCACTTAATGCCAAGTAATGTTTTTCTTACTTTTGATACTAGTGAGAATGGTTGGGATGTTACATTTAGGATATGGGGATCATTTGTCTGATAAATATCTACGAAATCTTTATCCAATTGTTCACTGACACATATAGGGTTTTTCAGATAACCCTTTGGATTTGGAATAAACAAATACATATAATCAAATTTATGTGTTCGAATAAATGAATAAAATAAGAAATTATTTAATTTTATTTCATCAAGTTATGCCTGTGATGTCTTTTCCACAGTAGTCTCATGCTGAAAATTCTTTGTCTTGAATAAGTTAAAACCTATATTCTTAATACAACAATTCCATTATACTTTTGATCTGGGCCTATTTTTAGAATTTATCCCCCTTTTTATGTAAAAAAATATGTGTGTGTTCTTTAATATATTTTATATATTTAAAAAATATATTTAGGCACATTGGGCCTCATAATCACACATTGTCTCAGAGCTTAGTCTAAAAAATAATCCTTAAAATATGAAGATAATACATAGAAAATAATATTCTTTATACTTATGGTTTTCTAGTACATTTAAAAGTTTATCCATCAAAGTAATAACCCCTTTGAAAAGGAGATAATCCATGATGTAAGGAATATATTTCTAACATCTCCATCATCATTTATATTTATTTGTGTTCTCCACTTGATCCCCAAATTCCATTATGAAAAATTAAAATGTTAAATTTTGTATCATTACTGTAATTTTGTGTTATTATAATGATGTTAAGAGAGTTGACCATAATTTCCTTATGATAGACAAACTATTTTCTGGGAATATCATAGGTGATTGCATCCACCACACAACGTGTTTTATTTTCTTTCACCTACTCACAAGGATGTTCCTGATAAGAAATTTAATAAAAATTAATGATATTTGTGAAATATATTTTAGTCTTAAAGGATAAAAACATCACTCATTTTAAATGTAGAATATAAAAAAAATTATCATCCATGAATTTGGGAGGACTACTGCCTCAATGGATAAGTGTATTAAATATTTCATAACAACATTTCATTTGTGGTTCTGATTATGGGATTAAATGAAAAATATCATGTTTACTAAATCATTTATGATTTTTTATTCCTATTTAAGGGTTCTATTTATTATATGATCAATATGTGATCATATTTAATTCAATCAATCATAATAATTAGGTTAATAGGATAGACAATTTTCATTCAATGTAATAGAATTATATGAAATTCATTTTTCATAGAATAATTTGTAATTCCAATATAAAAAAATAAAAAACACCTAAATAGTATCATTATCGTTATGGTAAACTGATATTTAAACTATGATATATCCCAATCTATGATTAAATATGGTATGTTGATTTTGGTTGTTTTAATGACCTATTCAAACTATGAAATGAATTTATATGATGGATGACTATATGAGTTTAATTTTTATTAAAATATGAAATTATTATGTAATTAATAAATTATTTTTTCATGATTATTAATATAAAATTTTAAAAAATTTGTTATGAAAACACCCATTGTTGGATAAGTATAAGTGAAAAAATATCATCGTAAAATTAATTATTCATGATCATCACAAAAAAAAATAATGAAATTACAAAATTATAAAAAAAAAATTAAAAAAATACTTTAGTACCTTGTATGATTTTTTAATTATTAAATATTGATGAAGCATAAATAAAAATACAGTTATTACGACACTAGTTCATGATGAACTAGGTTACTTACAGCCAAAATTAAAAATAGATTATAAGAAAACAATTATACACAAAGAAAATAATTTTAAATTTTGTTTATAAAAGCTATTATTCAAGAAAAAGGTTCTAAAATTGTTTTATTGAGATATGTATGTCAGTGATATAGTATCTTAGAGTGCATTTGACTACGAAGGGAAACAATGTGATGGTTTCATCAGAACATTTTAAACTCTATGGGACTTATTTGATATTGTGAACTATAATTTCACATATTTGGGGATTTTAATTTATTTTTTATTTCATAGATTAATATATATTCATTTATTTTTCATTTACATGTCCATTTCATAAAATTTTTCTCAATATCATTTTGATCATTCGTTATCAATTGCTGAAGAGTTTCATCGACCAAGTTTTGTATTCATTGGGTCATAGAATTTTTTACATGAAAATCCATTTACTTCATTCATTCATATTACCATACACCTTATTTATATAATATTTCTATTTTTTATATCTGTGAATTAATTATCATTATCAATGAATAAATTTTGATAAAATGTTTTAATGAAAAATTTGATGTCAGTATAATGAAATACCATTTTTATCGAATAATATGTTATTCCATGCCCATAAATTTTATTCTACTAATGATCATTTTTTATTTTAGAAATGAAATTATATATTATTTTATTAGATTTCCAAAATTCTATTTACCATTTTTCTAAAAGTAATATTCAATACACATGATACAATGTGTTTCAGAAATTGGTATTTTAAAAAATTAAGAAAAATTCCACCCTTTAAAAATAAAATGTTCGATAATCCATTAAAAATTACTTAGATATTTTTTTCTTATTAAGGATCCATTTTGGCCATTTATTTTTTAAAATTAAATTTTTCAAAGTTTTCAATTCCATTATTATAAAATGACATATTTAATATTACCCATAACTTTTTATTTTCATGATAATAGAAACATGTTCCAAAAAATCTATTTTTATGTTTCCTTGTAGGTGAATGCATCATTCTAATAACATTTTCAAATATAAATTTTTTAATCTCTATATGGTTTCGAAAAGAAATTCTTCATCTCCATGTTTTACAAAATATCTATTTTAAAACTATTTCAAAGGGTCAATGATATTTGTAAAATAAAAATATAATTTTCAAATAATTATATAATTTTGTTTTTCTCCATGTTTATATACTTTGATAATATTATGATTTATCAACTATATTATTAAAATTATTATATACAATGTATTTATTTTTAGGTCTTATAAATTTTCTTATATTATTTAACATTTCCATCATATCCATTATCTTATATAGTTGGGGAATGTTTGTAAATTTTATTTTATTTTAATTTCTTCGCTCTATAAATACTTTAATTTTTTTTCAAATTCTTGAAGGGTGTTCACCAACCTAAAATACAAAGATTAAATTTAGAATTTATGGAATAGCCATAATCATTAATCTATATTGTGTAATTTCTATTTTATTTATTGTATTTATTGAGTGGTATTTACATTGAAATTTACATTTTTTATTGGGTACCCACTTATTTTCAATTCCTTTATCACAATATTAATTATTTCATTATGTGAATAAATTTGAAAAGGATGTGAAACATATTTTCCATCCATGTTTTATTTTTAATGTTTCTAATAAGACCTATTTAATTTCAATGGGTTCCTTAGGACTTAATTATGATTTAAATTATATACATATGTACAAATGGCGATAGGTGGGATCCTATATCATCCTCTAAAGCATTGGTATATGTTATTAACTCATGATATATTCAATCATCGACATAATGAGTATGTTCACATATAAATGGGAATGAATGATATTCCCTGATATACAGTTGTGGACATAATGTGTTTTTTCCAATAGGCATCAGAATATTGAGTTTTCCATTATATTTTTTAACGATTTTAGATTTTCCATACATCCATGTTTTTATATGTGATATTCCATACCTTTATATTCATTCTTATAACTATATTATACTCTCAAAAATCATGATTATCGGTTCATTTTTAAATTGATTTTTAATACATGTATTATTTTATGACAATCATTATTCCATGATTTATTATATATGGTATATTGGGTACCATTATTGGGTATCATGATTATAACCACATAATCATATTATAATTCCTTATGATCTTTTTGTTTTTTCAATTACGTTTACCCATACCAAGCCTATGATATCACCATTTTAATAGGTTTTAATTTTTTTCTTCATACGTATTCAGTGTTAAAAAGGGTATCCTATATGAACAATTAGTCAAATATACATAAAAAATATTCAATTATAATGTCTTGTATATAGTTGAAAATGATCATTTATTAAAAAGACACTAGTTTTTTTATTTAATTTTTTTCATAATTCACTAAAATTACAATCCTAAGAGACCTTGGGAATGTATTATAATGTAATATTTTCATTAATTTATGTGATTAAAAATACACCCCTATATAGAGTTATAGATTTTATGACAGTAGTGTTTATATTAATTTTGGGATTATTATGATACTAGTTGATGTCAAATTGGGAGTTATAGAAGAAATATAAGGGTTTTATGTTAAGGTTGATTATAATTGTATTGTAATACATAACACTTTAGCTCAGCTAAGGTAATATTTTAGGGATTGGAATAAAATATCATTAGTGAATTACAAATGGATATATCTAAGGGATATGTCTAATTATTGGTGTTGGTTAGAGTAGATTACTCAAGAGGGTAGTAGTTAATTGAGTAACTATAAAAATTTCTGTAAAAATTATTTCCAACAAGGATTGTCCAAAACTAAATAAATCCCAATTAATCAATGTTATAATGTTATAAGAGATTGAATATTTAAATAAATTCTTAATGATTGACTATTTCTCAGTAATGTTAATATCAGTTATTAATATTATGTTTGAAGTTATTCTACTAAGACAAGACAATTATAACTTCATTACATGACTAACTATCAAAATGAATTTAGTGACTTCCGAGTTATAAATAGAAGCAGTAAAAACAAGAAGAATAAATTAAAAAGAACAACGAATATGAAACAAGTGGTTCAGTCTCAAGCCGAGACCTAATCCACTCCACTTGTTGATCAACTGTCACCAAGTAGTTTATATAATTAAACTTGATACACACCCTATATCGGGGTTAAAGAACAGTTAATAGGACTGTCCAGGGGACATAATGAACTCTTACATAGTTCTTTGTGGGTACAAATCACCATGCCACACAGGTACTTCTTCCACACTTATCTGTGGGTATACACAAGTGTAAATAGTTGATTGAGTAAGGATATCTTGTATCCTTCAGTTTGATGCAGGAGATAGAGTGTTTATATATAGAATCACACACTTCCTAAAAGTTATTAAAAATGATACAAAATAGAGAAGTAGTATTGAGATAGGTTTAGAAATGATCTGAGTGTTATTATTTGTAGCTCTAGACTTCTGAGATGGGGCAGATCCATAGTTTAAGTCCACCTCTAAAAAACAGAGTGTTGTAAGATAGAAAATGTGGCGTGTGTTCATCAAGGTGTTTGACAGTGCAAAAATATCCTTGATACTGGGTTTAAAATATGCTTTGTGTGTTCTTTAGTAGTGTCATGTTTCATACAGTAGGCCTTTCTTCACAAATTTTCTCTAAGTGTGTTCTTCGTTATGGTTCTCATGCCCGCTTGGTTTTCTTTTTCATGAGAATATTATTTTTGGGCATCACTTTTCTTTTATCTTGGAAAGCATGTGTTGAGGCCAAATGTTTGCATGTATTCTACACCTCATACCTCTTATTGTTATATGATGTGTATACAATGAAAAATTAATTATTCCAGTGCATTAAAGTCTTTAAATATGACCGTTAGAGATTAAATTGGAAAAGGAAAAAAACATATTTGGAAACTGTGTCATAGTAAGTCATGGAAACGGTGTCTCCTTCACACAGTGTCTGGACTGGTCACGGTGTCTCATAGTTGTAGTGTCTGGATGTTTACAGTGTTTGCTTATTCACGTTGTCTGCTTGTTCATGGTGTCTCAAGGTAATGGTGTCTCAAGGTAACGTCGACTCAAGGTTATAATGTCTCATGGTTATGTTGTCTCAAGGATATGGTGTCTCAAGGTTGCAGTGTCTCATGGTTACAATGTCTTGTTTCACGGTGTCTGCTTCACAGTATCTACGTCACGGTGTCTTCTTCACAGTGTCTACTTCATGGTGTCTGGTTCATGGTGTCAGCTTTACTTTGACAGAAATACATATCCATTGGTAGACTAACGGTGTCTTAGAATTTTCAAAATAACTGTATTCAAACATAATCAATGATGATCATAGAATGTATTAGATTTAATCATTTATCAGAGAAGGTATTAAAAATGTAAATAAAGGATAGTATAAAGTAATTAAATAGAATAAATATAAATTTATATTTTTAATGGCTCTTATTAAAGAATGAGAATACTAAAACAATAATACACACCATTTGATATAATTTATAGGATTTAACCAGGTTGAATAGGATTTGTGATCATTAAAACCTGATTAGTACATATGGAGTCCAACAATCTCCCCCTTTTTTGATCACAAATCATAGAGATTTAATGTGTTTATTTGATTCAACTATAGATATAGAGATAAAATTTTAATATATAGTGATTTCTCCCCCTTTTGGGATTATCAAAAAGATTGAATAAGAGAATTCATGAAAAGTACACATTTCATTAAAGCATATAAGGTCTAGTACAAACAAAATATAGAAAAAAACAATATAATTCCTATCAAAATGGTGTAAGCACTATTCTACTTGATGGGATGGAATTCTACTTTTTTTTAGAAGCTGTAGTATAAGAGGAATCCATAGGAGTAGAGGCCGAGATATAAGAAGGGAGTGAGGTGGTTTGTAGATAGGGTAAAGGTAGGCCTTCAAAACCCGATGGAGCCAGAGTACGGGTAATAGAGGATCAATGCAGTTGTTGATTAATGATCACATTCCTGACCTGACTCAATTCTTGTCTAATAGGCATAGTAGTGGAGGATATTGTATATGATAAGGATGGCAACCCATGTCATAGAAGTGCGACTATAGGAGTAAAAATGGATGTACACTAATCATAAAGGTAAGGCCTCGGAAAATTAATGAAATGCATAATGATCTCTCCACCATTCTATATTGCTTTCTCAAAATCATCCTTGAATTCTAAGTACTTATCCAACAATCGAGTAAACTTCATGAGCTTTTGGACTAGGGTCTTGAAATCATGAGTAATAGGAGTAATTCTCATATTTTCCATAAGATACTTGAAAGGATTTGTCATATTAGTCATTGAGAAGATTTGGTGGAATTAGAAATCCATGTTCTTGAAAATATATTGCTGAGAATCACTAGAAATATTTTATTGTATTTGTACTAGATCGAGTACTCGGTCACTGTTCTTGATAACTTAAGAGAGAAAAGTTGTTTTCAAACCACTGAGTACATTCTAAATCACTTCTTTGACCACTGATATGAGAAGATACCTGTGTAATGAATTTTTTTATGATTGAACAACAGCTTTAAAATCATTTATAGAGGTGGTGAGAGATTTTAGTTGATTCATCACTTTCTATAGACACCTCGTATATTCATCAGTGCGATTGTTATGATTAACAAGATTCCCTCTCATATACTTCACAATGTTTTTGATCCTTTCAGTGTCCTTTTCATCTAATGAATTTAAATAAGGTTGAATTTGAGATTCAAAAACCTATGGGGTTTGAGGAATATCAAGTGCTTCAAGAGGAGAACAAGCTCTAATCTCTTTTTCATCACTTTTTTCATTTCATCAATCATAACTCTCTAAGTATTAAATTCATCACTATGAAGCCTATTTTCAACTTGGACATCCAAAATCTCATGATGCATTTTGGGTTGTATTTTCCAAATAACGTTCTCCAACAATAATAAGGAATCTGTATCACTTAGATGTGCCACACGAGCATGTTCATAATTTCAGACATTTTTAACACCTAATAAAAGGGTATAACCAAATTCCATTAGATCATCGTTACACACAAAGGCTGGTTGTTCTGATGATGGATCAAGAATAGGGATTGATACAGTTTCTGGTTCCTTTTTAGGGGAAATTTAAGAGACTAATTGCAACTATAAAAAAGAGGAAAAGTCAATTACTTTAGATGGGATTTGCTGCGAGTCATCCACATTATAGAAATTGGGGAACTTATACCTAGTGGCTACGTGTCATTAAACAACCAGATTTGGTACCATAGTGGATTCCAGACTTGGGGGTTGATCCCCCTCAACAGTTGCATCCTAGTTAGGACTGATAATTTTATTATCTTGTTCTAATTCCAAAAAATCATCTCATAGTTCTTCTCTGATTTCCTACCTAGCCAGCTGAAAATCCATGTCCATCCTTTACTCAGCTGAAGGAATGAACTTAGGGATAGATTGCTCCACTGAGAGTTCATCATGATCATATTCTTTTATAACATGTAATTCTTCTTCTATTGGTTCTCCCATGGAATTCTTTTCAGTTTCTTGGGCAACAGATTCTGTAATAGCCTTGGTTTGAGCTTCCTGAGTAACAACTTCTGCAGGTGTAGGGAATTCATATTCACATACCATAAAAGGGATATGAGTATTGTCTTCCTAAACAAAAGCAGTTTCCCTGGGGGGGCACAACAACATCTTCTTCCTCTTCAGCATAATATTCAACAATCTATTCTGGTTCTAATACAATATAAGAAATATCTCTTGGTCTTGAGGGACGTTCCACTGGATTGAATTTATCATAGGTTCTATCATTATCTTCCACCCATTCCTTTTTCCAAGCATTCCAATTAATCCTCATTCTCTTGATAGTGACATTTGAAATGTAGAATTCATAGTCCTTAATTACTTCTTCATTTGGTCCAACCATACCTTTTGCATTAAGCATGGATGAGATAAGCTGAGAGTAAAATAGGAATGTTTACATGGATGTCGCTTTGATCAGCTCACACATATGGTGTATTATATACCTTCATAGGTTGATCATATGCCCATTCTTCATAAAGTTCATCAGAATCACATATTGATTCAAAATTGAAAAATCTCATTCTTCTGGGGCTAACTATATTCTGTATAAACTTGAACAGAAGCCTTGATTCTCCATCTAGTTCAGCAGCAATGGCTCTCATCCATTTCCCATTTCTAGTTAAGGCTTTTAAAACATCCTCCAGATCGAAGAATTTAGTTGAAGGTGGGAGTCCTATCTAATAATCCTCACAGATTCCTTCATGAGGTATCATGAGGCATGAATCGTATAACCTTGAAGAGAATGAAAATTTCTGCCAATTAATGAAGCTTCTCACGACATAAACATCACCAAAATCAAAATAGAATTGTACATACTGATAAAACTGGGACACTAACATAGCATATATAGGTCTATCTTCTATTGAAAAACCATTCTAGCCAACCATGTTCTTTTAAAACATCCAGAGCCATAGATATATTTGAAAGAAAACAGTTGGGAAAAAACTCTTTCTGAGGTATGACAACTCAATTTACTAGATTTGGGTTTATAGGAACTTCGTTTGGGAGATTAAGTTCATTTTTATTCTTCATTGAGATAAATTTCATAGGATTTGACGATGAAGGGGGTATAATCCTGGGCATCTACCGATTTTTCAAGAGAGAGAGAAGTGTTGCACGTTTGAAGAGGGATTCTAAATGAGTAAATGAAAAGAAACCCCGATCGAAGATTCATGCGGTAATTTCTTTATTTTATCATTTTGGAATACTAATCATCGCAAAAGTAAAAGTGCGGGAAAGTAAATATGGGAAAGAATAATTACCACGATACATGTTTTTACATTGTAAATAAAAAATTCCTAAATAATATTTATGGTGAGACTGTGTCTGAGTGTTACGGTGAGACAATGATTATGAACATTACGGTGATACAATGACTATGCATTTTATGGTGAGACAGTGACTATGAATTTTATGGTGAGAAAGTGACAATGCATTTTATGGTGAGATAGTGACTATGAATTTTACGCTGAGACAGTGACTGTCAGACAATAATCCTGACACAGTAACTGTGAGACGATAAACATGAAACTGTAAGATATAAAATATTGAGACATCTATTTGAGGTTTATCATTTATAGTTCACATATGATGAATTCAATTCTCTCAGAATTTAGTGGTTTGGTGAATATATCAGCATGCTGATACTCAGTTCTAACGAATTCAAAAGAGATATCACTCTTTTGATAATGATATCTCAATAATTGATTCCTTATATTAGAATGATTTGTCCTAGAATGTGAAATATGATTTTTAGAGATGTTAATATCACTTGTGTTGTCACATTTTATAGTTACATTACTAAATTGATATCCAGAATCTGGTAATGTTTGTTTTGTACACAAAATTTAGGCTCAACAACTGCCAGAAGCTATGTATTCAGTTTCTAGAGTAGATAATGCAACGAAATTTTGTTTCTTTTACACCATGATACTAGTGAGTCATCTAAAAAGTGACATGTTCTAGTGGTGATTTTTACATATAACATACATCCACCGAATTTAGTATAATAATAACTCACTAATTCAAATTATATTCCTCTAGGATAGAATATTCATCAATTTGGAGTATGCTTGAGGTATTTGAAAATTCTATTTACATCATTTAAATGAAATTCTTTAGTATATTCTTGAAAATGAGCACATATACACAAACTAAACATAATTTCAGAATCACCTATAGTTATGTAGAGTAAAATTCCAATCATTCCCCTATAACTTGATTGATCAACATATTTTCAATCTTCATTAAGAACCAACTTAACTGTGTTACTCATGTGAGTGTCACTACTTTTAGTTCTATCCAATTCAAAACGTTTTAGAATATTTCTAGTATATTTTCATTGAATTAAAATAATTCCATCATTATTATGAATGATTTTAAATACAATAAAGAATTTCATTTCGCTCACTAACATCATGTCAAATTCATTTTGCATCATTTTATAAAAATCAATAGATAAGAAATTTCTTGACGATACAAAGATAATGTCATCTACATAGATTTTAACAACTAATACATCATTAGAAATTCATTTTATAAAAAGGATAACATAAACTATTCCTTTTGTAAAACCATTGGAAATAAGAAAAGTACTCAACCTATCATATCAAGATCTTGGAGATTATTTTTAACCATATAATGATTTTGATAATATAATGATATGATTTGGGAAATGGGGGTTTGTAAAACTAGGGGTTGTTAAAAAAACATCCTCAACTATATACCCATTTATGAAATCACTCTTATCATCCATTTGATATAGTTTGAAATTATGATGTGCAGCATAAGAAATCATGATTTTGATAGATTAATGTATCACTACTAGTGAAAAGTCTCTTTATAAAAAATTCTTTCTTCATGATTATAGCCTTGTGAAACTAATCTATCCTAATTTATAACTATGTTTCTAGCTTTATCTACCATATTTCTGAACACTCTTTTAGTACCTATGGTGAATGTGTCCTTTGGTCTTTCAACAAGTTTCCAAATATTGTTCCTTTCAAACTGACTAAGTTCTTCTTGCATTTACATCACCAAAAATTCATCATTGATAACATCATTAATGTTTTTATGTTCATGTTGTGAATAGAAGACATGACGTTCAACATGATTTCTAAGAGAAGCTCTAGTTTGAGTTCCTTTGTCTATGTCTCCTAAAACGTCATCTAAGGGGTAGTTCTTAAGAGTTATAATAGCTCTATAAGATTAGGGACTAGTGATTTTAGGTTCATTAAATGGTTCAGGTTCATTGTGACTTGATTCTAAATAATTTATATAAATAGATGTTTACATAGATCCATTCATAGAATGGTTTGAGGATTTTTGATTAATGTTTAGAATTGATACATCTTGTTTCAGGTTCTCTAGAATGGTATTAGGATCATGTGGATCTATTTCATCAAATTTTACATGAATATATTCTTCCATAAATTTAGATCTTTTATGGAACACTTTATAGGCTTTACTAGACATGGAATATCCTAAAAATATACCTTCATCACTTTTGGATACCAATTAGTCAATATTTTCCTGAGTATTAAGAATATAAACTTTATATCCAAAAACATTGAAGTAGTTAACTGTGGGTTTTCTATTATTCCGTAACTCATACGGAGACTTTTTAAGAATAGGTAAGATCAATACTATATTTATTATGTATCGTATTGTATTAACACCATCAGCCCAAAAATAAATAGGTAGGTCATATTTACTGAACATTTTTCTAGAAATCTCTTGTAGTGCTCTATAACATCTCTCTACAACTCCATTTTATTGAGGTGTACTTGGGGAAGAGAAAATGTGACTATAACCATTTGCTGAGAAAATGTATCCAAACTCTTGATTTTCAAACTCACTACCATGATCACTTCATGAGGATTTAATTCTATGTCCACTGAGATTTTCTTCAAACAATTTCATATTTAGTTAAATAAGTGAATGCTTCACTTTTGTGAGCCATAAAGAAGGTCCAAGTATATCTAGAAAAGTCATCTACAAAAACATAAACACAGTGCTTCCCATTTAAAATAGAAACTCTAGATGGTCTAAACAAATCCTTGTGAACACGTTCGAGATGTTGAGAGGTTAAAACTTCTTTTTTGGATTGAAGAAAACAATGTGTTATTTTCCATTTTGAAAAGGATTAGGAACTTGGTCATTTGGAAACTCGTGTTTGGGTATGTCATTATCTAAGATTATTCAAGTTAGATTTATATGGGGGTGAACATTATATTGTCTTAGACTCTTATGCTAGAGCCAATAATCTTTATGAAATAAACTTAATCTTGACGCATTTTGAGAATCTAAAGAACTAGGTTAATAGAGTGAAAATTTCCATTTTTTAATTCAGAAATTACTAATTCATATTTAAAATTAAAGACATTGCAAGCATCATTTCCAAATCTAACATAAAATCCATCATCAAATAATTGTGAGATAATAAGTAGAATGTAATTTAATCCATTCGAAAATAGTACATTAGAAATCATTACTGAATTACAGTTACTGATTTGGATGAATCTAACAATCTTTCCATTAGCAATGTCATCAAATGTGACATGTCTCCCATTCATTTTGATTAGGTTCATGGAGAATGAGTAGTCTCATGTCATGTGTCTTGAACATACACTTTCCAAGTACCATAGTCATTTATAGGAGCTCTTTAACCAGCTATCCAACAAAAATGATTATGAAAAAACATGTTTTGGTACCCATACTTGTTTGGGTCGAGTAATATTAGTAATAAGTGGTTTAAGAACCCATATATGCCTTATAGGTTACCTATAAGCATTATGTAATGTATTTGAATTGTATCCTCTATTCGTTCCAGAAAAACTAGAAATAGTAGAATATGTATAATGAATTGAATTAGTTGATTTGTGTTATGAACTAGGAGTAAAATAGTATGTCCTAAATTTTTAGATAATAATTTTTCAACAATGATTCATTTACCAGGTTGATAACCAATTCCAATGTTGTTTTTAGTGGAAAGTTTTTTCATAGAATTTGGGTAAGGGTATTTTACCCATTGGTAAAAAAATTTAGGTCATTCTACTATTACTCTTTAGACAATTTTAATTCATTGTTCTCTTTGAGCACGTGAGCATTTTTTTCCTTTTCAGTTGTGAGTTCAAATTTAATGGTCCTAGTAAGAGCATATTTTTTCATCAATGATTTACATTTGTCTTTTAGTTAATTGCATGATTCTTCAAGAATGTTACAGTACTCAATCATTTCCTCACTAGTCACATTTTCAGAGTCACATTAACCTCCAGAATAGTATGAATTAAATATAGAAAAATCCAGTGTTTCCGTAGCTATGTTTTTCATAAAAAAAACATATTGTCTTTATTTTCATGTTCTTAAGTTCATGTTCATGAGTTGCATGCACTATCCTCAAAAGCACTGAAGGTTGCTTTCATTTAATTTTTATACTTCCTATCCTTTTCCTCATATTTCTTTTTGTACTTGAGCTTTGGACAGTCATCCTTGATATTTACTTTGCGCATACACTCATAGATGAAAATTTATTCAGTCTTGTCACTTCTTTTCCAGTCCTTCTACCAACTTCCTTTTAAGTCATATTTTCCCTTGAAGTTAGGCATTCTGAAAAAGTTCTTCTTCTTTTAAAATCTCTTGAATCTTCTAGCTAATTGATCCATCTCCTCATCTCTATAGGGTGATGATTGTTCACTGGTGGTTCTTTCTACAGAAGCTTCTAGTTTCCCTTTGCCTTTGTGCTTAGAGGTGGTAGTATTGAATGAAATTGATTTCCTTTTTTGGTTCCTCCTCTTCTTCCTTATTGACTTTCAGCTCTTCCTCATACATCATCAGTTTCCCAATGAGTTATTTTACCAGTAGCTTGTTGATGTCTCATGATTCTCTAATAGAGAAATAGGTTTACCTCCATCTGTCTAGTAGACATCTGAGAAGTCTCATGATTTGTTCCTTTGCTATGACATATCTTCTAAGAGAAGTCATTGTGTTGACAATCTCACTGAACCTAAAATACATGTCAGAAATAGTCTCATCATGATTCATTTTAAAATTATCATATTTAATAGAATAAGTATTAAGTATCATTTCTTTTACAGTAGATGTTCATTCATGTGAGATAGATAGTGTATCCCAAATTTCATGGGTGGTTTTACAAGAAGAAATTCTATTGAACTCTACATCCATTAAAGAGTAGTATAAAGCATTCATAGATTTTCAATTTTTATTGTAGACAGTTTTGATAGGTTCATCCCAAGTGATTCAATCAGTAGTAGAAGACTTAAATTCATCTAAAACGGATGACCAAATATCAATACCCATACTCTCTAAGTGAATTTTCATTTTAGTTTTCCATTGAGCATAGTTGGATCAATTAAATAATGGTGGTCTGTTGGTTTCAGCACCATCCAATATATTATCCATAATAATGTATTACATTAAAAGAACTTGAAATTTAGAATTAAAAAAAAAATTATATCTTTAATCCACAAAAAAATCACAGTTGCATGAGATGAAATAAAGTCTTAATAACATTCCTCTGATTATAAATGTTGGTCTGAGTAGATTACTCAAGAGGAGATGGGTGACTAGTGTAAAAATAAAAATTCAATAAAAATTATATCTAAAAAGGATTCCCAAATTTAAATAAAGCCAGGTTAATCAAGGTTATAATGTTATAGGAGTTTGACTATTATAAAACTTATTATAAGATTGATTATTTCTCAGTAATCTTAATATCAGTTACTAATATTACTTTTTCACGTTACTCTACTAAGAAAAGACAGTTATAAATTAAGTCCAAGACTAACTATCAAAGTGAATTTAGTGACATCTGAGTTATAAAGAAAAGAACTTAAACAATGAAAACTAAATTAATTAGCACAATGGATATGAAACAACTAGTTCAATCTCAAGCCAAGACATAATCCACTGCACATGGTGATCACCTCCCACCAAGTAGTTTATATAAATAAACTTGATCCATGCCTTGGATTGGGGTTAAAAAATAGCACATAGGTCTGTCCAGGCCACATAGGGACCGCACTACAAAATATTTCACTTTTTTTTCAATAGGATCATATCTGTCGGTAAAAGTGAATTTTCTTTTGGTAAAACGTTTTGCCAACATATATCTCCATATCACTAAACTATTGGTAAATACTTTGTCGCTAAATGTTTTTGTGACAGATAAAATCATTCTGTTACAATTATATTAATACCAATAGATAATATATATTTTGGTTATAATGTTTAGCAAAAGGTTCATACGATATATTTATCTGTTGATAATATTATTATAAACATTCATAATCAATAATAACAATAAATATATTTTTGTAAATTATATTTTAAATAAAATATTATACGTAAATATTTAAATATTTAAAGCTAAAATTTTATATTATATTTATTAACATAATTATATATAATATATTTAATATATAATAATTATAAAATTACCTTATATAATACTCCAAAAAAACATAAATCTCCAAGAAATATCATCTATAAACTCTATTTTTCTTCTATATTAAATGAAGTCACACTTACAAACCAGATATAGCCAAAACAATGGTGCATTGTTAGTCATAAAAAATGAAAGATCGTTGGAATGAAAAAAGGTCATCCTCCCAGTACAAAAATTGGTAACATGTTGAGCAAGTGAGATCTCCGTTAAAAGTATCCCCCAATCATTGAAAACAATGTTGATCTGAACCTGAGCATGCCCATTCATCTTCCGCATTCTGCTGTAGAGGAATTGTCTAGTCGACTGATCCTCATTGACCACTCCATGGGATAGCTTCAGCCACCAGCTTGGATCTGAGCAGCCCTTGCTTTCAGTTGCACATCCAGTTCTCCATTGTGATGACCAAAAATTGGAGAATCCTACTATGAGGGCTACCCATAACCACCTTCCCATGGGATGGAAGATGAGGTTCCTACATAGTTTAAGGAGCAATCATCCTTATTCAAAATGGAAGATTTCTCTTTTCAATATCCATCGACCACTGAAATCTGTGGGGAACATAAAGGGGAATATACAACTAAGGAATCCCAACCAAATTATACAAAATGAAAATTATACTAATCAAAGTTGTACAAGAAGATTCAAAAATTACCATAATGCATACCTGTATACCAATCAATGTTTCATAGGATGGTTTCCAAATCACATAAAATGAAAATTATAACAGTTATATTGTTTGATTTAGTATTATAGCAAATGAAGGAAAACATGGTGGGCTTGGATCATTCTGCTTAGGCTGACATGTCAATCCCATAAAACATGAACACCTTAAAAAAACTCAATCATGACATAGGGGTGGGGGTTCAAACTATTGATAATAAAATTTAAGGGAAACCCACTCAATAAGTGTATAATAACTCAAAAGGGAATATTAGTCTCCTCATCAGTTATGACTGTGGAATACCCAATAAACACATGTATATAGAGAAAACGTATATTCATATATTTTAGCATGAAGAAAACATTTCCCTAAGGAAGCTCACAAATCAAACTCAAATACACTGAAAGTAATAATTCTAGCCAAACTTTTTAGAATATCAATAGGCTAAGAGTGATCACATGAGACCAAACATATTGAAAAGCTCATTCCATAAGCTAAATAAAAATTGTAATTAAATAATAGGATGGAATATTACCTGGGCATCTTTGGCTTCAAATATTTTTCACTTCTGCATTGATCATGATTCCACCATTGTAACAACTATTTTAATTAAAAAACTATTAAAGAATCAGGAGGAACGTCTTTTTTATGGAAATGAATACTTTTTTATTAATCAAAAATTACAATTACGTCACATGGCTAAATCAATTAAAAGTAATAAATTTATTTATACAGATGTACACACAAAATTTTTAGTAAACAGCACCAAAAAATTGCAATTCCATTATATACAACATCAAAATAAATATATATAAATGCATGAAAATAGATAAATATGTAATTCAGGGGAAATACGAAAAAATAAGTTCTATGATAGAAACACAATAGATCAAACATTGAAGTTCAATGGACACATTCATGTGTGGTCTCATCCTTTCACTGTTTGGATCATTACCCATTTCTCCACTAATCTGGATTGGAGAAAATTGAATGGAGTGAGTGGTTGTGGTCCGTCTTCTTCCTCTGGATTCTGAGCTCTGTCTGTCTTTTAACAGATCTTCCACACTGCCCCCCATATTTTTTCTTCATGCCCAGTTGGTATGGTTGGCTATTTAGAAGACATGAGAACGAAGGAGTTAGTAGAGATCCAGAACATTGTTCTCAAAGTGAACACACACTGTGACAGTTGTAAGAAAAAACTAATGAAAATCCTGCAGAAGATTGATGGCGTTTATAAAATGGTCTTATATGTGAAGCACTGGAAGTTGACAGTTTTAGGGAATGTAGATTCCACCACGCTCATAACGAAGCTTGTGAAATCTGAGAATCCCACTGAACTGTGTGCTGCCCCGAAGGCCCTGAACAACCAAAATCAACTCAACAATCAGTTGAAGAATATGCATCCTGACAATGGAAACAGAAACAGAATAACAAAAACGATGGTCAGTCTCAGAAGGGTGGAAACAATCAAAAACAGCGCCAGTAGCCATAGGTAAAGGATGGGATGCCCACCCCATAGCAGCTCTAGCTGCTCACCCCATAGAAAATCCAGTAGCTACCAAAACTGAAGAGTAATATGAAGGGTCAGGGTAAATTTCCCCTGAGGAAATCGCTCTAATAAATGGTCAAGGAACCTAAACATTTGGATAAAAACGAAGTGAGAAGCGATTTCGACGATGAGTTTGATGAAGAAAATGTGTTTGTAGATGAATTATATGATCTTTCCATGAGTAAGGGCCCAAAGAACAACATGATGCCCAGAAAAAATTCTCAGATGATGAATTTCATGGAAGTAGGGAAGGGTCCTAGGCTTCCAGGTCCTGGTTCACCAAACGACAGTGCCAACGCCGGTGGCAATAAGAAAGAAATCATTTAAATCCCTCTTCAGAAAAATAGAAATGGTGGGGGTGAAGTATGTGGTCGAAATCAGAACACCGGGGGTTAGACGAATGGTGCCCAAAACGGATGTGGGCCTGCAAGAGATGGCAAAATGAAAAACGATGTCGGCGGCTGCAACGGCGGTGGGAATGGTGGGATCATTGGTATGCCGATGCAGAATGGATTCCCGAACATGGTATCTTCCCCTGGAGGCATGGGGAATGGATCCATGGGTGGTAATATGGGAGGCATTCCCATGGGACAGATGGGGGGAGGCACCGACGGCAGTATGATCATGGCTTATATGAACATGTCGGTCGTTCAAGGTCTTCCCACCAGTGGCATCAGATACAATGGCGTAGGTCCATAGATGAAGTACGTCAACCCTTACCAACCATGGAAGTGCCACATCCATGTCATCTATTCCCATCCATATCCAGCGACCAACTCCAGATAAAATCAATTAATTTTACTAGAAATAGAGGAGGTTTTGGTATAGTCTCATGAATATCCCGATCCACCACCATGGCCCAAGATTCTTTCCATTCTCCTGTAGAATCCATCCATGGTCTTCCAACATCAACGTAATTCAGTAATAACTCTAAAAAATGTAGTACTTCACCAAAATATAATCACAACAACATAGACAAATGAAAAACAGAAACTCACACAGTACATCATGATGTTCATTGAAAACGGAAACTCAACATGTTCAAAAAAAGAGAAACCCAAGCTGCATCTCAGACTCCTCTAGCATCCATACCGAATCTATCAACATCAACTGTCACTACAATGATTCACAATGTAAATCTATTTCTCTCATGCTCCCAACAACATTAACATAATACTTACCAACCACAAAACATCAATATTCCAATGAGATATAGGCAATCAATCAAAATCCAATTTCATTTAATTTTAAATTTAGACTCTTGTGTAAAAGAAGATTTACTTTTTTCAAGTGTTATAATAGCTGAAAGTGAAACTGACTCTCTAAAAGGAGAAAAAATATTTAGAATGTAAATTATTTTTTACAGGGATAAATATGATGAAAACTAGGTGAAAAATAACAAAAATACACTAAACTTAAAGAATGCAATGCTAACCAAGGTGAATGTAGTGAACATTAGCTTGAAACATTCCAATTATGGGGCATCATAACACTATCCTAGAACCACTAACCCCCCCCCCCCCACACACACACACAAATAAAAAAAAAGACCTCCAGTCTCATCATTCCATCCTTATCATCACAAGGCTATCAAACACTCCTTCACCATCTATCTGCATAGATTTATATCAGAAATAAATTACAAAAACACCAAGAAAAACATTTACAAAAATAAAATCAACATTCAATGAAACTCACCTCACACCTCTCTTAATATATCAAAAATCACACCACAATCATACAAGTTGATAAGATGATACTCAGAGTCACACATCTTCAAGATTAGTCGATCAACGAAACAAGATAAACTAAAGGTGAATCGTACAAACCATGCTGACTTTACCTGGGAAAGTAAAATAAGTCCAAAGACCACATGTCCATGATAAGAATGGGTTCAATGGTTCATAAAAATGAAATCATAACCTGAAAAAACAATCCCATCACCTGGAGACCCAAATCATAGACAAATTCCTTATCCACCTCTAGATTCCTTACCCCAGCGATGATCAAACACCCACAGCCCTGGGCCAAGACATATTACTCTACCTATCCTTTCCCCCTTAATCAGAATCCAAGACAAGTGTTTCCACACTGCAGAATGACAAAAAACTCAGCATTAATGAACACTCCAAATAACAGTCATTTCTTTAGCACCACCCACCCTTGCATAACGATTGTTAATATGGTTCTAGAAACCCGCCATGAACACTACATCACACTACTAAAAATCATTCATAAAAGCCGAAGTACACTTGAAAAAACTTCAAATGAACCATTAATGTAGAAATTGAAAAAGAAAAGAAATGAAAACACAACCTGTCACGAACTATAAAAAAACACACATCTAACAGGGGCATCATTGGTGATTTATCGAAAGGAATGCCTTCTATTGTTCCAAAAATTAGTAAATGAAATGGTAGAACATGAAAAACCAATTTGTCTCCAAACTACCACTCTCATGAGTAAAGATCACAAGTTAACTGATCCAAATATCAAACTAGAGATGATTAGTGACCATAAAGAACACAAAAAATCAATGTGAACCAAAAATATATAATGAACATACTCCAAGAAACTAGCTGAAACCAAAAAACATGAAATAAAAATGCCGACCTAATCAAACATCCTTAATCGGTTCAATTCATCACTCAATGACCAAGAGAGAATTATTATAGTAATGATATGATAAATCCAAAAAATATGGAATATATAAATTATTTATCAAGATCATTTTAAAATTCGTAAAATAAATAATCATAAAAATAATTTATAACATAGTTCATTCCATAAAATCTAAAAAATAACCAATGAATACTAGAACAAAATTATAATTTTGTTGTAGTATCAAATAACAAAAACATGGAATATAGATTCATAGTTTCAAAACCAAAATTGAACACAATATTTTTAATTAATGATAATATCCACAACAACATAAAAATAGTTATGCTTCAAGACACAAAATTAAATGATCTCAACAATGTTGAAGTGGTAAAAACAAAATAGTTTATGGCATAAAAATAGAATCAACACTATCAAAATTCCAATTATAAAACAAAAATTGAGTCATAACCAGTTCAAGGAAAATGAAACAACAGGGATGATAATCAGTGACTAGCCACGAAAACTATCAAAGACAAATTTGTTGACATTTTAGAGGCCCATAGTTAACCCAAGATTGAGATATCAACATATACAACCACAATATACTAACTCACTCACAAAGATATCAACATATACACCCACATATTATTTTTGATATTGAATGATCTAGTATCTGGAATTTAAATATAGCCTCTGAAAAATGCGAATTTAACTAGAACATATCACAAGGTTGATAGATAACATCACTTGTCAGAATTCAGCACACCCAAATTCTGTGCAGGGAAGTAAATGGATATAGTGATACTCTCAACCTACTTGAGTCTAGCACACATGAAATATTTCAGGCTCAATTTTTATTGATATTGAGCGTGAGCTACTCAAGATATATGGCTAAAGAGAGCTAAATATGCATATTTTGCAAATTTGTGTAACCACAAATGCAGAACAAAGAGATGTAGGGTTACCTTTAATTGCGATAAATTTAGTAACTTGATCTTTGTGAGGTTGTATAATGAACTATTATCTGCTACATATTATGTTTGGGTAAAAGGAGCACTCACAAATGGCCATTTTTTTAAAATCTATAAATAAATACCATAGTTATTTTTCATAAAAAACATATCACCAAATATATATAAAAATTCAGAAGCAAACCGACTATTGGTCATTGTGCTTGCAAAAAGATCAAGAGCACACCACAAAAGTTAAAGCCACTGCCCTGATAAAAGGATTAAAATACCCTATAAAATCTGAAAATTGAGTAAAAATTGATGTTGTTTATGTGTAGGAATGAGCATTACCCTCCATGTAAGTCATCGTGAACACATCTCTAGAGAAAGAAATTGATCATGTTGTTTTTTAGAAATGGTCACATCAAATAAACCATTAAAATTTCAAGTTGAGTGGAAACTGATTAATGAGAAAGGGTGAAACAATTCTCAAAAATTAATAAAAAGTCATAAGTGTAAATTAATAGTGAAACTAATGAAATTTGATTATAAACAGATGTTGTTCTTTAGTGATAATGAGTGTAACGTTTCTCAACAATTAATAAAGAGATATAATTGAATATTAAAAATGAAGCTAACATTAAAATAACACATTTGATAATTCATTTTAAATACTAAAATAATGTATGATTCATTAACATAAAGCACCACTAGTTTATAATGACATAAATATATCATTGTGATGTTCAAAATATAAATGAAATTCAATATATATATCAACTACGATGCATATTTCAACAAATTAAATCTATAAACATATGGAAATAATTGTAAAGACTCAAAAAAGTATACTCCTAATATCAAATCCAATAGTATACCAAATGATTAATGTAATAAAATCAATATAACTTATTTACTATTCACACTGAATTGGAATCATACATTAATCAAGAAAAAATACAACATTGAGGCATTTATCACACTAAATCAAAAAATGAATTATAATCAAATAAAAAATGGACAAAAATTATTCACAAAATTAATAACGAATGCTCATCTAATAATATTATCGATGGAACATTCGTGTGCAAAAAATTCAATCTCTGATGATTAATGGTCTAAAATTTCAATGTGGATTTTATGTTTTACTATGATGTATAGAATGGAAACATTTTAGTTCTATTAAAATTGAATTCGTACCAAGAGAAAGTATTACAAAGGAGTGGTAAAATCTATATTTCAATGAAGTACTCATTCATCATCATGGGGCCTTAACACCTATTCAAAATCAAAGATAGTGTGCAACAATAAATTTTAATGAGAAAAAATGTGATGTTATATTCAATGCAACCATTGTATTAGCATTATCAAGGTCAAAATCACTCTTTAATATCTACTATGTAGAATGGGTTCATCAAAATTATGATGAAAATAATATTTCTTTTATCTATGAGTGATGAAAAGTAAAATAGAGGCATTCACGCAACATTTTCAGGCCAGAATTGGGAAATCGTGACAAACATTTCACAAATTGATCATAGAAATAATGATTTACGTCCCTCTTGTGATAACATTGCAGTTGATGAAAGGAGATGCAGCTGGATATGAGCAGTGTGGTGATGAAACGAATGGGGTTGAATGGTTACCAGATTTGGGGGGAGGCAAAGTGGTGAATGGCTAGAAGATGTGAGGTGGGTGGTTGGATGTGAGACGTGGAAGTGGGATGTGAGGATGAGCACTGGGATGTGAGGCGGAGTGGTGGGGTGTGAGGCCAGAGTAGGGTAGGGCAGGACGTGAGGCAGAGTGATGACTAGGTCGAACATGGACAGAAGGTGGTTATGGAGTCCCAATAAGGGGGTTTTAATCCAAGAAGGTAACAAAAACCAATTATTTTTTGGTATAAATCATTTGATATATGAACACGTCACATATTGCTAACACTAAAATGCATCAATGTTCTGGAACATGTAGTCACATAACCAACAATTTATACATCAAGAAAGACAAAGTCCACCAAGTTGTCCAAGATTTAAGTGAAAAGGTCATTAGTGATGATCCACTGTAATAAACATCAGAAGCTTCTGATATCCTCTGCCTTGGAGACAATGTAATAGAGGCAGTTGGATCAACATCTACATTCTCATTTCTTTTCTTCTTCTGGTTATTATCCTGATTGGGTTTCTCCTCCGACAGCTCGAATATTGGACGCAAAGCTTCTACTTGATTATCATGGAGTGCCAACATTGCTTGAGCCTCTTTCAATTTTGATTCATCATCTTCTGATGCATACATGATCTTCTTTATTTCCCTGAAAATAGGTAAAGTTTCAATCCATGGACGCTGGCATAGGATCTCAATGTCCCTCGACATTGAAAAGTAAAAATCAATTTCCATCTCAAGGCTATCTATCGACAGCTTCAACTCAGCGATCTAGTCATCATATGATGGTCCTCCACTAGAAGATGATCTAGAATCCTTGACAGCATGATGTGTTGTGTTAACAGCAGACACATCATTCCTTTGACCATTGTGAGAACCTTGAGTTTTTAAATAGTTTTTGTAGACTTCACTAATGGATCATGTTTCTTAGTGTCATCATTTACACCCTTGCAAGCCACTGCCTCTCCAATGGGTGGTATCCATGTAAAATTCCACCGCTGACTGAATCACAATATCTCTTCATCCTGTGCATAAACTCCATATTATCTATTGGTCTTCATTTCACATGCTTGTTTTCCTTGATATGCTTGCTAATCATGAGTTTTTTAAAATCATCTTGATGGTGTTTGTAATTCTGGATCATTTCATACTCGCACCTGTCATTGAAGTTCACCTTGTGCATCATCACCATCCCCGAGTGAGCCGCATTCGTGAGATGGAAATGGACCCCACCAGATCCGGCCTCTTCGACATTAGTGAGATTGAGGTAGAGGCTAGAATATATCCATGATAAATATATGATCTGGTATGAAGAATGCTGGATCCATAATCCTAAATTTTTTTGCCATTTTTCCCGAATTCAGGTTTAACGGGTGTTTTTTGATAAAATGTATTTAAATATTTATTCAATAAATAATATTGAAAAATATAAAAATAGTTAATATTTAACGAAAATTAAATAAACAATATCGAAAAATATAAAAAAATTGATATTTTGAAAAAATTTAAAATTAAAATCAATTATGAGATGTTTTTAATAAATTCCGGAAAATATAAATTTAATCTATTCATATATATATATATATATATAATATGTTTATCTTAATTCGTTATTGATAAAATATTTTTTTAGTTGAATGATTTATTGTAACATTTTTTATGGACGTCAAAATATTTGTTGGTAATATTATTATTAATAAAATATTCATGTGTTATTAAAAAAATATTGATGTAAATATGATAAACCAATAGATTCAACTGTTGGTAAATGATATGTTGGTTTTGAAGGATTAATATCAACAGATATATCAATTGGTTAAATGAAGTGTTGGTATTAAAATTTAATACTAATAAAACTTATTATATGTTGGAATTGCTTATTTTTACTAACAGATATATTGTCTGTCAAAAAATTTCTGTTGGTAAAAGACATATTTTTTGTAGTGTCGCTTCCACAGTTCATCATGGGTATAATTAGCCAGGCCACACTGGGTCCTTTTCAACACATATCCATGGGTATACAACAGTGTGAATAGATGCTTGAGTAAGTATATCTTTTATCCTTCAGTTTGATGAAGGAGATATAGTTTGTTATATATAGAAACACACATTAATATAAATTTAATAAAAATGATACAAAATAGAGATTCTATATTGAAATAGGTTTATAAATTCTCTGGGTGTTAGTCTTTGTAGATATAGAATTCTGAGATGGGGCATATGTCGAGATCAAGTCCCCATCTGAAGAACAGATCTTTGTAAGACAGAAAAAGTGGCATGTGTTCTTCGTGATGATTGAGTGTGTGAAGATGTCCTCAATTCTGGGTTTCAAATATGCTTAGTGTGTTCTTAGAAGTGTCAAGTTTCATGGAATATGCCTTTCTTAAAAAAAAATCTTTGTGTGTTCTTCATTATGGTGATCATGCTTGCTTGGTTTTCTTTCTCATGTGTATATTATTTCACGGCATCACTTTTATTTTATCATAAAAAGCATGTGTTGAGGCCGAAAGGTTGCTTATTTATGCACCATGTACCTCGTACTGTTAGATGATGTTTCTACAAAGAAACATTAATTATTTCAGTGCATTAAAGTCTTCCAATATGACCATTGGAAAATATATTTTAAAATGACAATTCATAATAGGAAACAGTGTCCCTGTATATCGTGGAAATAATGTATCCTTCACACGGTGTCTGGACTGGTCACAATGTCTCGTGGTTGCAGTGTCTCTGTGTTTACGGTTTGTGCTTGTTCACGGTGTACGCAGGTTCACGGTGTCTCAAGGTAACAATGACTCATGGTTATAGTGTCTCATGGTTATGTTGTCTCATGGTTACAGTGTCTCAATGTTATGGTGTGTCAAGGTTACTATGTATCAAGGTAAAAGTGTCTTGTTCCAGGGTGTCAGCTTCACGATTTCTACTTCACAGTGACTACTTCACATAGTCTGGTTCACAAAGTCTGCTTCATGGTGTCTGCTTCACGGTTTCAGCTTCACAGTGACAGCTTCATGGTGTTTTCTTCACAATGTCTGCATTACTTTTCTAGAAAGACATAACAAGTGGTAGACTCATGTGGTCTCATACTTTTCAAAATAATCGTATTCAAACTTAAGAAATGATGATCATAGAATGGATTAGTCTTTAACATTTGTCAAATAATGTATTAAACAATTAAATCAAAGATAGTATAAAGTAATTAAACTGAATACATATCAATTTATATCATGAATGACTCTTTTTAAAGCATGATAATACTAAAAAAATAATACACATGATTTGATATTATTTACTGGATTTAACTAGGTTAAATATGATTTCTGATCATTAAAACCTGATTAGTATACGAGGAGTCGAACAATTGGACTACATCTAGATAGTTTGGAAGTGTTTATTTTGTGTGGTTTCCCTATAATTAATTTCCCTCTATTGATACTACAAGTGGATTTATTCCCTCTGATTGATATACCAAGGGTTTATTAACCAAAATAGTGTGTATTGGGTATTAACGCAATCGTCACCTAATGCATGAAAATGTCTTCTAACTAAACAATGTGTTTGACTCTCTAGGGTGATAAAACTTGTAAAATATCATTTTTTTATTTTTTAAAATTATTTATTTTCTATATATATTGAGGGGTTAGGTGAAAAAGTACAAGATATCCTAAGATGTCATGGTGTATATATTATTATAGGTCATACAATGAAATATGAATATGTTAAAAATACCCTCAACTACTTTTATTAATGAGTAATAACTACACATGAGAGGAAAAAACTTTTAAGTGTGTATAATGTCATGATCGGATATTTATCTATTCATTTTCACTAAATAAATAATTTATTAAATATACTGATCTATGTGAAATTCCAACAAAAATTCAATCCATGATATTTTTAGATAATTAAAACCCATCCATTAAATTGGAAGGTTTTAACATGAGTAAGAAAGGTATTGAATAAAATTTAACATATAAATGTTATTTTATAAAAGGATAATTATTTCATTATAGTGTTTATGAATCTATATTTCATTTTGTTGTAATATTTAATTAAAAAAATGTTTATATTAGTGTTAAATTGATATTTTCTTAAAATATGATATTAATTTAATAATTATATTTTTTCAATTGTTTTATAGAAACCATGGATAATAATAAAAATTATTTTAATATTTTATTTACCAAAATAAACTGTTCTTGGCTAGGCGTTATTTATTTATAAATAAATAAAAAATACCATTTTTAAAAATAACATGACTCTTATGACATTACTATTATATCTGGGTGAATTGGAAATTCACTTAACATTCAAATAAAACAAAATAGGTATTTTATAAGTAAATATATAAAATTATTAATTTCAATTTAATTCATCAAACCCACATTTTATATTTTAGAACTAATGTAAATATTTTTTAAAAAATTTACTAATAAATTTATCATTATGTATTTTAAAAATAAATTTTATCTTCTAAAATGGATTTTAATTTTTTAATAATTATGTCCATGTTCTGAAATAATTTCCACTATAAATTTTTCATAATTGATAATTTACCCAAGGTAATAACTATTTACAATGAAAAAAAAAAAACTATAATACTAAATGACAAAAAATATGTTTAAAAAGTGTTTTGGAATATTTTTTTCCGCATTTATAAGAATTATAATGTTTTATATATATTATTTCCTAGTTTTGGATCCACATTACTTTAGAGTGACTTGACATTACTAAAATGTTTTAGATATTTACAAAACGTTATTCCCTTTTGACCTACAAAGAGACTTTCCAAGCCTCAAACTCCCTGAAAAAAAAACATGTATTGTGGAAGAAAATTATGCCATACCTCTCCTTAAAAATCCAATCCTCCTTATTCTGGTTTTTATATTCTCAAAATATCCTCCCTTAATGTTTTAACCCCCTTCACATAGGATAGGGCCCCAGAAGTGAGGATTATATATATAACCACCCATTTCTCATTTATATTCCATTATGTACAATTACTCGTCTAAATATAAAATTTAAACATATTAGAATTATAAATTAATTATCATATTTTTTAAGTTAATATAATTATTATTCAATGATTAACATCCTTTTCAATCTAGAAAATCAAACATTCATTTGTGTGTTATGACGACTATCACCTCCATGATGAAACTTGATACATTTTCTTTCAAATCATTAAATGGATGATTAAGATAGTGAATTTAATAAAAAATTATTATGAAATTGATTAAATGTTTTTTATTCATTAAAGATCAAATATATTACTCATTTTCCATATTCTATAAAAAATGAAATCTCCATCCATACATACATGAAAACTACCGCCACCATGTAACGATTTATTCTAAAATTCATGTCCACCCTTCATTGATGGTGATTAGATTGGGTTTAGTGGATAAAAATATTTTTTTATGAAACCATTGTTGTTATGTTATAAAAAATTATGTTTAATATTATTCAAATGTGAAATAAACCATAATAAAAAATTAAACTCTATAAAACATGAAAATTAATAGAAAAGAATAAATACTATTAATGTAATAGATTTATATGAAATACATAATTATTCTAAATTTTCAAAATTATGATATACTAAAAAATTAAACACACAAAAATTTATTAATATTGCTGGAAATATTATAATATAAATAAATGGCTTCATATTCGTCTAATAATTATTATATGTTATGGTTTAGGTTATTTTAACCTTATATTTTATCAATTATTTAAATTTTTTTAATGGATGACTATGTGGATTTAATATATTGTAATATACGATGTAAATAATTAATTAATTTTTTTCAGGATTGGTAAGGAAAAAAATTTGATCATTATTTATTAAAACTACAATTGATCACTAAGAAATATCAAAACATGCTCCTCACCAACTTCATCATTACTGATCATAAAATAGAAAACATAAAATTAAATAATAACATTATAAATAATTAACAAAACATCAATTTTCATACCAATTGTCATGTGAGAATTATTAAAATTAGAAGAATGATGAATAAGAAAACCATGATTAAAAATTTATTACAAAACTACATAGGATACCCACACACAATATTGAAAATATATAAATAAATACCTTAAATTAATAATACAATCTTCATATATGATGTTCATTAAATATTAATTATATGAATAATTTTCTAGAATAGGTGATTAATATAATTATGTTTTTTTAAATTATATTTGATTTCATTTGACAGAGAGGTGAAACAATGTTATGGTTTATTTTTCTCATTTTCAAAAATAATGAGAATGATTGATTTTTATGAAACATAATATCTTTTTTATAGTGTATTTAATATAAAATCAAATGAAAATAATAAAATATCTTCAATTTCAGTATATTTTAAGGTCAATTTCATGATGATAATATTATGATCATTAGATTCGCAAATTATTAATTTGATAAGAGTTTTACGAACTCAATGTTAGATTCATTGGGTTATTTAATTTATTACATGAAAATATATTTATAGCTTTCAATGATCTTAACATTCCCCTATTTTATTATGTATTCCTTTTTTTATTTTTTGTAAATTATTTCTCATCATCACTAACCACATAATTGATAAATTTTTTTTCTCAAATTAGATTGTAATGTTCGTAATAATAATATAGATTCATATGGATTAATATTTTCTTCCACGTATAGAGTCTAATTATGACCAATATTCTCCTATTTTTTGGTGAAAGTTAATACATATTGTTACATATGATTCCAAAATTATCATTACATTTTTTCAGAAGGAATATTTAATTATGTTTATATGAATTCAGTTTAATTGAAATGGTAATTAAAAATAATTTACAAATGTTTTCCATAAAATCAAAATCAGTTGATTTGTCATACAAATAAAATTTTTATGATAACCATTATGTTTGTAAATTGATACATTATTAAATTTATTTTATATTAAAATGATATTTTCTATATTATAACCTCAAAACTTTTTTTGAAATATATTTTGAATGCAACCCTTAACATTTCCTTTTTATTATAATGTACAAACAAATTATAATTTTTTTTACTTTTCCTTACACATGAAGAAATCAATCCACAATAATTTTCATTACTACATAATACACATTATAAATGGTTTATAAAAGAAATAAATTTTTCTCCTTGTTTTATAAATTAATTCATTACATATTTTTGAAAAAAATCAATTTTATTTCTAATTTCTAATATTTTTTTTGATAATATATATATATATTTCATCTATGTAATTTTTTATTGATACATCTTATGCATTATCAAAGATAATTTTCAAATGTCACAACATAAATTATTTGATTGGATAGTTTTTTAATCTTCATATTTATCATATAAATTATCTTTCACTAACATTTTTTCATATAGTAAATGAAGGATTATTATAATAATTTTTATTACAAATCATTTCTTATATTAATTATATATTTTTTATTCCTATGATTTTTGGGTGTTCACCCAGATTTGATACATTGATCCATTAGTGAAACTATTTTCATTATCATAATCCATTTTGGTATATTGATTAAATAACATAATAATAATTTTGATTGAATGGTATTAACATATAATCATCCTTTTTTCAATGGATACTGGTTTATTTTTGATGGGTTTATCACATATTTAAATGATTTAATTATTTTAATCCATATGAAAATGATATGAAACTAATTTTTAATAAAAGGGTTATTTATTATATATTGAATGAAAAATATTATTTCCATGGGTCCATTTTTTTATAATTATATTTCATAAGGATAATATATATATGGATGAAGATAAATGGGGTTATATATAATTTCATAAATTATTTTTTATGTTTATATATTCTATTGTATTTTTTCATGGAGATAATATCTTTGTTCACATAGGCAGGGGCGTGATGAGTTTACTCAAATTTTTTGGAATAGAAATATTGATTTAGTTCACATAGTTTTTAGTGCAAATTGTTTTTTACAATGGCTTAATATGAATATTTATTTTCAATATTCTATGTTCTTTTCAATGATGTTCCACAAACTTGTTGTAATTATTATACATATTCTATTCTCTTTTGTTCATTTTTATTGACACAAGTATTCAAACGCTTTTATTTGATGTATTATGGTATCCCAAGAATTGTTCAATGATTTATGATATGTGATTTTAAGTTAGAACTCTGTTATATATCTTGGTTATTACAATATTATCTTTTCATTCTAAAATATGACAATTGATTGTTATCTAATATGATTACCCTTAAAAGTAATAAATGATCACCCATTTATTATGTTTTCATTTTCCCTATGTTATGTATGATTTTTATAAAATGTTATACTATCTGATGAATTTTTGAGACATTTTGATGACTATTAATCGATTGAGTAGTTGTATATATAGTTGAATAAAATTCCATTGTTAAAAAGTACTGTATATTATAGTTAATGTTTTTCCAAATTCTATAAAACTAAAAACATAATATTTAATGGAAATTTATTGTAATTAAATATTTTTCTTATGAAAGGTAATTAATGTTCCCACATTCAGGGTGCAATATTATGACAAAAGAAGTGATCATTAAATTATATAGTGTAAATATAGTAAAATTCCAATAAAGACTATTAAAATGATATTAGTTTATACAAATGATGTTATATAGATTTATAAATATCCTAATAAAATTAAAACATTGTTTGAGTAGTTTTGAGACAGATTATTGTGGTTATACTCTCATTAAGAATGCTTTATGTCAATTGAGGCTTACTTATAGATGTTTTGAATTTTAGAGCCGAAACTGATGAATTGAAATAGTAATATATATGTTTTTTCCGAGAATATAATATTGGAAAATTAAAAAACCTCACTAAGGTATATAACATTATTTAGATGATATGTAAGGAAATCATAGACTTTCACTCGAATACAAAACATCATTCATATGCTATATATGTTTTTCTTCATGATACTTCATATATCTCAAGGTTTACAAATGATACATGTTTAGGATCGTAATAAAATGTGGAAAATGATACTAAAAAATGAAACATAAAATATTTTCATGAATATAAAAGATTTATAATTTTATTAACAATATTTCATAGGTGTTATGCTTGATACTGTATTTGTAAATTTATCAATGTATTTATTCAATTATGATACATAATATATTTTGACTAATATATAATATTAATTTGTTATATATAATATTTCATTGAAATTGTGAAAACATTTTTGGATCATATTGAATATATTTCTAATGATACTCATGATTTTCTATGATTATCCATAGCATTTGTATAATGCTTTCATTAATATGAAATATTTTTTTATGTTTAAAAATTTGAGAAATTTTTATTGTGTTTTTGGAAGGTGAATTAAATGTGTCAATGAAGACTTCTTCTTAAAATCATAAATATCATGATTCTCTTAATTTATCCATGATTTAAACCATGTTTAATAGTGAGAATATTTTGAGAGTATGGCCTATTTACAATAAGGAATAATTTTACACCACAAGAGTTTACTTCATTCGTCAGGTATTTGATTAAAGAACGAATAATTTTTATATTTTTTATGGGAACAATAATCTGGTTTGGATGGAGAAATAAATGATTAAATATTGTCAGAATATTTGTGCAATACTTCATTTATGTTAAAGTGGAGTACTTTATAAATTTATTAAAATTAAAATGATGTGATCAATTAGGTTATTCTCATTGACAAAATTGAATGACGGTTTCATTTATTCATTAATAATAATCATATACTATCTCTTAGAAAAAAAAATATTACAGTATCTCAAGGTGTAATTTGGATTTAAAAAATTCATGGACTATTGGGGATAAAGCCACATTTTTATATTAATAAAATCTATATGATCATCGATTAAAATATCACGGGATATCTATAGTAAAAATATGGAAAATATATACATGCCCATTTTATAAGTTGAGAATATAAATAAAAATTAGAAGAAAAATAATGAAATTAGTGACTAACACTTAGGATTTTACAATTATTCAGGGTTTCAATGAAAATAAAACATCTAATAATTTTTTAGGAGATCATCCTTGTGAGATGAGTAATATAAAAAAGGTAAGAAAATAAAAATAGAACTAAATAACTTAATTAATAAATATCATTAATTTTGAATTTGAATAATTAATAATTTGAACTTATGATTCTATATTTTATAAGAACAAAAGAAAGTGTGACATCCCATGAAATTATGGTACATATGAGGCAGTCTTAATGATTCCCTCAAGATTGTGGAAGGAGATATGATTTAGTCAATATAGTGGGAAAATTAACAGTGTTACTAATCATATTTCAAAATATTCATTAGTCATATAACATGGCATTCATTGTTCTAGAATACGATGACATCAAGTTGGTGATTTATAAAAACACGAATGGTTGCATAAGTATTTACTCAAGAATCTGCACATTCGTATTCATCATCAAAGAAATTAAAATTAATCAATGTGTAAGTGGGATACCAACCCCTATAAACAACAGATGTAATCATACATTTTATAAGTCAACCTCATTATATTATTATTTTATTCCATATTGGTTAATTTCATGTTTATCTTTTCATGAATGAAAAATGTGATAGAATTAATGACTGAGATAAATTCACCCTGACAATTGCAGAGGTAAATAGTAAAAATCTATTGTTGTATAAAAATAAGTCAACATTGATTCACTCAAATCCTAGTGTGGTCAAACTAGTCATGATAAAACAAACATTATTATCGTATCATTGGTTTCACCTCTATCGAAAATATTAATACAATAATATGTTTATTTTTTTTAGATTCTCATACTTTTTATTCATGATTGGTAGACTTGTAAAAAGTTAATCTTTTACTATTAATAATTTTATCTCTTCAAATATTGAAATGATTCAATATATGAAAGCGATAAAAATAATGAATAATTCCCAATTGTGAAAATAGAAGGAAAAATTATTTTTCACTAGTTTTAATCATGGGGACGAGAGATATGTTATAAAATAAGAAGTTTGATTGGATAAATACACACTTTAGAAGATTGAAAATAATTATATAACTTCTGATTACTAATTTTTTACAGATGTGGATTTAACTAAAGATTTTTTTTCTAGATCCCCTATTTTATTAATTAATTTATATTTAATTATACATATTATACTTGTTAAGGTTTGAAATACACTAAATAATTTCTCCAAATGTCACCTAATATGTATAAATAATCATAGATTTTATAAAACACTTTATTTACAAGGTTCTATATTAAATCCTACTAATTTTTAGGTTGGTTTCACACCCTAATATGGATTCCTCTCTATGTATAAAAGTATATACAGTATATATTGAGAAGGATCCATAATTACAATTCCAAAACAAAATTCCCCGTCTAACGAAACCTTTTCAACAACTACGTAGACAGCCAAATCACATGCTGCATCTACATATTAGATCCATTTATTATATGTTCCTTAACTACATTAGGTATTTTAGAACCTCTTATCAATTGATCTCCCTCCATAATAATACATGATCAATATGAATTTCAAGTGTATAGTCTTCAAGAACATCAATAATATATTCAATACTTCTATCTCCCTCTAAACTCACACTATATTATATAAGGTATATATCTTCTCATGTTACTAAATTATCGGACCTGAATGTCATTTTGTAAATGGCCTCCTAGAATCTTGTATCTTGTATCTCCACTCTACAAGGTTGTATTAGTTTCAACAGTATTCTACTATCATAAAAACTCGGATTCATAATGAATCTATAAATATTTTACACACATGTAAAATTGTTTTCCTTGTGAAGATAAATTTACATATATTATATATAGTTACCATACATTACAATAATTTATTCCCATGCACATCACATGATCGTGAAAAAACATATATGTCATAGTTCTTATAATTTCTTCAATTAAGATTGTTTTTTTGTAACAGTTAATTATAAAAAAATACAGTTATTAAATTATTCTTAATGTAAGGTATGTTTTGTATATGTTCATTTTAATGATATCATATTTAATAATTCAGGTAAAATAACACATAGGGATCATTATCTCAAACATTATCTTCTAAATGAAATAAAATCACATAGAACATACATGAATCATACACATCATGTAGGATGTCTCTTCAAAGTTTATTTCATCCTTGTAAAGGATGGATTCTTTTTATTTTAATGGATGTTGGTGAGAATTACTCTAAACTTATTAAAATTAATTCTTAATAGAACTAAATAAGAGAAAAACTTTTCCATTCTCAATATTCACATCTCTAGAATTCATAAGAACACATATAATAGAGTTAGTAAATTATTTATTGGCTATAATACATGTTATTAGCACATGATAATCCCAAAAATTATTTTTTACCATCAATCTATTATAATTCAGAAAAATACATTGCATGTGTTATGGAACTCTCTTTCTCTTATTGAACTACATTCGTGGAAATACATTATATCAATGAATTTCTACACATCAATATTTCAATCCAATTTGAAAATTATAAATCAAATAATATACTATGTTAAATCACATAAAAAACTCACATTTCATATATCATATGAATTCTTAAATAATTATCAAATCTAAAACCCAACAAAACTATTGATTATAGTACATAGTTGGATCATATATCTTTAATTTATCTAATGGGGTGATCTATGTTAGTTTCATATGTTTTTATGGCAGAGTAAGATTGATCTTAATAGATTCTCTTTATCAAATGCCATAAAATTAGATATAATCCTTATAAAAATTGATCAAGCATCAAATAATACAGGTAAATTTCATAAATGTTGGATCTAAAACACACTCACACCCACGACTAATATGCCACACCTATCTGCACTAGCCTAGCTCCACACCTTTTTAAAAAATCACAAATGAACTACCCACTTACATGTATATAAGAAATTCCCTTCATGAATTATCTGAGTTCTTTCTCTCACAATGTATATCTATTCTAGATGCTCTAACTAACATCTTAGTATGTTCATTATTATATGAGATGGATTTCATGTATTTTTCTAGTTGGTTTATCCTAGACTTTTTAACTCAAAAATTAAAAATAGAAAAATAAATACAATGTGAATTATTATCATATTATAAGGCCACAATATAAAATTATTTCTCCAAAATAATATTAATTATTCTTAAAATATCTTCATGTTATATCATCAAAAAATGATAGCTTATCACAATACTCAATAGATAATTACTGATGAAATTTATAGAGTACATTTTTTCCATTTTATAAACAATTTTATCATTAAAAAAATATTAACATGTGATAAAAATTAAAAAAATATTTATAATTGTCTTAATATAAATGGATGTGTTAACAAGAAGGACACTGGAAAAAAATATTATTTAATTTCCCATAAAAGGATACATCACGCTGATAAACTTATAAAAATTGTAGACCTATATTCATTATCATTAATTATATATAATTCATCATATTTATTCCCTAAACACCCCCAAAATATTTATTATCATCACATAATTGTATTATTTATAAATAAATTTATTATACACTGATAATAAATACATCTTTCAATCATAAAAAATTTACATATCCTCTTCATTCCCCAATGAATTTATTTTCAATCATGCTTCCATATATTATATAATCATTATTCTTATTCACCTTATTGTAATTAAATAAAATGTTATAATATGAGTATTATCATTTCATAAATATTTTCCACCTTCCATCATGTCACCCTCCTCTCTTTTAATAATCTAAAGACTGATCCATATAAAATTGTTAGATGAAGATGAAATAACATGTTTTTCCTTAAAAATGATCCTTTAGCAAGAAAAATATAATTTTATTTTAGAAAACCGATTGTAAAAATGTGTTTCTAACAAGGAAATAAATTTTTTTCCTAAAATTATATATCATATGATGAAAAATATTTATAATTCACCAATTTATATTTTTTAGTTGTTAAAAAATTACATCATTAAACATATTTGTTATTTACTCATCTAAACAAATACATAGAAATTTTCATGTGAAAAATTGACATCTTTCAATATTAGATCAATATTAATTACAACTTTCTTATAATAGTAAACTCTTAAAAATAGGATATATGGTGATTATTATACATTATATTCAAATTGATAAAAATATATTCTGAAATTTCTTATTTCACTATGTGGTGAATAACTGATATAATTAACATATCATCCACCCCTCAATAGATATATTGATCTATGATAATTCCAAAAATTTTATAGAAAAATATATTAATAAATTGATACTAAGAGACCACATAGATTCCTCAGAAGTATCATTGATGTTATAAGCTTTACCTAATACTATACATCACATTGCTACCAAACAACTTAGTTCATTCCATGTTAACAATCATTACCGGTTTCCTACTCACCTTCTACTTCTCAATGTTTTAATTTTTTGAATCAATATTATTCACATAAGGACTCCGGAAAAAATCATTATCATTTTATTGCATCATTATTTTCAGTCTCTCTTATTTAGTTGGTATGAATATCATAATTTTTCTTAATCTAATTCAAATTTTAAACACCATTCACATATATTCATTTGAATATTCAACTGAATCATAATTAAATATTTCTCATGTTTTATGAGAACATCATTTGTGTAACTTTTTTAATGAATACCAATTTCATCATGTGTAAAAAAATTATTTCCATTAGCATAATTATCCATATCATCTCAGTCACTTCTCTTGTTCATATCCAAATAGTTTATCTAGATCTCTATGCATTCAATTTTTACCTGATTAGATTCTTTATGGTTCTTATATTTCCTTTATAAAGGATTAATTATAATGATATCTCCCATTTAGTTTTGATCATTTTTTTCCCATTCATGACAAAGGGAATCTATCGTGAAATACAACTCTTCAATCCCTTAAATTTCTATCCCTAAAACTCACATATATCAAATATCTCATCCAAGTATTCATTCATGTGTTGTTATAGCATCATCAATGATTTATGATCCCAAATTTATTTCATTGATAAATTATTCTCATAAGAAAGCAATATATCCGGATTGATTAGGTCATCATCTATATAATTTACAATTTTTCCTTGAATGTGTAGGTTTTAATCAAATTCCATCTAAAAAATAGATAAAACCTCTAAACCTAGGTATTTTACCATTATTATTATTATATTTAGACATTAGTTTTTGTATTTAATTGATATTTGAATTCATTTACCCATGTATAATTTAATTTAATGACATATATCTCTATCCCTTTGATATAAGAGAGTGTCTCCCAGTTATATTTTTTTCATACTACTTCAGATTTATTTTTTCACCTCCATTATTATAATTATGTTTTCAAACAAGTTTTGAATAAATTATTATTTATTGTTTAGATCAGTCTTCACACTAACATGGAAAAATACACTTTTAACCACAGTGGACTAGGTGAAATCATCACTACTTATATTTAGTTCATATTGAACTACTAAACTAATAGTGTTTCTCTTGAACTATTATTCAACCATTTTAACTATATTCTCCTCAAAATCACTAATAATATTCCAATTTTCAACTTTTATAAGAATGTTCTTCATGATCTTATGAATATAAGCATCCACATTCTTGATCGGTTCTATATTTTTTTCAACATCCTTATTATTCTCCATAAAAAATGGAATATTTTAATTTTTTTGATATTTATAATCACCTTAATACTTGATTCTAACTCACTATTCAACAACTATTCATTCTTTATTTTTTTTCTCCATCATCATAACTTGATGATGAATCAAAACCATTTTTCCTTTGTGATAAAATTACCCTAATCATATGAATAAATATATGATGACTAATTGAATTTCACATGACATCATAGTAAATATTATTATGTTTATACTTATCCATTTCCATTTTCCAAAATTTTGCATCTTTCTCATAACATGAAGATTCATCATTAATTTATTTTTGAGAAATAATTACCAGAGATTCCAATGTTTTATAAATGTAAACAATTTGATGAATGATGGAAATTCATCACTATTTACTTCTTATAGTCCCCATACCATAATAGAAATATTTTCACTAATTTCCTTATCTACATTATTATCTAAATCACATTATTCTTTCACCTACATTTCCTTCAATTTATCTTTTTCTGTAGATTCAAAATCCATTTCATCTTTTTCATTCATCCTTAATTTTATATAATTTATTATATAATAGGATATGAGTTTTTTAGTAAATCATATAAAATAAAATCATATATTTATTTGGATATCATACAATTGAATCAAACTAGTCTATAAATTTTTTTTATCAATTTTTAATAATAATGTAATCCTTAATATTCATACAAAAACCCTATATGTGTCACCAAATCTCAATAACCATTGGAATGTAGTCACCAATAGTATGATAATCATAAATTTTAATTTCATTGAATAGGATCTTCAATACATTATTTTTTTTAAAGTAAATATCTTTGTAGGTGCTTCCCAATTTGTCCATATATTCTTGGTATCCTTGAGACCCCTGACATTGGTGTATAACTTATCAGATAGTGAATTTGTGATATAATTTTTTCCTTCCCATCTAACTCAATATGTTTTCTTGTTTTACTCATTGTAGTTTTCAAAATAATGGTTGGTAACCTAAATATTTTTGTATTTTTCACTTCGATGACAAGTGATATGCGGTAGGTTATCATTATATTCTTCCAGTTGAGATAATTATTCAAATAAATATGTTAAATCCTTGGTTTTTTATTGAGATATGATTATATATATATATATATCCAAAATGTAATTATATATTAATTAGGGACCATTTATCTCATACAAATTATTTATCCCCATGTTGGATTTACCACATTACGGTGTCGTTAATTAGTTGATATCATTTAAAAACTATTTTCATACTAATTCATCCTTTTAGACCGGATATGGATCTATATACTCTCAAAAATCTATAATAGACTCTCCTAATATGATGAAATAATTATATAAACCATGAAACAAAATATTTATATGTTAAAATATAAAATAGTTCTTCATAAAATTTTTATTAGTTTCCCAAATATGGATTATGAACTATGATAACAAGTGTCAAAATAGATATTTTCACACCCTTAATAAAAATAACCTTTAATTAGTTATACAATCCTATTTTTCATTCATCTCTTCAGTCACTAATTAGATACCCCATTCATAATTTCCTAATTCATATATGATCCAGGAATAAAATGATTTATATCCTCACAAGGTTTCTTTAATACCTGCAGTAAATTGATCTCTCTCCAAAAGAAGACATGATCATTTTTTCTTGAACATTTACATTCTTAAATAACATTTTTAGAAGTATGTACAAGTATATCCACCATGAATCACCATCTACATTCTAGATGATCAAGATTTTATCCTTATATTTTATACTTCTAGTTCCGTGTATTGCCCATCAATGATATTCCATATTTAGTCTATTCCCTCTCATTGATATAGTGGTGTTTATTATTACTTAATGTTGTTAAATTCTCAAAAATAATATTCATTATGATATCCTATGAATTTCAAGGAATTATTAATTGAATCCTTTATAAAACTAAATTTAATTATCCACTATATGTTTCACATATACATCAAATAATTATTTATAGTCACGTAACATGATCATTACATAGAATATACATATCATTGAATTCTTCTGTTTTGATTAGTTGGTTCTTTAGTATGATGAATTTTCCCATATACCCTCACAAACTAGTACCCGAACCAAACATCCACATACCCAAAGGGCATTGCTAATCCCAACTGGGAGCTGATTAGAACCTATGCATCAAACAACAACCATATGGTATTATTCTTCCCAAACTAAAGTAAAAAAAAACAAGTTTAATATATATATATATATATATATATATATATATATATATATTAGAGAGAAATAGTGGAAAAAACAATAATATATATATATATTCTATAATAGAAGGAAAACATGGAAATGATAAAACACCAGAAGTCAGAAAAACCCAATGTACTAGTCCAATATAAAGGGATAAATAAAATGGAACCTAATTACTCCATGTGATATAGTGGGTAGAGTCCCACTATCTCACTACTATCTACCAAAACTCAGTTGGTAAAATACATTATGTCTCACTATAGTGACTTTGCATTCCATGGAAAAATACATAACAAGGTATATTCAACACTATAATGGTTTGAAAGGTGTGAGATAAATCAGATCGCTAGGACAACCATTAGGAGTTCATAAAAATTAAATATATAATAATCCAATCATGTTCATCATTAAAGAAAATAAGAAATTTAATTACATAATATGTATTTATATTAAAACATGGAAGCACATTCTCCCTTTTCAATTATTTTAAATAATATAGGTATACTTTTTTGAAAGAATAAATCATATCTACTGAAATTGTTAATAAATGAAAAGAAATATAAACATGAATCTGAGGTAACAACACCCAAAGGATCACTACATGCTAGGATATCTTTAACGTATGTACCCAAACATAGACAATCACAAATATATATCCTTTATAACCATAAATCAAATATTATGAGAAGTGGAAGACCCCATAATGTGAACATCACAATAATTTCCAACAAGTCCATAGGTTAATAGGAATATAGAGAAAATGATCACCCCATGAATGAGTCCCAAATAATATCAATGGATAAGATCTATTATTAAACCTCAAACTGTGTTACCCAATGATACCCATCTCCAACATTTTCCAAATCATTTCATCAAAATCATTCATTGTAAAAAAAATTATTAATACATTTGATAATGATTTGAAAATACTGTTTTATTTTAATTTCTTTTGGGGAATTTTCATTTAACCAAAATATATTTTCACAGACTCAAATTATTCATTGAAATTTATTAATAAAATTTGGATAAAATTAGGGAAATTTATCTTATACAAAACTGGCTATAGATAGAATTTTCTAGGTAAATTTTAGTTCTTAGACACCCACATCATAATTAGATAATATGAAAGGAAATAAAATATAACATTTTAAGACCTCAAAACAACTCCCATTTCACTGAATCAATATTACAAGTGAAGAGTATTGTAGATAAAATAAAATTATAGGTAAATCAAGGAACTGACACACTATATCATGGGAAATAAATGGGTAATACACTTGAAGAAGATCAAACAACATAAAGAAATGTTAAAGAATAACAACACCAAAATTTTAAAAAATTCCATAAATTTAGTGAAACAATACTTCCATATCCTATAGTAATAAAAAATCTGAATAGATACTTTCTAGGGAGAAGTGATGCTATTTTCAGAGATATCAATCACTAAATAAAGTTATCTAGAATGAGTAGAGGTTCCAAAAAATATCCTAGTAGATCACATTATATTTAGAAGGAGTGTTTTTAGATGGAATGAATTAGAAGATGTTACTAATGAAAACCATAAAACATATAGTTCATGAATTATTTATAATTTGAATCTACTTCAAATTATGAAATCAATATTTCCCATGTATTCTGAAAATATTTTCACCTTGTATTAAATTAAACTAATTTATTATTTCATTAAATTTATATGTTTTAAATCTTAAAAAAATTTCATGATAAAAATCGTTATTTTGAAATCTTCCCAGAAACACTTTCAAATCATGTAACTAGCTCACAATATGAATGTGTCCAATAGAGAGTGTGTCATCCATGTTCTATATAAAATTACCAAAGAAACTCCAACATCCTCATAACCCAAAAATGACATAAAAATATAGGATAAAAGAGTTATTAATAGAATATTATAATATAACACCCATTAAAATTTTTGGATAAATAAATATATGTTTTTTATTAATAAAATATGATTTAATAAAAAAATTGGGATAATGAAATATAGTGACATAGATTTGGGGATTTATGTAATGTAAACTAATATAATCTATTGTCTCTAAGTCCACTACCTCTGTGGTAATGGACCCCAGGTGGGGTAAATAGGAGACATTTACTCCTTGGGAGGTAGAGGAGGTGAGGAATATATCCACGTTGTCCCCTTCTATCTGGATGCATATAAAAACCATGTGGTTATAGATGAGTCCCTTGAATCATTTGATTATATAAGGGACGGACCAAGTAATTTTGTATTCCAGAGAATGGAGGGGATTATTTCAATTTCCTCATATTGAATTTTATTCTTAGATACTTATGTACATACCGGTATACATTGATTTAGCTTCTTTATAATTAGAGTTTCTTCTATTGATAGAGGTTATGAATGAAATAACAGTAGATCCATTGTAATCCCAAATGACTCCATATTCCTTCATATAACTAATTATACTATTTATATCGATGTTGATATTGAATCCATGAGGATTAGCATAACATTATATCCATCTCCCAATTTTTTGGAGCAGCTGATGACGAGATAATGAGGTAATAATAATGGAATAAAGATAATATAATTTATATCCCAATACATAATAAAATAAGTTAGATCATTAAATATTTTATTCATCACTAAATAATTTTTGTGTGTCTACAGGGAGACTACTCACGAAGAGGTACATTTCCATCTTATAAGATACACAAATGACCTACTATAAATATTGCGTCTCTTTCTGTCACCTCCAGTCAAGAAGTAATAAAACCATGAAACCATAGATAAAGAAAGAACCTTCTTGATGGATCCTTGTAGTGAAATATTTCCAAGGATCCAAATGTACTTCATATTGGAAATTACCAGTCCCCTTTGTAGAATACGTGGTCTTTATTTTCTTCCTTATGCTCACCACAATATGAGAATTTGAGGCCATGTTAATACAGAGTCATATAATGTTTTTTATCGATAAATCATGGTTTCTACATCACAAAAAGTTGAAATTAAATTTATATGGTATCTCCCAATGTAATTTAACTCTTCATAGTCATCGATCGAGTTGTGTTCCATCACATCATGATGGTAGTTTTCACGGAGAAATGACCAAAGGGAGACATAGTGAAGACACACCATTCTGTTTCTTCAATAAACACATTTTTTATTTTTATTTATTGTTATTATATATAATGGATCATATGAACCCAAGGAAAGTATTTTATTTTCTAATAATAATATTTCTACATGGAACACAGGAATCCGAAGCATGGTTCCCACATAATTGGATTTCTAGAAGCTGATTTACCATATTCACACTATCCTATAGGCATGATTTAAAAGGGTCTAAATGTGAGGATTATGAATATTCATAGGATAATATTGACCAATTCTTGTTCTTACAATGTCATAACCATATATTCCCATCCATGTAGATCATGATTTTCTAGAGATCCTGAATCTTCTCTTGTATTCTCCACCATGTTACTAGTGAAATATTCCATTGATAGAATCTTTGGATATGGGATCATATAAGTCACAAATGGATTGAGATCATAGACCTGGTATTCACATATTATCCAGAAACACCTTCTTACCCCATCTTTAGATTCACTATAAGTCAGTAGATAAACAAATCCCACTGGTGTGGTCTCATTCCTCATTGATTCATCCAAAAATCTTTTTAATACTCGAATCTCATCATTCATTGAAATTCATAATTTCGATATTGATATGTTTTTCAAAGTATGGTTGAACAATGATCTCATATCATGTAATTGGCAAATAATGGGACAAAAAAATACACGTGTTTATTGTGTGATGAACAAGGGGTAAAGACAAAACCCATACAAATTGAGTAACAAAACTCATCCTCTTTTGACTAATTACATTTTCATCAAAAATTTATGAATGAAAATGATAAATCACAACAAAAAAATATAATATATCCCTCAAATTAAAACTATATAAAACTAAATTTTCAATCTTTTTTCAGGTAATTGGTCTAAATTCATCTAAAAATAATTAATTGGACGAAAATAAAAAAAATCAACATCTTACCTTAATTTGAATCGGTCACATATAATGACTAAAGACGTATGATCATAATAGAAGATGTCCTTTAATCCATGTTTAGTATGATCATCATACTATGATCCGACAATGATTCTCCAACAAAAAGTCCTCCAATGTCCCCCCTACGTTTCTCTGGATATCTTGTTTTTAGTGGATAAACTAAAAAATATAAAATAACTCTACACTTAAAGAAGAGTGTAGATATATACCTTAATAATTATAATAAAATAAAATAATTAATTTTTATTAATTTTAGATCTGTGATGACTCTTCATAAATGAATTATTATGGCAATTGTTATGTCAAGACAAAGATAAATCTCATATTGTAAACTCAATGGTGCCCTCAAATTTATTATCTGGGAACATGTGTTGGGGTAATTCCAATTTTTCAAAGAAAATGCATGTGAATTGTATTTAATATATTTAATATATTTCAAAAATTCATTCCCAACACACCAGGTCAAATAATTAGATGCATGCATAGAAAATAGTCTTGAAAATAATTCACATAATATACTAATAAAATTAAAATTTGATACATCTGAATCATGGGGTGTTTAGATAAATGTTTCCATGTTAGGGTTTTTTTGTTTAATTAATATTTATATTTATTTACTGATTTAGAAATTTTCAAATTGTATTTTTTATTTAAACACCATTATGTAAGATTTTATAGTGATAGTTTTATATCATTGGAAACATTAAGAGACATTATTTCTCTATATAATTGTCAAATCAGAATTAGATGAAAAAAATATAAATTGAGGATATTAAATGGTCATGTAATGAAACAATCTCTCTAATTCATTTGATATAATTTTCACTGAAAATGAAAGATCTAAAATAATGTAAAACTGATCAATTCAAATATTATACACCTATAAATTAAAGTTATCAAGACGGATCACATTGATTCATTTGATTTCCTTGGAACCCCAAATGATCATCTATTTCCCAATAATGTGTGAAAAATGATCATTGTACATCTATTTCTTATGCATTTCTCCTTTTTCATCTAATTAGTCATTATCTGACCACAATGTTATAATTTGACATTTCTAGGATGGACCGAGCATGAACAGACTCCCATAACAATGAATGATTCACATGAAATGAAAATAATAAATAAAAATGGATAAAATCTTTTATTCATAGGTATTGACTTAATAATTTTTGATTCATGATCCAAAATAGAGATTATGTCAAAAAGAGGTGCTCAGGGGAAATATTGTGCGTATGGGTTCATGAAAGAAGATCTGAAGGATTAATATCTGGACACCATATGGCTGAAATCATTAGACATAGTATGATATTTTTTTTCTAGTTATCATAGAGGAATGATATGATGAAATGGAATCAGATCTGGGATCAACAAAATATATCTAATATTTTAATAGAAACATGATTGCAAGCATTTTAGTTTGGAAGAAAATATTATGAGATCCATAGGAATCTATAGTATTATGGTTTTTGTAAAATTATAAGAATGAAACACCATTTTGTTTGTAAAAATTAAATTTAACACTCTACTAGTGGATAATCCATGGGTCGAAACACAAATTCTTGTCCCATTTCAGTAGGACACATAATTTAGTAATGTACACAAACATAGGAAAGCCAACAGAGACACATCCAGGAGCATGGGAAAGACCCTAAGTGTATAGTACACACAGTGTATTCCGAATATATTTTGTGTAGATTTATATGAGTAGTTATACATGCTCTGATAGGGTAATAACCATGTACTGGTGTAGTTCCACATGTCATGTGGGTCCACTTACACTCCATGTACCCTTTCATTACTTTTTAGGAAACTTCATCCTCTAATATATCAGACATTTTTTTTATGATTATGCCCCATGAGTGGAAAATATTGGATTGATTTGTTTCATATAATATGATCATTGAATCTAAATTATCTTTTCAGATATGATAGATGATGTTCTAGGAATGACTCCTATTTAGGCGGCACTCAATGATGGTAGGGATGTGGAACGATCACTAGTGTCACTCGAGTGGAACCCTCCTATAATAATAGGGAATGGTTCCTCTATTAATATAAATATTGGAACACTTCTGTGAGATTGGTTATGGTTCCTAAACCCAATCTTTGAGTGGAACCCTTCTATTTGGCAGGGCATCATTTTATGATTGAATATTTGAACGGAACACTCTAGTTGTTCTAGGAATGGTTCATCTACCTACACACAAAGTGACACCCTCCTCTGGTATTATGGAAGGGGTTGTCGAATACTAGAGTGGAACGCCATAGATGTGATCAGAATTTATCCTCTACCAACAATATGAGTGGTATCTTGTTGCATGGTTGGGATTGGATCCTCTACTGATTAACAAAGAGGAACACTATTGTGGAGACATGGAATGGGTCCTTATCTCTTTGTGTGTCCCACTACTACAAGCTTAGTAATGGGACAACTACTAACAAAAATAGTGGAAACCTCCTATTATACCATGACATGGATCCTCTACCTAGAGATTACTTCCCATTGATTGTGTAACATAGTGGTGAGGTGTGGCCTGACATAGATTTTTTTTCGAGATGATTCATGAGATTTGGATCATCATTGATATACAAATAGATCTTATGGATATCTTATCCATGTAAGGGATGTGTGATGGAATTCCCCTTCCCTATTATATGTGATTCTCTGGTTTGAGAAAATATATATTTATTGTTGTGATTGAATTTTATTATTATCTTTCATTAAGTTAAGATTTCAACAATCTACTTATTTCAATAATATTTATTACTACTCCCCATTCAACATTATTGGTGTCCAATGGGGTAAGTATATATTCAAACTTTTTGGGAGGTTCCAAAATGTGTCCTGAAATATGCGGACAACATAAAGGTTAGGAGTTACATTAATTAAGAATAGGGATACTTGGTTCATTGGAATGTATATTGTGGTTAAGTCTTGGAGATCAATTATAGTCTCCATCAGCATTTTATATTTCTATATTTGTGTGCTTGGGATATATTTCTAGTTGGATTTGTATTTTTTCCCATTACTTCATAAATTAAAATATCATACTCTTCTAAACCGAATCTGTTTTTTAGGATTGATTTTTATTATAGATACTTCATTTCTTACATTATTATTCATAAGCACTTCTACATTGTGATGTGTGGGTGTGTGCATATATGTACTTTAAGAAATGACCTACCATACAAGTTATTACATTTGGTTCTTGTCTCATGCTTCAAGCCTATGGAGGTTTTCTGGGGGTTGATGCAGCACGAGCCACATTAGGACATGTCATGGAAAATGGTATCCCAGTAGTTCATCCCATAAGAAGGTGTTTCTAGTGGTCTCATTGTGAGTATTTGGTTGTGATTTAGGGAAAGAGTTTCAATGTGTTATGAGTGAATAATTTAGGCTAGGAAATTCATTGTTGGTACAGAGGCTGACATAACCATTCTCAAGGGTCTTGACTACCTACTTTTAAATTCGACATACTGATACATTTGCTACAGGGATTAATGAAACCTAAATCATAATTGATTTATTATTTTAATTTTATTTTATTTTCATCTTCCAATTAAATATATATATACTCTCATTTTTCCATGGTACATCTTGATTTATTTTTTAGGATATCTCTATGATTATAGTCATCCATGTTACCCATTTCATATTGAAATGATTCCATGATGAGTGATGAGGCCTCAATTCATTATAAATCCATTGAAATTATTTCTTCGAGTGGAAATGAATTAAAACCTCTACTAGTTGAGGATCAGATTACAACATCCGGAAATAATGAGTAAGTTCTCATGATAAGATTAAATTGAGAATTCCAAAGGAAGATGCCATTGGGGTTCTACAGAAATCCATATCAATGGGAAGAAGATGATTTCCTAGGGATGTTGGTTTACGTTTTTAGGATTATCAATATTTTTAATGTTTAGTTGGCTGTGCTTGTTGCTAGCATTTTTTATGTTGGTTTCGGCCTTGGTAGAGTTTTGTTACGTAAATGCCTAATTAGATGACACACTCATGTCCAATCATTAATAATTTGCGATGTATGGAGTACTACCCATATTTTTTCACATGGTTCAGTTATAGTTTCATCTACCACTGTAGAAGGGTGTGATGATAGTGGTTGAGTACTTAGTAAATTTCCTAGACCCTACACATTACTCCCTATAAATGATATGAATGGGCAACATCTGAGAACAAATTTTTGAGAATGGAACCTGTTGTTATATCCATGGGAGTGTAGTGCCTTTGAATTTCCACATATTCTATGGTGATGTAGTAGGTGATGACAATGGGTATTTTCAAATTAAATATACACCATGTGGTTGGAGTGGGTAGTGGTCATCATAATGATGATTCATCAATAGTAGCTAATAGATGAAAGTTGGAAGGATATTGGTGTTGGGATTATTCCAATGATCTTTCCTAGGAACATGGTTAATGGTATCCTAGAGGATAGTGGAATCCCACAGAGGGGTGTCTCTATTATGGTGACTAGTGATGTCACATGCTATTTTATTTCTCAACCTGACATTCTGAGAATCACATGAAGATATCAGACAATGTGATATGGAAATAGAAGTACCATGATTATAGATCTTTGAAGGGAGTGTATAAAGGCCCTAGTTGAGGTGGAGATGGTATAGGATCAGGTTGAGATCTATAATAATGATATTTTAGTGAAGGATGATGATGGGAAATCCTTCCACCACAAAATTAGGGGGCCCGCTTCAAGCTTATTGAGATGGTGGTTTGGACCACTAATAGCTATAGGACATAAGGGATTATATACCAATTGAACATCTGATGATCATAGGAATGATATTTGTTATTATAAACATTCATCAATTCCATTATATTTTTTTTTGAACATTTGGATTATTTATTTAATATTTTTGTGAGCTATGGTGCTCAAAACTGAGTCTTTAACATTAGAACATCTTCATGAGTTTTCTATATGGAATGCTTCGTCTATGTGTTTTATCATCTTCTAGTGTGAGAAATCACTTGGCGGAGAGTCATTCTCATCGGGCCTTTTGTTCATTAGGATGAATTTATATAGAATCATCTTTTGTAGGGAAAATTTCATTATTGTCTAAGGGAAAATTGAATATCACTGTAGGAAAAATTTCATTATTGGATGTCCCCTACTGATATTTGGAAGATGCAGTAATTTTTTAAGGACATTCAAGAGAATGGTTTTAACATGCCCATTGAATCCTTATAGGGAGATCTAGTGTGATTCATGAAAATGGTTGATGACAACATGAAACATTGTGTCGATTATTATCTCAATGACCAGAACATGATAATGGATAATTACCCCTTTCTAGGGAATGATTATCCCTTTGATTAGTTGTGAGGTTCATGATGGTTCTTGATTACTGATCATCGATGTAACTACCACCATTTGAGAGTTTTCAATGTTAATATTTCATATCTGGCATTCTGATATCATTATGGACACTATAGATTCTTGGAAATAACCTAGGCTATATAGAATTCCCCCATAATATATATGGATTTTATAAACTATATTTTCCCTCGATAAGTGGATCATTTTTTGTTGTCTTCATTGATGATATTCTCATATCCTCTATGTGAGAGGAAATCATGCAATGATCTTTGGAATGGTCCTAGATTTACTTAGGTTGCACCAATATTGTGGAATGTTTTCATTGTTCCAGATCAATATTGACGAGGTTAACTTATAGAGGAATTTCATTTCTAATGATTTCTTATATTTTTATGATATAAATATTGTTGTAGTGATTTCCAGGGTTCCCCATAAGATCATAAGTTCATATCGTTCTAATCTTGGTGCATAATATAGGTGTTTTGTGGGAGACAAATATAGGATTGATGAACTTTTGAGGCCCTAGATATTTATAGAGAATCTATTTACTATGACCGAGAAGAGCTAGAGGTCGTCCAAGGTGTTGTGGTTGGGACTGACAAGTTATCCTTTTTTGTTAATATATGAAATGGGAAAGGATTCAATATTTTTTGTGATTCCTCAAGAGCATGGATAAACTTCCTGTTAATGCGTCTGCATGAAGTTATCTCATATCAGTAGAGAGAGTTCAAGCCCCATGAGCATAACTATAGCACCCATGACCTTGAAAAAACACTGTTGGTATGCAATCTAATGATGTGGAAGAAATATCTTTTTGGATATAACTACATCATTTACTCAGACCATCAGAGTCATAGCTATGTTATCCCATGAAAAGAATTGACCTTGAGGAATATATGATGGTTGTAGTCCCTACAAAACTATGAATTCATGATATTATATACTCTAGGAATGGAAACATGGTGGAATAATATATTAGCTGTAATTAACAAGATTTTTTTAGTCCATGTGTTGTCTAAGAAGTTATCAACTTTTTAGGTGACCCTGATTGAGTAGGAGGGTGTAACATTTATTCATTTTATGGTGTTGAATACTCCAATTATTTAATGTGAGAGAGAGTCCCATTTTTTTGATATCAACAGTATATAATTACATGAATAAATGTACTCAAAAAATTTACCTGATGTTCATTATGATGGATGGAATAACATTATTTTATATTCTAGGAGAAAATTGTGGTCTCAGTTATTACATGGGAGGAGGTTATGAGGGTGCTTCAAACATCACCTTTGTCTATAAATCCTGGTGTGGGAAATATATAAAAAAAATTTGTGGTTGTTTTGGTGGTTCGACATGTGAATGTGCATGGATGAGTTGTTTCATGGAGGTTCACATATTACTAGGTGTAGGTTGAGTACCATGTTCATGAATGTTTGATGTACCCACTAGAGATTACATAATGGAAACATGATGAAATATCAAAGGATTTAGTGATCAGGATTTCACAAAAATTGAATGGCCACAACCCTATCTTGGTGATAGTTGATCGACTCATGATGTAAAAAAATCGTTTCTATCAGGGAGAAATGATATTTGGAGAGTTTGTGGCTAATGAATATATGTGAGATTTTCAAATTCATGTTGTTTTCTTGACTATGGTATATGATTGTGATGTGTGTCTTGTCTTGTTTGTAGAGATACATGTAAACGGAATTTGGGACCCCGATGAGGATGACTGAAACCTTCCAACCAATGAAAATGAGAAAATCCAGCAGAATATCTATGTGTTATAAGATATACTAAGGTATTATGTGATAGAGTTTTCCGAGACCTGGATTGATCACCTTCCACTGGTAGTGTTTACATATAAAAATAAATACCTCTCTACTATAAATATGAAACCATTAGAGTTCATGTATGACCAGCCTTTCATGTCATCCTTTTGATGGACATAGATCAGAATGTAGTCCCTTTTCAATCCTTAGATGGTGAAGATGATGGAGAAGCTCTAGGCCATCCATGTGTGGAAGAGGATAACATTGAGCAACACTAAATAGTATTAAAATCAATACCATAGGACATTGGAGTTAGAGTGTAGAGACCATGTTTTCCTACGATTCACCCCATGATTTCGATTGTGGATACTGTTAGGTGAAGGAAACAAATACTTTAGGTTAATCGGGCCAATATATATTTTTCAGAGCATTGGTGTGGATGCTTACTAGCTATCTTTACCACTATATTTGGTGCTAGTGCACGATGTCATCATTGTGTCATAGATGAGGTAATACATTCTTAAACACAAGCATGAAATTGACTGGGGACAGATATAAATAAATTATACAGCCACATTTGAGGATCACCAAGTAGAAATGAAGGGTTTTTAGTAGAAAAAAAGGAATGGATAGATTGTCTCTTTCTTTATGTGATGTGGTAGCACGAGAGTGTGCATAAGAGCGGTCGTGAGAAGGAGACCCATATACATGCTCAATATACTGATATTTTTGTTTTGTTTTTCTTTTTTATAAAATAAAATAATGATAGATGTAATGATGTGGAGACCTATTTTTTTCTTTTAAGGAAATAAAATATATTTAGAATTATTTTCATAATGAGTTACTAAGACGACATGCAATTCCAAGACCAGGTATTCCCATAATCAATTTTATTATAATATTTCAAATATTTTATATTGCATGTTCATGGTTTCAAAAATAAAATAGGATAAATCTAAAAAGAAATCATGGATCATAAATCTAAAACCACGATTGAATTAAAATGTGATTTTACTCTATGAATAAGATTATATATTTTTGCATGGGTCCTTCGGATAAAAGCATCCAAGGAAAAGTGTATTTAGTAAAAAACTAATTAAAAATATTTAATTAATTTACCTTAAATTAATTAGTTATTTGTATTTTAAATAAGTAATGGCATGATCTATAGGGTTTGAAATATTACCCTATAACCATTTAGAGGAATTCTTCCTCTCCCCTGTTGGAATGGAAAAATATGATGACGGCTGGAATCTATAACTTGGATGATCAACATGAAATGAATAGGGAAAAATATCTTTTTTTTCCTATTATGTTCTTTGATGATGAACAATCCAAAACAATTAATGACTCATAAATACATAATTTCCCCCCTATTGATTAAACAGATTTAGTATTATCATATTAATTCATTAATCTGTGACTGAATTGATCCATTCCATGTGCCTATGTACAGGTTAAATGTTTTATTCAGTTTTCACAACATCAAACCCCAAATATGTATCATTTGGACATATAGAATTGACCAATGATCATTTTATATATTTTTATTTTTCCTTTTCCCTATATTCTTCACGCCAATCATTGATGGAATACTGAGTTATGATTCAAAATTTTTTTTGTTGATTGAGCATGAACATACCATTGAATAAGTATGTGATATAAGGATTAATGAGTTTTTGGTGATCGGGTTGTTATTCTATGATTCCAACTATAGATGGTGGTTACATGAAGGGTATAAGGGACAACAATAGTGCATATGGGTTCATGTGGGATCTGTCAGTTGATTATTCTCTAGTCATCAGGGGGTTAGAATGACAGACCATGGAAATATACTTATTTTTTCATTGGATTTGAGAATGCACATGAAGAAATAGTTGAAGATATAGAAACCATGGAGTCGATCTATTAATCAGGTAAAACCCGACTAAACGTCATGTATTTTAGAAGAAGACATGAAATGTTCCAAGATAATATGTGTTGTTATGTATTCTATTGAATTATATGGTTGACATTCCATATAGTTGGGCCACATGCTATGTAACACTACCCATGTGGACATGCCCTGTGTCAGAACATACGGGTCGGTCCCCGTACAAAATTTCATGTCATGTAACGATGTATATAGACATAGGAAAGCCAACATGGACAAAACCAGAAGCATGGATTGGATGTTGAGTGTATTAGATAATCCTTGTATTCCTATATGAGCATGGTTCCATATTTTAGTAGATACATGACTTGGAAGAGCTGTGAGGACAGAAGATGTGTGGGTCACCTAATACACCATGGACCTCTACTTTATTTTTGAATAATCATTACCCTATTATATATCATATGATTGGACCCTAATTTTTTCACATATAAATCATATTATATGAATTTTCCACATAAAATGTTATGGATTCCTCTATATGGAATTTTGATATATGATGTTTGATGTTCCTTGCATGACTCTTCTTTAGGAGTTGCTCGACGATAGTAGTGATGATGAATGATCACTAGTAGAATTATAGTGGAACCCTCATACATTGATAGGGTTTGGGCCTCTGGAAAGCTATATCTTTTAAATCTACATGGGTAAAGGTTATGGGATCTTTACCTACTCTCTACATGGAACCCTCATACTGGGTAGGGTATGGGCCCTCAAAAGACTATTATATTGGCACCCATCATTTGGGCTAGACATATATCATTGGCCTGTCAACCGAGTGGAACCCTCTTATGGTAATAGGTAATGGGTCCTATAATACTAGAGTAGAAACCTATAAATTGGATGTTAATGGTCCCTCTACTAATTATTAGAGTGGAACCATCATGCTTGGTTGGTAATGCATCCTCTACTGATTACATTAGTGGAACCATCATCTGGAGACCTTGTGTGGGTCCTCGTCTATCAGAGTATAACCCTCTAATTTTCCATCACATGTGTCCATTATTGGATACATTAATGGAACCCTCTTATTGTACCGGGTAATGTGTCCCCTACTTATTCATTTATTCCCCTCGACTGTGTGTCATAGTAGCGAGTTGTGGTGTGACTTTGATGTATATTGTTGGGAAGAAGTGTGAGATGCTTTCCATCATTGATGTCTTTTTAAAACTAATGGAAATATTTCACTAGGTTGGAATGTGATATTTATATCCCCTTATCTCTCAATTTTATTTCATTGGATTGATCATATATAAATATACATCAATGTCATTGAATTTTATACTTACTTTGGGTTGATTTTTCTAATGTCTATCTATTTCTATTTTGTCTCTTGATGGTCCCTCTTCATATTTAAGAGAGTACTACTAGGTATGTATACACTTACCCCTACATGGGAATTTTCCATACATATCCTATCTTATGCTGATGATGTAATTTTTGGAAAAAACTAGAAAAAAGAATAGGGATACATAGTGCATTGTACTACATATAGTTGTCAAGGCATGGAGATCATAGGATGGAATCTCACAATAGTTTATTTTTTTAGTTTTTTCAAGATGGTATATATTTCTGGTGGGCATGTATTTTTCCTCTTTACTTTTCATTTTACAATATTGTACTATTTTACACCCTATAGTTGTTTAAAATTAGTTTTTATAACTAAAATATCTTTTTATTTTATCAATCCTTAATTCTTATGAATTTATATGGTTGGGTGTGTGTTTGTAGGTATATTAGTGAAATGTCCCTCAAGATGGTTATTTCATTCGATGATTGTATCCAACTCCAAGAATATGCAGGTGGTCTTGTGGTAGTTTCATATCGATCTCCACTGGGTTGTGTCCTTAGAGTAAGTGACCACACATTACTTATAATGTGAACACTCCCTCATCTTAAACCTACCAAAAATTTATACTCATACCTATAATTATTCCTATTCATATGTTACTCTAATAAATGCAACATACATAATAATCCATGATTAACATAGATATAAATCCAAATCATGATGAAAAGGATGTCCAATAATGGTTAATTTATTTGAAGATGATGTATAATCTAAGATACAAAATCTGGAAAATGAAACCACTAGATCATGATTACAAAATCAATTTACCCTCAAACATAAAATTTCCATGTGTCAAGTCTCATTATATATGGAAGAGGGAATACCCAAAAACCACTAAAAATTCTTAATGAAGATCCCAAAATAGAATATCGATGTTAGATGAATCCATGAAGAGTCTAGAGTTGGAAGGGGATTGTAGCTATCATGAAGGATTATTTCCTAGTGAGCATTTCCATGATTAATGGAAATTTCAGGCACTAATATTACAGTATATTCTTATAGATTTATATAATTTTAATAAAAAACTATACATAAATTTTCATTAGTATGGATATATGAATTTTTAGACTATTTGATTAAATGAATGATGGGATATTAATTCCCTCAAATTATATAACTTCAATGTTGAGGATTCTTTCAGTTCACATGGTTTATGTTATTCTATAATCATATGGTAAATTTTGGTTTTTGTATTGAAAATTCCCATTGATGGATCATCATCACCTAAAAATGTAGATTATGTGGATTTTTAAATATTATATGGATTTTGGATGACAACCATAGCTCATATATGGGGTTTTAGTAAGAACCTACCAAATAAGACAATACAAGTAACTTAAAAGAATTTGGAGAGATGATACTTTTTTGAGTTTTTCTGGTTTACATTAGAGGGGATGAAAACCCATATAATTATACAGCCACATAAAATCTAGTGAATATAGAAATAACATGTTAAGGTATTGCATTTAGAATGTATGGAAAAATATACTTATATTTCTCTAAGGCTAATATGGCATGGGTAATTCTACATAAAACTATAGAAGGGTAACATTTTTTCATCCCTAATAAAGTGAAATATAGTCTTAAATCTTAAAAAGGATTCTCCTCTGAATTTAGATAATCCTACCTTTGATAAATGGACACTATCTTTCTTACAAGATCCTTTGAGATTGAATTTTATGTTTAGTGAATCCATGATTCAAAAAATCAATTTTTCATCATCCCATCATGAATTAATAAAAAAAGAATTCACGTTATGAGAATATTTTAATAAAAAAATTCTGTCTTGTAATTATAATGAATTAAATCCCTCTAGGATGACATATTTTTAGAGTGTAAGGAATAAAAATTATGTTAATATTAGAACTAAAAGTCAATGATATTTTATAAGTACAAGAATTATTTAATGATAAATAAATAACTAATTATAATAAATTGTAGGAGGGGATAGATGAACCAAAATAATTTATATAAATAGTGGATCTAATCTATGGGGTATGGGGATTCATTGAAATTTAATTTGTTGACTTGATATATTTTTATTTAAATGATTTAATCCAATTCTATTATTGTAATAACTCTGGAGACGGAAAAATTTGACACTAGTGGTTTTGTTGAGGATTCCTTATTCCAGTGATGATAAATTCATTAGTAAATTGAATTTATACATTCATTTATCTAATAAAATGTTTGAAAACGATTAATTTTAGTTAACTCCCATTTACTCTACAGATTAAAATTCTCATTACTCTCTCTTGGGTTTTAACACATAGGCCACTAGAATCATAAAATTTTCTAGTATTGTTGGATGTATGACATAAAATGAGTTATTATAGATTTATCTGCACAAGGATAGGTGAAATATGATGTTTTATTAATCATTGGGAATATATAATTAAAATGAAATTACAATGACTGGGTAGTTAGAATGTGTTTTCATTAACTAGAGTGAAAATTGTTTATGAAATATTGAATAATGAATTATCAAAAAGGGGAGTGGGTATATCATGTTAGGCTACTTCATTCAATAATATTATTTAAAGAAATCTATATAATATACTATTTATACAAACTCAGAACCATTAAAGAAAAAATACAAACACATAAAACATCCTTATATGATGGAAAACTAAAGTCCACTAAAACTACTTTTATTCAGAAAAAATAAATTGTTTTACAGGGGAACCAAATAGCTTTTAATCACTATTTTTTTTAATTGTTAACATTTATAGCTAGTATTGTTGAATTGAGGACTATTTTAATGGGAATCGTTGTTATATTACTATAAATTTTTTTTAATAAACACATTTTTGTATGATTAGAGAATTTTTTGAAAAAATAGAATTTAGAATGAAAATTTTTATTATTGGGATATCATGAGAGAGATGCCGGAATTCAAGTTGTTCCCAATTATGAATTAAAGTTCTTACGAAACTCTTGTCAAATTGTTTTAACATTTCATAGTGCACAATTAAACTGACTTGATAATGTGAGACACATTGGACTATATGATGTGTTTTTAGAACATGTGTTATGTGATGGTATGCCCATTATGTTTCTGGGAGATTATGGGTGGCATGTGTAATTCATGCATTATACAGACTATATTTTAAATTGGTGATGATACTAGATAAGATAAGGCCTAATTCTATTTTTGTGAGTTTTTTATTGGAATTATTCATTAGGACCCTGATGAATTTTGTTTTGGAGGAGTTCTGACCCATGGTTGATTTTCATGATATCTATTTTCGTCGATTCTTGAGGACACATATAGGAATTTTCTTATACTAGGGAGTTCACCAATGACTGATTGGGGAAGGTTTCCAACATTATGAATTGAATTCCTATGAATCATTTGAATGTGTTTACATGAATCAATACTAATTTTCATTCTAGGCATAGAGAATGATTTTAATTGCGAGAGATATTTAAAAATTTATTTTAATATTTATATTCATGGAACTTGAGTGAGGATATGTTAAGAAAATTTTATAATTAGTTTTTTTAATATCCTGTGAAACGAATACCTTGTCTTATGGTATTTCTTCTCTGGTTATATATAACATCAAAAATTACACAATTGGACTTTCATTGTTGCATTGTGATGATTGAATGATTGAATCCCTATAGTACTGATCCACATGTTCTCCTCTAATATCGATGAACTTCTATTATATATCAAGGTTCTCATGAAGAGAATATATTATCATTCATTATTTTTGTTGATCATTCATCTTTTTATTTGAATTTAATCACTATATTGTTTCTCATTGTTTAGAGGGAGTGAGAAGGAGGTGCCAAGATATAATTTATTGTGTTCAATAATTAAAAATTCTATTTTTCACTAATATCCTAAACAATAGACACCACCATGTATATATATGTCTATAGTTTAAGTTATAATATTATTTAATTCCATATCTTCCATTAAATAGTATTATAATCATTTTTATACCACATTCCACAAAATATTACTTTTATTATTTAATAATTTTTTAAAAAACAATATTATATAACTGAATTGTTAATAATATTTATCAAAGGACACTACCTTTTTCCTTTCCAAATCCTATAAAATCTATTCAAAATAGAAATAAAAATTATATTTGTATATTTAATTAATCAATCAATATTTATGATCACTAAATCCTAAATAAAATTTTCCCATGGTTAATATTTAGTCAAATAAGTCAATTCAATTATAATTTAATCACGATCACTAGACATACATAGTCTGTGACCCCATAAGATTCTTCTAATTTAAATATGGTGGGATTGGAAAAATTGCTATATTATTTTCCAAAAATGTGTCAAGGAACCGTTGAGATATAACACAATGACACAATTAGGAAAATTACATACGAATGCTCAGGGTGTAATAGAATCTCTTAGTTTTAAGATCATAGTATAATTGTTTTATAATAGTGTCACCAAACTATATTCTTGATACTTATTTCTTTGAATAACTATAATCACCCCATCGTAACACCATGTCTATAGAATTAAGGGTGATATTTTTATACCAATCAAAGCGAAGAGATATTAGTTTCCATAAATCTATGTTTGAAAAATCTTTCCTAGACTATCCATTAATTTTTTTCACTCATGATACAACCAAAATATCAAACATCACCATGATTTATTATAAACATGGTTTATGAAATACAATTATGTAAGAATCTTGTAACTTTAATTAATTATAATCCTAAAGTATAAGGACTATTATAAAATCTTGTAGTTAGGAATGCGTGATGGCACCATAACATTCAAAAATCATAATAGAGAGTATATTATCATTATAAAGAATTTTGGAAATTACTTTGTGTTTATATCATTAAATGAATACTCATATGCATTAATTTACTTCCACCAAAAAATTTGTGCACTATATGTCCCATCATAGTTTTCTATCCACCAATAGATCATTGTTTACGAATATCATCATATCGCATCAACGTTATCATCATACGAGAGAAGTGAAATGACCTTATAATTATGACATATTTGATGGGACATTATTTCATTAGGGTTATGCAGATTAATGAACAATATAAAAAAATTATTTTTATTAATATTCTGTGCATTGAATATACATGTAATTAATGTAAAAACAGTTGGTTTTTGGACACCAATCCCAACAAACTCCCAGTGTGAGCAGAGCCAACTACCATTGTATTTTAGTTAGTTATACATCACATCATAGTCATGTTTGGGATGATTTGAGACTATAATCATGTGATATAGAATTTTTTTTATAGATACCACTCATTGCAACTTCACCTCTCTGAGAAAAGTCCCTCAAGAGATGATTTATTTTAATTAAGTACTTCATATAAATATATGACCCGGTATATTTTCTGAGATCCAATAATAAATAATTATCATAGTATATTTTGATTGGTTATATACATATAGGTACCATGTGATGTAGTTGGATGAAGATGTGTGTCCATAATGCCTCTTTAGCTACATCAAAATCCATAATATACTCATAATACTCTATAAAATATTTGACCATGGACACAATTATGGTCTTTTTATCACAACACCTCTATTAGAAATGAATATTTTTCCCATTTGTGACATCATGTAATCATTATCAGTTTGGAAACTAGCATATGTATATCCTTTATTGACTAATTCCGCATATCCATTACCAAACGGGAACATATTCTTAGTAAACCACATATACATAAGGACAGTCTTGACTTCTATCCTATATTGGTCACCTTTACTCTTCTTGATATAACCATAGTTCATATAATCTATATGTGACTTCTATACTAGTACATTGAATATCATAGAAATCTATCATAATCATTAAAAGATATAAAATTATTTCAATAGTATTTATTTATTCATTTTTCTATACACACATTTTATTAGAATGTTGTATTCAATATGATTTATTCAATTATACCCTCTTGGATTTCTCCATAGTAATTCCACATAGTATCATTCCAATGTATTTCCATTAAGATAGTCTAAAAAACTATTGGTTCTATCATGTTGATCATGATCCCATGAAGGTATGTATCCTCACCAAATTCTTTCATTGTTAATAATTTATTCCACTATTCCTTAACATATTGTAAGTTAGTTATTTAATTTCCAATGAGTAATATGTAATCAACATATAATATTATTAAATTGATAGAAATACCATTGAAATTTTTATAGGAATAATGCTAAAACTAATTATATATGAAACCAAATTCACGTATAGCTTCATTAAAAAATGTACCATGACTTAGAATATTTCCTTAATGAATAAATAGATTTTTTTTAATTTCATATTTTTTAGTTATCCTTTGGGTTAAAAACCACTATGGGTTTTGTCATATAGATATCATTGTAAATAATTACATTACGAATGAATATTTATAAATCAATTTTTCAAATATTATATTCATCATAATCCACAATGAAAAGTAGAGTTCTCAGGGGTTTTTTAATTGAAACAAGCGAAAATTTTCAATCATAGTTATTTTATTGAAATTGATCGAACCCTATTGAAACTAGTCATGTATTATTAGCATTTATTTTTCCTTCCATGTATTGTTTCTTCAAGAATAAAAAATTATAACCAACATGATTTACATACACTGGAGGATCAATTAAAATCCATACATTGTTTTTGTAAATTGCATCCATTAAAAAATTGTGGGTCACATTATACTTAAGAAAATTTGGTTTCCTTACTACATTGTTATATGTTAGTGGATAATAGTTATTATTTAATAATGTGTCACCATCATCAATGATTATAAACGAATATCATTATGGTTCTTAATCTTATATTTTACTTCTACACTATAATTATTTCTAGGGAAAAAATACATCTTCTTAGAAGATTTATGTAATTTCTTCCTCTATCAAGTCATGTGTATCTAGATCATGGAATTAATATAAGTCTATATCACTCGTAGTATATAGTTTAGAGATATGATACTCTTTATAAATATTGGCCATATATGAAACAAATTTTATTATCTAAATGATTGTATATGTAGTATCTATTTATTTCATTGGGATATCATATAAAGACCCACATTGTGCCTTGGGGTGTAATCTTGTTACCGAAAAGAATCCTTAAATAATTTCAAAGGAAAACATATTTATGTAAGATAGTAAGGGTTACTTTTAATTCAATTATTTGTATGGTATACTATCTATCAACACAGTTGGAACTCAGTTTAGTACATATATTGGTGTTTGTAATAGTTATCACAAATAAATCAATATATACCTTATTGTGATATAGAAAAAATATTTTTTGGTACCTAAATGAAAATAGTAACAATCTTTTAAAACAACTATAATTCAGATATAAAATGTTAGATGGTATTCATTAATAGATAAAATAATAAATTTTCCACTATTGTACACTGAACGATCTTCCTCCCCACTGTCAATATTTTTTAATACATATTATTCCCATATATGAAAAAATATGTGAACATATTATGTTATATAAAATACTCAATTTGATGAAATAGATAGCCATAAAATGATAATAAATGAACATGAATCCTCCCTTTTTTAACGTGTGAATTTCTCCATCATGTGGCCCATTTAAAACCTTGTGAAACAAAAAAGATCATATTCCACAGCATTCCCTTTGATCATATTTTTATTGGAAGGGTGAGAAAAAGCTTTAGTCTTAATTCTATTCTCTTCCCCTTTCAAATTATTCAACATAAGGATAGAGTTGTTTTCATTATTTATATACCCATCTACACAGAAAATGAGATTAGGAGGATCTGAAAAAGAATTATCAATATATTTCATATTATAATTTATAACATAGATGGATACATTCTATGTGGGAGATGTTTGAATGAGATTAGTGACCATTTATTTACGGTGATTAAATCCAAGATCCTCAATGTTTACAGTGTATCAAATGATCTTTACAACATGAGGCCAAGGCATGGAACCCTCTAAATGAATTATCTAAATGAATTCCTTTGTAAATATCAATCTATTTCTAAAAAGCTATATCTTAGTAATGACCACAAAGGTTATCAGGCACCTCTTATAAATCCATTTTCTCATGAGATTTTATGACGTCACAAGAAATAAAAAAAAGTATAAAATAATGAATATTGACCACATTCATTAAAAAAAGTTGGACAAGGAAATCTACATAACTCACCTATTTAGTAGGTGGATCATGAATTTATGATTATTTAATTTAAGTTATCAGGTCATTGCCTAGAATAACCCGATGACATCTAAACCCCTCATGGATGTTACTAATAGTTACAATGTTATCTCTATCCAATAATGATCATAGGGATATTGTGAATGCCAATATTTCCATTTTGTTCTATACAAGAATATTAGATCATTAGTTTTTTTTAATATTATAATTATGTGAAGATAGTAAATTAATTTATTTTATTAATTCTCCAACAATTATTGAATGTCCTAACAACCATAACTACGTAACTCAAAATTTCTAGTATCTATAACATTTTATTTTCAATGTCATAAATAAATATCGAAATGTTATATATTATTAACCAGAAAACCATAACAAAATAATTAGGTAGTTAGCCTTCCAACATCAATATTAATGCACTGTAATAAATTAAATATACTTCTTGATTTTGGAATCCTAACATGGATTTCATCAAAGCATGACTCCAAATTCATATTGGATATACAATGGAGATTAAACTCAATAAAAGTTAATTTATCAATTACATGTTTTTTATAACTAAGTGGAAGAAACTTTATTAATTAACAGTGATGGATAAATAATTTACGCATAATAAAATTTATATAAATTATAATTTTTCTCATTAACTAATTTATGTATGTGATCATGGTCTATTATACAAAAAATAAATTATTACATTGATATAAATAAGTAAATAAATTACTAAATAATGAGGCTTATATAAATGTGGATTTAATTAAAATATAATAAATCAGCCTTTTACATTGGGGGATAACTCTGAGATTTTAACTTGAACTTATTTAAATCATTCCAAATGAAAACACATGTTAAACTGAGGTTTGATTCATTATGGTGCCCTCTTGAACTGCCTCTACACACCTTTTAAAAATATATTAATTTAAAATATTTATAACTCAAATATTGGTGAGGGGAACTATTTGTTTAGTTGAAGGGGAATTACAAAAATATCTATAAACAATCTTTTATTTATTAATGAAATCCATTTATTTTTAATGACAATCAAAATCCTCCTGAACATAATAGAAATAAAGTAATTTCTATAAAATAAAGAGCATAATAAATATTTTTAGATTTATTAATATTATTATTTTGACAATATAAAATATTTAAAAACCTTTTTAAAATGTCAAACACTAAATGTGAAAATCAAATTAATTAGGTATAAATTTTTAGAATTTTATTTTTATATAATTTTTTACAAATAAGCAGAAGTCTACATGACATGTAATATCTAGCTATATAGAATAATCCTCTATTGTCTGAGTGCTTAAGCCTTTTAATCAACAATAATACTTGGCATGTATATACTAGCTAGATGTCGTGAATCTACCTTTTTTGTTCCTCAGATACCAACCTAGGTTATCAGTGTGTATATAGGTGGATTACATGGTGTGTACTTGCAAACTATAGGTTGTTTTTTGTAATGGTCATGTTATCATCCAATTTTCTTAACAAATTAATTTTTTATAATCTAAGAGACTACACGACATGTGCACTCTAATTGAAAGCTTTGTTTATCTAATGTTGTTTGGGAAGTTAACATAATGTGTTTATCAGACCTAGAAATTGATGAAGTGTCTTCTTTTTACAATGAATACAATTTGTGTAAATCATAAATTCTCCAGGTTTTCAATCACATGTTGTTTGACTATGTATTATAACTACATGGATTGTGTGATTTACACTCCTAAATCATATAGACTACACAACATGTACACAAATACATAATGTGTAATTTTGTTACTATGTTCCAGGTTGGTCGATCAACCCACTGTAAAAACAACTTGTAATTTATGTGTGGTAGGTTGTATAGCCTATGTAAAGGTCAGGTTTTCTAGTATAGGATACATAGTTTATACTTATGAGTAAATTTCAGGAAACCCTATGTTTCCAAAAAAATTTGGTAGTTACTTAATGGAATCCTTGTTCATTATTCATATATTCCAACACATTTATGAATTTAAAACACTGATTGAATATAATTAATATCACCTTGATAAGATAATGAATATGAAATTAAAAAAATGAATAATATAATATAAATATTCAACCTCGATTTCAAATGGATAAAAAATAATATAAATAAATGTAAATTTAAATATAACCACTCTAATACAACATGAGGGTTTTAAGTATAATGTAATTTTATGGTAATGGTCAATATATTAATTTTTTAGTACTTCTATTCTTGTAACACCAAGTGTGAATCATTTATTTGACATTTATAATTAATTAATTTAATATCAACAGAAATTAATACATGGGCTTTGTCTAGTTGTTCATTAATTTCTCTAATCATTCAATAAGGCCCTTTCATATTTCCTTCATAATAATTTTATGATACTTCGATAAAATCTATCTAGTGTTGATCAACACATTCTCCATTAATATTCATCCAACACAAATCTATCTATTGCTGATAGTGAAAAAAATAGTTGTATTGTGGTTTTTGGTCAATTTCCCATCCTTCAGTAATGATGTAATCTCTATTGTATTTACTATTCATGAGAGGGAGTGAAAAAGAAGGATTTTAGAGATAATCCATTTTTTAAAATAATTTTAAATTACATTTTAGAGATATTCCCAAAAACGATATGTAATACTTTACTTATAGAGACTGGTTATAGGGTATAATAATATGTAATTACATGTTTTCTATTAAAAAATAATATTACATTTAATAAACCCAATCCACATAATACTAAAAAGAATAATAATAACAATATTTTATGGTGTGCTTCAAATTCATAATATTAAATATTATGGAATATACTTGTTAATTAATATGTGTCACCAAACATAGTCTTGGTCTATTAAAACACCTATATCATTTATAGAATAATGAAATAATTTGAAATTGAAAATTTTAATAGATTAATAAATATATATTATTGATAAAATTTATATAAAATTTTCAATTCGCATCAATATTAATATTTATTAAATTAGTGAAATTCAAACATAATTTAATCAAGATAACTAGAAACGCATAATATTTGGCCCTCCTGGATTTTTAAATGTGGGAAGTAGGAAAGATTTATTAAATTCTTTGATTAGATTCTAGAAATTGTTCACAGAACCCAGTATATTGAACATAATATTTGAATGAAGAAAACCAAATATGAAATATCACAACGTAATATAGTCTCGTTGTCACAATATCTCATTATGTAAGTAATATATACAAGTCACTAACCTATATTCTCGATAATAGTTTCATTAACTATCTGAAATAAACACGTTGTCACACTATGACCATAAATTTTTTTTCAATGATTCTATTCTAAAAATGATTTATTACATATGCTTCTATAATGTTAGAAGGGAAAATATCTTTCCTCAACTTATTTACTAATAGAATCTAACACATGATGCATCAATTATTTCAAAATTCAATAAGAACTATTATAATAATCATTTATGAAATGCATATATGTACGTGAGTAATTAAATTAATTAATAACAACACTAATTTCTAGGTACCCTTACACATTGTCACTAATAATAATATATGATGATAGAAAAACATGATGAATTCCTACTAATGGGCATGTACTCATAATCTCCCATATTAGAGAATACGAACAGTGAACTTGATGAAAATAACTCTAATCTTATTATGAGTACTCATACCAAATAATATAATCAATATGTGTCATGTCTTATTACATTACCCCTCTATAAGAAATTAATTAAAATATTAGAATATCACTTCGAGGATCCCATTATAGTAGGGAAGTTGTATAACCTTATCAATGCGACTTATACTCTAAGACGTTATCACATTAAAGTCATGATGAATAATGAATAATATGTAATAATATTTTTTATAAATATTCAATACATAATATATACATATAATCTAAATAAAAATAGGTGGTCTTAAGACACCAACTCTTAAAAATGTTGTTTTATAGTGTTTTATAATGGTTCTTAGTTAGGAGAGGTTTTCGGCAAAAATGAACATTTTTTGGTGAAAAATATGATATGGGACATTGGGGTTGGGTTTTTAATATCAAAATCCATTGAAATTTGTATTTTTATGGTGATGACTATATTGTATGTCATGGTGATACAACCCTCATGCAAGGGGGATCAAGGGAATGTGAGAGCGTCTATTGGATTAAAATTAGGAAATTTTGTTGACAGAGAGAAAATGGATGCCGATTAATATATATTTTTTGGTGAAACCCTATTGTTATTTAAAATATGATATTTAACATGGTCATACCACTGGAATAGAGACCTAGATGAAATGAAACGATCTGAACAAAATTGAGTCAGCGAATTTTTAGTGTTGTTTGGTATAACAGAACATGATTTCTCAATTTTCTCACTAGAGGATTCAAATGCGGAGATACATAGAAAGTTGAGTATTAAATGTTTGGTTTTTTGAGTGATCATATAATTTTTATAGGATTAGTTGTAAACGAAATACGTATTCAAGAAATTATCAAGTAGGGGAAGTTGATCACTATCATGACAGGACAAACAAAGGTGGTTAGACTATAGTTTTTTCATCATATTGGATATATTAGATCTGTTTTTGCGATTGGTTATGGATTTTAGATGGAAATATTTTTTTTCATGATAATATTTTATGTGGGAATAATAATCATTTTAACATGGAAATGAGTTGTGATATATGTTATATATATTCAACTGGTGCTCTCAGGTGTGTTGGTGTTTGATTTGTTAGGGACCATACTACTGGAGCATGTTCATATGTGATATTGCGATGATGGGGAGGAGAAAAGATTATAATTAGAATATATTTATTATGTCATATGTTGGAATGTAGCACACATAAGATGATTATTTAGAAGATGAAATCATCCTCTCGTAGGGTTGAATGGTATGTGAGAGAAAATACTTATTGATTTAAGGATAAGTATGAGAATTTTATAACTATCATATGAATTAATGAATTATGTTTGGAGTTTATCTTGAGTATAAAAATGATTACATAAGAATTAAACGTGATAAAGTTATAATGCATTTATAACCCATGTAGGAAATAATTTTTTATTGAATGCTTGATTGTGATTATTCTAGATGGGATGCATTGTGATATGATGTTTTTGATATCTAGTAATTATAAGGTCATGAAAATAATCAATGGAATTTCAATTAATGAATTTAATATATGGTTAGTTAAAAAAGTTATTCATTAGAATAAAATTATAAATGATTCATTAATATAAAATATTTATTTTAGAGTAAAAATGATGAATGGGTGGTGTCCTTGCGATTATATGTGCCACAATACAGGATAAGGTGGTCGCTGAATCAAACCAACAGCTCCCAAGTTAGACTTCTATGGGGTGGTGTTAGAAATTTTTGCCATTTAATTTTAAGAGTGAGGATCCCCAACATCCTAAATTTCACAATAACACTCTGTTTTTATGACCATGTCGTTCTCCTTCAGTCCCTTCCCATAATTTGAGAAGCTTTTTATTGGAATTTTTCTTTACATGGGAATAATAATTAATTCTATTGACCATTTTGGATCAAAACGTCAACACTATATTAATTTTACTATAAAAATTGTTAGGTTTTGGTTCTATTTATACATTGAAATGTTTGAATTGGTAGAATAAGGTGTGGAAATTACTAAACCCTCATAGTAGATTCCCCAACAAAACATCTCTCGGATGCTGCACATTGATTTAAAAAGGGTATGCAAGGACTCTTAGATTATTATGTGTTTTAATTTAAATGAAACATACTAAATGATTTCAATGGAAGCATGGGTTTATAATTTGTCTATGTATAGTTTTGGGGTTACATGATGGATTTCCTTCGCCTCATTGCTTGAAGATACAGTAAGTGTGGGACACTTTAGAAGTTAATGGTAATTGTTTATATATGAAAATTAGTTTTATAAATTAATTTTAATTATTATAATTAATTAATTAATGATGTTTATCTAATTATAGATCTCGGAGTGGATGTATAATATTTTACTAGAATGGTCAGGCCTTGGTAGTGTTGAGGGTCTAGGTTCTATAAATGGAAATTCTTCAAATGTGGTAGGTGGTTCTTTGTGCGACCCCTATGTTAATTAAATAGTCTAATATTGATTTTATATGTGGTCATTCCACCTTAATGTGGTCCATGTTTAAATTAAATGAATTTTATGTTAATTGAGAATGGTAGATAATATGTTTAATTAATTCATTAATAAAATTATATTCTAAATAAAATTATGTGTCCCCAGTCATATTTCATAAAGCATAAGGGGACATAACTAACACTGGAACTCTGTATATTAAACATCCACTGATGGAATGGGTATTATGCAACTAAATGGGGAATTGATACCCTTTAGTCAATAAGAGGGGTGAATCCATTTTTGGGAATTCTAGTGTCTTTAATTTTAAAATACTTAGTAACCTCTAGATCAAGGAACCTAATATCTAGGAATGGATGGCCTAATGGATGAATATGTCCCAACATTAAATTTTCCAAGAACCATTTGGCTTTATGATGTGACCCTAGGTTGGGTGATCATATCACTTTAAATATTTTTCTACTCAAGTGAATGAATTATAGGATAGGTGAGTTGTGTTTATGAGGGAACCACCTTATTAAAATTATGGAAATTTATGTTCTACATATTCCATTTCGATTATTATTTGAATATAGATTATCCTTTTAGGACATTATGCCTATTAAACTCATGATATATAGTTATGTGATGCAATACCACTGAGTGACATGAAATTTCATTGGTTGTGAGTTATATTTAAAAAAAATATCATTTGGGAACCATTTCATTATGTGGATCCAATAGAAACCATTCATGGTTATATTGATTTATGTTCAACAAGAGGACCATATAAAAGGTTACTATTCCTTCATGGGACCTAGGGCACCCAAATAGGCACCCCGATGGCCGATAAACCATGACAAACTTATTCTAGGCAGTGGTAGAGATAGTATAACTTTGAACGTAGAATATAAACTGAATATGTAAGCTTGATAGGATATGGGTAGTTAAGATTCTTTTTTAATTTTTTAACCATTTACTTTTATATTAGATTTCAATTATTTATTATGAATAATTTATGGATGTTGATATGTAATTCCCTGAATCTAGTATAAGGTCTTGATATGATATGATATTGATTACATGGTGGATATCTAGACATGATTACAAGGCCCCATATTATGATCTTTGTATTATGTGATCCTATTGATTAAAAGAGGTGATTAATTGGATCCCTAAGTGGATAAACATATGATATGATGAGGGGAATATGTATTCTAGTATGTGATTTCAGGGTCCTTTCATTTGGTATCATGAAAAATTACAAGGACATTAAGACTATTAGTTAGTTCCCTAGAACCAACTTAAACACTAATTATCAATTACCATATCTTGTATACAGTGAGTAATTAATTATTTATACATACTATAACTATGTTGATATTTATGTATCCACTATTTCTATGGAAATTTCTTTATAATACCTATTTTTACATATTGTTCAAATATATTCCAAGGTTTAATGAGAAACATGAGGTACAATGACATTATTTTTAAACAAATATTATATGGTCTAGATACTTCATAAAAAATGAAAAAAGATTGTATCGAACTATTAGGTGTTGAAGGACCATCTGCATTGAGAGTATGTTTCATTAATTTTTCAATTAGTGGTCTTTAGTAGATTTGAACATGAAGACTGGTCCTCTAATAGAAACATCACTTGATTCAGGTTTCATTGGTAGTTCCTATCAATAAGAACATGTAATTGTATTTTGACCTAAATTTATTAAATCCATATACTATTTTATCACATGTTTTGATGCTAGGAAAATAATATTGTAATGAGTCCGTAGTGAGGTAGCCTGCATTGGATGATTCATTGGTTGTATGATATTGATTGAATAATTAGTATGAAAATTTTCAAATTATAAAGGAAATAATATCTCATGACTATGTTTTCAAGATAACAATACCACAACTAATTACATTTCCATTTTTAGATTACGCTAAGTCCTTACAATTATGTTAATGAATAAGAAATCATGTAATTATGAAATCATGAATTGTGAGTCTTGCGTTATGAGATATCTCAATTAAAATATTTTATATTACATGGAATAATTCTTTAGGAAAGAATGTAATTGTAATGAATACACATTTTATCATTTGGATCTATTATGGGCATCTAAATCTTCTTTATGATTGTGAGTATTGTTCACTACTATAATTTTAAGGGAATATAAGGTCACACACTAAGCATATTCAATGTTATGGCCTAATTTGATGAATAAGATTATATTACATGGTGAGTACAGCCACATGTTCATCGAATTGTCCATGAATATATGATATCCATAAAATAATAAATTCATATAGTTGATTTTCAGAGTAATTAATAATTAATTAAATTGTTAGAGGTCTTTTAATGTATTAATGTAATGTCATGAAAAAAGATGGTAGGAATTAAAATTATTTTAATATTCATTGATTATTTTATATTTTTTTGATTGATGAGTCATGTAAATTCATCAATTTAATAAAGTAATATAATTTTATTATATTAAAAGTAAGTGATAAAAATATAAACTATATGATTGAGTCTGTAAACGAGACATAATATATTTTTTATAGTGGGTGAGAAATATATTGGGGATAAGATCCACTTTCTAGTATTTAAATCCCTATGATAAAAAGATGAATGACCTCTCATGTAATGTACTAGTCATTTCATGATGGATTATATACACTCCCTCATCTCCCTCTCAATCATGATATATATTATCTTAATTTATGAGTTTGATCACGGTTCAGCTTCACTAATCGATGAATATATATAGTTTTGATTCCTAGGATGTTAGAGGAATATTTGGATATCCATGAAATCACAAATATTTCAAGGATCAACACCCTTATATAGTCTTAATTTTTTTTTAAAAAGAAGATATTTATAAAAATTAAAAAATTATAGATTTTTTTAAGATCTTGATTGACACACATCACCATGTTTTAACGAACTGAGAAATACTATTAATATTAAATTTCAAACATGGTCATTATAAAAATGAATATATACATTGAGGAAATAATATTAATTAACACATAAAAAATATTAATTATATTTTTTGTTATATAAATAATTTATATGTAGAAAAAATTAATTAATTTTCACTAGATTATTTATATTTTTAAAAAATTCTATTTTTTCAAAAAAAAATATTTTGAAGAACAATAAAGAAAATTAGAAAAGTTTAGTAAATTAATTTTATAAAATAAAAATCATTTTTGAAACCATTATATTAATATTATATAATTTTTATTTTCTTGGATTTCTCTGAAAAGAATTAATTATTTAATGAATTTTGAAAAATACAGAATATAATTTAGAATTTTCATTTGTTTTAAATATTTTAAAGACATAAAGAAAATTTTAAGATGGTTTTAGAAGTTATATTTGTTACAAAACAAATATGAATCCAATTTGGATAATTTTAATCATTTTCATACTGAATTTTGTTATAAAATCATGGTAAATTTTGTAATTTTTTCTCATCCCAAAAATATTTCTCATAGCGTATAAGGGATTAATATTAATATAAATTATTACATTTTGGTAAATGGAAATTTGAAAAATGGATTTCAGAATTTTATTCATCATAATTTATATAATATAATAATTTCAACAAAAATTTTGACCATATTTAACATAAAAATTAAAAAAAACTCAATTATCATCATTAATTTAACTAAGGGATTACTAAGGGGTTTATACAAAAAATATCTGAATTAAAATTAATATAACACTTGTAAAAATCTTATTCTATGGCTATATATAAATATTATCCTTCCATATTTCGAATATATGGTCATTTTAGAGCTTTTCCCTTTTTCAATTCTTTATTAATTTGGATTATTTTTAAAAATTTCCAACTATTTTCCAAGCGGGATCATTTCCCACCACTATTAGTGGTATCCACCATTGTACACATATTCACACATATCAAGGGATATAGTTTAGAAAAAACTCCAAATAATCCCACCTCAAAATAATTATCCATGATTGAGAGACTATTTTTCTCCAAAGAGACCATCACTATGGTCTTCAATAAGATATCCTTATGAGCTTCTTCTAAGTGAAGGTAATTGTTTTCTCTAACTTCATTTTTTTTTAATTTTTATTTTACCACCAAAAAATAACAAGTAAAACTTAAAATATAATAATATATTTATATATTATTATCCTAATGTAAGAACCAATATCCATCTCAACATGCATCAAAGGGAAAACAAAATTATCTATCATGTGTACAATGAGATACCACATAATGAAAAAAATGAATTCTTTGTTATTAATTACCATTCGAGGATGTGTGTAATGATTTATTCGACATATTTATATAATATTTATGATACTAACATAATTATATGTTTTTTATATCATTTATACCTTCTAACATTCATTTATTTGGGGGATACCATAATGTCATTCATGTGTTCGGTAAACTACCGCCATGTGAAGCATTGAGAATCCTTTTTTATTAAAAATTCCATTAAAGCTATGAAGGATATATTTTTTTGAATAAACAATTTATATATGAAATAATAATGATTTAATAATGTTAATATATATTTAACCATTCATTCTATCTATTTTTTTGAGAAATTAGAAGCAACATTCTAGACTATGTATAACCTACCATCCAATTGAATGGTGACTATAATTTTAAATCCATAAATTTAATGGATTTATCTAAAAAATATAATGAAAATATAATTTAAATATATCATTTCTCAAATTCTATATATTATTTATCCATGCTCAAATTAAAAAGAAAAAATGTAACAAATCTAGTCATACATGAAAAACACAGTTATTTCCTAAAATTTGAGTTCAACGTAGAATTGTTAATAAATGGGTATTATAAATTATTAGAAAATCATATATGGATATATATATATTAATTTTATGTAACATATTTAATTAACTTATATTTATTTTTACATTATATTTGTACTTATATGAAATAAAATGAGACTTATGGTATGGAATTTCCATCTCACATTTAACTTCTACGAGACACATTCTATATTCACGACCTATTTATTTTATATGTTGTATAAAAAAACATTAATTTATTTTTTTATTTTAACAAAAGTAATTATTTATATTTAGATATCCTTCTTTGGGATCTAAATTTGATGAGGATTACACATACACTGTTATGTAACTTATAAGGGATTTGATAACTATATTTTCATTTATTAGGTTGTATGACATCTTAAATAATTATGTATGAAATGAATTTTATTTCATTATATTGTATCTAATTTTTTTTATATTTGTAGAAATTAGTTATACATAATCAACCAATTAACTAACTCTCACCTCAATTATGTGAAAACATAAGGAATATTTTTCTCAATATCGATTCATTGAGACACATGTTATGTTATAAACCTATATTTTTTATGTAGTTTATATATATAACCATTGACATGTAACGAAATGAAATTATTTAGTATCATTGTATGTTCTGTTTAATGAAATTTTATTCCTTTATATGGCTTCATATTAATTTTTATCAAAGTGTAAGAGATCTGATGTAACAATCTCATCATTTATCAAGCTTATTTTTTATTATTTTTCTATTAAAAAAATATAATGATACATCTCTTATGTAATTGATTAATTTTCTTATACTCTTTTTAGGTCATTACAATACATGTTTTCCTTTCATTTTCACCTCTTTGTGTTCTAAATATTTCAAAATTATCATATCAGGAGAAAATAAATTTAATTCTCTCTTTGGATGAAAATCCATTTCCTTATAAAACACTGTTTTCTAAAAATGCTTTCAATTTATGGAAACATTCATAAATGTTTTATTAAAAAAACTTTTTATATATACATTAACCTTTTGAAATATTTTTTATGGATTCTTAAAGTCATTATTTAAATATTTTTTTTATTTTACCAAAAATTTTAATGTAATTTTTATTGTAAAATCTACCATATGAAAATAATTTATATCCATCATTTTCTTTGATGCTTAACTTATATGTTTACAATGTTAATTACAATAAAATTATTGTGAAAATTTTTTATGTTTTGAAATGATTTTATAAAATGTGGAATGAATATTTTCATGATAAAACATTTTAAATGGTTTCTAAATATTATTTTAAAGAATTTAATTTATATTTTTAGAGAAATGGATTTAAAAATTATTTCATCAATTTTTAGATTTATAATTTTTTTAACAGAATATTATCTTCCTTACAAAATGTTCCATGTGATTTATAATTTAAATTAATTGTGTTCGTTATGATGGAATCTATTGATTTAACTTATGATTTATAGGGGTTAAAAATACCATTATTACTGTCTATATGAATGGATTATAATGAAAAGATGTTATTATAACCCATTTCAATTCCATATGTTATATGATGATATAATTGTTTTGAAATCTGATTATTCTTTCCATTTCTTATGTAATGATATAATGATTAAATTATTATAAAACCAAACTCTATTCTATGGTATTTGATTTGATGAAATTTATTTTAAAATAATTTCATTTCATAGAATATGATGATGTGAATGCTTTGTGATTATATGGATGAAATATGTAAAATTGTACTATTGTGTAGGGTGGGTCCTATATCTACCACTAATTCATTGAGTAAAGATTAATATCTTGTGAGAAATGAATTAATGGAATGGGGATTGAACCCATTTCAATAAGGGACCATTTTGGCTATGATGGTCTTCAGGGTGAATATTGGTAAATTTGATGGTTTGGGGAGTGAACCCATCCCACTATGGAAGCCATGATAGTAATACATGACTACTATGGATATGATTTTCAATACTTATGTGTATGTGAAAAATATATGTCATATTTTTATGATATTCATCCATGGATTGTGTCCATTGATTACTCTTTAATACCAAAATTATGAGATTCCATGAATTGTTTCATGTCTCAAGAGTATAATCCTTGATATGTATGTTATTATTTTCATATGTAAATATCATATTCTAATTCATTAACTCTAATTTAATTATTATGTGATCATTTATATCTCACATTCAAACCCTTATCGGGTGTCTGAGATCACCATTTCTTCGGTTTTCATTCCCCAGGTTATTATGAATGTTTAAATAGTTTATGTTTTTGTAGAGTAGAAAAGGAGAAGATCATCATAGAATATGATGATGATTGTTCACCCAAATAGTAGATTCTGTTCATAGTCTCTAAGGATAGTAAACTATTATGGTCTGTAGTCACATATTTTTTTAATGAATTGAATATTCATAAAAAATGGAACAATATTTATATATGGAAGATCAGGCTCACTATAGTTGTTATTAGAGGGAAGGTTTAGTTGAACTGTAGAAAAACGAATTGAAATATATTAGTTATAACTCTGAGGATATATAGAAGGATAAGTCTAAGGATAATTAAATGAATTGGAAAATGTCCTTGTGTTTTATAATAGGATATAGTGAGTGGTTTAAAATAAATTACATAGCATTTGGATACTACAATTGGATGAATCTCATGTACCATGGAGTAGTTTCTCTTAAATGGGTGTATTTATATATACTTGATAAACACATGGTTCCCCATAATGTTCCTTACAACATGATTGGTTTGAAAATCTAGAAGGATATGATACGGAAATTAAAAAAATCATTATGAACCATCATGATGGATTTAAATAGATTTTATATATGAATTCCCTAGGATAAATAATATTTCATTTATTTAAAATCATATATCATGATATAGATATCCAATGTCGTATTCTTCATTATATTGTTTTTTCACACAATGATTATTATTTCACATATAATTCATTTTGGCTATTTTCAATAGAGAGAGGCAAAAAGGATCATGTCAATACTCAATCTAATGCACAATTTCGTGGCTATGAGAAACAATAATTGATTATTACATTAGACATTGATATTATAATTATTCTTAATTAGGAACCATATAATATCATTAACAATTTATATTTATTTGATATTCCTAATGTTTGAAATAAGTGGAATTTTATGACAAATAAATGTTAATATGGTAATGAAGATAGAGGGAAAATATTCAACATCTTAAACATCAGGAAGCTGGGAATAGAAACATTTAATAATATCTCAAACTGAAAACAATATCATATCTATGTGGAAAATAATGTTATAGAGTGAAAAATAGTTATGGGGTTAAATATCTTATATGTGGGAAAATGGGAATTGTACAACACAATGAACTGACCCCAAAAATTATCTTCTAGACCTCGAAAGGTCATATTCTATGTTAATACATAATGTGATAGGATTGAAGTGTGTATGTATTAAAATTAATGAATTCTGTCGTGAAATATTTTTAGTATTGGTAATTTAGTAATGAGAGTCAGAAAACATCAATGAATTTTGTTATATTTTGAAGAATATATCTCTTCATGTGAGATTCACATAATATTTATGCATACCATTATGGTCATATGATTTTACGTTTGATAATAGTTTTAAATTCATTAAAAACATTATCGGGTTTTATTTGATGTGAATATGTCAATATTAAGGATATTTTAAGAGTCATTTATGGAAATAAAACTCTATGGTTATGAATAAATTTTAAGGAAAATTTATTTAAAGAGTAATTCCATTAAAATTTATAAATAAATGATTAAAGTTATTAGTAACCTTAACGGTAAATATTATATTTAATGTTGATGTAATTGTGGGTTGTAGTTGATAACATAATGAAGTAAGATCACTTCATACCAGAAAAGTTAGTCATAGGTAGGCCCCTAAATATTTATTAAAGAAAAAGAAAAGTATAGCAAGCATGTACAACAAGTCAAAAAACTGATTACATATTATAAACATCATACCCTTCACAACCCCCATGAGAGCCTCCTTCCATAGTGGCGATATCCCATTCTAGGATTTCATAATGTTTTAGGATCTTGGCATACTTCCTTCTAAGGTTCAAATTTTCAAAAGATATCAAGTCTTTCAGAGATTTTTTGAAAGAGGACCTAGTGGATAGTGGCTATGGAAAATCAAATTACTCCTTCCTCATCTTTCTGCTTGTTGTGATGGAAACCTCCTTTCCAGACTTCCTCTTCCCATCCTTCAGAACCTCACAATAGGAAGGCCTAACCATCACACTTTGGTTTTCTTTGTCACTATCCAAGATGTCCCCCCAATTTTTTGTTACCAGGCCATCATGAAAACCATCATCCACCCCCAAGGCCAATTCATTTTTCCTGTTACAGTCAATCACAGGAAAGCATTGCAGTTACCCTTCAATCACATGGCTAACATTCACCTATTTCACATCATAAACTAAAACAAGATGCATAGAGTTTCCTTCCTCCATTGAAGGACCCACTATCAAATTATATACCTCTTCAGTCTGCCCTTCAATCCCTTGGTTTTCATCCACATCCTTCACTACATCATCAAAAACACACTTCATTGTGTTACTTTATTTGATTGAATCAGCCACCTCCACGTGGCATAATTCCTTGGGCTCTAATACTTGGAACCGATTATGAAGTATCAACAGTACTATATAAAGCTACATGTTATGGCTGAACCTTATACCACTCACTATTAAGAAATGGAGTGGCATATATGATTGTCCCACGACCTCCCGAATTCGAAAGCACCCCCCCATCCTTTGGACCAGAAATGTTATACCTAGCACCTACAACACACCGCTTGATTATACTATCCCCACACCCACCATTATCAACTCACCCACCTTCAGGATGTGCCACTACAGAATCCTGCCTAGTTCCACCTCCAGAAGAAGCAGCATCCACATGACTCACACCAACTATGAGGTCCTACTTCAGTCTGTCAAACACCATAGAAACATATGGGTTTCCTAAGGCCAAACCACCCACAACATTTATAGTATTTGCAACATAAACAATCTTCTATCCCTGACCAGTATCCATACCATTTCTTTTCACTGGAACTGAGAAGGTTCCACTGTGACATTGATCATCTTGGTGACCTAGATGATTACACCTAGGATAGTAATCAACCAAGGATTCAAAGATCACTGCTTGCTTCCAGCAAAACTCCTCACCAACTGTAATCTATATCCATTCAACTGGATCCTTTGAATCACCCACCTCAACACAGATTTGTTGATTAACATGGTGACTAACTAACAAAGTGTGTTCATCAGTGCTGAGAAAATTCCCCACCAGATTCCCTAACATATTTATAATCGCTTGATTCTGAAAGGGAAAAGGTATGTGGGTAAAGCTTACCAAGGTCTAAATAGAGGGTGAGTCCTGGGTCATGCAAAGATCAAAAGTCCATCGGAAAAGAAAGAACCCGCATCCACTACAGCATCGAGGAGATCTCAGCCAACTACAAATTAAATCTTCCTCCGAGGAAAATCGTATCATGATATGATTCTTATCAATCAAACCCACCACTGCAGGATCCTGTAGGTCCCAATTACTATACAAAAATCCGTCAAAATCATCTGGTGAAGGTCGTCAGTGATTGAATTGAGCCACAAGGGTCATAATCAGGAAACTCAAATCCTCATAGAACTCCGATATTGAGATCGTATGTTGAGGGTCCACATGATGCAATTATGGAACCTTCGAACTTAATGAAATTGACAAAAATTCAGGAAGAAATCTAGGTTTAGAGAAAGGTACAAAAGCTGCCCGTGGAGTAGAAGGTCAAGGAATAACCTCTGCCACCCTCCCACCATCAGGAAGGGGGGGATCTATGAGAGAGGATTTAAATCTCAATATTATTTGTAGAATATACATTAATGATGTTTTGTGGTTTACTAGAGAACAACATACAATTTATATCGAATCGAGATTCGATAATTTCCTTGAGGTTTTGGTGAAGTATATATAAATATCTGGATACAATGTTGAAGTTCATAATTACATATCATCGACAAAGAAATGGTAATTTTTTGTTCGAAATTGAAACTATAGAGTATGTTCTTTGATTTAGTTTTGTAGATTTAAATTGGTCTTGGGATTAACACATCCCTCAAGTTGAGTTTTCATGCAACAATATATTTCAATAAAGCATTATGTTGGCTAATTATGAATACCATTATGAATTTAATTGTAGAACTATCGTGTAATGAACTAATAATTCCAAAAGATTGAAATTGTGACCAAAGAAATACGAAGAGATAGGAGAGAAGGTTTGAGTGAATCAATAACACATAATGAAAAACAAAAATTTACCTAAAATAATATGCATATAATCAGATATGTGATCTAGAGTTTTATGTTTTTTAGAATTTATTTCATTTAATTTATCAATGGTAGAAATAAGGGAAAACTAAACAATGGTATATTGACCACTTTGTAATATTTGATCATATCAGGATAGTAGCTTATCATTTTCTATTCCACCAAACCTCTCTAAGGTTCATGATGTATTCCATGTACCACTCCTATGGAGGAATATACGTAACACATCACATGTAATAACCTCAATGGTTCTTTTACTAGTAATTTTTATTCGTTATAGAGAATAACTATTTTAGATTATGGAGTATATATTGATGTTATATAAATCATGACCACTGACATTATCAAATAATTAAGGAAACACCATAAATATAAGGAATATACATGGAGACTTGAGGATATGATTAGGTAGAAGAATCCTCACTACATGTTACTAATGTGTAAATATTTAAGGGTGAAAATAATTTTAATGGGAGCATAAAAAAATTACAACATTCTAGGATTTTATTGAATTTAGTTGATAGCTTCTATTACAGGAAACACATGGTTTTAGAAAATCACTACGAACAATGAATATTATTATTCAAACACGACCTATATTTCAATTATTTTAAAATTTAATGAAAAAATTAAAATTAAAAAATATAATATATATTTATTTTATATATATTAAACATATTGATATAAAATCAATGATTTTTGGTAATGTCTTTAAATGTTTAAAAATACTATTTTCTAAAAAAAATGTTTTTAAATTACTTGTGTGAACTATAATTTAAATTAAATTTGACACTTTCATAAAATTAATTTGATGAAGAAAAGGTAAATTTTAAGAAACAAAATGTTAAAATTATTATAGGGTAAATTTTTGGAACATTTCTTAAAAGATTAATTTCTTGATGTATAGCAAACATATTGTTTTAATTAAGAATTATAATTTATTTATAAGTATATTATTAACAAAAAAATAAGGTTTTTTTAAAAGTTAATATTGTTCAATTATATTTATATTCATAAAATATAGTTTATGTTAAACGTTTATATTTTGAATTTTGATATACAATCATTTAAACATTTGAATGTTTTCCTATTCTAACTATTACGTTTTCATTGCATATATGAGATTGATTTTAAATTAATATTATCCACTTTTGTAAATTGAATCTGAAAATTGTAATTCCGTGTTTGGAATTAGAATAAATTATATAATGAAAAAATTTAAACATTATTTTTTCTAATAATTAATAGTGAAATAAATTAAAAATCAATTACCAATATTCATGTAACAATGGGTTTACTGAGGTGTTAAATATTGAATATAAGGGTTAAAATGAATGTGAAACCTATAAAATTAATATTATATTGTCATATTTGAATCTTCTATTTTACTAGATTGATTATATTTTAATTATTATTCATTTTTCATAGTAATTTCATTAATACTTTTGATTCATTTGTAAAATTTCCATGTAGTTTCCAGGTCATTTTATTTCCCCAAAATATAAAAGGCCACCACCCCCATTCCCTTCATCACACCCCTAAGGAAATATATTTTTTGAAAAAAACATAACAAAATCCCGCCACATCATCATTATATTAGTTATAAAGCAATTGGTCCTCCACGAAGGGAAATATTAGGGCCCTTAAAAGTAGATAAAAGGGAGATTCTTCTAAGTGAATGTAAAAGTCTTCACTAAGATCTGTCTTATTCATTATATTTTCAACATCCAATAATGTCATAACAAAAATATTATAAAAAAAAGTATAGCTTACAAAATTGGTTCAAAATGGTTTAATGAAATATCCTATACACATCAAAATTCATGGTAATGAAAAAAATTATTGAACGTGTGTATGAAAAAATACATCCTCATTAACTAAAATGCCTTTTTCTATCTCCACATTAAATGTTACAATATAATGAGGGGAATAACATATTTATATTATATTTATTACATAAATATAGTTTTTTAAATTTTTTATCTCATATAATTTCATAATTTCCATTCATTGATGGATTTGATAACTTCAATCGTTTGTAAGGTGGAATATCTATCATTCTTTCAATACAATGTAAAAATTGAATCAACATTCATGAATACATATAGAATACCATCTACATAAATATAGTATCTCATTTTCTATCAATAAATATTTTGGATTAATAAAAAATTGAATATATATTATTTTCATATCATAGATTAGAATTTTAATTTTGTTGAACCATTATCAAATTAATAGGACGAAAACAAAAAATCAAAACTCACATGAAAAAAATAGTTATTATAGGAAACATGACATTAACATGGAATTATTAATAAATAGACAATTAAAGGTCATAGAAAAGAATATATGGTATGAAATATAAATATATAATATGCATAATAAAAATATGTATATTATAATGTATTTTTGAACACGTACGATGGAAGTTGTGACATACGGTAAGGGATTCAAATCTCATTTTTTAAATCTTTGAGACACATTAAATTTTAAACACTTATATATTTTATGTCATGTATATAATTCCCATGATATTATTTAGTTATTTATACCCAATAAATTATTTGAATTTTCATATCCTTTTTTAGATTTCTCATTCATGTTGTTTAAGGCTTGATGGTACCCACGAAATAATTGATATCTTAACTCAATTTATATTCAATAATTTATACATATGATTTATTGATTTAATTATAAGATGATTAGGGGATAAGATTTCTTTTGTTTCCTAATGTTTTATTTCTACAATCTATTGGCAGATCTTCAATTTTTATACATAATCTCTCCATTGAATGACTCTCACCTCAATGAATTATCATTGTAGGGGATATTTGTCTCAATTTTCATTCATTGAGGCATTTGTAACATTGTGAAGTTATATTAATTTATGATATTGAAATAAATCACATTTTACATATTATATCATGAATTTATTTAGTTTCATGATATTTTATGTTTTTTTAATGTTATTATTTCTCGTGGAATAGAGTTAAAAGTTTCCAAATTTATGAAGATTTTATTTTACAATATCATATTTAACCGAATTATTTATGATAATATTTGAAATGGTGAAATATTATGATCCATATATCATGAAACTCATCAATTTTATAATTCATTGGTTATTTCATTAGAATACATGTGTCCCCATTATTTCATCACATAATTTAATCAAGAGTCCAAATAATGTTTTTTAATTGTGTTATTTTTACCATCAATCAAACTTGTTTTTATTTTAAAGAAAATATTTTCTAAAAAATATAAAAAATGATTTCAAAATTATTAAGTTTATATATTAATGAAATTTTCATAAATTATTGACTTTAAAAATAATGGGAAATATCATATTGTTATCCAAAAGATGCTCGTTTGGCTTTTTGTGCTGGATTTTCCATTTTTTGCAATGGAACATTTGAGATTGAATCATATAAAAATGATTTTTTTAGGGAGATTATAAAAAAAATATCACAATTCTAGTTATTGTTGATGGAACATCGCAAATAAAAAATAATTATGTATTATGAATTATACATCAAAAATAATACCAATATTTTTTAAAAAAACTATCAATTATGAAAAGTACATTGTAATTGATATTATTTGTAAGGAATTATCAGTCTTTCAAAAATAATAATATTATAGAAAAATAGAAAAATTATAAGCATATAATTTTCTTTATGTAAATAATAAAATATATAAAAATTAAAAATTTAGAAATTGATTAAAATAAATTAAAACAAACATAAATGTAATTAATAAATTCTAATATAAAATGTTTTTGACACTAACTTCAAATAAACACATAAAAATAATAAATACTAAAATGATTTTAGATGTACGAGGTTCAATTGAAGGATCAGGGAGATGAAACATCACACCAACTACAATTGAATGGCATCATAAATAAACCATCATTTTCTTATCTCTCCTATATTTTGTACTCAGGTTCCTCCATATATCGTTATGAATCCATTGTATCTTCTAATATTATGCTCTCAACATATCCAAATACTATGTTGTAGATAGTTATGATCACTATATATGAGATCCGTTTTGGTTGACCGATAACATCACATATCTACGATAATAACTCATATGTGTTAGTCGTGAAATAATACAAATCACTTGACCCATCACGACAAAATTCAATGTTTCATATATCCAAGACCCTTCATTAAAATCAAAAAACACTTTGGAATCTACATCACACTCTATGAAACAACCCAAGCTTCTGTATTACATTTTCCTTTGAATAATGAAATAGCTTTCTATGTATGCATCTTGGAAATTTAGCACACCACGACAAAACAAATTAGCCGTTATGAATAACAATACCCACATTTTGAGATTTTATAAATTATATTTTTTAAAATCGATTTTATTTTTGGGTTCAGAATATCTAAATATTCTTTGGGATAACTTTTTGTATTTTTCAGATTACATTGAATTTTTTATTAATATTTAAAAACAAAACGTTATAGTTTAAAACAGATTTTTTATTTGAAAAATAATTTATTTTATTTAAATAAATTTTAAGTCAAAATATATTACTGATACCTAAATAAGTTCTATATAATTCATTGGAGTCATTTTATAAATATATTTGATGTATAAAATTTTATTTAACTTTTTACAGTCTTTTAGCCAACATCTAGGCACATTTACAAATTTTAAAAAAACGTAATTTTACCGCTTTTTGGAATTGAATTTCAAAAATTTGAGACACATAGTTGACATCAGTAATTAAAATTTTGTTCAATAAGGTGAAAATATTTTTTTGGTGAATAGAAACTTTTGACATTTATTTACCATATTAAATAATAAATAGGGCAATGAAAGTTAAAAAATTATATTATAATTACATAACACATGTCCTAATTCTATTGGATACATGTATTTTGACTAAATTCAACTTTAGGAATAAAATAGGATCGTTTTGGTCCATTTGGAGAAGATTGAGGAATTTATTATTATTTTTTTAAGAAGATTTAAAAGTGTCTAATTCAATGTTTAATAATTAAATAATTTTTAATATAAGATTAAACATAAGATAAAGTAGACTATAAATATTAATTAAAAATATAAAATGATTTCCTAAATAATGGTATTTTATTAATTGGTTATAGATATTATATAATTAAATTTATTTATGACACAATAACAATTCACTAATTACCATATCATTGAATGATTTAAAAATTGATATTATAAATATTAATATAATTGTGAATTTAGACTTCTGATGAATTATAATAATTTTATAGGTTAATATAGCTTGGTAGGGTTGATTAAATAAATATTTTTTATAGTGATAACATTGTTATGACTTCCACAGAAACGAAATACCAAAATGTGTCAAAATTGACATAATTATGTATTTTTTAAAAAATATTATATTAATAATTGATATAATATTCCTAAATATTTAAGGAATGTCTAAAAGGATTAGATAAGGATAAATATATCAATTATTAACCACTTAGGGTTTACCTGGATATTTATAGTATCTTTATTAACAATTTATCATAATAATACAAGAATACATGGTATAAGTAAAACTACTCAACTAAGAGTTAAATATAAAAGAAAAGGTTAATATTTTAACCTAAACATGTCTGAAAACTATTAGTTGAGAATTTTATGACCCATTCACACCTTTTACTCAAAATAAATACTTCTGGATAAATTTTAAACCTAATAAAATTGGATAATAAAAATATATTTCAAGTATTTCCTAAAGTGACCCTCACCTATCTTATAAAAGGGAACTTCCACTTATCCAAAAAACAATCTTCCAAAGAAATTTGAATTGGGCCACCCATGGAAAAATATCCTCCTAAATACCGTCAATTTTACATAGAGGCCTTACTTATATAAAAAATCCAAACTATGTATCCCTTTTGATCATCTCAAAAGGAAACACCTGAAGAAGATGTAATAATTTCCCCACATCTTTCCAAGTACTTTTCTTCTTCCAATTCCTATTTCGTTTTTGTTTCAATAACAAATAAATTAATCCAGTAACTTATATATACTATGATTTTTTTTATAAATATGGTACAACCATATTCATTATTCAATCCATCATATGAATGACAAGTCACAATACGTGCTTACGTACGGATGACCGTCTCCAAGTAGTGGTGTAATTTGGTATTCAAACAATTCATTATTTGGATGGGTATAATAATGAGAATAACTGATTAAAATAATAAATATAACATTTTAATTATTCTTTATATATGATACACCATCCAATAACATACGATATCACAATCAATATAATGATATTCTCGCTCATGCATATGTACAGATTACCATCTCCGTGAACACGATGAAATTCATTCCCCATCATAACCATTCAAAAATAATTTTCAATTTATTACTAAAAATAATGATTAAGAATGTAATATCATTAAGGATATGAATCAAATAAAACATATCTAAAACAATCATGGCTTACGTAACCAAGCATATAAGGGGAAATAAATCATTTAACACCTGAAATGATGATAATAATAAAATATTATTAACAATGAAATATTAGAAGATCATGTATGTTATCATATATATTTATGTGGTTCTTGAATAATTTACTAAAAAATATTTAACAATTATAAAGGAGGTTAATGTACCCATGATCAAGTAAAAGTACTTGCTAAGGGTAAATTCTACAATATCTTCATTACTAGAGGTTGTTTATATGTGAGTATCTACTGGGACCTCTTTATTATCCACATCCATGTTACGTAAAAATGAATTTTAAAACATTTTTACTATTTCCAAGACTTTGGGATAAATTCATTTATACTATTTTTTGAGTTTTTATAAGTTATTTATAAATATATCATTCTACTGTTTTCCAAATAAGATCATTTACGCCCTTTTCAACAAAATTATAAAAAGAATGTTTTTATCTTATTTGGAGAGTGTTGCTATATTCCCTTGTTATAACCCCATTGAAGCCTCCCTTAAAAAATTATAAGAATATTTTTAATAAAAATGCTTTCTTATAAAATTTCATGACTTTTAAATGATTTAAAAATACAAAGAGATATTTCTCTCAAATAGTTTTGATTTCATCTATGTCAACATCCTTTGTTGGATTTTATTATTGTTTGAAGTTGATTAATTCTGATACAATATTCCATATTGTGTTGAAGGTTTTTGTGATATTTTAGACTGTGATTGTGGTATTTTTATATCATTAATGGTTTATGGTTAATGTTTTTAAATTTCGTATGCTAGTTTTAAAACGATTGTTTATGTCATGTATCAAAATATTCATATGAGGAATGCATTGGACATAGTATGTGATGGGTGGAGCCTACTATAACTCCTCAATGCATCAGTATGTCTCATGAGACACAAAAGTATCTTGATATAAGGCCTTGACAAAATCTTTTTTGTAGTCTTGGCATGACACCTTGACTATGTGGTTATTGTGTTCGACATTATTCATTCCATCAATATGAAATTGGATATTGATATTTCATGTGATTATTCGACTAGTCGAATATCCATGTGAATAACTGAAAGGGATTATTTGATTTATATTTTCCATATTATGCTGAATATTATGTTTAAAAGGATTATGTTTTAGTCTTATACATTGTCTTAAATGTTTATTCTTATTTATGAAAGTTTCCACTATATTGTTATCTTTAATAAACATCTGAGCTCAACCCTTTCATTGTTCTATGATTCATAGGATGTGAATAGTATATTATAACTAACCTATAGGGATATTCTAAGAGTTATTAATGTGTTCAAAAGAGACAAAATGTTGTTGTTTTTCATTTCATAATGTAAAGTAAATCTTATGTATGTTTCAAGTAGTTCCAAGGCTACAAAACTAATTAGTCATTCAGGATTTTATCCCTTGTGATCATGCCAAGGTTTTGTAATACTGCACTTACTCTGGGTAACTAGGTTTAGGGCACTATAGTTGGTATTAGAGGATTTTAGTGAAAACCATTGAAGCTACATTTAGAAACACTATGATTATATAACATTATCCTATGATATACTATGAGGATTAGTATGGAATAACATCCTAGAAATTTGGTAATTTAAGGATTTTGTGTATCTTCCATGTAATCCATCCCTGTCGAGAAATGATCAGGTAGTGGCAGTTCTAGCATAGATTTACCTAGGAGGGAAAACTATGAAAAGGAGCTCTAGGCTTGACCTAGGGTATCCTGTTACAAAACAACAGGCCTTGCTTCACCCTTGGTTACAACACATCCCGGGGATATGCTTAGTATAATTCACATTTTTAATATAAACCATTATGTTGGATGTATGAGTATATAAATCCTCAAAAGAAACATTTTTATGATTATGGATTAAATCCATACACTGTTCAATTTATGACATGTGTTTTACATGTTTGGAATTATGTATTCTGATTCATAAACTAATATAGTATATGTTATTGTATATATTTTTCACCTAGTTGAATGAATATAAATTGTACCAATGCACGTAATCCATTTAGGGATTTCCCTCTTAATCAGGATAATTACTAGGGAAATGGTGATGCAACTGGTCATGATAAACTTATCACTATACTGGGAACACTCACTAATGTTATGAACAACAACATTACCTGTATGGAGCACCCTAATCCACAATGAGAATGATCAATATTAGACAGCTACATGAGGCAAAAACCACCAACATTAAATGGTACCACAAATCTATTTGTAGGTGAGCATGGGATAAGTTCTGTAGAGAAAATATTTCATGCTTTGGGGAGTAGTGAAAGGGAAAATGTTATCATGGCAGTTTATCGCCTCACAAGATATGCAGATCAATGGTGGTAGTTTATTAAAATAAATGAATATAATTTAGTATCAAATATATATTCGAGGTAGTTCAATAAACTTTTCATAGAAATATACATTCCATGTGAAAATTGAGCGAAAATGTAATGACAATTTCAATGTCTCTGGAAAAAGGAGGATGAGAATGTCAAAAAGTATGAGGCTAACATTACATGGTTAGAAAGGCATATATCCGATTATATACATAACACAAGGTGTAAGATTGATCAATTATTCTATGTGGTAAAATAATTTCTTTGTTGATCATTAGTCTCACAATCCTTCTAATCATATGAAGATATTTTCTGATGGTCTATCAAGATAAGAGAGGAATTATCTAAGTCTTACAACAGAAATCCAATGAAATGGAAGAAGAAATTTTATGGACACACTCGAAATGGAAATAAGGGGAAGAATGGAAATGTTGAATTTCTATCATGCAGTAAATGTGGGAAGAAACACCGCAGTTCTTTCCTGATGTGAATTTTAGTCCATTACAAGTATGGTGAAAAAGGCCTCCATTCTCATGATTTCTTGTGAATGAAAACGTCTATCAATGTTTAATTCTAGTAATGTATTGAAATGGGTCATTATGAAAAATAACTTCCTATGTGCCAGGGAAACAGACCTAAAAAAATGCGAAGGGAGCATGGAAAAGATTATATGATCACTACTGATGAGGTTGAAGATCTGAATGACATGGTGGCATGTAATTTAACTGTTTACTCAAATTTAGCTAAAGATTTATTTGATTATAGTTCATCGAATTGATTAATATCTTCTAATTTTTTTTTAAAAAAATTAGATATTTCAAATTTGATTTATCAAGGAAGTTGTTTGTCAATGCTCCTAAGGGTAGTATCATTGTAACAATGTTTTGTGAATCTATCCACATTAGGGCATATAAATGTTCATTATCATCAGATATCATCATCATACAAATTATTTAAATTGATATTATCCTGGTTATGGATTGTCTTTCATACCATGATGAAAATATTTATTGTATGAAGAAGGAGGTTAAATTTTTCATTGATGATAATGAGTAACATATCTTTAGAGAAGAAACATCACCGCCTGATTCTTATCTAGATCCACTGACAGTAGATCTACTAAATTCAATTATTGGGGTGGAATATAATGAAATAACATTTGGTGAGTAAAGAAAATATCAAATAGAGGATGTGCCTACTGTGAAAGAATATGTTGATGTTTTTCCAGAGGATTTATCTGGACATCTTCCATAATGGGAAATTGAGTTTTTCATTGATTTATTTCCTAGTTCAAGGCCCACATCGAAGATGCAATACATAATGGGCATTGCTAAATTAATATAAATAAATAAAATGTAAGAGAAATTAAGTAATAAAGGATTTCCTAGTGTTTCCCCATCAGGAGCACTAGTTCTTTTTGTTAAGATGAATGATGCATCTATGTTGTTGTACATTGACTATAGGGAGATCAATGCTATTATAATAATGAAAAAGTACCCCCTACCATGAATTGATGATTTATTTGACCCAATTCAGGGAGCTCAATATTTTTTAGTGATTGAACTTCGATCAGAATATCATCAGTTGTGTGTTAATAAGAATGAAATTATGATAACAACATTTCGAACCAGGTACGAGCATTACATTTTTATAGTAAAGGCTTTTGGACTGACTAATGCTCCCACTATTTTCATGGATCTAATAAATATTGTATTCAAGGAATATTATAATGATATTTAGTGGTATTGATTGATGATATATTGGTATACACAAAATGACATGAAGATCATGAAAATCACTTGTGAACTATTCTTAAAACCCTTAGAAGAAATGAATTAAATCAGAATTTTCGCAAGTGTGAATTATGGAATTAAGAAATTTCTTTTATTTTCCATGTTATCTCTAAAAAATATATATATGTTGATCATTAAAATACCATAGAAATCCACGAATGGCCAGCACAGACGAGTATAACATAGGAATACAATTTAATTAATTTATCAGGTTATTATCGGCGTTTCATTCAGAATTTTTCCTGAATAGAAAACCCATTTACCAAGATCACATGTAAAGGGGTTAAATTTGTTTAGACAAAATATTGTGAAATATGTTTTAAATAACTGAAGAGAATATTATTCAATGATCCTATCTTGGCTCTACCATTAGGGAATGATGTGTTTTGTTATTTAGGGTGATTCGTCGAAGAAAGGACTTGGTGGTTTGCTTATTTAAAATGATAGCGTTATTGAGTATGCATTAAAAAAACAAAAAACTCATGAAAAAAACAATCCATCTACTGATCATGAGTTAGACGTTGTAATCTTTTCATTGAAGATATGGAGACCCTATCCCTATTGTTAAAATATGTGATATATAAAGATTAAAAGAGTTTGATGTATATTTTCTCAAAAAAATAACTCAACATGAGGCAAAGACGATGGCTTGAACAACTCAAGGATTATGATGGCAGTATACACTACCGCCCGGGGAAGGAAAATAAGGTGGCATATGTTTGAAGAAAAATGGATCATGGATATTTGAACAAGATGAGAGTTGAAATTGATTTTATGTTCATGGACTTAGTAAATATGAATATGTGAAAAATCATGGATGCTGAAACATCAATACTTTTTCAAATGGTTGATCAACCATCTTTTCATGAATGGATAAAATTTTATCAGACTAATGATGAGGATTTTCAATAAAAAATTAAAGATATGAACAATGGGTGGTTGTTCGACTTCATAAATGAATATGTGATTTTGAAATTTTGGAAGATAATTTGTGTTCTAAACAAACCTGATATAAAAAGGGAATTGTGGGATGATTCTCATAGCTCCAATTCCACTACACACCCTATTATCTATAAGATTTATAGATATTTGAAGGAAAAAATTTGGAGGGATAACATAAAGAGGGAGATTGCTGATTAGGTGTCAAGATATATGGTTTGTCAATAGGTGAAGGCCAGAAGAAAACATCCTTGAGGAGTCATACAACCTATTCCCATACCTGACTGTAAATGGTATTATATTACGATGGAATTTTCCATGGGACTAAAAAATAATCCTATAAAGAAATGATACAATATGGGTCATTGTTGATTGTCTTACCATGTCTTCACATTTTCTTTCTATGAGAGATGATTTACCACTTGAACGTTTAGAAAGACTATATATTACTGATTTTGTACAACATCATGGAGTACCCCAAAAGATTGTTTAAAATTGTGATCCCCATTTTACATCATGATTATAGATATGTCTTTATAAGGCCTTATATAATTAACTTTATTTGAGCACTGCCTAACCCCCTCATACTGGTGGACAATCAGATTAGACTATTAAAACATTAGAAGAAATGTTTATATCCTTTTCAATTGACTTTTAAGATATGTGGGATCAGTATTTACCTATGGTAGAATATTCTTATAGAAATATCTTCGATTAAAATATTGATATGAAAACATATGAATCATTATATAGAAATATATGTCACACACCAACATGATGGGATGATGTTGGTGAAAGAAAAATATTAGGGCTTGAACATGATGAGTAAAAAATTGATAAGGTGAAGATTATCCAATCTCACATCAAAGAAGATCAAAGTAGGAAAAAGATCTATGTCGATAATAGAAGGAAAGATTTGGAATTTCTAGTTGGAGTTAATGTTTTCTTGAAGTTATCTCCATGGAAGGGTGTTATGCATTTCCGTGAGGAGGGTAAATAATTTCTCAGGTACATCAGACCATTCAAAATTCTAGAATGAATTGGAGTGTATCTTATAATTTAGAAAAGCCTCCTAGTCTATCCAAAGGTCATGATGTGTTCCACATGTCACTATTGAGAAAATACTTGACAATCCCAAAACACATGTACTCACCTATGAGGAAATTGAACAAGAACCTGATCTGTCTTAGTGTGATGGGCCTGTCAATATTCTTGATACAAGAGAACAAGCATTGAGAAATTGTACAACTTGTCTGGTTAAATTTATATGGAGAAATCAAAAGATGGAAGTGGAAATATAAGAACCCGAGAATATTATGATAAAGATCCACCCGAATCTTTTTATGTAGTAATACTCTAGAAATTTTCAGTATAAAATAATTTTGATAAGGGGATAATATAACACCCCAAGAATCCACAGTATGTTTCCCTTTAAATAAGGTAATAGCTTGCGTTGTACACAACATGGAGTTTTAGCACACCCCGACAAATCAAAATAGGCATTGTGAATTGTAATACCCACTTTTTGAAATTTTGAAAATTTTATTTTTCAAAATGGACTTCATTTTTGGGTTTGGAATATCAAAAATATCTTAGGGAGATTTTATGGTATTTTTCTGAAAATAGACAATTTTTGATGAATAGTGAAAACATTATGTTATTACCAAAAATAGAATTTTTATTTAAAACTATTTTAATTCAAAACAGATATATAATAGTTATATATATTCAATATAATTCATTGGAGTCATTTTATAAAAATATTATATGTTAAAAAATTTATTTAACTTTTTACTATGTTTTACCCACATTATAAGCACAATTTCAAATTTTCATAAAACATAATTATACCACTTCAATAAATTTAATTTCAAAAAATCCATGAGAAACAGTCGAAATCAGTAAGTAAAATGTGGTTCAATAAGACGAAAATAATTTTTTTTTAAAAATAACTTTTGACTATTATTTACCAGCATTAAAAGTAAATAAGGCAATTAAAGGTTAAAAATGATATTATAATTACCGTAACACATATCATAATTCTATTGAATAAGTGTATTTCAACCAAAATAAACCTTAGGAATAAAATATTATCCTATTTGTTTACTTGTATTAGGTTATAACATTTATTATTATTTTATTTAAAGAATTGTTAAACATGTAAAATTCAATGTTTAATAACTAACCCATTTTTAATATATGGATATACATAAGATAAATTAGAATATAAATTTAAATTATAAGGAAAAAATATTTCCCACATAATGGTATCTTATTTATAATTATAATACTTTGAAAAATAAATTTATTTTGGACACAATGATGGTGCAGTAATTACATTATTATTGAATAGTTAATAAAATATTAATATAAATATTAATAGAATTGTACATTGAGATTTTTTATGAATTACACTAAATTTAAATGTTAATATGACATGTTATGGTTCATTAAATCATTTTTTTTCTATTTCATAATATTTTTAACACTTTCACAAAAACAAAATATCAAATAGTGTGAAAATTAACATAACTGTTTTTTTAAAACAAATACTATATTATTAATTGATATAATATTCTTAAAAATATATGGTTTGGAAAAATGAAATTTATAGGTTTATATGTATCAAAAGTGAACATTTTTGGGTTCTCTTGACTTTGTTTTGTTTGTTTATTAACCATTGATTATAATAATTCAAGAATACATGGTAAAGGTTTAACTATTTAACTAACAGTTAAATCTAAAATATAACGTTAATATGGTGACCTAAACATTCCTAAAACCAATTGTTTTAATGTTATTAGACCCATACCATCCTATGGTTTTAAATAAATCCATTTGGATCCATTATAAACCAAATATGATTGTATAATTAAATAGTTTTCCATGTGTTTTCTAATGTGACCCTCACCTCTCTTATAAAATTGTACTTTCCTTTCTCTCAAAATCACACATCCAAAGCCATTTTTCTTGGAAACCCCTACTAAAATATCCTCCCAAACACCCTCATATATACCTTCAGGCCTTACATTTATGATATATCCATCTTATGGATACCTTTTTATCAACTCAAAAGGAAACAACCAAAAAAGAGGTAATAATTTTACCACCTCTTCCAAAGTTCATTTCTTCTTCCACTTACACTTTCTTTGTTGTTTCTGTAAAAAAAATAATAAATCCAGTAACTTATACATGTTGTGATATTATTATAAATATGGTACATCCATATTCATTATTCTATCCATCCTATTAATGTCATGTCCCCATACATGTGAATGTACGGCTTATCGTCTCAATGTCATGGAGTAGTTTATTGTTCAAACACTTCATTATTATGATGAGTATAATAATTAATATAACAGAAGTAAATAATAAATATAACATGATAAATATTCATTATATATGATATACCATCACATTACATATGATTTCACCATTAGTAGAATGACATTGTTCCTCATGCGTACATATGGATTACCATCTCCACAAAGGCGATGAAATTCATTCCCCATAATAACCATTAAAGAATAATTTTCAGTTTATGATAAAAAATAATGTCTGTGAACATTATATCATTCTAGATATAGATAAAATACATCATATACAAAACAAAATTGGCTTATGTGATCAAGTATATAAAAGGAAAAAAATCTGATAACACCCAAAATAATGATACTACAGAATTATTATTAACAATGAAATATTAGAAGATCATATACGATGTCAAACATATGTATGTGGTTCATTTATAATTTAATAACTATGATTTATCCATTATAAAATAGTTTAACGTACCCTCGATTGAGGAAAAGAACAATGTAATGGTAAATTCTACAATCTCTTTATTATCTGTGGTTGTTTATATGTGAGTATCTACTGGGACCTCTTTATCATCCACATCTGCATTTCATAAAAATGTATTTCAATTTTTTTTAAAATTTCATATAATATGGGTTAAATTCATTTATAACCTTTTTTTTCTTTTTATATGATTATTATAAAGGAATATTTATGTTGTTTTACAGACAATGTCCTTCACAACCCTTTCGACGATATTAAGAAAAGAATGTTTTTTTAAAATTATATGGCGTGTGGTTATATATTACACCTTTATAACACCATCAATGCATCCCTTACATGTTTATAATTATAATTTCAAAATAATTTTTTTCATTTAAAATTTCCTGAATTTAAAATTATTTCATAATAGAAAGTGATATTTATCTAAAATAGTTTTGATTTCATCTATGTGAACATCCATTATTGGATATTACGCTTGTTTGAAGATGATTTATTATGATAAAATATTCCATATTGTATTGATGGTTTTGTGATATGATTCTCTATGGATATTATATTTTTATACCATTCATGGATTATGGTTAATGTACCGGTATTTTGTACGATAGTTTTAATACGAATGTTAATGTTATGTTTCACAATTTTTATATGAGGAATACTTTGGACATATTATTTGAAAGGTGGAGCCCGGTATAGCTACATGATACATCAGTAGGTCTCATGACCCAAACTAGTTTCTTGTAATTAGGCCTTGACAAAATCTTATTTGTAGTCTTCGCTTGAGGCCATGACTATATGGTTATGATTTCTTGCATTATGTATTCCATTACGAGGAAATTGGCCATTGATATTGAATGTGATTATTTGACTAGTAGAATATCCATATGATTAAATATGTGGAATTATTTTATTTATACTTTCCATATTATGCTGAAGTTTATATTTAATATTATTATGTTTTATTCTTATACATTCCCTTAAATGATTATGCTTATATAATAATGTTTCCGCTATATTGTTTTCTTTACTAACCATCTGAGCTCACCCCTTTCTATGTTTTATTTTTCCTTGGATGTGAAGATATATATTATGACTGTCTTGTAGGGATAGTCTATGGACAATGAATGTTTTGAAAGGAGAATTTTTTTTTGTTTTTCATTTCATAATTTAATGTAAAACATATGTATGTATGTAGTACTTCCATGGATACAAAACGGACCGGTCTTTTGGGATTTTATCCCCTGTGATCAATCCAATGTTATGTAATATTGAACAGACTCAGGGTAACTAGGGTCGGGGATTTACACTAAGATTTCCTATCTTGGAAACTAGAATTTACATCTTCATTTGTTTCCATGAAATATTATTATAAACTAATATAATTATAAAATTAGAATTAGTAATATTTCTAAAAACATTACTGACTACAATATGGATTTGGTGATTGCCTACAGGTTATATTTTATAGGTATTAATATAAATTATCTTATAAACATCTCACTATGTAATATAGCTGTCAATATAGGCTATTGTTTGTTAAATTTTTTTTTCATTTATTGTACAAATACATTAAAAAATAATATTACATATTACATGTTGACGATGTAAAGTAAATGTAGAAAAATGGTCATATGTGTTCCCTCCCACCTCCCCTGACTCTAACATCCAGATGATAACATCCTCTTAAATGTGTCTTTATTATAGTATGGTCACAATCCACCCCAAACCTGAGTTGAGATATATTCATGTCAATGTTAGATTCATGACTCTTCGAAAATACTATAAGAAGTTCTATAAAAATATAGTACTATGATGTTGTTTAAAAACTAGAAATGACATTATGGTATATAAATATCTCATTCCTATGGGATAGAATCTCATAAGATATCAGTAATCAGACACCGTATAATATACAATTCAATTATAATAAATAGGTTAGTAAATAAATATAATTTAAAAAATTATATTCTTTAAAAAAATATAATCTAGTGGTCGAAACATATGATGAAGAAAGGAAATGATAACCAGGTCCCAAAAAACCCACAGCTTTGAATTTTTTTTTACTATCATCACTCCATCCATCCAAATAGATAAATTTATAAAAATTTTAAATTAACAAAAACAATCAATATTTTTTTATAATGTAAAAAAAAATTAATATAAAAAATATTTGAAACATATCAAAATACATCCATAAATAAGGATTAAAAAAATTGATGTAAATTTTTATAGAAAAGGGTCTAAAATCATTAATCGAGTTGAACTGAGGCTATAAGTTACCCAGAGTCAATACATTATTACATAAAATTTGTATGATACAAGGAATCTTATACCGAAAGACATATCAGTTTAGTATTATTGGAAACAAGATACATACATAAGTTTAGAATGACAACATGAAAAGAAATAAAACACTAATTTTTTTCATTAGAGACATCCAAGACTCCTAGAATATGCCTAAAATTCACTCATAAATAACTTCATCATATCCTAGGTAAAATAAACATATGAAAGGTTTGAACTAAAAAACTCAGTAAGGGTAATCAATATATCGAATTATGACATAAAAATTGGTAATGATGAATAATTAATAACACATTCCATTACAAATAATAAAAATGAACACATTATCGCAGAAATATGAGTTGAGTAAATAATTTCATAAAAAAAACCATCATGGGTATTCTACTTGTCAAATAACTACATAAACCATCATTATTATTTTCATAATGAGGGAATGTATAATGACAGACTTTCTAAAACATCTTGTCAAGGCCTTGGCCAAGACATCTAAAAATGATTCATCCATCATCCAAAACTGTATATTAAATTGGGAAAGGCCTCATCCAATTCCATGTCTAATTATCTCTTGAGACCAGCCGATGAACCGTGGAGCAATAGCAGGATCCACCCATCACTTACTATGTCCAATACATTCTTCATAAGATAAGTTTAAACATAACATAAACATTCGTAGTAAAACTAGCATATGAAATGTAAATACCATAACCATAATCTATGAATTGTATAAAAATAACAAATCCATACTCAAAAATAACACAAAACATTCAGTAAAATATAGAATATTTTTATCATAATAAATCATCTTTAAACAAGTTTAAAATCTATCAAAGGATATTGACATAGAGGAAATGAAAACTATTTGAAAGAAATACCTATTTCTATTTTGAAACCATTTAAGAGTCACATAATTATATAAGAAAACATTTATTTTGAAAATAATTTTATAATATTGTACATGAAGCATCGATGATGTTATAATGGCATAAAATAGATGCACCTGCCGTATAAGTTAATAAACATTCTTACCTTAATTTTGTCGAAAAGGTCATAAGGTACCTTGTTTCGAAACCAATAGAATGACTAATACCAAAACATATAATGTCAAATAATGGTATAAATGACTTCAACGTATAGTCTAGTTAATAGTAAAAATGTTTTGAAATATATTTTTATGAAAACAAGGATGTTGATGATAAAGAGGTCCCAGTAGATACTAACTTAAAAACAACCTCAGATAGTAAAGAGATTGTGAAATTAACCCTTACCTTGTACTTTTCCATGGTCGAGGGTACATTAACCTCATGTTTAATAGATAAATAATTGATATTAAATTATAAAATAACTTTATAAATAAATATTTTAACATATATGATCTTCTAATATTGCTTTGTTAATAACATTTCAGTAGTACCATCATTCCAGGTGTTAGCTGATTCGTTTTCAATTATATACTAGGTTACATAAGCCATGTTAGTTTTCAATATGATGTTTTTTATTCATATACAAAATGATATTATGTTCATAAAAATTATTTTTATTCATCAAATTATAATTATTCTTGAATGGTTATGATGGATAAGTGAATCTCATCTCCTTCGTGGGGATGGTAATCCGTACGTACACACAAGAGAAAATATCATTATATTGATGGATAAATAATATGTAATTGAATGGTATATAATATATATATATATATAATCATTATCATGTTATTATTATTATTTAAATTAGTTATAATCATTATTCTACCCATATAAATAATTAATTATTTGAATAACAAACTACACCACGTCATGGAGACTATATGCTGGACGTATGTACGTATGGTGACTTTTCCATTTATAGGATGGATATAATAATGACTATGGTTGTAACATATTTTTAATAACATCATAGTATATATAAGGTACTATATTTATTATTTTTGTATGGAAACAACATTTAAAGAGGAAGTGGAAGATGAAAAGAACATGAAAGAGGTGATGAAATATTTACCTCTTCTTCAAGTTCGTACTTTTGATTTGATCAAAAGGGCACCATAGGATGGAATTAGGAAAAAGGAAGGACTCTAGGATGTATTGAGAAAACATTGAAGGATATTTGGGAAGAGGTAGACCAAGGAAAATGGTTTTGATGATGTGGGATTGAGTGAAGGGTAAGTGCCCTTTTATAAGAGAGGTGATGGTCACTTTTGGAAAAGCATGAAATATTATTTTATAACAAAATCATTTCCAGTTTTTAATGGATCAAAAATGATTTAATTAAGTTCTAAATTGTGTATGGGTCAAGAAAATATCAGAAAATTGGTTTTAGATAGGTCTGGGTCACCATATTTACATTATCATTTAGATTTAACTCTTAGTTAAATATATTGTCATATACCATGTCTCTTTGTAATTTTAAATTATATGGTTAAAACGATTACTAAAAACTACCAATATATCCCCAAGAGGTCCATTATTAATATATAAAACCTTTTATAAGTATTTTTCCTAATCCATAGATTTTTATGAATATTATATCAATTAATAATAGAGTACTTTATTTTAAAACTCAATTATGTCAATTTTGACATTATTTAGTATTTGATTTTTTCAAAAGCCATTAAAACAGTATCAGTAAGAAATAAAATTTATTTAACCAACCATAGAATGATATAGTAACCTATAAAGTTAGTTTAATTTATCAAAAGTCTCAGTTTACATTTTTTATAATATCAATTATTATTATATTTTATTAATAAGGTAATTACTGCATCATCATTGTGTCACAAATAAATTAAATTACTTAATGTAAAAAAATTATAAATAAAATTTCATTATTAAGAAAATATTATTTCTATATAATGAATATTTATATTCTAATTTATATTGTGTGATTCCCTATATTAAAAAATTGTTTAGTTATTAAACATTGAATTTAACTATTTTATCTATTCTTTAAAAAAAAGTCCTAATCTAATCCAAGTGGGACAAAGGGGGTAACATTTTATTCTTAAGGTTGTTTTTGGTTGAATTACTATTATCCAATAGAATTAGGACATGTTTTAGGGAAATTATAATATCATTTTTACCCTTAATTACCATATTTACATTTAACTGTGGTAATAAAAGTCAAAAGATACTATTCACCAAAAATTATTTTCAGCTCATTGATCCATATTTTACTTACTGGTATTAACTTTGTATCTTATATTTTTTAAATTCAACTCATTGTAGTCGTGAAATTATGTTTTATGAAAATTTGTAAATGCTCATAGGAGGTGTGAAAAGAAAGTAAAAAGTTCAATTAAATTTGTATATATCTATACATATTATAAAATGACTCCAATTAATTACATTGATAATATATAAGTATTATATACATATTTTTACCAAAAAAAAATATAAATAAAATAATAAATTATTTAAATAAAATGTCAGTTTTGACCAATAACGCTATGTTTTCACTTTTCATAAAAAATTGAATGTTTTCCGAAAAATACAAAAAATTCACCATAAGATAATTTCTATATTCTGAATTCAAAAACTAAGTCCTTTTGGAATAATAAATTTTAAAATTTTAAAGAAACTGTGTATTACAATTCATTACTGCTAGTTTGATTGGTTATAGTGTGTTAGAACCTCGAAGTTGCGTACAATGGAAGCTATTGCATTATTCAAAGGGTAATGTACCATGGAAGCTTGTGGTGTTACATTATTTCCTCCATAAAATAATTTCATCCTTGAAATTTCTAGAATAATACCACACAAAAATATTCAAATGGTTTTTCAACATAACTTCCTCTGTTTCCCTTGTTTCCACTTCCATCATATGGTTTCTCTACAGAACATTAACACGATGAGTCATCCGGTATCTCAACAATTGTTCCCTAGTATCAAGAATATTGACATGATCATCACCATAGTATAGACCATGTTCTATTTCAATTCTCTCATAGGTGAGTACATGCATTGGGTCAGGCATGTATTTTCTCAACAGTGATACGTGGAACACAACATGAACTTTGGAGAGACTTGGAGGCATTACCAAATGATAAACTACAACTAGAAATCATTCAAAAAATTTGAAAGGTCTAATGTACCTGGGACTCGATTTACCCTTCATAATCAAACATATAACACACTTCCATGAAGATACCTTCAAGAAAACATGGTCTCCTACATTAAATTCCAAATCATTCTTTTGGTTATCAACATTTCTCATTTGCCTATAATGGGATGTTTTGATGTGGGTTTTGATAATAATCACTTTTTCCATTGTTTCCTCAACAAGTTTTGGTCCAAAGTGTTTTCTTTCACAAACATCAACCCATCAAGTCGGTGTGCAACATATAATTCCATATAACGCTTCATATAGTGCCATCTAAATAATTGAATAGATGCTATTTTTATATGAAAATTCTACTAGAGGTAAATATTGATCCCTCTTAACTTGAAAGTCAAGTGAGAAAGATATCAATATGTTTTCCATGGTTGAATAGACCATTCTGATTGTCAATCAGTTTGAGGGTGGTTGGCAGTACTCAAATGAAGATCAGTATCCAAGGAATTCTAAATACATTTCTAGAATATTGATGTAAAATTACCGTCACGATATGAAACATTCGATAGTGGTACTCCATGAAGTCTTATAACATCATTAATATACTATCATGGTAAACATTAATGTGTTAAACCATCTCTTATAGCACGAAAATGTTATGAATTGTTAAGACAATCAACAATGAACCATATTGCATCATTTCTTATATGAGTCGTTGGTAGCCCCATGACAAAGTCCATCGTAATATCATCCAATTTCCACTCAGATATGGGAAGAGGTTGCATGACTCGTGTAGGATGTTTTCTTTCAGCTTTCACTTTTTGAAATACTATACATCTTGAAAAAAATTAGAAATCTCCCTCTTCATGTTGTACCACTAAAAATGTTCCTTCAAATTTCTATATATCTTTGCTCTCCACGGGAGTATAAATAAATTAGAGCTATGAGAATCATCCAACAATTCAATTTTTATTTCATATATATCGGGAACACAAAGACTCTCCCCAAATTTCAAAATCACATCTTCATATATGATGTCACTCAATCTTTCATCATTTACAGCTGTAATCTTTATTTAAAACTACTCATCGTTATTTTGAGAACTCATTATCCATTATAGTAAATATGGTTTGGATACTATTTGAAAAATTATTGATGTTTCACCTTATATGGTTAATCCCATATCCAAATTTACTAGATCGATGAAAATATGATCCATTTCAACTCTTATCTTGAAAAATAATCCATGGACTATACTACTCAAAGCATATGACACCTGATTTTCCATCCCTGAGTGGTAATGTATAGTGAAATCATAATCCTTGAATAGTTCAAGACATCATATTTACCTCATGCTGAGTTCTTTCTGTGATAAAATATACTTGAAACTCTTGTGATCATTATTAATCATTCATTTTTACCATAGAGATAACGTCTACATATTTTCAGAGAAATGATTAAAGCTTCTAATTCATGATCATGAGTAGGATAGTTTTTGTGATTAATATTTATCTGTCATGATGCATAGGCAATAAATCTATCATTCTGTATAAGGACACAACCATGTAATTTCATTGAAGCATCACAGTAAACTACAAACCCATCATTCCCCAATGGTAGAGTCAAGATAATAGAATTAACTAATATTATCTTTAGTTCTTCAAAAAATTATTCACAATCTACAATACAAATAAATTTAACCCCTTTATGGGTGATCTTGGATAATTGGTTCTCCAACCGAGCCAAATTCTAGATGAAACATCGATAATAACCTTCTAAACCAATAAAACTACATACATCATTTATACTCGTCGGTGCTGGCCACTCCTAGATTTCCTTCTTCTTTGAATGATTAACAGAGATTACATCCTTACAAAAATATGGCAATTAATAAAATCCCCTGAATCCATAATTCACATATGTTATACTCCCATCATAAATCATTTCTTATAAGAGTCTTTAGAATAATGCACAAGTGATTTTCTTGATCGTCATAGCTTTTGGAGTGTACCTAGATATCATCAATAAATACCACTTCAAAGTCATCATGATATTCTATGAAAATTTTTTTCACTAGATTGATAAAGTCAGAGGATGAATTACTTAATCCCAAAGGCATTATTGTAAACTTTTAATGATCATACATCCTTCAAAATGATGCTTTCAAAATTTCTTCCTTCTTTACAAATAAATAATGTTAACCAGATCCATGTTTAATATTTGAAAAATATTGAGGTCCATGAAGTTGGTCGAATTAATCATCAATTCATTGTAGGGGATAATTTTTCTCTATTGATATATCATTGATCTCCAAGTAGTCAATATACAACCTCATAGATCCTTCTTTATTCTTAAAAAAAGGACTTGGGCTCCCCATGGAGAAACACAAGGGTAAATAAATAACTTATTACTCAATTCCTCTAATTGTTTAATTAGTTCCACTAAATCCACAGTGTCCATTCTATAAGGTGTCTTGGATATGGGCCTTGATCCTGTAATTTAATCAATATAAAACTCAATTTATCTTTCTAGAGGATGTCCAGGTAAATCCTCTGGAAACACATCAACATGTTTTTTGAACAATAGGTACATCCTCTATTCTTACATTATTTTCCACATCCATTATTTTTTCATTCTCATCATCTCTAATAATTTAATTTTATAGAGCTACTAGGAGTGGCCCTAGATATGAATCAGCTGGTGATGTTTCTTCTCTATTGATAAGTTACTCCATATCATCATTGTGAATTTTAACCTCATTCTTCTTACAATAATTTTTCACATCATGGTCTGAATTACAATCTAGATAGAGCATTATATGAAATTCAATAATGGGTATGACGATTAGATCAATAAATAAATATCATTAATATGCCTTAATGGGGACTGATTCACAAAACTTGGTTGTAATGATACTTCCCTTTGGAGTTTTTTTGGACAACTCTCCTGTTAAATTAAATTGGAAATATCCAATTTTCTTAGAAAACTGGAATGATATAAAAAAATACAATGATCCAGAATCAAATAAAGCATTTTATAAACTTGAGGAAACCATTAAATTACCAGCCACTATGTCTTTCAGAGCTTCAACCTCAGTAGTAGTGATAACATATGCTTGGCCCTGATCCCATGGCCTTTTCTGAGGTATGTTTGTCTAACACATAAAGAATTCATTTGCATAATGTCCCATCTCGCTACAATTGTAGCATTCAATATTGGTTGCTTCTTTCTTCACCATAAAATCACATGATAGATGTCCCTTATATCCACATTTTTAGCACACTCTATTTCCTTTTAGACAAGAACCATGGTGCTTCCTTCCACAATTATCATAGGGTGGAAATTCAACTCTTCCCTTCTTCTCTATTTCCTTATTTCTTTTCCTAGAGTGTTCAGTGGATCTTATCTTCTCTATTATTGTTTTAATGTTGTAAAACTTAGATAATTCCTTTTCTGTCTTGATAGCAGATGAGTCTATATCCTCATATGATGAGAAGGATTGAGAGAATATTTTTCAATAGTGAAATGGTTTTAACCCATCAAAGAAATTATCAATCTTACTTATTGTGTTATGTATATAATCTGCATCATGCCTTGCTAAACTTGTAATGTTGTCCTCATACTTTGTGACATTCTCATCCTCCATTCACCTTTGTCTCAGAAATTGTATTTCCATATCCGTTCGATGGTCATGGGGGATGAATTTTTCAATGAAAATCTCTTTAAATTTAATTAATTCCATGTTTGATTATTCTATATCTACCTTTGTGTTTTTAATCAATGGCCACCATTAATCTGAATCTCCCTTGAGATGATAAAATTCCATGACAATGTCTTCCCTATCACTATTCCACAAAACATGAAATATTTGTTCTAGGAACATATCCATTGATCATCTAAAAATTGATTTTACTCCAATTGAATATTTTTGGTTGTTTCTTCATTAATAGGTCAAACATTGATCCTCTGCGTTGTGGATCAGGGTGCACCATTAGGGTAAGGTTATTAATCCTAAATTGAGTGAGTTTTCCAATTATGGTGATAAGATGATAAGCACCAGCTGCTTCACCAACCCCATTATAATTATGTTGAGTAGTAGGGATATACCTACAAGGATTTTGTGTGCTGACACAGTATCAATTTTTTCCACTAGGATCCATTTCTATACAATGGCATATGGTAAATTAGTTTATGAATCGAAATACATAATTATGAACCTGTAAAACAGATAACATAAATTGAACAGTTTATGGATATTATCCATAATAATAAGAACGTTTTCATTGAGGAGTTATATACTCATAAATCATTCATACTGGTTTGTAAATAAATTGATAATTATTATAATCATATCCCTCGGGAGTGTCATATCCAAGAGTTCCTTAAGGCTTGTTGGCGTGCACCAGTTCCCATCCGAGTCCTCCTCAAAGAAGTGTTTTTATGTGTTACCCCTAGTTACATATGTGCCAGATATGCCTCTACCTGCTCATATCCAGACATGGATGAATTTATTGGAAAACTCATAAAATCTATGCAGTTCAAAAATTATATGATGTTCTTCTATAAGAATATTCAAAGACTTTCTTAGGGTAATGTTCTCTGATCAGAGTTTTTATTAATCTAATTTACAAGGTTTTTACTAAACATTCTATGATCCCAATTGAAATTCCAAAACCCCAGTTAACCAGAGTTAGTGCTATATTACATAACATTGGCATGATACAAGGAATCATGTCCCGAATGACCAATCAGTTTCGTATTATTGGAAACATGATACATACAAAAGTTCAACATAACAAATTGAGAAGAAATAGAACACAAATTTATTCCATTGTAAACATCCAAGACTCCTAGAGTATTCATCCAAGTCACTCATAAATAACTTCACCATGTCCTGGTAAAATGAAACATAAGAAAGGGGTGACATCAAATGCTCAGTACGAGTTTGAAATACATTGGAAGATAACATAAACATTTGGTATGGTGAATAATTAAAATCACATGCATGTATGAATAATAAACATGAACACTTTATGGATGTAATATAAGTTGAGTAAATAATTCTATAATAAAACATAGTCTTGGATATTCTACTAGTCGAATATCAACATGATCCATCATTATTATTTTCATAATTAGTGAATGTATAATGCCAGACATTGTAAAACATCTTGTCAAGGCCTCACCCAAGACGTCTAAAAATGATTTCGGCCTCAGCTAAAACCATATATCAAATTTGGAAAGGCCTCATCCATTTCCATATCTAATTTTCTCATGTGACCTACCGATTATCCGAGGAGCAATAGCGAGCTCCACCAATCACTTAATAAGACCAATACATTCCTCATATGAAAAGGTTGAAATATAATATAAACATTCATATTAAAACTAGAATACGAAATGTCAATACTATAACCATAATCCATGAATGGTATATAAAAATAACACATCCACAGTTCAACATATCACAAAACCATCAATAAAATATTGAAGATTTGTATCATAATAAATCAACATCAAATAAGTTTAAAATCTATCAAAGGATGTTGACATAGATATAGTGAAAACTATTTTAATAAAATACCTCTTTATATTTTTAATCCGTTTAAGAGTCACATAATTATAAAAGAAAACATATATTTTGAAAATAATCTTATAATCGTGTAAGGGAAGCTTCGATGATGTTATAAAAGTGAAAAATTGCCTCACCTATCATATATGATAAAAAATTTCTTACCTTGATTTTTATGAAAAGGTCATGAAGTACCTTGTTTGGAAAACGACAGAAAGATTCCATTTGAAACATACATGGTCAAACAAGGGTATAAATGAATTTAACCCATTTTCTAGTAAATATTATATACAATTTTAAATACATTTTTATAAAAACATGGATGTGGATGATAATGACATCTTGGTAGATAATTATGTAAAAACAACCTTAGATAATAAAAAGATTGAGAAATTAACCATTACCTTGTACTTTTCCTTAATCGAGGGTAAGTTAACATCATGTATAATACTTAAATAATTGTTATCAAATTATTACATAACTATATACCCACACATATATATGATATCATATAAGATCATCTAATATTTCTTTGTTAATAATATTTCAGTAGTATCATCGTTTTCGGTGATAACTGATTTGTTTTCCTTTATATGATTGGTTACATAAGACAGGTTTGATATCGATAGGACGTGTTTGATTGATATAAAAAATTATAAAATCCTCATAAAAATTATTTTTAGTCATCAAAAGGAAATTATTCTTGAATGGTTATGATGGAGAAATGAACCTCATCGCGTTCATGGAGATAGTAATCCGTACGTAGACACGAACAAAAATATCTTTATATTGATGGGGAAATAGATTGTAATTGGTTGATAAATCATATATACAGAGTCATTAAAATGTTAAATTTATTATTTAGATTAGTTATACTCATTATTATACCCATCCAAATAATGAATTGTTTGAATAAAAAACTACAAAACGACTTGGAGACGGTAAGTTGTACATACGCATGTATGGTGACTTTGTCATTTATGGGATGGATAGATTAACAAATATAGTCATAAAATTTTCATAGTAACATCATAGTATGTAGAAGTTTCTTTACTTATTATTTTGTTCTGGAATCAACAATGAAATAGAATTGGTAGGATGAAAAGAACTTGAAAGTAGTGATGAAATATTTACCTCTTCTTCGGGTTCTTCCTTTTGATTTGATCAAAAGGGCTACATAGGTTGGTTTTTTGACCAATGGAAGGCCTCCAGGATGATGGTGGAAAGATGGTAGGATATTGGGGTAGAGGTTGGCTATGAAAAATTTATTTGGAGGTTTGATTTGAAGAGAAGGTGAAGTGTCCTTTTATAAGAGATGTGAGGGTCACATTATAAAAAACATGAAATATTATTTTATAATAAACTTATTATCGGTTTCAAATTTTTCTAAAATTATTTATTTATAGGATAAGGTAAGATGGGTAAAAAAAATATCAACCAATATGTTTTATATAGGTTTAGTTCTCCATATAAACATTATATTTTATATTTAACTCTTAGTTGAATAGTTTGAAATTTAACATGTCTCATTGTATTTTTATATTATATTGTTAATAAACATACTATAAACATCCAAGAGAACCCCAAGGGGTTAAATATGAATATATATAACATTATATTTGAATTTTTTAAGAACATTAGTTTTTTTTGAGTATTATATAAATTAATAATATAGTATATGTTTTAAAAACTCAATTATGTCAATTCTGAAACTATTTAGTATTTGATTTTTTAGGAAGCTATTAAAAACATATCACTTCGAATAAAATTTATTTAACCAACTCTAAAATGTTATATTAATAAATTAATTTAATTTAATTAAAAAAAAGTCTCAATTTACATTTATTTTTATATTTATAATATCAATTATTTTAATATTTCATTAATAATTTAATTGGTGCATCATGATTGTGTCAGAAATAAATTAATTTATTTAATGCAAATAAATTATAAAAAAATTTTAATTACATGGGAAATTGTTTTATATTTTTAATGAATATTTATAGTCTAATTTATGTTATGTGTATCCCAATATTAAAAATGGTTTAGTTATTAAACATTTAAATTATCTTTTTTAACTCTTCATTAAATAAAATCATAATAAATGACCTAATCTAATCTATGTTGACAAAAGGGGGTTGTAAATTATTTATAAGGTAGTTCATGGTCAAATTATACATATTAATTAGAATTATGAAAGGTTTTAGGGTAATTATGATATCATTTTTACCCATAATTTGCCTATTAACTTTTAACCCTGGTAAATAAAAATCAAAAGTTATTCACCACCAAAAATTATATTCATATTATTAAACCAAATTGTACATAATAATAATATATGTGTCTCTCAGATTTTTGAAATTCAACTCACAGAAGTGGTAAAATTATGTTTTTTGCAAATTTAAAAATGCTTCTAGGGGATGGTTAAAAGACGATAAAAAGTTCAATAAAATATTTATATATCTAAACTAATTATAAAATAATTCTAATGAATTACATTGATCATATATTGGTATTATGTATCTATTTTTACCTAAAATAAATTTTAATAAAATAAATATTTATTTAAATAAAATGATAGTTTTATCCAATTACACAGTGTTTTTCAATATTCATAAAAAATTGAATGTTTTCAGAAAAATACCAAAAAATCACACTAACCTATTTTATATATTCAGAAATAAATTCATTTATCAATTTTATTGCAGAAAATTTATTCTCCCTCATTATCAACATTTTCTAGTTCTATATGATTTTCAACTTCATCATCCCTTATTATTTCACCAACATTATCAATATCATCTTTCCTTAACTGGGTGGGGTGTTCATCCTCAATATTTATATGTCAGTTGTTAATATATATATATATATATATTATGGGTTATTTCATGAAATATTTATACATATTTCAGTTCCATATAATCATATTTACTTTCTATAAACTAATTTTTCATGATATTTCATTTTTATTACACTGAAATAATCATTCTAATATCGTGTGAAATTTTTTTATTTAGAATAATAAAGGAGTATTTATTTATATTCCAATATAAAAGGTTCATTTGATGCAAGTAGAATATTATATTTTATGCTAATGATTCCATATCCTTAGTGAACTCACAACCCATGATTAGTATCAAAACAAATAAATTTAATCCTTGTGTATAACTTGTTTCAAGGTATCACAACCAAATTATTTCAACTAGAATATCCAAAAATTAAACATCATTTTCATTATGGTGAAATCCTTTCAAACAGATACCACTACTCACAATTTTCTTTGAGTCACAATATATGTGTCCATGTAATTTAAATCAATTAACAACAATACCATTATAAGGATTTACCAATTTAATGAGAATGTTTCTCCGCACACATAATCGAATGTTAATTATATTTTCATGTTCTATTGCATATATAAAATCAAAATTTTAATTTAGTTTAAAATTTTTAAAAAATTTACCTAGTTTACAATTCAATAAAATATAACATATTTGTCTTTGATACCAATATGAAGAATTTTGATGATGGCATTCTTCAATTGAATTAGATGTGATATTTTTAATTTGTTTGATATGGTGGTCATATAGTCTAGAAAAATTATGGTAAATAAATGTGTCTATTGTAAAAACATGAAAAAATTATAAAAATCTGTACATGTAGCACATTTTATTTAATCACATCAAATTGAATAAGACTATATATATATGAGTTATATGTAATTTTTCATCCGAATTGAATCATTTACAAAAAAATCCAAAACCAAACACACACTAATATAAAATTGAAAATTGATGGCCTATTACAACAACATCATTTGTCTTTTATGACACTTATAGTTATTTTTTACCAAATTATTTTTGAAAATAATAGGAAAAAAAATTATGATTTCCACTTTTATATAAACTTATGGAATTGAACATCCAACTAATTCTTTTTTACATACTTTCTTCTTTAATTTTTTTATATATTTCGGAAATGGGTAAATCCATTTGGATTTTAATAGCCCACCACATTTTGCTTCATACAACAAATACAATATTAAATAGTCCATAGAGTCAAAGATGCCCGATGGGGATATTTTCTCCTTTTTACATAAAATTGAAACAACATCCTTTTTATCATACTCAATTTATCTTAATATGATCTTGCCACACAAATATATCATAGAAGTATTATAATATTTTATTCAAAATTTACAAAAATGAATAATTCAATATCGTTATAAGTGTAATCATCAATAATCTTGGAATAATGACATGGAACTCAATACTTTTTATGCTAAAAATATTCATATTTCTAATATAGAGAAAAAATTAAAAGTAAAAAAATTTAGTAACATCAAATCATGAAAAAATTGAAATAATAATAAATAAATTTTCATTGGAAATTGTTTGATATTAATTTGAAATAATTAAATTTTGTGATTTTTTATTTTCAAATCATTCATGTTTAGGACGTTTAAAAATATGGGAAAGATAAACCAATAACTTTACATTATATTTGGTTTTATTAGGTGTGTCTAACACGGTATAAAATATGTTATCAAAAAAATCCTTCTCAATAGACATTTAATCTAACTTGTTAAAAACCAATAAACCAAACCAATATTGACAGTCCCAGAAAGGAATCTCATTTATCTAATAATTAGTCACTCCAAAAATAGTATATTTTAGGTTTATTTATTGTTGGTTGAAATGAAATTTGAATTAATGAAAAAAATAGATTTCACTAGAATACTTAAGATCAGAGTTGGAGGTTCACCTCATTCGATTATATATTTTGAAAAATTATTTACGTTCATTTGAAAAGGGTTATCCCGAGGAATAAATCTCCATTACTAGCCAAAAAACAGTTACATATTCCATTAATAATAAAAAATTATTAATGTTTATCCATGAAATATGAATTGGATTTAGAGATTGTATATGTTATCCAGATATCATAACATTTTCCTGGAAGTCACTGATAATCTACATAATAGAAAAAATCTATGTAAATTTTTGATCTACATATATATCAAATGTACATGTACTGTTGATCAAAAAAGAAATTAATTCATAAATTAGGGGCTTCAAATTAATAGTGATATTCTTCATTAGATTTCTGGGAATTAATGGTTCAAATACATATATGGTTTCTCAGTCAGTTTCCAAGGATATAATTTTTATAGTTTAATGAAAATAGATCAACAACAAAACATACTATTATAAGAACCAAATGGACAAAACACATTAGTAGAAAGACCCAATGATGTGTTAAAAGTTTTCAAAGAAAATTTCTCATGAATTTGATCAAATTGTTTCCTTGAATCTACCTAACTTTTATGATTTAGGATATTACTGATGTAAACGTGTTATTTATTCCATTTTATCAATGCATTAGCGTTTTGAGACATAAATAAGCATTCTAAATAAGTTTAAATTGGAAAAAATATCAACTATTTAATTGGAAATAAGGACTTTTCTTTTTATCCCTGATTATATTTTGATTATCATCCTATTAGAAAATTAACTAATATCTCTCTATAAGCGTAATATAAGATGATTTCATCTGAATATGCATGAATATTTTGATAAAAAAAATCAAAATTATGGACTAAAATACAAAATTCATAGAAACACGTAGGTTATGTTTTTATGTTAGTAAATAATTATTTAATCCAATTTATTAATTTATTAAATTATCTTTTTAACATTCCAAAATTTGATTTAATATTTATAATCATTCAAACAGTTTTAGGTTTTCTCATCTCGAATCCTAGATATAAAACATCCATAGTATATTTCTACAAATTATAAATTTGAGAAGGTTACAACTTTATATTTGGAATTACATTTTTAGTTGTTTCATGAATAGATGGACTAGCAGCTACATGTACAATATTATGAAATGAGGGATTCATGACTAAAAACTATTATTTAATGAAATCTTTTCATGATTTTGATACCAAGAAATATAATCCTTAAAAAAACATAAATAAAATTGATGTTGGTAGAAATTTTCAAACATACTGAATCTCTTAAGATAAATATATTTATATGGACATTTAATTATTTTCATTAGGAAAAATATTGAATTCAATGATGTAAATGATTTAAATTGTTCATTAAAAAAATTTAGATATGATTTATAATATATCTAATGTGTTTTTGAGATGATTTATCATATAATTTTCATTTCATAAAAACTTGTGTGTAGTTCTCATGTCCATAATTTTCATATAAAACTGAAATTAGAAAAATGGTTAGTTATATTAATAAATTTCAAATTATTACCATATTTTAAAACCCGGAAATATTCAATGGAGGATTTTGATATGAGGCACTAGTCCTGAACTAAATTACATGGCCCATAGGTGCTCATTAATGAAAAAATAATGGAAGAAAATAAATTATACCACATGCAATTTATTTTCAGAAAATAATGAAATATCTCCTAAACAGTATCACATATTGGAAATCTGAGAGCATTGTTAGATCAGATATAAGATATTCAACCAAGTTGCAACATAAAATGTTTGTGGTTTGGGCATTTGGATTCATTCCACATGAGTGTAGTTAATTTAATATTTAATAATAATATTATTAAAAAAACATGAATATCTCTTGAATAGTGTCAGATTTGGAAAATATGAGAGCAACATTATATACATGGTATTGGGTTTACAATAGGTGCGACATAAATTTTTTTCTATCTGGTGTTTGGTTATGCTCGAATGAGGGTAATTCATTAAATATTATTTTGTACATTTTTAAAAAAATGAAATATCTTAAAATAATGGCTCTAATAGATAATATGGGAGAACCTTTAGGTTTGAAATGTGGTGTTCACCTTAGGTGTGACAAACAATTTTTTGCATCAGATGTTTAGTAATATTTGATTCTAGAGTAATTAATTTTATAATTTTATTAAAAAAATTTACAAAAAATTGATGTATCATCATAATAATATGTCGTATTAGATTTTTAACACCATCCTTAGGATAGGGATAAAACCTTTACCCTAGAAATGTCCTTATTTATTTTTAAATATATTTTAAATTATAAATAATATTTTTTTAATTAATAATTTTATGTTTTACATTTATTAATAATACAGAGTAATTAATTAATAAATAATATAGAATTTTCAATTTTCCGTCCTAATTATTTAAATTAATACAACGTGTTAAATAATTTCTATTTTTTTATTTTATAATAATTTAAAATAATTTAAAATTTTTATTGAAATGTATTTTAAAAATATGACTATTAATAACAAATTATATAATAGATATATCATATTTTTATTTGTTAAATTTTTTATAAAATAATTTTTGTAATATTTTTGATAACAATTTCTTATAAATAACATTTTGTTATTGAGTTTTATTTAAATTAATTTCCTTCTAACTTTTTTAAAACAATATTTCCTAATTTCTTTAATAAATTATATATATAAATATATATTCTTACCAAATCAATATATACTTATACATATATATATATCAGAAACCGTAGATGTTTTTTAAATGTTTATATTTATATTAACATAATAATATGTATATATATAATAAACCTTCTTAAAAAGGATATTTTTATTTCCGCATTCATTGTCATCAATATGATCATTTAACCATTATTTTTGTATATTTTCATTGACACACACACACACACACATATATATATTTATTCTTTTTCTGGAAATACGTCCAATTTAAAAGTAAACCTACCTAACAATGAAGTAATATTAAATTATGAATAATATATTTTTTATTTTTTAATCATAGATATACGTTTTAACAATTGTGTGTTTATTTTTATAATTTTATATATTTTAATAGAAAAAATATGAAAGTTATGGGTGTTGAGTGACAATATATTATTGCTTATATTTATTTGAGATAATCATGTATAATACATTATCTATATTTTAAACCCTAATAAAATGATTCAAATTAATTCACTATAAAAAATTTAAAATTATTCAATGTTGCAATAATTAGTGCTGAGGAAGAGGAGGATTTTATCAGTGTATTTTTAGCATGATTAATGCTCAAATTTCTATAAAATAGGTGCTCAATAAGAGTCAAATAAATAATCTATTTAGTGATGCAATGTCCAAAAAACACACGTAAAAAAAATAATCTATACATTAATTATAAAAATCAATATTATGAGTAAAAATATGATAAAATTGGAAAAAAATAACTAAATTTTAATATTTTATAAAATATTATTACTATAAAGAACGTTCATGGGTAAAATAATTAATAAAATACCTAATATTTATTGGAATAACTTATGTGCATCCAATGGACACTCAAACAAAGGAAAATAAATTTAAATATACCATAAATACCAATCAAATCATAAAAATAAGATATATTTTTTAAGATAGGGTTTCAAAAAAAATATTCATGTATAATTAAAGGAAAAAATGTAAACATATCAAGAGAAGAGATAAGAGGAGTTCTTACAATGATGATTCCATGATAGACCTAAAAAATTCCACAATAACGGATTATTTTAGTGGTGGGAGGTTGGATGTTGTGTGCATGTGTAAGGGTTTGGGAGAAGAAACGTGGATGGAGATGAATAAGAGAGGATTTTGGTTATAAATTAAAATTATTTGTGATTAAAGTTATAACATCACAATTTTTTTCATGGAATGTTTTTAGGGTCATTATTATATGTCTCAATATTTTCTTACTCTATGAATAAAATATATAGATTTCTGTATCAATTTTTATTATCTATTACAAAATATCTTCCAAATCAATGGAATGAATTCATGAGAACTATATCTGAGATGTAACAGTTTCCCATCGAAAATAACCAATTCTTTTGAAGGAAAAAATGTATCATCTCATATACTTTATTTTGGCCCAATTTGTGATGGGAAAATCTCATGTCCTAATTATCTTATCACAATGAAAATTTTATCTAGTAGTGCATTATAATAAATGTGTATAGAATCATAGTTATACTGTGTATGATTTAAATGGAATTTTCTTCCATTATTTTCATTGAATCTTCCCTCAAACATTTTCTAGGTTATTTTCAATGAAATTATTTTCAAAAAAAATATGTTTTAAAAATTAATTTTCATAGAAGAAAAGATATTTTCCCCATGAAATGACTTTAAATAATGTTAAATCAACCATTATATGAGTTCAATTTTGATTTTCCCGAAATGTAATTTGAAATTATTTTAATAATTTTTTTTTTAATGAGTGATTTTGAATTAAAATTATATTCCTCATGAAATGATCGAACTAATTTTTTGTTCAAAATAGTTTTCCCCTTTATAATGAAGTCATTTGATGTTAATTTTTTTCCTGTGATATGAACAAAGAAAACCATTATTATAATTTATCAGAATTCATTATTTTAGAATGATATTTATGAAGCCCATTTAACTTCCACAGGTAATACCCTGGTATCATTTTGATGAAACCCACATAATTTTCTTAGGGATATTCGATGATGGGTGAATGAGATGATTAAAACCCCATTCATTTTCACAATGGTTATGATCTGAATAATTTTTTTCATCCATTCCAATAAATTTATAATTATATAATAAATTATTCATAATATTATCAGACAAATAAGTATTATTTTCATTATGTGATAGGTGGGACCTATATCAACCTTCCGTATAGTGGGTAATATTTTATATCTTAGGAGATAGAAAAGACATGGACAGGGAGTGGACCAAATTTAGCTCAATGATTTTCTTGGGAGTAAACTATAACTACTATGATGGTTTGGGAGTGAAAAAATTCCACTGGGATATCCTTGGTATTGAGCCTTGACTATTATGGAAATGATTTTCAATGATTTTGGGTATGTCAAAAATATATCTCTGATGCATATGATGTACTCTCAAGAAATAAGTTCTTTAATTCCTTTATGATTCATGTATTATGAAATAATGATCATTATTCAATGTATCGTGATTATGATCATTGATATGTCGAGTATGTTTTCCAATGTAAATCTCATCTTCTCAAACCTTTATGATCATGTCATGACTTTTTGATTAATTATAACTCATATTCTTAATCCTAGTATTCATTTTACCGAACCCTTTCTTATGTTTCCTTTCCCCATTATATGAAGAACATTTTTAAATAGGTTATTTTTCATAAGAGTACAAAAGGGGTAGATCATTATAGAAGATGTTTATTATCATCTATAATATTCGAATATTGTGTTCCTAGTCTCCAATGACATGAACTATTACGATCTGCAGACTTTTTCTTTTTTATTGAATTGAATATTCATCTAAAAACATGAAATATATGCAGATGGAAATACTAGTTTTATATAAATATTGGTGATCTAGATGAATCCTTATTTGGTTCTATCAAGAAATGATTACCAGAGATTAATGGATATTGAATGAATCTTCATATCAAACAACATATTTTTTTGGTTAATGTTTCATGATAAACAAATTTTAGACATGGTCTTAGAGACTTTTAATGGGGTTTTGTTTTATTATAGATGAAGTAGTAGCATTTATAGGATAAAAATTGTTTAAATATCCAACCCATTTACTTCCACTTCATTTCCTAGTACCATGGATTGGTAACATTAAAATTGTATAATGGTTTAATACATAGAAAAATTAAATTTCAATTTAATTCATATTGAGGGAATTACTATGGTGTTAGCCCTAGAAATGTGATTCATCAAGACCTCAGATAGAAATGTTCCAATGGTCTTATTTTTTTAAATTAGATTGAAATATGTGTTTTTAGTGAAATTATAAATAACATATATGTAGTATATGTTATTATTTATTTATTCGATGGTATTCAGGTGTGGTGATTTTTGGTAAACCTCATTGTCGTTTGTAATTTTCATGTTTTTAAGAGTGATCTATGCAAGGGGTTTAATTTCTAAATAATTGTGGAATTTAAAAAAATGTGTCATTTTCAAAAATACAAAAAATATAACATTTTGAAAAGAATGGATAAAAAATAATATCATAGGTATATGGGGTTGACTATTAGAAACAAAAAATAGCAATGAATAATTTAAAAACTGGAAAGGGGTCCAATTTCACTGTGATGAAAAAGAAAAAAATCATTCCAGTGGTTGAACATGAAGTGTAGAAAAACTAAAGAACATGTAGAAGAGGTGTTAAATCAAACTAAGACTCCCCAATATCTTCTTCAATCCTATCATCCACATGTTGAGCCTCCCATAGCCATCTATCTTTTATACTCTCCATCCACCATCGCTGGAGGTTGTCCTCTTCTACTACCATATCCTATCACCACATATCGCTCCCCACGATTCCTTTTCCACCTCATGCCATACTGATAACATGTGGATCTCACCACTCCTCCTAACCATAATTCATTCAACTCACTACCTCCAACTAATCGATGTCCTTACAAAGAACTACAATCATCATTACCATCATGTTGTATGAATGTGATTTTTCAAAACCCTATCGGTGTCCCACCCTCTATGGTTTTCCTCGTATTAGAGATTTTTAGGTGTTTTATTAATTTATTTGATATGTATATGATAATTTTATTTTATAAAATTTGTGTGAAAGGAATTAGTTCCGCAACCTTCTTTCATCAAACATTAAAAAAATTACTATATATGTGTATTTAAATTTTAAATTTTTTTTTGTTTATATATATATTTATCAGAAAAATTAATCGAATAATTATCATACTATTTAATTTCCATTATAGAAGTCTTTATTCTAACAAAAAACCTTACCAATAACCCTTTTACAAAAGGTCTTTCATGGGATATCATTCTCTATTTCCAATTTGAGATTCGGATTGTCCCTTTCCTGCACAGAACATTCCACATTTCCGACATGGGATTCAGAAATGTTTCCAGTATGTATGTTTTAAAAACTATAATATATAAACTATAAGACCAATATAAATTAAACCAAAAACGTGGATTAAACCTATAAGAAATTGATGATTATTTAATGGACTTCATATCAAATGCTGTTAAAAAAATTTATAAGCTTTCAAAGCCACATACTTGAAAGATAAAAAACATTCAAGTATGTGACATTAAAAGCATTTGAAACATAATTTTTAAGGCCAATATAAATGAAAATTGAATCATATGTTAAACATATAATAAATAGTCAAAAATAATATAATTTCGTAAATAATTTTATTGAAAAATAATTTATATGCATTCAATACCACTAATTTGATGCTTAAAAATTATTCATATATATGTTACTGAATGCCTATAAAATATAAACTATAAGAAAATATAATTGAATACTAAAACATGGATTAAATATATAAGAAATAGTTGAAAATTAATTAGTTACTTAGTAATATAATTATCAATTATATAATTATTAATTATATAATACTTAAATATTTAATAATAATAAAACCATTCTTTATGAATTATTAACTATTAATTTATTATTTCATTTGTAATATATATTATCTAAATAATAAATAATTATTTAATTAATTATATTATTTTTAATTAAAATAATTTAATTTTTAATTTATATTAATTAATTGGTTAATTAGTAATATAATTATTAATTTACAAATATAATTAAAAATTATATTACTAATTTACTAATTAATTATTATATATTTCATAACTAATAATTATAATTAATAATTAAATGATAAATTATTTATTTTTTATTACACAATTAATAATGACTAATTATAATTACTAATTATATTAGTAGTTATAATTAATAATTATATTTCAAGTTAAATATTTATTTATTATATAATTTATAATTAAATTAATAAGTAACTAATATAATATTATATAAATATTAACTAATAATTAATAATTACTAATTAAAATGAATAATTATAATAAGTAATTATATTACTAAATAACTATTTAATTATTGTATAATTTATATTTGTATTACTAATTATAAATTTAATTATTATATAATTATATTATTAATTATGTAAATACTTATCTTATAATACTAACTAATTATTATATATTTAATAATTAAAATTTCTAATTCAATATTATATTACTAATTAAAATTAATAATTATATTAATAATTATAATTAATAATTATATTACTAATTACAATTAATAATTATATTACTAAATATAATTAATAATTATATTAAAAATTACAATCACTATTTATATTACTAATTGTAATTACTAATTATATTATTAATTAACTAATTGTTTATTATATAATTAATAATTATAGTACTGTTATATAAATTATACATTAACTAACATAAAATTATTATTTATAATCATTAATTATATTTAATTATTATTTAACTAATTAATTAATTATTATATATATAATATTTATATTACTAATTTACTAATAAATTATTATTTAATAAATAATGAATAATAATTTTTAATAGGTATATTACTAAATAACTATTTAATTATTATATAATAAATAAAATATAATTATAATTAATAACTATATTACTAATCATAATTACTAATTTTATAACTTATTTATGAATTAATTATTATATAATTAATAATCTTATTTCTAATTAACTAATAAATTATTATATGATTAATAATTAATAAATAATAATTATAATTAATAATTGTATTACTAATTAACTAATTAGTTATAAAAAAGATATATTACTAAATAACTAATTAATTGTTTATTATTAGCAACTAATAATTAATAATTGTTTGTTAATAATTATAATACTAATTAAAAAATTAAATGTAATATAATTAATAATTCAATAATCAGTAATTATGTTAATTGTTGTGGCACTATAGCAATAGTGGGCACTATTGTGGTGACAGGTCACTGTACCGGTGGCAGGGTACTCTAGCGGTGGTTGGGTATTGTGAGGTACTGTAGCAGACAGGTACGGTAGTTTTACTATTCACAGAATGAGATTTGCGCCAAAAAAGTTGGGCCTACTAGCCATGTAATGGGCTAAATTCACACTGGGCTTTGGGTTATGTAATGGATCTCCCACTACCAAGTTAAAAGAGGTATTTACTTTGATTTAATAATAAATGGGGTTTCGACCATAATGAATGTAGGTGGTTTTGAAAGCTTATAAATAAATTTTCATCAATATTTTTTTTATGAAATTTTTTTATTTTTAAACTATTTATTATATGTTTAATACTTTTATTGTGTTTCATATATATTCGTCTTGTAATTTATATTTTAAATGCTTTCAATTCCACACTCTTGAAATATTTTTCTGTTTCAAGTTGGTGATTTTTAAAGCTTGTAAATTATTTTTCATCAACATTTTTTACAAAAAGATATATTTTTTTTGGATATTTCTTATATGTTTAATAGATTTTTTAATTTTCATTTATATTTTTCATATAGTTTATATTTTATAATATTTCAAAGACACATACTTGTATTATTTTTATTATTAATGTATGTGGATTTGAAATCTTGTAAACTATTTGTTATCAACATTTATTATGAAATTGTTTTTATTTTTAACTACTTCTTATGTGGTTAATCAATGTTTTAAATTTAATTTTTCATTTTATTATAGTTTTAAATTATAGTAATTCATAGACATGTACTTGAAACATTTCTGAATCTCATGTCAAAAATTCCCAATGTTCTCCACTGCAAAGGTAGAACCTAAAGCCAATATCGAAAATGCATAATGATTTTTAGTGTAATCTCTCTTATAAAATGGAGCCCTAGATGGGGGTATCATTCAGAATCTATACAACTGTAATGGTAATACTGCATGGTGTTAAATAATAGCTAAATTCAACAAATTTTTTTTAATATATATATAATCAAAGATAGAAAATAAAAATTTTAAATATACAATAATATTATTTTTCTCATTTTTGATGAAAGGTGGAAGCCCTGCTGCCACCATTCACAAACATTCTAATAAACAATAACCTATTTATATTTTTAAAAAAATTAAAAAAACCTAAAAAATATCTCATGCTTTTAGTAACCCATCACTGAAGCCTCACATGACATACCTTCATTGTCCCTCCAATTATGTCATCATTGCCCTTCCTCCAACTGATCTGCCTACTTTTGCATAACTGACCCGCCTATTAAATCTGCTCTAATAACCCACCTATTATTAATTGTTACACTATGTTTTTCACTTCTATATAACCCATGACCATGTCATTTTATCCATTATGTGGTTACCCTCTAGTGCGCACCACCCCTGGATGCGACCTCCCTACAGTGCACCCCTCCTAGCCGGAACCTCCCTATAACATGAAACCCCTAGAAGTAACCTCCCTACCGTGCGACATACTTCCTTTCTAAAACCACATGGATTGATTCCCCCTCATCTATACCTCCTCCAGTGGTCGTTTTAATCTAGATCCTTCATGATTTTTCGTCAATTCAGTGAGGTAAGGCCTTCTCCTCCCATTTTCTCCATATTTTCAACAGACTGCTGTTCTCCCTTCCACCCTTAATGGATCGGCAGAACCCTATGGTTTACATTTGGATTATTATTTTTTTATATTTTTTTATATGGCATTCAATGAGTCTCTCGGGACCCGTTTACATAAGTTACAGAAACCACTACCGAATGAGAAACAGTTCAGCTCAATTTGTTTGGTCGTCAATGGTTTAGGGTATGTTTTTTCATTGTTCCTCAATGATGCATAATTTATATTTTGATTGTTTTGTAATTTATGGGTCCCTAGTAATTAATTTGGGATATGATGGTCCTTGGCACATAAATTTAGATTTCATTGTATTATACATTTAGTGTGTTAACCTTATCGCGGTAATTTTTAGTTCCTGGTAATTATTGCAGTGGGTGTTGAATTTCACTAATGGAGCACACACATGTATCTAGGTATGTATATATATGATATATATATCCTCCATGTACATATTCACTCATAATATAGGGAATACAAGCCTAGCGTTAAATGATGTATATATTTATATAAACGCTGGTTTGTGAACGTGTGGAGCAGTTCTGGGTTGTCTTCGATAATTATCTCATGCACCGATTGTTATGCTTTGTTACATTGAGGAATGATCCCTTTCCATATCAACATAACACTACTACATATAGCGCTTTGACAACACATCCACATATATTACTTTTAAAAGAGCTAAAAATATGTTTTATCAGTGATAAGAAAGCTCTAATAATTGAGGAGCTTTTAAAAGGGGGTCCATTATATCAGTGCTAAAAAAATGTCTAAAAAGGGGCCTTTATCAGAACATTTTCAAAATTCATGATAAATGTTAAAAATATTATATTTTTGTAAAACAGACACCCTTTTTAAAGCTGTTGGACATCACCATTAATAGAACTCACCCCCTTCACCCTCCCATATAATCAAGCCCCCCTCCCACCCTCACACCCCTTTAAAATTTATTGACCCACCTGCACCTAACTAATTTACCCTGCATATTCTTGGATTCGAACCCAATACCTCTTCCTTGTACGCCTGCACCTCTACCAATCAACCATTTTTTTCCTTCTCGTAATATATATATATATATATAGTTATAATTAGTTATATATTAATATATATTAATATTTATATATATATAGTTACATTAATATATATTTATAATATTATTTTAAACCACATTTATAATATTTGTTTACTTGCAAGTTAATAAATAAATTAGTATCTAAATAACTATATTAAGCACATATATAAATTATATGATTATTTGTATGTATAATTATAAATAATTAAATTTATTTATATAAATTTACATATATTATACATTACTATATATACATATGTTGGAACATATTGATAATATATATCAATTTGATAATAACGACACACATTAATATAGACAGACACACACACATGTTATACAAATATAAAAATTAACATATATTTTTATTTTGAATAATAGGATGTAATATTTTCATTTGATATATATTATATATTTATAATTATTTTTTATATGTAAATATATATAAATATTTATTTTTAATATTTATTTTTTATGTTTTAATATTTAAAATATAAATATATGTTTGTATATAATTGATTATAAATAATAGTACACTGTTCAAATTGATAAAATTCCAAATCCATAATATCAATATGAATGTAATATTGAGGAATAAGTTCATTACTTCTTGAAAAAAGGAAAAATACTCTTAAACGAGGCATAAAATTCATCAAATGCAAAAAAATGAAGGTATCCTGACTAAAAATTCAATTTTGGAGGCCTTCTGGGCCATTTTTCGAAAATAAGTGAAAATGGGTTTACCCTAAATTATTAAAGAGTATATCTTGTCTATGATTCGATTTGATATGTTGTACAACTAAAAAAGAGACACGTATCAAATTTAATGTTTATTTGATGTTTGAGTTTCATTTTGTACTTATTTTGGATCGTTAATTTGTTTATTATATTAAAAGAGTTATTAAATGACTATTATTTTATAAAAATTTCAAAATTAGTAATTAAATTGTTTTACAAATTAATTCATATTTAGTTTTAAAAAATATATTATATATTATGTTAAAATTACAAATTATCCTTACGTAAAAAAAATTAAAAAATTTTATTTTATATATATATATATATATATATATATTGTTTTTTATGTTTTTTATAATATACCTCCTTTATCAGTTCTAGTAAAAAAATCAATGATAAATGGGTACTTTTAAGATCTTTTTTTGTGTTGTTAAAAGTAATATTTATCATTGCTTTTTGTTAGAACTGATAAAGGTACTCCCTTTATTAGTGTATAGCTCGGATAAAGGGTAGAATTTCCATTATGCTGACTTTTTCTAGTGAAAGCACTAAAAATATCTTATAATAGTGCTATAATGTGCTGTTAATCTCAGCGAAGATTGGGGTCTCATTTATCAGAGCGTAAAAAGAGATAATAAAGTGGGTGATGTCTCTACGCTAAATGAAGCTCTGATAATACCCCCTATCATTGTTATTCTATCACGGATAAAGGATCCCTATTATCGGATCTTTGTTTGGTGCAGATACAATAATACTTTATCAACTCTTTAATTAGTGCTGATTAATGGGGGCCTTTATAAGCACTTGAAATAGCACTGATAAAGGAATAACTATTACAGATCTGTTGTTTATATAAAATCACACAAAAAAAACCTACACAAAATTTTGGAATGTAGGTTTATCTATGACTATGAAATTCCCACATGGTTTCTCTATAAAAAATAATGATGAATATGATAAATGTGAGATAAGAACAAAATATAACAAAATAAACTAATACATGATGAAAATTATGAATGGTTAAGAATGCACACAAGGGTTTGGAGAACAATGATACATACAATTAGTTGGAATCATGAATATAAAAATATCCACCCTTGGAATATATAAAAAACTTCTATATACTTTTAAAATAATTTTGATATAATAATATTAACAATTATCCAAAAAACAGTTAAATACATTAATGTTTCATCTTTTGACGCATATGGTCCCCTCTCAAAAATTTCTGCAGATGATATTAGTTTCAAAATATATCATCCGAACTCAATAAAATGATTCATCATATATAATAAAACAAATATTTTGATAGTAATACTATAATGAAATAAAAAGTACATTAATATGAAAAAAATACATTAATAAAATGACTATTTTTAATAAAAAAGACACATTTGGGGTTATACTGGTCAAATTATGCATCATATTGAAGTGGGGTTGATTTCTACACATCACAAATGATTGATGTATTGTTTTCCTAAAATATCAGAATAATCCGAATGGGTTTTCTTGGTTTTGTGTAGGGAACATTTTATATTACTAAAATTAATATCATACTTAAATGAATCATTTAGGTTTATAATGGTAACATCGTTTGTCAGATTGAATTGTGGTTGATTCCTACACATCGAAAAATGACTCGTGGATCATTGTTCTCAAGTATCAAAACAATATTAATGTGTTTTATTAGTTTTCAGTATTAAAATTGTGTTTCATTACTGAAATGTCATTTCAAGTTGGAAACATATAGATTGAGTCATACTGATCAGATTGTTCATTGGTTTGATGTGGGATTGCTTCATACCAGTCATAAAGAACATATAAATCATCGTCCAAAATTGTAAAGACAATAGAAGTTTGTTTCCTTGGTTTTTAGTGGGTGACACTTTTTGAGCTAAAATGTCAATTTTAAAAAGATAAAATAAAATTTTTATCACACTAATCTCAACGTTCATTGGATTGAGGTGAGGTTGATTCCTAAACAGAAAAAATTACTCATGGATCATTGTTATAAAGTAAAAAACAATATGAGTGTGTTTTATCATTTATCAGTATGGATTTTTTTATTTTCTACTTAAATTTATGTAAATTTTAAATAAAAAGATGCATATTGAGTTATAACAGTCACAATGTGCATTTTAGTTTGGTGGGGTTGATTCCTACATGTCACAAATGACTCATTCGTCACTATCCAAATGTATCCCAGTCTATTTTTTTGGTTTTGAGTATTTTATTTGTGTTTTGACTAAAATATCTTTTCAATCAAAAAACACACATTTTGATTCAAACCGGTCACATCATGCATCAGTTGGACGTGACATTGCATCATACAAGTCACAATGAACATACAAATATTTTTCCAAAATTATGAAAACAACCAAAGCCTATGTGTTTGGATTCCATTGAGTAACATTTTTTTGAGGTATAATGTCAATTTTAATATTATTACATACAGTTTTAGTCATGCAAGAAACACCATTTGCTGGATTGAGGTGGGGTAGATTACTAAACATCACAAACGACTCATGGGCCATTTTTTTAATGTCTAAAAAATTAAAAAAATTCTCGTTTTTTAGTATCTCATGTGATCTTTTTTACTTAAATTAATGATAATTTTAAAAAAAAAAAATCACACATTTTGAGTTATACCAGTCAAATAATGTGTTCTATTATGGTGGATTTGATTTCTATACATCAGAAATGACTCATAGATCATTTCCTAAATTATAAAAACAATATGAATGTGTTTTCTATGTTTTCAGTATGATAGTGGTGTTTATAATAATATTAATGACAATTTAAAATAAAAAGATACACTTTACGTCATAATGGTCACACAGTGCTTTGGATTGAGGTGATGTTTTTTCCTTTATGTCACAAATAACATATAAGTAAATTGACAAATATATCAAAACAATAGGGTTGAGTTTTCCCTGGTTTTGGTTTGCCAATTGTGTTGTTTCTTAAATGTCATTTCAAATTGGAAACACACATTTTGATTCGTAATTGTCACATCGTGAATCAGTTATACAAGATAATACAGAATATACATCACAATGAACTTATTAATTGTTTATCTAAATTATAAATCCAATAAGAGTTTGATTGATTATATTTTAGTGGGTTCCATTTTTGAGCTAAAACGTAAATTTTAAACAGATAACAGACACTTTTAGCAAAACCGATCACACCATTTGACAAATTGAGGTGTTGTTGATTACTAAATTACAAGATGTTTGATGGGTCATTTTTATTATGTATAAAAACAATATGAATGTATTTTCTTGGTTTTTAGTATGATGCTTATTCTTTTTAATAAATTTAGTGATAATTTAATATAAAAACACACACTTAATGTCATAAATTTCACACCATTCTTCGAATTGAGGTGTGTTTGATTCCTACATGTTGGAAATGAATAATTGAATATTTTTTAAAAGTATCAAAACATTCCTAATGCATTTTCTCAGTTTCCATTATGTCACTTGTTCTTTTCAATAAAAATGATGTCAATATAATATAAAAATAGACACATTAGGTCTTACCGGTCACATCGTGTGTCTTATTGAGGTTGGGTTGATTCATAAATTTTTCAAATTACATATGGTGTATTTCCCTAAATTAATAAAATGGAATGTGTTTTATTGGTTTTGAGTAGGTTAGTTAATTGGATCCCAAATATATTGACCCAGATATTTTGTACATAGACATCACATCTTAGTAGATAAATATTCCTTATATAACATAATGATCCATTCCAAAATAATTTATGTCTTGTTATTTAGGAAACATAAAAACCTAAATAATAGTTCACAAGAGTCTATAATAATGTTATTATTTAGAATAAAGACACAACAATTCTCCAACCATTCATTATAACCTAAGGATATGAAACATATGAAACGGTGGTAAAATATAATGAATAAGTGTAAAAAAGTTTATATAAATTATCATATAATGATAAAAATAAGTAGTATCAATTCAACATTATACATTCCCCAACCCATTAACATGTTTTCATTATCTCAATTTCACACTAAAAATACCCTATCTCACGATCATGATTTGTTTTGAACAAACATCCCCAACTCGATCAAAGGAATTAACCTATATGCGGATAAAATTATTATGTTATTAATGCTAAAAATATGTAAATTAAACAAAAATATTAAACAATACAATACTTACGTGGAAGTCACATCTTCATGTTCTTTTTATACAATATTCCATTAGGTATTATTCTAATTCATTTCTAAAAAATGTATCATCTTATGAATATCATTCTTTTTGAAACTCATATTATTACTAAATAAATATAAATACAGAATATATTATTGAAATTTTTAACAGAAATAGTAATTATTTTTGAAAATACCTCTTCAGGGATGCTAATTTGTTGATGAAACATAATCTCTTTCAAAAATGTAAAACTCTTTATCTTATAAACCAATTTGGGGGAATCATGATATTTATCTTGAATTGTCTTTGTCATTTTCTCAATACAATCTTCATCATCATTCATATATGTAATGGCATTCTTGATACATTATTTTTCATTATTCACACATTTAATCATATTTAATGATTCATAAAATACAGTTCCATCCTGTTGAACACCTACAATAAATTTTCCCCATGTTTATTAAAAAAATTATAGATTAAATATACTCTATGATAGATCATTTGTTCTTCTATCTTATTTGGGATAACTAGTCTGATTAATAGAAGTGTTAACAATAAAATATAATTTGAGTATGGTCATATGGAGGATATTTTTAAAACATGATGAAATATTTCACACAATCATCATACTCTTATGCCAAAAAATTAAAATAAAACCATTATTTGTTTATATACATTCTATTTGATTCAATAATATTAACATTTAACAAAATAAATACACAAATCATTGTTATAATATAATGGATTTCTTATTTTTATGAAAATATAAATACAAAAGATTATGGAAAAACTAAATTTCATATGTCATTTAAAAACTACATATCACATCACACATTTCATCCCATTAAATAATATTCAATTTAGATAAATTATTACTTCAAATAACCCATCCTTTTAAAAATAATTCGATCATTTCAGAACAGTCATCACAAAACCACAATTACTTTTTTAGTGCATTTATGGAAACATTCAAACCCAATAATCTTAATCATTTAAAATGAGAAAAAAACCCTATATATTTTACAAATTTTCATTTAAATGTTATCAAACCCAATGTTAAAATGCGACCATCCTTAAATAGTTATTCAAAACATTCGCGTCCCATTATGACATCCAATCGGGGGAGTTTACAATTACACGGAATGAAACATGTGTCTATACCAAAAATAAGAATTATTTTCAAGCTATTCACAACAAAAATATTGTATGTTTAACACATATAAATTTATAAGAAACATCTCAAAAAACATTAATCATTTTAAATGAGTCAATTTGGCAGTTTCAAAATGACATAAATCCCAATAGAGGAACTTTATAAAATATTCATTTAAAATACTCGATTCATCCCAAATCAATATGTATTTTATAATTACATCACATTAAACCATTGGTTGAAGTAATAATAAAAATTTATATCATCATTTAATTTTGTTCTTCTACTATTGGATATCCCATATCTTTGTTTCTGTAATCCTATTATATTTCTTATCGTTCATTCCAACATAAGAGTCCCAACAGACATGTTCTATAGTTAGTGTCCACAATAAAAAAATATGAAACACTCATGTATCAATATACAAAAATAGAAATAAATTATCCAAATGATCCTTGGATCACACCTAATCAATTGTTATTACACCCCAAGAACAATATATATGTCTCCCACATGAAGTAATATTGTTTCATTCCATTAGAAAAACCCCTAAGAAAATCTATAAGCACAAAGCCATTATATAATCAAATATTTCACAATTTTCATTCCTTTAATAATAATAATTTCCCTACACTACATATCAATAGAAAAAACCATGTTTTCTTCCTCATTATTTTATGTAAATCATGTCTCAGGTCAAAATAACATAATAACCATGGTACTAAAATATTATATGGTATTATTCTCAATAGAATATTTTGTAAAATGATTAAAAAAGACAATAAAAATGAGATAACCAAGACTAGCCATTCTGAAATTCCTAACTGAACTCATTTCAATAACCTCTAGAATAAATGTGATTATAGTATCCTTATAATTCTCATGTTAGTTATAACCTCTTCAAAAATAATTCCTATGTTTAACAATATCAAGTACCAAAATAGTCTATAACCTTTAGATACATTTTATAAAGAAAATATTGGATATGTATCTTTGATGTATGCATTAACATAAATTCCACGACTACATGAAAACATTAAATATAAATAGTTAATAATTCATTCATAAATTTTTAATTTTGTAATAAAATAATAATTTAGATATTTAGATATATATTTATGTGTAGAAGAAAATATGGTTTTATAATCACATGAATGATATCATTTCTTCCTCACTGGGGATCCACCATATAGAACATGTGGGTGGAAGGATTCATTATGTTTGTTGTAATGGTTATATGACTTGGGTTTCTAGAATATTTCTCAAGTATCTTATGATAGTTAGGGATATAAAAATGTTTCCCATATGATAAAATTTATCCCTTAATAAAAATATCAATGTCTTCCCCAAAGAAGTAGGATTTTCATCCAAACCACTAAATTTTAATCTAGTTTTCTTATTCAATATATTTTAGTTGTTTATTATATATTGGTAATTTTCAATTGGGTGAGGTTTTTTGAAAATGATGATGTTATTGGAACTAAAATGTAATGATATGATTTAGTGACATATTTGTTACATTACTTCTATGTTATGGTACAATAGGATTGGGGATTTGTTATAATTCAGGTATGTTCTAGAATTTATTATTCTATATACAAGCTTCAAGGGTTTATTTTTTATTTTTTGGGTTTAACATTATTACAACTTATGTGTACTAAATCCAACTTGTGTTATCATGTCTATTTCTTAATATACTATTAGTTACCAAAATTTGTAATTAATTCTTGGTTACAAAACATATGGTAATTATTTTATCACTACTCGATATAATTTTTGGGTTTTATGACTATTGGGTTTCCTCTAGAAAAATGGGTTTATAATTTTCAGTGGAATTTGATTACTATAAAAGTGATGGTGCCACTAAAATGTGTAAAGTTTATATTGATATAAAATGGTACAGGATTAATAATTTAGGGTAAAATTTCCTCAATACACTTGGAGACTTCAAAAGTTACATTTGTTTTGAATTATTCAGAATAGTGGTGTTTAGTAGAGATGGAAAATCATGAGATGAAAGATTTAGGAAGTTTTTTTGAAGGTGTGTCCAAGAAAATCTAGATCTAAGAGGTAAGACGAACATGCCTCAATAATATTGGGAAGTAAAGGTGTATATTTAATAGAGGGAGGGATCATGTATTATGATTCACACATCATAAAGGGAAGAACAACGTCCAAAATATGGTCTATAAAGAATATAGTTGTGGGTATAATAAAAAAGCATGAAAACCATACATTGATCCAGAAAATTCTATCACTCGGTGGTGGGTCACATCGTATTCATAAAAACTACCTTAGGATGAAAACCCAAAAGGGGAAATTTAAAGTAAGCCTCTATAACAACTTGATCTGAACCGATGCTTAAGCTATAGCTACCCCAATCGCACCTCCATAGACCAGGGGGTGGAAGAATGTGATGAAGGCACAAATAAACTCTATGCGGACTTTTCCCAAAATCAGTACACATAAACACAACCAAATCAATGAAAATTTAGAGTGGGATATAATAAAATTTGTGAACTTGCATAAAATAAGGTAAACATCCATGAACCTATAAATGATTCAAGATTATGGGAGTGAAAAATGAAATGTTAAAGGTAAATTCAACTGTCCAAACCAATGACATATTCCCACACAGATAAAACTCAAAGAGAGTAATAGCTGAGCATGCTCCACTCCTAAATCCACACTCCAACCACCACATGCAGTCCACACAACCAATATCCCCGTGCTCCTTTGTTATCACGATCGACATGTCCATTTTCCCCAAAAGACAAGACACATGTTCTGAAAATCCCATGCATACATGAGTATATACATACTCTGTCAGATGCACCTAAAAGGTGAAGGGGGGGGGGGGGAATAATAGATATAATAAAAATGGAGTAGGAGAGATAAGAAGGTACGATAAAAGTGAATTGGAAGAGTACATCTAAATCCAATAATAGTGTGGAAGTTGACACATCCAAACACATTGAGCATAAAACAGGGATGATATGAACTCCTTGTCAAGTCTTCTCTACTTATATCTAGATATTACTCTCCTCCAAACATGTTATTCTAGACACGGGAAGCACGTGTCATACCATGCATGTCTTCACTACTAGTAAACGAAGCGTAAAAAATATCCAAGTAGTGGTTACTGTAACAGGATGGATATTTATATGCTCATTCAAAGAATCCCAAATAAGAGAGAATGGGTATCTCCATCTCACACCTTTTCCAAAGAAATATGATTAACCAATATTTCCATAGAAAACCCATCTGCAATGCTCAATACCTCATGTGTATACACAAGAAACACACATAAAAGGGATTCAAATCACCACAACTCAATACTATAATCTTTGGCAGGCACTGAATTGAAAAAAATGTTTTAGGTCCTATCAAATTTATACATCTCCATGGGTAAACCACTACCCCTTATCGCGAGTTCGTAGTTCTGTCAAACCACACCTCACTATTTTGTTGCAATGTCGAAGGTATTCTCAAAATCTTTAGGGACTACAATATGCAACACAACTAAATGGTTATATTAGTATTTCACCCTCGGGGACTACACTACATAGATCAGCTAGAGGGTTAGCCCTTAACACCCTCGAGGACTACACTACCCAAAAAAACTGGAAGGACACCCAATAATGTCCTCATGGACTATAATACCAAATACAACTAAATGGAAAAAACAAATTGTCCTTGGTTACCACACTACCAAGCCAAGATGGAGGGTTAGCATAGAATGCTCCGGTAAGACTATCAGATTACTTCCATAATTAGGTTTCATATCTATGCATTCTAACCCGAATCATCAAAAACATATATCAAAATCATTTTCAGAGGGAACGAACATGTTCTATGAGAAGAAACACTCAGGATTCTCATCACGAGAATTGAAATAAATGTTAAAACGATGTAGATGCAAAGGAATAAGGATTGCTCAAATGATCAAAAAAATTATACAACGTGTGAGGGTTCACACATAGCATGTAACATGAAATTGTTCAATTTCCATGTATCTGGTCCGACACAGGTCTCATCCCATGTAAGGGAGCATGTTGTGTAGGTGGACTACATTGTGTGTCCCACCTATCTAGTGACTGATCCATTTATGATGGTTGTTTCTGTGTACTCTGACTCCATGTCCATGTACATTCGTACACTACATACAGGTCCACAGGTGTTGTTTCCCTATGAACAATCCATGTCCCTGTGCTTGACACAGAGTGTGTTCATGGTCATGTATATTCTAAGTCGCTCATCTCATAGAGAGAGGAGGTATGCTGCCTATTATTGGGAGTAAACATCATGTCATCCTTATCTTTCCACAAAACCTATTGTCACCATTAAGGGAGGATAAACACCATTTATTTTTCATTAGACATAACATGTAGTCATGATTTTTTCATGAATCTCTAGTTACCCTCAATTCATCATCCTCTCCATAAATATGCACTAATAATTATCAATGGTGCTTGATTCTTCTATGTAAACTCCAGATATGGTCAAAGAACATGGGATCTCTACATCGTTCTCCATGAATCTGCACCGTTCAAAAACGAGGGTTTGGACAGATCATCTGCTAGCCATTATGGATTAGTTCTAAATCACATCTAAGTAAAATATTAGGATTGTTCATTCATTCATTGCATTATTTCTATATCTTTTCCACTCTCATAGAAATATTGTTATTCAAAGATTATGTCCCATTTCAAGGTGCCTGGCCGAGGTCGGGTCTCCCAGCAATTATTGAACGAAGTTTAATGGGTATTCCATGATAAATAACATGTAGAAATCGAAGGGTAATGGAACCAAAACAAGGATTTAGATCATTTTATAAGCATTCATGGTCAACCAATAATAAAGGTACGATTTGGGTTAGATCAACTGATAACAAATAATAAATCGGTGCTTGAGCTCATTTAGTGTTGGAATTCAAAGGAGATAGTTAATGAATCAATTAACAACCAACCCAAACATTTAATTTAGGGTTTAAGACCCCCCCCCCCTAAATGTCCTTCCAATATTGGATCATTCACTATTTAATATGTAGGAGGAGCTGCAACACTTTGATCCATCTATGTCCAGGGGTTCATCGTTTGTTCATGGTTGTCCATCATCTTCCAATGGAAGGGAGAAGAGAGAAGAGATGAGGTATTCATTTGATAAAAACCAGGATTGTGAGGCAAAATCCCCACAGTCAGTAATATATAACTATTTTTTGGGTTAATGGATGGTAATTAATTAACTAAATTAATTAATCAAATCATATAAAATTATCCTCAAATGAGTGAGGTGTCTAGATGTCGAGAACTAAAACATTTTATTTTTCTCCTAGGGGAAACATTGCATTATAGACCCATGCAGAGTGTCAGATTTCGAATATATTTAGACATTAAAGATATATATCACTTTATTTAATTAATCATGTGTGTTATAGATAAAATATCATTAATATTATATAATAATAAATATGGGGCACACTAGGATTCAGAATCACTTGACGTATCAGAAAATAGATATATTATAAAATTTAGAAATATTTCAAAGTCTTATTGGGTAAAAATCAGGTCTCTAAATTATTTCCTCCATCATGTCTTTCATCCCGAAAAATAAATACTAAACGAAAAACACAGGATATTGATCCCACATCTTGCACTCCCACTACAAGAAACTCCCCTGTATGTTTTTGTGCTACCACAACACATGAACCTAAGGAGTTTCTCATCCTCAAAGGATCCATTACAACCGGTACTCAATTACCATTGGGTTCTCTACATAGGTGGATCCATCCACAATTTCATTCTTTACCAAGTCAATAACGTGCATGGTTTCATACACATTCATCCTCAACTGTGACACAAAGAAACAATCATCCACCTACTCTAGCTATGAGGGTATGGAGTGGTGGTAGATATCCTCTCCAATTATCTGCATGATCTCAAATGGCTCAACGAACATTAGATAAAGCTTTCATCCCTGGTCGAGTAACCATATTCCATGATTTTGTGAGACTCTAAAGAAGATGTGGTCTCCCTGATTGAACACCAAGGGCCTACAATGACCATTGGTGATGAAATTATATCTCCTCTTGGCCATCTTCAACCATAAACGACTGGCATGCACCTTCTATATCATTTCCTACACCAACTGTAGTCCCACAAGAGACGACTGTCGATCCTCTTTCAAGAATGAGGGTGACCATATGTGTCTGTCATACAAGGCCTTAAATGGTTCTATTGCAATAGTGGAGTGGTAGTTATTGTTTTATGCAAACTCTACCAAAGGTAGATGATCCTCCCCACTCCAACCAAAATCCTAGACATATGCTGTCAACATATACTCAAGCATCTGGATAGTGTGATCGGTCGATTCATCTATCTAGGGGTACAATGTTGTACTCATCAGTAGCTGGGCACTAAATTCCTCATGTATACCTCTCTATAATAAAGAGGTAAACAACACATAATGATCATAGAATATCATATAGGTTACCCCATGATGGTGGATGATCACTCTTATGTATAGATGACCCAAACACTACAAAGAACTATTCTACATGATTGTAATAATGTGTGCCCACTTTATTAGTCAGTCTACCATCACCTAGAGGGCATCATGGCCCTTTTGCTGTGTGTGAATTACACATGATGATATCAATATATCTGTCATCCCACTTCCACCCGGAGATATCAAGAGGCTACACAAAACCATCAAAAACCTGGTGCTCAGCCTTCACCTTCATATAGTTAAGCTATCCTGAGTTGAACTTATCTAAACTCCATCTCACATCAGACCACCAAAAATACCGTTGATGATGCACGCACATATTCCCCACATTGGGATGTACAGCTATGGGAGAAATGTGTAACTCTTTTATCACATCCTCCCACATCTCTATTAGAAGCAATTTTTTCCCCTGGAACAAATTCTCATGATTCCTTATTTAAAAACATACATATGGTGAATCACCTGTAGAAATTAGGTCATGTAGAACCACATAATAAATGTATCCATGTTGGGAGTCTTTTACAAGCTTGAGGAGCATAAGAGTAAACATCATCAATTTTTGGAAAACTATACCTTCCTAATTTATCTGGGTTAGCTTCAGAGAAGATAATAGCTATAAAGATTCACATACTGGATGATTTTGGGATATACTACTAAGGGAATATGCTACAACTTTTCCCCTCAATAGGGTATAGATATTATAGATGTCGTATCCCTATGAGAATTCCAACCAATGTCACTACATATGGTTCATGTCCCTCTAAGTGAATACATAATGGATAATCTAGTGGTATAAGTAACAAAAAAGTGTTATCCTAGAAGGTAGTGCCTCCAGATCCTCATTGAAATGACTACAACATCTAGATCTACGTTAGGAGTCACATACATTTTATCATTTGTTCTCACTACCTCTACCCATATGTGATGACCTCCTATCATTTCATCAACACACAACTGAACCTAGCTCCTGAGGCATCGCAACATACCAAAAACCAAACTCCTTCCTCAAGTAGTCTCAAAACTACGGTGCTCATCATCCTTTACTTCAACTCCTCAAAGGCCTTCCAACAATTCTCAGACCATGTAAGTTATTGTCCCATCCACATAAAAGTTTTCAATGAGGATTCGATTCATGGTAAGTATTCCACAAATCATTGGAAGTACCACCCTAAAAGATAATGGATGTGTACTCATATTGTTTTTTCATTTATCAAATGAAATAATACTTTGACCATCGTATGATCCATGGATAAAACTAGCTCAGAAATGACATTCCCATGAATTTGAATCTACTGTATCGAGAATAATAATTTCATGACCTTTCCATAAATATGGTCCTCTAAAAGAAAATCATGGACCCTCCCCACGTGCTCTCCATGCTCATCATATGTGTTAGATTAGACAATTATGTCATCAAAGAAGAAAAATAAAAAATGAAATATTAATGGTTTGAAGATATGGTTCATAAAAACCCCAAAATTGGTATGGTAATTTTTCCCACTAAAGGGAATCACTAGAAAATCCTAGTGTCCAGAGTGATATCGAATGGCCAACATTAGAATGACAACCTCATGAACTCATAGCTAGTTGTATTAATATACGATATCGATCTTGGAGAACCATATCAAAACCCACAAATGACCAAATAGTTTTTTAATCCTTGAAAATGATTAATTTTTCATTATAGTGACAAGATTTAGGTGACGACAATCCACACTAAACCACAATATCTCATCAGCATTATTCACAATCAGAACCAGAACCACATAGAGGGGAACACTGGGTCTGATTAAACATTTCTCAATAAGGTCCTATAAATAAAATGACAACTCCGAGAGCTCAATGGCTGCCATCTAATATGTGGCAGAAGATATCAGGTTTCATTCTAGAACCATGTCAATGAAAAACTCGAATATTCATCTCAATGGTATCCATAGAAATTCGTTGTGGATGAATTCCAAATATTACTCCAAATGCTCAGGACTACATACTCTTGAAGAGTCTACTAATCCTAGGGTCATACTCTCTGGTATATGGTCATTGGGATGATACCACTTAATCACAATACCAACTCGTCCTAATACAAGGTCTATCTCTTCGTGGAAGAAGAAACTCATCCAATCAGTGCATATGCATCTGGCTAAGAATTTATGATAGTCAATTTGGGCTTGAACCATGAAAATACAATCCATTCCCAGGATGACATCATACGGATCAATAATTATGATTAGTAGGTCCCATGTGGACCACATTCGTCCAGGTGATAGATCACAATGCTGGTAGAGGAAAGTTATAGAGGAAGCATTCCCTGTAGGGACTTCAAGGAATATCTATTATGATAGTGTGTCTACTGGGAGTTCCATATCATTAACAATGAGGAAATATATATGTCAATGTATAGAACTGGTGTCCACAAATACTAAAGAAATTTTATATTAAACATAGATCGTGTCTTGGATCATCTCGTGTGCTTCTGGGTCGTAGTCGTCCATTCCTTGCAGCTACCCGCGGCTCCGACCAATCAATCCATAATCATAAAATGGAACCCATAGTGGTGGTGGTAGGAGAACCCCAGACCACAATCCCCCACCTAGAGATCCTCCCACCCCTCTTCCCACTCCTCCTCATTGAGGACCTCCTTGTTCCTTTCGGGGAGATCCCCGGTAATGGTGCTACCTCTGTTGTGGCAATCCATTGGCTGCCTGCATGTGGTTCTCTGTACGTGAGGTATGGCAGTCTATTTCATGGTGACCTCAACCATAATAGGTATAACATTGGGCCTCTCTATGATTCTTTAGTGTTCTGCATTTTCCATAAACGAGGAGACAACTCCCATGTGTCTTATCATGGAATGGAATCCTACGATGAGGTTTCTTGCTACAGTCTTCTCATAAATATTACTCAGCCCTATCATGACTAATATCATCTCGGTCTATTTGTTGTACCTTTTTTCGAATCATATATATCACATGTTCCCTCTCTAGCACCCCGACATAGGTGGGGATGCAAAAGTCTGAAATGATAGTTAGGATATCTTTATGGAGTCACTCCTAGAACATCAGTGGTCAGAAGTATCTGTCTCAGCTCATGTCAAGAGAGTAGCATGTATAGTTGGTGAATATCACTATTTAATCTATTACTATAATACCTCCCTGAAAATGCTCTAGATTCTCATGAATTAGAATTGATCATAGGAAGGAGGGGTATTACACCACACATAATAGCTGTTTGATGTCATCCCACAAGAGTGTCAGCTCATCGCACATCTGGGTAACTAAACTCCAACAACGCAAATTTCCTATATTGAACATTTTCGAAAAAGAATCAAGCTATGGTCCATCGGGTTCTGAACCAGTCTGAACATGTGAACCATTGACTCCATCCAATCCTCTTCAAGATGTTTATATGGCTCGCTGCACAACTGTAGTGGATGATTTTGATGGAACATGTAGATGATGCTCAATTTGGACCAGTCGACTTCCCACTATGAAAGGATTGAATGCTTCTCAATGGTTGGGGGTGCTACAATCTATCCACCCAAAAGAAGTGGATCACATGATGGACCCAAAACTGTGGCCTCATCGCTCATGGAGTCATCATCCCGAACCAGATTGGGTATCCTAGATGACTATCATCACAGAGGCATCATAAAAATTATCAAGGATTACCATGGTCACATGTGCATATATATATATATATATATCAAAAAAGGAATGAGGATATGACTCAATAAGTATAGTCAATGACTATATCCTATAAAATTCATGTACCATTTTTCCTACACCAAACTTCATAGGGTGACAAGTCGGCATGGATATAATATGGGTCCTGGTGAAGGGATGTATTTTCCTCATGTACCATCACATGACTACCTTGCCTAAGATCCACTCTCGAGACACATCATTAATGTTTCCCTAAATCCCAAACAATTTCTTTTTAGGGAACATCCAAACAAAAACCAATGGAATGAACCACCTCTGATACTACTCTATCAGGACCCAACCCAAACCGGGACTCGAGCCGCAACTACCTGTTTCATGACTCCATAGTCCAAGGGATAACGACAAGCAATGCAGGAATAACTTAAATTGCGGAGGCATATTACTATAACCTATACACACACAACCAACTAAATGAAAATGTGAAGAGTGAATGTTAAAAAGGTAAAATTAATATAATGTAATGTAAACATGAATAAACCTCTAAACGATACAAGAGTACAATAGTGAACAATGCAATGTCAAAGAAAAAAACATACCCAAACCGGAAAAATATCCTAGCCTTGAAGAAATAGAAACAGAGTAATAGCTGAGAGAGCCACACTCCAAAATTACAACTCTGACCACTGCCTATGGTCCACATAGCCCATGTCCTTATGCTCCTATGTGATCATGATCGACCTGTCCCTCATCCTGAAAATGATTGAAACGTGTTGGGAAAATATCATGATGGTGCAATTATATACATACCCTTTATAAATTCCCAATATTAGAAGGGAGAAAAGAAGTGATAAACAAAAAAAGGGAAACATATAGGGAAAAGGGAACATTAAAAGTGAATGGAAAGAGTACATCTCAACCAAATAAGAGTTTGTAAGTTGACTCATCCAATCACAATAGGCATGAAATTGTGAGGATACTTCTTTACCTATAGCTAGAGAGTAAGCTCACCAAACCTTAATAATATTGATATTGAAACCTTGTAGCATACAATCCACATCTTCGCCTCTCTTGGAGGATGATTAACATTGACCCTTACAGTGGGTACTATAAAAGGATTGATATATATATTCTCAGTCATAGTATTCCAAATGAGAGACTAAGGATATCTCTATCTCACAGATCATGCTAACAAAGATGGGTAGTCAACAATTCCAAGGTAAACCCATCTGCAATGCCCAACACCGCATTCGTCTACCCAAGGGGAAGAAGTCAAAGGGGCTCAAATCATCACTCCTTGATACTATCTTCTTTGTGTAGTAGTGAATCACCTACATGGTTTTAGGTAACATCACAAGGGGGAATAATGGTGGATAACGCGATCCACTTTTTCTGAAGTCCACAGGTATGTCGAACCGTACAATTCAGTTATGCCACAGAGTCGAGTGTCTTTTCTGAATATATATGGACTAAAATACCCAACCAAGAAATAGGTTCATCCCAATATCTCATTGTCGGGGACTACACTTTCCATCTCAACTGGCATGTAATCTCAGAACATCCATGGGGACTACCCTACCCCACCCAGTTGGAGTATCTTCCCATAATGTCCTCATGGACTCTACTACCTAACATAGTTGGAGGTTTATCTAAGAATTTCCTCAATGATGAAACTACCCATCCCATCTGGAGGGTTATCCAATAATGTCCATGGGGACTACACTACACAGTGTAACTGGAGGGTGATCCTAAAATTCTCTAGTATTCCTATCTAATCACCATCATTAATGGGTTTCGTTTCTTTGCGTTATAACCCCAAACATACAAATCAAATCTCTAAAACCACTAATAAATCCAATATCAAGTTATATGTGGGAAATCAGTCAGGATATGAATCTCAGAGGATGAAATAAGTGATCAAAAAATAGATATGAAGGATTGAAGATTACTGAGATGAGAACAAAAAGTACACAGCTTGTGAGGTGTCCCACATGGCGTGATGCCCCTCTTCAATGACAGATCATGTCTTTGGTAAAAAATGGGTCCCATCCCATTTTGGGGAACATGATTTTTTGGTGGAAAAAATTGAATTCCCCACTTATTCAGGGATCATTCCATGTATCCTTGTCATTCCCTTGTACTTGGAATCCATATCCAAGAACATCGGTACACAGATTGCTTGTCTACATAAGATGCATCCTGTAGGTCCTATCCATGTCAGTGTGCTCAGAACAGAGCATGTGCATGGTTTGGTCTCCATCAAATAGATCATCCCACATAGAGATGAGGTACACAACATTTCATGGGGAGTACACACCATTTGATCTTTATTTTTTTCCCAAAACCTAGAGTTGCTGCTAAGGGAGGTTACATGCTTTGGTTTCTTCTTTGGACAAAACATATTTTCAGGATTTCCACTAGAATTTATTGTTTCAATTGATTCTTCATCTCTACTACAAATCTTCTCTAGATATGGCCAACATCTCATGATTGTGCTTTGAAAAATCTAGATCTGGACGATGAACATAGGATCACTTCACTATTCATCGTGAATCGAACTCGTTAGGAAATGAGAGTTTGGATGAATCTTTTCATCATTGTTGATGCTTTATTACTCATCAGATTGACATGAAAAATTAATATTTTTCATTCTTTCAATGTTTTGTTTCATAATCTATAATAATATCACAAAACTATTTCCATTCTACTATTCAGTCTCCTTTCCGGGTGCCTGATCAAACTCCGGTCACCTGATAATAGCCGAATCAGGATACGTGGGTATTCCACAGTGAAGAAAGTATATAAATCATGGTGGAAAGGCCCCTAAAAAAGGGTTCAGAATGTTGGATAAATGTTATTGGCCAAAAGATCATAATTTTTCCAATTTTTATAGATTAACCAATAAATAATAACAAACCAGTTCTTGGGATCTTGCAATGATTTAATTCAAAAGAGTTGGATGAATAATCAATTAACAACATCCTCAAACATTAAATATGGGGTCTATGAACACGTTTTATGACTCCTAACAGGATTTGGTCATTCATTGGAGAAGAAGTAGGAGGATTCGTTGTAATCTAATACGTTTAGGTCCCTTAGGATTGTCTTTTTCTATTTGTTGTATGTCATTCACCAATAGAAGGGAGAAGGTTTGAGATGATAGATTGTCATTTTAAAAAACCAGGAAAATGAGGCCAAATCCTCATAATTAGAATTAAATAACTATTTATTATGATAAATAATTTTATTTAATTAATTAAATTAATTAATAAAATCATGTAAAAATTGATGACAATGAGTGAGGGTTCTGGATGCCCCACGCTGAATAATTTAATGTTGTTCCTAGTGGAAACACCATATTTTGGACCAATATATGGTCTCAGATTTCCGATTCGATCAAAAATTTAAGATATATCCCATTTTATTTTAATAACCATGCATGTGTAATATAATATATATTTAATATTTTTATACAACTAATCTCGGTAATACTAGTCCTCAAATTTGCACGTCGTCTCAGTACATCACTCTAGAATAATATTTAAAAATATTTCAATGTTTTTTAGGAAAAAACTAGGACTCTATAGACTAACTGATGTGATCAAATTATCACCGTTTTTTGGAATCTTAAACAATGATTCAACCATATTTGAAATTCCCATTTTTTAAATCATTCACAAATTAAATCTATTTGATAACATGATACACATTACGTTCACGATTCAAAGAAAGATTTAAGGTACCCAACAAGGAATCCAAATCACAATAAAAATCTATTTCCCGTGTAAAATCCATTTTCAACACATTTCTACCTTAAAAATATCTTTTGAAAAAACTATTTTCACCTTTCAAGTAAGGTATAAAACATTCTAAACGAACACCATAACAAAAAATAAAATAATATAACAAATTTATTTTCAAAAACTTTATTTCATCACATATACATTTCAAGCCATTTGAAAAACATGTTTTTCACCAGATGAATAGTCCATAGAACACATATAAGTAAATGAGAATGCATTTTTAAATCATATAATAATGTAAATGAGAAGAATAACTTAACCCACACTTGGAATCCTTAAAAAAAATATGAATCAACTAACACACATCATCAAGACACTATTAATGATTTATCCAGACAAAAAATGGAATATTATCCCTAAAAACATATCATCATAACAACATTGTGTCAAACAATCCACTGGAAAATAAAGACTCAATAAGGGGAGAAGAGTACCAATAAAAAGAGGGTGAAATCAAGTGAAACGATGCTCAATTGATGTTTAACCAATGGATCACAGTAAGAACCACCCAATGATTGAGGTATAAGGGATTCTAGAAATATTTAAGGGGGTTCATATTAGAAATGAGTTCGAGGGAGAAGTGGTTCCATGGAAGAGGAGTTTTAACGACATATGAGGGTATGCAAAGGAGGATGGTACCCGACCGAGGAGGGTCTATGAAAGGGGAGCGTCTGTGAACGAGGAGCATCTACGAATGAGGAGCATCTGTGGTCGGGGAGCATTTGTTGTCGAGGAGGGGTCATAATGATAGTGGGTTCATAGTTAAGGCGGGTACGTAGCGGCTAAGGGTTTGCGCCCGAGGAGCATTCGTGATTTAAGAGGTGTCAGTGACATTGGGGTCGGGGGTGCCGGGTTTGACTTCCTCGAGAGCTTGATGGGTGCGAGAATGAAAGAGACAATTCATATTTATTTTTAAATTGGTTGAACCATTTATCAACACTAGAACAAAATCACTATTCAAGGGGTATTTTAAGAACACTAAAATAAAAATAACTAATAAAACATGCCTTTATCAGCATTTATTTTGCACTAATAATGAAAACTTTTATGAGGGATTTTCTAGCATTAATAATGGCCTATTATTTTCAGCACTAAAACAACATTAATAAAGATATAATATTAATAAATGATTTATATTATTATATCAATTTTTAAATTATATACATAATATATAAATATATATATAATTATCACTATAAATATATATGTATTTATTTTTATTTATAAATTTCTAAAAAATATAATAATATATATTTATTTGATTATTGATATATATAAGTTATTTTTTTTAATTTTATAATTATTTAAATGAATATATACTTTTTTATAATAATAAATATAATTATTTATTTATTTTTTAATTTATATAATTTTAAAATTATATCAAATTTATATTTCTAAGATGTATAATTTTATTAATATATATAATTAATACATATATTCTATTTTTATAATTATTTAATGATATTTTTATTCATTTATAATTAAAAATATAAATAAAAATATTTTTATTTATTTGTCAATATATGCATATATTTTAAATATATTATTTAATTTATATATAACATTATATTTGAAAATAATAATTATATTTTATATTTATTAATAATTATTTAAATAAAAAATATTTATTTATATTTACAACTATATATAAATATATATTTTTTTGTAATTAAAAATAATAATAAATAAATATTTATTTATAGTTGTAATTATAAATAAATATATATTTTTAAATAATTATAAAATTATAAAAAATATATTTACAATTTTATAAATATATATAAAAAATATATTTATTATAATTGATTAATTAATTAAATATATAAATATTTCCTTATAATTATAATTATAAGTAATTGTAATTAATTATATATGTTGTTATATAATAATATATAATTAATATATATATTTTATAATGATTGACTATTTAAATATATCTATATTTGTTTATGAATTATAATTATAACTATTTGTATTTATTTTTAGATATTTGTATATATTTATAAATATATTTATTTAATTATATGTTCATATAACATTATAAATATGATAAATATATATATATTATAATTTTATTAATATTTAAATATATATATTTATATTTATTTATAATTATAATTATAACTATACAAAAGAATATTTATATATATGTTTATGAAAATATATTTATATTTTAATATTTATAATTATAATATTATAATAAATGAATTTTTTGTAATTTTATAATTATTCAAATACATATATCTATAATTATAGTTACAAATAAATAAATTTAAAATTTTTATATATATAATAAAAAATTATTAATTAAAAATTTAATGAATATATATTTTTCAAATTTATTTTTTTGTAAATTTTTATGTATTTCTGAAAACATATATAATAGTTCATATGTGTAACATGAATTAGTCATATACCTAGTACATAATAATAAAATCCATCACATATGGACAACGTGAACAATAAGAAGGCTATAATGTAAAAATGAACATTAAATCATAATGATACATGACTATATGGATGTCTACTATACTCAACCATGATCAATATACATACTGAAAAAATTCATTGTAAAATTATATATTTACTTAATAATTATTATTGTAAATATATATATTTTAAAAGAATTTATATATGTTAATTATAAATAAATTAAATATATAATAAATATTAAAATATAATAAAAACCTAATAAATATAATAAAGATAATAAATCTAATAAATCTACTAAATCTAATAAATCTATTAAATAAAATAAATATAAATCTAATACATCTAATAAATATAATTTCTTTAATAATTATATTAATTATTTAATGAATCTTATAATAATTTTATAATTATTAAAAATATATATTTCATTATTATCTTAGAAATAATTTTTTTAATCATTATATATATTTATTAATTATTAAAAAATTATTTTAAGTATAAACATGTGTTCATTATTTAATGTATAAAAAGGGACATTATTTTTTAATATTAAATTAATTACTTTAAATAAATTAAGAGTATTTTATATTAAAAATTTTATCAATGATAAAAATTGACCTGATAAATTTAACCTTTATCAGTATAAAGAGTAGTGCTTATAAAGGGAACACCTTTATTAGCAGTTTTAGATAGAACAAATAAAGGCCCCCCTTTTATCAATTATTTATTTTATGCATTGATATAACCATGCTATTCCCTTTCCCCATTATTTATTAGTGTCTATTTAAAAGAAATTTAATTAATTAATTTCCTCCCATTCTCACATTAATTGCATTTAATTATGGTTATTGATCATTTTTTTAGAATAAATTGTTAATCTTATTAGATATTAATTTGATAAAAAATAATGTATTTATAAAAAAACCCCAATTTTGTGCTGTGTTGCTTGAAAAAACTCACAATGATTGTTTATTTTATTTAGCTTGCTTGGCATTGATTCTTATGTTCTCCTTTATTACCTAATGATGTTTCTAGATTTATGGTAATCTTGTATATAGAACTTGGGGTTATTTTTAAATAATGTATCTTCATTTGAAATGGATGATAGATGGGCCAAGAAACCTACTAATAGTGTGAACCAAATTTTAATTAGAATGAATAGTGTTGGAGTTTACCGATATCCCATTTACTTCACTGATTATTTCTTTTCACGTTATTATAATCCTCACTATTGCCATCTAGTGATACCTTTTTATGATTTCATCTGTTTTTTGGTCTATTCAATCATGTCCATTGTAACATTATCCTATGGGGAAACCCATTTTGGTTGTCCGCCATGCCTCTCGTCCACGTTGTTGGGTGAGAAATCATAAATGGCCAACGTTACCATTATATATAATGTGGAAAATTTCCATGTGTTTTGTGTTGCACCAGAGTAATGCCTTAAATTGATTAATGATAACTCAATTATAAATTTTGTGCTACTTGATAATTCCAAAATATTAAACATATTCATTTATCCAATATGTGTTGCATCCAACCTATGGAATACATGAGGTTTAATTTATTTCAATATTACTTACAAAAAAAATTACTCAATTCAAGTAACATGAGTTCTTTTCCTATTAGTGAACTCCTTATGCCTTGTTTGGTGATCCTTACATGAGGCATTCAAATAGTTTGGATAGTGTGTGAGACATAATATAGCATTATATCTTGAGAGGTGGAATTTCATTAATGATATATTGGTAAGAGGCACATTTATGCCACATACATTGTTTATAATTCCTTATTTATGCATGTTTCGTTATTATATATTTCCATGTTAGAGGATTGAACCATCTTGAATGCCTTGTTAACGTTTACACCTTGTAAAATGGAGGTCCAGGTGTTAACATGAAACTATTTAAGGCTATTTACATGTGTCTTCAGAGTAATACCTTACATTCCATGTGATATATATCTCTCTTATTGTTTTAAATTAAATCTAGAAAGGTATAGAATGTTTGTACCATATTAATAACCCAAAATTTGAAACTCCATAATCAATAGGATAGAACAAGACATGTCAGGGAAGATATGTTGTAGGATCACTAAAAAGGGATCCCCTGGGGTTTGTATTATATGATCAGTTGATACTGGTTCCCTAAAGGGTAACCATGGATAGAACCATTGGAAATATGGTTGTGGAAAGCCTCAGTTGATACTTGATCCATTATGTGCAACACCTAGGACTAGCTCATTGTTACGATACAATGAGAAATACTTGAACATCAAATGACCTTCCATATACATGCTCTATGGAATTGAATATTTTGAATGGATGTATCGTAGTGATACCTCCGCAATAGGCTCAGAATCTACTTGATGTTTTTAATGTAAATGATTGAGATGCTTCCTAATTTATTATGATGTATTGTGATTTCACAGTAGATTTTTCCCATAAATTACTAGCATACTTATGTAATGTCATGAGATTTTGACCATATGTTAAAGCACATGCATTGTGATATTTTATCCTATGTTTTCTATGTCAATATTTTCCATTGTTTATATATTTCTCCTTTATCAACTGTAATTTTCCAGATTTTGGATTAGGATGAAGCATGCAGTATGGGGAAGGAGACCATTTAGGAAAGATGATGATGTTTCTATTATTTAATTTATCATGTTTCCACTTTTAACATATATAGAACAAATCAAAATTTAAAATGAATTTATTGGTTTGGTCTAGACACCGAGGGTCCCAACTTACTGGGATTTATATCTCAAACCCTACTTAGGACTCCATTGTACTAGGGTACCAGAGTGTACCATTTTCATTATAGGACTAGGGGCCTTGATTTATTTATTATAATATGATGTTAGCACATAGAAGTTAGGAGAAAAGGACTGAGAAGGAGTGCAAGATGCTCATGACGATTGCCGGTACAACTTTTCAGTTTTTTATATATTATTATACTATATTTTATAGCATGTTGTCTAGTTTAGTAAGGTTTTTCATGTATCATTACCCTATAAAACATTTCGTTGTTCTATAAACTGGCATTGTCCACTTTTAAAAAAAAATTGTTTTTCTTTTCTTCTTATTTTTCAATTTTTATTTACTTCTTCTACTACTATATGTTTCTTATTATATTTTATACCATTTTTCAACTCCGAAATGAGGTTATAGTCTCCCCACTATAACCTATTTTGATGCTCACTACTAGTTGTCATCATTTTATGTATGGGGAGGCACACCTGAGGGCATGTGACCCACCAGTCCGGCTACTAGTTTAGTGGTAACTGGGTTAGGATGTTAAAAAGTGTCATTAGAGAAGGTTTTTTCTTTTCCCTTACTGTTTTGGGTTGTTAAATAGAAGAGGGGGAATGTGTCGGTACTTGGTGAATAGTCATACTTTGGACTGATCACCCCATGTAGTGGAAATAAACATGTTTCTTGGATAAGAATTTATGTTCATGCTTTCTGTCATTATAGTTGATATGATTTCCCCTCTTGTGATTGGTCTAATTTTTTCAACTAATGGTTTTCTATATTTTATAGTTTTTTACCCATTTCCTATTATCATTTATGAATAATTACATTCATCATAATATACCCATAGGGATTCATATGTCATGAATATTCCATTACCTATAGCTACATTCATAGGATAACTTCAGATATAATTGAGTGCCTTGAATTCCAAGCCATATTGTTGTGTTTATTTGAATTATTGATCCATTAAATAGCATAGGTGCTAATAATCCCTCCTTATATTCCTATAGCATTTATGGCCTATGTTAGTTTCTTCTGATGTAATGTTATTTTAGTTTTGATGTAATGGATGGTATGGGATAAATTGATTGGTTGTAATTAAATGGGATCCAAATTCTACCTTTAAAGTGTATGGGCGGTTTATGTATTGGTAGTTTGGCGCATATATGACTGGACTGTGGAACATGTACATATTGTGTTATGAAATTGTTTTAAATTTAAAGGTATTGGAAATTTAACCTGTAGTTTATATTTCTATTCAATACCCTCATGTAAGGGTAGATAAATCATGTTTGGGTTTCCATGGAACATAAGTGCAATAATTTTATGTAGTTTATCTTTCTTTAAAAAATGGATTAGATAATCTTCTTTAGACAACTGTGAATAATTTTATTATGACCTAGTGTTAGGGTCAATCATATTTTTCATAAGGGGCTATCATGTAGTAGGTAGCACCCATAGAAAATTAAATCTTTGCTAATTTCCCGAGTTTTGTACCTTTTGAGCCATTCATGTGCCAATATCTCTATTTGGACCTCCCCATTCATAAAATGGACCCTTGTTCAGGAATGTGGTCATGTCCTTCGTGACCTTATATATGGAGATGAGCATCGAGTAATTTTCATTTTCCACAGGTTAGACGTTCCTCATGCTTGATTGTATGTTTTGTACGTCACCGAACTCTATCTTCTTCATTAATAATGAACTACATATTGTTTTTGAGTGTTTTCTCAAGTCATATCCATGGTTGAGTGACCTGATCGTTAAATAAACATGATTGATCTTATTCTCATGAGTAAATTCTCTTGAATCAAGTGTTTTAACAATCTATTCGATTCGATTTTCTTTTCCTTTTCTAAGGTCTTGACATTGTGAGTGTGACTTAGGTAAATTTAACACATATGATTTAGGTGGTTTTGATCTAGTGTTCTTTGGAGAAGATATTTTATCTTCCCTATATTTTTTGGGGAAACACCTATGGTTGGAAGTGTCATGTTGATTCTATTAAATACATGTCTATTCACATAGTGGTGAACACAACCAAAAAAGAACCATTAGAGAATGTTCCATGTATCATTAATGACTATGAGGCTTCTGGACATTAGATCATGTCGGTACTTTCTTAGCAACATGGTGTTGGTGTGGTTGGATATATATGAAAACCTTGAGTAAAACCATTTTTTTGGGTGTACTATAGTGGTTAATCTTGAATGATCATGGGATACCTTAGGTAGTAATTGCTCTGAGATCGGTTAATGACGTTGCATCGACAGTTGAATCCATGTTTCATCTTAAAAGTGAACTAGTTTTTGTTCGAATGTTTTTCCTTCCAACACTAATGTATGCTTGATTTGATGAGATCTATATCCTCATATTGTATCTTGTTTATCATCAATCATATACCCTATCTTAACATCATCTAGTTACATTATGCGAGCATCAGCCATTTCCATGCTAATGTTTTAAATCTATTGCGCTTGTTTGATATGTTCTTTTATGTTTTTATGAAAAATTAATTGTTCTAAGTGAATATTGGTTAGTCATGATTACACCATGGATTCTATGGTATAATTACCTTGGTTGAACTCTTGTACACAAGTAGTTTCTTTTGACATGACTGGTAGGATGGTTCCACAATGGCCTCAGTAAATTCTCTAATGTCAATGTCATGGATTTATACTAATGTATCACTTGTAAAGATTTATCATGGACTACTTTTGGATCATTCGTCTTACCCCAATCAAAATAATCCAATTTTATCTTGGACTTTTTGTTGGGCTCGATGATGCTTGAATGAAAGAATGTCACTAGAAGTCAGGTATAAACACTAGTGGACATATTCATTAGGAATGTGAGATACCAAGGAAGAATACATCACAATTTAGTTAGTAAAACAATGGCCCTCTATGCCAACCATATTTATGAATGGTCATCCAGATTCGCTCAATTAGTTATATCTCTTGTTCAATGAAGTGGTTAGTGAAGGAATTTTTTTTCATGTAATCGGGTGACAGGATTGTGGTGTGTGTCTACTGAGGATTTTCATGTAAAGATGATTCGACTTTTGGAATTGAGGTTTATAGAGATTGACCACTTTAAATTTTTTCAATAATCATTCCAGTAGCATCGTTATAACCCTTATAGGTGTGCTTGTAAGGCAATTATGACTATGGTTGAGTCATGATTTGGATTTAGCCACTTAACGTTAAAGCCTAAGGTGTGATGTACCAACTGCTAGATACTAAATGAGGGGAACGGCATGATCAGGTCTCCAGTTAAATGTGTGTGGTTGCGAGACATAATGATTTCTCAGTTAGAGGATGGGCATCAACTCATGTTTTGGATGCTTAAGGCCCATGTGATTAAAAGAATTCTTGAGGTGCATTGGTTTTTGGGAAATTCAACGTGACCATTTCAATGAATCTTCATGAACCTAATAGGTTGGTTTATGTTTTCATTGTTCATTAAGGATTACAAAAGAATAAAAGATCTATGGTGGGATGGTTGTAACATCCCAAATTTTGAATCTGAAGAAAAATTCCAGTGGAATTGAAATTCTATTTTTATTTTAGGAGCTGTTTTTATGACCAAGAATCATGAATATATTTTTGAGAGTCAAAACACTATAATGTGTTCTTCTTAACGAATCACAATTAATAAAAATAAAGTTATAAAATTTAAATTGAATTAAATGGTAATTAAATGAAAAAAATAAATAAAAAAATAATATTTTAATGAATATAATAATAATTTGATTCTTGTTATTGTTATTGTTATAATTATTATTATTTTAGTTTAGGTTTTATGAAAACCAAAATAGGGTAGTTTGTCTCCTATATCCAGCTTTCACCACCACGAAGTCGTGTCATCCCTACAATGAAACCTACCTCCTCTCCCAACCACCAGGGCATAAAACCCCCTTCTTGACACCTCCTCTGGTTGCTAGTTTCCCTGGATACTTTCGTTTGATATTTGATTCAGTGAGGTAAAGACTTATCCTCCCATTTCAAATCTATCTTTCTTGATTGGTGGTCTCCCCATCACCCTACATGGATCGCCCAAAACCAAGGGTTTCAATTTGGCTGATTTGTTATGTGATTTTTATTTCTATGGAGTGCAGTGAGTCCCTCATGACCCATTTGTGTGTGTTGAGTCAACCACCAATGAAGGAGAAGTGATTCAACTGTATTTGGGTAGCCACTAATTGTTATGTTGAGTTTTCATTTGTTCCTCATTGATGATTAATTAATAATGGGGGTTTTATATTTTATGTGTCCCTAGTAATTAAATTGAGATGCATTTGTCCTTAATATATTAATTTTGAGTTTATGGTATTCAAATTTACGTGTGTTAACCATTGAATGGTCATTTTGAGTCCTAGATAATTGTTGTAGAAGGTTTTGATCCTCTTTAAGTATCTAGGTATGTATATACATGATATATATTTATATTTATATTTATATATATCCTATATGAAATTATTCCCTCCTAATGTGGGGAATATATGAATTGGATTAAGGGATATATATATATATATAAAGGTATGTGTGTTCACGTGTAGATCAGTTCTGAGTGGTCATCAAAAAATATTTTAAGCAGGAAGTGTTTTTCTTGGTTCTTTGGATGCAGGATCCCTTTCCCTAACCCCTAAGGATTCAAATTTCATTAAATAAATAATTTTTTTCCTTTTTCTCATTCATCTCATTTAATTAATGTAGGTCATCATTTTTTATGAATAAATTTTTAATCTCGTTAAATGACGTGTTTGATTAACAATATCATGATTTTCAAATAAAACCCCTATGTTTTGGTTCCCTATCTGTGAAAACTCACAATGAAAGTTTATATTATTTAGCTTATTGGGAATTTCATCTTATGATCTTATTTGTCATATTGCCTTATCATGATTTATGGCATTCTTATATATGACCTGGGGGTTATTTATAAATGGTGGTTCTTCCTTATATTATATAATGATTGATGGGCCCAGACACCTCCTATGTTTGTGACCCATCATTAAATTACAATTTCTATTGTCAGAATCTAACCTCTTCCCCTTTACTCTATAAAAAATTTCATGACACGTTGTAGTTCCATTAACTGAAACCTTCCCCTGATGACTATTTATCATTTAATAAATTGTTTGTTTTGTTCTATCAGGTCTTTTTTAACCTTAAAATATAGATAAACATATTTGGTGTGTTTTCCATGCCTACCAGACCCCACATTTGGTGAGCCATCCTAAATGGCATATGTTTCATTTATATAAAATGTCTAAAATTATCCTGGGTTGTTCCTATAACTATAGTAATGTCGTAAATTTATTAATGAGAAATGAAATATGAATAGTTTCCCTCTTGATAATTCCAATTGCTTCAACATAATATTTTATCTTATTTGTGGTGCCTCCCAACTAATTAATACATTGGGATAATTTGAATGCAATATAAATTACATAAAAAATGACATGATTCATGTTACATAAGTATTATTCCTTTTTATGAACTCCTTATTCATTGTTTGGTGTTCATTTCATGAGCCATTTAAATGGTCTAGATGGATTGTGACACTTGGTCAAGCATGATAGATTAAGATGATAAAATTTCATTGATGAAATATTATTAAGTGGCACATTGATACAAAATTCATTTTTTATAATTCCTTGTTATTGCAGGTTTCATAATTTCTAATTCTCTTGTTAGTGGCTTGAACCATAAGAAATCACTTGTTAGAATTTCTATACTATGAAATTGATTTGCATGTTATGAAATAAAATTATTTAAGGCCTATGGAATATATCTTAAGCCCCATACCTTGATTGACATGTGATATATGACTCTTTAATTGTTTTAAATGAAATATGGATGGGGAGAGAATGTGGGTCACATATTAAAAACCCACAACTGGATTCTCCATACTTGATAGGTTATAACACAACATGTCACGTAAGTTATGGTTTATGATCTCTAAGAAAGGCATCCCATTGATTTATTTTCTAATATTGCGTCATACTAGTTACGTAAGGGGTAACTGAGGATAGAAACATTGGCAAGATGGTTACGCCAAGCATCAGTTGATACTCTTTCCCTTACGTGCGATAACCGGGACAGTCTTATAGTTACTATACCGCAAGCGAGAATTGGATCATTGAAAGGGTATCTTTTGATGGCCTCGGAGGCATTTGACATTTTTAGTGTATGTACCATAGAAATACTTTATAGAAAAGCTCATGCTCCTCCTCTGAAATCAATGGTTATTAATGCAAAAGATTGAAATGAATCATTATGTATCAAGAAGCATTGCGATTTCACGTGGGATGATTCCCTTACATTACTAGAATACTTATGTGATTACATGATATTTACACCCCATGTTAAATAAAAACATGGTGATTTTTCTTCTTCAGTTTCTCATGTTACTATTTTACCTTGTTTACATATTCCACCTTAGTCAACTATAGTTTTCAGATTTCCAACTTAGGCCATGTAGGTGGTATCGAGTGGGTGTCTTTATAGGAACCCAGACTGGGTTTCTATTATTTAAAATGTAATATTTCTACATATATAATATGTAGAACACTTGAAAATTTGTAATTCATTTTCTCATATTGAATAGATAGTAATGGTGCCATCCTACTGAGATTTATATCTCATTCCCTATTTAGGACACTATTTCACTAGGGTACCCAAGTAGAACATTCTTGTTTGTAGTACTACAGACCGTCATTGATTTCATATATTGCATTGTTTTTACATGGATGTTTGGATAAAAGGGCATAGATGGAAATCATTTTTTCATGGGGATCACATGTTGAGCTTTTCTGTATGTTAATATTTACTGTACTATATTGTAAATCATGTCATATTTTTTAATGATTTCCATCACGTATCATTACCATGACATGCATTCATTTTTTTTGTATAAACTTGCATTGGATACTATTATTAAATTGTTTAATATTTTCTTCCACCACTTTGCCAATTATTATGTACTTGTTCTGCTACTATATGTTGGTTATATATTGTTATACAATGTATAACACTACAATGAGGGTATAGTCTCCCCAGTATCAGCAACTTTTTCCCTTACTACTAGTCGGTTGCCTCTAGTGTATGGGGAGGCAAGGTAGAGGTTATTGACCCACCATTATAGATATAGGTTTACTGTTTTTCTGAGATGGGACATTATAGAAATCAACATCAGATACTTTTCTGGTCGCATTAGGGATCGGTAACAAATGTAAAATGTAAAAAAAGTATTTTTTTTCATAAAATATGCTATTATATTTTGAGTATTATTTATTGGGTTCATCGATATTTTTATTTAAATTTATGTAAATATTAAAAAATATTTTATTTTAATTTATTTAATGCATAAGACATAAATTAATGGCATGTTTAATATTTTATTTTTCATAATATTTATGTAACAAATGATCTTGAGAAACAACCAAAAAATGTTTGATAGGATTTAATGTAGTCAATTTTTGTATTCAGATATACTTGAAGAATGTGGAAAATTACCATAATTTATTGGCATGTTCATTTTCAGTTTTTCCATATTAATATTTATAAGGGAATTCATGTCCACGAGCAATATACTTCATGTAAATTATTATTTTGAAAGCCTCCCTCATGAGTGAGTATTAATTTATGTATTACGACAAGGTATTTGTAAGGCGTGGGTCCGATCAAGAAGAGAAATATTTCATATGATATGGTGATACATCTTATCTGGGTATGAGATACGATATGCGTTAGAGATTACACATGTATTTTACTCGAGGGACACAATTGATCCACTAAGAATAAAATTGATAGAAAAATATAAAATGATATAGACCAGTTGTGCTATTTATTTAATTTAAAATTATTTTATTTTTATTTAACTAGTATTAAATTGATCATGATAACTTTAAATAATAAAAAACTAATTCATTAATTAAATCAATTTAAGTCATGATATATATTTTTATATTTATTTGAATGTTTGTTTATTTATGAAAAAACTCTTTTTATTAATCCTTAATTCATGATTTATTACATAAGCAAAACCTACTACATCCTTGTATGATCTTCTATACTAGTGTGATTTGGAAAGTAGGTACATATAAAATTAAATTGAAACATGCGTTCAAGATCATTATTTAAAAAACTCATAAAGTATCCTCGTATTCCATTGGTATTCTAATACATCAAGGGATAACCAAGGGTTGTATATAAGAAAGGGATGAGGTATAAATCCTTGTAATGGGATAAGGAAAACATAATCGAAGGTATTTTTTTACTTGTGAGACAAGAGGAATATCAGGGTAACATTAGAGTTGTAAAAATCATATTCATTAACATCATTAGAAGATATATCAAGAAAATAGATTATCATCATTGGAATGTGGAAACAATATAAATGAATTCATTATAAACATATTTATAGTATAACCAAAAATATGACATAAAATAGTGTTCTTTATATAACCTATAGTGGTCTATACATGGAATGTCAGGCGATAAAAATATTACCCAGTACATTGAAGGGCTACATTATTCTAGGACCACCCATAACATTCATATAATGTATATGCATAAGTGAGCCACACAAGTCATAAAATACAAGGATTTCATTCGTCACTTGTAACCTCATGAATAACTAGAATATGTTATATACATGAAATTAAAAAATAAATTAAGGATATGTACATCTAGGTGAATACCATTGACTATAAATGTTGTTGGGTATTCACTAAACAAATGGCCTATATAGAAATTCATAGTATAATTTTGACATCATAATGTGGGTACATAATGATTAAGGGAATGTATTATTGATGGTGAAAGGAGACTATCAGGGCATATAAACCATATTTATTGTAAGAGTGATGCATAAAAAAATATCCCAACATGAACTTTTTTAAATCAAAAGCTGTAATTCGAATTTGGATATAGGATTAAGTGAAGAAGGAAAGGTACAAATACCATATGATGGAATGTATAAAATATCAAGAGGACCATATTATGGGATTTAGGGTACCTACATTAGGCACTATTAGTGCAGGGAAGAGTAAATTAGTTGAAAATGTGTTTTGGGTTAGGAATAAAGAGTTGATGGATGGGTTTGTATAGGAAAATAAAAGATATTTATTTATTAATGTCCAAAAAATAGGTTTTGGACTCTATGTGATAAGGTAGTCAAAAAACAAACCTTGGAATGGGTATTCCCATATTATTTAACGAATATGAGAGGATTTAATTATTTTATATAGATAAGATTAAAAAAATTCATAATAATTCCATTTGGGTTGTTGAAGTGAATCATATTTTAAAAAAATTCATTTTAAAAACAAAAAATATAATATAGGTATTATATTATTCCTTATGGGTATAAATAAAATATTATTAAATTACTTCAACAAAATATTATTTAAATTTTTGGAACATTATTTTTTTTCTTGTATACTCATCATAATTTTTTATTAAATCATTTTTTTCAATTTTAAAATGTCATAATATGTACTATTTGTTTAAAATGTATTTTAATATCAACCAAAAATTCCAATATCTCAGAAAATTATGAAAAATTCACTATATGTTAATTTTGATATGATGATTCTAAAATCAATGTCACTTTTTTGGAATAGTTCATTAAATATTATTATTCACACTATAAAATCCAAAAATATCAAATTTTTTTAAAAAGTGTTGTTTGTTTTATAATATTAGTTTTTCTGACCCTCCATAAAATTTATTATGTCATTGAAATATTATATTATAATTTCTATATTATAAATATATTTATTTATAATAATTTATTGTAATATATTTTAATTTATAATGTATTGAATTAATGAAATGGAGTATCTTTATTGAAACTATATATCTCCCAAATAAATACATGTCATCAAAATCAATTTTTTTGTCTATAATTATATTATTATTAAAGATGTAAAATTAAAAAGAGAAAAATATAATCATTATTTTATGGAAAATAAAATTGAAAAGTTCATAATGTTATCGTCTAGATACACACCCCTTTATTAAAATAGTGAATGGATAAACTGTATGTTGTGCGATTGTGAAATTTTTATTGTGTTGTTCATCAAGGATGGTTTGGGTATTCATCTCGAGGACCTAAAATTATTTGGTAAAATAGTTTACACATGATTGAGGAATTTAATATGAGATTGGGATTAGTAATGTGTAAATTTAATGATTCTAACTCTATATGAGTCTTTTATTTATGGGTTTCATATGGTATGATCGTATTGGTTGAATCCATCAAAACCTTTGTCTATGCATAATGGAATTATAATAAAAATTATATTTAATAATCATAATATTCAATGTACAATCACTATATTATCAATTATTATGATGATTAATCTTATTTTAAATCCAATGGTTTATAACATATAATTTTCCTAAAATAACCAATGAAGTGCATACATTTTCTTTAAAAACATTACGGAATAATTCATTTTTTCATTCCAAAATGGAATATAACTTATATATTTATTGTACATTACATTATTCCCCAATTTATAAATTTCATCTATAATTTTTTGTTTAATATAATAAAATATGGATGTTTAATTCTATTTGAACACCTCTAATGGTTCAATGTTTCTTCCACAAACATGTTGTCTCGGTACAACACAATGAAAAGGTGAGCTGTCTTCTTTCATATAACATTGTCTATATGATCTAAAATATTCAATGAATTTTTCTAGTATAAATTATCATTATCCAATAGTACAACCTCTAGAATCAGTAAATGTGAGTGTACAAGTATGTACTACCTCATGATGGATACATAGAACACATCAGTTATTTGATATTGATTGGGTGGGAGTGTTAGCTAATAGGACACCACTCTAATTCTATCAATGATGTCGAAGAGATAAATATATCTATGACTAAGCCTGCTATTTTCCTATATATGATGAATTTTTTCTATAGTTATATTCTAAAGAATACATAATCTCAGACCTCAATATCTATGTCTCAACGATGATTATATTCATTTATATTCTTTTGACATTGCACAAATTTCATATACAACTAAATGGTTTGAACCCACTCATTCATCTCTTATAGAATATTAGATCCCCTAATCTTATTCACTCTGAAAACATACATTAATATTCATGTATCACTCCTCATCCCATAGACTACATCAAAAAGTTCTATTTCAATACTATAATTGACACCAATGTTATATGAGATTACAACTAAGGGAAGGACTTGAACCCAACATGACTATAAATATATTGATTGTGATGTAAGTATATAATCTAGAGTTCTAATGGTTTTTTGAAAATGACCATATGTCAATGATTGATATTTAGTGGTGAATAAAAATTATATTTCTAAAACTTTTTGAAGGTTTCCCCGTGAACCTCAAGGTGAAACTCAAATCCCCATTAGATACAATAGTGAGTAGAGTAACATTTTTTCCCATTCCATATGTATATCCTTTCGAGTTATCCAATGGATAAATATTCCTTGATAAAAAAATTATATTTTATGCCTTTGTATTGAAATAAATGACCCTAGGGATATCATTGTACCATTTAGTGTTCATGGGGACTCCTATGATGAAATCCTTGGCCATGTTGTTATAATATCCAAAGTGGTATGAGAAATGGATGCATAAATACAATAGAGTTATTCAATTCATTCTAGACGTATTAGCATACCAAACATCATGAAACAAATACTAGAATCTCCCTCTTTATGTTTTCTCATTATATGGTTTTCATTGAACCCCTATAAATTTTAGTGGCTATTGGAAGTATATAAAAATATGATCTGTTCCAAACAACATGAAGATCCCTTAACATTTATTGTTTTAATGAGACACATATATGGGTTCCAAAAATTTGTTGAGTCAATAAGGGATTTCTTATGAATTTTCTATTCCATCTTGTTTTTAAAATCACAAACACATTATACTTAAGCCAATATATGTTTTACCCTCATAAGGAATTTTACCCTAACATAGAGATTCTTATACTTGAAATTTTTTTCCTTAATTGAAAAACCCTGATTTTTAATCAAAATCCTGGAATTATATAATGATATGTTTTGGAGTAATATGTTTCAAGGATCTGAATTCTGGACTCTGAACTATTAAAAAGTTCAACTCCGAACTATTAAGAAGTTCGACTCCAAACTTTTAAGTAGTTCAACTTCGAATTCTTAAGTAGCTCGACTCCGAACTCTTAAGTAGTTCGACTCCGAACTCTTAAGTAGTTCGACTCTGAACTATCAAGAAGTTCGACTCCGAACTATTAAGATGTTCAACTTCGAACTACCTACTGGTTCGAATCTGAACTCAGCAAAGAAATATTCCAACCTCCGGTAAAACCAGACTCTGAATCCCTATAAAACAGAATCCGAACATTTCTTATCATAGAGTACAAATTTCTTTTTTATTAGACTCTGAAATTTTTAATTTTCTTACACTCTAAAATATTGATAAGATATTTCATACATATGCTTCATTTCAAAACGATGTTGTGCTTTCTGTTATACATGATTTGTTATAAAATGATGTCGTCTATTCTGTTTCTAACTAACCGTTGGTTGAGTTACATGTGTACAGGTCCCTCCTAATTTCATGGAAAATATGGCCGTTGGAGGAGGGAGCCGACATTGAAAATTTACCAATAAATAAGAACCCTTTTGATTGAGCTCAACATAGAATTAAGTTGATCGATCTAGAGACCACACGCTGCTAAGGTGATTTTAAGAGAGATAAAGCTTTTCATGCCTTGTGCGTACTGAACCGCTTGTTCAGTTTTTGATTCGTGCGACTCCGAATGTTGGTGATTACATTCGTGGACTTTCAGGGATAGGAAGACAGAGGTACTGACTACCTTGATGTTTGAGGGCTTCCTTACTGAGGAAGATAGAGGTTCCAACTACCTTGAAGTTGAGGGCTTGCGGGGATATCAAGATAGAGATTCTGATATTCATATCGAGGGCTTACCCTAGTGTGGGTATGATAGACTTGCCTGAAAGTATAAATCAAGGGACCTCTATCCAAGGTTATTGGATACCCATTTATTTGGGTTAAAAGACTTATATCTTGTTACTTGTAGTTTTTACTACTTGATTTTTTCTGCTGCATTTTGTATTACTAAGGAAAGTATAACATTCTTATACTTAATCACATGTACTCTATTTTATTTATATTATATAAGCTTTAAGGTAGAATCTCATATTGTAATCTTGAGTTAAGTTTCATCTTCCGGATCCATATTTTCGGAACCTACATTCGGAATCTCTTTCCAGTTTTAAGCAAGTACATAGAACATGAAGTTTATAACTTCATTATTCCAATTTTTCAATTGGTGTTAGAGGTGTTGTGAATTTTCTTAGTTTAACATTGATAAACATAGCTCTTTCCTTTGTTTAAGGGAATTTTTAAAGTGTACAATTCACCCCCCTCTTGTATATTGAGCATCTACATCATTGTTTTGATCCTACAATTGGTATCATAGGATGTATCTGAAATACTTATACTCACATATAAGTTTTTCTTGCTCATTTTCATTTATTCTTCATACTTTCTTAAAATGTTCATTGTCATTCCAAACTTTGTTATTCCGGACTTTTTTATTCTGAACTTTGTTATTCCGAACATTGTTATTCCAAACTTTTTCATTTCGAACTTTGTCATTACGGATTGTTATTCTGAACTTCGTGATTACAAACTTTTTCTACTAAAAATTTTGTGTATCCAAGGTTAATTTAAGTATAGCAGGAATTAATGTTGGCTCCATTGATAATCTAAATCCTAAAAGACCACCAATATTTGATGGTAATGAATATGAGTACTAGAGAGATCGAATGAAGAATTTAGTTATTAATACTAGAGTGGACAACTTTGTTATACTTACTGTGGATTATAAAATTCCTGATAAGGAAGTTAGAACATTCACTAACTAGGAAAAGAAAGAGTAACAACTCAATTATAAGGTACAAAATACCTTACATTGTTTAATACCTGGATATATATATAGCCAAATTTATTCTTGTGAAGCAGCTAATTGTATCTGGAAGAAGTTAGAGGTTACACACTTTGGAACTTCTAAAGTGATTGAAACAAGGAGAGCTATGCTTAGAGCTGAATACCATGGATTCAATTTTCCTTATAGTGAACCAATTTGCAACATTCAACAGAGATTTATAACTATAGTCAACACCTTACAGTCTATGGGAGAGAAAGGTTTAGATGATGAAGCCCTTGTGGATAAGATAATCGATGTTATGCCTAATGAGTGGGAATAAAAAAGAATAACTATTGATGAGAATAGGAAGGTCACTCAAATTTCTATTGATGAGCTCTTTGGAACTATTCATCAACATGAGACAAGAATGAATAGAGATGCTGACAACATTAAGAAGAATAATGGAAATGGTACTGTTGCTTTTACAACAACATCAAATCAGATGAAAGCTAAGACTCCTGGGAGAGTAACCAGATCCAAGTCTACAAAAGTTATTTTCCAATCCGAATCTAGTGAGAGTGAAGTCTCTAAAATTGAGTTAGCAAATCTTGCTCGAAGGATGAACCAGATAGCTGGCCAAAGATGTTTCCAATCCAAATATATGAAAATGTAATGGAAAGATAGGAAAGATGGATACGTCACTTGTTATGAATGCAAGAGAGCTGGACATATTAGACCAGATTGCCCTATGCTCAAGAAGAAAGATTGGAAAGAAAGGAATTCAGACAGGAACAGAAATATGTACTACAAAACCAAAGCAAAGAATGTTCTGAAAGCTAGTGATACATGGAGTGCTAGTGGTGGTGATTCTTCAGATGAATCTTCTGATTATTAATCTTTAGGACAGAAGAATCTTGGTCTTATAGCCAGACTACCTATTAACAATAAGTGTTTTATAGATAAGGTACGAAATGCTGAATCACTGACCAAGGTTTCTTTAAATTCTGATGATAAAGAGTGTTATAACTCTTCTGATGAAGAATCCACTTCTGATGAGGATAATACTTTACCTACTTATGAAAAAGTTTCTAGGTTTGCTGAACATCTTGGAATTGAGAATTCCAAACTCAATAAAAACATGATAAGGTAAATTCTATAAATTCTATTCTTACGAAAGAAGTATCATATCATTCTAAATACCTTGATAGAAAAAATGCTGATTTTGAAAGTATTTCAAAAAATGTTGTGGAAGTATGTTCTGAGAAGAACAAAATTTATAAAGAATTAGAAAAATCAATTTCTATGAAAAATATTTTCGAGCCAAGCTCTAGTTCTAATGCTAATGATGTTGAGGATAAAATCTTGTATATAAAACCCAAGTCTGAAATTTTTTCCTTAAGGAAGTGTTTATCAAACTTTACCAATGGTAAGGAAAATTTTGAAAAAATGTATTCCCAAATACGACCTATAAAAAATAATTCCGGATTTGGTTTTACCCATGAAAAACCTACATTAATAACAATTACTTTATTCCACAATGTGCCCAATTCTATACCATGTGTCAATGTGGTGGTCACTGGGCATTAAATTGTTCTTTAAACAAAACCCAATCATTAGGCTTTCATAAGGCATATTTCTAAAAGAAGATGTGGGTACCTAAAATATTATTATCTGGAAATATCAGATCCAAACATGTTTGGATTCCAAAAGTCTAATTCTTTTCTTGATTTTAGGAAAACAAAGGGAATACCAGTAACAACACATGGTACATGGATAGTGGATGTTCTCGGCACATGACTGGTAACAAAAGGTATTTTGAAATGATTATCAAAATGAAATGAGGAAAGATAACTTTCGGAGATAATGCTAAGAGAGAAATTTTGGGTATATGTAATATTGTTCTTCTTGGTAAAACATTGATTTCAAATGTTATTTTTGTTAAGGGTCTTAATCACAACCTCATTAGAATATGTCAGTTATGTAATGAAGGATACCTTGTGAATTTTAGGAATGATAAGTGCTTAGTTCACAATTACAAGGAAGAATTTATTCTCTCATCCAATAGGCAAGATATTGTTTACACATTAAACCTATAAGTCCTTAGAAGAAAACATATACCTTGCCTAAGTGCAATGGAGGATCATTCCTGGCTATGGCATAGAAGACTAGGTCACTGTAACCTTAGGAACTTATGCAAACTCTCTATGAAGAAACTAGTTAAGGATCTACCAGAGATCAGGTTTGATTCTTCTAATGTTTGTGATCCTTGTCAATATGGCAAGCAACATAAATCTAGTTTTAAATCAAACAGTGACGCCAAAAAAACTGATGAATTACAGTTAGTCTACAAGGATCTTTTTGGTCCAACAAAAACTGGAAGTATTGGAGGCAAATACTATGTGTTTGTTCTAGTTGATGATTACACTAGATATACATCGGTCTATTTTCTAGCAAAGAAGTATGAAGTTTCTTCTTATTTCAAAAGTTTTAGAGATCAAGTTAAAAATGAGAAAAACCATCCATTAAAAACTATTCATAGTGATCATGGTGGATAATTTCAAAATTCTGATTTTGAAATTTTTTGTAGTAGAAAAGGTATTGCTCAAAACTTTTCAGCACCTAGAACTCCTCAATAGAATGGTGCAGTTGAAAGAAGAAATAGAATTCAAAAGAAATAAATAGAACCATGTTGATTGAATATTCTATATCTAGACATTTCTGGGCTGAATCTGTTAGTACTACTTTCTATACTATAAATCGAGTTTTGATTAGACCTTTTCTTAATAAAACTCATTATGAGTTATGGAATGGTAGAAAACCAACACTTTCCTACTTAAAAGTTTTAGGTTTCAAAGTGTTTATTCTGAATACTGAAGATAATTTACATAAATTCACACCAAAATCTGATTAAGGAATTTTCTTAGGCTACTCCATAACTTCTAAGGCTTATAGTGTTTTTAATAAAAATGCATGTACTGTTGAAGAAATAGTGCATGTATAATTTGATGAGTCATATCCTTTTATTTTTAAACCATCCCAACCAAAATCCTCAGATGTGTTTTCAATAACTGATTATCAACCTTTGATAGAATATTCTTCTGATAATAAAAATGTTCAAGAAGATACTTCTGAAACATTTACCCCAGAAGACTTTCTACCCTATGTTGATGAACATTATTTTCAAAACCCAAATCAGGTATTTCTTAAGAATCATCCAATTGATAGTATCATTGGTGATGTAAATCAACATGTAAGTACTATACGTTCCTTAAGAAATGAATGAGAACATCTGGTATTTCTTTCCCAGTTAGAACCAAAAAGCACTGATGAAGCTTTAGGTGATGATGATTGGATCAAATCAATGCAAGATGAACTAAATGAATTTGAAAGGAACAAGGTTTGGATCTTCGTTGAATGACCTAAGGATACTTCTATCATTGGAGTAAAGTGGGTCTTCAGAAAAAAAATGTGATGAAAATGGTGTCGTAGTAAGAAATAAAGCTAGACTTGTTGCTAAAGGCTATAATCAGCAAGAGGGAATAGACTATGAAGAAACCTATGCTCTAGTAGCTCGACTTGAATCTATCCGTATTCTACTCGCCTTTGCAGTAATATTTAATTTCAAAAATTTTCATGTGGATTTGAAATGTTTTTATCTTAACAGTTATGTCCAAGAGGAAGTTTTTGTTGATCAACCTTCTGGCTTTGAAGATACAAAACATCATGATCATGTTTTTAGACATACCATAGCTCTGTATGGTCTTAAACAAGCCCCACGAGTCTGGTATGATAGACTCACTAGATATTTGTTTAAAAATAACTATGTTAAGGGAAATGCAGATCCAACCCTTTTTATAAGGAAATATAAGAAAAATGTTTTGATTGTTCAAATTTATTTTGATGAAATCATATTTGGTTCAACTCAGCAATCATTAAACAACCCATTTGAAAGTATAATGAAACCTGAGTTTGAAATGAGTATGATGGGTGAGTTAACCTTGTTCCTTGGTTTTCAAATTTCCCAAAAACCAGAAGGAACCTATATATCTCAACATAAGTATATTAAAGATATTCTCAAAATGTATGGTTATGAAAATACTAAAAGTATAAGTACTCCTATTAGTACACCAAAATCTCTAGATCTTGATGAAGCTGGGAAACCAGTAGATCAAACATCTTTTAGATATATGATAGGAAGTTTACTATACTTAATATCTAGTCGACCAGAATTAATGTTCTCAGTATGATTATGTGCAAGATATCAATCCAATCCTAAGTAATCTCACTTAAACGCAGTAAAAATAATTTTTCGCTACCTTAAGGGAACCATGGATCTAGGATTATTTTATAATTCTGGAAATTATATTGTTCTAAAAAGATTTTATGATGATGACTTTGGTGGATGTTGAATGGATAGAAAAAGTACATCCGGAACTTGTCATTTCATAGGAGATTAATTAGTTTCTTGGTTATGCAAGCTGCAACATTCTATAGCACTTTCCACTGCTGAAGCTGAATATGTAGCAGCTGGAAGTTCTTGTGCTTAAGTGTTCTAGATGCAACACACACTCACAAATTATGGCATGATTTTTACCAAGACTCAAATTATGTGCGATAACACAAGCTCCATTTCCCTAAGTAAGAATCTTTCACATCACTCTCATGGAAAGCACATAAATATTTGGCATCACTTTCTTAGGGATCAAACACTTAAAGGAGATATCATACTTTAGTTTATCGGAACGCAAGATCAACATGCTGATATTTTCACAAAATCATTACCCTTCGATAGATTTGAATATATTAAAAAAAGTTAGGAATGATAACCGTAAGGTAATAATTCTTTATTAAATTCTTTCTGAACAATTCTATTTACAGTAATAAACTCCTTTTCATATGGGGAGTACATTTGATTGGTAGATTAACTCCTTTTTCATATTGAAAACATCCGGAATAGAAATTTTCGTATTGAAAACTTCCGGAATGGAGACTTTCGTACTAGTGTTTCGGTAACGTGATTTTCGTACTGATACTTTTGTAATGAACTTTTCATATTGAAACTTTTGTAATGACATTCTCATACTGAAATTCTTATAATGTTTTTTTTCGTACCAGGTCTTCTATACTGAGTTTTTCATAGTGTGTTTTGTGATATATTTTATTCCCAAGAAGAATATTACCCATTACAAATAATTCTTCTAATCCAATCTGAAATTAATGATTTCCTTACTCACGTTTTCGTAATCATACTTTACTAGATGGTATTTTCTTATATAATTTTTTTCGATTATAGTTTTCTTAAATTTTTGTTTTCTTAAAAAACCTCAAAAGATCGGAGTCATGTTTTTCTTGTGTAACTATTCTCAATCGTCAGATCAGATCAAGATGTTCTTCAACTGTTAGATGACATTTGAAAGACCAACGGTTACATTCTTCGCCTATATAAAGGGGACCCTATTTCTCATCCCACATCGATTATTCAAGATGTTGCATCTCGAAACCCTGCTACATCTCTTAAGGATGGTTACGAACTGTGAAAAGTTGTTTCGAACTTCTCATATTTCTCCATTCCGAATTTCTGTAGAAGCTAAATCTCAAGATATTTCAACCATGAAACCAATCTCCTAGTGGATAGTATTTAGGGAAAGGATAGTGAATCCAGATTTCTACAAGATTGAATCTATAGTAACCAAGAAAATCAGACTGAATGGATGGAAAGATATTTGTCTGTTCAAGTCAGAAAAGCAGGATCCGGTGTATACAGAGTTATTGGTAGAACTCTATGGCTCTGTTTCCTTACAAAAGGAAGATGGCATAGAAAGGTTTTCCTTTAAGTCTTACGGAAAGACATATAAACTTTCCTACACCAAGGCTATGAGCTTGGTTGGGTTGTCTTATGAAGGGGAATCTGAGTTTTGTTCTCACAAGATTCCAGATGAGAAAAGAAGTTTCAATAAGGTAAAGCATTTAAAATGACTTGGACTTAAGGATGAAACAACATCCAAGATTGCTCATCTCACTCCGAACAACAAAATTCTTCAACTTTGGGTGCAATATTTACTAGTTCCGAGATGAGGCGACAAGGATAATCTAAAGAAAAGTGATATCTATGTTTTAGATTTCTTGGTAAATCTAAGAAAATTTAATTTGATGAGGTTAGTATTGATTACGATCAAGAACATCAAGGAAGGGAATTTGAGAGCTCAGATTATTATGTATCCTGCTTTGTTGTCAAGGATGATAGTTCGTTTCTTAGAATCCTTCATTGTTGCATGGAAATAAAAAATAAGAAATTGAATGATTATGCTAATCATTGATGACACTCTAAAAAGGATGAAAATTGGATTTTCCAGTGAATCAGGAGTTTTTGTTCCTCTGTCTGTAGAAGAGATTGAAGAAAATCAAAAAGAATCACAGAATCCAGAACCATCCATGAAACAGAGGAAGAAGAGAAAGGATAAGGAAGTGGTTTTTAGTGAAAAAAATTCCTCAGGATAAGGAAACTAAATCGGAACCTCCCTAGCTGAAGAAGTAGAAAACTTATACAGATGAAGTAGCAGCTAAGTAGAGGGAAGACATAGAAAAGAGGAAGGAAGGGGATCCACAATTCGGATTGGACCCTACAGAGGCTAAGGACTTAAAAGAAAGAACTACTGAAGAGTTAGAGAATCCAGAAAAAGAGACGAAAATGGGGATGAAAATGTATGAAGTTGATGTAATGAAATACTTGTTGAAGGATACATAGATAGCTTCCGAAAAGCTTCCTGTTCCAGAAACTTTAGTTTTTGAACCTTCATTACCAGAAATTCAAGAAAATAGTTATGTCAATCCGGATAAGACCAAGGGTATAGAAGCAGTTGAAGAGGCTGAAAAAGAAGAAACTGAAGAAGTATAAGTAGAGGAAGAAGTTGAGGAAGAGGAAGAAGAGGATAGTGAAGATTTGGATGCCTTAATAAAGCAGGTAGAAGAATACAAAGAAAAGGCTAAATCCGCAAAAATAATATCTCTAGGGAGGGGAGATGAAGAAGCATGTAAGCAACACCAGGAAGAAGAAGAGTATGTTTTGATTGATAAAGAATAATCCTATGAGAAAAATCATCAAGAGGAAGGTAAAGAAAAATAGAAAAAATATGAAGACCAGATTCTTCAAATTTTTGAATCCGAGGAAGTATTTATTGATGAGGAACCAATTCCAAAATCTCATAAAGGGAAGGATGTCTTGATGATGACTCTTATTAAAGAATTTATTAGGAAAAAAGAGGTTGGTGGTACCTCTAAAATGATGTTGGTGCAAGTTGAAGAAGAGAAATCTCAAAAAGATTTATCTGATTCAGAATCATCATCTCAAAGTCATGATTTTAATGTTGAGTCTTTAAAGAAGTTGGTGGACGTCATTCCGATCATTCCCACCATTGACTCCAGATGTCAAATTCTTTAGCAAAAAAAAAATAAAAAATTACAGATCCTATCCATGTAAATGGAAAAGTGTGTGAAGATAGAAGCGGAACAGAAGAGTTTTCTTGTTGATTATGATGTGCATAGAAAGTCTTGCAGTAAGATTATCAAATGGTCTAAAAGAGTTGAAGAAGATTTGGTTGTGTTTGATAATTTCTAGAATGATGTGAATGATTCCTTTGACACAACTGATAAAACGATTAAGATTATTCATGATGATTTGATTATTGAGCAAAGTTCCCGGAATCAAGAAGTAATGGAACTGAATGACAAGGAAAATCCTTCGCTCAAAATCTTATGAATGATTGAAATCTCTGGATTGAGCTTGAGAAGAAATTCATTCAGCAAGATGAGTTAGTCAAGATGTAGGAAGAATCTTTGAATGCTTAGGCTGAAGCATTATAAGTACAAGGGGAAAGGATTTTAGCATTGGAGAAGGAAGCTGAGGAAGATCAAAGAGATATAAATAAGCTCAATGTTTTGTTAAAAAAGCTGATTCCAAAGGAAAAGGAAGACAAATGAATCCACTCTGATCTTTTTTTGTATTTCCTTGTAAAAATGTTTCCATCTCTAATAAATTTTTTTTTATTCATATCTTGTGATTTATGAACTAATGTTTCAGGTACATTATTTCTTCCATTCCCTTTAATTCTTTTTGAATATAACAAAGGGGGGAGAAGGATAATATGTACTCAGAAGAATGAGAATGAAAATTTCTAAGTCAAAAAATCATCCCAAAGTAAAGGGGAGTTTACCTAAGGGGGAGACCTTCATTTCATTCTCACAATAATAAAAACCCCACTCTGGAAATTCAGAATACAATCCTTATAGTTTCAATGCCTAAGGGGGAGTTACTTGTATTCACTTTCATTTATGAAAAATGGGAGATAAGTTTTAATTTCAAGTCTAATGAAATTTTTTTCCTGATTCGTAAGGTTGTTTGTGCTTTCCAAAAAGGGGGAGATTATTGTGTCAATAAGGTTTTCCTTATGAATTTTCTATTCCTTCTTGTTTTGAAAATCACAAACACCTTATACATAAGCCAATATATGTTTTACCCTCATAAGGAAGTTTATCCTAACCCAGAGTTTCTTATACATGGAAATTTTTTTCCTTAATTGAAAAACCTCGATTGTTAATCATAATCCCGGAATCATATAATGATAAGTTTCGGAGTAATCTATTTCAAGATCTGAATTCTGGACTCCGAACTATTAAGAAGTTTGAATCAGAAATATTAAGAAGTTCGAATCTGAACTATTAAGAAGTTTTACTCCGAACTATTAAGAAGTTCAACTCCGAACATTTAAATAGTTCGACTCCGAACTCTTAAGTAGCTCGAATCTGAACTCTTATGTAGTTCGACTCCGAACTCTTAAGTAGTTCGACTCCAAACTATCAAGAAGTTAGACTTCGAACTCTTAAGAAGTTCAACTTCGAACTATCTACTGGTTCGAATCTGAACACATAAAGGATAGATTCCAACCTCCGGTAAAACCAGACTCCAAATCCCTACAAAACAGAATCCGAACATTTCTTATCTTAGACTCCAAATTTATTTTTTATTAGAATTCGAACATTTTAATTTTCTTACACTCCAAAATATTGATATGATTTTTTTTACATATGCATCATTTCAAAACTATGTCGTGCTTTCGGTTATACATGATTTGTTATAAAATGATATCATCTATCATGTTTCTAACTAACCGTTGGCGGAGATACATGTGTACAGGTCCCTCCGAATTTCATGGAAAATATGATCGTTGGAGGAGGGAGATGACCGTTGAAAATTTTCCTTTATATAGGAGCCCTTTTGAAAGAGCTCAACATAGAATTAAGTTGATCGATCTAGAGACCACACGCTTCTAAGGTGATTTCTAGAGAGAGAAATCTTTTCATGCCTTGTGCGTACTGAACCACTCATTCAGTTTTTGCTTCGTGCGACTCTGAATGTTGGAGATTAAATTCGAGGACTTCCGGGGATATGAAGACATAGGTGCTGACTACCTTGAAGTTCAAGGGCTTCCTTGGTGAGGAAGACAAAGGGTCCAACTACCTTGAAGTTGAGGGCTTGCAGGGATATCAAGATAGAGATTCCAATCTTCATATCGAGGGATTACCCTGGTGTGGGTAAGACATACTTTCTTGAATGTATAAATCAAGGGACCTTTATCCAAAGTAGTTGGATACCCTTCTCTTTGGGATAAAAGACTTATATCTTGTCACTTGAAGTTTTAACTACTTGATTGTTTCTGCTGCATTTTGTATTACTATGGAATGTAAACCATTCTTATACTTCCTCACATGTACTCAGTTTCATTTAGATTCTATATGATTTAAGGTAGAATCTCATATTGTAATCTTGAGTTATGTTTCAACTTCCAGATCCATATTTCATGAACCTACTTTCGGAATCTCTTTCCTGTTTTAAGAAAGTACATATAACTTGAATTTTATAACTTCATTATTCCAATTTTTCAATTGGTGTTAGAGGTGTTGTGAATTTTCATAGTTTAACTTTGCTAAACTTAGCTCTTTACTTTGTTTAAGAAAATTTTTAAAGTGTAAAATTCACCCCACTCTTATATATTGACCATCTACATCATTATTTCAATCTTAAAAAATTATAACCCAATTTTTAGAAAACATGAACATTTTAATATTATCCACTCTCTTCCATAGAAACTAATAATCATTTCTGTCCATCTTGAGCTTCTAAAAAATCGATGGTTATGATGTTATTTGTGATGTATTACGTGAATATCCTTTTATTACCCCCATATACATCCATTGAGTGTCCAATAAGATAATATACCATTAAACTATCATAATTTATTAGATAATGGGTTGCTTTCTACATAGAGAATCTGCCATGTGGTTCACCATTCTAGGATGACAATTGATTTAAAACTCATAATTGTTAACCACCTCTAACCACCTTCCTTGGAAAATATTAAGCTCTGTTTCTCGGAAAATATACATAATAATTTTATGATATATATATGTCAAACTAAAATATATAGAGTAAATATAACAAAAAAACAACTTGATTATCAATGAAACTAATTATAAATCATGAGTACATTATTTTTTCCCATGGAATATTAATTAGATGGTTCACAGTCCATCACTTTTTCATCTTGAATTAGTATAAAAACTAGAATCTTTTTGTATGCCTCACTATAGATCAGAAATACTTCCCTACTTGTTGTTAATGTGATTACATGGGTACTGATTAACCTCTTCATCAAATCTTGAAGTCCTTCACCACATTCATCAGTATAGACAACCCAAACACCCTTACGATTTATCTGGGTCAATGAGATTAATAATCCTAAGAAACTTCTCACAAATCAACAATATTAAGATACTAATATATTGAAACATTGAATTTTAATCACAATGGGATTGTTGTACAATTATTAATTTTACATGGTTTTGGAATGACCCACAAATATCCCTCATTTCCTGATGACATTCCTCAATAATATTACATGATCATAAAATTATTTCAATATTGTAATCACTCACAATTTTTTTGGAAGACAATTACATTCTTTAAGGATCATATTCTCTAATAATGTATATGTCATCATGGATGTTATTTTTCATTGCATCAATAATTTAATCTTTACATGTTTATCATAAGGGAAACCAATTCAAAACTATGATAACATCGAATTTAACTTAATGGAGAATGATAAAAATTTCAAGAATATCTTTCCCAAAAACATTTACATATAATTCAAAAATCATTTATTTTTTCCTATTTATATCAAAAAATTTCTAGGGCTGATGTAATGTTCATATAAATCATAAAATATATTCTTATGTGGCATGAATTTAAATATGGAATGGAATCAAAAAATCTAGAGTAGGGTTTATGAATACATTCATCATCATGATTCATATTGGAATATGACTTCCTATTTTTTATAAATGATGGAGATTGTGGGTGGTTATCATCCTTGGAAGCCCATGGAGAAGTTAATTTTCATATATAATTCCCAAGTTTAATAGATTTATTAAAAGAAAATAATAATGATTCCTTGGAATTAATTTTTTTCCTAGAATAATGTTAATATAATTATTCAATTTTACATGATAGTTGGATATTTTATTACCTATTTTAAATTGTTGAAACATCTCCTAGTCCATTTTGATAATTCCCTTACTACCACTTTCAACATTTTTTGACATGTAAAAAAATGGATTTTCATTTAATTATACAATTTACCTAATTAGATTCCATGAGAAATTAACCATATATTATTTTAAATGATTATAGATTCGACTATGTTTCAATTTTTTTAGTATAATTTGTGATAAATGGTATGGAATAATTATAATGTTCCTTCATCTACCATCATTTTTAGAATATCATCTATGTAGTCATCAAAGATCTCATCATATTGGTATATAACTCGGTTCCACAAATTTCTAACCATTTACAAATAAATGGGATATTAGGGATAATTATTTTTAAAATTATTGAACACATTAATGAGACACCATGAACCTTAATGAGATAGATTATAAATGAAATATATTCTTTTACATTTGAATTACTCGATTTTAATGTATTTTATCTATAATGATTGTATTAATATACTATATTATTGGAATTGTTTTCCATTTATAATTTTTGATAATGAACATTAGAAATTACTAAAGAATATTCCGTGTGAGTGTCAAACTAGTTTATAGTAATGTAAATTTTGAGCAATAGGTGATGATCAATTCTTGATAAATCTTCCATGTTGGGGTCATTACACCTAGGTATAACTATTATATAACCAAATCTAATTATAGTATACATGTGTCAATGTATTTTCTTAGAATCCACACACATTATACTTTAAAAAAATTAGTGATATATTATAATTTTTAAAAATTTAGCAATGTATCTCACTATGTTTTTCTAGGAATAAATCCACAAATAAGTAGACATTACCGAGACACAAATTTTGATAAGCCTTATTTTTTTAATCCTTAATTATAATTTTGTAAATAATGATACACATTATACAACTTAATAATATTATATGGCCCAATTTATTTGATAAATCGGGTAAATTGAATATTAACATGCACCATGGGTACAACATCATTTTTTTAAAAACTCAAAAGGATTATAATATAATCCTTGAACCTTCTATAATTGAAAATGATAACATGGGGATATACATAAGAAAAGAGCGACCTATGATATCTGGTATGTGAATTAAAAAACATATAAAAATTTAATTTACTATAAGTGAGACAATTGATATATGATGGTAACATAATAGTGGTGATAGTCGTAATAATAACAAATTTGGCATGATAAAACATGATATCATTATAAAAACGTGTAAATGTTGAAAAATATTAAAATGTGGAATCAAAATCAAATTTTAATTCTAAAAAAATATAAAAATAAAATAGTTATTTAAGATAACCCCATAAAAACCATATGAGGAATATTCATTGATTAAAAAATTACCAAATGCATTACATGGCTATAAAATTATATGTCCACCCATAACATTCTTATTATGTACATGAAAAATTGTGTAACATAGATCATACATCATATGGAAAAATTTAATTGTATTTAACACCATTATTATAAAATTTTTGAAAAAATAATTATAAAAATAAATTATGTATACATATATCTAGCTGGATACCATCGAGTGGAAATTGTAATGGGCATTCACTACATAAATCATTGGAATTAAAATTTATAAGATAATTTTAGCAGCATAAATGTAGTATTTAGTGATTAATATAAAAAATAATTATATTTAATGTAATATCTTATCATTTTAGAATAACAAGAAAAGTAATAGGGATGAGTGAAATCATATCCAAATATTAAAAATTTATTATATAAAAGCACAATTTATTGTAGGTCATTGAATATAGTTGATAAGGAGAGTATCCTATGCCTTGAGAGAGAACTTTTAAATGCTTGAGAGGTGCTTCAAAAAAGATTGGGTGAATAATGGTAGGGATATAGGGAGGGAAGGGAAAAGTAAATTCATTGTCCATGTTTTTTGAGTGAAGTGTAATGCGACGTTGGGTTGTTTATGTAGATAAATAGAGAATAAATATTTCTTAATTTCTAAACGTATGATTGAATTCTCATCATATTTACAAAAATGATGAGTTTTTTCATTATTTTATATTTACAACAATGAAAACTATTAAAATAATTTCCTTGTTTGTGTGGAAGGGAGTTAATTTTACAATTGAATAGTTTAAAAAAAATAAAGATATAATATTTTTTTGGGGAATCATTATGTTTTTATGAAATTATTAAAATAACATCAAAACAAAATTATTTTTAAGGGGGAGACATAATTTTTTCCATGGATAGTCTTTATATTATTTTTTAAATCAGTATTTGGATTTTTTGATGTCATAATACAAACCATACATTAATGCTTTATTTAGTTTTCACAAAATGAATATACATAGAAAAGTATGAAAAGTTAACCATTATATAATTTGAATGTGATGATTCCATAGATAATATTTATTTTATTAAAATAATTTCCTAAATAATATAATTGACACTTTGGAAAAAAAATATACCCTTTCTTTGGAAAATACTGGTTTTTTACAATAAGTGTTTTATGAACATTATAAAAATTACATTTTAAATAGGAAAATTATATTTTTATTTTTATTTTATAAATATTATTTATTAATAAAAAATAATTTATGTAGGAAATTATTCTATTCACCAATAAGAGTGTTTTCATTGAAAATATATATTTCCCAAAAAAAATTTATTTCATCGTATCAAAATATAATTTTAATCAAACACATTATTTAAATATTTTAAGAGTAATATTAAATTTGGATATATATAAACATTGTTTTATTAAAATGAATATAGAAAATTACACACTATTTTGGTCAACATATGATGTCTTTTATTACACTACTAAATTCTCTAAGGTCATGGTGTAAAATTGGTAGATCAGTATACTCCTCGTGTTGCTATGATATAATAATGATTTCTAGTCAAACACCTACCTTGAATCTCTCTGAGTAATTTCATTGCCTTTGAATGGAAATTGAGGAGGGGTACAACAATACATTCCACTACAATAAAATAGTTCTAGATTCTTCTAAATCATGTAGTGATAATAAATAAGATTTGATAAAATAATGTGAGAAAATTAACGATTTAATTAATTAGTACCATCAAATTACTAACAAAGATAAATGTATTTATATGAACCTGAATATTTTTGAATTTTCAAATTCATGACATATATTCACGATAATTAAAATTTAATAATGAACATGTCCTCTTCAATATATGTTTCCAAAAAGTATTGCAGATGTTCTTAAAATGATTAACAATATATGAAATTAGTTGTTCTGAAGTCCCTAATACATATTAAGTTACCTCAGGAAGAGAGGGTGTAAAATATTCATACAAGATACTAACGTATGAAAATTTTTATGTTTAAAAAAAATTCCTTCATTAATATCTAATGAGTTGAGGACACACAATCCGAAAAGGTATGGTACCTTGAGTCTTCACTTATCTAAGAATTTCTCAAGGATAAAGTGAAAAAAAAAGATATGAATTGGGTGATTATTACACTGGTTACAGGTAAATAGAAATATTGACCCGAATCAGTTTATATGTCATTTTATAATATCTCTTTCATGAAATAATTCTTATTCAATCATCATTTTAAAATGAATATATGGATAAAACACTTCATTAACTTATTTGCATTGTTATCCATGAAATTAAGAACCAAATAGAATTTTGATGTTTTGAAATTATACTGAAAATATTGAAATAAAAATCGAATATGTTAACAGAAACTGCTATTCCAAATGAACCATTAAAAAAAATTATGAAACATAGGTTGATAAGTATAAAGGAGTTGATTTACATCACATAGTGTGAAATAATTCATTGGAATATTAAATGTAACACACTCAATCGAATAGATAAATAGTCACTTTATTTTCATGTATATTGAACACATTATGTGATTTTTTTGCTAATAATTTGTTATTAAATTAAAATATTCCCATTATGAATGTTTATTTAAATAAAGTAACCAGGAATTTATTGATTCATTTTAATAAGTATGGTAATTATGATAAGCACCTCAGAGATGCTGATTCCTAACTCAGTGATTAGAAGCATACAAATTATAATTTCTATGTATACTGATTTTTATTAAAGAGTCCTAGTGTATAATTTTTTTTAATTTTTATGTATATTAGAATAAAGGATATATTATTATTTTTTTGTTTGATTTTTTTCTTATAACTATTCTAAAATAATTTTTCAGAAATACATTAATCATTGGAAATACATGATGAATATAAAAATATAATATTATAAAACTCAGTTGTGGAATGAAAATCATTTTTCTATAAAAACATTCTAGTGGTCAAGGATTTATCCTATCTGGTTTTTAGTCTCTATATACATTAAATAATATAGATATTATTGAAACATTTAATTATTTATTTTTATACAATAAACCCATTATAAATAAAGGAATGCCAAAATGCATTCTGAATTAGTTTATCTATAGTGCATAAACTATTCCAAGGGAAATATAGTGGAACATATACTTCATTATAATTCCATTTTAATTATTTACAGAATTTGAATATGATATATAGAATATGGATTCTTATAAGATATGAGTTTTTATATTCTTGTGTGTTGAAGAATATAATTTGTTATAAATGATTGAAAATTAAAAAAATTCATAGATGAATTCTTTAATATATATATATATATGTATATATTATTATATTACTTAGGTTTTCGATGATGAGTCTGACAACATCACACTAATCGGTAAAATTTTCTATTGAGTAATTAATAAATGTATGATTCCATATATACATTATATTTATGAAGATAATAATAGGTTAATAAATGTTTAAATTTATTTAAATTTCAAAATCCTAAAATATTTATAAGAGATTCTTCACAAAAAATATAATTATAAATCAACTATATTCCAACTATAATGAATTAATGATATCCTAGGTGGTAAATCAGGATACAAATCTCTCAATTTCATAATCTGATGTTATTTGAAGGAATGTGTTTGTTATGATATAAAAATTGTATGGATGGAAAATACAACATGATTTTAATGTAATTGACATCCTAGTTTCAAATTTCATTACATAAACCCTATAATAGAAAATATATATTAATGTAATCTACAATATTTCTATAATAGCTTTTACATATCAATTTTCTATTATGGAATACATATTGAATCATGATTAGTCATTACTAAAGACGTACATGTGGTTGGAATTGGAATAATTTCAACAAGATGTTATGAAAAGAAATTTACTAGAGACACTATCTATATAGGATGGATAAATCAATTTATATGTTTTTATATTTACCATGGCTAGTGATAATTTAATCATTGGGATTAATAAATCAGAAATTTAACATGTAAATATAATCAATAAAATATTAATTGGATCATTAAAAATTCAGCAATGAATTCTATGTATCAATGTACACTGCATTATTTTTAATACTATGGTGGGTATTCACGTGATTCTATAGATGGGTTATACAAGAATGGTACAAATATGTATCGACTGGTAATAATATGTCTTTATGAGTAAATCATTTATAATTTTACATCTCATATTGACTCTATGATCATTATATTTTGAATTTGATGTCAATACAACCAATACTGTTAGTCTTCTATACAACACAACAAGAATGGGTAGGTGACAACTTATAATACAAAAAAGGAATGACAGTTACTTAAATCTATTTTAGAATTTATGTAAGATACATAATAACATAATATTTATTTGGAATTAATAATTCTAATAAGTATACAAGAGGATAGTTGGAGTGTCACAGTTGTTTTCATAACATATGAAAATTGATATTGGTTTAGAAAATAGTTAAGATGGAAATAAAAATAATTATTTAGAGATTAAACTAATTTAGAAAAATATGTTTTAGGGAAGAAGATATACTAAGGTAGATATGCTGGGTATCAAAATCAATGTTAATGTACATATTTTTACATTATATTAATAAAACATGTGGGAATTATTTGAGAGATTATTGCTACTATTTTCACATTGTATAAATATATCCATTAAGACATGTTACGGACATAGGAGGAGATTAATTTGGTGATTATAATACCACATTCCTCGATGATAGATCAAAAAAATTTAACATGTTATGTACTAAACATTATATTTCAAACATATGTTTTATTGTTTAAAAATATCTATTATATTTTGGGGAAATGCATTACTAGCTATCATGGATATGTAATTCTACTATATCGAGTATAAGGGATATGTTCCCAGTACACATAGAAGAATTAAATCAAGTCAATGATGATATAAATAAGTCTTCCTTTAGATCAATATGATCAAATATCACTATCTAGAAAAGGAAATGTTAAAGGAAAGAACATTCAATAATGTGGTATCTATATCGACAAATACCAAGTGAGTTGCAGCATCTGATGAACCTAAAGAAGCATCTTATAATATTTAATGATATTTTCAAATTACTAGAATAAAACCTAGTATGTTAGGATTTATCATAATTTAAATTATAATAATACACTTACATGTAAATTCTAATATATATAAGATTTGATATTGTGTTAATGGAATACTCTTGAGGATATTATATATTAATTAGTCATATTAAAAAATGTGATGTCAGATATAGAAGAATAAAAATGAAGTAATGATTTGGATGTCCCAATAAATAAAACCATAACATCATATATGTATAATATTATCATGAACATGATAGAATTGTTAGATATCATATTGGTTTTAATGCATGTGGGAGTGTTTTAAAAGTGGGTTCCCAAGACCAAACCTGAATACTTATTTATTATAAGAATATAATGTATATATTGAGTTATGCATGATTCATAATTACCATAATTGTGTTGATATTTATGAAGACACTATTTATATGTTAACATTGTTATATTACTTATCACAAAAAATTTTTAATGTTGCTCCCATGATATAATGAGAAACTCAAGAAACCACGAAAAGAATCATAAAAATATGTCATATTTCAGAGATAAAACATAATTAAAGGAAAAAAATGTTGTCCGATTATATGTAGTTGGTGCCCAAAAGCATTAATACGTATTCTCATAAAACTCAACCTTTGCGATCTTGAGTGAATGAGATCAAGGGGACTGATAATCCAATTAGAAAAGATCCCATTTTAGGTATTATTAGTAGTTTCAAATCAATAGAAATGTTTAATTATCTCCTGAAATGAGATTACTATTAGTTTATTCAATTTTATAATGCATTTTATTGCATGAAAAGAACTATGGTATTGAATTTGTAGTGAGGGAGCATAAATTGGGCGTTTCATTAGTGGTATGACATTGAATGAATAGTAAATATATAATTTTTTCCCTTCCAAAATGAGGAAAAATGGCATCCCTAGTTTATTAGTGTGGAAGTACCTTCTCTAAAAACATATCCCTCATAGAAAGAAGGCATTTCAACCCAGTTAGGTTAATGAATAATAAATCCGGTAAGAATGATGACTAGAATAGTGTTTCAGAATTTGTGAGGTAACACATGTGAAAAGATTATATTACCTGATGTATGTTCACAGGAATGGTTTTCTATTAAAATTACTATAATTTTTCTCTTTAGAAGCCTTGATGGTTTTTTAGAATCCACTAATGTTCTATGAATAATATTAACTACTACTGAGATAAGGGCCTTCTTGGCTGCAAAATAATTATAGTAAATAGGTTTTGCTTAATTAGATGCATTAGAGTGATGGGCATGGTGGGTCCCACCATGGGGTCCGATACTTGTCCAGGAATATAAGAGTTCATTGAAAAAAATAAATTCATATTATAGTATTTTTGAATAAATTGTATTAAAATTTAATTATTAAATTTAATTATAATTATTAATGAAAATACGTGGAAAAATATTATATGAATGAATATAAATTAAATATTTAAGGTCCAATTAAAATTTTCAATATGAAGTGTACAGTTAATGGATTTCATTTATCATATATAAAATTTATCATATTACATTAATTTTTTAAAATATGATGTATATTAATTAATATGAAAATCATTCATAAGATGTCATTTATAGTGCGAAATAAATATCCACAGGTACAGATCCATATTCATGTATTTTGGAACTTTAATATAAAATGAATTAAGTTATATCATTCAAAAGTCTATTCATCACATGATGGATGATAACATACCTCTGATATCTCTCACATTCTATATAGGGAAAGACTCGATATAAGAATTTGATCGATGTTCATCTTCATAGACAGACAGATCAATATAGTAGTGATCACTATGACATTGATGGAATCATCAGGTCTCCATTCTAGGATCAAAATTTCAATGATTGAGGATATTTTACACAATAAAATAATGTTTGGATTATATAGAAGAAATTAAATTAGTTTCCTTAACGAATCAATCTCTTGTGATGAAAATACTTAATACATGGATTCAAATCAAACAATGTAATATTTTTTATTTTACATTAATAAAATTATTCTAGTGGGGTTCTTGGAAATTGTTATTGAGATGCTTATCTTTTAATATGACATTTTTTCATTTATCATTGATGATAAATTTTAAATCCTTTGACCACATTCTTCTACTACATGACCTAGTAAATTCAATGATTCAAATCAGGTCCATATGGGAGGCATTGGATTCCATGGGTCCATCTGGTTCCTTACATCACTAGGATCTATCTACTAATGATAGGACAATAATTATCATGATTATTATGGGAATAAAAATCATATATCCATGGATCAAGCTTGTGTGATTGATAAAGATTTATGGCACCGGATGTGCATGCCCAAGATGTTGGGGATCCAACTGATTGTCTTGGTGACATGGAGATAGATTTGGTCAGTGAATTCACATAATGACCATGTGTCAACTTTTAGATATTTCATACAAATAGAGTTTGGATAGGTTTCCATTACTAAGGGAATATTGTTTTTGAGAAGATCATGATGATGTGTTTTTTGTTTGAGATTGAGAAATAGGTATTCTGTGGATATTCCCTATGATATGATATAAATTTTTGGAAATATATTTTGACACTATCTGAGACATCCTTCCACTATAAAAAATAGTTGTAGTTGATCATGTTTTCATTCTAAAGGATTGATGGTGTATAATTTATTAATTATTAGTCATTTAAATTGTTTATTTATAATAACAATTTCAAAATCACGTATTACTTAATTATTTATATGAATGAGACTATGTTAGTGGTACCATAATTAGTTTTTTACTCACACCCTACGTATTCCACCATTACACCTTCGTATTCAAGCAGACTCTTAGTTGGTTTAATGTATCGGTTGGGTTGAGGGATGATATTATTATTTTGAGTTGGATTATCTCATGTGTGATTAATAGGTGGGAGGTGAGTCCAAGAGTTGGGTGCGTGAACTATTATCTAATTTTCATTCACCAATTTATATGTGTGATAGTCCCAGCAGATGATCTATCTTGTATATTAGTATGAAACCATTTTATTATTACCTCATGCATCCACTAATTTATTATTTTCATTCCAATATGGTTGTGGGTGATGTATATTATTTGGTTATTTTTGTTATGATTTCACACTCTGATATAGGGGTTATACTTTTGTCAGGGTACACCCTTTGATGATCACTATTAGTAAGAGGAATCTTATATCTAGGGATTTAGGCCAATGGTAACATAGTGTTAGGACTAGTTACTATTCATAGTGATATAGTTCATGACATTTCAATCAGATATATAAATCTAAGATCAAATGGTAGTGAAGTCTTGTTACTATTTAGAGTGATCTATTTAGTAGAATATTTAATTAATGTAGCCTTGTCTTATGTCCCACGGTAAAACGGTGTGGTTACTATTAATATTGATTGATGTTAGGATATAAATAATCAGACAGGATAGTCCTAATTCATATGGATGTAAAATTTAACTCTATTGTGATTATCATACCATAAAAAATTAATTTTTTATGATGTATATAAACATATCTTCCAACTGTAACATAAAATAGTTTAAGATTCTATTTTAACTAGATATTATGGTTACAAATAATATGTATTAACAACAAAAAAAAATACAAATACCACAATGTTAATACAAGGTTTAATATAAAGTGTCTATGGAAATTAACTGTTAGGGATACAAAATAATTTAATTTGAGAATCAATAATACAATTAATATAATATAATTATGATCGAATGCTAAGAATAAATTACATATAAGGTGGAGATGAATCAATATTGGAGGGAATGTGAAAACTATTTTAATATTTAATATATTTTTTATGGTGTGTGTAATTTGAAAGGAGAAAATATGTAGATTTATTTTCATACATGTAATTTTCAATATATTACTACATATTCTTGATATTAGGATCTTAATAAAGAGGAATATTGTATGTTGTTATATATTCTCATAAGATGTAAAATATTTTGTGTTGATATTCAATTAATCTAGTGATTTATTATGATATTATTGGTTATATTTTATTTATTTCTAAAAATTTATGGGGTCCAATATCAATTAACAATCAGAACATTTCACAAAAATCAGGATACTGAGCTATTGTGAGATTGTTTTTGTAACCACTCCTAACATTCTTGATTAAATCTGGGTCTCATAACTCAAAACGAACCAAATAAGTAGTATTCATCAACATTGTGGGTGACCATGAATATATACATATGTGCCTTGTACTATTTTCATTATGTTTTAAATGGTAAAGGGCTGGGATTTAAATGAGAGTTGATCGATACATATAATATTCACTGTAAAAAATTTCGATGATTTTTTAAAATAAGTACAAACATTTCATGCACCCCACCCCTCCCAGTGATAAATTATCAAATATCTTGAAATTTCAATTTTTAATATATCAAACTACCTCTAATTGATCCCATAATGTTTAAAGGTATAAATAAAGAATTTTAATTATATCCACAGAAAAAGTGTTCCAAATTTTGGTTAAAATATTTTTCATGTCTTGGACATTTAAATGATTCATTTTCAACACTATATTTCCATTGAATATAATGATGATAAAATAGAAATCTTTACACCAACATAGAATTAATATCTCAGGGAGTTTTCAAAAAATGAAATAACAATGCTGATGGAAATGTATCGAATTAAATTTTTTATTTCCTTATCTGGCATAGTGATGGGACTGAAAACCATCAATGAAATAATAGATAATGTGAAGAGAGTTTTTTTACATTAATTTTAACATTAGAAAAGAAACAACTATAATATCAGGACCTAGGATCCACATGACCTGTGTCCAGACATGGTGGGTCACATGGTCTCAAGAGCACCTCCCCATATCCAAGAGACTTTTCACTAGAAATGAGGTATAAAGGAGGTGCATTGGGGAGACTATAATCTCATCAAATAGTGGGAAAAGTTATTAAATCATACATTGAATAATGAATAATTATATAAATATATAAATGAAAATAAAATAGAAGAATAAATATTAAAAAAATGGCAAGTGAAGAAGTAAAAAATACACAAAAAACCTGAATTTTTATCTTCAATGACATAATGCAGTGTCTCAAACCTGGATTACTGGAATTATAATAAGAAAATGGAACAAAGGAATTTAATAAAAGCATGCAAAAAAAATTTAAAAGTTAACTAAAACAACTCCACCATCATCTCAAGAGAATCCATTGTCCCTGCATCGAACCACCATCTATAAAAAATATATAACAACAACCAGTAGAAGGTAATTTTCAGTATTCAATTTCAGAAAACTGATAATAATATTGTTTACCAAGTGTATCTTGACTAGGGTATGTGATAAAAATATCTATAGACCACCATTAACATTGTCGAATAGTAAACTAAGCATCTCAGATAACTAAATAGTGTTCAAAAAATATTAATTAGTAAAAATTCATAAAAAATTACCATCCAGATCTGGTTCCGGAATGATACCTGGTGGGTCTTCTTGCATCAACTAAGGGAAGATATTGAATTATGAATAGTCTTTGTATATATAGAAGTAATATATATAGTATAATTATTGTTATATATATTTATTTAATCATCTTATATGTACCAAGTAAATGTAGACATATGTGCCCACATACCTAAAATAATATTATTGGATTGAATTGGGTGTAACTTAGACATCCATAACCAGTCAAAGAAGCCTATAAGCTCAAGAAATAGGGTACATCCCCTAAATCCTAAGAAGAGTGTGAGACGTCATGAAATACACTCATGATGGTGATTGATCCATCATGTCGACACTCAAATCATAGAACATGGAATGTAAATCCCATCACCCATATTGAGTCAATGGGATGAGATGTCATACTAAATACCTAATGTAAGGAAGCATGATGATCTTTCTTTCTTAACAACAATTACTATCACATCATAGCTACTATAAATAGTTTCCAAAAATTCTAATGTTCCAAATGGGGTAAACACCTCTCATGTAACATGTTTACAAATACATTATATGTAGATAAGTCATATTCATGTTTACAAAATGACACATGAGGAATAACTTTTCATATGTCCCTTTATTCAAGTATAATTATATTTTAAACATTAAAATTGTTAATAATCATTTTATAAATAATGATCAGAGGCATGGACTTACCATCCTTTGAAATAATTCATTGAATACGTTTAAGAGGGAAATATATTATGTTTATTCCCATCAATTTAATTAAAGCCATAAAATTCACTAAATAATGTATATTTATCTCAAAAATCATAATGATTCCATTTAAATGGTTACATATTTAGAGAGGCAAGCTGCTTACATGGGTATATATGACTGTATGATTGATAAACACATAAAATACAATTTCTATACTATAAAAAATCATATAATAATGGAATTTCCATTTCATGTTTAATCATAATGATAATGAGGAAAAATAGAAATAAGTGAATTTATCAAAGTGGGGTAATTGTACTTGGCATTCACATGAGGTTCTTGTAAAAAAGGATACAAAACACTAACTAACCAGATCAGAATCATTTTTAATGTATAATGGTGAAATGATTAATTTGATATTAAAAAAATGAATAATTGAATACACTCAACAAAAGATGTTGTGTGACACAATCGAATAACTACAAAGTGAAAAAACATAATGGGAAATTGATGAGAGAACCCACCTAAAGGTCATAGATGAATCCTCACTCGATATCAACATCATATTTTAATAAAGTTTGTAGAGATCTATGAAGGAGTCAAACTATCTTAAAATAGGGAGCCTCTATCTGAATAGTGCCAAGGATTCAAAGGAATAACTAAATATGAGGTATGCCACTATTGGAACTTATTATGACGAATCAAGTTCTTATGATATATCAAGGATTGGGAACAAGATGAACGTGTTCTCTCAATTACTCTCTTGACTAATTTTTTAGGATAAAGGAGGTGATGAACATGTTTTTTCCACTGGATGGTGTAAGGGAAAATAAAAACGTAAAATAATGTTAAAGAAGGTAATTTGATTGAATTCACCAAAAAATAAAAAGATTCCATATTTTTCTACACAATTCGGTCAAAATATATGGAACCATAACACATTAAATACTACATAGGGATATCTTCCAAAGTTAGGTGCATGTATTGTATTTCTATGTGATGACTATGAAAAATGGATCTATCCCCAAATTGGAACTGACATCACATTTGTGCTCCCTTGGTTGCACAGTTCTAGAAAATATATCAGGCCCAGTTTTATCATCACATTTTAGGGATTCAGGCACTAAATGATCCCTGGACTCACCCATGACCTCCTTTCATGATTATGATTCAATATTACGAATGGTAATGTAATTTAAATTGAAAAAATAACGATCTATACCATCATTTAAAAGATAGGTCATTACTATGTATTCTCTTTACAGAAACTTTTCCCTAAGTTTCAATTTTGAGTAAAAATAGTTATTCTCAATGAAGACATACAACCCATTTAGAATGTATAATCTCATCCCACTCCTGGTTATTATATAGTACCATTTTCTTGCTAATATAGAAACCATAATAGATGAATCGAACAATCTGAGAGTGTTTTGACACTGCAATAAATAATATACATAGTATACCCATCAAAGTGAGCATCTAACTCCAATTTTAACTCATAAAGATGAAATACATGGGATTAGTTTGGATAATATTAGTAAATATGAGATATATGAATCACATTTTTCATTTACTGGTATATATTTAGACGTTAAAACTGGTAATACACTATTTTAATCTCTTTCATAATCTTGAATGATACAACGTACCTCGATGATAGCTCAGAATACTTCAAAATTCACTAATTTATCATTCTGGGAAATGACCATAAGAAAACCCAATCTACGACCTTAAACTAAAGTGGTCAAATATATCTATTGTAATATGAATACATTATTGGTTGAGTTAACCTCCGGTGTTTTCTGTCAATTGGACATGCTCTGTGATCTCCTTTATGAGATGTGTTCTATGAATAGATGTTTCCCCTACATCTATCTAACATAGAGGTGAGTGGAAAATCCTTCCATATATGGATTTATAGTGACCCATCACGATGGTATCTTGAATTTTTTATTACATGTGAACTCCAAAGGAAGAATGTGTTTCTCAAAAGGAATCTTAAATTCAGTGAATAATACAAGGAACATGTCTTGTT